>CM038676.1:290974290-292197926 GCA_021605205.1 Aegilops longissima
GGGCTGCATGTTGCCGCGGTGCCCTTGACTGGTTGGGCGGCAGCTGCATGTGAGCAGCGGTGGAAGCTTGGTTGGCGTGGGCGAGGCGGTGGCCTGCTGGCATCCTTGGTGAGGTCTTGCCGTGTGGCCCGGCAAGGGTCTTCTTGTGTATTTGTCGTCCCGGCAAGGGCCTTGCCGGGAGCAGTGGCCTTCTCGGCAAGGTTCTTGCGAGATCGTCGTATTCTAATCCTCATCGATCTTGATTATGTCTTCACAAAGATCTGCATGCCACCACGGAGGTGCCTCTGAGCCACAGCCCAGCGTGATGTTGGAGACCGTGGGCTCAAGGGTGGCCTGCTCTGTTAGTGTGGCGACTGTCGGCAGGATCTTGCAGGGGCTCTTTGAAACTACCCATCAAGGGTCTTTCCGGGGGTACCTGCTTCGTCCCTCTGCTCTTTGTGGTCTTGGACTTGGCATTGCTATTATTATCTTGGGCTTTGGTCTTACCTTGGCTCACCTCCCCTATTCTGCTTGGCGTGACCGTAGGCGCGGCTCCGACTGCCCGTGCACATGTATAGGGGTACAATTACGCACCCCTATTTTTGTACACCGATAGGAGCCCCCGGGCCTGGGCCACGCATAAGCACGATACGTTGTTGGGCCAGGCCCAAAGCGGTCTTGTGACGCAGGCAGAGGCGGTTTTACAGCATGGTAAGGCGTTCGCGTTGCGCTTCCATGACCAGCGCCTGCAGGCG
The DNA here is from genome assembly GCA_021605205.1 of Aegilops longissima. Lineage (NCBI taxonomy): Eukaryota > Viridiplantae > Streptophyta > Magnoliopsida > Poales > Poaceae > Aegilops > Aegilops longissima. Next base: position 290,975,025 of record CM038676.1, read on the forward strand.
TGGAGGTGTGTGTGGCGTGGGTGACATCGTGGGGCGGTTTCCCTGCGCATCGTCTATCATGATAAAGAAGGCTCGCGCCTTCCCGTAAAGAGGGAGGCGTGGGCGCGGCTCATTTCTTGAGCAGGGGCGGGCACGGTCTTCAAGGCATCCACTCCCCATGATCACAGGGGTGGGGAAGTCGCCATGAATCCCCTCGGTTCTGCAAGTCCGCCACCGTCTTCCATGCACACAGGGTGGCAAGCGGTGGAGGCGGGAAACCCGGGCAAATCCTTTGGTTGGGGCGATGGGTGGTCTGATTCCCGTGCCTTTGGTGGCTGGATTGGCGGCCAGGCGGCGAGCCCTGTCCCGCCTCCTTATAAAGAGGGGAAGGGGGATGGCGTCCGCACTCTTCAGTCATCTATCTCCTCTAAACCACTTCTTCCTTTCACTCGTCGTGGAGAAAGGGAATCCTGGTCCCTCGACGGTGGCGGCGAGGGTCGCCGCCCGACAGCGTGCCCCTCCTCCTCCTGAGACCGCGGTGGTGGAACTGGCCGCAAGGGGAAGGGGGAGGGGGCGAGGCCGTGGGCGAGGCCGGGGTAGAGGTCATAGTGCTCGGGGAAGAGGAGGACGGGGTGGCGTGCCGGCTTCGCCCCCGCCAATGATGCCTTTTCCAATGGAAGGCCATGTTGGAGACCAGCCCCGTGAGTTTTTCGCCGGGCTGCGCCCGGCCTCCAGCGTCGCCGTCTTAGTCTTCCCGCCCTGTTCGCTCGGGAGATGGGCGTGACCCACCCAGTCCTCGGATTGCACATGAGGGTTGTGGGAATGGGGGCATGCGAATTCGGCGTCGACTTCCCGACTCCTCGGGTCATGTACCTCTGTCGTGGGCGGAGGCGTGCGCTGCATCCACAGCCTGGCAGGCGGGGCTCGTCCTCTACTTCAAATTAATGGAGGGCGGCCTGCTCTCGTCAAGGTCTTGGCGACAGGACTACTTTGAAGTGTTGCGTGGAAACTCCTCGATGGAAATTAGGCGATGGAAGCTCTACCTCGAGTGAAAGTGATGAGGAGGGCGGCCGGGGAAAACAGCGGGGGCAGAGTCCGACTAGGCGTGGCGCCCAGCCTGGGCAGTCTTGGCAGCAGCAACATCTACACTGGGCGCTCTTGAAGCGAGTTTTTGCGGGGGTGGGGCCAGCTCCTTGAACTTCTCGGGGCCGTCTCCTTGGGCGGTTTGCGTCGAGGAGGCTGCGGAAGAGGAAGAGGCGAGCGGCAAGGCCGTCAACTTCGAATCTGTGAGCACCGACACCTTCGTCAGCGTCTTGCGGTCACTGTCGCCTCGTCTTCCGGCTCCTTTCCGGCACCGTCATCCAGGCCCGCCCACAGGCCGTCACGAGTGTTCTCTTGGTGCTTCACTGCGCTCGTAGCTTCGCCTAGGCGCCCCTTTGCCCTTCGCCTCCTTGACCTGCCTCCACGAGGAGAGGGACAAGAAAAGGGATTCTGGGCATCTTATCCTTGTTCTTTAGTTTGTAAGCTGCGGGCCTTTGTTAAATTTAGAACTTGTAATCCCCTTGCTCATGTTTTTTTTCATTTACGTCTGTTTGTACCTATATGGGATGTTTTTAATGAAAAAGGGTTGCTTGCCGGGTTTTTCGTTCATGGGTAAACCCCGCGACAAGGAGAGAATCCTTGTTATTTTTTAAGATAAACGTTTTTTGCCCAGCAACAGGCCTTGTCGTCCCCCCACTCCACTCGACCGTTCTCGCGCTTTGGCGGAGGCAGGGATGAAGTGGGCTTTAGGCTCCTCGCTCTACCTTCTTGCCGCGGCTACAACCAAATCCGGACCCAGGAAATAATCCTTAGGTATAGGAAAAAGGGGAGCACGACAGCCTAGAGATAAAAACGAGGTTTCACATGCCCCAGTCCTGTTCCAAAATGCATGACAAAGGATAAAAGACTTATCTGGATCTGCAGCCTCCGGCAACCTCATCTTGCTGCGGTTGGATCCTTGTGCTTGTAGCCGGATACTACTGGTTGCGCGAAGTGCGGGCCTTGATCCGTTTTCTTTCTTCAAGTAGCTCAGCGAAGTGCTCATGTGCCTGCGAACCAAGGAGGACAAAGAGAAAGCAGATGAAGCCTTTTCGACCTCTAAGCTAGGGGTTAGTCATTGCTGAGCACCATCAACCTAACCAATAAAGAGACTCGGCGTAGCATGGATGCTATGACTTAGGGCATGGCCTTCATTTATTTATGCTCGGGGTCTGCGCCTAGCTTTATGCGAAGGGTTACATGCCTTGCGGCAAAGCTTGTACAAAAAGGTGGCTTGCGGGAGGCTTGACAAGCCGTGCCTTATGGGTAAAACTTGCGAAGATGCTCGATGTTCGGGGAGTTGCTCAACTGGGATGGCATCTTCGGTCTCGAGCTGACTGCGCCGGGCACTGGTGACTCGTATTACCCAATAAGGGCCTTCCACTTTAGGCGTCAACATGTTGGCATTCTTGGCCGTTGAGCAGCGAAGAACAAGGTCGCCTTCCTCAAAGTTTGGGGCATGGACCTTGCGGCTATGGTAGCGGCGCAAGGCTTGTTGGTAGCGCTGCTCTCTCATCTTAGCGCATAGCTGCTCTTGCTCAAGCTCATCATAAGAGAGCACTCGAGGTGACCGTATATGAGTTCCGTGGGAGAACTGCTTCGCCTCGTGACCAGAGGCAGAAGGTTATGCAGTTGGTGGCTCGATTTGGCGTCGTCTGATGCGACCAAAGAACCACCGGCAATTCATCAATCCAGCGTCGTCCGCTCTTGCGCAGCTTGTCAAAAGTCTTTGTCCTTAGGCCTCGCAACACTTCAGCATTCGCCCTCTCCGCTTGGCCGTTGCTCCGTGGGTGTAACGCCCGGATGGTTATGCAACAGTAATCACCCGGTTATGTTAATTAACCTCTCGTTGATTCAAACCCGGCCATAAAACAAAATCAAAAATGAAACAAACGATAAAAGGGTTTTGAAAACTAATTCTAAAATGTTCCGGGGTTTTCTAAAATACCTAACCTAATATTGGTGGGGTGCAATAATATTTACAAATGTCAGAGCATTTTAAATAAAATAAAAACAGAAAAAGAAAAATAACAAAAAGAAAAAGAAAATAAAAAGCGGAGAGGATAACCCTGGCCCAAACCGCCCCCCTCACCACTTGGCCCTTGGCCCATCCCCCCTTCCCCCTGGGCGGCCCACGCCCAGCAACCCCGGCCATAACCCTCCCCACCCTGCAGCTAACCCTATACGCCCACTTAGCCCCCCACGCCCCCCTCGCCTCTCCTCCCCCCGATCGGATCAGGCGGAGACCCGAACCACCCATGCCAACCCGCCTGCTTGAACCCCCCGCCGGCCCCGCCCAGGCCTCCCCTCCTTCCCAAGCGCCGCTGGGACCGCTCCCCTCCTCCCCTCGTCGCCCCGAGCCCTTGGCCTCCGCCCGCCAGCAGCTCGGCCTCGCCTCCCGACTTCATGGCGCCCTCCCGGCCTCCTCCCCGGCAGCCTGCCCGACCCTCCCAGGCCCACCGGCCGAGACCCGGCTTTCCCCCCTGTGAGGCCCCCTCTCCTCCCTCCCCCGTCGTGGCCCGGCTCAAGCCACCCCTTGCCTGGCCCCCCCCCCTCCGGTCCCCTCGGCTCTCCTCGCTCGGCCAGTGGCCCCAGCCGGCCCGTCGCCGGATCCAGGCACCGTGACCGCCTTGCAAGCCCCTTCCCCGTTCCCTCTTCCCCCACTGCCGGATCCGGCCGGCCCCGGCCACCATGCCGCCGCGCCGCCCACCCTTCCTCCCTCTGACGGCGACCGTCGGCGACCCTTCTTGGCCCAGACCCCCTCGCTTCCCCCCCCCGTTCGGCGCCCTGCCCGCCTCCCCCTGACCGGCCCCGTTCTCCCCACGGCGGCGCCACCACCCGCCCGTCGCCTCTCCTCGCCCGGCGCCACTCGCCGCCCGGCCCGGCAGCGTCGTGGCCTCGGCCGCGCCCCCCCATAACCCGATCCCCACGGATCGCGCCCAAACCGGCGGGTTAGTGTGCTCCCATGAGGCGTCGCAGCGTCTCCCCACCGCATGCCCGATAGGGCCGTGGAGCCAGCGTGGGGCCCCACCCCCCAAATGATAAAAAAAAGAAAGACAAGAACGTTTTAAATAAAAGCAGAATGAAAATGGAAATAGAAATAAATTAAATTAATTAACTAATTAATTAATTAATTAATTAATTAAGCAATTAATTAATCTAATTAATTCGGATTAATTAACCTAATCATTAGTTAAATTAATTGAGTAATTAATTAAACTAATTAATTCAGATTAGTTAAACCTAATCATTAGTTAAATTAATTGGGTAATTAATTAAACTAATTAATTACTGAATTAATTAACACTAATTATTAGTTAACTTAATTAACTAAGGTTAATTAACTCGATTAGGTTAATTAGGCATAGAGAATGACATGTGGGACCCACACCGGGGTTGACTTAGTCAACCACTGTTGTTGATAACGTCGGCATGACATCATCTTGATGTCATAAATGCAATTCGAAATTAATTAAATAATTAATTAAAATTCGAGAAATTAATAAAACCTTTTATAAATCATATCTTTTAATCCGTAATCCGGATTAAAATAATTTCAACATGAAAGTTGCTCGAGCGGCGAGGCGAATCCGGATCACGCGATCCGTTCGTCCACCACACATCCTAACCTATCGAACCTGCAAACTTTCCTCTCGGTTCATCATCTGAGGACGTCGGAACAGGATAACTTCCGGATGTTTTCCCCCTAAACCAGTACCCTTCTTACCACGTTAGAACACGCCTAGCATCGCTTCTTGGCATGTCATGCATCGTTATGCATCTGTTACCGTGTATTCATTGTTTCTTCCCCTCTTCTCTTGGTGAGACTACGAGACCCGGCGCTGCGGTGGCGGTTCGACTACGGTGTTGTGACCCCTCTCTCTTGCCGAGCAACAGGCAAGCCCCCCCTTGATCACGGATATCGCCTACTCTTATCTACCTTGCTTGCATTAGAGTAGCATAGCATATTCTTGTTTTCGGATACTCCTATCTTGCTGCATAGCTTTGTCCTTGTAACCATTGTTACCTTACCGCAATCCTATATGCTTAGTATAGGATGCTAGTTCATTCATCTGTGGCCCTACATACTTGTGCATGCTGCCGTGCTATACTATCGGGCCGTGATCACTCGGGGAGTTGATCACGGGTATATACTATATACTTTATACATGATACATGTGAGACTAAAATCGGGTGGGTGATGGAGCACCAGCAGAGTGGATCTTTGTGGCGGGCGGCAGGCAGAGTTGAGACCGCCTAGGAGAGAGTGGGCTGGCCTGTTCGGCGTTCGCGATTACTTAACAACAACTTGAGGTCTTGGTATTTGATCTGGGTTGGCTCTGAGCTTATCGCACTAACCATCTGGCAGGAGTAGTTATGGGTATCCGGCGTCGTGGTATCGGCCGAAATACTTGAGCGTCGGCTGACGGGCGGCCTTGCCGCGGATTGGTGGAGCGCTGTTAGGCTAGATGCGCTTCGGCCGCCCTCATAACGTCTTGAGTGTGTGCTCGAGGCGATGGGCCTGGACCCTGCTGCGCTTAGGTTTAGACCGGCGTCTTGGCCTCTCTGTTGTGCCTAGGTGGGGCTGCGGCGTGTTGATCTTCTGCGGCGGGCATGACCGGGAAAGTGTGTCGGCCAAATGGGATCAAGCGTCTTGGGTAAGATGGTGCACCCTGCAGTGATTAATCTATTGGATAGCCGTGATCTTGATAGCAGGATGACTTGGAGTTGTACCTTGAGCTTATGACAACTAGAACCGGATACTTGATAAAACACACCCTTCCAAGTGCGGATACAACGGTGGTCGCTCTCGCTCGGGGTTATGGCGGGGATTGCGGGTAGGATTATTGCTATATGATGTTACTTGGAGGACTTCGTTGTCCTCTTACATGCATGCAAGACGGTGTCGAAGCGTAGTCTTCGTTAAGACTAACTATCCCCTCTTATTACGGCATTCTGCAGTTCGGTCCTTGATATGGCCTTTACACATATATCCATGCATATGTAGTGTAGCTCCTTGCTTGCAGTACTTTGGATGAGTACTCACGGTTGCCTTGTTCCCCTTTTCCCCTATCTCTACTCGATTGCTGCAACGGACGATGGAGCCAGGAGCGACGCCGCCGCCTATGGCGACTACTACTCGGGCGCCTACTACTACGTGCAGCCCGCGGCGGCGACCGGGAGTGACCTAGGAGGATCGAGGCGGGAGGCTGCTCCTCTTCGATCTGTATCGGTTTGTGCTAGCCATCTTATGGCACCTTGTTTAACTTATGTACGTACTCAGATATTGTTGCTTCGGCTGACTTCGTCTATGATCGAGCACTTGTATTCGAGCCCTCGAGGCCCTGGCTTGTATTATGATGCTTGTATGACTTATTTTATTTGTAGAGTTGTGTTGTGATATCTTCCGTGAGTCCTTGATCTTGATCGTACACATTTGCGTGCATGATTAGTGTACGATTGAATCGGCGTCTGAGATTGATATCGAGCCATTGCTGTAGGAATCCCCTTCCACACTCCTTGGCGAAGTCGAGTCTAGACATTGCAAAACTTTTACTAACTTGGCTGTGTGCCTTACGGGCCCGTCGCCATCGGGTGGTATTAGGATCTTTTACTCCTCGACCTTTACTCGGGACTCTGGACTCTCTTCTACTCGGGTTAAGCGATTTTACTAACTATCACTAGGATCCGTGATCGCATTCACCCGAAAGTTGGATATAGCCTTAGTTGTTTTTGGAATTGTATTTGAGCAATTTCCACCTTGTCATTTGACTCCTTTGAAGCGTCTTTGTTTTCGGATGGAACCCACGAGGCAGGTCGTGCGCCACCACGGCGGCCATTGGTGCCTCGGGATCACTGCGGTGCTAGCGAGATGATGACCTATCTGGGTTATCGCTGGCACCTGAGTACACCGTCTATGAGGAGTACCGGGACTACAACCGGGGAGGCGATGCAGCGCCATCGTCCACCTCTACTCTCGAGTATGAGTCCACTCTTGTCTGCACACGCACATGGTGTTGGAGTGACCATCGATATGGCAGTCCACGATGCTGCTTATGCTGCTCGACACGTCTTCGTGCGAGTATCGAGTTGGACACCTCCCCTTGAGGGCACATTGCTATCGCGTCGATGTTGGTGAGGAGGTTACTACTGCTGCTGCCTACACCACTTGTCACGAGAGAGCCCTTCCACCATCGAACTTTGTTACGCATCGCGATGGGCTGGATCGAGCTAACCGAGCTCTTCGCCACGAGTTGTACATCACCCGTCGGCACCTCTACCGTGCTCGGCGCGATGCACCTTTGTCCGATCCGGAGAGCTGCGCGTTCTGCGATCTACCCGGCCGGACCGTGATGCCCCGGGGTGTCGGTTGGCGGGCGTGGGAGGCTACTCTCCGCGCTTGCCCCTTTTCGCCACACAGGCGTCGGATTCAGCACCCGAGTATCCGCGGCCCCAGTCAGCGGCGTGGAGGACTATCCACTGCCGCACTATCAGCTTTGACTCTGACTACCTCCGCGATGCCGCGTGGGGTGATGTAGACTTGCTTGTTAGTGTTTGATGTATTCGCCCGCGAGCTTGTGTGCGCCTATGATGTAGTAGTCTATGTCTTTGGACTCTATGTATCGAACTCTATGCATGATTCCTTTTGTAAGATATGCCAACTACTATGTAGTTCCCATCATGCTGCTTTCATTATGCATGTTTCATCATGAATGATTCTGTCTCTTGCTTAATTTCTCAAATCTTTGAACTACCCTGTTATATAATAGCAGGATGGTTAGGCCAGCAGGTCGTGGTCGTGGTGCCAACTTCCCACCACCGCTTTGAGTACATGGCTGGTATGGTCCAACAGCTTGAGATGAATCGCCAGTTCATGGAGAACATGATGGCTCAGTTCCTCGCCCCAATATGAACCAGGCACCCAAAGCGGAACAACTCTGCGGGATTTCATCGCGCTGAACCCCAGCGTGTACCGCAGCTCAACTCAGCCCTTTGGATCTTGATGGTAGCTCCGTGACATCACCTATGAGATGGAGTCTGCTGATGTAGCCCCCGCCACTATGTCACCTTTGCTTCCTTCTTCTGAAGGGACCCGCAGCTCAATGGTGGGACAGCCACCGTCGTACTCTGCCGGTTGGAACACTCATCACTGGCGGACTTCGAGGCTGCCTTCGTGCCGCTTCATCCCTCAAGGGTCATGGACGGAAGAAGCGTGAGTTCCATAACCTCACCCAAGGCAACAAGACTGTTGAAGCCTATCGTGAGAGTTCTTGGACTTGTCTCGCTATCTTTGAAGAGGATATTGCAAGCGATGCCTTGAGACGGGAGAAGTTCCGTGGCGGACTTCAAGGCGACATCAAGCTCGCACTTCTAGTGCGACTTTGCTGATTCGCCACCTTGGTGAACAAAGCTATCAATGTCGAAACTGGTGCGGGAATACGAGCTCTAACGCGTAACCGTGACACGGGCTCATCTTGGGCCCGTCCTCGCGAAGCGCAAGATATGGATTCCCAACAGCATGTACCAGCGAATGCACTGCTTCAAAGCGAACTATGCTACACCTCGCTGCGCCTACAACTAAGCAGCGAAGCTTCCAGCTCCACCACCCCAAGCTCTGTTCCTCCCAATAATGGCTTATGCTTGGTGCGGACAGCGAGGGCACCGTGCTAGAGAATGCAACGAGAACCGGAATCAGTGGCCCTTCCGCGGTGGCCGTGGAAACAACGAACCGCAACAACAACGGCAAGTCTTATGGGCAAGCTCAGGCCAACCACGTTGATCTGAATGAAGCTCAAGACCAACCTGCTCTTGTGATGGGTACACTTCTCGAAAATTCAGTACAAGATCGTCTTATTTGATCTGAGGGCATCGCATTCATTCATGTCGAAGATTTTGCATTCATGCATGGCATTAAAAGTGAAGACATGAATGCTTCACTATTAGTACACACCCATTGGGCCAATGTCGGACCTCCATGATTTGAAGCGGCGTCCCGTTGAAATCGAAGGAATGGAATTCCTTGTCTCTCCTATCGTGTTGAAGTCTTGTAGCATTGACCTCATTTTGGGGATGGATTGGTTGAAAGCACATCTGGCGTCAATCGTTTGCGCCACTAAGACCGTCCATCTGCTACACCCTTGGATGAAATAGTCACTTACAAGCTCATCGGTGCAAAATGCGAGGCAAGGCTCTATGCATTGAATGCATTGAGCGCCGCACCACTCGAGGGTATTGAAAACATTCACGTCGTTCGAGACTTCCAAGGCGTCTTTCTGAAGAACTTCGAGGATTCCCCACCGCTAGATTTGTCGAATTCGTCATCGACTTGAAACCGGCACCACTCCTATAGCCAAGCGGCCCTACAAGATGCCGCGCATGAACTCCTTGAACTAAAGGAGAAATCGACAAATCTCTTCAAAGCGGTTTCATTAGCCCAAGTTGCTCTCCTTGGGAGCACCTTCTCTCTTTGTCAAGAAGAAGGATGGGACAAACCGATTGGTCCAAGACTACCGTCCTATAAATCAAGCTACCATTCAGAATAAGTATCCTCTTCCTCGGATCAATGATCTTTATGATCAAGCTGGCTGGTTCGTCGGTGTTCTCGAAACTTCGACTTGAGGTTGGGTTACCACCAGATCCGTGTTTGCGAGGAGGATATCCCCAAGACCGCATTTGTGACTCGTTATGGTTCATACGAGTACACCGTCATGTCTTCGGCAACCAATGCTCCAGCCACCTTCTCTCGCTTTGATGAACTATATATTCATGGATTACCTCGACAAGTTAAATGCGTGGTTTATCTGGATGATATCTGATCTATTCCAAGAATGAAGAAGAACATCTTGAACATCTTAGTCTTGTCTTTGGAAAAGCTACGAGGCATCAACTCTATGCCAAGTTCTCCAAGTGTGAATTCGGCTTCCGAAGTAACCTACCTTGGACATGTCATCTCTAAGGATGGTATTGCCGTCAACCTGAGCGAGTTCAGGCTATTCTCGATTGGACTCCTCCGAAGAGCGTTAAGCAAGTCGAAGTTTTCTCGGTCTCGCTTGACTATTGCCGTCGATTAAGTGAGAACTTCTCCAAGATTGCCAGACCTCGACTAACTTTGTTGCATAAAGGCGTCAAGTTCCAATGGGCGGATAAGTGTCGGGAAAGTTTCCGAGCACTCAAAGACAAGTTGACTTCTGCCCGGTGCTAGCTCCTCCGATACTAAGAAGGACTTCGTCATTTCTTGGCGCTTCTCGTCAAGGTTAGGCGGTGTCCTAATGCAAGAGCGCAAAGTAGTTGCTTATGCCTCTCGGCAGTTAAGCCCTCACGAGGAGAACTACAAAGTTCACGACCTCGAACTTCTGCAGTCATTCATGCACTAAGCGATGGCGACATTACCTTCTCGGTAATTGTTGCGAGATCTACACCGACCACCAAAGTCTGAAGTATTTGTTTACTCAGCCAGACCTGAACCTCCGTCGTGCAGAGATGGATGGAGACTGCTGCAGACTTTGATTTGGGTATTTCCTATCGCCGAGCAAGGCTAATGTAATGGCTGATGCCTTGAGCATAAGTCTTCTGCAACCACCTTGAGTTCACAAAGTTCAGCCCTCACTTGTTGAAGAATTCAGCAGGCTGAACCTCCATATTGTTCCTCAAGGTGCACTCGCTCCCCTCCTCCGGAGTTCCAAAGATGAATCTCCGTGTTGTTCCCCGAGGTTCCCTCTTTACCTGGCTGTTGAACCCGATCTCGTGGGCACCATAAAGACAATGCAGAGGATTTGACTCTGAGGTCTACAAGCTTAAACAAGACATCGGAAAGGAAATCCTCATCCTTCACTATTGCTTGATGATGGCGCCTTGTACTTCAAAGGCCGCCTAGTGGTGCCTGTAAGAAGGAAAATCTGAATATGACTCGGAAGGTTATGCAAGAAGCTCATGATCGCCTCTATGTATCCACCACGGCGGTACAAAGATGTATCAAGACATTAAATCGAGATTACGGTGGTCTAATATGAAGCGAGGACATTGCTCGCTATGTTTACGAGTGTGGCGTTTGCCGTCGTATCAAAGCAGAACATCAAAGGCCTGTTGGAACTCTGCAGCCTATCTCTATTCCCGAATGGAAATGGGACCATGTTGAAATGGACTTAAATCCTTTGGTTTCCCAAATCGCGAGAAAGGTAATGATGCTATTCTTGTCGTCATTGACCGGCTTTCTAAAGTTGCACATTTTACGGCGGTCAAAAAGCGATCCTTTGCTAGCCACTTGCAACGCTCTATATGTCGAAATTGTTTCACTTGCATGGTATTCCACTGGTTATCGGTTCGGACCGTGGCAGCTTATTCACTTCAAGATTACGGGCAAGTTTTCAAGAAGCTATGGGGACTCATTTATCTTTCGGTGCTGCTTTTCATCCATGATCTCAAGGGCAAGTTGAGCGTGTCAACCAAATTCTCGAAGACATGCTTGGGCTTGTGTCGTCTCATTCGGCAAGAAATGGGAGGAATCTCTCCCGTATCTGAGTTCTCTTATAATAATAGCTATCAAGCTAGTGCGAAGATGGCCCCTTGAAGTGTTATATGGGCGAAAGTGCGAACCCCTACGAACTGGTCGAAACGGGGAGCGTCCACTCTTGGTCGGATATTATCCAACATGCCGAAGAACAAGTCCGCATTATTCGCGAGAATCTCAAGACTGCTTTCGATCGCGTCAAAAGAGTAATTATGACCGTCATCACAAAGACATGGTCTATCAACTTTGGCGAAAAGGCCTATCTCCGTGTTACACCAATGAAGGGTGCTCACGCTTGGGATCAAGGGCAAGTTAGCGCCTCGCTATATTGGCCCTTTCACTATTCGGAAAGGCGCGGAAAAGTGGCTTATCAAGCTGGAGCTTCCGTCGAACCTTTCTCGGGTTCACGATGTGTTCCGTGTCCCAACTCGGCGCTGCTTCAAGGACCCAATCCGAAGCGATGGACCATGAAGTGCTTTCGAATTGCAGCAGGACCTCTCCTATAAAGAGCATCCGGTCCGTATTCTCGACCAAGCTGAGCGCCGCACCCGTCGGAAGCGATCAAGTTCCTCAAGGTCCGATGGTGAATCACTCGAAGATGAAGCCACACAGGAGCGAGGATTGTCTCTGAGATGAATATCCGCACTCTTTCCTTCTACCTCCTAAATCTGGGGCGAGATTTCTTGTAATGGAGGAGATTTGTAACGCCGGATGGTTATGCAACAGTAATCACCCGGTTATGTTAATTAACCTCTCGTTGATTCAAACCCGACCATAAAACAAAATCAAAAATGAAACAAACGATAAAAGGGTTTCGAAAACTAATTCTAAAATGTTCCGGGGTTTTCTAAAATACCTAACCTAATATTGGTGGGGTGCAATAATATTTACAAATGTCAGAGCATTTTAAATAAAATAAAAACAGAAAAAGAAAAATAACAAAAAGAGAAAAAGGAAAAATAAAACGGAGAGGGGATAACCCCCCAGGCCCCACCAGCCGCCCCCTCCCACTTGGCCCTTGGCCCATCCCCCCCTTCCCCCACAGGCGGCCACCAAGCCCAACCAAGCCCAACCGCATAACCCTCCCCCCCTGCGCGCTAACCCTAGCCACGCCCGCCCCCCCCGCGCCCTCGCCTCTCCTCTCCCCGATCGGATCGGGCGAGACCGAACCACCCCTTGCCCGCACCAACCCGCCTGCCGCTGAACCCCCCCGGCCCCGCCGCCCAGGCCTCCCCTCCTTCCGAGCGCCGCTGGGACCGCTCCCTCCTCCCCCTCATCGCCCCCCGAGCCAGTGGCCTCCGCCCATGGCTCGGCTCGCCCTCCCAGACTCATGGCGCCTCCCGGCCTCCTCCCGACAGCCTGCCCGACCCTCACCGAACCCACCGGCCGAGACCCGGCTTTCCCCCTGTGAGGCCCCCTCTCCTCCCCTCCCCGTCGGCCGGCCGGCTCCGGCCGCCCCCCTGCCGCCCCCCCCCTCCGGTCCCCTCGGCTCTCCTCGCTCGGCCGTGGCCCCAGACCGCCCGTCGCGGATCGGGCACCCATGACCCCCAGACCCTTCCCCGTTCCCTCTTCCCCCCCCCCTGCCGGATCCGCCGGCCCGGCCACCCACCGCGCGCCTTCGCCCCCTTCTTCCCTCTGACGGCGACCGTCGCGACCCTTCTTGGCGCCCGACCCTCGCTTCCCCCCGTTCGGCGCCCTCGCCCCCCCCAGACCGAGCCCTCGTTCTTCCCCCCAGCCGACGCCACCACCCCGCCTGTCGCCTCTCCTCCAGGCGCCACTCGCCGCCGGGCCGTGCCACACGTCGTGGCCTCGGCCGCCCCCCCCATATGGCCCCCCCCACGGATCGCGCCCGAACCGGCCGGGTTAGTGCTCCATTCAAGGCGTCGCGTCTCCCACCCGCATGCCCGATGGGGTCCAGTGAGCCATGACGTGGGGCCCCACCCCCCAAATGATTAAAAAAGAAAGACAAAAGAACGTTTTAAATAAAAGCAGAATGAAAATGGAAATAGAAATAAATTAAATTAATTAACTAAATAATTAATTAATTAATTAATTAAACAATTAATTAATCTAATTAATTCGGATTAATTAACCTAATCATTAGTTAAATTAATTGAGTAATTAATTAAACTAATTAATTCGGATTAGTTAAACCTAATCATTAGTTAAATTAATTGGGTAATTAATTAAACTAATTGATTACGAATTAATTAACACTAATTATTAGTTAACTTAATTAACTAAGGTTAATTAACTCGATTAGGTTAATTAGGCATAGAGAATGACATGGGGACCCACACTCAGGGTTGACTTAGTCAACCCTGTTGTTGATAATCGTCGGCATGACATCATCTTGATGTCATAAATCAATTCAAAATTAATTAAATAATTAATTAAAATTCCGAAATTAATAAAACCCTTTATAAATCATATCTTTTAATCCGTAATCCGGATTAAAATAATTTCAACATGAAAGTTGCTAAGAACGGCGAGGCGAATCCGGATCGCGATCCGTTCGTCCACCACATCCTAACCTATCGAACCTGCAAACTTTCCTCTCGGTTCATCATCGTGACAGGCGTCCGGAACCGGATAACTTCGGATGTTTTCCCCCTAAACCAAGACCCTTCTTACCACGTTAGAACACGCCTAGCATCGCTTCTTGGCATGTCATGCATCGTTATGCATACATTACAGTGTATTCATTGTTTCTTCCCCTCTTCTCTTGGTAGACTACGAGACCAAGCGCTGCGGTGGCGGTTCGACTACGGTGTTGACGACCCTCTCTCTTGCGAGCAACCAGGCAAGCCCCCCTTGATCACGGATATCGCCTACTCTTATCTACCTTGCTTGCATTAGAGTAGCATAGCATATTCTGTTTTCGGATACTCCTATACTACTGCATAGCTTTGTCCTTGTAACCATTGTTACCTTACGCAATCCTATATGCTTAGTATAGGATGCTAGTTCATTCATCTGTGGCCCTACATACTTGTGCATGCGCGTGCTATACTATCGGGCCGTGATCACTCGGGAGTTGATCACGGTATATACCATATACTTTATACATGATACATGTGAGACTAAAGTCGGTCGGTGATGGAGCACCATGAGTGGATCTTTGTGGCGGAGCGGCAGGCGGGTTGAGACCGCCTAGGAGAGAGGTGGGCTGGCCTGTTCGGCGTTCGCGGTTACTTAACACGCTTAACGAGGTCTTGGTATTTGATCCGGGTTGGCTCTGAGCTTATACGCACTAACCATCTACGCGGGAGTAGTTATGGGTATCCCGCGTCGTGGTATCGGCCGAAGCACTTGAGGCGTCGGCGACGGAGGCGTGCCCGGATTGGTGGAACGCTCTGTTAGGCTAGAGTGCGCTTCGGCCGCCCTCGCTTAGCGTGCAGGTGTGCTCGAGGCGATGGGCCCGACCCTGCGGCGCTTAGGTTTGAACCGCGTCTTGGCCTCTCTGTCGTGCCTAGGTGGGGCTGCGGCGTGTTGATCTTCTGCGGCCGGGCATGACCGGAAAGTGTGTCCGGCCAAATGGGATCAAGCGTCTTTGGGTAAGTTGGTGCACCCCTGCAGTGAGTTAATCTATTCGGATAGCCGTGATCTTGATAACAGGCGACTTGGAGTTGTACCTTGAGCTTATGACAACTAGAACCGGATACTTGATAAAACACACCCTTCCAAGTGCGGATACAACGGTGGTCGCTCTCGCTCGGGGTTATGAGCAGGGGATTGCGGGTAGGATTATTGCTATATGATGTTACTTGGAGGACTTCGTTGTCCTCTTACATGCATGCAAGGCAGTGTCGAAGCGTAGTCTTCGTTAAGACTAGCTATCCCCTCTTATTACGGCATTCTGCGATTCAGGTCCAGCGATATGGCCTTTACACATATATCCATGCATATGTAGTGTAGCTCCTTGCTTGCAGTACTTTGGATGAGTACTCACGGTTGCCTTGTTCCCTTTTCCCCTATCTCTACTCGATTGCTGCAACAGCACGATGGAGCCCAGGCGAGCGCCGCCTATGGCGACTACTACTCGGGCGCCTACTACTACGTGCAGCCCGGCGACGACGGGGAGTGACCTAGGAGGATCCCGAGGCGGGAGGCCTGCTCCTCTTCGATCTGTATCCCAGTTGTGCTAGCCATCTTATGGCACCTTGTTTAACTTATGTCGTACTCGGTATTGTTGCTTCCGTGACTTCGTCTATGATCGAGCACTTGTATTCGAGCCCTCGAGGCCCCCAGCTTGTATTATGATGCTTGTATGACTTATTTTATTTGTAGAGTTGTGTTGTGATATCTTCCGTGAGTCCTTGATCTTGATCGTACACATTTGCGTGCATGATTAGTGTACGATTGAATCGAGGGCGTCACAGTGGGTGTGCCACGGAAGCAAAACAGACCTTGCTGCTGAGGTCTTGAATGTATTGCATGAAGGTGTGGCTCTTGATAAACGGTCGAAGGGGCCATCAAAGCTTTCGTCGACGGCACAGTGGAACTCTCAATGAAAGCACCAATGTCAGTGTCAAAACCGGCGGATCTCGGGTAGGGGGTCCCGAACTGTGTGTCTAGGATCGATGGTAACAGGAGACAGGGGACACGATGTTTACCTAGGTTCGGGCCCTCTCTATGGAGGTAATACCCTACTTCTTGCTTGATTGATCTTGATGAATATGAGTATTACAAGAGTTTATCTACCACGAGATCGTAATGGCTATACCCTAGAAGTCTAGCATGTATGACTATGGTAATGAATATATCCTTTCCGGACTACCCCCTCCGGTTTATATATGCACCGGGGGGATCTAGGGTTTACAAGTCGGTTACATAAGAAGGAATCTTCATAACCGGTCGCCAAGCTTGCCTTCCACGCCAAGGAGAGTCCAATCCAGACACGGGTACAGTCTTCAGCCTTCATGTCTTCACAGCCCATCAGTCCGGCCCATGGATAACAGGTCGGAAGCCCGAGGACCCCTTAGTCCAGGACTCCCTCAGTGGGTGCTCCTCGCCCTGCGTCCTCCTAAGGGAAACGTGTCATGAAGCACGCCTCCAAGTGGTGCCCAAGCGCCTCCCTCGTGATATTGGCAAAGTCTGAGGCCCTCCAGAAGAGAGCCCCCAAGCCCTACTCGAGAGGGGCGCCGGGCGTGCTTTCCTATGTGATGGAGGGAGGCACCCCAGGAGCGGGCGCCGATCCTGACGAGGCGCCGCTTGCCTGAGGTCCTGCGCGGTGCAGCTACTTCTTCTTCTTGGGGGTGGCCTCAGGAGGGTGCTCACCCTTGCTGTCGGGGTCGTCGATTGCTGCAGCCTAGAAGGCACGCTCGAGGGAGCACACCGCATCTCTTTCTTCGCATGGGACTGTGATGATTCCGTCGCTTCTCTGCATCTTGAGGACATTGTAGCCGTGATGGGTCACCGCCATGAACTTGGCTAGGGCTGGGTACCCGAGGATCGCATTATATGGCAAGCGGATGAAGGCGACGTCGAAGTCGATGAGCTTGGTGCGGTAGTTGTTGCGTTCTCCGAAGGTGACAGGGAGGCGGACCTGCCCTATCGGTGTGGTGGAACCGTCGGTCACTCCTGAGAAAGGCTTGGTAGGCTGAAGTCGGTCATACGTCACTTGGAGGTTGTCGAACGTGTCGACGGACAGGACGTTGAGCCCTGCGCCGCCGTCGATGAGGGTCTTGGTGACTTGCACGTTGCTGATGACTAGTGAACAAAGCATTGGGAGGACGCCTGCAGTAGCTGTGCCCTTGAGCTGATCTGCCGAACTGAACGTGATGGGGCACTTGGACCATCTGAGCGGGCGCGTGGCCTCAAGCTTGGGGAGGACTGCATTCACTTCACAAGAAAACTGCTTGAAGATATGTTGCGAGGCTGGGGCTTGAGCTCCGCCCAAGATGCAGGCGATAGCACGCGGCTCCTAAAAGCCCCCAGCCCCCTCGTCTTGATGGCAGTCGTCGTTCCTTCTTGGTAGTGGCGGTAGCGGAGGAAGACCGGCGTTGCCCTGAGGACGATCCTCACGCGGTTGATCCCTCCAGGCGCCCTCGCGAGGCTGATCCTGCCAGCGGTCCTCACGAGGCCGGTCGCGCCACTCCTGGCGCGGGCCGCAGTCATCCTAGCGTCCGCCACCACGTCATCCTCCTTGGTCATAGCCCCGGTCGTTGCGCTCGGGGCGTCGACCGAAGTGTCCTTCTCGAATGGCTCTAAGCTCCTGGCAGTCGCTGGTGTTGTGGCTATGCATGTTATGGAAGGCGCAGAACGGTCGGCTGCTCTTGGATGACTTGAGCTGGTCCCTGCCGCGCTTCGTGTCCGGCTCCGCCGCGAGCACGGCTGCTCCCTTACGCTTCACGTACTTGGCCTTGGTTTTCTTCTCCTCCGGCTCCGCAGCCGGGAGCTCGAGGAGGGAGAGGCGCCCCTCCTCAGCTCTTGCGCACTTGGTCGCCAGGTTGAACAGCTCCAGAGACGTGCACAGCTCCTCGTGGATGGCGAGCTCCTCTTTCATCTTGACGTCACGGACGCCATCAGAGAACATGGAGATGATGGCCTCGTCCATCACCTTGGGAATCTTGAGGCAAACGTTGTTGAAGCACTGGATGTATTTCTGGAGGGTCTCTCCTAGTTGTTGCTTGACGCGGCGCAAGTCACCCGCGGCCGGCGGGCGGTCACGAGTGCCCTGGGAGTTGGCAACAAAACGGTAGCGCA
This sequence comes from Aegilops longissima, assembly GCA_021605205.1. Taxonomy (NCBI): domain Eukaryota; kingdom Viridiplantae; phylum Streptophyta; class Magnoliopsida; order Poales; family Poaceae; genus Aegilops; species Aegilops longissima. Next base: position 290,993,299 of record CM038676.1, read on the forward strand.
TCTCGTCCCAGGAGGAGATCGAGCCTAGAGGCAGGTTCAGGAGCCAGGAGCGGGCGCCATCCTTGAGAGCCATGGGGAACCAGTTCGCCATGACTTTCTCGTCGCCGTTGGCCGCCTCGATGCTCAGCTCATAGAGCTACAGGAACTCCGCGGGGTCGGGGGTGCCGTCATAGCGAGGAGGCAGGTCCGGCTTGAGCTTGCCAGGCCAGGCGACGCTACGCAGCTCGGGGGTGAAGGCGCGGCAGCCCGCCGTGGTCACAGGGACTCGACGCTGGTGGAGAACTTGTTCTTGATGGGGTCCGCGCACCGCCACCGTAGGTGGCGCGCGGTCTTGACGTGGTGGTGCAGGGAGCGCGGGGGCATTTTCTCATGGTCGTGGGACCTCTTGGCAGCTTCTTTCTTCTTGCATGGGTGCCGGACGCGGCAGGTTGCGCCGTGGGGCCGCTCGCCTTGGAGCCAAGACTCCGTCTTGGAGCAGAGGTGGTGGAGGCCCTCCATGGGCCACGCCGCCCATGGCTGACGAAGGATGAGGCAGCGAGAGGGACGGCGTAGGGGAGCCCCCTGCGGCGCTGACAAGCTCGGCGATGCGGTCGAGCCAGTCCTCCTAGAGGTCGTCGACGGGGCGGTAGCGCAGGAGCTCGCGCACCATGCACAGAGCAGCCTGCGCATCCACGGGAGCGCGACGAGCTGCGATGACGAACCGGACGGGGTCAGTGATGGAGTGGCGGTGCGGCCATCCCGCCGCACCGAGGGGTGCAGCGAGGATGCTTGCTGCTCGTTCCCCGCCGGGCCGGTGGCGGCGTTGGCGGCAGGCGACGGAGAACGACGGGGTGGCCCGCCGACAAGAGCCGTTTGAGCAACGCGAGCGGCGAGGGCAGCCCAGCACTCAGCGTGAGCGCGGCGAGCGTCCGCCATGGAGATGATGAACCAACGGAGCGCAGATCGAAGGGAGGGAGGCTTCGACGCACCCCTACCTGGTGCGCCAAATGTCGGATCGCGGGTTCCGGCAAAACCCTCAAGGTTCGAACACTGGGGTGCGCATGAAGGTTTCCCCCCTACCGATCCACGTCCTAGTTTTGCTAAGATCTTATGGACTAACTTGACGAACTCACAACACAAGGGACACAAGATTTATACTGGTTCGGGCCACCGTTGTGGTGTAATACCCTACTCCAGTGTGGTGATGGTGGATTGCCTCTTGGGCTGAGGATGAACAGTACAAGGGGGAAGAACAGCCTCCTAAGGTTGAGGTGTTCTTGTGCTTGGCGAACTTATGTGGGTGAGATTCGATCAGCTTAGGCCTCGTTGCCTTCTACTGTGGTGGCTAGTCCTATTTATAGAGGCCCTGGTCCTCTTCCCAAATATTGAGCGGGAAGGGAGCCAACAACGACCGATTTGAAAGGGGACAGCTAGTACAGCTTATCCTGACAAAAGTAGTCATCGCCTGCAAAAGGCTCTGGTGGTGACGCCGCCTTGGGCTCCATGGTGACCTCCATCTTGCCGTCCTGCTGGTCTTGGTCTCGTTGCACTGATATGGAAACCTTTGCTTGATGCCTCGGTAATCCGCGCCTGCGCTTGCCTCCTTTGCACCAAAGAGGAAACAAGGACGCTGCGCACGCTGGCGCCCGCCTGGTCTCGATCGTCATGGCTCACGTCACGAGAATCTCGCGAGGTTTGCCTTGCCTTTATCTCTCCGCCCCTCGCGAGCCCGCCTGGCGAGGCCGCTCCTGAGGAGGTCTTGCGTCATCCGCCTCGCGAGGCTTGGCCCCTCGCATGGGTCTTGGATGCCTTGTTGATGAAGATGGGTCGCACGGGCCTGCTAGAAAAGCCACGCCGTGGGCCGTAGGCAGGCAAGTATGGGGACCCCCGTTCCCAGAACGTCGACATGCATCACAATCAATTTAACGCAATGTTGATATCCAAGATAAATCATTATCCACTCCCAGCTACTTATGCATGGATGACAAACTATAATATCTAATTGTCATTGCAAACATGTTTAATCATAATGTACTGAATCATGGATACTAGGTTAAACATATTTACACAAACAGAACAAGTCGAGTTCATACCCGTTTCTCTCTGCCAGGACCAGTTCATCGAATGTCGTCATTATTGCCTTTCACTTGCACGACCGAACGATGTGAAAATAATAATAGTGCAAAAGTGTCGTGGACTAAGCTAGAATCTGCAAACATTTTATTCAACAGGAGAAGACAGGGTAAATGGGCTCTTCATTAGATCAACAATTATTCATGAGAGCCACTCCAGATTTTCATCGTGGTCTTCTCCTTGGTACAACTCAAAAGAAAAGAAATTCAGAGAAACATATTGAAATATTTTTGGATTTTTTGGTTTTCTTGAACAAGCAAATAAAAAGGGAAAAGCAAAAAAGAGAAAAACTATTTACACGGGAAAGCTCCCAACAAGCAAAAGAAGAACAAGGAAATCTTTTTGGGTTTTCTTTTTAATATTACTACTAAGCATGCATAGAAAGTAAACTAGCTACACCTAATTTTTTTGGCTTTTCTAAAGTTTTTCAAGAACAAGAAGAGAGCAAGAAAATAAATCTAAGCATGGATGATACAATGAAAAAGTGTGAACACCGACTAATGGAAATAAGTGGACATGAATGTAAGGTTGGTGGAAACACGTACTCCCCCAAGCTTAGGCTTTTGGCCTAACTTGGTAGTCGATCAGTAACCTGGATGGTAGTAGGGGTGCTGAGGAGTGGGCATGTACTCATCCCACTGCTGAGGCTCCTCTGCTGCCTCTGCGGCAGCCTGTGCGTTTCGGTAGACGATGATGTCCGCAGGCATAATCCTATATCCGCCCATGGCAACAGAATCAAACATAGAAGGAGCAGGCAATGGAACAATATCACGATTTTCAATGTTAAAAACTAAGTTAAAAGGAATAGGAATGCCAGGAGAATTGTTATCAGTGAAATGGTGGTGATCCATGCCTGTGTGGTCTAGGTAAACCTGGTCAGAGGGTAATCATGATGGTGTATCTCAACATTAAAGTGAGCCGCCAAACGAGTAGCAAAAATCCCACCATGTATTTTCCCCTTGGACTTATTAATGTGGAGGCAACGAGCCACAATAGCTCCCAATCTATAAGTGTTGTCGCCCTCTAGTGCACGACGCAAAACAGCAAGGTCTGGTGAACTGAGTGCACCCACCTTCTCTCTAGCAAGCAAGCATTTTGCAATGAAAAGAGCAAAGTAATGAATAGCAGGAAAATGCAAGCCAGCGGCAGTGATAGCTGACACCCCTCTCTCATCTCCCACTGTCAAGGTGCGATAAAAGGCCTCAAACTTAGCCGGCCTAGGCTCAGCTAAGCTCCCGTCAGAAGGGATCATGCATATTACAAAATTTAGTAAGTGGTATCTGATGGGTTTCAGCATATAAATCAAACCACACTTCAGGGGGATTATTCCTAGGAAGGAAAGTAGAACTTTGAACAAAGATGTTTGTGAGGATTTGATGTTGTTCACACTGATCTGCGATGAAGTCGGTGAGGCCGGCATTAGCAGCATATTGTGTGAACTCCTGAAGGATTCCAGCCTCTTCCAGGAACGGGGTGTGCGGCCATTCACACGGTCGTACTTCCGCCAACCTCCGAGGATGGAGTCACTATAAGATGACTCCCCAATAACACCCTTGTAGTTCTTCTTAGAGCCAAACTTCCTAAATATATTCATGGTTTTCCTATGAACAAAATTCTAAAATTTATTAGCACACAAAAATTTTCTCAACAAAACTTCGCAAAATTGATACCAACTACTCATAGGGACACATAGAGGCCATAGCTAGCATTCAAACTACTTAGAACTCTAAGAATTCACCATGCAAGTGAAGGAAATATCCCCTAGACGCAATAATAAAGTTGTTATTTATATTTACTTATATCATGATAAATGTTTATTATTCATGCTAGAATTGTACTAACCGGAAACTTAGTACATGTGTGAATACATAAACAAACAGAGTGTCACTAGTGTGCCTCTAATTGACTAGCTCGTTGAATCAAAGATGGTAAAGTTTCCTAGCCATAGACATGAGTTGTCATTTGATTAACGGGATCACATCATAAGAGAATGATGTGATTGACTTGGCCCATTCCGTTAGCTTAGCACTTGATCGTTTAGTATGTTGCTATTGCTTTCTTCATGACTTATACATGTTCCTATGACTAAGAGATTATGTAACTCCCGAATACCGGAGGAACACTTAGTGTTCTACCAAACGTCACAACGTAACTGGGTGATTATAAAGGTGCTCTACAAGTGTCTCCGATGGTACTTGTTGAGTTGGCATAGATCGAGATTAGGATTTGTCACTCTGATTGTCGTAGAGGTATCTCTGGGCCCTCTCGGTAATGCACATCACTATAAGCCTTGCAAGCAATGTGACTAATGAGTTAGTTGCAGGATGATGCATTACTAAACGAGTAAAGAGACTTGCCGGTAACGAGATTGAACTAGGGATTGAGATATCGACGATCGAATCTCGGGCAAGTAACATACCGATGACAAAGGGAACAACGTATGTTGTTATGCGGTTTGACCGATAAAGATCTTCATAGAATATGTAGGAACCAATATGAGCATCCAAGTTCCGCTATTGGTTATTGACCGGAGATGAGTCTCGGTCATGTCTACATAGTTCTCGAACCCGTAGGGTCCGCACGCTTAACGTTCGGTGACGATCGGTATTATGAGTTTATGTGTTTTGATGTACCGAAGGTAGTTCGGAGTCCCGGATATGATCACAGACATGACGAGGAGTCTCGAAATGGTCGAGACATAAAGATCGATATATTGGATGACTATGTTTGGACATCGGAAAGGTTTCGAGAGAGTTCGGGCATATACCGGAGTATCGGGGGGTTACCGGAACCCCCCGGGGAGTATATGGACCCTACAGGGCTTTAGTGGAGAGAGAGAGAGAGAGGGGCAGCCAGGGCAGGCCGCGCGCCCTCTCCCCCTCTAGTCTGAATTGGACTAGGAAGGGGGCGGCGGCGCACCCTTTCCTTCCTCCCTCTCTCCCCCTTCCTTCTCTCCTAGTCCAACTAGGGAAGGGGGGGAATCCTACTCCCGGTGGGACTAGGACTCCTCCAGGGCGTGCCATAGAGGGTCGGCCCTCCCCCCTCCTCCACTCCTTTATATACGGGGGAGGGGGGCACCCCATAGACACGCAAGTTGATCATTGATCTCTTAGCCGTGTGCGGTGCCCCCCTCCACCATAATCCACCTCGATCATATCGTTGCAGTGCTTAGGCGAAGCCCTGCGCCGGTAGCTTCATCATCACCATCATCACGCCGTCGTGCTGACAAAGCTCTCCCTCGACACTCAGCTGGATTGAGAGTTCGTGGGACGTCACCGAGCCGAACGTGTGCAGATTGCGGAGGTGCCGTACTTTCGGTACTAGGATCGGTCGCATCGTGAAGACGTAGGACTACATCAACCGCGTTGTCATAACGCTTCCGCTTATGGTCTATGAGGGTACGTGGACTACACTCTCCCCTCTCGTTGCTACGCATCACCATGATCTTGCGTGTGCGTAGGATTTTTTTTGAAATTACTGCGTTACCCAACAGTGGCATCCGAGCCAGGTTTATGCGTAGATGTTATATGCACGAGTAGAACACAAGTGAGTTGTGGGCGATAATAGTCATACTGCTTACCAGCGTGTCATACTTTGATTCGGCGGTATTGTTCGATGAAGTGGTCCGGACCGACATTACGCGTACTCTTACGCGAGACTGGTTCTACCGACGTGCTTCGCACACAGGTGGCTGGCGGGTGTCAATTTCTCCAACTTTAGTTGAATCGAGTGTGGCTACGCCCGATCCTTGTTGAAGGTTAAAACAACACATACTTGACGAAAAATCGTTGTGGTTTTGATGCATAGGTAAGAACGGTTCTTGCTCAGCCCGTAGCAGCCACGTAAAGCTTGCAACAACAAAGTAGAGGACGTCTAACTTGTTTTTGCAGGGCATGTTGTGATGTGATCTGGTCAAGACATGATGCTAAATTTTATTGTATGAGATGATCATGTTTTGTAACGGAGTTATCAGCAACTGGCAGGAGCCATATGGTTGTCGCTTTATTGTATGAAATGCAATCGCCATGTAATTGCTTTACTTTATCACTAAGCGATAGCGATAGTCATAGAAGCAATAGTTGGCGAGACGACAACGATGCTTCGATGGAGATCAAGGTGTCAAGCCGGTGTCGATGGTGATCATGACGGTGCTTTGGAGATGGAGATCAAAGGCACAAGATGATGATGTCCATATCATATCACTTATATTGATTGCATGTGATGTTTCTCCTTTATGCATCTTATTTTGCTTAGTTCGACGCTAGCATTATAAGATGATCTCGCACTAAATTTCAAGGTACAAGTGTTCTCCCTGAGTATGCACCATAGCAAAAGTTTGTCGTGCTGAGACACCACATGATGATCGGATGTGATAGGCTCTATGTTCACATACAATGGGTGCAAGCCAGTTTTGCACACGCAGAATACTCGGGTTAAACTTGACGAGCCTAGCATATGCAGATATGGCCTCGGAACACTAAGACCGAAAGGTCGAGCATGAATCATATAGTAGATATGATCAACATAGTGATGTTCACCATTGAAAACTACTCCATCTCACGTGATGATCGGGCATGGTTTAGTTGATTTGAGTCACGTGATCACTTAGATGATTAGAGGGATGTCTATCTAAGTGGGAGTTCCGAAGTAATTTGATTAATTGAACTTTAATTTATCATGAACTTAGTACCTGATAGTATGTTGCATGTCCATGTTGTTGTAGATAGATGGCCCGTGGTGTTGTTCCGTTGAATTTTAATGCGTTCCTAGAGAAAGCTAAGTTGAAAGATGATTGTAGCAACTACACAGACTGGGTTCATAACTTGAGGATTATCCTCATTGCTGCACAGAAGAATTACGTCCTGGAAGCACCGATAGGTGCCAAACCCGCTACAGGAGCAACGCCAAATGTTATGAACATCTGGCAGAGCAAAGCTGATGACTACTCGATAGTTCAGTGTGCCATGCTTTACGGCTTAGAACCGGGACTTCAACGACGTTTTGAACGTCATGGAGCATATGAGATGTTCCAGGAGTTGAAGTTAATATTTCAAGCAAATGCCCGGATTGAGAGATATGAAGTCTCCAATAAGTTCTATAGCTGCAAAATGGAGGAGAATAGTTCTCTCAATGAGCATATGCTCAAAATGTCTGGGTATAACAATCACTTGATTCAACTGGGAGTTAATCTTCCTGATGATAGTGTCATTGACAGAATTCTTCAATCACTGTCACCAAGCTAGAAGAGTTCGTGATGAACTATAATATTCAAGGGATGGATAAGACAATTCCCGAGCTCTTCGCAATGCTAAAGGCTGCGGAGGTAGAAATCAAGAAAGAGCATCAAGTGTTGATGGTCAACAAGACCACCAGTTTCAAGAAAAAGGGTAAAGGGAAGAAGGGGAACTTCAAGAAGAACGGCAAGCAAGTTGCTGCTCAAGTGAAGACCAAATCTGGACCTGAGCCTGAGACTAAGTGCTTCTACTGCAAAGGGACTGGTCACTAGAAGCGGAACTTGCCCAAGTATTTGTCGGATAAGAAGGATGGCAAGGTGAACAAAGGTATATATGTGATATACATGTTATTGATGTGTACCTTACTAATGCTCGCAGTAGTGCCTGGGTATTTGATACTGGTTCTGTTGCTAATATTTGCAACTCGAAATAGGGACTACGGATTAAGCGAAGATTGGCTAAGGATGAGGTGACGATGCGCGTGGGAAATGGTTCCAAAGTTGATGTGACCGCGGTTGGCACGCTACCTCTACATCTACCTTCGGGATTAGTTTTAGACCTGAATAATTGTTATTTGGTGCCAGCGTTAAGCATGAACATTATATCTGGATCTTGTTTGATGCGAGACAATTATTAATTTAAATCAGAGAATAATGGTTGTTCTATTTATATGAGTAATATCTTTTATGGTCATGCACCCTTGAAGAGTAGTCTATTTTTGTTGAATCTCGATAGTAGTGACACACATATTCATAATATTGAAGCCAAAAGATGCAGAGTTGATAATGATAGTGCAAATTATTTGTGGCACTGTCGTTTGGGTCATATTGGTGTAAAGCGCATGAAGAAACTCCATTCTGATGGACTTTTGGAATCACTTGATTATGGATCACTTGGTACTTGCGAACCATGCCTCACGGGCAAGATGACTAAACGCCGTTCTCCGGAACAATGGAGCGAGCAACAGATATGTTGGAAATCATACATACTGATGTATGTGGTCCGATGAATATTGAAGCTCGCGGCGGGTATCATTATTTTCTCACCTTCACAGATGATTTGAGCATATATGGGTATATCTACTTAATGAAACATAAGTCTGAAACATTTGAAAAGTTCAAAGAATTTCAAAATGAAGTGGAAAATCATCATAACAAGAAAATAAAGTTTCTACGATCTGATCGTGGAGGAGAATATTTGAGTTATGAGTTTGGTCTTCATTTGAAACAATGCGGAATAGTTTCGCAACTCACACCACCCGGAACACCACAGCGTAATGGTGTGTCCGAATGTCGTAATCGTACTTTACTAGATATGGTGTGATCTATGATGTCTCTTACTGATTTACCGCTATCCCTTTGGGGTTATGCTTTAGAGATGGCTGCATTCACGTTAAATAGGGCACCATCTAAATCCGTTGAGATGACACCTTATGAACTGTGGTTTGGCAAGAAACCCAAGTTGTTGTTTCTGAAGTTTGTGGCTGCATGCTTTATGTGAAAAAGCTTCAACCTGATAAGCTCGAACCCAAATCGGAGAAATGTGTCTTCATAGGATACCCAAAGGAGACTGTTGGGTACACCTTCTATCACAGATCTGAAGGTGTAACGCCCTCGATGCGGCTATATCTCCCACGTGTCGAAGCACGACTTAGAGGCATAACCGCATTGAAAGCAGTGTCGCAAGTGAGGTAATCTTCACACAACCCATGTAATAAATAAGGAAAGAGATACATAGTTGGCTTACAGCCGCCACTTCACACAATACATAAATAAACATCCATCATTCAGTTACACTCAAGGTCCGACTACGGAACCAAAATAAAAGAAGATACCCCAAATGCTACACAGATCCCGATCGTCCCAACTGGCTCCACTACGATCATCGGAAAAGACACATAGTAACGACCACGTTCCTCGTCGAACTCCCACTTGAGCTCGGTTGCGTCACCTGACCGCATCGTCGGCACCTGCAACTGTTTTGGTAGAATCCGTGAGTCACGGGGACTCAGCAATCTCACACCCGCGAGATCAAGACTATTTAAGCTTATAGGAAGGACGGAGTTGTAAGGTGGAGCTGCAGCAAGAGACTAGCATATATGGTGGCTACATTCGCAAAAGAGAGCGAGAAGAGAAGCAAGGCACGGTCGTGAAGCTAGTAGCGATCAAGAAGTGATCCTGAACTACTTACGTCAAGCATAACTCCAACACCGTGTTCACTTCCCGGACTCCGCCGAGAAGAGACCATCACGGTTACACACGCGGTTGATGTGTATTTTAATTAAAGTCAACTTCGGGTTTTCTATAACCGGACATTAACAAATTCCCATCTGCCTCATAACCGTGGGCACGGCTTTCGAAAGATAATTCCCTGCAGGGGTGTCCCAACTTAGCCCATTATAAGCTCTCACGGTCAACGAAGGATATTCCTTCTACCGGGAAGACCCGATCAATCTCGGAATCCCGGACTACAAGACATTTCGACAGCAATAAAACAAGACCAGCAAAGCCACCCGAATGTGCCGACAAATCCCGATAGGAGCTGCACATACCTCGTTCTCGTGGCACACCGGATTGTCCAAACTTCCGATAGGCCATCTCAGAGTTGCCCACGATGGCCACCGGCGGTCGACAGTTTGGACCAGCACTCGAGAGAGGACTGGCCCGGGGTTAAAATAAAGATGACCCTCGGGCTCGCGAAAACCGGGGAAAAGGCTTAGGTGGCAAATGGTAAAACCAAAGTTGGGCCTTCTTGGAGGAGTCTTATTCAAAGCGAACTGTCAAGGGGTCCCATAAATCACCCAACCGTAAGGAACGCGAAATCAAGGAACATAACACCGTATGACGGAACTAGGGTGGCAAGAGTGGAACAAAACACCAGGCATAAGGCCGAGCCTTCCACCCTTTACCAAGTATATAGATGCATTAATTATAGCAGATATATTGTGATATCCCCAACAAGTAAATATGTTCCAACAAGGAACAACATCTCCATGTTCCAACAAGTAACAAAAGTTTGTCTTCACCTGCAACTAGCAACGCTATAAGAGGGGCTGAGCAAAGCGATAACATAGCCAATCAACGGTTTGCTAGGAAAGGATGGTTAGGGGCTGACATGGTAATATGGGTGGCATGATAAGCAAGTGATAGGCATCGTAGCATAGGCATAGCAAAAGAGCGAGCATCTAGCATAGCAAAGATAGAAGTGATTTCGAGGGTATGGTCATCTTGCCTGCAAAGTTCTCGAGTTGTCGAAAGCTTGATCCTCGTAAAGCGTTCTCAACAGGTTCCTCGTTCACGAACTCGTCTCCCGTCTCTACCCAAAGCAAGAACACAAACAAAGGAACCACAATAAATCACGGTGCAATGCACAAGCAACATGATGCAAAACATGACATGATATGCGAGATGTGATATGCAATGAGTATGCGCGCTCCGGAAGGAAAATGATGAACCAGGCATCAACTTGGCAAACCAAGTATGCCGCTGGAAAGATGAGATGATTTCGGTTGAAATCGATATAAAGATCACCGGAATCGGATGCACGGTTTGCAAATGACAAGCAAAACAAGAATGGCGCAAATCTGCCATTAACAACATGATAACACTTGGCAAGCAACAAGAAATTAAGCTACTGCACCCAAACGAACCAACAAAGCACATGGCAGTGATCTACTCAAGATGCTTGACAAAAGATGAACACTGAGCTACGGCTAAATCACATCATAACAGGTTCAAACAAGCATGGCAAAAGTGCAAAAAATATATCAGGCTGGACATGGCATAAACAGCATCAGGTAGCAATGTTCAGAGCAAGAAAACAACATGCTACAGGAACTTATGAAAGCAAAACAAGGCATGGAATGAATCTACTCAAAGCATAGAACAAAAGTCCCTTACTGACCATAAGCCAAAAAGGATCAGAAAATATAGTAACACCCATGTCAATATCACAAGTTTCGTTAACAGATTCAGCAGCATGGCATGTCAAAAACAGATAACAAGTAGACATGTTTATGAGCTCGATGCACTCACTACAGAGCATTATATGATAAACTAAGCATACATACATCAAGACGACATGGCATATAAGATATACATGGCAAGAACAACATCATAGCATACACGGATCAACCACAACAACCTTGGCAAAATTGAATAACTTGTAAACAATCGGCCAGGAAACATTTTATAGCAAAAGTAGAGCTCGATTGACTCAAGCTATGGCACTCCATAATTGCAAACAAAGGCATGGATGGATAGAGCATAACCATATGTTCAAAACATCCTTACTGAAGTATCTCAAAATATGCATGGATCTCTCGGTAGAATCAAGTTAACATGGCATCAAAATATCAAGAAAACAGGGCTGAAATCAGCAACATCAGACACCTAGTTTGCATGCTTGTGCTAGTCACCACATAGATCACAAAAATACATGGCATACACCCCTGGAAAGATGGCATGGCATATTACAAAACACATGTAGGACTCAAATTCATAGGGTGCACACATCAATCATGGCAAAAATGACAAAAGTGCATGTTCTGTTAAGAAACAGAAACTAACATCACATAGCCCTCTTCTAACAGCATTTTGGGCATCAAGATGAGCTCAAATGAAAATGATGCAATGAGATGAAATGATCTACTCTTCGAGACGAACATTTTGACATATTACACGCACGAAACGGAGATACGTATGCAAAGTTATGAAGCGTTGAAAATGCAACAAATATCACTGAATTAAAGACTTAGGGAAAATCGAGGGGAAGGAGAAAGTCAACCCTTCCGTTGGATCCGGATCGGATCCGATCGGGCGACGGTGGCCGGCGGCTCGGCTACTCGCCGAGCCGGGACGGCCGGGCGGAGGAGAGGACGGCGGCGGCGGGTCGGTGGCGACCGGCCCGGCGAGGCGGCGGCGGCGGCGGCGCGGCGGGCGACGGGCCGGCCGGCGAGAGGCGGCGGCGGCCTCGGCGCCGGTGGCGGAGCGGCGGCGGTGGCGACCGGCGCCGGGCGGCGCGGCGGGGAGGCGCCGGCGGCGCGGTGGAGACGGCCGCTGCTGGGCGGAGGGCAGCATGGTCGGGCCAGCCGGCCGGCGGCGGCGGCGGCGCCGACACGTGGCGCTGGCTGATTGGGCGTGCGGCGGCGGCGCTGACGGGCGGACGTCCGTCGTCGAGGATTTAGTCCGTGGCGGGGATGAAGATGGCTAGGGTTTGGACCCGGATTTGGACGGGGGAAGGCATATATAGGCATAGAGGGAGCTAGGAGAGTCCAAATGAGGTGCGGTTTTCGCCCACACGATCGTGATCGAACGACGGAGAGCATGCAAGTGACTTAGATGGGTTATTGTGCTGTTTTGGAGGGGTGTTGGGCTGCAACTTAAAAGAGGCCTTTGCGAGAGTGCGGTTAACCGTTGGAGTACCAAACGAGCTCCAAACGACCCGAAACTTGACCGGTGGTCTACCGGTGGTATACCAAGGCCCCTCGGTCCATTCCGAGAAAGTTTAGTACCCGCTCACGGAAAAACGTAAAGGGGCGCGGGGGACATAGGAGTGCGGATTGCAAAAGCGGACAACGGGAAAAATGCTCGGAATCCAGAGACGAACACGTATGCAAATGCGATGCACATGATGACATGATATGAAAAGCATGACATGGACAAAATGCAAAAATGAAGAAAAACCCAACCACGGAGGGAATATCATATCACAATGCCGAAAATGGCAAGAGTTGGAGTTACAAATATGGAAAGTTACATCCGGGGTGTTACAGAAGGCAAGACATTCGTTGCTAAGAATGGGTCCTTTCTAGAGAAGGAGTTTCTCTCGAAAGAAGTGAGTGGCAAGAAAGTCGAACTTGATGAGGTAACTGTACCTGCTCCCTTATTGGAAAGCAGTTCATCACAGAAATCTGTACCTGTGACTCCTACACCAATTAGTGAGGAAGCTAATGATGATGATCATATAACTTCAGATCAAGTTACTACCGAACCTCGTAGGTCAACCAGAGTAAGATCCACACCAGAGTGGTATGGTAATCCCGTTCTGGAGGTCATGTTACTTGACCAAGACGAACCTACGAACTATGAGGAAGCGATGATGAGCCCAGATTCCGTGAAATGGCTTGAGGCCATGAAATCTGAGATGGGATCCATGTATGAGAACAAAGTGTGGACTTTGGTTGACTTGCTTGATGATCGGCAAGCCATCGAGAATAAATGGATCTTCAATAAGAAGACTGACGATGATGGTAATGTTACTGTCTACAAAACTCGACTTGTTACAAAAGGTTTTCGACAAGTTCAAGGAGTTGACTACAATGAGACATTCTCACCCGTAGCGATGCTTAAGTCCGTCCCAATCATGTTAGCAATTGCTGCATTTTATGATTATGAAATTTGGCAAATGGATGTAAAGACTGCATTCCTGAATGGATTTCTGGAAGAAGAGATGTATATGATGCAACCCGAAGGCTTTATCAATCCAAAGGATGCTAACAAAGTGTGCAAGCTCTAGCGATACATTTATGGACTGGTGCAAGCATCTCGGAGTTGGAATAAATGTTTTGATAGTGTGATCAAAGCATATGGTTTTATATAGATTTTTGGAGAAGCTTGTATTTACAAGAAAGTGAGTGGGAGCTCTATAGCATTTCTAATATTATATGTGGATGACATATTGTTGATTGGAAATGATATAGAATTTCTGGATAGCATAAAAGGATACTTGAACAAGAGTTTTTCAATGAACGACCTCGGTGAAGCTGCTTATATATTGGGCATCAAGAGATAGATCGAGACACTTAATTGGACTTTCACAAAGAACATACCTTGATAAAGTTTTGAAGAAGTTCAAAATGGATCAAGCTAAGAAAGGGTTCTTGCATGTGTTACAAGGTGTGAAGTTGAGTCAGACTCAATGCCCGACCACTGCAGAAGATAGAGAGAAAATGAAAATTATTCCCTATGCTTCAGCCATGGGCTCTATCATGTATGCAATGCTGTGTACCAGACCTGATGTGTGCCTTGCTATTAGTTTAAGTAGGGAGGTACCAAAGTAATCCAGGAGTGGATCACTGGACAGCGGTCAAGAACATCCTGAAATACTTGAAAAGGACTAAGGATATGTTTCTCATTTATGGATGTGACAAAGAGCTCGTCGTAAATGGTTACATCGATGCAAGCTTTGACACTGATCCGGAGACTCTAAGTCACAAACTGGATACGTATTTATATTGAACGGTGGAGCTTTCAGTTGGTGCAGTTCTAAGCAAAGCGTCGTGGCAGGATCTACGTGCGAAGCGGAGTACATAACTGCTTCGGAAGCAGCAAATGAAGGAGTCTGGATGAAGGAGTTCATATCTGATCTAGGTGTCATATCTAGTGCATCGGGTCTGTCGGATTTCGGGTTCCGGCAGACCCTCTAGGTTCGAACTCTGGGGTGCACGCGGAGATCGCACCTCCAACCTACCTACGTCTCGTCGCCTCGCAAGGATCTAAACTACACAAAGAACAACACAAGGGACACGAGGTTTATACTGGTTCAGGCCACCATTGTGGTGTAATACCCTACTCCAATTTGTGGTGTGGTGGACTGCCTCAGGGGCTGATGATGAACAGTACAAGGGAAGAACAGCCTCACGAGGGAGTTGTTCTTGGCTGGTGCGATGAACTGCTAGGGGAGTTCAGTCGCCTCTCTTTCTCTCTCTCTAGATGCCCCCCTCTACCCTGTGGGTGGCTAGTCCTATTTATAGGTAGAGGCCCTGGGCCTCTCCCCAAATATTGAGCGGGAAGGGCGCCAACAATTGGCCATTTTGAAGGGGAACATCTAGTACACTTATCCTGACTAAAGTCGGTCCTTGCCTGCCAAAGACTCTGACGATGACGCCGGCTTGGGCTCCACGATGACCTCCTTCCTGCCGTTCTACTGGTCTTGGTCTTGTTGCACCAAAATGGTTGCCTTTGCCTGATGCCTTGGCCTGCGCTTGCCTCCTTTGCACCAAAGGGGAAATGAGGACACTGCGCGGGTTGGCGCCCGCCTGGCGCCCTCGGTCGTCATGGCTTGCGTCATGGGCACCTCGTGAGGTACCCCGCCTTGATCTCTCCGCCTCCTCGCGAGCCAGCCTGACGGGGCCGTGCTTGAGGAAGCTTCCTATCATCCGCCCCGCGAGGCTTGGCCCCTCGCGAGGGTCTTGAGCTTGTGTTGATGAAGATGGGCCGTACTGGGCCACCCCTTGAGCCACGCCGCGGGCCGCAGGTAGGCAAGTCTGGGTGCCCCCGTTCCCAGAACACCGACAGTAGCCCCCGGGCCCAAGGCGCGCCTTGACTTGGCTTAGCAGAGAAGCGAAGGGGCAAGTGCGAAGCGCCGCGGGCCCCAACAGCCTGCGGCCTTGGGCGTCGCGTGGCGGTTGATTGGGCATGGGCGTCCCTGCTTCCCCACGACGCCTCGGCAACTGCATGAATTGACAAGTCCCTGCATGCAAAGCGGGTCATGATTACCTGTGATCATGGAGGTCGACGGTTGGCCTCCCCCGGTTATATGTACGGAACGGCGCGAGCCCTTCCAGTCCATCTCTTCTTGCTTCTCCTTCTTCTCCATCCTTGCCCTTGCTCCACATTGCGACAATGGCTCCGATCCGCCGGTTCTCCGCAGAAGAGAAAGGAAAGGCCCCCCGAGAGGGTCCCGATCCGCTTCCGCCGAAGAAATGGCCAGCCCTCTGCCGCCGAGATGAGGGTGCCCGGTAGGAGGTGTCGAGGCCCTGGTACAAGCGGCCACCGCCAGGGTTCCCGCTTCCCTTGTACGCCCGCATTGAGGGCCCTGAAGGAGTTGACGCCGAGCGCCACGGACGACGTCGCCGTCGGCGTCGGCGGGTCACGGCGGTGCGCATTGTTCCTCCCGGAGTCCATGCCGAGGGCTCCTCCCGAGAGCTTGTGCTCCACGCTGCCATGCCTCCTCAGTCTTGGATCCGCCTTCCTCCCTCCTCCGCCTTCGTGATTCTGCAGAGGGGCTCTCTGGAGCTCTGGTTGCAGCATGCCGGCTGCAGCGCCCCTGCGACCGGAGCGGAGGTTGCGGTCGTCGCTCCGGGCAAGGTCTTCATGACCCGAGGCTGGGCGAGATCGCTGGTTCTGCCGGACGAGGGCGCCCTCGTGATCCACAGAGTGCGATGGCGCTTCCTTGATGTTCTTCAAGGTCTTTGACACGGAAGGACGCCAGCTGGAGTGCTGCCCTGAGAGAGGCGACCGGGGCCCTGCCGTGGCGAGGACTAGGCTCGCCGACCACTCCCCCAGCAGCTCCTCAGGCAGCGAAGGCGTCAGAGGATCCAGCGACTCTGCCGAGCTCTTCGCGACTCCGGAGACGAGCGACGACAGCTACGAGCCTCCGAGCTTGCACCACGCTCGGAGCCGGGCGGGCGCGTCAGGCTTCCAGCGCCGGTGATCTGGATGGGGTTGGCGCCGGTGCCTGGCGGCCCACTGTTGATGATGGCATCTCCTTGCGGAGACGCGCGTAGTTAGCGCTCTTTAGGATCTGCTCCTTTTGTTCCCTACGAGGAATAGAAGAACACACTCCGTGGGGCTTGTAAGGTGCATGTGGTTCCGTTTGTTAATATGATCCTTGTTGTGAAGTGGTGCGAGATGCTCATCCCATCTTAGCTTAGTTCCTCCTTTCGAACCTCGCGAGGGCTTGACGCTCTGTGCCGACAGGTCCCGGTCCCAAGGCAGGCTTCAGTCGTCGCTGGTATGCCAGGTCGCGATGCCGTGGTCAAGGCCAGGAGGTGAGCGGCCCGGGGTCCAGTAAGAGCCCCTGAGTCGTGATGCTCAGGAGGTCCCCTTTAGCGCTCAAGCAGCCATCGTTCGGTGAGAAAGGAGCGCGACGTTGCCAACACGAGATTGCATTAGGTGCGAGGTCGGTGCTGCGATAGCTAGTATTTCCGGAGGATGACTTATCTCGGGAGTCAGGAACCACCTCTTGGTGCGGCGTTAGGTCCATGCATCGGCGGCTGAGGAGTTGCCCGGCGAGGTCCCCGCGTGCCTCTTCCCTCTCGCCTTTACTCCCCTTTCTGCTCTACGTCCTCGGGTCCCAGCCCTCGAGCGAGCTCAGCCGTCGTTGGTATGCCAGGTCGCGATGCCGTGGACAAGGTCAGGAGGTGAGGGCTGGAGAGCCAGTAGGAGTCCATGAGTCACGATGCTCAGGTACCCCCCTTTAACGTGCAAGCGGTTCGCACGGACGAGAGTGAAGGAGACGTCGTGAAGGCCTCGCCTGACGCTGCTCCTTGAAGAGATCCTGCATGCTCATCACAAGAAGAACGAGAGTTCGCCATGACAATCTACAGTCAGCCGTTGGTTGCTCTGGAGGGGTGACGAGGCACTGAAGGCTTGACGAGGTGGCGCCTTGCGGGGCTGCCGCGGCCAGAGCTCAGCCATTCAGGTTTGGCGATGTTGCAGGGACGGACCCATGCGCAAGCTTCGTGCCGTTAGGGAGCAGCTCCATCAGTTGGTGTCAATCGAGCGGGCGATTAGGTCAAACACGTTAATCACAGAGGAGCAAATCCATTTAGATAGGCGCAGAGAAGGTGAACATCGCTGGGTCGGGCCCGAGCGACTTGGGGATGACGCAACCTGAGGGGCGCCCCAATAAAGTAAACTATAAACATGAATCAAAAGGGATACATGCCGCAGGGACGGACCCACGCGGCCTGGGAATGATGCAGCCCTGGGGGGCGCTCCCAGCTGAAAATGAAACTCGAAGGACGTCACCGGTGATGTTGGAGATGAAGGATGCTGCAGATGGCGGGCGTCGTGCGCTGCGGAAGCTGATCTTCACGAGCCCCAGGCCCAGAGCCTCGGGAGGCCCGGAGGCGCTAGTGGCTCCTCGCGACCATCTCCATCTCCGCCAGACTGCAGAACGCCTGCCACTTGAGCCTCGGATGCTCCTCATGAGGCATCGGCCTGCTGTAGCAGCGCGTTCGCAAGCCGTAAGGCATGCGAACATAGCTGTGGGTGGACCTTCACAGCGTCCCACGCGTGAGGGCAGGCGCTCGAGAGGCGGCTCGGTTGAGCCTGGTATGTCGATGCAGACGCGCAGCCCACCATCCTCGCCTGAATGGGGAGCTACGACGGGTAAGAGGCGGCTGCCACTCATGACTCTTGACTCCTGCAACTCCTGAATGATCTTGCTGACGAACTCCTGAGGGTTTGTCCCTCCTTGCCTTCTCCTTCCTGAGGGAAACGTGCTTTGAAACACGCCTCCAAGTGGTGCCCGAGCACCTCCCTCGTGATCTTAGCAAAGTCGGTGGCCCTCCAGGAGAGAGCCCCCGAGCCTTGCTCGAGGAGGGCGCCGGGCGCGCCTTCCTATGCGACAGAAGGAGGCGCCCCTGGAATGGGCGCGGACTCTGAGGGGCCTGCCTCCCGAGGGCTATGACCAGGGGATGTCTTCTTCTTCTTAGGAACAGCCTCGGGAAGCCTCCCGCTCCTGTGATCTGGGTCTTCAATTGATGCGGCTTGGAAAGCACGCTCCAGAGAACACACAACGTCTCTCTCTTCACAAGGCACCGTGATGACTCCATCGCTTCTTGGCATCTTGAGGACATTGTAGCCGTGATGAGTCACGTCCATGAATTTGGCCAGAGCTGGGTACCCGAGGATGGCATTGTACGGCAGGCGAATGTGCGTGACGTCGAAGTCAATGAGCTCGGTGCGGTAGTTGTTGCGCGTCCCGAAGGTGACAGGAAGGCAGACCTGCCCTATCGGAACTGTGGAACCATCAGTGACTCCGGAGAAAGGCTTGGTTGGCTGAAGCTGATTGTATGGCACTTGGAGATTGTTGAATGTCTTGACGGACAGCACATTGAGCCCTGCTCCGCCATCGATGAGGGTCCTGGTGACTTGCACATTGCTGATGATTGGGGAACAAAGCATCGGGAGGACTCTGGCTGTGGCTGCGCACTTGAGCTGATCCGCTGAGCTGAATGTGATGGCGCACGCTGACCACCTGAGGGGGCGTGTGGCTTCGAGCCTGGGGAGGACTGCATTCACTTCGCGGGCGAACTGCTTGAAGATGCGTTGAGAGGCTGGGGCTTGAGCTCCGCCCAGGATGCAAGCGATTGCGCGCGGCTCCTGGAAGCCCCCAGCCCCTCGTCCTGATGATGGTCTTCATTTCTCCTTGGCTGCGGTGGCAGAGGAGGGAGGCCTCCGTTGCCTTGTGGGCGATCCTCGCGAGGCTGTTGCCTCCAGCCTCCCTCGCGAGGCGGGTCCCTCCAACCTCCCTCGCGAGGCTGATCCTGCCAGCGGTCCTCGCGAGGTCGGTCACGCCACCCTTGGCGAGGGCCACGGTCTTCCCATCGTCCTCCACCTCTTCCTCCTCGGCCATAGCCCCTGTCGCTGCGCTCGGGGCGTCGGCCGGCAAGCATGTCCCGCACGGCCCTGAGCTCTTGGCATTCGTTGGTGTTGTGGGTGTGGAGGTCATGGTACACACAGTATCGACTGCCCTTAGATGACTCAGGGTGATCCCTTCCTCACTTGGTGTCTGGCTCTGCCGCAAGCACGGCAGCCCCCTTGCGCTTCACGTCCTTGACCTTGGGCTTCTTCTCTTCTGGGTCGGCAGCCGGCAGCTCGAGAAGGGAAAAGCGTCCTTCCTCAGCCCTGGCGCACTTGGTCGCCAAGTTGAACAGCTCCAGGGATGTGCACAGGTCTTCATGGATCGCGAGCTCTTCCTTCATCTTGACGTCACGCACACCGTCGGAGAAGGCTGAGATGATGGCCTCCTCGAACACCACAGGGATCTTAAGGCGGCGTTGTTGAAGCGTTGGATGAACTTTTGCAGGGTCTCCCCTGACTGCTGCTTGATGCGGCGCAAGTCACTCATGGCCGGGGGCCGATCGCGGGTGCCTTGGAAGTTGGCGATGAATCGGGTGCGCATCTTGTTCCAGGAGGAAATCGTGCCAGGAGCCAGGTGCGGGCACCGTCCTTGAGCGCCATGGGAAACCAGTTCGCCATGACCTTCTCGTCCCCGTTGGCGGCTTCGATGCCCAGCTCATAGAGCTGGAGGAACTCCGCAGGGTCGGCCGTGCCATCGTAGCGTGGGGGCAGGTCTGGCTTGAACTTGCCCGGCCAGGCCATGCTGCGCAGCTCGGCGTTGAAGGCACGACAGCCTACAGTAGCCACGGGAGGCCTTTGGTGATGGAGGGCTTGATCTTGGAGGTCTCCGTGCGCTGTCGCCAGGAGCAGCACGGGTCTTCGCCTACCGGAGAAGGAGCGCTGGTCGTGGCCGGGCAAAAGGGAGCACTCGGGCAGCTTCTTGGGGACGAGGACCTCTCGGCAGCTCTTCTCTTCTTTGTCTTTGGTGCGGACGGAGTGGGTTCCACCAGGGGCCACGCGCTTTGGGGTCAAGCGCCTTCTTGAGGGGAGGCGGCTGGGCGCCCGAGCTTCATCGCCCACGCAAGGCAGGGCGCAGTGCAGCGAGAGGGATGGCGCAGGGAGCCCCCAGTGGCACTGACGAGCTCGGTGATGCGGGCGAGCCACTCGTCGTAGAGGTCGTCGACGGGACGGTAGTGCAGGAGTTCCGTGCAGAGCAGCAGCGGCGCGCGTCGTCGCAGGAGCGCGACGGGCATGGGACGAAGAACCGGCTGGAGTCAACGATGGGGTGGCAGTGCGGCCTTCCCGCCACACCGAAGGATGCAGAGACGACGCCTGCTGCTCGTCCCCCGCCGGGCCGGTGGCGGCGTTGACGGCAGCGATGGGGAACGGCGGGCGGCGGCCGACGGGGCCGTCTGGGCGACACGAGTAGCGAGCGCCTAGCCCGCCTTCAGCTCGACTCGGCAGCGTCGACATGGATGCGAGGAGCGCGAAGAGCGAGGCGGCGGAAGGCGGATTCCGCGCACCTACCGGGCGCACAAATGTCGATTTCGGTTCTGGCAGACCCTCTAGGTTCGAACTCAGGGTGCACGCGAGATCGTACCTCCAACCTACCGACGCCTCGTCGCCTCAAGGATCTAAACTACACAAAGAACAACACAAGGGACACGAGGTTTATACTGGTTCAGGCCACCATTGTGGTGTAATACCCTACCCCAGTTTGTGGTGTGGTGGATTGCCTCAGGGGCTGATGATGAACAGTACAAGGGAAGAACAGCCTCGCGAGGGAGTTGTTCTTGGCTGGTGCGATGAACTGCTAGGGGAGTTCAGTCGCCTCTCTTTCTCTCTCTCTAGATGCCCCCCTCTACCCTGTGGGTGTCTAGTCCTATTTATAGTTAGAGGCCCTGGGCCTCTCCCCAAATATTGAGCGGGAAGGGCCCCAACAATTGGCCATTTTGAAGGGGAACATCTAGTACACTTATCCTGACTAAAGTCGGTCCTCGCCTGCCAAAGACTCTGACGGTGACGCCGGCTTGGGCTCCATGATGACCTCCTTCCTGCCGTTCTGCTAGTCTTGGTCTTGTTGCACCGAAATGGTTGCCTTTGCCTGATGCCTTGGCCTGCGCTTGCCTCCTTTGCACAAAGGGGAAATGAGGACACTGCGCGGGCTGGCGCCCTCGGTCGTCATGGCTTGCGTCATGGGCACCTCGTGAGGTACCCCGCCTTGATCTCTCCGCCTCCTCGCGAGCCAGCCTGACGAGGTGGTGCTTGAGGAAGCTTGCTGTCGTCCGCCCCACGAGGCTTGGCCCCTCGCGAGGGTCTTATGCTTGTGTTGATGAAGATGGGCCGTACTGGGCCACCCCTTGAGCCACGCCGCAGGCCGCAGGCAGGCAAGTCTGGGTACCCCCGTTCCCAAAACACCGACAGGGTCGAATGAAAATCTTTTGTGACAATACTGGTGCAATTGCCTTGGCAAAGGAATCCAGATTTCACAAGAGAACCAAGCACATCAGAGACGCCTTCAATTCCATCCGCGATCAAGTCAAGGAGGGAGACATAGAGATTTGCAAGATACATACGGATCTGAATGTTGCGACCCCGCTTGACTAAGCCTCTCTCACGAGCAAAACATGATCAGCACCAAGACTCCATGGGTGTTAGAATCATTACTGTGTAATCTAGATTACTGACTCTAGTGCAAGTGGGAGACGGAAGGAAATATGCCCTAGAGGCAATAATAAAGTTGTTATTTATATTTCCTTATATCATGGTAAATGTTTATTATTAATGCTAGAATTGTATTAACCGGAAACTTAGTGCATGTGAATACATAGACAAACAGAGTGTCACTAGTATGCCTCTAATTGACTAGCTCATTGAATCAAAGATGGTTAAGTTTCCTAGCCATAGACATGAGTTGTCATTTGATTACCGGGATCACATCATTAGAGAATGATGTGATTGACTTGACCCATTCCGTTAGCTTACCACTTGATCGTTTAGTATGTTGCTATTGCTTTCTTCATGACTTATACATGTTCCTATGACTATGAGATTATGTAACTCCCGAATACCGGAGGAACACTTAGTGTGCTACAAAACGCCACAACGTAACTGGGTGATTATAAAGGTGCTCTACAGGTGTCTCCGATGGTACTTGTTGAGTTGGCATAGATCGAGATTAGGATTTGTCACTCCGATTGTCGGAGAGGTATCTCTGGGCCCTCTCGGTAATGCACATAACTATAAGCCTTGCAAGCAATTTGACTAATGAGTTAGTTGTGGCATGATGCATTACGGAATGAGTAAAGAGACTTGCCTGTAACGATACTGAACTAGGTATTGAGATACCGACGATCGAATCTCGGGCAAGTAACATACCGATGACAAATGGAACAACGTATGTTTTTATGCGGTTTGACCAATGAAGATCTTCGTAGAATATGTAGGAACCAATATGAGCATCCAGGTTCCGCTATTGGTTATTGACCGGAGATGAGTCTCGGTCATGTCTACATAGTTCTCGAACCCGTAGGGTCCGCAGCTTAATGTTCGGTGACGATCAGTATTATGAGTTTATGTGTTTTGATGTACCGAAGGTAGTTCGGAGTCTCGGATATGATCACGGACATGACGAGGAGTCTCGAAATGGTCGAGACATAAAGATCGATATATTGGATGACTATGTTTGGACATCAGAAAGGTTTCGAGAGAGTTCGGGCATATACCGGAGTACCGGGGGGTTACTGGACCCCCCCGGGGAGTATATGGGCCCTAATGGGCTTTAGTGGAGAGAGAGAGGGGCAGCCAGGGCAGGCCACGCGCCCCTCCCCCTCTGGTCCGAATTGGACTAGGAAGGGGGGCGGCGCCCCCCTTTCCTTCCTCTGTCCCCCTTCCTTCTCTCCTAGTCCAACTAGGGAAGGGGGGGGGGAATCCTACTCCCGGTGGGAGTAGGACTCCTCCAGGGCACGCCATAGAGGGCTGGCCCTCCTACTTCCTCCACTCCTTTATATACGGGGGAGGGGGGCACCCCATAGACACACAAGTTGATCATTGATCTCTTAGCCGTGTGCGGTGCCCCCCTCCACCATAATCCACCTCGGTCATATTGTTGCATTGCTTAGGCGAAGCCCTGCGCCGGTAGCTTCATCATCACCGTCATCACGCCATCGCGCTGACGAAGCTCTCCCTCAAGACTCAGCTGGATTGAGAGTTCGTGGGATGTCACCGAGCCAAACGTGTGCAGATCACAGAGGTGCCGTACTTTTGGTACTAGGATCGGTCGGATCGTGAAGACGTACGAATACATCATCCGCGTTGTCATAACGCTTCCGCTTATGGTCTACGACGGTATGTGGACTACACTCTCCCCTCTCGTTGCTATGCATCACCATGATCTTGCATGTGTGTAGGAATTTTTTGAAATTACTGCGTTACCAAACAACAAGCTCATCTACAGCAGCACCAAGAGTAGCTAATTATTCAAAATATAAACCACTAAAGCAAACCCTAATTGGACAAACGGTGGAGTCACATACCAAGCAAAAATCTCCTGAAACAGTTTCAGAAACGGAGCTTCAAGCAAAGAGATCGAAATCTGCGGGTTTGAGAGCAAGAACACGGGAGAGAGAGCAATGGAGATTTTTTTTCTGTAGGTAAGTGATCATGTGGTGTGAAGAGATAAGTGAGGGGGCCCATGTGGGACCACAACCCACCAGGGTGCGCCTGGGGGTCCTGGCGCGTCCAGGTGGGTTGTGCCCACCTGGTGCACCTCCCTCTGATATTACTTGCACCAGAAATTCAGAAATATTCAGAAAAAAATCGTATTAAATTTTTAGGGCATTCTGAGAACTTTTATTTTTGGGTCATTTTTTATTGCACGAGAAATTCAGAAAATAGATAAGACATGGCATTTTATTTTATTTAACTAATAAAAACAGAAAACAAAAAGTGAGGACAGAAGGTAGTGCTTACTAAATTCATCAACTTCATACCATTAAAAAATGATCCATTAATAAGGTTGGTCAGGTCTTATTAACAACCACTTTCTATTAGCATGAAACCGAAGAACTTCCGTAAATCACTAAGTTACCTCAATGGGGATATGAATGTCCCCAACAATAAGTTTCATATTTCTTTTTAACAGTAGGTAGAGGTATTTGAAAACTTCCAATAGTGATTGTCGGAGATTTTTCAATAACATTAATACCATTCATTTGGAATTGTTTCTTCGGAAAGTGCACTGTATGCTCATTACCATTAATATGAAAAGTGACCTTGCTTTTATTGCAATCAATAACAGCCCCTGCAGTATTCAAGAAGGGTCTACCAAGTATAATCGACATGTTGTCGTCCTCAGGCATCTCAAGTATAACAAAGTTAGTCAAAATAGTAACATTAGCAACAACAAGGGGCACATCCTCACAAATACCGATAGGTATGGTAGTTGATTTGTCAGCCATTTGCAAAGATATTTCAGTAGATGTGAGTTTATTCAAATCAAGTCTTTTATATAAAGAGAAAGGCATAACACTAACACCAGCTCCTAAATCACACAAAGCAGTTTTCACATAATTCTTTTTGATAGAGCAAGGTATAGTTGGTATTCCCGGATCTCCAAGTTTTTTAGGTACTCCATCTTTAAAAGTATAATTAGCAAGCATAGTGGAGATTTCATCTTCCGGTATTTTTCTCTTATTTGTGATGATGTCCTTCATATACTTTGCATAAGGAGGCATATTCAAGATATCAGTCAAGCGAGTACGCAAAAAAACTTGCCTGAGCATTTCAGCAAAGCATTCAAATTCTTCATCATCTTTCTTTTTAGTTGACTTGGGTGGAAAAGGCATAGGCTTTTGAACCCACGGTTCTCTTTCTTTACCGTATTTTCTAGCAATGATGTCTCTTTTATCATACTTTTTATTCTTAGGTTGTGGGTTATCAAGATCAACAGGTGGTTCTATCTCAACATCATTATCTGGTTCTTTTTCATTTGGTTGAGAGTCTTCATGAACATCATCATTATCTTTTTCATTATCACTAGGTGAGTGTTCATTACCAGATTGAGTTTCATCATCAGATATAGAAGTTTCATTATCATTATCAGGAGGTTTTTCTATTTCAGGTTCACTAGAAGTATGCATAGTCCTATCATTTTTCTTTTTCTTTTTCTTTCTAGAAGGACTAGGTGCGTCAGTGTTAACTCTTTGTGAATCTTGTTCAATTCTGTTTGGGTGTCCCTCAAGATAAAGTGGTTACTGAGTCATTTTACCTCCTCTAGTTGCAACTCTAACAGCAAAGTCATGTATATTGTTATTCATTTCATCAAGCAACTCTCTTTGAGATTTAGCAACTTGTTCTAACTGAGTTTGAACCATAGAAGCATGTTTTCCAACACCTCTAACATCATTTGAGATTCTAAATAACAAGTCACTCAAGCAAGCAATCATATCAGAATTGTATTTCAATTGTTTCATAACATTTGCATTGAAGTGATCTTGTTTTTTAATATAATTTTCAAACTCATAAAGGCATTGGCTAGGATGCATATTGTGAGGGTTGTCATTATCATTGAATTTCATTAGAGAATTTACCTATACCACCTTAGGCAGTGGTGGTGTATTAAGACCATGTATTTCTTCAATAGGAGGTAAATTTTTAACATCCTCAGCTTTAATACCTTTTTCCTTCATAGATTTCTTTGCCTCTTGCATATCTTCAGGACTGAGATATAATATACCCCTCTTCTTCGGAGTGGGTTTAGTCGGTGGTTCAGGAAGAGTCCAATCATCGTAATTTTTTAATATGTTATTTAATAATTCTTCAGCTTGCCCAACAGTTTGTTCCCTGAAAACACAACCAGCCCAACTATCTAGGAAGTCCCTAGAAGCATCGGTTAGTCCATTATAGAAGATATCAAGTATTTCATTTTTCTTAAGATGATGATCAGGCAAAGCATTAAGTAACTGGCAAAGCCTCCCCCAAGCTTGTGGGAGTCTCTCTTCTTTAATTTGAACAAAGTTAAATATTTCCTATAAAGCAGCTTGTTTCTTATGAGCAGGGAAATATTTTTCAGAGAAGTAATAAATCATATCCTGGGGACTACACACACAACTAGGAGCAAGAGTATTGTACCAAGCTTTAGCATCATCCTTTAATGAGAACGGAAATAATTTGAGAATAAAGTAATATCAAGTTTTTCATCATGAGTAAAAAGGGTGGCTACATCATTCAACTTAGTAAGATGTGCCACAACAGTTTCAGTTTCATAACCATGGAAAGGATCAGATTCAACCAAAGTAATTAACTCTGGGTCGACATAGAATTCATAATCCTTATCATCAATAATGATAGGTGAAGTAGCAAACTTAGGATCATACATTCTAGCATTCAGAGATCTTTCTTTATACTTGTGTAATAATTTCTCTAGATCATCTCTATCTCTACAAGCAAGAATATCTCTAGTTGTCTCCTCATTCATAACATAACCTGCTGGTACCTTAGGCAATTCATATCTAGGAATGCTAGTTCTAGCAGGAGTTTCACGAGATTCATTTTCAAGTTCATCATCAGATTCAACCACATCATGTTGTATTACTCTTGCAATTTGTTCATCAAGAAATTCACCAAGTGGCACATCATCATTATCAAGCAAGGTACTAGCATCATCATAAGCATCATTCAAAGTAGAAGTAGCATCATCAATAACTTGTGACATATTAGAATTGATAGCATGTGGTTGTGTTGCAAGTTTACTTATAACAGAAGGTGAATCTAAAGCAAAACTGGATGGCAGTTCCTTACCTCCCCTCGTATTTGAGGGAAGTATCTTAGTCTTAGCATCCTTCAGATTCTTCATAGTGATAATATGATAATAATCCCAAGTGACTCAGCAAATATAACTATGCTCCCCAGCAACAGTGCCAGAAAAATGTCATGATAACCCACAAGTATAGGGGATCACAACAGTTTTTGAGGGTAGAGTATTCAACCCAAATTTATTGATTCGGCACAAGGGGAGCCAAAGAATATTTGAAGGTATTAGCAGTTGATTTGTCAATTCCACCACACCTGGAGATTAATTATCTACAGCAAAGTGATCAGTAGCACAGTAATATGATAGTTTTGATAATAGTAGCAGCATCAATGGTAACGGTAACAGTGATAGTAGTAATTTTGTAGCAAGTGTAACAGTGATAGCAACAGTAGTAACTTAGCAAGAACAATATAAGATAAATTCGTAGGCATTGGATCGGTGAATTGTTGGATGATATTCATCATGAGACAGTTATAACCTAGGGCGATACGACACTAGCTCCAGCTCGTCAATATAATGTAGGCATGTATTTCGTAAATAGTCATAAGTGCTTATGGAAAGAACTTGCATGACATCTTTTGTCCAACCCTCCCGTGGCAGCGGGGTCCTATTGGAAACTAAGGGATATTAAGGCCTCCTTTTAATAGAGAACCTGAACAAAGCATTAACACATAGTGAATACATGAACTCATCAAACTACGGTCATCACCGGGAGTGGTCCCGACTATTGTCACTCCGTGGTTGCCGTTTCATAACACGTAGTAGGTGACTATAACTTGCAAGATCGTATCTAAATCATGGATATAATGATGATAACATAAACGGTTCAGATCTGAGTTCATGGCACCTGGGCCCAAAGTGACAAGCATTAAGCATGGCAAAGTCATAGAAATATCAATCTTAGAACATAGTGGATACTAGGGATCAAGCCCTAACAAAACTATCTCGATTACATGATGAATCTCATCCAACTCCTCACCGACCAGCGAGCCTACGAAGAAATTACTCACTCTCGGTGGGGAGCATCATGGAATTGGCAATGGAGAAGGGTTGGTGATGACGAAGAACGAAGATCCTCCTCTCCGGAGCCCCAAATGGACTCCAGATCTGGCCTCCCGATGAAGAACAGGAGGTGACGGCGGCTCCGTCTCGTGGATCACGATAATTCTTTCTCCCTGATTTTTTTCTGGAAAAATAGGATTTTGTAGCATCGGTTTCAGGGTCTGCGGGACCACCAGGTGGGGACAACCCACCTGGGCGCACCAGGAGAGGGGGCGCGCCCTGATGGGTTGTGCCCACCCAGTTGCCCCTCTCCGACAGGTCATGGCTCCAGAAATTCTTATTTATGTATAAAAATTCCTCGCAAAGTTTTGTTCCATTCCGAGAACTTTTATTTCTGCACAAAAACAACACCATGGTAGTTCTGCTGAAAACAGCGTTAGTCCGGGGTTAGTTTCATTCAAATCATGCAAATTAGAGTCCAAAACAAGAGGAAAAGCGTTAGGAAAAGTAGATACGTTGGAGACGTATCACCTGCGTGCCTCAACACTCATTGGACCGCATACATCGGTATGTATTATTTCCAATAAGTCATTAGCTCGCTCCATTGTTCCAGAGAACGGAGTTTTAGTCATCTTGCCCATGAGGCATGGTTCGCAAGTATCAAATGATTCACAATCAAGTGATTCCAAAAGTCCGCGTGCATGGAGTTTCTTCATGTGCTTTACACCAATATGACCTAAACGGCAGTGCCACAAATATGTTGCACTATCATTTTCAACTTTGCATCTTTTGGCATCAATATTATGAATATGTGTATCACTACGATTGAGATTCAACAAGAATAGACCATTCATCAAGGGTGCATGACCGTAAAAGATATTACTCATATAAATAGAACAACGATTATTCTCCGATTTAAATGAATGACCGTCTCGCAATAAATAAGATCCAGATATAATTTTCGTGCTCAACGCTGGCACCAAGTAACAATTATTTAGGTCTAAAACTAATCCCGAAGGTATATGTAGAGGTAGCGTGCCGACGGCGATCACATCAACCTTGGAACCATTTTTTACGCTCATTGTCACCTCGTCCTTAGCCAATCTTTGTTTATTCTGCAACTCCTGTTTCGAGTTACAAATAGGGGCAACCGAACCAGTATCAAATACCCAGGCGCTGCTACGAGCATTAGTAAGGTACATATCAATAACATGTATATCAAATATAACTTTGTTCACTTTGCCATCCTCCTTATCCGCCAAGTATTTGTGGCAGTTCCGCTTCCAGTGACCAGTCCCTTTGCAGTAGAAGCACTCAGTTTCAGGCTTGGGTCTAGCTTTGGGCTTCTTCCTGGGAGTGGCAACTTGCTTGCCATTCCTCTTGAAGTTCCCTTTCTTTCCCTTGCCCTTTTCTTGAAACTAGTGGTCTCATTAACCATCAACACTTGATGCTCCTTCTTGATTTCTACCTCCGCGGCCTTAAGCATTGCGAAGAGCTCATGAATCGTTTTATTCATCCCTTGCATATTATAGTTCATCGCGAAGCCTTTGTAGCTTGGTGGCAGTGATTGAAGAACTATGTCAATAACACTATCAACCGGAAGTTCAACTCCCACCCGAGTCAAGTGGTTATGATACCCAAACATTTTGAGTATGCATTCACTGACAGAACTGCTCTCCTCCATTTTCCAGCTATAGAACTTGTTCGAGACTTCATATCTATCAACCCGGGCATTCGCTTGAAATATTAACTTCAACTCCTGGAACATCTCATATGCTCCATGAGGTTCAAAACATCCTTGAAGTCCCGGTTCTAAGCCATAAAGCATGGCACACTGAACTATTGAGTAGTCATCAGATCGATCTTGCCAGATGTTCATAACATCAGCTTCAGCTCCTGCAGCAGGCCTTTCACCTAGCGGTGCATCAACTACATAATTCTTCTTTGCAGCAATGAGGATAATCCTCAAGTTACGAACCCAGTCCGTGTAGTTCCTACTATCATCTTTCAACTTAGCTTTCTCTAGGAACGCATTAAAATTCAGGGGAACGGTAGCTCGGGCCATTGATCTACAACATAGATATGCAAAACTATAAGACTAAGTTCATGATAAATTAAGTTCAATTAATCAAATTACTAATGAACTCCCACTTAAATAAACATCCCTCAAGTCATTTAAGTGATACGTGATCCAAATCAACTAACCCATGTCTGATCATCACGTGAGATGGGGTAGTCATCAATGGTGAACATCTCTAGGTTGATCATATCTACTATATGACTCACATTTGACCTTTTGGTCTCCAGTGTTCTGAGACCATGTCTGTACATGCTAGGTTCGTCAAGTTTAACCCAAGTATTCTGCATGTGCAAAACTGTCTTACACCCGTTGTATGTGAACGTAGAGTCTATCACACCCAATCATCACGTGGTGCTTCAAAATGACGAACTTTGGCAACAGTGCATACTCGGGAAGAACACTTTTATCTTGAAATTTAGTGAAGGGATCATCTTATAATGCTACCACCGTTCTAAGCAAAATAAGATCCATAAAAGTTAAACATCGCATGCAATCGAAATATGTGACATGATATGGTCATCATCTTGTGATTTTGATCTCCATCTCCAAAGCATCATCATGATCTCCATCGTCACTGGCTTGACACCTTGATCTCCATCGTAGCATTGTTGCGTCGAGGTTTTCATGCAAACTATTGCTTCTACAACTATCGCTAACGCATAGTGATAAAGTAAAGCAATTACATGGTGCTTGCACTTCATACAATAAAGAGACAACCCTAAGGCTCCTGCCGGTTGTCGATATTACAAAACATGATCATCTCATACATCAACATATATCACATCATATCTTGACCATATCACATCACAACATGCCCTGCAAAAACAAGTTAGCTAGACGTCCTCTACTTTGTTGTTGCAAGTTTTATGTGGCTGCTATGGGCTTCTAGCAAGAACCGTTCTTACCTACGCAAAAACCACAACGGTAATTCATCAAGTTTGTTGTTTTAACCTTCTTCAAGGACCGGCCGTAGTCAAATTCGATTGAACTAAAGTAGGAGAAACAGACACCTGCCAGCCACCTTTATGCAAAACTAGTTGCATGTCTGTCGGTGGAACCGGTCTCATGTGCGTGGACATGTAAGGTTGGTCCGGGCCGCTTCATCCCACAATACTTCCGAACCAAAATAAGACGTTGGTGGTAAGCAGTGTAACTATCACCGCCCACAACTCTTTGTGTTCTACTCGTGCATATCATCTACGCATAGACCTGGCTCGGATGCCACTGCTGGGAAATGTTGCATGGAAAACAAAAACAATTCTACGCACACGCAAGATCTATCCATGGAGATGCATAGCAATGAGGGGGGAGAATGTGTCTACATACCCTCGTAGACCATAAGCGGAAGCGTTTGACAACACGGTTGATGTAGTCGAACTTCTTCACATTCCAACCGATCGAGCACCAAACGTACGGCAGCTCCGAGTTCAGCTTGATGACGTCCTCCGCCTTCTTGATCCAGCAAGATGGCGAGGTAGTGGATTAGTTTTGGCAGCACGACGTCGTGGTGACGGTGATGGTGAAGCTGTCTCCACTGGGCTTCACCTAAGCACTACGAAAATATGACCGAGGGTGTAAACGGTGGAAGGGGGTGGGGGCGCCGCACACGGCTAAGACAATGTGTGTTGTGCTAGGCGCCCCCCTCCCACATATATATAGGTGGGGGAGGAGGGAGCAGCCAGGAGGGCGCCCCAAGTAGGCTGAATCCTACTTGGTGTCCTCCCCAAGTGGCGCCCCCTTTCCTTATTTGCCGGAGAGGGAAAAGAAAAGGGGGAGAGGGAAGGAAGGGGAGGCCGAATCCTCCCCCCTTTCCTTTCCCCACTTGGGCGGCTGCCACACGGGGTGCGTCAGCCCCTTGTGGGCTGGTGTGCTCCCCTCTAATGGCCCAATAGGCCCACTAACCTCCCAGGGGTGTACAGTACCACCTCTGGTACTCTGATGACTACCCGTATACTCCGAAACACTTCTGGTGCACGAATACCATCGTCCTATATATGAATCTTTACCTCTCGACCATTTCGATACTCCTTGTCATGTCCGTGAGCACATCCGGGACTCCGAACAACATTCGGTCACCAAATCATATAACTCATATAACACTATATCGTCAACAAACGCTAAGTGTGCGGACCCTGCGGGTTCAAGAACTATGTAGACATGACCGAGACACCTCTCCGGTCAATAACCAATAGAGGACCTGGATGCCCATATTGGCTCCTACATATTCTACGAAGATCTTATCGGTCGAACCGTTATGACAACATACGTAATTCCCTTTGTCCATCGGTATGTTACTTGCCTGAGATTCGATCGTCGGTATCTTCATATCTAGTTCAATCTCATTACCGGCAAGTCTCTTTACTCGTTCCATAATACATCATCGTGCAACTAACTCATTAATCACTTTGCTTGCAAGGCTTCTTATGATGTGTATTACCGAGAGGGCCCAGAGATACCTCCTCTCTGACACTCGGAGTGACAAATCCTAATCTCGATCTATGCCAACTCAACAAACACCTTCGGAGAAACCTGTAGAGGCTTACTAGGGACATGGTATTTGTTTATGTATTCACACATGTCTTTAAGTTTTCGATCAATACATTTCTAGCATGAATAATAAACCTTTATCATGAATAAGGAAAAACAAAAATAACAACTTTATTATTGCCTCTAGGGCATATTTCCTTCAGTGGTTTCAATGGTGAACATCTCCATGTTGATCATATCTATTATATGACTGATACATCTCCAACGTATCTATAACTTTTTATTGTTCCATGCTGTTATATTATCAATCTTGGATGTTTTATAGCCATTTTATATCATTTTTGGTACTAACCTATTGACATAGTGCCAAGTGCCAGTTGCTGTTTTTTCATGTTTTTTACATCACAGAAAATCAATATTAGACGGAGTCCAATTGCCCTGAAACTTTACGGAGAATTTTTATGGGCCAGAAGGAACACAACAGAACCTGGTTGCGCCTGTGGGGTGCCCCGAGGGGGGCACAACCCACTAGGGCGCGCCAGGAGGGCCAGGCGTGCCCTGGTTGGTTGTGCCCACCTCGGGTGCCCCCCAGACCGCCTCTTTGCTCTATAAATACCCCAATATTCCAGAAACCCTAAAGGCATCGACGAAATATTCATCCAGCCGCTGCAGAGTCCAGAACCACCAGATCCAATCTAGACACCATCTCGGATGGGGTTCACCACCTCCATTGGTGCCTCTCCGATGATGCGTGAGTAGTTATTTGTAGACCTTCGGGTCTGTAGTTAGTAGCTAGATGGCTTTCTCTCCCTCGCTGGATTCTCAATACAATGGTCTATTGGAGATCCATATGATTTAACTATTTTTGTTGTGTGTTTGTTGGGATCTGATGAACTTTGAGTTTATGATCAGTTATATCTTTTTATGTCCATGAAAGTTATTTGAGTTTATTTGATCTCTTATTTGCATGATCGCTTATAGCCTTGTATTTCTTCTCCGATATTTGGGTTTTATTTGGCCAACTTGATCTATTTATCTTGCAATGGGAAGAGGTGCTTTGTAGTGGGTTCGATCTTACGGTGCTTGATCCTAGTGACAAGAAGGGAACCAACACGTATGTATCGTTGCTACTAAGGATAAAACGATGGGGTCTATCTCCACATAGATAGATCTTTCCACATCATGTCATCGTTCTTATTGCATTACTCTGTTTCTCCATGAACTTAATACACTAGATGCATGTTGGATAGCAGTCGATGTGTGGAGTAATAGTAGTAGATGCAGGCAGGAGTCGGTCTACTAATCTTGGACGTGATGCCTATATAATGATCATTGCCTGGATATCATCATGATTATTCAAAGTTCTATCAATTTCCCAATAGTAATTTGTTCACCCACCGTTTGCTATTTTTCTCGAGAGAAGCCACTAGTGAAACCTACGGTCCCTGGGTCTTCTTTCTCATATATTTGCCTTTGCGATCTACTTTTCTCTTGCATTTATTTTCAGATCTATTAAACCAAAAATACTTTGCTGCACTTTATTTTATTTGCGATCTATTTATTTAATCTATTACAACTTTCTCTCGTCTGCGCATCGTTTGTGGCGCCGTTACCTGAAAGGGATTGACAACCCCATTAACACGTTGGGTCGCGAGTGGTTGTTATTTGTGTTCAGGGGCTGTTTCGTTGTGTTTCTTGGTTCTCCTACTGGTTCGATAACCTTGGTTTCATATCTGAGGGAAATACCTACCGCCGTTGTGTTGCATCATCCCTTCCTCTTTGGGGAAATACCGACGTAGCTTCAAGCGACATCAAAAGGAATTTCTGGCGCTGTTGCCGGGGAGGATCTTCAACATATACCAAGTTCCTAATCACAAATCTCATCTCCTCGCAATTTACATTATTTGCCATTTGCCTCTCGTTTTCCTCTCCCCCACTTCACAAAAGTTTGTCGTTTTATTCGCCTCTCTTTTTTGTTCACCGTTTTCTTGCCATATCTATTTTTGAGTGCAATCTTGTTGTGTGGTCATCATGACTCACGAGAACACCAAGTTATGTGATTTCTCAAATACCAACAACAATGATTTTATTTGCACTCCGATTGCTCCTCCCGCCACTAGTGCGGAGTCTTGTGATATTAATACTGCTTTGCTGAATCTTGTCATGAAAGATCAATTTTCTGGTACTCCTAATGAGGAAGTCGCATCCCATCTTAATACCTTCGTGGAATTATGCGATATGCAAAGGAAAAAAGATGTGGACAATGATGTGGTGAAGATGAAATTATTTCCGTTTTCTTTGCGTGATTCTGCAAAAAATTGGTTCTCTTCTTTGCCTCGCAATAGTATCGATTCATGGAATAAGTGCAAAGATGCTTTTATCACTAAGTATTTTCCGCGCACAAAAATTATTTCGCTCAGAACCCAGATCATGAATTTCGAGCAACATGAACATGAGCATGTTGCACAATCTTGGGAAAGGATGAAAATGATGCTAAGGAATTGCCCAACTCATGGGTTAAATCTTTGGATGATCATACAAAATTTTTATGCGGGGTTGAATTTTGTTTCTCGTAATCTTTTAGATTCCGCCGCGGGTGGTACTTTTATGGAAATTACTTTCGGTGAAGCCACCAAATTGCTTGATAATATTATGGCATACCGAAAGAGCTCCTACTAGTAAAAAAGTTAATTCGGTTGAAGAAATTTCTTCTTTGAGTGAAAAAGTTGATGCTCTTATGAAATTGGTTGCTAGTAAAAGTGCTCCTATTGATTTTAATGATATGCATTTGTCCACTTTGATTGAGCAAAATAATGATGCCATAGATGTGAATTTTATCTCTCGAAATAATTTCAACAACAATGTTTATAGAGGTAATTTTAATCCTAGGCCTTTTCCTAGTAATTCCTCTAATAATTATGGTAATTCCTATGGAAATAAATCTTATAATAATAATAGGAACACCTCTGATCCTGAGAATAATATTAAAGAATTTATCAACACACAAAAAGTTTCCAACACTCTAAGATTGAAGATTTGTCTAGAAGTGTTGATAGAATTGCTCATGATGTGGAAAATCTCAAGATGAAAATTTTTGTGCCTAAAGTAGATGAATCAATTAAAGCTCTTTATGTTTCTATGGATGAATGTAAGAAAAGAATCTCTATGCTTAGAGCTAAAAGAGAATTTTTAGAAAAAGCGTTTTCTAGTGATTTCTTTCGCAAAAGTGATGAAGATCTTAAAATGATTGGTGTTTCTTCTATTGATTCCTTTTTTAGTAAAGTTAAGATTAATGAAAAAGGGACTGGAGAAGAGTCAACTTTAGCTAGAAGGCATCCCAATATTTAGGAGGGTGAAAAACTTGTTGAGAAAATTGATGAAAGTGGGTTTGAAGAGATCAAAACTTTAACTAGTGATGTGCCCACTCTTTTGGATTACAAAGACTTTAATTATGATAGTTTCTCTTTGATTGATTGTATTTATCTGTTGCAATCCATGATAAATTCACCCCATGCTTATGAGCAAAATAAGGCTTTTACTAAACATATTGTTGATGCTATGTTGAAAGCTTTTGAATAAAAATTGGAATTAGAAGTATCAATTCCTAGAAAATTGCATACTATCAAAGTCAAAATTAAAAATTATGAGTGTTTTGCTTTGTGTGTCTTGGGTGCTAGTGTTTCTACAATTCCGAAATCTTTATGTGATGTGCTTGGTCTTACTAATCTTGAAGAACGTTCTTTGAATTTGCAGTTGGCGGATTCTACTATTAAAAAGCCTATGGGAAGAATTAATGATGTTCTTATTCTTGCAAATAGTAATTATGTGCCCATAGATTTTATTGTTCTTGATATTGATTGCAATCTGTCTTGTCCAATTATTCTTGGTAGACAGTTTTTACGCACTATCGGTGTCGTGATTGATATGAAAGAAGGCAATATTATGTTCCAATTTACTTTGAGGGAGGGTATGGAACACTTTCCTAGAACAAGAATTAAGCCACCTTATAAATCAATCATGAGGGCATCTTATGGATCTCAAACCAAAGATGACAATACTTAGATCCTTGCTTTATGCCTAGCTAAGGGCGTAAAACTATAGCGCTTGTTGGGAGGCAACCCAATGAATAAATTTTATTTTTGCTTTTTGCTTTCTGTACTTGAGTGTTAGCACAATTATGCTACTGTTATGATTGTGTTTTTTGTGTTTTAGTTAGTGTTTGTGCCAAGTAGAACTGATAGGAACTTCTTGCTTGATAGTTGTTTGATCTTGCTGAAAAAGACAGAAACTTTGCGCTCACGAAAACAATTCTCATTTTTTATCAGAAAGTGCTTTTGCCCTGATTCTTTTTGCAGAAGATTAATATACAAATTTCTCAGGTCGTCCTATTTTTTAGAATTTTTGGAGTTCCATAAGTTTTCAACAAAGTCAGATTGCTACACACTGTTCTGTTTTGACAGATTATGTTTTCTTTGTGTTGTGTGCTTATTTTGATGGCTCTATGGTTTTCTTTGATGAGTTTTTTCCATAGAAAAGTTGGAATACAGTAGATATAATACAAAAACAAAATATGAATTGGTTTGATACCGTACTTATAGTAGTGGTTTGCTTTCTTACACTAACGGATCTCACGGAGGTTTTGTTGAGTTTTGTGTGATTGAAGTTTTCAAGTTTTGGGTTATGTTACGATGGATGAAGGAAGGGTATAAGAGCCTAAGCTTGGGGATGCCCCGTCATCCCAAGCTATTATCAAAAAACGAGCAACCAACTAAGCTTGGGGATGCCCCCGAGTGGCATCCCCGCTTTCTTCCAACGACCATTGGTATTTTACTCGAAACTATTCGCCACATGATATGTGTTTTGCTTGGAGCGTCTTGTATGATATGAATATTTGCTTGTTTTATTTTTTAAGTTATCAATCCTTGATGGACACATCTATTTGAGAGAGCCAAAATTATGTCATGACTTGTTAGAATTGCTCTCTATGCTTCACTTAAATTTTTATGAGCTATGGACTTTCTCTAGTGCTTCACTTATATCTTTTTGAGCACGGTGTGCTTTAGTATTTTTGAAGAAATGCTCTCTCGCTTCACTTAGATTTATTTGAGAGTTAGTAAAATTTTCAAGAAATTCTCTCTTGCTTCACTTAAATTAATTTGAGAGAAAGAAAAAATTATGCTCTTAATCTTCACTTATATTTGTTTGAACTTATGAAAAGCAACACATGAAAATTAGTCCCAAAGTGATAGATATCCAAGAAGGATATAATAAAAACTTTAGTGAAGATCATTGGACAAAATAAACTTGATTCTTAGTAATAGTTTTGATATATGATGATGTGATATGTGAGTTATGTTGGTGAGTAATTATGCTTTAGTAAGAATA
This sequence comes from Aegilops longissima, assembly GCA_021605205.1. Taxonomy (NCBI): domain Eukaryota; kingdom Viridiplantae; phylum Streptophyta; class Magnoliopsida; order Poales; family Poaceae; genus Aegilops; species Aegilops longissima. The sequence goes on from CM038676.1 coordinate 291,031,765, forward strand.
TTGGCGTTAAGGTTTGTCATTCCCTATGCAAGTACGGAAGTCAATAATTATGCAATGAAATTATATCCTACTTGTGGTGCATTATTCACTGTTATTTATGCTTAATGCTTGCTTATGAGATTATTCGTTTCTTGGTTGGTCGCTTCTCAATATTTTGCTAGCCTTCATTTTGCACTAAGTATGATCTCTACTTGTGCATCCAAAAACCCTTAAACCAGTTTTGCCACATGAGTCCACTATATCTACCTATATGCGGTATTCTTTTGCCTTTCTAAGCAAATTTGTATGTGCCATCTCTAATTTTCAAAATAAACTTCTCTTTTGTGTGTTTGTTTCGCTCCCGGAGCGGTGAGGGGTGGCTAATATTTTCCATGCTAGATGTGTTATTCTCATGATGAGTGTTTATTCACTTGTCATTGCACGCGAGTAAGGCAAAGGTATTAGGGATGCCCAGTCCCGAAATGCAAAAAAATGAATTTACTTTATGTTGGCAAATAATAAATTCCTTGGAAAGTGTTGGTATGGAGGGCACCCGTGGATACGGTTAGCCATGGAAAGTGAAAGTATGGTGGAAAAAGGAATAAACTTTATTTTCCGTTTGGGAACCGCCTATGATATATCTAGCATGGGAAGTGTTGGGAACTCTAAGTCGTTTTCGTTGGTGGGATGGATACACCTCCCAAAATGTTTTTATCTCTATGTTTTTCGCTTTGAGCTCTGGCACCTCTACAAATCCCTACTTCCCTCTGCGAAGGGCCTTTCTTTTACTTTATGCAATTTTTATTTTGAGTCTCCATCTTCTCTTATAAAAGCACCAACTAGGAGGCAATATGATCGTACTTAAGTATTGGGTGTAGCTAATATTCGAGTGTGTTTCATGAATGGATCAATGGTTGAGCATGATGGGCTAGGGATAACTTATTTTAGCGTTGATATTTTGAAAGACATGGTTGCTTGTTGATATGCTTGAGTATCTAAATTATCATGTCAAAATTAGACTATTGCTTTGAACAACTAAAAGTCAAAATATCCATGCTATAAAGAAAAGAAATATGATATGACATGATAGGCAGCATTCCACATCAAAAATTCTGTTTTATCACTTACCTACTCGAGGACGAGTAGGAGTTAATCTTGGGGATGCTCATACGTCTCCAATGTATCTATAATTTCTGATTGTTTCATGCTATTATATTATCAATCTTGGATGTTTTATAGTCAGTTTATATCATTTTTTGGTACTAACCTATTGACATAGTGCCAAGTGCCAGTTGCTGTTTTTTCATGTTTTTTACATCGCAGAAAATCAATATCAGACAGAGTCCAAATGCCCCGAAACTTTACAGAGAATTTTATGGGCCATAAGGAACACAACGGGCCCTGGCTGCGCCTAGGGGGGTGCCCCGAGGGGGGCACAACCCACCAGGGCGCGCCAGGAGGTCCAGGCCCGCCCTGGTGGGTTGTGCCCACCTCGGGTGCCCTCGGACCGCCTCTTTGCTCTATAAATACCCCAATATTCCAGAAACCCTAAAGGCATCGACGAAATATTCATCCAGCTGCTGCAGAGTCTAGAACCACCAGATCCAATCTAGACACCATCTCGGATGGGGTTCACCACCACCATTGGTGCCTCTCCGATGATGCGTGAGTAGTTCTTTGTAGACCTTCGGGTCCGTAGTTAGTAGCTAGATGGATTTCTCTCTCTCGATGGATTCTCAATAGAATGGTCTCTTGGAGATCCATATGATCTAACTCTTTTTGCGGTGTGTTTGTTGGGATCTGATGAACTTTGAGTTTGTGATCAGTTATATCTTTTTATATCCATGAAAGTTATTTGAGTTTCTTTGATCTCTTATATGCATGATTGCTTATAGCCTCGTATTTCTTCTCCGATATTTGGGTTTTGTTTGGCCAACTTGATCTATTTATCTTGCAATGGGAAGAGGTGCTTTGTAGTGGGTTCGATCTTACGGTGCTTGATCCCAGAGACAGAAAGGGAACCGACACATATGTATCGTTGCAACTAAGGATAAAACGATGGGGTCTATCTCTACATAGATAGATCATGTCTACATCATGTCATCGTTCTTATTGCATTACTCTGTTTCTCCATGAACTTAATACACTAGATGCATGATGGATAGCGGTCGATGTGTGGAGTAATAGTAGTAGATGCAGGCAGGAGTCGGTCTACTAATCTTGGTCGTGATGCCTATATAATGATCATTGCCTGGATATCGTCATGATTATTCGAAGTTCTATCAATTGCCCAACAGTAATTTGTTCACCCACCGTTTGCTATTTTTATCGAGAGAAGCCACTAGTGAAACCTATGGCCCTCGGGTCTCTTTGTCATATATTTGCCTTTGCCATCTACTTTTTCCTTGCATTTACTTTCAGATCTATTAAACCAAAAATACAAAATACCTTGCTGCACTTTATTCTTATTTATTTTATTTGGCGTTCGATCTATCAATCTACTACAATTTTATCCCACGTCCGTTTGCCTATCTTGAGGCGTCGTACCCGAAAGGGATTGACAACCCCTTTTACACGTCGGGTTACGAGGATTTGTTATCTGTGTGCAGGGGTTGTTTACGTTGTGTTGCTTGGTTCTCCTACTGGTTCGATAACCTTGGTTTCATATTTGAGGGAAATACCTACCGCCATTGTGCTGCATCATCCATTCCTCTTTGGGGAAATACCGACGTAGCTTCAAGCGACATCAATGACTCATGTTCGAACCCAAGTGTCCCGCATGTGCAAAACTGGCTTGCACCCGTTGTATGCGAACATAGAGTCTATCACACGCGATCATCACGTGGTGATTCGAAACGACGAACTTTCGCAACAGTGCACACTTGGGGAGAACATAATTTTATCTTGAAATTTTAGTGAGGAATGATACGTCTCCAACGTATCTATAATTTTTGATTGCTCCATACTATATTATCTACTGTTTTGGACTATATTGGGCTTTATTTTCCACTTTTATATTATTTTTGGGACCAACCTATTAACCGGAGGCCCAGCCCAGAATTGCTGTTTTTTGCCTATTTCAGTGTTTCGAAGAAACGGAATATCAAACGGAGTCCAAACGGAATAAAACCTTCGGGAACGTGATTTTCTCACCGAATATGACCCAGGAGACTTGGACCCTACGCCAAGGAAGCTTCTAGGTGGGCACGAGGTAGGAGGGCGCGCCCTACCCCCCCCCCCCCCAGGCGCGCCCCCACCCTCGTGGGCCCATCGAAGCTCCACCGACGTACTTCTTCCTCCTATATGTACCTCACGCACTTCAAACGATCGAACGGAGCCAAAACCTAATTCCACCGCTGCAACTTTCTCAGATCCACGAGATCCCATCTTGGGGCTGTGGCGCCCTCGATTCAATCGTACACTAATCATGCACGCAAATGTGTACGATCAAGATCAAGGACTCACGGAAGATATCACAACACAACTCTACAAATAAAATAAGTCATACAAGCATCATAATACAAGCCGGGGGCCTCGAGGGCTCGAATACAAGTGCCCGATCATAGACGAGTCAGCGGAAGCAACAATATCTGAGTACGTACATAAGTTAAACAAGTTTGCCTTAAGAAGGCTAGCACAAACCGGGATCTGAGATCGAAGAGGAGCAGGCCTCCTGCTCGATCCTCCTAAGCTACTCCTGGTCGCCGTCGTCGGGCTGCACGTAGTAGTAGGCACCTCCAGTAGTAGTCGTCATAGGCGGTGGCGTCGGCTCCTGGGCTCCATCGTCTGCAGTTGCAGCAATCGAGTAGAGGTAGGGAAAAGGGGAACAAGGCAACCGTGAGTACTCATCCAAAGTACTCGCAAGCAAGGAGCTACACTACATATGCATGGATATATGTGTAAAGGGCCATATCGATGGACCGAACTGCAGAATGCCGTAATAAGAGGGGATAGCTAGTCTTAACGAAGACTACGCTCGGACACTGTCTTGCAATGTAGAGGAGGGTAGGTTGAAGTCCTCCAAGTAACATCACATAACAATAATCCTACCCGCGATCCCTCCTCATATCCCCGAGAGAGCGACCACCGTTGTATCCGCACTTGGAAGGGTGTGTTTTATCAAGTATCCGGTTCTAGTTGTCATAAGCTCAAGGTACAACTCCAAGTCCTCCTGTTATCAAGATCACGGCTATTCAATAGATTAACTTCCTGCGGTGCACCATCTTACCCAAAGACGCTTGATCCCATTTGGCGGACACACTTTCTGGGTCATGCCCGCCGCTGAAGATCAACACGTCCGCAGCCCCACCTAGGTACAACAGAGAGGCCAACACGCGGTCTAAACCTAAGCACGCAGGGCAGGCCCATCGCCTCGAGCACACCTCAAGACGCTATGGGGGCGGCCGAAGCAGACCTAGCCTAACAGCGTTCCAGTCCAATCCGGGCGCGCCGCCCGTCACCGACGCCTACTACTCGGAGGTGCCTACTACTACGTGCAGCCCACGGCGACGACCAGAGTAGCTAGGAGGATCCTGCGCGGAGGCCTGCTCCTCTTCGATCTGTATCCCGGTTTGTGCTAGCCTTCTTAAGGCAAACTTGTTTAACTTATGTCTCACTCGAGATATTGTCGCTCACGACTCGTCTATGATCGAGCACTTGTATTCGAGCCCTCGAGGCCCCGGCTTGTATTATGATGCTTGTATGACTTATTTTATTTGTAGAGTTGTGTTGTGATATCTTCCGTGAGTCCTTGATCTTGATCGTATACATTTGCGTGCATGATTAGTGTACGATTGAATCGAGGGCGTCACAGTTGGTATCGAGCCGATCGCTGTGTAGGAATCCCCTTCCACACTCCTTGGCGAATTCGAGTCTAGACATTGCAAAACTTTTACTAACTTGGCTGTGTGCCTTACGGGCCCACGCCGCCATCGGGTGGTACTAGGATCTTTTACTCCTCGACCTTTACTCGGGACTCGAACTCTCTTCTACTCGGGTTAAACGATTTTACTTGACTAACACTAGGATCCCGTGACCACATTCACCCCAAAGTTGGATATAGCCATAGTTATTCTTGGAATTGTATTTGATCAGTTTCCACACCGCCATTTGACTCCTTTGAAACGTCTTTGTTTTCAGATGGAACCCACGAGGCAGGTCGTGCGCCACACGACGGCCATTGGTGCTCGGGATCACTGCGGTGCTAGCAGAGATGATGACCTATCCGGGTTATCGCGGGCGCCCGAGTACACCGTCTTTGAGGAGTACCAGACTATAACCGTGAGCGATGCCGCCACCGTCCACCTCTACTCTCGGAGTATGACTCCACTCTTGTCTGCACACCGCACATGGTGTTGGAGTGACTATCGATATGGCAGTCCACGATGCTGCTTATGCTGCTCGACACGCCTTCGTGCGAGTATCGAGTTGGACACTCCCCTTCGTGCACATTGCTATCGCGTCGATGTTGGTGAGGAGGGTTACTACACCGCTGCCTACTCCATCGTCACCAGAGAGCCCTTCTACCATCAGAACTTTGTTCTGCATGCTGATGGGCTGGATCGAGCTAACCGAGCTCTTCGCCACGAGTTGTACATCACCCGTCAGCACCTCTACCGCGCTCTGACGCTGATGCACCCCTTTGTCCGATCCAAAGAGCTGTCGCGTTCTGCGATCTACCCAGCCAGGACCGTGATGCCTCAGGGTGTCGGTTGGCCAGATGTGGGAGGCTACTCTCCCGCACTTGGTCCTCTTCTGCCACTTGGACGTCGGATTCAGCACCAGAGTATCCGCGGCCCCCAGGTCACTGACGTGGAGGACTATCCGCTGCCGCACTACCAGCTTTCAGGCTACAGCTACCTCCATGATACCGCGTGGGGTGATGTAGACTTGCTTGTTAGTGTTTGATGTATTCGCCGCGAGCCTGCGTGCCGCCTATGATGTCTTAGTCTATGTACTGAACTCTGTGTACCGAACTCTATGCATGATCCCTTTTGTAAGATATGCCGACTACTATGTAGTTCCTATCATGCTGCTTTCATTATGCATGTTTCATCATGAATGATTCTTGTCCTTTGCATAATTTCTCAAATGCTGAACTACCCCTGTTATATATTAGCAGGATGGTTAGACCAGCTGGTCGTGGTCGTGGTGGCAACTTCCCACCACCGCCTGAGTACATGGCTGGTATGATCCAACAGCTTGAGATGAATCGCCAGTTCATGGAGAACGTGATGGCTCAGTTTCCTCGCCCCAATATGAACCAGCACCCAAACGCAACAACTCTGCAGGATTTCATACGCCTGAACCCCAGCGTGTACCGCAGCTCAACTCAGCCATTGGATGTCGATGGTCGCTCCGTGACATCACCTATGAGATGGAGTCTGCTGATGTAGCCCCCGCCAGCTATGTCACTTTTGCTTCCTTCTTCTGAAGGGACCCGCAGCTCAATGGTGGGACAGCCACAGCGTACTCGCCAGCTTGGAACACTCATCACTGGCGGACTTCCAAGCTGCCTTCCGTGCCCGCTTCATCCCACAAGGGTCATGGACCGAAAAAGCGAGAGTTCATAACCTCACCCAAGGCAACAAGACTGTTGAAGCTTATCAGCGAGAGTTCTTGGACTTGTCTCGCTATGCTGAAGAGGACATTGCAACTGATGCACGCAGACAGGAGAAGTTCCGTGAAGGCCTTCAAGCTGACATCAAGCTCGCACTTCTAGTGCACGACTTTGCTGATTTCGCCACCTTGGTGAACAAAGCTATCAATGTCGAAACTGGTCTGCAGGAATACCAGAGCTCTAACAGGCGCAACCGTGACACGGGCTCATCTTCGGGCCCGTCCTCGCAGAAGCGCAAGATATGGATTCCCAACAGTATGTACCAGCCGAATGCACCTACTCCAAGGCAGAGCTATGCTGCACCTCGTCTGCCTACAACTAAGCAGCCAAAGCTTCCAGCTCCACCACCCCAAGCTCCTGTCCCCACCCCCAATAATGGCTTGTGCTTCAGGTGCGGACAACCAGGGCACCGTGCTAGAGAATGCAACCAGAACCAGAATCAGCTGGCCCTTCCAGCAGCTGGCCGTGGAAACACCCAGCCCCGCAACAACACTGCCAAGCCTTATGGTCAAGCTCAGGCCAACCACGTTGATCTGAACGAAGCTCAAGATCAGCCTGCTACTGTGATGGGTACACTCCTCGTAAATTCAGTACCTGCATCTGTTTTATTCGATTCAGGAGCATCGCATTCATTCATGTCAGAAGACTTTGCATACAAGCACGACGTTAAGTGTGAGGAGATGAACTCTTCGGTAGTGGTAAAAACCCCCTTGGGACAATGTCAAACCTCCATGGTTGGCGTCGACGTCCCCGTGGAAATCGAAGGGCTGGAATTCTATGCCTCCCCCATTATCCTGAAGACGTCTAACATCGACCTCATTTTGGGGATGGATTGGTTGAAAGTGCATACTGCGTCAATCGTTTGCGCCACTAAGACCGTCCATCTGCTACACCCTTCTGATGAAATAATAAGCTACAATGCTCATCTGGTTCAGGATGCCGAGGCAAGGCTCTATGCATTGAATGCATTGAACGCCGCACCCCTCGAGGGCATTGAAAACATTCCTGTCGTTTGCGATTTCCAAGACGTCTTTCCTGAAGAACTTCCAGGGATTCCCCCTGCTAGAGCTGTCGAATTCGTCATCGACCAAAACCGTGCACCACTCCTATAGCCAGCGACCCTACAAGATGCCGCCGCATGAACTCCTTGAGCTCAAGGAGGAAATCGACAAATCTCTTCAAAGTGGTTTCATTCGCCCAAGTTGCTCTCCTTGGGGAGCACCTTCTCTCTTTGTTAAGAAGAAGGATGGGACAAACCGATTGGTCCAAGACTACCGTCCCATAAATCAAGCTACCATTCAGAATAAGTATCCTCTTCCTCGGATCAATGATCTTTATGATCAACTGGCTGGTTCGTCAGTGTTCTCGAAACTCGACTTGAGGTTGGGTTACCACCAGATCCGTGTTCGTGAGGAGGATATCCCCAAGACCGCCTTTGTAACTCGTTATGGTTCATACGAGTACACCGTCATGTCTTTCGGCTTAACCAATGCTCCAGCTACCTTCTCTCGCTTTGATGAACTATATATTCATGGATTACCTCGACAAGTTAAATCGTGGTTTATCTGGATGATATCTGATCTTTTCCAAGAATGAAGAAGAACATGTTGAACATCTTCGTCTTGTGCTGGAAAAGCTACGAGAGCATCAACTCTATGCCAAGTTCTCCAAATGTAAATTCTGGCTTCCCGAAGTAACCTATCTTGGGCATGTCATCTCTAAGGATGGTATTGCCGTCAACCCTGAAAGAGTTCAGGCTATTCTTGATTGGACTCCTCCGAAGAATGTTAAGCAAGTCGAAGTTTTCTTGGTCTCGCTTGACTATTGCCGTCGATTAAATCGAGAACTTCTCCAAGATTGCCGTGCCTCGACTAACTTTGTTGCATAAGGGCGTCAAATTCCAATGGACAGATAAATGTTAGGAAAGTTTCCAGGCACTCAAAGACAAGTTGACTTCTGCCCCAGTGCTAGCTCCTCCTGATACTAAGAAGGACTTCGTCATTTATCGCGGCGCTTCTCGTCAAGGATTAGGCGGTGTCCTAATGCAAGAGCGCAAAGTGGTTGCTTATGCCTCTCGACAGCTCGCCCTCACGAAGAGAACTACCCAGTTCACGACCTCGAGCTTCTTGCTGTCATTCATGCATCAAGCAGCGGGGCAACATTACCTTCTCGTAATCGTTGCGAGATCTTCACCGACCACCAAAGTCTGAAGTATCTGCTTTACTCAGCCAGACCTGAACCTCCGTCGCCAGAGATGGATGGAGACTGCTGCGAACTTTGATTTGGGTATTTCCTATATGCCGAGCAAGGCTAATGTAATGGCTGATGCCTTGAGCCGCAAGTCTTCTGCAACCACCTTGAGTTCACAAAGTTCAGCCCCCACTTTTGAAGAATTCGAAAGCTGAACCTCCATATTATTCCTCCGGTGCACTCGTTCCCCCTCCTCCGGAGTTCCGCAAGATGAATCTCCGTGTTGTTTCCTGTGGTTCCCTCTATACCTGGCTGTTGAACCCGATCTTGTGGGCACCATAAAGACAATGCAGGATTTGACTCTGAAGTCTACAAGATTAAGCAAGACCTCAAAGACGGAAATCCTCATTCTTCACTATTAGCGATGATGGCGCCTTGTACTTCAAAGGCCGCCTAGTGGTGCCATGTAAGAAGGAAAACCTGAATATGACTCAGAAGGTTATGAAAGAAGCTCATGATACGCCTCTATGTATCCATCCTGGTAGTACAAAGATGTATCAAGACATTCGTCAGATATTCTGGTGGTCTAATATGAAGCAAGACATTGCTCGCTATGTTGCCGAGTGTGACGTTTGCCGTCGTATCAAAGCAGAACATCAAAGGCCTGCTAGAACTCTGCAACCTATCTCTATTCCTGAATGGAAATGGGACCATGTTGAAATGGACTTCGTCACTGGATTTCCCAAATCGCAGAAAGGTAATGATGCTATTCTTGTCGTCATTGACCGGCTTTCTAAAGTTGCTCACTTTCGGCGGTCAAAGAAACGATCATCGCTAGTCACTTGCAACGCTCTATATGTCGAAATTGTTTCACTTCACGGTATTCCATTGGTTATTAGTTCGGACCGTGGCAGCTTATTCACTTCAAGATTACGGGCAAGTTTTCAAGAAGCTATGGGGACTCATTTATCTTTCAAGATCGTTTCATCCGCAGATCTCAAGGGCAAGTTGAGCGTGTCAACCAAATTCTCAAGACATGCTTCGAGCTTGTGTCGCTTCCTTCGCAAGAAATGGGAGGAATCTCTCCGTATGCTGAGTTCTCTTATAATAATAGCTATCAAGCTAGTCGAAGATGGCCCCTTCAAGTGTTATATGGACGGAAGTGTCGAACCCTCTCGAACTGGTCGAAATCGGGAACGTCCACTCTTGGTCCGGATATTATCCAACATGCGAAGAACAAGTTCGCATTATTCGCGAGAATCTCAAGACTGCTCGATCCACGTTAAAAGAGTAATTATGACCGTCATCATAAAGACATGGTCTATCAACTTTGGCGAAAAGGTCTATCTTCGCGTTACACCAATGAAGGGTGCTCACCGCCGGGATCAAGGGCAAGCTAGCTCCTCGCTATATTGGCCCATTCACTATTCTCGAAAGGCGTGGAAAAGTGGCATATCAACTGGAGCTCCCGTCAACCTTTCTCGGGTTCACGATGTGTTCCACGTGTCACAACTCCGACGCTGCTTCAAGGACCCAATCCGAGCGATGGACCATGAAGTGCTCGAATTGCAACAGACCTCTCCTATAAAGAGCATCCGGTCCGCATTCTCGACCAAGCTGAACGCCGCACACGTCGAAGGCGATCAAGTTCCTCAAAGTCCGATGGTCGAATCACTCAAGACGAAGCCACACAGGAGCGAGGATCATCTTCAAGATGAATACCCGCACTCTTTCCTTCTACCTCCTAAATCTCGGGCGAGATTTCTTGTAGTGGAGGAGATTTGTAACACCGGATAATTAAGCTACAGAATCCTCGCTAATGATGCCACGTCACCTCGATTCTTCGTGATTAAACTCACGTTGATTGAACGGTTCAAATTCAAATTGAAAACATAGACAAACAATAAAAGTTTTCAAAACTTAAAACTAAAATGTTCGGGGGTTGTCAAATATTACCAAGTTAATTATGGTGGGGTGCACACATTTTTGCAAAGGGTCTAAATATTTTAAATAAATTAAAACAGTAAAAAAAATAAAAAAAAGGTAAAGAAAACAAAAGGGGGGAGAGAAAGGAGAAACCCCCCCATCGGCCCAACTGGGCCAAGCCCCCCCCTGGCCCAGCCGGCCAGCCCCCTGGCCCGGCCCAACCCCCACTCCCTTATCCCCCCTCCCCCGGTCGGGAAACCCTAGCCCGCACCCATTCCTCCCCCGACCCCCTCCTTCTCCTCCCCCGCGCCGTTCCGGATCGGGAGCTGCCCGATCCCGTCGCCCCCCGACGCCGGCGACCCCCGCCGCCCCGTCCGCACCTCCTCCCCTCCTCCCCGACCTGCCGAAGGCCCCTCGCCCCCAGGGGTCGCCCCGACCCCACCTCGCCGGATCCATGACGCCGGACGGCCGCCTCCCGCCCTCCTCCTCACCGGTCGCCACCGACCGTCCCCGAGCTGCGCCTCGAGACCCCGCTCACCCCCCCGTGAGCTCTCCTTCCCCCATCGGACCCCTCTCTCCCTCGTCCCCCTCCCGAAGGCCACCACGCGCCCGTCGCCCGCTCGGCCAGCGCCCGCCCTCCCTCTCCCTTCCTCCGCCACCGAGCACGGGGACGTGCTCCCCGGCCTCCCTCTCCCTTCTCCTCGCCCGAGCCGCGGCCCCGGCGAACACGCCGCACTCCGAATGCCCCCCCTCCCGTCGTGGATCTCGTCGCTGGCGCCCTCCGGTGACTAAATGGTCACGGGCCGAGCCCATGGTGCTCAAGGCCGTCATGCCCCCCCCGCCTCAGAAGGCGCTCCGTCGCGGACCCGAGCCACCCGCCGCCTCCTTCCGCTCGTCGGCGCTGCTCTCGCCGAGTCCGCCGTCCCTTGCCACCGATGGACGCGCTCCCTCCCTTCGAACGCACCGCCAGCGCCCTTTTGGCCACCGAAGGCGAAGTCCGGCGCCTCCTCCTGCATGGCGCCACTGGCTCCCTAACGTCGGCCGCCGACGTGGCCGACCCGGCCACCGCTGAGCCTTCGATGGTGGGCCCAGGCCCCCATGGGTCGATTGACTTCGGTCACTGGGTGACAGGCCCACCCACCTGTCTATGACATGGGGCCCCACCCCTAATGTTTTAAAATAAAAGAAAAGGAAAAGGAATTTAAATAAATGTAATTAATAAAAATAAAAATGAATAAAATTAATTAAGTAATTAATTAATTTAATTAATCCTGATTAATTAATCTAATGGCTAATTAACTTAATTAACTTCAGTTAATTAACTAACAGTAGTATGACTAACGGGCCCACATCGTCAGTTGACCAAGTCAACCTGTTGATCGCCGACGTCGGCATGACATCATCTTGACGTCATAAATCCATTTTTTGAATTAATTAATTAATTAATTAAATTCCGAAATTAATAAAATCTTTTAAAATCATATCTTTTAATCCGTAACTCGGATTAAAATATTTTCAACATGAAAGTTGCTCGAACGACGAGACGAATCCAGATCGCAATCGTTCGTCCGCCACACAACCCTAACCTATCGAACCTGCAACTTTCCCCTCCGCTCCGCTGCAAAAACACGAAACACCGAATACTTTCTGGATGTCTCCCCCTTCCCAAGACCACCTCATACCACGTTAGGGCACGCCTAGCATCGCTACTTGACATATCCTGCATCGATATGCATCTGCTTACTTGGTATTCATTGTTTCTTCCCCTCTTCTCTCCGGTAGACTACGAGACCGACGTCTGCTGCTGGCGGCGGTTCGACTACGGTGTTGACGACCCTCTCTCTTGCCAGAGCAACCAGGCAAGCCCCCCTTGATCACGGATATCGCCTACTCTTCTCTATACTGCTTGCATTAGAGTAGTGCAGCATGTTCTTGCTTTCAGATACTCCTATCTTCTGCATAGCTTTGTCCTTGTTACTCTGTTGTTACCTTACCGCAATCCTATATGCTTAGTATAGGATGCTAGTACTTTCATCTGTGGCCCTACATTCTTGTCCGTCTGCGTGCTATACTATCGGGCCGTGATCACTCGGGAGTTGATCACGGTATATACTATATACTTTATACATGATACATGTGGAGACTAAAGTCGGGTCGGTGATGGAGCACCCGCAGTGGATCTTTGAGGCGGAGCGACAGGCAGGTTGAGACCGCCTAGGAGAGAGGTGGGCTGGCCTGTTCGGCGTTCATGTTACTTAACACGCTTAACGAGGTCTTGGTATTTGATCTGAGTTGGCTCTGAGCTTATACGCACTAACCATCTAAGCGGGAGTAGTTATGGGTATCCGGCCGTCGTGGTATCGGCCAAAGCACTTCAGACGTCAATGACGGAGCGGCGCGCCGGATTGGATCGAACGCTGTTAGGCTAGGTTTGCTTCGGCCACGTCGAAGCGTGCAGTGTGTGCTTTCGGCGATGGGCCCGCACCCTGCTGGCTTAGGTTTAGACCGGCGTGTTGGCCTCTCTGTTGTGCCTAGGTGGGGCTGCGATATGTTGATCTTCCGCGGCGGGCATGACCGAGAAAGTGTGTCCGCCAAATGGGATCAAGCGTCTTTGGTAAGATGGTGCACCCTGCAGGAAGTTAATCTATTCGGATAGCCATGATCTTGATAATGGACGACTTGGAGTTGTACCTTGAGCTTATGACAACTAGAACCGGATACTTGATAAAACACACCCTTCCAAGTGCGGATACAACCGGTGGTCGCTCTCTCGTGGATATGAGGAGGGATCGCGGGTAGGATTATTGCTATGTGATGTTACTTGGAGGACTTCCGTTTGTCCTCTTACATGCATTGCAAGACAGGTGTCGAGCGTAGTCTTCGTTAAGACTAGCTATCCCCTCTTATTCTCGGCATTCTGCAGCTTCAGTCCATCGATATGGCCCTTTACACATATATCCATGCATATGTAGTGTAGCTCCTCGCTTAGTACTTTGGATGAGTACTCACGGTTGCATTGTTTCCCCTTTTCCCCTATCTATACTCGATTGTCGCAACTGCACGATGGAGCCCAAGAGCGACGCCACCGTCGATGGCGACTACTACTCTGGAGGTGCCTACTACTACGTGCAGCCCGCCGACGATGACCAGGAGTAGCTAGGAGGATCCCGAGCGGGAGGCCTGCTCCTCTTCGATCTGTATCCCGCTTTGTGCTAGCCTTCTTAAGGCAAACTTGTTTAACTTATGTCTCGTACTCAGATATTGTCGCTTCACGCTGACTTCGTCTATGATCGAGCACTTGTATTCGAGCCCTCGAGGCCCCCGGCTTGTATTATGATGCTTGTATGACTTATTTTATTTGTAGAGTTGTGTTGTGATATCTTCCGTGAGTCCTTGATCTTGATCGTATACATTTGCGTGCATGATTAGTGTACGATTGAATCGAGGGCGCCACAGAACCTGTTCGAGCTTCACGAGAGGGTCGTCATCACGGAGGCTTCTACATCATCATAGCCTCTCGATGAAGTTTGAGTAGTTTACCTCAGACCTTCGGGTCCATAGTTAGTAGCTAGATGGCTTCTTCTCTCTTTTTGGATCTCAATACAATGTTCTCCCCCTCTCTTGTGGAGATCTATTCCATGTAATCTTCTTTTTGCGGTGTGTTTGTTGAGACCGATGAATTGTGGGTTTATGATCAAGTCTATATATGAATAATATTTGAATCTTCTCTGAATTCTTTTATGTGTGATTGGTTATCTTTGCAAGTCTCTTCGAATTATCCGTTTGGTTTGGCCAACTAGATTGGTAGTTCTTGCCATGGGAGAAGTGCTTAGCTTTGGGTTCGATCTTGCGGTGTCCTTTCCCAGTGACAGAAGGGGTAGCAAGGCACATATTGCATCGTTGTCATCGAGGATAACAAGATGGGGTTTATTTCATATTGCATGAATTTATCTCTCTACATCACGTCATCTTGCTTATAGCGTTACTCTATTTTTAACTTAATACTCTAGATACATGCTGGATAGCGGTCAATGAGTGGAGTAATAGTAGTAGATGCAGGTAGGAGTCGGTCTACTTGTCTCGGACGTGATGCCTATATACATGATCATACCTGGATATTCTCATAACTATGCTCAATTCTGTCAATTGCTCAACAGTAATTTGTTCACCCACCATAGAATACTTATGCTCTTGAGAGAAGCCACTAGTGAAACCTATGGCCCCCGGGTCTATTCTCATCATATCAATCTCCATCACTTTAATCTTGCTTGCTTTTTACTTTGCCTTTTACTTTTTGCTTTGCATCTCCATATCAAAAATACCAAAAATATTATCTATCTTCTCTATCAGATCTCACTCTCGTAAGTGACACGTGAAGGGATTGACAACCCCTAATCGCGTTGGTTGCGAGGAGCTATTGCTTTTGTGTAGGTACGAGGGACTTGCACGTGGCCTCCTACTGGATTGATACCTTGGTTCTCAAAGACTGAGGGAAATACTTACGCTACTCTACTGCATCATCCTCTCCTCTTCGGGGAAATCCAACGCAAGCTCAAGAGGTAGCAAGGAACCACCTTATAATGCTACAGTCGTCCTAAGCAAAATAAGATGCATAAAAGGATTAACATCACATGCAAATCATAAGTGACATAATATGGCCATGTAGGACCTTGAAGTATGTCTAGAGGGGGGGGGGTGATTAGACTACTTGACCAATAAAAACTTAACCTTTTCCCAATTTTAGAGTTTGGTAGATTTTAGCTATTTTAGGACAAGTCAAGCAATCATCACACAATTCAAGCAAGCATGCAAAGAGTATATAGGCAGCGGAAAATAAAGCATGCAACTTGCAAGAATGTAAGGGGAAGGGTTTGGAGGATTCAAACGCAATTGGAGACACGGTGTCGTGGTTCCGATAGGTGGTGCTATCGTACATCCACGTTGATGGAGACTTCAACCCACGAAGGGTAACGGCTGCGCGAGTCCATGGAGGGCTCCACCCACGAAGGGTCCACGAAGAAGCAACCTTGTCTATCCCACCATGGCCGTCGCCCACGAAGGACTTGCCTCACTAGCGGTAGATCTTCACGAAGTAGGCGATCTCCTTGCCCTTACAAACTCCTTGGTTCAACTCCACAATCTTGTCGGAGGCTCCCAAGTGACACCTAGCCAATCTAGGAGACACCACTCTCCAAGAAGTAACAAATGGTGTGTTGATGATGAACTCCTTGCTCTTGTGCTTCAAATGATAGTCTCCCCAACACTCAACTCTCTCTCATAGGATTTGGATCTGGTGGAAAGAGGGTTTGAGTGGAAAGCAACTTGGGGAAGGCTAGAGATCAAGATTCATATGGTAGGAATGGAATATCTTGGCCTCAACACATGAGTAGGTGGTTCTCTCTCAGAACTAGTAAGTTGGAAGTGTAGGCTCGTTCTGATGTCTCTCTCCACGAATGAAGAGGAGATGGAGGGGTATATATAGCCTCCACACAAAATCTAACCGTTACACACAATTTACCAAACTCGGTGGGACCGAATCGTTAAACTCGGTCGGACCGATTTAGTAAACCTAGTGACCGTTAGTGATTTTCGGTGGGACTGACATGCATCTCGGTGAGCCCGATATGGTTAGGGTTAGGGCATAATGTAATCTCGGTAAGACCGATTACACAAACTTGGTGACACCGATTTGGTAATAAGCATTCCAGAGAGTTGGTGAGGTAAACTCGGTGGGACCGATTTGCTCTTTTCGGTGAGACCGAAATGTTACAAAAAGGAAACAGAGAGTTTACATTGCAATCTCGGTGGGACCGATCGCTCACTTCGGTTAGACCGAAACGTTATGAAGGGAAACAAAGAGATTGCAACCCCATCTCGGTGAGACCGAGATCCCTATCGGTAAGACCGATTTGCTTAGGGTTTGTGGCAGTGGCTATGACTTTTGGAATCGGTGGCGCTGGATAGAAAGAATCGGTGTGACCGATTTTGGCTTTAGGTTTAGGTCATATGTGGATGTGGGAAAGTAGTTGAGGGTTTTGGAGCATATCACTAAGCACATGAAGCAAGAGGCTCATTAAGCAACACCTCATCCCTTCTTGATAGTATTGGCTTTTCCTATAGACTCAATGTGATCTTGGATCACTAAAATGTAAAATGAAGAGTCTTGAGCTTTTGAGCTTGAGCCAATCCCTTGTCCTTAGTATTTTGAGGGATCCACTTTCATCATCCATGCCATGCCATTCATTGAGCTTTCCTGAAATAATAGTCTTGGAATAGCATTAGCTCAATGAGCTATATGTTGTGATGAATTACCAAAACCACCTAGGGATAGTTGCACTTTCAATCTCCCCCTTTTTGGTAATTGATGACAACATATAGATCAAAGCTTCGACAAATGATAATAAAATTTAAATAACATCGTCGCTTTGAGAAGTATGTGATAAGCAAGAGCTCCCCCTAAATTTGTGCATAGTTTTAGATTTGCTTTGGGCTGCAAATGCACAATGAATTAGGCTCATGGGTTACTCTTCCATGTCACATACATCTTGGTGGAGCGCTCAAAATAATAAACAATGAATACATGCACTCATCACCAAGCATAGTGAGTGATCACATAAGATAGATAGGATAATATCAAGCATGCATAATTGTAGCTTATGATCAAACACATGATCATCAATGTCTCACAAGCATAGCATCTCAACCAAAAGCAAACAAAGTTTGAAAAACCATCAAATAAAGCAAGAGAGAACAAAAGCAACACTCTCTCTTTCTCGAAGCCTATGATCTATACATTTTTCTCCCCCTTTGGCAACAAGTTACCAAAAAGTTCATAGAAAAAGCATAGTGCTAGATCGACTCTCAGGCTAGATCTTCAGGTGGTGGAGTCCGGATAACGCCGAGGACGAAAGCTTCAGTTGAAGTAGATGGAGCTGGAGCTGATGTAGATGCTGGAGCTGGTGGCACTGAGGCTGTAGCTGGTGTAGATGAAGTTGCTCTTGTGTCTTTCACTGGCACAGCAGATGACCTCTGGGCTCTAGGCACTCTGGCAAATGCATCAGTTGTTGTTTTGCCCTTCCTCTCCTGCATGTCCTCTTGTAGTTCCTCCACTGCAGTCTGAATCTCAGTTACTTTCACATCTAAGTTATAGAACTTTTGATCTATGATTCTCTCCAAGCTCTCCTGATTTTGAGTGAGGGTGGCCAATCCCTTCTCAATCCTCAGGGTTGATGCTATCAAGTATCCGAGCTGCTCCTGCTTGTTCTTCAAGAAATACTCAGATGCCTCCTCTTGAGTTGGCATCTTGGCAGCTTTCTCCCTCTTTGCCTTCTCCTTCTTCTCCTAAGCTTGAACTGATTGTGGATCATCTTCATTCATGACAACCTCATTGTCCTCAAAGTCTGGATAAAGTGGAAAGTGTTCCTTATCCAACTTATATTTTCCTGTACCCATCTTTGAGTTTATCAATTCTTGAATCTGAGGTGCATATCCACAGCTCCTCTTCCGATCTGCTGCAGTCCTCTTGATTGTTTCAATGATCAGGTTCATGACTTTGAACTTCTGTGGCACATCAAACACATGCAACATGTTGATGGCATGCCCTCTGATCATGTTATGGTCACGGACTTGGGCAACAAAGTGTGCCTCGTAATCCAATTTATGGTTGGCAACCCCGATGTGAGAAAGTGAACTGATCCAAACTTGTGAGTTCCTAATGCCTTGTCTGGAATTTCCTTGTACATGTGAGCCATTGAATTGTGACCCATTTTATTCTTTGCATAAATGTCTAGGTCATCCTCATTTTCCTCTGGGGCATTTATCAGCTTTGCCCATTCTTCAACAGTTGACTGGTACCTTGTACCTTCAGACATCCAAACAATTCTTCCATCTGGTAAAAATGTCTTTGTGGAGTAGAACGCATGATAAGTTCATCATTCCAATTTGTGAGCTTTTGCCCAACAAAATCTGCAACTCCACAACCAACAAAGCTATCTTGCACTCCAGGATAGTGCTCTTCATTCTCCTTCATGAAATTCCAGTCAACCCACCTCATGTCACAGACAATGGGCTTCTTGTCCAACAGAATTGTTTCATAGAAGTCCTGTTGTTCCTTTGTGTGGAACCTGTAGTCAACAACAGTTCTTCTCCTTGAAGCATATGGATCTTCCATCCTCCATATCCTCAGCCCTGAATCCTTCCTGATTCTCATGTCCTCAGCCACAGGATGGGCATCATTGTGGTCTGGTATCTTGGGCTTGAGCTTTTTCGAACTTGTCCTTCTTCATCTTCCTCATCAAGATCCTCGAGCACTTTGGGGCCTTGTTCTTCTCGGCAATGGAATACTCTGGTATTCCTCTTTGGTGCAGACTTTGGCTTTGGGGGCAGCTTTGGGTGCTTCCTTGGGCTTAGATGTGGCAGCCCCTGATCTAATAGCATCTCCCATAAGCTTTGGTGCCTTTGGAGCTGGTGCAGCAATTTCATCTTCCTCTTCCATCATGGAAGGTTTCCCAATAACTCTGGCCATGGTCATCTTGACCCTTTCCTTTCTTTTCCTCCCTTCAGCAGCTGGTTCTTTGGGTTGGGTTTCCAAAGAAGCTTGTGTAGACACTCTGGCTTTGGACATTGGTTGTCTTCCTGCAGGCCTTTTGATCTTCATGCCTGGCTTTGCATTCTTTGCTGAGCCATATTCCTTCTTGAGTACCACTTTCTTGGAGATAGTCTCATCTTCCTCAGCTCTATAATCTTCATCCTCTGAATCTGAAGTTCTTTTCCTCCTTTGCCTAGTTGCAGTCTTAGGCAAATTTCTAGGAGTACTTCTGCTCCCTTCATCTGAAGTTGAGGGACTAGTGCCCTCACTCAAGTTCATCTGCTCTTGACTGTTTCGGCTGTCACATTGATCGGACATCTTGCAAAAGTCTGATCACTGACCTGTGAAGAGTTGTAGATGAGATAGAAAAGATGAGCATCACAAAAATGCAGAGGTTTTTGCAAAAGAATGACTCAAAAGTTCAGTCTTAGTTTTCCACAAAAAGCATTTTGGATCCACCGATTTTCAAACTCGGTGATACCGAAGCATTTTTTGGAACCTAAACTGATGATCTCGGTTGGACCGAGTTTCAATTCGGTGGCACCGAAACTGCTAGGGTTTCACAGAATCCTAAAATCGGTTGCACCGATTAGTAATTCTCGGTCAGACCGAGAGTCACTAGTGCAATGGCATAAGCCAAATCGGTGAGACCGAGTTTTCAACTCGATTGGGTCCGAGATGGTTTCATGAAACCTAAACCTAAAATTTGAATCACATCTAATCTATGAACTACTTTGGCTGGATAGATGAGTTTCAATCGTGGCAAGAATCAATATGAAAACAATGTGCCAGGAATCAGACGTGGATAGCACAAAGATTAAGTCCATACCCTAACTTGGCGGTGGACTTGCTACGGCGGCAACGGCGGGGACAAAATCCGTTGACGGCGGCGAAGACCAGCGACAGGAGGCTGCTGGCGGCGAGGAGACGATCCGGAGACCACGATGGCAGAGCGAGCTGTTGCGCGGGCGAAGGGTTTCGGAGAAATTTCCAAAATTTTGCCCGTGGCTATATATAGCTTGATCTTGTCGGTGTGACCAAGTGGAACAACTCGGTGGCACCGATATGCATAACTGTGTTCAGTTACAGCAAATCGGTGAGACCGAAAAGTTCACATCGGTTGCACCGAGATTGAAAACTCAGATCAACTTGATGATCTCGGTAGGACCAAAATGGAAGGATCTGTCAGACCGAGAATCACTAAGAGGTTTTGGAAGTTAAGTCTATGATGAATCGGGGACTCCGAGTGCTCCTCACACAGAGTGGTTCGAATCTGACTTGATCAAATTTTGTGATGTAGCATGAATAGAGTTTGAGATGAGAAAAGCATAGATAGCTAAAGAAGGTTCTTAGGCATTCTTGTCCATCCACTTGGCACAATGAAAAGAATCCAAACAAGCAAAACAACAAGTGGATGTCCTTGAATGAATAAAATATGCACCAACATGCTCACACAATAAGATGGCAAATGAAATATGTGGCAAAGCATGCACAACAAATTTTAGCAACTATCAAACAATTGGCGATGACTAGGTCATCTATATATGAGTATATTGACTTAGGAGTCAAATGAGAACATTTGATCATAGGTCATACTCATCGTTTAAGCTCAAGTGGGGTTACCACTTTTACATAATGCATTAATGTGTTCACACCATTAGAGTTGCTTTGACTCAATTCTTAGAGTTAAGCTCCCCCTAGATGTGAGATCCCCCCTTAGAGGGATGAACTAACCTTGGGTTTTGACGATGATGACTTCATGTAGGTGTTGAAGATGTAGATGCTCAATGTTGATGTAGATCATTTGGAGCAATCCTTTGGAGTGAGTTGCACTTTCAACTTGCCTACATGGGTTAGTCCCACAAGGAACAAACAAGAATATCCATAGACATAGAGTGATGCACACACAAGATGATGTCCATGAAATCATTAGGTTACCTTGTCCCTTGCCTTACCAACATGAGGGTTTGTGACTCCTTGAACTAGTGCAAGATGTGAAAGTTGATTGCACTTGTTCTTGCCAAAATGATATGAGTGAAGAATGTTGGCGGAGTCACCCTCAAGAACTCTCTAGTTCTTCTTCTTGGGATCCACATCATCTTGACGGGAATCCTTGGAGTTGTAGTTGTACTTGATGAAGTAGAACTTGACGTAGTCTTGGGGACCCACTCGAACGAGGCTTTAGGTGCTTCTTCAAATGCATCAATCTCTTCTTGAAGCTTGTCCTTGCCTTTGTTCTTGTGGTCTTGTGGTGGAAGATCATCTTGAGCTTGTGTCCCCTTGAAGGAAGTAGGATCATACTTATCTTGTTGAGGAACAAACTTTGTCTTGGGGTATTGATCTTCTTCCCACTCAACTCCATTCGTGTTGAACTTACGTTCAAAACCAACACCTTAATTCTTCCGGTGCCTTCCTTGTCTATCCCACCATGGCCGTCGCCCACGAAGGACTTGCCTCACTAGCGGTAGATCTTCACGAAGTAGGCGATCTCCTTGCCCTTACAAACTCCTTGGTTCAACTCCACAATCTTGTTGGAGGCTCCCAAGTGACACCTAGCCAATCTAGGAGACACCACTCTCCAAGAAGTAACAAATGGTGTGTTGATGATGAACTCCTTGCTCTTGTGCTTCAAATGATAGTCTCCCCAACACTCAACTCTCTCTCATAGGATTTGGATCTGGTGGAAAGAGGGTTTGAGTGGAAAGCAACTTGGGGAAGGCTAGAGATCAAGATTCATATGGTAGGAATGGAATATCTTGGCCTCAACACATGAGTAGGTGGTTCTCTCTCAGAACTGGTAAGTTGGAAGTGTAGGTTCGTTCTGATGTCTCTCTCCACGAATTAAGAGGAGATGGAGGGGTATATATAGCCTCCACACAAAATCTAACCGTTACACACAATTTACCAAACTCAGTGGGACCGAATCGTTAAACTCGGTCGGACCGATTTAGTAAACCTAGTGACCGTTAGTGATTTTTGGTGGGACTGACATGCATCTCGGTGAGGCCGATATGGTTAGGGTTAGGGCGTAACGTAATCTTGATAAGACCGATTACACAAACTCGATGAGACCAATTTGGTAATAAGCTTTCCAGGGAGTTGGTGAGGTAAACTCGATGGGACCGATTTGCTCTTTTTCGGTGAGACCGAAATGTTACAAAAAGGAAACAGAGAGTTTACATTGCAATCTCGGTGGGACCGATCGCTCACTTCGGTTAGACCGAAGCGTTACGAAGGGAAACAGAGAGATTGCAAGCCCATCTCGGTGAGACCGAGATCCCTATCAGTAAGACCGATTTGCTTAGGGTTTGTGGCAGTGGCTATGACTTTTGGAATCGGTGGCGCCGGATAGAAAGAATCGGTGTGACCGATTTTGGCTTTAGGTTTAGGTCATATGTGGATGTGGGAAAGTAGTTGAGGGTTTTGGAGCATATCACTAAGCACATGAAGCAAGAGGCTCATTAAGCAACACCTCATCCCTTCTTGATAGTATTGGCTTTTCCTATAGACTCAATGTGATCTTGGATCACTAAAATGTAAAATGAAGAGTCTTGAGCTTTTGAGCTTGAGCCAATCCTTTGTCCTTAGTATTTTGAGGGATCCACTTTCATCATCCATGCCATGCCATTCATTGAGCTTTCCTGAAATAATAGTCTTGGAATAGCATTAGCTCAATGAGCTATATGTTGTTAGGAATTACCAAAACCACCTAGGGATAGTTGCACTTTCAGGCCATCATCTTGTTCTTTTGATCTCTATCTTCAAAGCACCGGCAGGATCTCCATCGTCACTGGAATGAGACCATGATCTCCATCATCGTGTCGCCATCGGGGTTGTCACGCAAACCATGCTTCTACAACTATTCCTAGTGCTTAGCGATAAAGTAAAGCATTACATATCGCTTAATGATTGACAAGCAGGTGATACAATAATTAAAGATAACCCTATGGCTCCTGCCGGTTGCCGTATTCATCGACATGCAAGTCATGATAATCTATACAAAACATGACCATCTCATACATCAAATATATATCATCATGTCTTTGGCCATATCATATCACAACATACCATGCAAAAACAAGTTAGACGTTCTCTACTTTGTTGTTGCATGTTTTACGTGGATGCTATAGGTAACTAGTAAGAACCGTTCTTACCTACGAAAAAGCCACAACGGTGATATACAAGTTGCTATTTAACCTTCTACAAGGACAACCTTTGTCGAATCGGATTCAACTAAGGTGGGAGAGACAGACACCCGCTAGCCATCTTTATGCAAGTAGTTGGATGTCAGTCGATGGAACCAGTATCATGTACGTGGACATGTAAACTTGGTCTGGGCTGCTTCATCCCACAATGCCGTTGAATCAAGAAAATACAAAGGAAGGAAGCAATCTGAATATCAACGCCCAGAAACTCCTTTGTGTTCTACTCGTGTTGTCATCTACGCATAGACCAAGCTCTGATACCACTGTAGGGTGTAACATCCCAAATTTCCTATTTGGAATGTTTTACAATTATAGCTAAGCATCTATGCATTCTGTTTGAATTTGAGTGCCATTTGAAGTTTCAGAAGATTTTGAGTTTTGGAATTTGAATTCAAACTTTGGCAAGTGGGAATCATTTCAAAAACTATGCCTGATAAATACTTGAGCAAAAGTATGAGAGGAGTAAACATGACACTCCAAAAATATCAGAGGAAAACAATGCCAAAAGTTTTGAATTCAAATTTGAGTTTTATTTGAATTTTGGAAAAAATGATTTTTTATAAACTTTGGATTTTGCCCCTGGAAAAATGTTCAAATGATAGGGAATATTCCCCTGCTCATTTTGATATAATTTTTAAAAAATTAAAAAAAAAGACCCAGGCGCCAGCCAGGCCGATTGGCCTAGCCTGACAGACTGGCGGCCCACTGAATCGCCCAAACCAATCGGCACCCGAGTCGCCCAAAGCCAGCCCAACCGAGCCCCCTCGCCGAACCGGTTTCCCCTCGGCCAACCGACCGAGCCCCCGCTCCCCTCTCTCGCTGCCAGGCGGGCCCCCACCCGTCTCCTTCCCCTCGCCGCGCCACTCACCCGCGCCGCCGCCCGCCGGATCCCGAAGGATCCGGGATTCACCGGATCTCCCCGATTCACCCCTCGCCCAAGCCGAGCCCCCTATATAAACCCTCCCCGCACCCCATTCCCCCTCGCGCCTCACCGACCTCTCTCCTCACTGCAGCTTTGCCGAGTAACCAAACGCCGCCGCCATTTACCTCGCCATGACGCCCTAGCCCACCCCGAGCTCACCCAACTCCACCAGACCCACCCCTCGTCAAGACCACCGGACCACTCCGCGACGCCCCGACCACCGGAGACGCTGACCTTTTCGCCGCCCGAGCCGCCGCCGTCGTCGATCTCCGTAAGCCACCGATTTCACCCCGCCGTCCGATCCCGATTCTACTGGCAGATTAGAAACCCCAAGGGGTATGTTCTTTAATTAAAACTGTTCGGTCCGGTTAGTCCGGTTTATTTAGTTAGGTTTTTATTTGAGCCGCCCGATTCGCTTAAACCCTAGGCCCGTTTAGTTATATTACGCAGGCGTGCTAGTTAGGCCCATTTAGCCTGTTTTTCTTTATTTTGTTTTTCTGTTTTAACAGAATAGTTTCAGATTTGAAAATTCATATCTTTTATTCTACTTAATATTTTTAAGTGATTCTTTTTTGTTGGTTCGCAAATTTCCTATAGTTTCTGTAGAAAATATAATTAGCTATGTTAAAATTATTTAAAATTGCTTTATTTTCGATTTAGTCAGAATAGTAAATCTGCTATAAAATGAGTTAGGAAAATTATTTTTGGATGATTCTTTTGTCCCAACTTTGTTTTGACATTGCCTAACCGTAGGAATTAATTTGGGTATTTTAGGATTAATAAAAAATAGTTTTAATCAGAATCTTGCTATTCTTAATTAATTAACTAGCTACTGTTTTCCTATTATTTTAATTAGCAAATAAATTTATTTTTCACATGTGATTGATTATTCTAGGTTAGTTTCTGTCACCTTAGAGTATGAACTTTTATTTATAATAAATAAAACTTTTATTTTATTTTTCTTACTAAAATCTGCTTTAGGCCTAATAGGAGTTTTATAATAGCTTTTAAATTGATTCTTTTTGCTCCTAGTTGCTTAATGCATTATTTTCTGTTAAGTTAACATAAACTCATGCTTAGGTTATGTTAGAAGAATTTTTGTTAAGTAAAACTATTTCTAGTTGTTGCTTGAAGTAGGAAAACTTTGAGTTGGATTTCTTTGAGTTTTTCCTTTGGGTTTTGATTCGTTTGTTTGGTGTGTTTCATATTACTATGCTGTTATGAAAGTGATCATATGTTGTATGCTTATTGTGAATTATTGTTTGTCTCGGTAGAGTTTCCGGAGTGCGAAGCTTGCTACTACGATTCCCTAGCTTACGAAGATCGTCAGCAAGGCAAGTTATTGATCATACTTTCAATACCTATGATTTTTATTGCATTAGAATTATACCACCCCACCATGCATGCAGTAGTTGAAATTTTGAAGTTATTGATCTTGAGTAGTATCATGTGGTAGGATGAACCAATTCCCCTTGTTACCATGACCCGGGACGTAGTAGTTTAATTTTGTTATGCTCGTAGACGGGATTGGTTGAGTGAATTCATAAGAAAGATGTGAGAGTCAAGATGATGACAACCCCATGAACTTTAAGATCAGATGGACTTCGAAATTCACTATTGGGTGGAGGACGGTTGACGGGCACCACGAGAACCCAGTGGTTGGCGGGATGCATGGAGAAGCGCCATGACATCTTGCGGAAAGCTTCACCCAGCCACGAAGAGACGGATGGATGCCCCATTGACCGGAAGCTTACATGCAGCCGCAAGCCATTATGGGCTCGCTGGGTCAACCCTAGTTGTGACGCTGGCTGACGGTACTACGAGATGTAGAAGAACGGTAGGATTGGATGGGTACCGCGGTGGCGTAAGAACTCTTCGAAGCCCTATTTCATTCATCCCGATTCAAACACCATGAAGTGCTAACACTTAAAAGGAGGGAATGATTCTTGCGGGTAAAGTCGCAAACCTCTGCAGAGTTAAAGATCTAATCGATTAGCCGTGTCCCGATTACGGACAATTTGAGCCTCTGAACTTGGAAGTATTCGAAATCTCAACATTGTAATTAATAAATTAATTGAGGGGTTATGACTTAATAATTTGGGAATGAGACATTGGTTGGCGGAACCATCTCAATAACTACCAACAATTTTGTAGTATTTGCAAGCAAGTCCACTGTAGTAGGGAAAGATTGGCTTTTAAAAATGATGAAACTTAGAGCCCCACAGCCAAAATGCATATAGTGTTAGTAATTTTATTATTGTTATTCTCTCTTCATGACTTGCCAAAGATATTCAAAATGTTGACCTACACGGCTGCAACGCCTTATGTTGCGAGGTTTATTCCGATCAGAGTGAGGCTACGCTCGCGCTTGGCAATTGCCCTTGGAGTCGGATGGACTCGCTATTCTTCTACGCTCCGCAGCTTTAGTAGTTTATTTCTCATGAGTTGGCCTTTGGCGAATTTATTCTATTGTAATAAAGACTCTATATGAGAATCGTAATAAATTCAGGTGTGATTGAACTTTGATTATTTCATCGATGTACTGTGAGTACCAACATGATCTTGGGATGGTATGCATACGTAGATTTGACCGATTTTGGGTCAGGTCGCTCTGAGATGGTATCGAGCACACGCCGACCGTAGGACGTAACCCCTAGGATCGGAAAGCCATAGGAAGAGACTATTTACTTTATATCCTTATCATTCCGTAATTCTCCCTGTTCATTTCGACTCTCTCGATTTTCAACATTTTAGATGGTCGTCGAGTTCACCCCGCTTTGCTACGGAGTTTTGCCAGCCCGATGAGACGATGCCCTTCGAAGGAAGCTGGTCCAGATGGTGAAGAAGTGAAGATTGCTCGCCCTCGATCACCGGAAGCCAACCAATGCACTTCCGACGGATACCGCTTCTGAGATTGAGGTGCATATTCCGGGAGGACCTTCGAGGACATACAGAGCCAATTGACTTTGAGTTTACCGACTTCAACTGGATCCTCGGAGGGATATGGCGATCTATCGTGCACTTGGACATCTCCGAGAAGAGTACAGGCCGAGCTCGATCCATCGACCTCGCCATGGTTTCTCATGAGCAAGGAATGGAGATATCATCCGCACTGTGAGGACGACTCCATTCTCTCTTATGTCCAAGACTTGGAGTGTCTCCTCGAGGAACGGGAGATCCGGACTCGCCGTAACTCGAAGGTACACAGGAGGCTGTTGTTCCGTGAACTGAATCGGAGGAGAAGGCACACGCAGACTTCCTTGGCCATGAGGAAGAAATCGCGGACTTCATGGAGAGAGTCGACGACCAAGATGAAGCTTGCCGCAATAGAGGAAAAGATGGACTTGGGAGAGGACCTTTTCCGAGTGGAGATGATGGACCTCTCGTGAGCAATGATCAGGATTATGAAGGGAGTTCCACCGAGAAAGCCGCAAGAGGAGGCGCCAGAATGAGGACGCCACATCGGAGGACATCGCACTGAGGACGCAAGGATTATTGATGAAGACATTTAGTCGACCACCATGTTATTTTACTTTTCGTCGATCGCTTAGGTCGTTATTTTTCGATTAGTCGTGAGCTTTTGTAATCGAGATTGAACCATGTTTGAGTGGAATGAATAAATGATTGGTGTGTTTATGATTGTGCATTCATATGAGTAGTGTTATTTCTCATTAGACCATTGTGCTATTCTAATTTTCTCATCCACTCCAAAACACCAGATGCCTCCGAGACGTGACACCGGTTTTCCGCCGGAGCTCACCCAGCTACTCCAGCAGCAGAATGCCCTCATGCAGATACTCATCCAGAATCAGAACAACAACAACAATCCACCGCCACCACCCCCTGTTGACAACTTGACTCGATTCCTGAGGCTGAATCCGCCAGTGTTCTCTAGCAGCACTGAGCCGATTGTGGCCGATGATTGGCTCCGCAAGGTCGGAAGAGAGCTAATCACTGTTGGATGCACTGATGCAGAGAAGGTGCGCTTTGCCGCACATCAACTTGATGGACCTGCAGCTTCTTGGTGGGAGAACTACACCGCCACTTATCCCATCGGCACCATCACGTGGGATCAGTTCCAAGAAGCTTTCCGCACAGCTCATGTTTCATTTGGAGCCATGAGTGCAAGAAGCGTGAGTTCCGCAACTTACGCCGGGGAACCGTCTTGTGGCGCGAAGACGTGGATGAGTTCAGCAAGCTAGCTCTCTATACCCGTATGATGTGGCCACGATGCCGCAAAAAAGCAGGAGAAGTTTCTCGAGGACTCAATGATGAATCTGGGCATGCAGCTTATGGTGGCTACTTTCACCAACTACCGGGAGCTGGTAGACAAGGCCACCATACTTGAAGGCAAGCAGCAGCAGATTGATAGCATAGCGGAAGTACAGCCGGGGAAGCACAACTCAGAGCTCAGTGAAGCCCGCTTATGCACCATACTCGGGAGGGCACACCCATCACAACCATGGAGGTCATAACCATGGAGGAAATGGGAACAATCGCCACCAGACAACAAGTCGCAATGGCAATGGCAATCAAGATCGCCCTGCCCGACTCAAGGATCTGAGTCACATCACTGCTTCAAGTGCCGAAAAACAGGCACTATGCCACCGACGCCCGGAGGCCAAGCAGAGGAATGGAAACGGCAATGGAAGCTCAGCGAAGAAGCCCAACCCTTTCCCTCGTGCTCGGGTGAACCACATTGGCGTGGAGGGCGTCTATGATCAGCCGGATAATCGTGGTTGGTAAGTTTTATTGAATTCACGTTCAGATTGGTACTCTTTGATTACGGTGCAACGATTCATTCATATCAAGGGTAGTTGTGGAAAAGTACGGGTTGCCCACTAAAACCCTTAGAAGCCCCTTCGCGTCGATTCCGCAGGAGGAGAAATGATGGCGAGCTTAGGCTGTCATGCAACCCTCAACATCGAAATCATAAATTTCCGCAGACCTCATAGTATTGGAAACCCGGACCTTGGATGTAATCCTAGGCATGGATTGGTTGACGGTTTGAAGGAACATAGATGTGCCAAGAAGTCTATTCTGCTCACCACCCGGAGCGTAAGAGGATCAAGTATGTAGCCGAGCATAGCCGGTGAAGAATCGGTGCATTCCCTCACGGGAGTTGTTCAGAGGAAGTGCCCGATGGTGCAAGATTTTCCGATGTGTTTCGGAGGAATTACCAGAATGCCACCGGACAGAGACATTGAATTTCTGATTGAGTTATTGCGGCACAGCCCCAATATCCAAGAGACCTTATCGGATGCCACCGAGCGATTTGAAAGAGATCAAGAATCAAATTAATGAGTTATTGGAGAAGGGATATATTCGGCCAAGCTCATCACCTTGGGGAGCCCCAGTTCTTTTGGTAGAGAAGAAGGATGGAACCTTGAGAATGGTTGTGGATTATCGTTCGTTGAACGAAGTGACCATCAAGAACAAGTACCCTCTGCCGATGATTAATGATCTATTTGATCAGCTAGTTGGATCCAAGGTATTCTCCAAGATCGATCTTCGATCAGGGTATCATCAGTTGAAGATCCGTGAAAAGGATATACCCAAAACAGCATTTACTACCAGGTATGGTTTATATGAGTATACCGTCATGTCATTTGGATTGACTAATGCCCCTGCATACTTCATGAATTTGATGAACAAGGTATTTATGGAATATCTGGACAAGTTTGTTGTGGTGTTCATCGATGATATCTGATTTTCTCCAAGAGCGAGGAAGAGCATAAGGAACATTTGCGTCTAGTTCGAGAAACTTCGAGAACATCGCTTGTATGCCAAGTTCACCAAATGTGAATTTTGGCTGAAGGAAGTTGGATTCTCGGACATGTTATTTCAGAGAAGGAATAGCGCTTGATCCCGCCAAGGTGGAATCGACCACCGATTGGCGATCACCCACCTCGACCAAGGAGATCCGCAGCTTTCTCGGACTCGCAGGATATTATCGGAGGTTTATTGAGAACTTCGAAGATTGCCTAGCCCATGACCGAGCTGTTGAAGAAGGAAGCCAAGTACATTTGGACCGAGGATTGTGAAGCCGCCAGGAATTGAAGAAACGTTTGGTTACAGCCCGGTGTTGATTTTGCGGACATACACAAGGATTACGGAGTTTATTGTGACGCTTCTCGTCGTGGACTCGGAGGAGTACTCATGCAGGAAGGAAAGGTTGTAGCTTATACCTCCGCATAACTACGACCTCACGAGATGAATTATGCCACACATGATTTGGAGTTAGCAGCCATAGTGCATGCACTCAAGACACAGAGACATTTCCTCGCCGAAACCGTTGCGATGTTTACACAGATCACAAGAGCTTGAAGTATATTTTCACGCAAAGAGTTGAACCTCGAGCGCGAGGAGATGGCTAGAGTTAATCTAGGACTATGACATGAGATTGCATTACCACCCGTAAGGCTAATGTTGTAGCAGATGCTTTGAGCCGTAAGAGTTATGTGAACACTCTTACATCGGAGGATTACCCCAAGAGTTAGTCGATGACCTCGAGATCTCCGATGGAGATAGTTCCAGAGGATTTGTTGCAACTCGGAAGTTCAGTCCACTTTGGCGAAAGGATTCGTGAAGCTCGTAAGTCGGACAAGGAAATTTATGAGATAAAGCAAAAGATGAATGAAGGAAAAGCAAAAGGATTTCGCAAGGATGAATACGGAGCTATATGGTTCGAGGATCGTATTTATGTGCCCAATGATCCCGAACTCAGGAAGCTAATTCTTCAGGAGGCTCATGATTCACCATACCGGTAACACCAAGATGTATCTGGATTTGAAGGAAAGTTTCTGGTGGACAGCTATGAAGAAGGATATTGCCGAGTACATAGCAAGATGTCGATGTTTGTCAACGAGTAAAGGCGTAACATCGAAGCCAGCAGGGTTACTTCAACCTTTGCCGATTCCCGATTGGAAATGGGAAAAACTTGGAATGGATTTTATCACAGATTACCCAGACCCGTTCAGGTTATGATTCTATCTGGGTAGTGGTTGATCGTTTGACCAAGGTAGCTCACTTCATTCCGTGAAGACTACCTATACCAGTGCTAAGTTGGCCAAGATATACATGACCAGGATCGTATGTCCGCATGGAGTTCCGAGGAGTATCTTGTCGATAGAGGAACACAATTTACCTCAAAGTTTTGGAATCGATTGCATGAAACTTTGGAGTACGAGGCTGGAGTTCATCTGACTTTTCATCCACGCATGATGGATGACCGAGAGAGTCAACCAGATTCTCGGAGGACATGTTGAGAGCTTGTGTGCTAGACTATGGGTCTAGCTGGGATGATAATTTGCCATACGCAGAGTTCTCATACAACAACGATTATCATCCGATCGAAGATGGCCCTTTCAAGCTCTATACGGAAGGAGGTGCGAACACCATTGTTTGTGGGATGGTGTTGGAGATCGATCACTTTTCGTTCCGACCTTATCGAGATTCGAAGAGAAAGTCAAGCTGATTCGAGATAGACTCAAGATAGCACAATGAGGCGTAAGAGTTATGCCGACAAGAACGCAAGGAAGTAATTTACTGAAGCGGAGACCGAGCATATCTTCGTGTGTCTCACTTCGTGGAATCAAGAGGTTCGAGTCAAAGGAAGTTAGCACCTCGATTCATTGGTCCCTACAAGATCCTCGAACGTCGTGGAGAAGTTGCTTACAAGTTGGAATTGCGGAAGGATTGTCCGAGTGCATGATGTCTTCCATGTTTCTCACCAAGAAGTGTCATGCCGACATGGCCGATATTCCGTTGAGAGACACAAGGCCCCTAGAGGCCATACAGCTCGACGGTGATCTCGACTTATAAGGAGAAACCCGTCCGAATTCTCGAGATCATGAAAGCAGAGTCACCCACAAGAAGATCATCAAGTTTTGCAAGGTCTTTGTGGAGTCATCACTCCAAGGAAGAAGCCACTGGAGCGCCAAGAAGACCTTCTTCGAGATCACCCGCACCTATTTGCTAGCCAACCCGAATCTCGAGGGCTAGATTCATCTTAAGGTGGTAGGTTTGTAACATCCCAAATTTCCTATTTGGAATGTTTTACAATTATAGCTAAGCATCTATGCATTCTGTTTGAATTTGAGTGCCATTTGAAGTTTCAGAAGATTTTGAGTTTTGGAATTTGAATTCAAACTTTGGCAAGTGGGAATCATTTCAAAAACTATGCCTGATAAATACTTGAGCAAAAGTATGAGAGGAGTAAACATGACACTCCAAAAATATCAGAGGAAAACAATGCCAAAAGTTTTGAATTCAAATTTGAGTTTTATTTGAATTTTGGAAAAAAATGATTTTTTATAAACCTTGGATTTTGCCTCGAAAATGTTCAAATGATAGGGAATATTCCCGATCATTTTGATATATATATGTCCTATATAAAATATTTATATTTTATATTTTATATCTCTGTTTTATTTTTTAAAACATTAAAAAAAACTCCAGCCACCAGCCGACCGCCCAACCAAAGACTGGCGGCCCACCGAATCGCCCAATGGCACCCGAAGCTGCCTGTGAGAGCCGACCGAGCCCCTCACCGAACCGGTTTCCCTCGCCAACCGACCGAGCCCCTCCCTCTCTCGCTGCCAGGCGGGCCCCACCCGTCTCCTTCCCTCGCGCCACTCACCCTGCTGCCGCCACGGATCCCAAGGATCCGGATTCACCGGATCTCCCGATTCACCCTCGCCCAAGCCGAGGCGCCTATATAAACCCCTCCCCGCACCCCATTCCCCTCGCCTCACCGGACCCTCTCTCCATCGCTGCAGCCTTCATGGAGTAACTCAATGCCGCCGCCGCCATTTACCTCGGCCACGACGCCCTAGCCCACCCCGAGCTCACCCAACTCCACGGACCCACCCTCGTCACACCAAGACCACGGGACCACTCCGCCGACGCCCCGACCACCGGAGACGCCGACGACTTTTCGCCGCCCGAGCCGCCGCCGTCCGATCTCCGATAAGACACCGGATTTCACCCCACCGTCCGATCCGATTCTCTGGCGAGAATTAGAAACCCCCGAAGGGGTATGTTCTTTTAATTAAAACCGGTTCGGTCCGGTTAGTCCGGTTTATTTAGTTAGGGTTTTTATTTGAGCCGGCCCGATTCGTTTAAACCCTAGGCCCGTTTAGTTATATTACGCACAGGGCGTTAGTTAGGCCCATTTAGCCCGTTTTTTCTTTATTTTCGTTTTTCTGTTTTAACAGAATAGTTTCAGATTTGAAAAATTCATATCTTTTATTCTACTTAATATTTTTAAGTGATTCTTTTTTTGTTGGTTCGCAAATTTCCTATAATTTCTGTAGAAAATATAATTATCTATGTTAAAATTATTTAAAATTGCTTTATTTTAGATTTAGTTAGAATAGTAAATCTGCTATAAAATGAGTTAGGAAAATTATTTTGGATGATTCTTTTTGTCCCAACTTTGTTTTGACATTGCCTAACCGTAGGAATTAATTTGGGTATTTTAGGATTAATAAAAATAGTTTTAATCAGAATCTTGCTATTCTTAATTAATTAACTAGCTACTGTTTTCCTATTATTTTAATTAGCAAATAAATTTATTTTTCACATGTGATTGATTATTCTAGGTTAGTTTCTGTCACCTTAGAGGATGAACTTTTATTTATAATAAATAAAACTTTTATTTTATTTTTCTTACTAAAATCTGCTTTAGGCCTAATAGGAGTTTTATAATAGCTTTTAAATTGATTCTTTTTGCTCCTCGTTGCTTAATGCATTATTTTCGTTAAGTTAACATAAACTCATGCTTAGGTTATGTTAGAAGAATTTTGTTAAGTAAAACTATTTCTAGTTGTTGCTTGAAGTAGGAAAACTTTGAGTTGGATTTCTTTGAGTTTTTCCTTTGGGTTTTGATTCGTTTGTTTGGTGTGTTTCATATTACTATGCTGTTATGAAAGTGGTCATATGTTGTATGCTTATTGTGAATTATTGTTTGTCTCGGTAGAGTTTCGGAGTCTGAAGCTTGCTACTCTGATTCCCTAGCTTACGAAGATCGTCAAGAAGGCAAGTTATTGATCATACTTTCAATACCTATGATTTTATTGCATTAGAATTATACCACCCCACCATGCATGCAGTAGTTGAAATTTTGAAGTTATTGATCTTGAGTAGTATCATGTGGTAGGATGAACCAATTCCCTTGTTACCATGACCCGGACGTAGTAGTTTAATTTTGCTATGCTCAGAGACGGATTTGTTGAGTGAATTCATAAGAAAGATGTGAGAGTCAAGATGATGACAACCCCATGAACTTCAAGATCAAGATGGACTTGAAATTCACTCTTTGGGTGGAGGATTTGTTGACGGGCACCCCGAGAACCCAAAGGTTGGCCGGGATGCATGGAGAAGCGCCATGACATCTTGCGGAAAGCTTCACCCAGCCACGAAGAGACGGATGGATGCCCCATTGACCGGAAGCTTACTGTGCAGCCGCAAGCCATTATGGGCTCTGGCTGGGTCAACCCTAGTTGTGACGCTGGCGGACGGTACTACGAGATGTAGAAGAACGGTAGGATTGGATGGGTACCTAAAGGGCGGAAGAACTCTTCTAAGACCTGTTTCATTCATCCCGTCTTCAAACACCATGAAGTGCGAAGACTTAAAAGGAGGGAATGATTCTTGCGGGTAAAGTCATAAACCTCTGCAGAGTTAAAGATCTAATCGATTAGTCGTGTCCCGATTCACGGACAATTTGAGCCTCTGGAACTTGGAAGTATTCGAAATCTCAACATTGTAATTAATAAATTAATTGAGGGTTATGACTTAATAATTTGGGAATGAGACATTGGTTGGCGGAACCATCTCAATAACTACCAACAATTTTGTAGTATTTGCAAGCAAGTCCACCGTAGTAGGGAAAACCGGCTTTTCGCAAAATGATGAAACTTAGAGCCCCACAGCCAAAATGCATATAGTGTTAGTAATTTTATTATTGTTATTCTCTTCATGACTTGCCAAATATTCAAAATGCTGACCTACACGGCTGCAACGCCTTATGTTGCGTAGGTTTATTCCGATCAGGAGTGAGGCTACGCTCCGCGCTTGGCGATTGCCCTTAGTGTCGGATGGACTCGCTATTCTTCTACGCTTCCGCAGCTTTAGTAGTTTATTTCTCATGAGTTGGCCTTTGGCCGAATTTATTCTATTGTAATAAAGACTCTATATGAGAATCGTGTAATAAATTCAGGTGTGATTGAACTTTGATTATTTCATCGATGTACTGTGAGTACCAGCATGATCTTGGGATGGTACAGACACAGAGATTTGACCGATTTTGGGTCAGGTTGCTACATAGGGGAACGTTGCATGGGAAACAAAAAAATTTCTTCGCTTACCAAGATCAATCTAGGAGATGACCATCTATGAGAGAAGAGATTGGATCTACATACCCTTGTAGATCGCTAAGAGGAAGCATTAAGAAGCGCGGTTGATGTAGTCGAACGTCTTCGCGATCCAATCACGATCCGTCCACGAACTCCCGATCTAAGCGCCGAACGGACGACACTTCCACGTTCAACACACGTACAGCTTGATGACGCCTTCACCTCCTCGATCCAGCGAGCGATGGTGAAGTAGTAGATCGAGTTCTCCGGCAGCATGACGGCGTGATGGCGGTGGTGGTGGAGCAATCTCAGCAGGGCTTCGCCAAGCCTCGCAGAGAAGGAGAGGAACTACGAGGGAGAGGAAGGACAATGTTGTGGCATAGATGGGTGTAGCTTCCCTCCCTCTGTACCTCTATATATAGGGGGAAGGGAGGAGGGGGCGCCCTAAGGTTTCCCCTAGGGGTGGTGGCCATAGATGGGGCGCCCTAGGGTTTGGGTGGTCCCCCTAAGGTGCCTTGCCCCCAAGCAGGGGGTGGCTACCCTAGGGAGGCACACCACCCTCCTGGTGGCGTGGGTTGAGATGAGGTGGGCGCCCAACCCCTTGTGGGCTGGTGTGCCCCTTCCCTTGGCCCATGAACCCCCCCAACACTTCCGGACTCTGATTCCTTCCATCCTATACATCAATCTTCATCTTCAGACCATTCTGGAGTTCCTCGTCATGTCCGGGATCCCATCCGGGACTCCGAACAACCTTCAATCACCAACACAACAACTCAACTATACTTATATCGTCACCAAATGCGGGTGAAGATGCGGGTTCGATAACTATGCAGACATGACCGAGAGACCTCTACGGTCAATAAACAATAGCGGGACCTAGATGTCCATATTGGTTCCTACATATTCTACGAAGATCTTTATCGGTCAAACCTCGATGCCAAGGATTCAGTTAATTCTGTATCCGGTTCCCTTTGTCTATCGGTATGTTACTTGCCCGAGATTCGATCGTCAGTATCTCCATACCTAGTTCAATCTCGTTACTAGCAAGTCTCTTTACTCGTTCCGTAATACATGACCCCATGGCTAACTCTTTAGTCACATTGCTTGCAAGTTCATTGTGATGCTGCATTACCGAGTGGGCCCTGAAATACCTCTCCGCCATACGGAGTGACAAATCCCAGTCTTGATCCATGCCAACTCAACATACACCCTTGGAGATACCTGTAGAGCATATTTATAGTCACCCAGTTACGTTGCGACGTTCGATACACACAAGGTGCTCCTCCGGTGTCAGTGAGTTGCATGATCTCATGGTCATAGGAACATATACTTGACATGCAGAAACGATAGCAATAAACTTGATACGATCATATGCTACGTTTATAGTTTGGGTCTTTTCCATCACATCATTCTCCTAATGATGTGATCCCATTATCAAATGACAACTCATATCTATGGCTAGGAAACCATAGCCATCTTTGATCAACGAGCTAGTTCGGTAGAGGCTCACTAGGGACATGTTGTTGTCTATGTATGCACACATGTAATTGAGTTTCTGGTCAATACAATTATAGCATGGATAATAAACGATTATCATGAACAAGGAAATATAATAATAACCCCTTTATTATTGCCTCAAGGGCATATTTCCAACACAAGAACGGTATGGAAAACCATGCTCGTGCTATTTAGTTCTCACGCCTTTTACAAGGAATGGGCAAAGAATTGAAGGAAATGTGTGGCAATAGTCAACCACAAACGCGTCGTTTATTGGTTTTTGAACTATAGAAAAATGAAATACATGCTTGAAAAACATGACGCCTGGCATGGTGCCATCGTATGGCCTCACCGTGCAAAAATTGAGAAGGTTTTGCTTATGTCATCATGCGTGCCCTTCATAAATCGAACCATCACCGAGGAAGTTTCATGGTTTCGAGGGGGAAATCACCGAGATTGAAGGGGAATCCAAATATCCTTCCTAGTTTGTCCATGAGTTTTTTTCTGGCACTTTTTCGGGTTCATTTACCATATTTAGGGGATTATGTGCAGTTTTTAGGCATTAATGCACATAATTCAAATTCAAACAATTGGTGCATGAAAAGGTGCACAAGAATGGTATGGAAAACCATGCTCGTGCTATTTAGTAAATTCTCATGCCTTTTACAAGGAATGACCAGGGATTTCAAGGAAATGTGTGGCAATAGTCAACCACAAACGTTTGTCTATTGGTTTTTCAACTATAGAGAAATGAAATACATGCTTGAAAAACATGACGCCTGGCATGGTGCCATGGTATGGCCTCAACGTGCCCTGGTAAAAAATTGAGAATGTATGGCTTATGTCGTCATGCACACCCTTCATAAATCAAACCATCACTAGGGAAGTTTCATGGTTTCGAGGGGGAAATCACCGAGATTGAAGGAGAATCCAAATTTCTTTCCTAGTTTGTCCATGAGTTTTTCCTACGATGAACATACACCTTGCAAATCACCGTGTTCAAATTTGGTACTTTTCCGGGTTCATTTACCATATTTGTGCATTTTTTAGGCATTAATGCACATAATTCAAATTCAAACAATCGGTGCATGAAAATGTGCAGAAGAATGGTTTGGAAAACCATGCTCGTGCTATTTAGTAATTTCTCAGGCCTTTTACAAGGAATGGGCATAGATTTCAAGGAAATGTGTGGCAATAGTCAACCACAAACGCTCGTTTATTGTTTTTCAACTATAGATGAATGAAATACATGCTTGAAAAACATGACGCCTGGCATGGTGCCATGGTATAGCCTCACCATGACATGGTAAAAATTTGAGAAGGTTTGGCTTATGTCGTCATGCACATCCTTCATAAATCGAATCATCACCGAGGAAGTTCCATTGTTTCGAGGGGGAAATCGCCAAGATTGAAGGGGAATCCAGATTTCCGTCGTTCTTTGTCCTTGAGTTATTTTTTCTAGGACGAACATACACCCTGCAAACCATCGTGTTCAAATTTGGCACTTTTCCGGGCTCATTTACCATATTTAGGAGATTATGTGCATTTTCTAGGCATTTAACGCAGATAAATCCAATCCAGCTATAGCTACACGGGTGCGATGAGAGGGACGCGGATTGTCGTTCGATCGCGGCGCATCCTACGGTGCACACGCGCGATCTGCGTGGCTGGGTTCTGGCCAATCATAACGCAACACACAATAGGCTCATCGCATACTGTTTCCGATGGCGACGGAGATGAACCGTGTGTGATAATGAATGAGCAAGATTGTAAGGGAAGCCAAATTTCCTTCGCCGTTTGTCCTTGAGCTCTTAAAAACCACCCACTGTACGGCTGTCCGGCCACTCCGTCCCAGAGCTCTCTCCAAGCGTCGTTCATGGCACCGCGGTGCATAGTAACTGGTAAGGAAGCGATGGCATCCCGTCGCGCCGAGTTCATCGCCGCCCGTGACCGGACAAGTACGTGGGCTGACTTTGATGCTGCCATGGCGGAATGGGCGGTGGATCTAGAGGCGGCCAAAGCTACACAGAAGGAGCTGAAAAGGTAGAAAGTAGTTAAGAAAAGAGAGTCCCACCGCCGGAAGGAAGAAGAGGCCGCACACCGTGCCGAGGAGAGCTCGGCGGAGATCGAAGCATGGTGGGCTACCGCCAACAAGGTCGGGAAGGAGAACGACGACGTCTGGCCAGCATGCCCTGATGCTAGCATGTGAGAAGTAGTTAGTGCGTGTGTCACCCGTAAGTTTGTATAATTAATTATGAGCATCTACCAGTACTACATCCTACTAGTTTTAGAGCAAATTACCAGCAGTACTTTAAGTTGGTACTATATATTATTAACGTACAATGTCGGTAAGGGCATCCTTTGAGGGCTTTGAGCATTGATTAGCATGTGGTCACTGAAGTTTGTAGCCGCACCCCGGCCCTAAATCCTCCCGAAACATCCGCCCGCAGCCACCGGAGACTAGAGCTGGCCGCAACTGGTTTTTATTCCCACCTCGCCGCGCGAGTTGGCCGTACACCAGCTTAAATAGCCACGCCGGCGGATGGCATCAAGCTTCTCTTTTGTTTCATAGGATCAATTCTGGCTATGCGAGCGAGGCAGGTTGACACTTGATTGCATTTCATAAACCGATGATTGTTCATCAGGTGTCACCTTTGCCTTGTTCATGTACATTGAATAACCCTGCTACAATGAAAGAGATTTTTAAATTAGGAGCGGTTGGAGATGCTGATAGATATAAGAATTATTAGAAGTTCACAAAATACACGGTTTCTATGGCGTACCCGTGTGCGTTTTTTTGCATTAATGATCCATAAGTCAGTTACATGTGCGATGTTTCCTAATAAAGAAAGCATACCATTGACCAAAAAAATCAACTACACTGTACATTTTTTTGGAGATGGGATCTGCCAATTTTCTCTTTTCTCGCACACGAGTATTTTACACGCTACGTCTGCGTTGTGTGTTTCCCCCGCCCAAGTTTCAAGTTTCGCAGTGAAATTTTTATTAGGACGCGATTTCAGAATTTATTCCTCCCACCACATCCCCACCTATCAAATTTCCGCAGTATGTCCTCCGCCCCCTCCCGGCTGCTCAAATCGCCGCCGCCGCAACCACAACTTCAACCACATGTACGTTATGCCCGAGCATCGACGACCCAGTCAGGTAACCCACCGATCTCTATCACGACCCCGGCCTGATTGCTTAAATGGCGTCTGTGAAACATCCTCATGCTTCCAAATCCCCATCGCCTTACTTCCAGAGCATCGCCGCACAAGCCCAACCACATATCACGTGGAGGTCGAAGAGTTGATGGCGCGATGGTCGTTGTGTGTGTTGACCCGGAGGAACACCTCGCCTCCGCTGCCGCCGACTTGGTGCAGGTTCTGGCGCAGATGAAGTGTCCCAACAACTACCCCCCATGACTTACCAAGTATGATCTGACCAGCTCAATCTTACCAATACCACTTGCAATGGCTATGTTTTGTTTGGTTGATGTATTAAGCATGTTTGTGCCTTGTTTATTTTAGTACCGCACACTGTGCGATTTTCAAGTATTAATTGTCCAGCTCAATTTCACCAATACTAGCAACAAACTTACAATACATGACTGGGATGCTGCTAAACCTTCTGTAATTAATAGCTGTATCCATTTTTAATCTGTCCCTTTGCTACCGTGCTACTCTCTGCGATGAAGATATCACTAGAGATGCTTCTCATTTGCTATTTTTGATGGATGCTACACTGTCGTAGTTAACATGCATTTTCATGTACTTACACAGGACCATAACAGGCGATGCTGTTGTTTGCCATCGAGGTTAGCTACATTCCATGTCTTACATTATTTTACATCATTTGTGTAATTGCAGTTTAACTTCTAACATTTACTGATTGCCTGTAGGTACACATGTCAGCGGCACTGATCCACGCTTCGACCCGAAGGAACACCTCGCCTCCGCCTTTGCTGACTTTGGGCGGGCTCTGGCCAAGATGAAGTGCCCCAGCAACTACCTCTCATGACTTACCAAGTATGAACTCATCAGTTCAATTTACCAATACCAGTTGCAATGGCTATGTTTTGTATGGTTGATGTATTAAGCGGAGGACAAACTGTTTTGCGGTGTATGGTTGGCCACTAGCCTCGATTTGATCTATGGCACGAAGCAAAAGGTCTCAACTTTTTGGGCCAACATCCACATATGGTGCCATGAACACAAGCATTTCGCGCCCTACTCCAACACGGCCATCTGCAACCGCGAACCAAAGTCCATCAACCATCGATGGTACACCATCCAAGAGGCCATGCCGAAGTATTGCGGCCAGTTGGCGCATCTCATCGCACGGTGGCCTAGTGGTGCCCAAATCACCGAGCAAGTAAGTTGTTAACATGTGTACATCACTTGTAGGACATGCATAGTTGTATTGATCATTTGTAGCTGGATATTCTTTTGTTAATCATTGGCCGGATATGAACAATTTTGGCGCCGAACATGCATAGTTTTGTTGATCATTGGCCGGATATGCATAGTTTTGTTGATCACTAGCCGGATATCTAGGCGGATATGCAAAATTTTGTTGATCATTGGCGGATGTGCCCAATTTTGTAGCCAGATATGCATAGTTTTGTTGGTTGATCACTAGCCGGATATGAACAATTTTGTTGATCACTAGTCGGATATGCATAGTTTCGTTGATCGTCGTCTGTTTTTTTGTAGCCTTGTCGTGCGTGTACGGTGTTCAAGAAGTTGGAGAAGAAAAACTTCATCTTCATGCATTGCTGGTTGAAGTTGAATGGGCAACCGGAGTGGAATCTAGACCGTCGCCCAAGCCACCAATGAAGAAACCGGTGACCCAACCGACCCAACAAAAGAACCACCTAAGAAGGTTAGAAGAGGGTTTCAGGAAAAGAAGTGGGAGGAGGAGAGGATGAAGTGAGAAGGTGCGGCAGTCAAGATGACCGAGAGGTTCGAGGACATCGTGTCCAAGAAGGTGGAGGCATTCGTCAAGCGCTCGGACATCAAGGAGGGAAAAAAGGCAGAGAGATTCAAACCGTTGATGGAGGCGATCGGGAAGAAGCTAGCGCTTGAAGAGAAGAGGGCCTTAATCGAAGAGAAGAAGGCCATGCTCGAGGAGAAGAAGGAGGAGCTCGAAGAAAAGAAGGTCAAGATCGCAGTTGATGCGGAGGACGCCGAGATGTTGTCCTTGAAGGCGGAGTCTTTGAATGTCGACGCAAGAATGATCATGTAAGGCGTCCGCTACAAAATGTTGCCGCGACAGAAAGATGAGCTGGAGGCGGCGGAGAAGGAGGAGGAGGAGGAGGAGGAGGCGCGGAGGCTACATACGTGGCGGCGATGACACCTTGAGTGTGGAGGAGGCTCGGATTGCCAGTCCGGCAGGGCAGAAAATCTCAATTTTTTGCACAGACTGCTAGACTGGAATTTTTTTGTGGTCGGGATTGGGCATGTAAAAAACTTAAACATACTTGTCACTTTTGATTGTGATCAGACATGTGATTCAGCGCTGGCGTGATCCGGCGTGTGCTATGGATCAGACAAGATTTGAAATTCAAATTGCCCTTTACTGACGGACATATACAAGATAGCATTCAATGACCGGCTCCCGCATCAGTGTCCGCGGACTGGTCCCCTCTTACATGGACAGATGCCAGAGCAAATTTTGCGGGTCAAAGATGGAGATGCCCTAAGACTTTCAATCATGATGATTATACTTTTTACTAAAGTGACGAAGCTTTTGCAATCAATTCACATAATGTCATTGAGCAAAACAAAGCTTTCACACAACATATTTCTACCAGTAGGGTAGGCAAGACACATCTTTTTTCACAAACCATCAACGGTGAAATTTTTTCATGAAAATAATAATAATAAAAATGATTAAGTTATACACGCGCCGCCTACGTGTTAGAGCATCGTATGTTTGCAACATGACCTGCGTTATGAACTTTGTGTTTGCAACATGCCTAATGGTGCAAATTTGTTAGTCCTTCTCGCCTAGAATCGAACGGCCACTGAGGCGATGGATACGCGTGACTCATCAGCCGGTTGAAAGGTAGCGATTCCTTGTAAAAAAAATCAACGGTGAAAATACCAGTAAATCGCTGCAAAAAGAAAGGAGAGTACTGGTAGTCTGTTAAATGTTTGACACGAAATCAACCCGATTAACAAAATTCAAACCAAACTCCGACGCCTGACGTGTTGTAATCTAATCGAATCAATCGGAAACTAACCAACCTCTCCTCCTCTGGGCCGCAAGGAAACACCGTCCGGGGTCACCGCCGCTCTTGATAAAATCGGAGAAACCCAGAAAAAAAGGACTAAACGAGATACTGAGAGCCGAAGACCTAAATTCCGTAGAGAAAACTCGCATCGCCGCCGCTGCCTAGATCGCCGGGCGCCGCCATGTCGACCCCGGGCGCCGCCTACTACGCTTCCCTCGCGCGCAAGCAGTACTTCTGCTACCAATGCAACCGCACCGTCCTCATCGCCGCCTCCGCCGCGGCCGCCGGCGAGCTCTCATGCCCCGACTGCCGCGGCGACTTCCTGGAGGAGGTCACGGTCCCCGCCCCCACCATCCTCCCC
Source organism: Aegilops longissima (assembly GCA_021605205.1). NCBI lineage: Eukaryota > Viridiplantae > Streptophyta > Magnoliopsida > Poales > Poaceae > Aegilops > Aegilops longissima. Next base: position 291,075,649 of record CM038676.1, read on the forward strand.
TTCCCCTTCGCCTTCCCCCCTATGATGCCCACCGCCTCCTCCCCGTCCCGATCCTCCTCGTCATCCGCCGCCGCGCCCCCCTCCAGCGACCTCTCCAACTTCCTCACCAGCATCCTCGACCTCCAGGAGGGCCGCCGCGTCAGGTCCAGGAGCGGGAGCGGTGCCGCCTCGGCCGCTGGCACGGCCACGCCTGAGAACGAGCCGGAGTCCTTCGACCCGCTCGTGTTTTTCCAGAACTACATCCACACCCTCATGGAGGGGGGCGCCAACATCCAGGTGCTCCTCGACGACGCTAGCGTCAACCTCGCCCCTGGCCTAGGCGGCCGTGCCGGTGGGACAAGCTACGGGGACTACTTCGTCGGCCCGGGACTGGAGCAACTCATCGAGCAGCTCGCCGAGAACGATCCCAACCGCTACGGCACGCCGCCGGCTGCCAAGTCCGCCCTGACCACTCTTCCTGACGTCGTTGTCACAGATGCCATGGTTGCGGCGGCAGAGGGTGCCGAGTGCGCTGTGTGCAAGGAAGATTTCTCACCTGGAGATGGGGCCAAGCAGATGCCCTGCAAGCATATCTACCACGCAGATTGCATTGTACCCTGGTTGGAGCTCCACAATTCGTGCCCCATTTGTCGCTTTGAGCTGCCCACCGATGATCCTGATTATGAGGGCAATAAGGCCTCAAACCCACAGTCAGCTGTTGGTATCGCTGCTGCTGCTGCTGCATCTGGGAGCTCTGGTGCTGCTGAGGAAGGAGGGGAGGAGAGTGGGGAGACTGCAAGGGTGGTGGAAAGGAGATTCAATGTGTCATTGCCATGGCCGTTTGGTGGATCGGCAGGTCAAACACCACAGCAAGATGGGAACAATGCCGGTGCTGGCAGTAGCTCACAGGACAGCGGTTCGCAGGATGGAGCTGGTGGCAGTAACAAAAATTGAACACAAATCTGTGATCACTTGGAGGTATTTACATCATATAACACAGCCTTTTGTATCGGATGCAATTTACTTGGTAGACTAGATTATATCCTGTTCATAACTCTTTGATTGTAGCTGAAATTGCTTCAATTCCTGTTTACTATTCTTTTCTTGACTAGTAGAGAACGAACTACTCATTTTTACAGAATAGTTTGCTAAATGCAATTACATTTCATAATCATAAACGGTTAGGACTTGAAAGCTGGAGATGCTATAATACAAACTTGACTGCTCACATCAATTTCAGGCATATATCTGATCTGGTGGTTTTGTGTCATTGTAGTATCAGCAACAGTTGCATATGCTCGTTAAGACTTGTATATAAGTTCGTAATAAGCTATTCGTATTAAACAGTAGGAAGCTGTTATCACAAAAAAATTATTTGATGAGCAAGCCTATCTTCTACTTATAGAGGTTTGTTGGTTCGCTTGAAACATTTCATAACAAACAAAAAAGCTCTCGCTGCATTTTGATGTTGTTTATCCTCTTCACGTGGATGATTTAGAAAGAGGAACAACATAGTTTTTTCCCCCCAGAATGATCACAACACGCTGATGCAGATCTTAGGCATGGTCAGGGATGAGCTTCGCCAGTGGTGCGCACCTGGTAGCCCTAGGCATCTAAGTTCCCATGGTGGCTCCAGTTATTTATAGGCTTACACATTTTCGTTCGGGCCGTTTTCTCTTTTATTTTTGACTAGATAGTTGCCTGTGTGTTGCAACGGGGGAATAAATATTATAGTAGAGATTTACCTGCCCATATTTGGTAAGCACTTATTAGCTTACCAAAGAAAACAAAATTTTATTCGGTAAGTCAATAAATGGTGGGGCAGGGAGGCGGTCTTTAGGGAAAAACGATAGAAAAACCAGAGATGAGAGGGAAAAAATAAAAATTAAAAGATGGAGAGGAAGGAGGGGGGGATGTACGTAAGGTTGTACGAAGGAGGAGTGGACAACAGAACTTTACGTCTTATTTAAGTAGGAAAGATTTTTTTTCTTTTTGTTTTTGGTTTGTACTTTGGGTCGGCTGAGTATAGTGGATGATCCAGACTCTAGTCTCATCCACGCACACACATCTAGTTTCACTAGCTGTCTTAGAAGATCATATGTGTTTATTAGGTTCTTTTAGTGAGGATCCTATCATTCTGCATATATAAGCAGAAGAGGGCCTTGAAATTTCACCGTTCTCAAATCATTTGTTACGAGTCAATCCAGACTTTAAATAGACCAATAAATTTGCGTATAGATTTCAGGAATTCAAAACATCTCTTCTTTTTTCTGCAATGCTAGTTTTTTTAGTTAAGAGGCTGTTGCCTTCAAGTCAAAATGTCAGCCGTGAATCATAATGCTATTTATGTTCTCTCAAGTGTGATAATTTTGTTGACTGTACTGTGGCTGTTACTTTTATCATCTCTCCAATGAAGTCGGTAGGTTGTTGAGAGACTTTGTCATAGGCGAGTGAGTGCATGGCCTCTCACATGACTTTATTTTTACTTTGTTGGGTATTACATTAATTTTGTTAGTTTGGATGCTTCTCTTTGGTTAGTTCCTTTCGAACAGGTAGATATGATTATTTGATAGCAGTGCCAAGTCATTTGTACAAAAGAGTTTTGGACTGTATCTTGTTTGCTCAAGCGAAACACAACAGTTTTGCTCAGAGCAGTAACTCATGTAAGACGCCTTTTGTCCATTCAACCGGCTAGCAGCCAACCGTGTAGGGGATATTCGAAAATAAAATAGGAATAGGGAGAGATGCCTTGCCTTGTCTGAGGCTTCTAAACTTCTGATACTTTTATCAGGTTTGGCACACAACTTTACATTGATATGGGCCCTTCCTTTGCACAACTCCTCTTCAAATCTGCCTCTTGTGTACATCCCTTGTTTGGATGCATTTGAGGATAGAATTTGGTGATCATTGCCTCCTTCATTTGTTTATATTGACTGGCCAAATTATTTACGGTTGCTACAGACTTTTGTGACCAGCCAGATAATGGTATAGTTCATTCTGGTTCTGACAAAATATGTAGCAGAGACATCAAGATAAGGTGGTCTGTTATTAGTTATTAGGAACTTTGTATTCGTCCACTAAGAAGTTGAGAACCTTGTCGTCAGCATAATTATGTTTCATAAGTTTTCCACAAGTTATCCGTATATGATCAACCCAGGTATCAGTCCCTACCCCACGAGATGACCACCATAGTTATCTGTCCATACTCCGGTATCATTTCCAGAATATTTGCTTTTTGCAAGTGTCACTTTAGAACAAAAATGGTGAACAGATTAAAATATGCATTCCTTTTCAAGATTTTTTTGCATATATTTAGAAAAGTTTTTTTTCATCTCTTGCGTATTCTCATTGGGTTGTACTTCAATTTCAGTTATGGTGACCATGATCTTCATGCATGCTGTTTTGTTGGTTGTTGGTTTGGCTGTTGAATGATTACACAGTAATATCTTTGACGTCTTGCCTTCAGGACTGTTTGGTTAGAAATCTATTTTTCTAGGTTCAGATTGCATTCACAGTCCCCATTGTTTCCTTTGTATTTTTTTGTGCGACTCCTCTGGCAGCCGCTTTATTGGACTGTCCTGGCCACTCATCCTATATACCTAAGAGATTCATCCCCACTATCGTCAATTAGCCATCCAAGGATTTAGATATTGACCACATTAGTGCCTCACTATTTTTCTTCAAAAAAAATATACACCTTGTGTAATTTACAAATAAAAAGTTTTTCCTTCCACTTTGCAACATGATAGATGAAATCAAAGGTTCATCTGCTTCATCCACGAGCTCTCGTGGTAATACATCGGTCAAACACAGAGCTATATTGTACCTGTGATATTTGAATAGCTTGAACACTTGCTTATATATATGCTGTTTACAACTGTTATAAAAGGAAGTTCCTAGACTGGCATAGAAAGAAGATGCTACATCTGGTTTCCTGCAAAACACAACAAAACGAAAAACATGCTACATCTGGTTGTGTTCAATGCTAACTTTGATTTCTGCATCTATTTTTTTGTCGACACCCGCCAGTTTTGCTTCTTTCCTGTGCATTGATAAAGTTATATGGCTCTCTCCTCTTTGCCAGTACCTGGAGGCTCTCGTTGCCCCTTCCCCTTTCCAAGAGTAGCAGCTACTAACAACGATCTTATTATCTGCCTGCAGGTTCCCTTGTCGGCGATGCGTCCAGAGGTCGACAATGTTGATGCGCCACCGTGAGTTATACTACAGACAATTGAAAGACCAAAGGAATTTACAGCCTGTTTATTTGGTGGAACAAAACAATGTTGGTTTTAGTTGTCGTTGTCGCTGTCCCTTAGGCCGTGTACGCAAGGCACAGAGACTGCCGTGGCAGGAAGTTGTGCGTTGCGTAGACTCTTTGTGCAGATTTGTTAAATCGATTCTCGTTTATGGACCCCCAACCTAGCTATCTTGCCTGTGTCGTGTGGGGTTGGTTGAGAGATGAGATGGGTGCTCCTTGGCGAGCAAGGTTAATAGGAAATAACGTGTGTTTTGCAGGGAATGCGCAGCACACTTCAATTGTTCCCCGTGCGTGGGTGCCGACCGCTCGTCGAATTTCCAACTTCACAGATACGTAGAGACTGAGTCGGCAAATTTTGAGATTGCACCACAGCCGCCAAACCGCGTACGGGCTAAAACCTCCTCGTCGAGGAAAACACGGCGCCATGGGCAGGCGGGGCTTCCTCTCCCTGCACAACATTAGCCGTGGTCGTCGGCGCTTCCTCCTCCAGTGCGCGAGGCTTGGGGCTTCCTCTCCCTGCTAGGCACTTGACGCCGATGGCGACCTAAATGAGGCGCTCCTTTCCCGACTCTGACTAGACGGCGTCAAAAGGCCTATCTATCTAGTCTAATCGCAATGAACCAGAAATGCAAATGTCGAATAGCGATATTGCCTATCTATCTAGTCTATACGCAGTGAACAAGAAATGCGAATATTGAATAGCGATATTGCCTATCTATCTATAGTCTACCAATGCAAACGTCAGTTCTCGGCATTTTAGTCGCTAATTATATGTATGCGAAAAAATAATTATATGTATGCTTCATTCTCTGGCTAATTATAGGTACGAAACGACAAATTTCCCCCGACTACCTAGCTAAGTTTTTTCATTCACCTTAGTTTTTTCCCCTAACCCTAAAAACGCTCTGGCGGCGCTGGCGGCAATTAGGGTTTGGACGTGAAAAAAGACTTCGTCCGGTGATCCATCGCCGGTGCGAGAGATCCGTTGGGAGGGAGACCTTGCATATGGCAGGATCCAACTCTGTGGAGGGGGGTGCGGAGCCGGAGAACAATCCACTCGCGGGTCGCGCGGCCAGGAAACATCTGGAGGAAGCCCTAGGAAAACTTGACATCTCTGAGGAAGAGGCGACTCCTTTGGTACTTGATGATCGCATCGAGGAAGGTCCGGTGAAGTGGCTGTTGGCTGGTAAGGTTCTGCACCGTAATCAACTACATATCCAGACTATCACCAACGCCCTGCGGCCGGCATGGGGAAATCCACGGGGTCTCCAATTCAAATCTGCTGGAGTTAACATCTTTGTGGCAGAGTTTGAGAATCAAAGAGATAGGGATCGTGTTTGGGGCGGATCCCCTTGGCATATCAACAAGAATGCGGTGGTGTTAGCGGAATTCGATGACTGCATGAGGCCGGATGAGGTGAAGTTTGATAAGCCGCAAGTGTGGGCTAGGGTTGTTAACCTGCCATACAATTTGCGCGATGAGGCATGGTGGAAGCCAATAGCTCAGGAGATTGACGAGAACGCTCTTTTGGTAAAATTTGACCACAACGGTGGGTTTCTGCGAGCGAGAATTTCCATCGATATTGCTTAGCCGATCAGGCGCTGGATCCTGATAGATTCTGCCAGGAGAAAGAAAGTGGATATGTACGATATTCAGTATGAAAATCTTCCTTACTTCTGTTTCTCCTGTGGTAGACTAGGGCACTCGGAGCTGTATTGCCCAACTCCTGGTTCCAGGGATGAAAACGGTGAGCTTCCGTTTGGCCCAAAACTACGAGCTCCTGACGAGTATCGGAAGCCACCGAGTTCTAAAAATTCTTCTAAGGATCCAAAGACAGGTGCCAGTAGCAAGCCTACGACCAGAAACTCAAGCACCAACAAGGAGCCGGGAGAAGAAGTTGTTTCCCCAATCAAGCACAGGCAACCACCAAAGAGAAAAGATGCTCCGAATCAAGTTTACAGACCGGTGATGAAAAACTTGCTGCTTACAGATGGGGGACCGAGTACAGCCAAGGGTGCGGAAACTGTTGGCAAGGATGGTGAGACTTCTGCTAGTAATGAAGTGTAAGGTGATGAATTTGTACGAGATTCTAAGAAAAAGAAGCCCACTCCTGAAAATTCGGCAGAGACCGCGACGCGGTCCTGCCAGGCACAATGACATGCTTAAGTTGGAACTGTCGGGGGCTTGGGAACCCCGAGGCAGTTCGTGAGCTTCGCAGTATAGTGAAGCTGGAAGGACCCACTCTCCTCTTTGTAATGGAAACGAAAATTCAAGCAAAAAGAGTAGAGGCTTTGAAGTATTCTCTCGGTTTTGGAGGTTGTTTTGCAGTCGATAGTGTCGGCCTTAGCGGCGGCATTGGTCTTTTTTGGTCACGTGATGTGAATGTTGAGTTGAGAAATTTCAGCAAGTGTCACATTGGTGTGGTGGTTCATAGCAATAATCAGAGTTTATCGGTTTGGAGGTTCACTGGTTTTTACGGGGTGCCGAGAGCATCAGATCGTGGAGAAAGCTGGCAGCTCCTGCGCACTCTCTATGCTATACCCCGTGCAGCCTGGCTGTGTATGGGAAATTTCAACGAAACTATGTATGCATCTGAGCACTTCAGGAGAAGAGCGAGGTCGGAGTCACATATGAGAGCGTTTCGGTCTGTCATGGACGAGGTTTCCATGCAAGATCTAGGCTGGTCCGGTACGCCTTATACCTGTGACAATCAGCAAGGAGGAGATTCAAATGTAAAGGCACGCCTAGACCGAGCTTTCGCGAATGAGGATTTCCAGCAACTTTTTCAACATATACGGATCAGACACCTCCCCTCTGTTGAATCTGATCACTGTTTTGTTGTAGCTGAAATCAAGGATACACTGTCATACGGAGCACGGGCCAAGAAACAGTTTCGTTACGAGAACATATGGCAGATGCACTCGGATTACGGCCGTCTAGTACGTGATACATGGCGGGGAATCCAAAACAAGTCAGGGCTCCAAGGGATTTCCACGGCTTTGGGGTCTCTTCAGTCTATTCTTGAGCCGTGGGGCTCAAAGGAATTTGGTTGTTTGGCACGCACGGTAAGGAAACTCCAAAAAAGATTGGACCGAATCAGGTGCTGTTCCATGGGTACGGGTCCAACGGACGAAGAGAAAAACATAGTCAAGAAGCTGAAGGAAGCGCTTCTCCAAGAGTAAGTGTGGCTCCGTCAGCGTTCTCGGGTTCCATGGCTCCGCGAGGGCGATCGGAACACTTCCTACTTTCAGGCACAGGCTGCCCAGCGCAAAAGAATGAACAAGATCCAGGGTTTACGCCGTGTGGATGGTTCAATATGTGAAACTGAGATGGAGGACAAGGCAGAGGTTTTAGCTTTCTACCAAAACCTGTATCAAACACAAGGTTTTAGTGAGGCTAGTGACTTATTATCACATGTGCCCGTCAAGGTGACTCAGGGTATGAATGATGATCTTACCAAACCTTATACCGCAGAGGAGGTCAAAGCTGCGTTGTTTCAAATGGCCCCTTCGAAGGCCCCTGGAGTTGACGGATTTACCGCAGGTTTTTATCAGCGGCATTGGGACTTGCTAGGCAATGACGTGACATTGGCAGTCCTAGACTTTCTGAATGGTGGCGAGTTACCGTCGGGATTGAACGATACCTCTATCACATTAATCCCAAAGGTGCGCCACCCGCAGTCAATTTCACAATATCGTCCTATTGCTTTGTGTCCGGTTCTGTACAAGATTGCGGCCAAAGTTATTACTAACCGCTTGCGATACATCATGGACGGTATTATTGGTGAAGAGCAGAGTGCTTTCATTCCTGGTCGTCTTATTACAGATAATGTACTTGTCGCTTATGAAAGTATTCATACGATGAGAAGAAGGAAGAAAGGAAAGAACTATTCTTGTGCAGTCAAGTTAGATATGATGAAGGCGTACGATCGAGTGGAATGACACTACCTCGAGGCAATTCTGTCCCGTTTGGGCTTCAGCATTGTTTTCATTCGCCTGATTATGAAGTGTGTCACCTCAGTTCGTTTCTCGGTTCGGGTTAATGGAGAGCTGCTCCCTTTCTTCACACCATCTCGGGGTTTCAGACAAGGTGATCCAGTCTCTCCATATCTTTTTCTGCTCTGTGCAGAAGGTTTCTCTTCATTACTGAAGTTTTACAATGGTGGTTCTATTGATAGGGGCCTAAGAGTGAGCTATAGATCACCTTGGGTCTCTCATTTGCTATTTGCAGACGACAACCTAATCTTCATAAATGCAAGCGCTGCGAGTGCTTGCCGTTTGAATGAAATTCTGAGGATCTATGGCGATGCCTCTGGCCAGTGCGTGAACCGGGACAAAAGTTCTATCTATTTCAGCTCCAACACCCCGGACACTGTCAGGCAAGACTTGAAGACGACCTTGAACATCCAGGTCGAGGCATTCAGCGAAAGATATCTGGGGCTTCCCACTGCGGTTGGACGTATCACGAGTGGTACCTTCGACCATATTAGTGAGAGAGCTTGTGGAAAGATGCAAGGGTGGTCGGAAAAATTACTTGCATGCGCTGGACGGGAAACACTGCTCAAGTCTGTCATTCAATCAATCCCAACTTACCCAATGAGCACGTTCCTTCTCACCAAAAAAGTTTGCAAGAGTCTCACTTCTCCAATGGCAAAATATTTTTGGAGCAGCTCTCTTGATAAAAAAGCTTTGCATTGGGTTTCCTGGAAGGAGTTATCTAAACCCAAGTGCAAGGGGGGGATGGGCTTCCGAGACCCGAATCTGTTTAACATCGCTATGCTAGGCAAGCATGGATGGCGATTCATCACCAACCCAAACTCGTTGTGTGCACGAGTTCTCAAGGGTCGTTATTTCCCGGACACCGATTTCATGCATGCACCAGTCCCCAAGTCCGCTTCGGCAACTTGGAAGGCTATTGTGGCGGGAAGGGACGCCCTGAAGAAAGGCTTAATCTCCAGAGTGGGAGACGGATCTACGATCTCGGTATGGGAGGATCAGTGGATTCCAGGTACGGTTGCAATGATTCCAACTCAGAGACCTACAGTGACTAACATTGATCGGGTGTCAGATCTTATAGACACACGAAGCTGGTCTTGGAAGATTGATGTGATCAGAGACAATTTTACTGCTCAGGATGCCACGACCATACTAAATATTCCAATTAGGCAAGGCAGGGGCGATGATTTTCTTGCATGGGCATTTGACAAATCAGGTAACTACACTGTTAAAACGGCGTACCGTGCTCTCGTGACTCAAAGCGAGCGTTTGGCTCTAGAGGAAGGGACGGCTACCGAAGCCTCATCGGACGATCAACAGTTGTGGAAAGCCTTATGGAAGTTAAATGTTATCCCAAAAGTGAGAGTGTTCTGGTGGAGAGTGTTACGTGGCATTCTTCCAGATGAAACTACTCTTAACTATCATCACATTGCAGATGCTCGGCAATGCAGTGGTTGCCGCTCTATGGAGGAGGATTTGAAGCATGCACTAATACACTATATACATGCACAAAGCTTCTGGGAAGAGGCGTGGACATGGCTTGGTCTCCGTCTTCCACCTCTCCACTCGGTTACATGGGCTCGATACATAACCTGTGATCCTCAGTTCACTATCGATGAATGTGCAAAGATCACCACTATTATGTGGTCTATTTGGCACTCTAGGAATCGAATCAAACATGGTGATGGAGGAAGAGATCCCACAACAACTATCAGACACATTAAGGAGGCTATCTCCCTCCTTCAATTACCACGCAAGGAAATCCTGGTTCTACCGGGTTATGGTTGGCGTCCCCTAGAGGAGGGGTCGGTCAAGATCAATACAGACGGCGCTTTGCAGATTGATGAAGGCCGGGGCGGTGCTGGCGGAGTGGCCCGATCTTCCTCAGCACTACTGGGTTCATGGTGCAAACCATACATGGGAGTCTCGGATCCCTTGATGATGGAGTGTTTGTCACTACGAGATGGAGTCCGCTTTGCTCGTCTTCGAGGATTCCAACATGTGATCATGGAAGTCGACTGTTTGGAGCTGGTGAAGTACTGGCAATCTCGCCACAATTCTCGTTCTATTGTGGCTCCTTTTCTTTTAGAAATAGGAGAGCTCTGTACCTCTTTTTCTTCGTTTGATATCTTCCATGTAAATCGAACGGCAAACATTCCGGCGCATCTGTGTGCGAAGCGTGCTTGCACACTGAATGTGACGGAAAGCCGGCTCGATGAAACCCCTAGCTTCTTGGTGACTAGCCTTCTGGCTGACTGCACCGATTGTGCTTTCATGAAATAAAGCTCTCCAATTTTCCCGCAAAAAAAACGACGAATTTCCCCCTAAATATATCATTTTTTTAAGGTAAAGACCCCCACCTTTATTAATGCATGATGTTCATGGGGATAATTACGGAATCATGTGGGCTGCCAAACCACACATGACGGCCAATCTCTAAAGAAATAGCAAATCTAGCTAAAGCATGAGCCTCAAAATTGCTCTTTCTACTCTCAAAATGAAACCTGCATGCTTCAAATTCCTCTCTTCTGGCTGTTATCTCCTTTACTATGGCTGCATTTGTTCCTCCTGTTCTTTCTTCGATATCTTTTATAACTGATTGGCAATCGGACGCAATCAGCCGGTGATGTTCATCTAGGTCCAGAGCCAAAGACAAAGCCTCCGTACAAGCCAAAGTTTCGAGCGTTGGTGGGTCTGTGATCGCATAGACCATTGCTGAAGCGCCAAGGTACATGCCCCGCTCGTCCCTGCATACAACAGCGGCAGAGCCCCTTCCATTATGTGCATACAATAGTAGCAGAGCCCCTTCCATTATGTGCAGAAATGGCAGCGTCGACATTGAACTTTGAGAATCCCGTAGGTGGAGGAACCCATGGTTCGCGAACATTGCGGGGAGCTACCGGGTTTGCTTGAACATGTTGCTTCCCCCCCCCCACCCCCAATCAAGGCCAGATCCTTGATGAACCTGTTTACAAATAGATGTGTTGTCATGGGAGATTGAAATTTTGCTTCATGGATCGCCTTGCGGCGGGCAAACCAAATCGCCCATAGCGTTACTGTAAGTTGTACAAATTCCACATGTGATAGCATAGCCTTTAGTGAAAATAGCCAGTTACGGGCATTGTTTTCATTCGTGTGCATCATATTTTCAACCATTTCCGAATCTGCCAAAGCCCATACACATCGTGACGACGAACATTCTAGCAGGGCATGCTTCCATGAATCTTCCATACCAGACAAACTGCACCTCGGATGATTAGCCATATTACGTCGGCCCTAACATCGTTTGTAGGCAGCGAATGGAGGGCAAGTCTCCATAGAAAAAGCTTGACCTTGGCTAGAACTTGAGTACCACATAGAGCTGTCCAGTCCTTTGTTGTTCGTTCATTCGATGAGGATCCAACTGTTGGAAATATGCCCTAGAGGCAATAATAAATTAGTTATTATTATTATATTTCCTTTTTCATGATAATCATTTATTATCCATGCTATAATTGTATTGATAGGAAACTCAGATACATGTGTGGGTACATAGACAACACCATGTCCCTAGTAAGCCTCTAGTTGACTAGCTCGTTGATCAATAGATGGTTACGGTTTCCTGACCATGGACATTGGATGTCGTTGATAACGGGATCACATCATTAGGAGAATGATGTGATGGACAAGACCCAATCCTAAGCCTAGCACAAAGATCGTGTAGTTCGTATGCTAAAGCTTTTCTAATGTCAAGTATCATTTCCTTAGACCATGAGATTGTGCAACTCCCGGATACCGTAGTAATGCTTTGGGTGTGCCAAACGTCACAACGTAACTGGGTGGCTATAAAGGTGCACTAAGGGTATCTCCGAAAGTGTCTGTTGGGTTGGCACGAATCGAGACTGGGATTTGTCACTCCGATGACGGAGAGGTATCTCTGGGCCCACTTGGTAATGCATCATCATAATGAGCTCAATGTGACTAAGTAGTTAGTCACGGGATCATGCATTACGGAACGAGTAAAGTGACATGCCGGTAACGAGATTGAACGAGGTATTGGGATACCGGCGATCGAATCTCGGGCAAGTAACGTACCGATTGACAAAGGGAATTGTATACGGGATTGCTTGAATCCTTGACATCATGGTTCATCTGACGAGATCATCAAGGAACATGTGGGAGCCAACATGGGTATCCAGATCCCGCTGTTGGTTATTGACCAGAGAACGTCTCGGTCATGTTCGCATGGTTCCCGAACCCGTAGGGTCTACACATAAGGTTCGGTGGCGCTAGAGTTGTTATGGGAAATAGTATGTGGTTACCAAAGGTTGTTGAGTCCGGATGAGATCCGGACATGACGAGGAGCTCGGAATGGTCCGGAGGTGAAGATCGGTATATTGGACGAAGGGTATTGGAGTCCGGAATTGTTCCGGGGTACCAGTGATGACCAGCGTGTCCGAAAGGGGTTTGGAGGCCCCGACAAGCTTTGGGGGCCTTATGGGCCAAGGGAGAGGGCACATCAGCCCACTAAGGGGCTGAGCGCCTCCCACCCCATCTCACGTGACTGAGAGGTGGGGCGCCACCCTAGGGCAGCCGCCCCTTCCGGCTTGGGGGCAAGTTTCCTAGGGGTGGGGCGCCAAAACCCATCTAGGGTTTCCCTATGGCCGCCGCCCTCCCTAGGGAACCCTAGGAGCCTCCCCTCCTCCCTTCCCCTATATATAGTGAGAGATAGAGGGGCAGCCGCACCTTCCTCGGCGCAGCCCTCTCCCTCCTCCAACACCTCCTCCTCCTCCGTAGTGCTTGGCGAAGCCCTGCCGGAGAACCACGAGCTCCATCACCACCACGCCATCGTGCTACCGGAGCTCTCCCTCAACTTCTCCTCTCCCCTTGCTGGATCAAGAAGGAGGAGACGTCCCCGGGCTGTACGTGTGTTGAATGCGGAGGCGCCGTCCGTTCGACGTTAGATCGGATCTTCCGCGATTTGAATCGCCACGAGTACGACTCCCTCATCCGCGTTCTTGTAACGCTTCCGCATCGCGATCTTCAAGGGTATGAAGATGCACTCATCCTCTCCCTCTCTTGTTGCTAGAATCTCCATAGTTTGATCTTGGTGATGCGTAGAAAATTTTGAATTTCTGCTACGTTCCCCAACAGTGGCATCACGAGCTAGGTCTATTGCGTAGTTTCTATGCACAAGTAGAACACAAGTTGTTGTGTGCATTGATTTTGTTCAATATGCTTACCGTTACTAGTCCAATCTTGTTTCGACGGTATTGTGGGATGAAGCGGCCCGGACCGACCTTACACGTACACTTACGTGAGACAGGTTCCACCGACTGACATGCACTTGTTGCATAAGGTGGCTAGCGGTGCCGCTCTCCCACTTTAGTCGGATCGGATTTGATGAAAAGGGTCCTTATGAAGGGTAAATAGCAATTGACATATCACGTTGTGGTTTTATGTAGTTAAGAAACGTTCTTGATAGAAACCCATAGCAGCCATCGTAAAACATGCAAACAACAATTAGAGGACGTCTAACTTGTTTTTGCAGGGTATGCTATGTGATGTGATATGGCCAAAAGAATGTGATGAATGATATGTGATGTATGAGATTGATCATGTTCTTGTAATAGGAATCACGACTTGCATGTCAATGAGTATGACAACGGCAGAGCCATAGGAGTTGTCTTTATTTATTGTATGACCTGTGTGTCACCGAATAATGCCATGTAATTACTTTACTTCATTGCTAAACCGTTAGCCATAGTAGTAGAAGTAATAGTTGGCGAGACAACTTCATGGAGACACGATGATGGAGATCATGGTGTCATGCGGTGACGATGATGATCATGGAGCCCGAAGATGGAGATCAAAGGAGCAAAATGATATTGGCCATATCATGTCACTTTTGATTGCATGTGATGTTTATCATGTTTATGCATCTTATTTGCTTAGAACGACGGTAGTAAATAAGATGATCCTCATTAAAATTTCAAGAAAGTGTTCCCCTAACGTGCACCGTTATGAAAGTTCGTTGTTTGAAGCACCACGTGATGATCGGGTGTGATAGATTCTAACGTTCACATACAACGGGTGTAAGACAGATTTACACACGCGAAACACTTAGGTTGACTTGACGAGCCTAGCATGTAAAGACATGGCCTCGGAATACAAGAGACCGAAAGGTCGAGCATGAGTCGTATGGTAGATACGATCAACATGAAGATGTTCACCGATGATGACTAGTCCGTCTCACGTGATGATCGAACACGGCCTAGTTGACTCGGATCATGTAATCACTTAGATGACTAAGAGGGATGTCTATCTGAGTGGGAGTTCATAAGATTAACTTAATTATCCTGAACATAGTCAAAAGGTCTTTGCTAATTATGTCGTAAGCTCGTGCTTTAGTCCTACTGTTTAGATATGTTCCTAGAGAAAATTCAGTTGAAAGATGATAGTAGCGATTATGCGGACTAAGTCTGTAAACTGAGGATTGTCCTCGTTGCTTGGAAGAAGGCTTATGTCCTTAATGCACCGCTCAGTGTGCTGAACCTCGAATGTCGTCTGTGGATGTTGCAAACATCTGACATACACGTTTTGATAACTATGTGATAGTTCAGTAATGTTAAATGGTTTAGAGTTAAGGCACCGAAGACGATTTGAAACATCGCGAAACATCTGAGATGTTTGAGGGCTGAAATTGGGATTTCAGGCTCGTGCTCACGTCAAGAGGTATAAGACCTCCGACGAGCTTCTTGGCCTACAAACTAAGGGAGAAAAGCTCAATCGTTGAGTTTGTACTCAGATTGTCCGGGTACAACAATCACTTGAATCGAGTGGGAGTTAATCTTCCGATGAGATAGTGATGTTTCTCCAAAGTCATTGTCACCAAGCTACTAGAGCTTCGTGATGAACTATAACATATCGGGATAGATATGATGATCCTTGAAGTATTCGCGATGTTTGACCTTGCGAAAGTAGAAGTCAAGTAGGAGCATCAATTGTTGATGGTTAGTAAAACCACTAGTTTCAAGAAGGGCAAGGGCAAGAAGGATACTTCATGAAGCGGCAAAAACAGTTGCTGCTCGGTGAAAACCCAAGGTTGAACCCAAACCCGAGACTAAGTGCTTCGTAATGAGAGGAAGACACTAAAGCGTAACCATCCTAGATACTTGGTAGATAACAAGGCAAGCAAGGTCGATTTGAAGTATATTGGATATACATTATGTTAATGTGTACTTTACTAGTACTCCTAGTAGCACCAGGGTATTAGATACGGTTCGGTTGCTAAGTGCTAGTAACTCAAATAAAAGCTACGGAATAAAGGAGACTAGCTAAAGGTGAGTGACGATATGTGTTGGAAGTGTTTCCAAGATTGATATGATCAAGCATCGCGCTCCCTCTACCTTCGAGATTGGTGTTAAACCTAAATAATTGTTATTTGGTGTTTATGTTGAGCATAGACATGATTGGATTATGTCTATCGCAATACGGTTATTCATTTAAGGAGAATAATGGTTACTCTGTTTATTTGAATAATAGCTTCAATGGTCTTGCACCTAAAATGAATGGTTTATTAAATCTCGATCGTAGTGATACACATGTTCATGCCAAAAGATATAAGATAGTAATGATAGTACCACCTACTTGTGGCACTGCCATGTAAGTCATATTGACATAAAACGTATGAAGAAGCTCCATGTTGATGGATCTTTAGACTCACTCGTTTTTGAAAAGTTTGAGACATGCGAACCATGTCTATTGGTGTATATGCATGAAGAAACTCCATGCAGATGGACCGTTTGGACTCACTTGATTTTGAATCACTTGAGACATGCAAATCATACCATATGGGCAAGATGACTAAAAGCCTCGTTTTCAATGAAGTGGAACAAGAAAGCAACTTGTTGGAAGTAATACATTTTGATGTGTGCAGTCCAATGAGTGCTGAGGCACGCAGTGGATATCGTTATGTTCTTACTTCACAGATGATTTGAGTAGATATTGAGTATATTTACTTGATGAAACACAAGTCTGAATTATTGAATGGTTCAAGTAATTTCAGAGTGAAGCTGAAGATCTTCGTGACAAGAGGATAAAATGTCTATGATATGATCATAGAGATGAATATCTGAGTTCGAGTTTTGGCACGCAATTAAGACATTGTGGAAATTGTTTCACAATTAATACCGCTGGAACACCATAGTGTGATGGTGTGTCGAACATCATAGTTGCACCCTATTGGATATGGTGCGTACCATGATGTCTCTTATCGAATTACCACTATCGTTCATGGGTTAGGCATTAGAGACAACCGCACTCACTTTAAATAGGGCACCGCGTAATTCCGTTGAGATGACACCGTATGAACTATGGTTTGGAGAAACCTAAGTCGTCGTTTCTTGAAAGCTTGGGGCTGCGGCGCTTATGTGAAAAGTTTCAGGTTGATAAGCTCGAACCCAAAGCGGATAAATGCATCTTCATAGGACACCCAAAACAGTTGGGTATACCTCCTATTTCAGACCGGAAGCAAAAGTGATTGTTTCTAGAATGGGGCCCTTTCTCGAGAAAAGTTTCTCTCGAAAGAATTGAGTGGGAGGATGGTGGAGACTTGATGAGGTTATTGAACCATCACTTCAACCAAGTATGTAGCAGGGCACGTGAAGTTGTTCATGTGGCACCTACATCAATTGAAGTGGAAGTTGATGATGGTGATCATGAAACTTGGATCAAGTCACTACCGAACCTCGTAGGGTGACAAGGATGCGTACTACTTCAGAGTGGTACAGTAATCATGTCTTGAAGGTCATGTTGCTAGACAACAATGAACCTACGAGCTATGGAGAAGCGATGGTGGGCCCGGATTCTAACAAATGGCTCGAGGCCATAAAATCCGAGAGAGGATCCATGTATGAAAACAAAGTGTGGACTTTGGAAGAACTACTTGATGGTCGTAAGGCTGTTGGGTACAGATGGATTTTAAAAGAAAGACATACAATGATGGTAAGAATCACCATTAAGAAAGCTCGACTTGTCGTTAAGATGTTTTCCGACAAGTTCAAGGAGTTGACTACGGTGAGGCTTTCTCAATCGTAGCGAGGCTAAGAGTCTGTTGGAATTGGATTAGCAGTTACTGCATTATTTATGAAATCTTGCAGATAGGATGTCAAAACATAGTTTCCTCGATAGTTTTCTTGAGGAAAGGTTGTATGTGATACAACCAGAAGGTTTTGTCAATCCTGAAAGATGCTAACAAGTATGCAAAGCTGCAGCAATCCTTCTAAGGAATGGAGTAAGCATCTCGGAGTTGGAATATACGCTTTGATGAGATGATCAAAGATTTTGGGTTTATACAAAGTTTATGAGAAACTTGTATTTCCAAATAAGTGAGTGGGAGCACTATAGCATTTCTGATGAGTATATGTTGTTGACATATTGTTGATCGGAAATGATGTAGAATTTCTGGAAAGCATATAGGGTTCTTTGAAAGGTGTTTTTTCAATGGAAAACCTGGATTAAGCTACTTGAACATTGAGCATCAAGATCTATAAGGATAGATCAAAAAGCTTAATAGTACTTTCAAATGAGCACATACCTTGACATGATCTTGAAGGTGTTCAAGATGGATCAGTCAAAGAAGGAGTTCTTGCCTGAGTTGTAAGGTATGAAGTTAAGAGTTAAAGCTCGACCACGGCAGAAGAGAGAGAAAGGACGAAGGTCGTCCCTATGCTTCGAGCGTAGGCTCTATAGTATGCTATGCTTTGTGTACCGCACCGAAGTGTGCCTTGCCATGAGTCACTCAAGGGTACAAGAATGATCCAGGAATGGATCATTGGACAGCGGTCAAAAATTGTCCTTGGAGTAAATAAGGACATGTTTCTCGATTATGGAGGTGATAAAGAGTTTGGCGTAAAGGGTTATGTCGATGCAAGCTTTAACACCTATCCGAGTGACTCTGAGTAGCAAACCGGATACGTATAGTGGAGCAACCATTTGGAATAGCTCCAAATGGAGCGTGGAAGCAGCATTTACAATATGACCTAGAGATTTGCGAAGTACATACGGATCTGAATGTTGCAGACCCGTTGACTAAAACCTCTCTCACAAGCAAAACATGATCAAACCCCAGAACTCATTGAGTCTTAATCACATGATGATGTGAACTAGTTTAGTGACACTAGTAAACTCTTTGGATGTAGGTCACATGGCGATGTGACCTGTGAGTGTTAATCACATGGCGATGTGAACTAGATTATTGACTCTAGTGCAAGTGGGAGACTGTTGGAAATATGCCCTAGAGGCAATAATAAATTAGTTATTATTATTATTATTATATTTCCTTGTTCATGATAATCGTTTATTATCCATGCTATAATTGTATTGATAGGAAACTCAGATACATGTGTGGGTACATAGACAACACCATGTCCCTAGTAAGCCTCTAGTTGACTAGCTCGTTGATAAATAGATGGTTACGGTTTCCTGACCATGGACATTGGATGTCGTTGATAACGGGATCACATCATTAGGAGAATGATGTGATGGACAAGACCCAATCCTAAGCCTAGCACAAAGATCGTGTAGTTTGTATGCTAAAGCTTTTCTAATGTCAAGTATCATTTCCTTAGACCATGAGATTGTGCAACTCCCGGATACCGTAGTAATGCTTTGGGTGTGCCAAACGTCACAACGTAACTGGGTGGCTATAAAGGTGCACTACGGGTATCTCCGAAAGTGTCTGTTGGGTTGGCACGAATCGAGACTGGGATTTGTCACTCCGATGACGGAGAGGTATCTCTGGGCCCACTCGGTAATGCATCATCATAATGAGCTCAATGTGACTAAGTCATTAGTCACGGATCATGCATTCGGAACGAGTAAAGTGACATGCGATAACGAGATTGAATGAGGTATTGGGATACCGCGATCGAATCTCGGGCAAGTAACGCATCCGATTGACAAAGGGAATTGTATACGGATTGCTTGAATCCTTGACATCGTGGTTCATCCGATGAGATCATCGTGGAACATGTAGGAGCCAACATGGGTATCCAGATCCCGCTGTTGGTTATTGACGGAGAACGTCTCGGTCATGTTCGCATGGTTCCCGAACCCGTAGGGTCTACACACTTAAGGTTCGGTGGCGCTAGAGTTGTTATGGGAAATAGTATGTGGTTACCGAAGGTTGTTGAGTCCGGATGAGATCCGGACATGACGAGGAGCTCTGGAATGGTCCGGAGGTGAAGATCGGTATATTGGACGAAGGGTATTGGAGTCCGGAATTGTTCCGGGGGTACCAGGTGATGACCAGCGTGTCCGAAAGGGGTTTCGGAGGCCCCGACAAGCTTTGGGGGGCCTTATGGGCCAAGTGGAGAGGGCACATCAGCCCACTAAGGGGCTGAGCGCCCCTCCCACCCCATCTCACGTGACCTAGAGAGGTGGGGGCGCCACCCCTAGGGCAGCCGCCCCTCCCGGCTTGGGGGGCAAGTTTCCTAGGGGGTGGGGGCGCCAAAACCCATCTAGGGTTTCCCCTATGGCCGCCGCCCCTCCCCTAGGGAACCCTAGGGAGCCTCCCCCTCCTCCCTTCCCCCTATATATAGTGAGAGATAGAGAGGGCAGCCGCACCCTTCCCCTGGCGCAGCCCTCTCCCTCCTCCAACACCTCCTCCTCCTCCGTAGTGCTTGGCGAAGCCCTGCCGGAGAACCACGAGCTCCATCACCACCACGCCGTCGTGCTACCGGAGCTCTCCCTCAACTTCTCCTCTCCCCTTGCTGGATCAAGGAGGAGACGTCCCCGGGCTGTACATGTGTTGAATGCGGAGGCGCCGTCCGTTCGGCGTTAGATCGGATCTTCCGTGATTTGAATCGCCACGAGTACGACTCCCTCATCCGCGTTCTTGTAACGCTTCCGCATCGCGATCTTCATGGGTATGAAGATGCACTCATCCTCTCCCTCTCTTGTTGCTAGAATCTCCATAGATTGATCTTGGTGATGCGTAGAAAATTCTGAATTTCTGCTACGTTCCCCAACACCAACTGCTTCCTCCATCCAGTTACCCGTGGTAAACTTAGTGTTAACCAACAGTCTGTATGCAGAACAAATACTTAATGTTCCTCTCTTCTCCTTGCTCCATGCCCAAAAATCCTGGACCTGCCGCGTACAAAGAGGTATATCCAAGATAGTTGCAGCATCCACTGGCAGAAAAATATGACGAATCAGCTCCTCCCTCCATCTAGCAGATGTCTCATTAATAAGCTCGCTAACCTACATAGGCCCCGAAATTGGCGGTGATGTGATAGGCCTCATTGTTATCTCTCTGGGTAGCCAATTGTGTCACCATATCTCAGTAGTCGTACCATTATCAATCATGCGTATAAGGCCTTGAACCGGCGCATCTCTCCCCTCAAGTATAGATCGCCATATCTATGAGGGGTGACTCCCCAAAGTAGCCTCTAAAATAGTTGTTTGAGGGAAGTATACACTCTTCAGAATTCTCGAACTCAATGAAAGTGGGTCCTGAAGCACCCTCCAGGCCTGTCTTGCTAACAATGCTAAATTTAACAGTTCGAGATCACAAAAACCAAGTCCCCCCATGTTCCTTGGCCGACACATAACATCCCAAGAAACCCATGCTACCTTTCGGCTACCATTCTTACCGCCCCACCAAAATTTGTGGATGATGGAGTTGATATGTTCGCAAAGACCTCTCGGGAGCTTAAAGCATGACATTGAGTACACTGGGATAGCTTGAACAACAGGTTTGATCAACACCTCTTTTCCTCCTAGTGACAACATCTTTTCCAACCACCCCTGGACCTTTTTCCAAACTCTATCTTTTAGATACTTAAAGGTTCCATTTTTTTTATTTACCAACATCAGACGGCATGCCTCTCTCAGGGCTTCCGGGCATCCCTTGCTAAAGAAAACCGAGGACTTGTCATGATTAATTCTCTGACCAGACGCATTACAATAAATATCCAATAGGTTTGACAATTCTTCCGCCCCTTCATGGCTTTCTTTAAAGAACAACATGCTATCATCCGCAAAAAGAAGGTGACTAACTGCCGGAGTAGTCTCTGCCACTTTTATTCCACACAAATTAGATGACTGAGCATTAGCTTTTAGGAGGCACGAAAGGCCCTCTGCTGCCAGCAGGAATAGATAGGGTGAAAGAGGATATCCCTGTCGGATACCTCTTGATGGTTTAAACTCTTCTAGCCTTTTGCCATTAAACAAAACTGAAAAAGTTACAGAGCTCACCATACTCATGACCACAGAGATCCAATGAGGATTCAAACCCAACTTGGTCATGATTGCTTCCAGATAAGACCACTCCACTCGATTATAGGCCTTCATCATATCAAGCTTAAGTGCACAAAATCTATGCTTTTTTGCCTTGTTTCTCTTCATGAAGTGTAGGCATTCATACGCAGATATGATATTATCAGTGATGAACCGACCAGGTACAAAAGCTGGTTGCTCCTCAGAATTATCTCTGGCAAAATCTGCTTAAGACGGTTTGCAACTACCTTGAAAGCAATCTTATATAGCATGTTACATAAGCTGATTGGACGGAATTGTGAAAGTGAAGAGGGGTTGGATACCTTTGAAATAAGGACCAAAACAGTGCCATTAATAGAGGCAAGGTTGTCCTGTCCATCAATAATCCAAAGAACTGCATCCGTCACATCATCACCACAAACATCCCAATTATGCTGAAAAAATTGGGCCGGAAAACCGTCAGGCCCCGGTGCTTTTTGAGGATACATTTGGAATAGAGCATTTTTAACCTCATCCCTCTTCTATGCCGTTGTATATCATTTTGGTGTTGTTTCACTAGTATTCGTTGTTTCAATGCCTAAATAAAAATGGTAGACTCACGGGCCTTTACAAGGCAATTGTCGGGCCTTTCCAACTAACTAAATCAGCCCCCTGATTTTCAGGAGGGTGTGGGCCAATTTTCCCAAATCACCAACCACAAACTGCCAAGTGGATCCACCCCGTAAACCCCCGTAATGACCCGTGCATGTATGCCTAAATTATAACTACAAACAAATGCAGAAAAAAGTATGATAAGATTAAACTTATGGAGGATGATTCTGACTTTTTAGATACCTCACCAACCTCCAAAAATTTATTGGAATGCACTTCATATGTGTTTTTAGGATGCTTTTTGGTGACTCTGTTAGACTTGCTCTAAACAGCCTAGCACGAAAGGAAAGGCGACGTTCAAAATGAACTCATGATGAGAATTAGCGTGCATGCGTGCTATTTTTTACAATACCTTCCCCCTTTTTCCCCGCAAAAAAACTATGATGCAGTGAGTGTTGGAGTAAGTGACCACGGGTAGCCTCATTAGCCCCCCATGGTATTTCAAGACATCGGGGCTAGCTGCGCCCCTCACACCTCCCGGAAGAACGACTGGCTTCTTGGGACGGCTGGTCTAAGAGGCTGACTACTGGAAGGCGGCGAGACCACAGAAGGCGGCCACGAGGGGGCCGACTCCTAGCAGGCGACCCCTCGTCCCGTCAAAGTTTGCACCCCATTATCACGACAAGACGGGGCGTGGCTACAGTGCGACCTGCCACCCTCAAATCCAGGACGGATTGTGGCCATAGTGTGGTGTACCAAGCGGACACCCCTCGCCCGGCGCAAACTGTTGCCACGCAGCCCGTGACGTCACCTACGCCAGAGGGAGCAACGCTCCCACGACGGGCGGTCGGTACGGCCCGCAAGCGGCAGGCCCTACCTGTCCGCGAGCCACCAGAAGGCGGCGAACCCATAGCAGACGACAATGAGGGCAGGCCGATTCCTAGCATGCGGCCCATCTCCCCCTCGGAGTGTGCGCGCCATTAACCAGATGAGACGAGGTGTGGCTACAGTGAGCGACCGCCAGGCGGCGGGACTATAGCTACGCTCCCCCCGACAAAGCCTCCATCACCAGAGGCGAGGCTACAGTATAAAGCAGTCAACAGTACCCGCAGGCTGCGGGCCCTACCTGTCGGCCGAGATCACGGCAGCCGGCGGGACCCACCAGGCGGCGGGCCCCAGCAGTCGGCGGAGAAGCCGTCGTCCAGAGACACTGACGGCCGGGTCCTACACCCGGCCGGATTACCATTGTACCCCCAGGGTGTAGGCCTATATAAACCCCCCAGGCTTCCCATGCAAGGGGTTGAGAGCCCTAGAGATCATACACACACATTGAGAGAGGAGTAGAGCTAGCCCTGCCCTTCTTCCTCCTCAAGACAAACAGCTCAAGGAGCAATCTTGTAGCCACTCTATTGACCATAGTGATCATGCTGAGACCCCGCAGAGTAGGACTAGGGGTGTTATCTCCACGGAGAGCCCCGGACCTGGGTAAGATTCGGAGGCGTATGCGGTCTCACTCACTCCCGCTTCTAGAGCCTGGTGATGTACTTTTGTCCCCATCCATGATAAGCCACCCCCTGCATATGTCGCACGATATCCCCGACAGTGAGACTGTAGCCATCTTAGGTAATTCATTTGGCACACAGTTAACTTCTCTAGTACAACGCTTAAACTAGCGGGAACATTGGAAAAAAAGTTCACCACATCGGGAAGCGGAGCGGCGAGTCTGTCCCTATCCCCGCCTACCAAAATCTCCATTGCTCCCCTCCATACCCACGCCTCCTCCTTTACCGCAACTTCCTCTCCTCCCACCTCTGCATCCCCTAGTGCCAAGCTCATCAATCAGTGCTATGGTAGGTGGATCCGGTTACCGCGGAGCTCGGGCCAGGAGGGTGAGGCATGCTGCGATGGTGGCGGGGCCTACTCCTTTTCCGGTGGCGCCTGCTCCAGTCATGTCGTTGCCACTGCCCACCATCGACGCGTCCTCACCGGCGGCGAGGCAGGAGATGGAGTGCATGGTGCGAGAGAAATTTCCTGACCGGTCAACATGGGGGGAGGTCTGCATCGAAATCATCCGCTACTCCACCTTCGTGGAACGAGCTCGGTTCATCGGAGATAACGGCTGCATTGATCTAGATCTTATCTTCTGGGCCATCCAGGAGGCGGAGTCACCGGATCTAGTGCAGGCGGAGTTGTGGAGCCACTTCAGGACCCGAAATCCCTCACGACTCAACATCACGCGACCCTCCATGGTGGCCCTCGCCAACCCTCCACTAGAAGCGTTGCCATCTGGGGTTCGCCCCCCTCGTCGGCAGTAAGGCTTCTTCTCTTTAGTGGGTGTGGGGCACGGGGGGTTTGTGCCCCTGAACCACGAGCACACCATGCGGTAGTCAGGCTATGTTGCCGCAACCTTGAACCTCCACCATGGTCGGGTGACCGAGGAGAGGTACCACTTCATCTCTCCCTTTTTACATTATTCTCGTTTAGCTACAAATCATATAAGTTGTTTTTTGCCGCATCAATTTAGTTAATCATGTTGTTGATTCTAGTTCGATTGGGGAAATGTTGATTTCGCGGGTCGTCCCTATCTCCTATCCATCTTCATTCTCAGCTCAATTTGGGGTTCTCCCCGTTGAATGCCCACTGTATTGGATTTCCTAGTTCGAGTTCTGCTCTGCCATGTGCCTCACCGACGGCTAGCTCGGTGGGGGCAAAAACTGTTTTCAAATTCATGTGTGAAATCTCCATCTCACACCTCCTCTCCTCCTGTCATGTCTGGGCTATCCATCCATGGATGTGTGGTCAGAAGGAAAGCGGGCTCTCGTTTTATGCGTTCACATGTTGATGATGTTGACCTAGAGGTTGTGGAGGAATATTTCGAGCAGTTGTGGGCAATTCATTCCCCTCCACAACGCCACCACCCACCCACCACCACCTTGTCGGTCAACCTCCTCAGGTTTCTTCTTTTAGGTTAGGAAGGATCTAGTGGCAGCAGGCATGTTCTCGGCTTATGATTGCTATCCAGTAATGATTCTGTTAATCAACATTACACTTTTCTATTTAATGATTGGATCAACATATGGGGTTTGATGGAGATTCTATCTCCAACAGAGGGTTCACTTGGTCTGACAATCAAGATGATCCCACTTTTGCTGTATTGGACAGAGTGCTCACTTCTATGAGTTGGGATGCTCATTTTCCCTTATCTTCTTTGGTGGCTTTACCCAAAGTAGGGAGTTATCACACTCCTCTAGTTCTGGATAATGGTGCTAGGAGAATTTCCTCCCCAAAAATGTTTAGATTTGAGAAATGGTGGCTTTCTCAACCAAAATTAAAGAGCTGGTGCATGATGTTTGGGACTCTATTTCTAATGGTTTTTTCTGCTATTGAGAACTGGCAATTTAAAGTCAGACTTCTTAGAAAAAAAATCAAAGGGAGGAGTATTAGTATTGAAGCAGACATTAAGATAAAGCAAAAGTTCTCCTTATGGAGTTCGATATTCTTGATGTTTCCTTTGGAAAAAAATTAAACAATGATGACATGGATAAGATGAAAGTGATTTAAAAGGAATTAGATGAGATTTGAAAGACTGAGAAACTGAAAGGATCGAGAAGAGGTGTCTAGAGGGGGGGGGGGTGAATAGACTCTTATCAAAGAAAAGTTGCAATTTTTAATCTCTTGAGTTGAAGTGGAGTATTAGCACAAGTTTAAACATTCACAATACATATCAAGCAAGCATGCAAGCATACAAAGAGTATATGAGCAGCGGAAAGTAAGGCATGCAAGTTGCAAGAATGTAAAGGGATGGGATTGGAGTGTGCAAACACAATTTGAAGACGCGGAGATTTTTTATCCGTGGTTCCGATAGGTGGTGCTATCGTACATCCACGTTGATGGAGACTTCAACCCATGAAGGGTAACGGTTGCGCGAGTCCACGGAGGGCTCCACCCACGAAGGGTCTACGAAGAAGCAACCTTGTCTATCCCACCATGGCCGTCGCCCACGAAGGACTTGCCTCACTCGGGTAGATCTTCACGAAGTAGGCGATCTCCTTGCACTTACAAACTCCTTGGTTCAACTCCACAATCTTGACGGAGGCTCCCAAGTGACACCTAGCCAATCTAGGAGACACCACTCTACAAGAAGTAACAAATGGTGTGTTGACAATGAACTCCTTGCTCTTGTGCTTCAAATGATAGTCTCCCCAACACTCAACTCTCTCTCATAGGATTGGATTTGGTAGAAAGAAGATTTGAGTGGAAAGCAACTTGGGGAAGGCTAGAGATCAAGATTCATGTGGTTGGAATGGAATATCTTGACCTCAACACAAGTGTAGGTGGTTCTCTCTCAGAAAATATGTGTTGGAAGTGTAGGCATGTTCTGATGGATCTCTCCACGAATGAAGAGTGGGTGGAGGGGTATATATAGCCTCCACACAAAATCTAACCGTTACATACAAATCACCGAACTCGGTGGGACCGAATCATGAAACTCGGTCGGACCGATTTAGTTCATAATGTGACCGTTAGGCATTTCGGTGGGACCGACTAGATCAACTCGGTGGGACCAATGTGCTAGGGTTATGGTAAATCCAAAACTCAGTTTGACCGATTACTCAAACTCGGTGGGACCTATTTGGGTAATAAGTGAAACAGAATGTTGGCCAAGCAAACTCGGTGGGGCCGGTTGCAAATCTTGGTGGGACCGAAATTATTGCAATAGACAACAGAGAGTTTGCAAGCCCATCTCGGTGAGACCGAGATCCCATCGGTGAGATCGAACTGATTAGGGTTTCTGGCAGTGGCTATGTCAACTGAACTCGGTGGCTCCGGATAGAAAGAATCGGTGGGGTCGAGTTGGACTTTTTTGGATTGGGACAAATGTGGAAGTGAGAAAGTGGTTGAGGGCCTTGGAGCATTTCACTAAGCACTTTGAGTAGGCAAGCCATTAAGCTGTAGGACCTTGAAGTATGTCTAGAGGGGGGTGATTAGACTACTTGACCAATTAAAAACTTAACCTTTTCCCAATTTTAGACTTTGGCAGATTTTAGCTATGTTTGCACAAGTCAAGCAATCTTCACACAATTCAAGCAAGTATGCAAAGAGTATATGAGCAGCGGAATTTAAAGCATGAAACTTGCAAGAATGTAAAGGGAAGGGTTTGGAGGATTCAAACGCAATTGGAGACACATATGTTTTTGTCGTGGTTCCGATAGGTGGTGCTATCGTACATCCACATTGATGGAGACTTCAACCCACGAAGGGTAACAGTTGCGCGAGTCCACGGAGGGCTCCACCCACGAAGGGTCCACGAAGAAGCAACCTTGTCTATCCCACCATGGCCGTCGCCCACGAAGGACTTGCCTCACTAGCGGTAGATCTTCACGAAGTAGGCGATCTCCTTGCCCTTACAAACTCCTTGGTTCAACTCCACAATCCTGTCGGAGGCTCCCAAGTGACACCTAGCCAATCTAGGAGACACCACTCTCCAAGAAGTAACAAATGGTGTGTTGATGATGAACTCCTTGCTCTTGTGCTTCAAATGATAGTCTCCCCAACACTCAACTCTCTCTCACAGGTTGGATTTGGTGGAAAGAAGATTTGAGTGGAAAGCAACTTGGGGAAGGCTAGAGATCAATATTCATGTGGTAGGAATGGAATATCTTGGCCTCAACACATGAGTAGGTGGTTCTCTCTCAGAACTGGCAAGTTGGAAGTGTAGGTTTGTTCTGATGGCTCTCTCCACGAATGAAGAGGAGGTGGAGGGTTATATATAGCCTCCACACAAAATCTAACCGTTACACACAATTTATCAAACTCGGTGGGACCGAATCAACAAACTCGGTCGCACCGATTCAGTAAACCTAGAGACCGTTAGGGTTTTCGGTGGGACCGACATGCAACTCGGTAGGACCGATATGGTTAGGGTTAGGGCATAACGTAATCTCGTGAGACCGACATACAAACTCGGTGAGACCGATTTTGGTAATTAGCTAACCGGAGAGTTGGTCGTAAACTTCGGTGGGACCGATTCGCTCTTTTCGGTGAGACCGAAATATTACGAAAGGGAAACAAAGAGTTTACATTGCAATCTCGGTGGGACCGATCGCTCACTTTGGTTAGACCGAAACGTTACGAAGGGAAACAGAGAGATTACAATCCCGTCTCGGTGAGACCGAGATCCCTATCGCTGAAACCGATTTGCCTAGGGTTTGTGGCAGTGGCTATGACATTTGAACTCGGTGGCGCTGGATAGAAAGAATCGGTAGGACCGATTTTGACTTTAGGTTTAGGTCATATGTGGATGTGAGAAAGTAGTTGAGGGTTTTTGGAGCATATCACTAAGCACATGAAGCAAGAGGCTCATTAAGCAACACCTCATCCTTCCTTGATAGTATTGGCTTTTCCTATAGACTCAATGTGATCTTGGATCACTAAAATGTAAAATGTAGAGTCTTGAGCTTTCGAGCTTGAGCCAATCCTTTGCCCTTAATATTTTGAGGGATCCACTTTCATCATCCATGCCATGCCATTCATTGAGCTTTCCTGAAATATTTGTCTTCGAATAGCATTAGCTCAATGAGCTATATGTTTTTATGAATTACCAAAACCACCTAGGGATAGTTGCACTTTCAATCTCCCCCTTTTTGGTAATTGATGACAACATATAGATCAAAGCTTCGACAAATGATAATAAGATTGAAAAACATCGTCACTTTGAGAAGTATGTGATAAGCAAGAGCTCCCCCTAAATTTGTGCATATTTTAAGATTTGCTTTGGACTGCAAATGCACAAGGAATTAGGCTCATGGGTTACTCTTCCATGTCACATACATCTTGGTGGAGCGCTCAAAATAATAAAGATTGAATACATGCACTCATCACCAAGCAAAGTGAATGATCATATAAGGATAAGTAAGATAATATCATCTAACAAGCATAAGTGTAGCTTATGATCAAACACACGATCATCAATGTCTCACAGATAATAGCATAGTATCTTGAGTAATCAAAAGCAAACAAAGTTCAACCAAGAAGACAAGAGAGAACAAAAGCAAACTCTCTCTCTCTCTCTCTCGAAGCCTATGATCTATACATTTTCTCCCCTTTGGCAACAAGTTACCAAAAGTTCCTAGAAAATGCATAGTACTATATCATCTCTCAGGCTTGGTCTTCAGTTGGTGGCATAGAGATGGCTCCTTGGACGAAGACTTCAGTTGATGTGGAAGGAGCTGAAGGAGTTGGTGCTGGAGCTGGTTGCGCTGGAGCTGTAGTTGGAGCAGATGAGTGACTCTGGTGTCTGTTATTGGCTCTGCAGCTGATCTCTGAGCTCGAGGCACTCTGCAAATGCATCGAGAGTTGTCCTGCCTTCCTCTCCTGCATGTCATCCTGTAGCTGCTCCACAACCGATCAATCTCGCCATTTTGACATCAAGATCATAGAATTTTGTTCCATGATTCTTTCCGTGCTCTCCTGGTTTTGAGTTAGGGTGGCCAACCCTTTCTCAATGCTCGAGTTGATGCTATCAAGTAACTAAGCTGGTCCCGCTTGCTCTTCAAAAGTACTCAGATGCCTCCTCTTGTGTTGGCATCTTGGCAGCCTCTCTTTCTTTGCTTTCTCCTTCTTCTCTTGAGCTTGTATTGATGATGGTTCATTCTCATTCATCATAACTTGATTGTCCTCAAAGTCAGGATAGAGAACAAAGTTTTCCTTATCCAACATATACTTTCCTGTGCCCATCTTTGAGTTAATCAACTCCTGAATTTGTGGGGCATATCCACAACTTCTCTTTTGGTCTGCTGTTGTCCTCTTGATTGTCTCAACCATGAGGCTCATGACCTTGAATTTCTGTGGCACATCAAATATGTGTAGCAAATTAATTGCATGCCCTCTGATCATGTTGTGGTCACCGATTTGGGCAAAAGAGTGTGCCTTAGGATCCAGCTTGATCGCTGGCAGCCCCGACAGAAGAAAATGGACTGACCCAAGCTTGAAAGTCTCAAGAGCTTTGTCTGGGATCTCCTTGTACATTTGTGACATAGAGTTGTGATCCGTCTTTTCTTGGCATAAACGTCCAAGTCATCTTCACTCTCCTTTGGGGCATTGATCGACTTGCCCATTCCTCAATAGTTGATTGGTATCTCGCTCCTTCGGACATCCAAACTATCCTGCTATCCGGATAGAAATGTGTTGTGGAGTAGAATTGCATAATGAGCTCATCATTCCAGCCAGAGCTTCGCCCAACAAAGTATGCAACTCCACACGACCAAGCTGTCATACACTCCAGATAATGTTCTTCATTCTCCTTTATGTAGGTCCAGTCGACCCACCTCATATCACACACTATGGGCTTCTTGTCCAACAAGATTGTCTCATAGAAATCCTGTTGTTCCTTTGTGTGGAACCTGTAATCAACAGCAGTCCTTCTCCTGGTGGCATATGGATCTGACTCTCTCCATAGCCTCAACCCTAAGTCTCTCCTGATCTTCATGTTCTCAGCCACAGGATGAGCATCATTGTGGTCTGGAATCTTGGGTTTGAGCTTCCTTAGGACTTGTCCTTCATCATCTTCCTCAGCAGCAACATCAGGCACTGGGGCCTTGTTCTTTTCAGCAACTGGTATACTCCTGGTATTTCTCTTAGGTGCACTCTTGGGCTTGGAGGCAGCTTTGGGTGCTACTTTGGGCTTTGATGTTGCAGCCCCTGACTTTATAGCATCACCCATCAGCTTTTGTACCTTGGGTGCTGGTGCAGCAACCTCTTCTTCTTCTTCTTCCATCATGGAAGGCTTTCCAATCACTCTGGCCAAGGTCTTCTTGACCCTTTCCTTCCTTTTCTTTCCTTCTGCAGCAGGCTCTTTGGGTTGGGATTCCAACGATGCTTGAGTGGAGACTCTGGCTTTAGACATTGGTTGTCTTCCTGCAAGCCTTTTGATCTTCATCCCTGGCTTTGCTGTAGTTGAGCTATACTCCTTCTTGAGCACTTTCTTCTTTGAAATGGCCTCATCTTCTATTGCCCCATAATCCTCATCCTCAGATTCTGAGGTTCTCTTCTTCCTTGTCCTGGTGGCAGCTTTGGGCAAATTGCTGGGAGTGCTTCTACTTCCATCATCTGAGCTGCTAGAGGGACTAGTGCCCTCACTCATCTGTATCCGCTCCTCTGACTTGTTCTGGCTGTCATTTTGGTCTGACATGCTGCACACACTGACTGCTGACCCTGTGAATAGTTATAGATGAGATAGAGTGGATGAGCATCACAAAATGCAGAGATTTTTGCAAAAGAATGATTAAAAAAACTTAGTTTTAGTTTTCCATAGAAAGCATTTCGGATCAACCGATTTTCAAACTCGGTGATACCGAATCAGTTTTGGAACCTAAACTAGTGAACTCGGTCAGACCGAGTCACAGTTCGGTGGCACCGAGACTGCTAGGGTTTCACAAAGTTCTAAAATCGGTCACACCGATTAGCAATTCTCGGTCAGACCGAGAGTTACTAGTGCAATGGCGTTAGCCGAATCGGTGGGACCGAGTTTTCCAACTCGGTGGGTCCGAGATGGTTTCGGCGGAAACCTAACCCTAAATTTTCGAATCGCATCTATTCTAAGGATTGTTTTGACTGGATAGAGGTGTTTCAATCGTGGCAAGAATCATAATGAACACAATGTGCTGAGAATCAGGCGAGGATAGCACTGTGATCGAGTTCATACCCTAGTTCGGCGATGAACTCGCTATGGCGGCAATGGCGGAGATGAAATCCGTTGACGGCGGAGGAGACCAGTGACAGGAGGCGGCTGGCGACGAAGTCGACGATCCGGAGACCTAGAAGGCAGAGCGAGCTATGCGCGGGCGAAGAGGTTTGGAGAAAGTTTTCCAAAATTTTGCCCGTGTGAATATATAGCCCGACACTGTCGGTGTGACCGAGTGGAACAACTCGGTGGCACCGAGATGCATAACTGTTGACAGTTACATCAACTTGGTGTGACCGAAAAGTTCAAATCGGTTGCACCAAGATGAAAACCTAGATCGACTTAGTGATATTGATATGACCGAAATGGAGGAATCGGTCAGACCGAAAAGCACAAAGAAGTTTCGGAAGTTATGACGAATCGGGGACTCCGAGTGCACCTCACACAGAGTGGTTCGAATCTGACTTGATCAAATTTTGTGATGTAGCATGAATAGAGTTTGAGACGAGTAAAGCATAGATAGCTAGAGAAGGTTCTTAAGCATTCTTGTCCATCCACTTGGCCAAAGAAAAGAATCAAATCAATCAAAACAACAAGTGGATGTCCTCGAATGAGTAAGATATGCTACCAACATGCTCACACAATAAAATGACAAATGAAATATGTGACAAAGCATGCACAAACAATTCTATCATCTATCAAACAATTGGCGATGACTAGGTCATCTATATATGAGTATATTGACTTAGGAGTCAAATGAGAACATTTGATCATAGGTCATACTCATCGTTTAAGCTCAAGTGGGGTTACCACTTTTACATAAAGCATTTATGTGTTCACATCATTAGAGTTGCTTTGACTCAATTCTTAGAGTTAAGCTCCCCCTAGATGTGAGCTCCCCCTTAGAGGGATGAACTAACCTTGGGTTTTGTCGATGATGACTTCATGTAGGTGTTGAAGATGTGGATGCTCAATGTTGATGTAGATCTTTTGGAGCAATCCTTTGGAGTGAGTTGCACTTTCAATACCTGCATGGGTTAGTCCCACAAGGAACAAACAAGAATATCCATATACATAGAGTGATGCACACACAAGATGATGTCCATGAAAACATTAGGTTACTTTGTCCCTTGCCTTACCAACATGAGGGTTTGTGACTCCTTGAACTAGTGCAAGATATGGAAGATGATTGCACTTGTCCTTGCCATAATGATATGAGTGAAGAATGTTGGCGGAGTCACCCTCAAGAACACTCTAGTTCTTCTTCTTCGGGATCCACATCATCTTGATGGGAATCCTTGGTGTTGTAGTTGTACTTGATGAAGTAGAACTTGACGTAGTCTTGGGAACCCACTTGACCAAGGCCTTAGGTGCTTCTTCAAATGCATCAATCTCCTCTTGAAGCTTGTCCTTGCCTTTGCTCTTGTGGTCTTGTGGTGGAAGATCATCTTGTGCTTGTGTTCCCTTGAAGGAAGTAGGATCATACTTTTCTTGTTGAGGAACAAACTTCGTCTTGGGGTATTGATCTTCTTCCCACTCAACTCCATTGGCATTGAACTTTCGTTCAAAACCAACACCTTGATTCTTCCGTGCCTTCCTTGCTTGCGCACAATTTCCTCGAATTGCTTACTCCCGCAAGGCTCTTGTATACACCTTTCTCTATAATTCCCTTCAATAAGTTGTTTTCTTGCTCAAATGTAACTTGGCTAAGAGAATCATTAGTGGAATCAAGAGAACTACTAGAAGCAACAATATTGGATTTAGCATTGTTATTGTTACTACTAGAGGAAGAATCTTTCTTGTTCTTGTTACTAGACTTGACTTGAGGCATGTAAGTAGATAAGAGTAAACGCTTGGCAATGTAAGAAGAACTTTTCTTACGGAGATCATCATTGATTGCCTTTAGGAACTCATGCTCTTGCTCAAGATTGAGCTTTTCAAAGCGTAACTTCTCATGAGCCCTTAAAAGTTCTCGATGATCTTCGAAGATTGTTTCATGAGCTAACTTAAGAGTGTTTAGTTCTTTAGTTAGAAGCTCAATCTTCTCCTTATCATTGTCATTTGTTTCATCTTGATTAGCATGATTAATTGAAGTTTCATCATAGTACTCATCACTAGAGTTGTCAATAAGTAAATCATCGTCACCTAACAAGTCATCTTCATCACTATCAAAATCAACATACTCGGGGTGTGTTACCTTAGGACCTTTGGCCATGAAGCATCTTCCAATTCCTTCATTTGGTGAATCAAATATGTCGTAGGAGTTGGTTGACACAAGTGCTAGACCGGCAACACCTTCATCTTGAGTATATTCGGAGTCGGAGTGATAGCTTCTCTCGGAGTGATTGTCGGAGTCGGAGCCGGATACCCATTCACCAACATGAGCTTGATGTCTTCGTTTTGTGTAGCTCTTTTATGACTTGTCCTTCCTTTCCTAATCCTTGCTTCTCCGTGAGGGTTTTCGCTCATAACGATCATCTCTACTCCTTCTCTCTTGGTGGTGATTCTTCTCTTCTACTTCTTCTTTTGGAGAGTCTTCTATTCTTTTGTAGGGTGCCATACACTCATTGAATAGTGTCCGGTCTCCCACAATTGTAGCAATTGCGCCTCGACTAGAAGATCTTTTGTCATTGTAGGACCTTGACTTAGAGCTTCTTTCTTTGCTTATACTCTTGTAGAATTTGTTGAAGTTCTTCACCATTAAGCTCAATTCTTCATTGAAGGTTTGTTTCTCACTTGATGATGTGGGGGCTTCACATGAGGCTTTGTAAGCACCACTTGACTTGTTGTGAAGTTCCTCCTTATCCTTGAGTAACATCTCATGAGCAACAATTCTTCCAATGACTTCCGTTGGCTTGAGATCTTTGTAATTTGGCATAATTTGGATCAATGTGCACACGGTTACATATTTTCCATCCAATGCTCTTAGGATCTTCTTGATGATGAATCTATCGGTCATCTCTTCACTTCCTAAGCCGACAATCTCATTTGTGATAAGAGCAAGCCTAGAGTACATTTCAGCGACACCTTCACCATCCTTTATTTTGAACTTGTCAAGCTGACTTTGGAGCACATCCAACTTGGATTCCTTGACGGAGTCGGTACCTTCATGCATATTAATCAAAGTATCCCAAATTTCCTTTGCATTCTCAAGACGGCTGATTTTGTTGAATTCTTCGGGGCACAAGCCATTGAAGAGGATATCACAAGCTTGAGCGTTGTATTGCAGCATCTTCAATTCCTCCGCACTAGCTTCATAGTTCGGTTCTCTCCCATCAAAGAATTCACCTTGCAAGCCAATACACATAATAGCCCAAACGGCGGGGTTATGTCCGAGAATATGCATTTTCATCTTATGCTTCCAACTAGCAAAATTAGTGCCATCAAAGTAAGGACCTCTACGTTGATAATTCCCTCGCTAGACGCCATACTCTCCTAGGTTGTGGAAGTGGATCTCGCAACTTGGACTCGCAACTTGGACTCGCAACTTGGGGAAGGCTAGAGATCAAGATTCATGTGGTTGGAATGGAATATCTTGACCTCAACACAAGTGTAGGTGGTTCTCTCTCAGAAAATATGTGTTGGAAGTGTAGGCATGTTCTGATGGCTCTCTCCATGAATGAAGAGTGGGTGGAGGGGTATATATAGCTTCCACAAAAAATCTAACCGTTACACACAAATCACCAAACTCGGTGGGACCGAATCATGAAACTCGGTCGGACCGATTTAGTTCATAATGTGACCGTTAGGAATTTCGGTGGGACCGACTGGATCAACTTAGTGGGACCGATGTGCTAGGGTTATGGTAAATCCAAAACTCAGTTTGACCGATTACTCAAACTCGGTGGGACCGATTTGGGTAATAAGTGAAACAGAATGTTGTCCAAGCAAACTCGGTGGGGCCGGTTGCAAATCTCGGTTGGACCAAAATTATTGCAATAGACAATAGAGAGTTTGCAAGCCCATCTCGGTGAGACCGAGATCCCATTGGTGAGACCGAACTGATTAGGGTTTCTGGCAGTGGCTATGTCAACTGAACTCGGTGGCTCCGGGTAGAAAGAATCGGTGGGGCCGAGTTGGACTTTTTTGGATTGGGACAAATGTGGAAGTGAGAAAGTGGTTGAGGGCTTTGGAGCATTTCACTAAGCACTTTGAGCAGGCAAGCCATTAAGCTGTAGGACCTTGAAGTATGTCTAGAGGGGGGGGGGGGTGATTAGACTACTTGACCAATTAAAAACTTAACCTTTTCCCAATTTTAGACTTTGGCATATTTTAGCTATCTTTGCACAAGTCAAGCAATCTTCACACAATTCAAGCAAGCATGCAAAGAGTATATGAGCAGCGGAATTTAAAGCATGCAACTTGTAAGGATGTAAAGGGAAGGGTTTGGAGGATTCAAACGCAATTGGAGACACGGATGTTTTTGTCGTGGTTCTGATAGGTGGTGCTATCGTACATCCACGGTGATGGAGACTTCAACACACGAAGGGTAACAGTTGCGCGAGTCCACGGACGGCTCCACCCACGAAGGGTCCACGAAGAAGCAACCTTGTCTATCCCACCATGGCCGTCGCCCACGAAGGACTTGCCTCACTAGCGGTAGATCTTGACGAAGCAAAGCATCTCCTTGCCCTTACAAACTCCTTGGTTCAACTCCACAATCTTGTCTGAGGCTCCCAAGTGACACCTAGCCAATCTAGGAGACACCACTTCCAAGAAGTAACAAATGGTGTGTTGATGATGAACTCCTTGCTCTTGTGCTTCAAATGATAGTCTCCCCAACACTCAACTCTCTCTCACAGGATTTGGCTTTGGTGGAAAGAATATTTGAGTGGAAAGCAACTTGGGGAAGGCTAGAGATCAAGATTCATGTGGTAGGAATGGAATATCTTGGCCTCAACACATGAGTAGGTGGTTCTCTCTCGAACCGGCAAGTTGGAAGTGTAGGTTTGTTCGATGGCTCTCTCCACGAATGAAGAGGAGGTGGAGGGTATATATAGCCTCCACACAAAATCTAACTGTTACACACAATTTACCAAACTCGGTGGGACCGAATCAACAAACTCGGTCGGACCGATTCAGTAAACCTAGTGATCGTTAGGGTTTTCGGTGGGACCGACATGCAACTCGGTAGGACCGATATGGTTATGGTTAGGGCATAACATAATCTCGGTGAGACCGACATACAAACTCGGTGAGACCGATTTTGGTAATTAGCTAACCGAGAGTTGGTCGTAAACTTCGGTGGGACCGATTCGCTCTTTTCGGTGAGACCGAAATGTTACGAAAGGGAAACAGAGAGTTTACATTACAATCTCGGTGGGACCGATCGCTCACTTCGGTTAGACCGAAACGTTACGAAGGGAAACAGAGAGATTACAATCCCGTCTCGGTGAGACCGAGGTCCCTATCGGTGAAACCGATTTGCCTATGGTTTGTGGCAGTGGCTATGACATTTGAACTCGGTGGCGCCGGATAGAAAGAATCGGTAGGACCAATTTTGACTTTAGGTTTAGGTCATATGTGGATGTGAGAAAGTAGTTGAGGGTTTTGGAGCATATCACTAAG
This sequence comes from Aegilops longissima, assembly GCA_021605205.1. Lineage (NCBI taxonomy): Eukaryota > Viridiplantae > Streptophyta > Magnoliopsida > Poales > Poaceae > Aegilops > Aegilops longissima. Next base: position 291,112,985 of record CM038676.1, read on the forward strand.
CACATGAAGCAAGAGGCTCATTAAGCAACACCTCATCCCTCCTTGATAGTATTGGCTTTTCCTATAGACTCAATGTGATCTTGGATCACTAAAATGTAAAATGTAGAGTCTTGAGCTTTTGAGCTTGAGCCAATCCTTTGTCCTTAATATTTTGAGGGATCCACTTTCATCATCCAAGCCATGCCATTCATTGAGCTTTCCTGAAATATTTGTCTTGGAATAGCATTAGCTCAATGAGCTATATGTTGTTATGAATTACCAAAACCACCTAGGGGTAGTTGCACTTTCAAACACCTCATCCGTTCTTAATAGTATTGGCTTTCCTATGGACTCAATGTGATCTTGGATCACTAAAATAGAAAATGTAGAGTCCTGAGCTTTGAGCTTGAGCCAATCCTTTTTCCTTAGCATCTTGAAGGGGTTCCACATCCTCTTGTCCATGCCACTCTATTGTTGAACTTATCTGAAACATACTAGGTAGAAGCATTAGTCCAACAAGAGATATGTTGACATTAATTACCAAAATCACCCAGGGAGCACTTGTGCTTTGAATCTCCCCCTTTTTGGTAATTGATGGCAACATTCATCAAAGCTTTTAGATAAGGATATAGAGAATAACAGGTAAAGCTTTGGAAAGACATGTAACATGCATAGGCTCCCCCTTCATGTATGCAATCGTGTAAATATGAAACATAGGAGCATGTGAATGCATAAGCATGACAGAGTAAGCCATGTGTTACATGTATCTTGGCTATATGCATCAGAGCAAATGATGTGAATATAGGAAATGTACCTTCATGCCCATGAGTTTTTCTTGCAAACAGTATGTACATCAGCAAGAAATCCTCATACACATGACTGTGATGCATATACTTACATTGTGGTCTTGAGTTGACTTAGGAAGGAATGAACCTGAGTAAACAAGGTTAGACAACACAGATACACCTACTAGCCAGAGCAAACAAAAGAAACCACAAGAGAACCAAGACTGCGATGACATGTATAGAGTGAGTACTGAGTACCCCATTGGGTATAGACATGTCCCCAAAGGTAAAGATATGCAATAAAATCAGAGATTTCCTTCCCTTAGATGTCTTGATCCCCTTGAATCTTGCATGGGGTATTGGGAGAAGATAGGGAACAAAAATCAGAGCAAAAGAAAAAACAACATAATTAATGCAAGAAATCAAATATGATCAAATATGAACATGTCTTTCCCCTCTTAAAGACATGTAATTTCTCTCCTCTTGAACACCAAGCATCTGAGGTATGAGTTTCTTACACCCCCCCTGAGTATCCTCTCCCCCTATAGAAATGATTACGCATAGAGCTTTGATGTGATCCCTCTCTCACCCTTTGACATCAATTTCCAAGAAGGGCTCTTCTGGATTTTTGTTTTATTGCAAAAGGGTTTGGTCCTTGAGTCACAAAGCAAAGCGACTGTGATGCTGGTAGAGAACAAGAGTCATTGAGTGGAGCTGGAGCAAAAAGACTGCAGAAATAAGTGGCAAGTTGTCTTTTCTGTAGTGAAATCGGTAGCACCGAGTAGTGTGCTTCGGTGGCACGAATTCGGTTGGGCTGAAGAAAACAGACCGGTGTGACCGAGTTCGTCATAGTAAAACACTTGTCACCTCAGCTCACTAGGCACTTTAAGATCCCGCAAGGATTTGCAAGGAATTTGATGCAGAAAATGCAGAACAGAAAAGAGAAGAAAAGATCTAGATGAAGTTTTTTTGAAAGAGGAAACACAAATGCATGAGACAAATGCAAGAGGAAACACAAGAGAACTTCATCTAGAGGTGGGCAGTGACAAAGTCACCTATGTTAGAGTATATTGACTTAGGAGTCAAGTGAGATCACTTGATCTTTGGTCATACTCATTGTTTAAGCTCAAAATGGGGTTACCATTTTTCGTTTAAGCTTCTTGATGTATTCACATCTTGTTGAGTTGCTTTATCCCATGACTTGGAGTAAAGCTTCTCTAAGATGGAATAGCATACCTTGGGTGGTGGTGTTGATCTTGATCATGTAGTTGAACTTGTGTGGGTTGCTCAAGGTTGATGTAGCTCATCAAGAGTTGGGAGCACCACTTGGAGTTTGAGTTCATCTTCCTACATGGGTTAGTCTTGCAAGGAAGAGCACTTGTGTCAAAATGACAATCATAAAATTTAACGTAGAATGAGTCAAAGGATATATTTGAGGGGTTTTGTGCTTCCTTGACTTCAACCACCATTGTATAGAGACTTGGTGATGTAGAGATTGCTCAAGATGTGAGTGAGTTGCAATCTCATGGATTTAGATTCATCCAAGTACCTACAAGGGTTAGATAGCATGCAAGGGTGCAAAAGTATCCGAGACATATAGATGGCGTCATGAAAGAAATATCAAGGATTAGTCAAAGGCTCATGCCTTGCATGTATCCAAATGGAGTTCCTACTCCAAGTTTGAAGTATCAATGATGTTCAATTCACCTCTCAAACGGCAAAAGACTTTCTCATCAAGCGGTTTGGTAAATATATCCGCTAATTGCTTATCGGTGCGAACATGCTTAAGATTAATGTCCCATTTGGCAACATGGTCTCGAATGAAATGATGACGAACTTCAATATGTTTAGTTCGAGAATGTTGCACGGGATTGTGAGCAATCTTAATAGCACTTTCATTGTCACACAGCAATGGAACATGTTTCACATATATCCCATAATATTTAAGAGTTTGGGTCATCCAAAGTAATTGAGCACAACATGAACCAGCGGCAATGTATTCCGCTTCAGCGGTGGATAAGGATACTGAGTTTTTTTTCTTGGAGGACCAAGACACAAGAGATCTACCAAGAAATTGACAAGTACCCAAAGTGGACTTTCTATCAACCTTGTCTCCGGCATAGTCCGAATCGGAGTAGCCAACAAGATCAAAGGAAGACCTCTTAGGATACCAAATGCCAAAATTTGGTGTATGTATTAAGTATCTCACTATCATTTTCACAGCCTTAAGATGACATTCTTTAGGTGCCGCTTGATATCGTGCACACATGCACACACTTAGCATAATATCGGGACGAGAGGCACATAGATATAACAATGAACCAATCATAGAGTGGTAAACTTTTTGATCAACCGGTTCACCATCTTTGGTCAAATCAAGATGTCCACTAGTAGGCATGGGTGTAGTCATACCTTTGCATTCTTGCATATTGAACTTCTTGAATAAGTCCTTGGTGTACTTTGTTTGAGAGACAAAGGTACCTTCCTTAGTTTGCTTGATTTGCAAACCGAGAAAGAATTTGAGTTCACTCATCATAGACATCTCAAACTTCTCCGACATTAGCTTTCCAAACTTCTCACTAAAATGAGGGTTAGTCGAACCAAATATAATATCATCAACATAAATTTGGCACACAAATAGTTCTCCATTGACCCTTTTAGTAAAAAGAGTAGAATCTGAAGGAAATATGCCCTAGAGGCAATAATAAAGTTATTATTTATTTCCTTATATCATGATAAATGTTTATTATTCATGCTAGAATTGTATTAACCGGAAACATAATACATGTGTGAATATATAGACAAACAGTATGTCACTAGTATGCCTCTACTTGACTAGCTTGTTAATCAAAGATGGTTATGTTTCCTGACCATGAACAAGGAGTTGTTATTTGATTAACAAGGTCACATCATTAGTTGAATGATCTGATTGACATGACCCATTCCATTAGCTTAGCACCCGATCGTTTAGTATGTTGCTATTGCTTTTATCCATGACTTATACATGTTCCTATAACTATGAGATTATGCAACTCACGCTTACGGAGGAACACTTTGGGTACTACCAAACGTCACAACGAATCGGGTGATTATAAAGGAGTACTACAGGTGTCTCCAAAGGCAGATGTTGGGTTGGCATATTTGAGATTAGGATTTGTCACTCCGATTGTCGGAGAGGTATCTCTGGCCCTCTCGGTAATGCACATCACTATAAGCCTTGCAAGCAATGTAGCTAATGAGTTAGTTACGGAATGATGCATTACGGAACGAGTAAAGAGACTTGCCAAGAATTTAGATTGAACTAGGTATTGGATACCGACGATCGAATCTCGGGCAAGTAACATACCGATGACAAAGGGAACAACGTATGTTGTTATGCGGTCTGACCGATAAAGATCTTCGTAGAATATGTAGGAACCAATATGGGCATCCAGGTCCCGCTATTGGTTATTGACCGGAGATGTGTCTCGGTCATGTCTACATAGTTCTCGAACCCGTAGGGTCCGCACGCTTAAGGTTTCGATGACAGTTTTATTATGAGTTTATGAGTTTTGATGTACCGAAGGAGTTCGGAGTCCCAGATGAGATCGGGGACATGACGAGGAGTCTCGAAATGGTCGAGACGTAAAGATCGATATATTGGACGACTATATTCGGAGTTCGGAAAGGTTCCGAGTGATTCGGTATTTTTCAAGCACCGGAGAGTTACGGGAATTCGTATTGGGCCTCTTTGGGCCATACGGGAAAGGAGAGAAAGGGCCAAGGGTGGCCGCACCTCCCTTGGACTAGTCCGAATTGGACTAGGGAGGGGCCGACCCTTCCTTCCTTCTCCTTTCTCTTCCCTTTCCTTCTCTCCTACTCCTACTACATGGAAGGATTCCTAGTTGGACTAGGAAGGGGAATCCTACTCCCGTGGGAGTAGGACTCCCTAGGGCGCGCCATAGAGAGGGCCGCCCTCCCTCCTCCACTCCTTTATATACGGGGCAGGGGCACCCCATGGACACACAAGTTGATCTACGGATCGTTCCTTAGCCGTGTCGGTGCCCCCTCCACCATATTCCACTTCGGTCATATCGTCAGCGAGCTTAGGCGAAGCCCCGCGCCAGAGAAGTCATATCGTCATGAGCTTAGGCGAAGCCCTGCGTCGGTGGAGCATCATCATCGCCACCACGCCGTCGTCTTGACGGAACTCATCCCCGACACTTTGCTGGATCGAGTCCGGGATCGCCATCGAGCTGAACGTGTGCTGAACACGGAGGTGCCGTGACGCTCGGTGCTTGGATCGGTCGGATCGTGAAGACGCACGACTACATCAACCGCGTTGTTATAACGCTTCCGCTTTCGGTCTACGAGGGTACGTAGACAACACTCTCCCCTCTCGTTGCTATGCCATCACCATGGTCTTGCGTGTGCGTAGGATTTTTTTTTTGAAATTACTACGTTACCCAACAGTGGTATCCCAACAGTGGCATCCGAGCCTGGTTTTATGCGTTGATGTCATGTGCACGAGTAGAACACAAGTGAGTTGTGGGCGATATAAGTCATACTGCTTACCAGCATGTCATACTTTGGTTCGGCGGTATTGTGAGATGAAGCGGCCGGACCGACATTACGCAGACGCTTACGCGAGACTGGTTTCACCGCTTGAGCACTGGTTGCTTAAAGGTGACCGCGGGTGTCTGCTCTCTCACTTTAGTTGAACCGAAAAGTGGCTACGCCCGGTCCTTGCGAAGGTTAAAACAGCACCAACTTGACAAACTATCGCTGTGGTTTTGATGCGAGGTAAGAACGGTTCTTGCTCAGCCCGTAGCAGCCACGTAAAACTTGCAACAACAAAGTAGAGGACGCCTAACTTGTTTTTGCAGGGCATGTTGTGATGTGATATGGTCAAGACGTGATGCTATATTTTATTGTATGAGATGATCGTGTTTTGTAACCGAAGTTATCGGCAATCGGCAGGAGCCATATGGTTGTCGCTTTATTGTATGAAATGCAACGCCATGTAATTGCTTTACTTTATCACTAAGCGGTAGCGATAGTCGAGAAGCAATAGTTGGCGAGACGACAACGATGCTACGATGGAGATCAAGGTGTCGCGCCAAAGGATTTATGGTGATCATGACGGTGCTTCGAGATGGAGATCACAAGCACAAGATGATGATGGCCATATCATATCACTTATATTGATTGCATGTGATGTTTATCCTTTATGCATCTTATCTTGCTTTGATTGACGGTAGCATTATAAGATGATCTCTCACTAAAATTATCAAGTAGTGTTCTCCCTGAGTATGCACCGTTGCCAAAGTTCGTCGTGCCGAGACACCACGTGATGATCGGGTGTGATAAGCTCTACGTCCATCTACAACGGGTGCAAGCCAGTTTTGCACACGCAGAATACTCAGGTTATACTTGACGAGCCTAGCATATGCAGATATGGCCTCGGAACACGGAGACCGAAAGGTCGAGCGTGAATCATATAGTAGATATGATCAACACAAGATGTTCACCATTGAAAACTACTCCATCTCACGTGATGATCGGTTATGGTTTAGTTGATTTGGATCACGTGATCACTTAGATGACTAGAGAGATGTCTGTCTAAGTGGGAGTTCTTAAGTAATATGATTAATTGAACTTTAATTTATCATGAACTTAGTCCTGGTAGTATTTTGCAGATTATGTTGTAGATCAATAGCTCGCGTTGTTGCTTCCCTATGTTTTCATATGTGTTCCTAGAGAAAATTGTATTGAAAGATGTTAGTAGCAATGATGCGGATTGGATCCGTGATATGAGGTTTATCCTCATTGCCGCGCAGAAAGATTATGTCCTTGATGCACCGCTAGGTGACAGACCTATTGCAGGAGCAGATGCAGACGTTATGAACGTTTGGCTAGCTCAATATGATGACTACTTGATAGTTTAGTGCACCATGCTTAAACGGCTTAGAATCGGGACTTCGAAGACGTTTTTGAACGTCATGGACCATATGAGATGTTCCAGGAATTGAAGTTAATATTTCAGCAAATACCCGAGTTAAGAGATATGAAATCTCCAACAAGTTCTATAGCTAAAAGATGGAGGAGAATCGCTCAACTAGTGAGCATGTGCTCAGATTGTCTGGGTACTTCAATCGCTTGAAATCAAGTGGGAGTTAACCTTCCAGATAAGATAGTGATTGACAGAATTCTCTAGTCACCATCACCAAGTTAGTAGAACTTCGTGATGAACTATAATATGCAAGGGATGACAAAAGTAATTCCCAAGCTCTTCGTGATGCTGAAATCGACGAAGGTAGAAATCAAGAAAAGAGCATCAAGTGTTGATGATTGACAAGACCACTAGTCTCAAGGAAAAGGGCAAAGGGAAGAAAGGGAACTTCAAGAAGAACGGCAAGCAAGTTGCTACTCGAGTGAAGAAGCCCAAGTCCGGACCTAAGCCCGAGACTAAGTGCTTTTGCTACAATGGAACTGGTCATCGAAGCGGAACTACCCCAAGTATTTGGCGGATAAGAAGGATGGCAAAGTGAACAAAGGTATATTTGATATACAGATTATTGATGTGTATTTTACTAGTGTTCGTAGTAACCCTCGGTATTTGATAACGGTTCGGTTGCTAAGAGTAGTAACTCAAACGGAGTTGCGAATGAATGTAAACTGGTTGAAGGGAAGTGACGATGAGTGTTGCAAGTAGTTCCAAGATTGATATGATCATCATCGCACACTCCCTATACTTTCGGGATTAGTGTTAAACCTAAATAAATGTTATTTGGTGTTTGCGTTGAGCATGAATATGATTTGATCATGTTTATTGCAAAACGGTTATTCATTTAAAGTCAAAGAATAATTGTTGTTCTGCTTAAATGAATAAAACCTTCGATGGTCATACATCCAATGAAAATAGTTTTCGAACGGTTATTCATTTAAAGTCAAAGAATAATTGTTGTTCGCTTAAATGAATAAAACCTTCAATGGTCATACACCCAATAAAAATAGTTTGTTGGATCTCGATCGTAGTAATACACATATTCATAATATTGATGCCAAAAGATGCAAAGTTAATAATGATAGTGCAACTTATTTGTGGCACCGCCGCTTAGGTCATATTGGTGTAAAGCGCATGAAAGAACTCCATGCTGATGGGATTTTGGAATCACTTGATTATGAATCACTTGATGCTTGCGAACCATGCCTTATGGGCAAGATGACTAAAGACTCGCTTCTCCGAACAATGGAGCGAGCAAATGACTTATTGGAAATAATACATACTGATGTATGCGGTCCGATGAGTGTTAAAGCTCACGGCAAGTATCGTTATTTTCTGACCTTCACAGATGATTTGAGCAGATATGCGTATATCTACTTGATGAAACATAAGTCTGAAATAGTTGAAAGGTTCAAAGAATTTCAGAGTGAAGTGGAAAATCATCGCAACAAGAAAATAAAGTTTCTGCGATCTGATCGTGGAGATGAATATTTGAGTTACGAGTTTGGTCTTCAATGAAAACAATGCGGAATAGTTTCACAGCTCACGCCACCTGGAACACCACAACATTATGGTGTGTCCGAACGTCATAACCGTACTTTATTGGATATAGTACAAATCTATGATGTTTCTTACCGATTTACCAATATCGTTTTGGGATCATGCATTAGAGACAGCTGCATTCACGTTAAATAGGGCACCATCTAAATCCGTTGAGACGACACTATATGAACTGTGGTTTAGCAAGAAACCAAAGTTGTCGTTTCTTAAAGTTTGGGGCTGCAATGCTTATGTGAAAAAGTTTCATCCCGATAAGCTCAAACCCAAATCGGAGAAGTGCGTCTTCATAGAATACCCAAAGGAAATTGTTGGGTATACCTTCTATCACAGATCCAAGGCAAGACATTTGTTGCTAAGAATGGATCCTTTCTAGAGAAGGAGTTTCTCTCGAAAAAAGTGAGTGGGAGGAAAGTGGAGCTTGATAAGGTAATTTGTACCTTCTCCCTAATTGGAAAGTATTTCATCATGGAAATCAGTTCCATGATTCCTACACCAATTAGTGAGGAAGCTAATGATGATGATCATGAAACTTTAGATCAAGTTACTACAAAACCTCGTAGGTCTTCCAAAGTACAGTCCGCACTGTGAGTGGTACGGTAATCCTATTCGAAATCATGTTACTAGACCATGATGAACCTACGAACTATGAGGAAGCGATGATGAGCCCAGATTCCGCGAAATGGTTTGAGACCATGAAATCTGAGATGGGATCCATGTATGAGAACAAAGTGTGGACTTTGATGGAGTTGCTCGATGATCGGCAAGCCATATTATATAAATGGATCTTCAAGAGGAAGACGGACACCGATAGTAGTGTTACTATCTACAAAGCTCGACTTGTCACAAAAGGGTTTTCGACAAGTTCAAGGTGTTGACTACAATGAGATTTTCTCAATCAGAGCGATACTTAAGTCTGTCCGAATCATGTTAGCAATTGCCACATTTTATGAAATCGGCAAATGGATGTCAAAACTACATTCTTTAATGGATTTATTAAAGAAGAGTTGTATATGATGCAACCGAAGGTTTTGTCAATCCTAAAGAAGCTAACAAAATGTGCAAGCTCCAATGATCCATCTATGGACCGGTGCAAGCATCTCGAGTTGGAATACACGCTTTGATAAGTTGATCAAAGCATATAGTTTTATACTGACTTACGGTGAACTCAGATTTACAAGAAAGTAAGTGGGAGCACTACAAAGATTTCGATAAGTATATGTGAATGACATATTGTTGATCGGAAATAATGTAGAATTATTCTGCAAAGCATAAAGGAGTATTTGAAAGGAGTTTTTCAAAGAAGGACCTCGGTGAAGCTGCTTACATATTGAGCATCAAGATCTATAGAGATAGATCAAAACGCTTGATAAGTTTTTTCAATGAGTACATACCTTGACAAGATTTTGAAGTAGTTCAAAATGGAACAGTCAAAGAAAGAGTTCTTGCCTGTTACAAGGTGTGAAATTGAGTAAGACTCAAAACCCGACCACGGCAGAAGATAGAATGAGAATGAAAGTCATTCCCTATGCCTTGGCCATAGGTTCTATAAAGTATGCCATGTTGTGTACCAGATCTATTGTATACCCTACACTGAGTTTGGCAAGGAATACAATAGTGATCTAGGAGTAGATCATCGACAGCGGTCAAAATTATCCTTAGTGGAATAAGGATATATTTCTCGATTATGGAAGTGGAAAAGGTTCATCGTAAAGGGTTACGCCGATGCAAGTTTTGACACTGATCCGATGACTCTAAGTCTCGATCTAGATACATATTGAAAGTGAGAGCAATTAGCTAGAGTAGCTCCGCTCGAGCATTGTTGACATAGAGATTTGCAAAATACATACGGATCTGAATGTGGCGAGACCCGCTGACTAAGATTCTCTCACAAAGCAAAACATGATCACACCTTAGTACTCTTTGGGTGTTAATCACATAGCGATGTGAACTAGATTACTGAATCTAGTAAACCCTTTGGGTCTTGGTCACATGGCGATGTGAATTATGGGTGTTAATCACATGATGATGTGAACTATCGATGTTAATCACATGGTGATGTGATCTAGATTATTGACTCTAGTGCAAGTGGGAGATCAAGGAAATATGCCCTAGAGGCAATAATAAAGTTATTATTTATTTCCTTATATCATGATAAATGTTTATTATTCATGCTAGAATTGTATTAACAGAAACATAATACATGTGTGAATATATAGACAAACAAGATGTCACTAGTATGCCTCTACTTGACTAGCTTGTTAATCAAAGATGGTTATGTTTCCTGACCATGAACAAGGAGTTGTTATTTGATTAACAAGGTCACATCATTAGTTGAATGATCTGATTGACATGACCCATTCCATTAGCTTAGCACCCGATCGCTTAGTATGTTGCTATTGCTTTTATCCATGACTTATACATGTTCCTATAACTATGAGATTATGCAACTCACGCTTACGGAGGAACACTTTGGTACTACCAAACGTCACAACGTAATCGGGTGATTATAAAGGAGTACTACAGGTGTCTCCAAAGGCAGATGTTGGGTTGGCATATTTCGAGATTAGGATTTGTCACTCCGATTGTCGGAGAGGTATCTCTGGCCCTCTCGGTAATGCACATCACTATAAGCCTTGCAAGCAATGTAGCTAATGAGTTAGTTACGGAATGATGCATTACGGAACGAGTAAAGAGACTTGCCAAGAACGAGATTGAACTAGGTATTGATACCGACGATCGAATCTCGGGCAAGTAACATACCGATGACAAAGGGAACAACGATGTTGTTATGCGGTCTGACCGATAAAGATCTTCGTAGAATATGTAGGAACCAATATGGGCATCCAGGTCCCGCTATTGGTTATTGACCGGAGATGTGTCTCGGTCATGTCTACATAGTTCTCGAACCCGTAGGGTCCGCACGCTTAAGGTTTCGATGATGTTTTATTATGAGTTTATGAGTTTTGATGTACCAAGGAGTTCGAGTCCCAGATGAGATCGGGGACATGACGAGGAGTCTCGAAATGGTCGAGACGTAAAGATCGATATATTGGACGACTATATTCGAGTTCGGAAAGGTTCCGAGTGATTCGGTATTTTTCAAGTACCGGAGAGTTACGGAAATTCGTATTGGGCCTCTTTGGGCCATACGGGAAAGGAGAGAAAGGGCCAAAGGGTGGCCGCACCCTCCCTTGGACTAGTCCGAATTGGACTAGGGAGGGGGCGCACCTTCCTTCCTTCTCCTTTTCTCTTCCCTTTCCTTCTCTCCTACTCCTACTACATGGAAGGATTCCTAGTTGGACTAGGAAAGGGGAATCCTACTCCCGGGGAGTAGGACTCCCTAGGGCGCGCCATAGAGAGGGCCGCCCTCCCTCCTCCACTCCTTTATATACGGGGCAGGGGCACCCCATGGACACACAAGTTGATCTACGGATCGTTCCTTAGCCGTGTCGGTGCCCCCTCCACCATATTCCACTTCGTCATATCGTCATGAGCTTAGCGAAGCCCCGCGCCGAGAAGTCATATCGTCATGAGCTTAGGCGAAGCCCTGCGTCGGTGGAGCATCATCATCGTCACCACGCCGTCGTGCTGACGGAACTCATCCCCGACACTTTGCTGGATCGGAGTCCGGGGATCGTCATCGAGCTGAACGTGTGCTGAACACGGAGGTGCCGTACGTTCGGTGCTTGGATCGGTCGGATCGTGAAGACGTACGACTACATCAACCGCGTTGTTATAACGCTTCCGCTTTCGGTCTACGAGGGTACGTGGACAGACACTCTCCCCTCTCGTTGCTATGCCATCACCATGGTCTTGCGTGTGCGTAGGAATTTTTTTGAAATTACTACGTTCCCCAACAGAATCAATTTTACCAATTTCAAAGCCTTTTTCAATAAGGAACTTGGTCAAGCATTTATACCACGCTCTAGGAGCTTGTTTAAGACCATAAAGGGCTTTGTGAAGTTTGTAGACATGATTAGGTTTCTTAGGATTGACAAAACCGGGAGGTTGCTTAACATAAACTTCCTCCTCAATTTCACCATTTAGAAAAGCACTCTTAATGTCCATTTGGTACAAGGTGATATCATGGTGATTAGCATAAGCAAGTAAGATGCAAATGGACTCAAGTCTAGCAACGGGAGCATATGTCTCACCATAGTCCATACCTTCGACTTGAGTGTAGCCTTGGGCGACTAGGCGTGCTTTTTTGCGGACGACTTGACCATCTTCATCTTGCTTGTTGCGAAACACCCATTTGGTACCAATGATGTTGTGGTTGTTGTCGGGCTTCTCGACCAATGTCCATACTTGATTTCTCTCAAAGTTGTGTAGCTCTTCATGCATAGCATTTATCCAATCCGGATCTTCCAATGCTTCTTCAACCTTCATAGGTTCAATGCTAGAGACGAATGAGTAATGTTCACAAAAATTAGCAAAACAAGTTTTAGAGCGAGTTATTCTCCCGGTTTGGATATCATTGTAGATTTGCTCGACGGGATGATCTTGGCGATTCTTGCTCAAACTCGTGGGAGCTTTGGCTTGGCTCGGGGTGGAACATCTTCTTCATCTTGTTCTTCTTCTTGGCCTTCTTCATTGTTGACGTTGTCATTCTCTTGTCGTGGTGGAGAAGGAGGTTGTTGATGTTCATCTTGGCGTGCTTCCTCGTTTTCTTCGTCTTGGTGTGTCCCACTTGTGGATGCTTCCGTATCGATTCTTGGTTCACCTTGTCGTGAGGTAGAAGCTTCCACTTGGACGGACGAGGTACTCTCCTTCACCTCTGTTGGATGAATATTTCCACTAGACAAGTCTTGGATTGCTTCGGAAGGGTCTTTGTCTCCTACATCAATTGGCAATTGCTCTACTTGCGAGCCGTTAGATTCATCAAACTTCACATCTACCGTCTCTTCAACCTTTCGGGTGAAATTGTTGTTGACACGGTAAGTTTGAGAGTTTGAGCCATAACCAAGTAGGAAACCTTCATGAGATTTAGGAGCAAATTTAGAACGACGATGCTTATCAAGAATGTAGCATTTTGAGCCAAATACTCGAAAGTATCCAACTTGGGGTTTGTTACCGGTGAGGAGCTCGTATGCCGTCTTGCCGAGTAGCTTGTGAAGATACAAGCGATTTGTTGCATGACAAGCTGTCTCAACCGCTTCCACCCAAAAGTGATTTGGAGTCTTGTACTCATCAAGCATCGTTCTTGCCATCTCAATAAGAGTCTGGTTCTTCCTCTCAACGACTCCATTTTGTTGAGGTGTGTACGTAGCCGAGAACTCATGTGAAATCCCCTCTTCGTCAAGAAAGGTATCCACATTTGCGTTTTTGAACTCCGTTCCGTTGTCGCTCCGAACCTTCTTGATCTTCACGTCAAATTGATTTTGGGCCTTCCTAGCGAAGTTTTTGAAGGTCTTTTGGACCTGCGATTTGTCATCAAGAAAGAACACCCACGTAAATCTTGAAAAATCTTCAACTATGACTAGTACAAACGAGTTACCACCGAGACTCTTGTAGGCATTTGGACCAAAGAGATCCATGTGAAGTAGCTCGAGTGGTCTTCTCGTGGTCATTATGTTCTTCGCGTGATGACTTCCTCCAACTTGTTTCCCTGCCTAACAAGCACTACAAAGTCTATCCTTGTCAAATATGACATCTTTTACTCCAAGGATATGATCACCTTTAATAAGCTTATCAAGATTTCGCATACCCACATGACCTAGCCTTCTATGCCACAACCAACCCTTAGAAGATTTAGCAATTAAGCAAGTTCTAGGTTGAGCCTTTTTAGTGAAATCAACAATGTAAAGATCACCTCTACGTATACCAGTAAAACCATTTTATGATTGTCTCTTCAAACACTTGGCAATCTACCTCAAGAATAGGACATTGAAACCAAATCAACAAGTCTAGATATCGAAAGTAAATTGTACCCAAGGGATTCAACGAGCATGACATTTTGTATGGAGCTATCATGTGAGATGGCCACCTTACCAAGGCCAACCACCTTACCCTTTGAGTTATCACCAAAAGTGACATATTTTCGAGGGTCGTCGTTTTCATCAAGCTCACGGAACATATCTTTATCTCCGGTCATATGATCAGTACATCCACTATCAAGGACCCATTCCTTTCCTCCAGCCATGTAGCCGCAAAGATTTGCCATAAGACCAAAGTGTCTCATCGCATCATCAAGATCATAGTCACTATCATCATCATCCTCATCATAGTATCCATGTTCAACATCATCTTGTGATTGATCAATTCCTAGAGAGGGTAATTCATTAGATAAATGATCACTTCTATGGTTATCTTTATGGATTCTAATAGCTTCGGAAATGATATTGCTAATGATCCCAACATCTCCTATGGCACGCATGAGATTTGTAAGCTCAAATAGACAATCACCAAAGCTAGGATCACTAGAATCCATCTTACTCAAGGCAATAGATTTATGGAGACTTTCGACTAAATTTTTCAAGGAATAATCTGGAAATCATTCCTCAAGAAATCTCCATATAGTACAGGAAAAATCAAGAGTAGGCAAACTAGCAATCAAATTTTTGGGCAATCCTCTTATGATAAGATTGATAGTTCTAAGATTGCGAATCATGTCAAGATCCTCTTCGGGTGTGGGATGCAAAGGATCAATATGAGGTGCACAAGGGCTAGTAATGTACTTGTTCAAATTATATTCATTGAAAATCTCCAGCATTTCATTTTTCCACTCATGAAAATATTCTCCATCAAGAATAGGCACTCTACGTCTAAAGATCCCCAAAGTAGACACATCCATCTTCCTCCAAAGGTGTTTAAACCAAGGCGGTGGAGACCAATGCTCTGATACCAATTGAAAGAATCGAGAAGAGGTGTTCAGAGGGGGGATGAATAGACTCTTATCAAGAAAAGCTGCAATTTTTAATGTCTTGAGTTGAAGTGGAGTATTAGCACAAGTTTAAACATTCACAATACATATCAAGCAAGCATGCAAGCATACAAAGAGTATATGAGCAGCGGAAAGTAAGGCATGCAAGTTGCAAGAATGTAAAGGGATGGGATTGGAGTGTGCAAACGCAATTTGAAGACGCGGAGATTTTTTATCCGTGGTTCCGATAGGTGGTGCTATCGTACATCCATGTTGATGGAGACTTCAACCCACGAAGGGTAATGGTTGCGCGATTCCACGGAGGGCTCCACCCATGAAGGGTCCACGAAGAAGCAACCTTGTCTATCCCACCATGGCCGTCGCCCACGAAGGACTTGCCTCACTTGGGTAGATCTTCACGAAGTAGGCGATCTCATTGCCCTTACAAACTCCTTGGCTCAACTCCACAATCTTGACGGAGGCTCCCAAGTGACACCTAGCCAATCTAGGAGACACTACTCTCCAAGAAGTAGCAAATGGTGTGTTGATGATGAACTCCTTGCTCTTGTGCTTCAAATTATAGTCTCCCCAACACTCAACTCTCTCTCATAGGATTGGATTTGGTAGAAAGAAGATTTGAGTGGAAAGCAACTTGGGGAAGGCTAGAGATCAAGATTCATGTGGTTGGAATGGAATATCTTGACCTCAACACAAGTGTAGGTGGTTCTCTCTCAGAAAATATGTGTTGGCAGTGTAGACATGTTCTGATGGCCCTCTCCACGAATGAAGAGTGGGTGGAGGGGTATATATAGCCTCCACACAAAATCTAACCGTTACACACAAATTACCAAACTCGGTGGGACCGAATCATGAAACTCGGTCGGACCGATTTAGTTCATAATGTGACTGTTAGGCATTTCGGTGGGACCGACTGGATCAACTCGGTGGGACCGATGTGCTAGGGTTAGGGTAAATCCAAAACTCGGTGTGACCGATTACTCAAACTCGGTGGGACCAATTTGGGTAATAAGTGAAACAGAATGTTGGCCAAGCAAACTCGGTGGGACCGGTTGCAAATCTCGGTGGGACCGAAATTATTGCAATAGACAATAGAGAGTTTGCAAGCCCATCTCAGTGAGACCGAGATCCCATTGGTGAGACCGAACTGATTAGGGTTTCTGGCAGTGGCTATGTCAACTGAACTCGGTGGCTCCGGATAGAAAGAATCGGTGGGGCCGAGTTGGACTTTTTTGGATTGGGACAAATGTGGAAGTGAGAAAGTGGTTGGGGGCTTTGGAGCATTTCACTAAGCACTTTGAGCAGGCAAGCCATTAAGCAACACCTCATCCCTTCTTAATAGTATTGGCTTTCCGATGGACTCAATGTGATCTTGGATCACTAAAATAGAAAATGTAGAGTCCTGAGCTTTGAGCTTGAGCCAATCCTTTGTCCTTAGCATCTTGAAGGGGTTCCACATCCTCTTGTCCATGCCACTCCATTGTTGAACTTATCTGAAACATAATAGGTAGAAGCATTAGTCCAACAAGAGATAGGTTGACATTAATTACCAAAATCACCCAGGGAACACTTGTGCTTTCAGAAACCTTGTGGCAGACGTCCAAAGATAGGAAGATTTTGGAAGGGGATCGCAATAGTTCTTATTTTCACTCTTTGGCTAATTATAGACACATGAAAAATCATTTATCTACTCTTGTTGGCGAAAATGGTCCTATCTCTACTACCCCTTTCATGTTTGATGTGACTAGTTCTTTTTATAAGAACCCATTTCCTTTTGAGCCAAAAATTTCATTTAGGGGCCACTGGTACGCGTCGGTGCTATACAAACAGTTTTTAACCCCTTTCCGCGACGGTATTTGGAACCATTGCCAAGTGAGTGTGGGCGATAGGGGGGTCCTTCCCACACGACCCAGAAATATAGTAGAGTTCAAAAAATACAATTATACATGCGAAATCATTTCCGGATGCAAGTACATCCCACACAGTCAGTCACCGCTTTACGTTTCCGTTCGTATATATATACATCCCACACTATCGCTCCAAAGAAAACGTTTCTGTTCGCAAGTACATCACACAAAATTTTCCCGTTAAATCGTTTGAGATAGCGTTCCCATTGCACACAGTATTAAAAAATTTATCGTTTGCGTTATTGAATGCATCACACACGGTGCATAGAAGAAACTGTGTGTCAAAGGATGTTCATCACACACATTTTTTATGTGGTAAACGTTTGCGGCAGGTGGCCTAACACAAACATTTTTCAGGAGGATGTCGTGTGTGATTGTTCATTAATCTAACACGGTTTATTCCTAGAAACTATGTGCGTTATTGAATGCATCGCACAAGGTGTTTTCTCAATAACCGTTTGCAATAGAAAAACCCAATTAGCAGGCTAATTATCTGATTATTAATAATCCATTTCTTAATCTAATTGACATTTCATTTTAAGCACACAATATATTTCATTTTCATAATTGAAATACATAAGAGTACAACATCATATAGCTTCAGCACTCAGCTACCCAATTACACAACTACACCAGCACCAAGTTTCACATGCAACATCTATAACCTTTCGAAATTAGCATCACGACGGTACATAGACATATGTATCTCATTTGGAAAACTGCTTTGAAGGTATAAGCGAATATTGAGCCTTCATTGATGTTGAAGGTCTTTGTAACTTTAGGCCAGTGCCTGTGGATGATTGACCGTCCATCCTTCGTCCTCTTCAGGAACACTTCAATATGGAACCGTGGGTGTTGTATGAATACCTTCCCCGCCTCCTGACCATACATGTGGTTTTGAGAGGTAATCATCAGTGAACTACTTTGGAAAGGCCTGAAAACAAGGATGCACATAAATATTTTCTCTATATTGGAAATAGGGCAAAGGAATAAAAAAGGTAAGGTATATTAGTTAGTACCATCCTGTAGTGAACTGATGTCTTCTTCATTGTGCAGACAAAGATCTTGTTGTTTTTTGTCACTAATTTCTTTATCCTAACAATCTTTCTGAGCTTCTTGACTTGACTGATATTCATGGACAACTCATTTCCCCATATGCAAAAAGGGTCGAACAGTGGGTCAAAACCTCTGATAGCAGGACCTACATGTGTAAGACCAAATTGTTAAAAACCTAAATATTAGAATGGTTCCTGCAATTGCACAATAATGTGCTATTAGACAACGGACCATGCACGCTAACCTCGATTGTAAACCTCAAGCTTCCCATTGTTTCCACGCAACACATATAAGGTAGCTAGTCATCGTGTTAAGTAAGGTTTAGCATGCTACCAAGAAAATATGTTGATGAAAAATAAGCACATTGCAGATTTATCAGATTAATTCAAGCCACATGGAAAACCCATTTAGCCAAACCAAGCATGATTAAGAACTAGGAAATATAAGCTAGGGTTCCCCCCTGCTCCCCTCGGCGCCGTAGGCAACCTGCGCTCTCCCCCGCCATCGCCGGCCGTCGGTCGCGCCCCGCCCGCCTCCTCCCTCCTCCCCTCCCTGCACTCCCACACCCCCCGAGGCAGCGGAGTGCCCCATCTACTCCGCCCGTCTCGACCCGCCCTCCTCCTCCTTCCCCCTTCGTCGCTGCCGGCAGCAGCCTCCGGCGTGCCCGGATGGCGCCGGCGCCGGCGGATGTCCCTTCCCCGCGCGCCCGGAGGGGGAGTCGGGGCTCCCTCCTACCCGGCGGTGGTGCTCTTCGGTTGACGGCGGTGGGGCTCGATGGCGGTATCCAGCGGCCCTCGGGTGCCCTCAACGCGGCGGCATGGTTGTTGGCTGTGGGGCGGCGCTGTGGGATACTGGCCGGCGGCGCCCGCTCGACCCAGATCTGGGCCCTTCGGGCCCCATCTGGGCCGGGGCAGGCCTGCGGGTCCGGGCGGGATGGCGTGGCTCCCTGGTGGTGTGGCGAGGCGGCAGTGGCTGTGGTGGTGATGGCTCTGGTGGCCGGCGTGCTGCAGCGTGGCTGCAGGGACTGCCCAGACCCGTTTGGGTCCGGTCGGGCCGGCGTGGTCTGGCAAGTCCTTGTCGCTACATCCGGTCGGCTACGCACGGTGGTGGAGGTTGTTCCCTCCTGTTGGCTGCGGTGCGGTTGCCCTCGAGCCCGGTGTCTTCTCGTCCTTCCTCCAGGCCTCGTGTTGGCGACCTCAGTGAGACGATGAAGATGGGGCGGTATCCGTGGTGGCACAGGCTGGTGGGAGGCATGTTGGGCGGTGCGCTTCCGATTGTCTGAGGTGGCGGTGGTGGTCTTGGGGCGGGAGAAATCTCTGGCGGCTCGTTCGCCACCGGCGCGGCTGCGCCCGTGGGCGTTGCCGGAACCTCCTAACGGGCATCGGTGATACCCCTTCCCCACTGCCATCCGTGTACTGGGGTAAACCCTAGGACTTGTCCGGGCAGCAGCGGCGTCGTCGTCGCATTTCTTCCTGAAGATGTTGCTTGGTACGCGAGGCTTCGGAGTGCTTGGCGGGCGGTGGTACTTCTCCGGAGGGTGCAGCGGGTGTCGGCCATCTTTGCTTAGTTGAACTGCCGGTGTCGGCATTTGTTTCTTCTTCCTTTTTTTCTCTCCTTTTTCTTTTGGGCTTGTTTGTGCTGCGGCCCTAGCAAGCTAGTTGTATCGGTTGGAGGTTGCTTTATAATATAAACCAGGGGTAAACCCTTTTTCTTAAACTAGGAAATATAGCACTTGTATATGTTTCTCATGTATTAAGTGCGGCCAAATTCGATTTTTTCCTCACATGCACAACAATACAAAATTCTACCCACGCCAATTGGACATTGCATTGCAGAATTGAACCAAGCAGTTAACCAAACACCACAACAAATGAACCAAACATTAACTGAGCACCACATTGCACAATATAACATACTCCTAATAGAAGATCAGACAGTTACAAACCAAACATGCTTAACAACTTGGAAATATAGCAATTGTATTTGTTTCTCATGTATTTACTACAACCAAATTCAATTTATTACTCACATGGTATACAATAACATAATGCACCCACAACTATTGAACATCACATTGCAGAATTGAACCAAACAGTTAACTAAACACCACAACACAAATGAACCAAACTTTAACTGAGCCCCACATTGCATAATGTATAACCAAACCAAGCATGCTTGACAACTTGGACATATAGCAATTGTATTCGTTTCTCATGTATTTTGTAAAGATAAATTCGATTTATTTGTCACATGGAACACAATACAAAATTGCAGCCTGAAGAATTGAACATCACATTTGCAGAATTAAACCAAACAGTTAACTGAAGACGAAAACTAATTAACAAAACAGTTAATAAGTGAGCACCACACTGCATGACATATAGAACATATACACTAGAGCAACAGATTGCACGGTAAAATTAGATAGCACAATTCACTAGAATTTGTGAAGGAAAGGCAGGAGCAGCACACTCAACGGGTAAACCGAGCATGCTTAACTGGTGTAGCTAGCAAATGGCAAGGTGCTCCTCCAAGATCTGGGGGTCGGCACGAATGGCAGCCATCGCGACCTCATCAGCGCGTGCGGCCGTGATTTGCTTCTCTGCTGCCAAATGCTCCTTGAGATCTTGGCTAAACTGCGTGCACCATGGCTTAGGGCGGCGCTTATTTGGTGGAGGGGTCGGTGATTTGGGTCGAAGGTGTCGCGCTTGCGCCGGCGGTCGGGGCATGTAGGATGTGGAAGGAGGAGGAGGATGGGGGTCGGGTGTGGATTACCTGCCTGGATAGGTGAGGCAGAGTAGTGTGAAGGAGGGTCGCTGGCGAGGAGGTGGCGCTGCAAGCAAGGAGTGAAGGTCTCAACTTGGAAAGGAAGTCGGAAACAGGGGAAATGCGACTTTTGGTAAGGGGGAGGGGGCGGGGAGGTAGATATTTCCGAGGAAGCCGAAAATTTGGAATCGCTTCAGCCAAAAAACTGGCGCGCAAAGTGTCATCAGACATGGTCCCTTATTCAGAACTGTGTACGATATGTGAACATCACAAACGATTCAGATAGCTTAACCCGTGCGTGATGAGTTTGAACGTCAAAAATTTTGGTTCGAATTTCCATGGTTACAGTGGTCATCCACATCATTGCATAATTAGGGTACACAAAAGGAGACTACAACACACCCACACTTCTTAATCGAGCAAGTTCAGCAATTAAACGGAGCTAGCTGACCTAAACATTACCCTAACAAATTAAAGACCGGTGCTCTTAATTAAACAAAACAAAGAGTACTACTACGACTAGTGCTCGTCGATCTCCGTTGCTGCCTCCATGTCCAGCTCACTGCCGATGGTCTCCTGGGGAAGGGGCTCCATGGCATCAATCGCACCATACTCGACAAGCATCTCACCATCCGCGTCCGCCATATCTTTGGAATAGGCCACCACGAGGTGGGCGTGGGCGGCCGTGATCTGGGCTTTGGCGGGCTCCGTCGTGTCAAGATGTGCCGCGCAGGAATGGATGGCTGCTCGAACTCTCTCGGTGATTGCCAACTCTTTGGCCGTGGGTTGCCGACCGTTGTTGGAGAACCTTCCTTTGATTTGTGCGGTGACCACCACGAGCTGGGCGTGACGGCCTCGACATGGTGGTGGGCGGCCTCCATCAGGGCTAAGGCCGCCACTGCAAAACGGACAGCTGCTGTGCCGCTCTCGCCAGTTGCTATCCCCGAGGCAGATGCTGCTGCCGCCGCCTGAGAAGCAACAGCGGCCGTTTGGCTGCCTTGGCCGCCCGGACGCAGATTGCGGTCACCCTCACGAAGCTTGTTAGCACGCATTTGGCGGCTGCGTCCGCGCTCTCACCGGAGTGGGCCGCGGAAATTGTCCTCACGACGCGGGTCCACGTCCCCATCTTTTACCGACGATGATTGCATAGTGAAATGATATTTGGGGAGTGAGCTAGTGTGCTTGACACGCAGGCTGTGGACTCTAGCTGACACACCTTTTAGCGTAAGCCAAAGGCATACTATACACTGACGGTGCTCCAAGATATTTTGTGCTGCATCTCACATGGTTGGTGATAATAAACTGTGTGCGGTCTACTTGATTTTTCATCTTGATTTGAATTACGTGATGGGGTCACAGATGCAAAGGAGGGTGTTTGAATTGCTAGAACTTTTATTTGCAGTGAACATGCAACTATAGGCGTGTCGTCAAAAAATTTGGAATTATTCAAGGTTCGTTTGGACGTTTTTATACATTAACTTGGTGTCGGGGAAACAACACCTATGGGATCACAAAGAATCCCTTCTACGGTTGATAGGGCGCGGGGCTGTGGGAACAGCCGGATTAGAAGATCAACGCGGGGGAGTTTATCTAGGTTCGGGCCGCAAGCGATGCGTAATACCCTACTCCTGCTGGTGTATGTTTATCTGGTGTTCTTGGACTTGCTACAGAGCGTGCAGGGTCCAAAAAGTTCAAATCCTCTCTCAGTACGTAGCGGGCCTCCATTTATAGTCAAAGGGCCTGACACAGTGGCACACAGGAGGTGGAAAGTTGTACAGTAGTCGAGTTTATCCCTGGCACCGTAGGACAAAATGCATTTAATGCGCTGACGACATGCCCTTCTTGCTTTATCTGGGACGGCAAGGAAGCTCGTCCCACCTGTCATCGCCTCGCCTTGCTTCGACACACGTCCAGGCTGATGAGGCGTGTAGTGCCACGCTGGCTAGCTGCTGAGTTGGTGCGGTGGCAGAGTCTCCACGAAGATCTGCATGCCACCATGCAGGTGCTTGCTGAGTTGGCCTGGAAGCTGCATGCGGCCACGCAGGTGCCTGCCTAGTTGGTGGGCTGGTGGCTGTGTGGGAACGACGGTGAAGTCTTGGCAGGTGCGGGCCTGGCTGCGGCCCTGTGGATGTCTTCGGCAAGTCTTGCCGGGGCCCCGGCAAGGGTCTTGCTGCGGCATCGTGGGCGTCCCCGGCAAGGGTCTTGCCGGGGGTCTCGTGGGCATCCTCGGCAAGAATCTTGCCGAGGATCTTCGTCTTCTGGTTCTCATCTAGTCTTGTATGTTTCTGATCTCCACAAAAATCTGCATGCCACCATGCAGGCACCTCCTGAGCCCTTGTCCCAACGTGTCGATGGTGTCGGAACTCTCAGGCTCAAGGGTGGCGGCCTCGTTTGGGCAAGTTGCCCCGGCAAGGTTCTTGCCAGGGCTGTGGAGGCCGCCCCGGCAAGGGCCTTGCCAGGGGAGTTCACCTTGCCCTTCTGCTCTTCATGCTTCTGGTCTTGAGCGCTGCTCTGGTAGTCTTGCGTCTTTGCTTCCTCTTCTGCTCTGCCAAGCGTGGTTGCAAGCGTGGCTGCGACTATCCATGCACAAGTAAAAGGGGTACAGAAGGCCCCTACTTTTGTACATCGACAGGAGCCCCCGGGCCTGGGCCATATATAAGCACGGAGCGTTATTGGGCTAGGCCCAGAATGGTGCACGGGCATGCGTGGCAGAGTCTTATCGTAGTAACTCCCTTGCTCGTGTGCTTCCCCATGACCCGCGTTGAATGCTTGACGTGGGGGTCGTGCGTGGAATGACCGCAGCATGCTTGCTTCGTCCTGTAGTGAATAGTAAAGAGGCGGCCTGCATCTTCCCTAAAAAAGAGGGAAAACTGCAGGGCCACTGCTCATTTACTCTCTCAGCCTTGGAACCGCCGTTCCACGTTTCCCATCGCGCCCGCCCTCCTCTCCATGTATGCCACATGCACGATGCAAGGTAGGTGACGGATGCGCGGGATATGAGGAGATGCGCGATGGCCGATATTTGTGCGCCTTTGATTGGGCGGGGAGGGCGGTCGATGACCCTACTCGCTGCCAACTTAATGAGCCAGATTTGAACGGGCTCTTCGGAGGCGTAGAGCCGGTCTTTAGCCTTTCCCGCTTGGCTATAAAAAGGGACTCGAGAGGAGGAGGGGAGGCATCTTCTCGCGCCTTCCCTTTTCCTCCATTTTCCATCCACTGTCATGGCGAGAGGGCGTGGTCGCGGCCGTTCTCCTGCGGAGGCGACTAGGTCTTCCTCCCGCCAGAGAACCGCAGCGGTCAAGGAAGACCCAGCCGTCCAAGGCGAAGGCCATGCTTGAGGTGGAGGTGCCGGATGATACGTCTCCGTCGTATCTATAATTTTTGATTGTTCCATGCCAATATTCTACAACTTTCATATACTTTTTGGCAACTTTTTATACTATTTTTGGGACTAACATATTGATCCAAAGGCCCAAGTGCCGCCTCACATGCATTGCATGTTTTTGTTTCGAGAATATCCATATCAAACGGAGTCCATACGGGATAAAAACGGACGGAGATTTTTTTGGAATATTTGGAAAATCTGGAAGAAAGATCACCGTGAACCGGTGTCCGAGGTGGGCACGAGGTAGGGGGGCGCGCCCTACCCCCCAGGGCGCGCCCCTGACCCTCGTGGTCCACCCGTAAGGCATTTGACACCCTTCTTCGGCGGCAAGAAAGCTAATTTTTGGTAAAAAAATCACAGCGAAGGTTTCAGTCCAATCGGAGTTACGGATCTCCGGATATAAAAGAAACGGTGAAAGGGCAGCAGAACAGAATGCAGAAACAGAGAGAGACAGAGAGACAGATCCAATCTCGGAGGGGCTCTCACCCCTCCCATGCCATGGAGGCCAAGGACCAGAGGGGAAACCCTTCTCCCATCTAGGGAGGAGGTCAAGGAAGAAGAGGAAGAAGGGGGCCCCTCTCCCCCTCTCCTCCGGTGGCGCCGGAACGCTGCCGTGGCCACCATCATCATCACCGCGATCTTCACCAACACCTCCGCCATCTTCACCAACATCTCCATCACCTTCCCCCCTCTATCTACAGCGGTCCACTCTCCCGCAACCCGCTATACCCTCTACTTGAACATGGTGCTTTATGCTTCATATTATTATCCAATGATGTGTTTAAGGGACAATTTCGCAACTCCTACCACCACTTTTCCACACTCACTATATTTACTTTATTGTGTCTTTACTTTAACAGCCCCTAGTTTTCTTTTCGTGCTCTTTACTTTCCTGCAAGCCTATCCAAAAATACCTACAAAGTACTTCTAGTTTCATACTTGTTCTAGGTAAACCGAACGTTAAGCGTGCGTAGAGGTGTATCGGTGGTCGATAGAACTTGAGGGAATATTTGTTCTACCTTTAGCTCCTCGTTGGGTTCGACACTCTTACTTATCGAAAGAGGCTACAATTGATCCCCTATACTTGTGGGTTATCAAGACCTTTTTCTGGCGCCGTTGCCGGGGAGTTATAGCATGGGGGTGAATATTCTCGTGTGTGCTTGTTTTCTTTATCACTAAGTAATTTTTATTTGCTGTTCTTAGTTGTTCTTTATCTTTACTTATGGATATGGAACACGAAATACCAAAACAATTAGGTGTACTTGCTACTCATGGAGATGGGGAACCTCCTAAAACCCTCGATGCTGGTTATGTGAAAGATATTATGTACTACTTTGACAATCCTGAGAAACCCCCATTCAACTATGTAATGGGAGTAATGTTGGTTCAACGCGAATACTTTAGGGATTATCGCTTGACTCAAAAAGGGAAACTATTATGAGATCAAATTCATATATTGAAGTGGTATGCTAGACAACTATGCTTGAATTATGATTATACTTGTTTCTCTAGGATGAAGGCTCCACACCTTCCCTTTTCATGCAAATTTAATGAAAATGAAACCTTGGCTTCTTATGCTAGAGGTGTATATGATTTCTGTGATGTGGAACAAATAGAAGAATTTGTTGATTTTAAGGGTGCTTATGAAATTGAATCTTTGTTTGAAAAGTATGAAGCTTTTGATGATGCTGTTTATAGATCTAAAAATTTAGCTATCCTCAAATATTGCTATGAGAATTATGAATACAATTACAAAATTAATGCACTTATTGAGAAAGTATTCGCTGTCTAAGAAGAGAATAATATTTTGCAGGAATCTATGGCAGAAGAAGTTGATGAAACTATGAGCTCATTGGATGAAAAAGATGAGGAGGAGAGCGAAGAACAAAAGGAGGAAGAGCGGATTGATCACCCATGCCCACCTTCTGATGGGAGTAACTCTTCAACTCATACATTGTTTAAATCCCCTTCGTTCTTACCGAAGGATGATTGTTATGATGACTATTATGATCCCATTGATTCTCTTGAAATATCCCTTTTTGATGATGCTTGCTATGCTTGTGGCCAAGATGCCAATATGAATTATGCTTATGGAGATGAACTTGCTATAGTTCCTTATGTTAAACATGAAATTGTTGCTATTGCACCCACGCATGATAGTCCTATTATCTTTTTGAATTCTCCAAACTACACTATATCGGAGAAGTTTGCCCTTATTAAGGATTATATTGATGGGTTGCCTTTTACCGTTGCACATGATGATTTTGATAGATATAATATGCATGTTCTTGCTGCTCCTACTTGCAATTATTATGAGATAGGAACTATATCTCCACCTCTCTATGTTTCCAATACAACAAAATTGCAAGAAACTGTTTATACTATGCATTGGCCTTTACTATGTGTGCATGAATTGTTCTTTTATGACATGCCGATGCATAGGAAGAGAGTTAGACTTCGTCGTTGCATGATATATGTTACTTTGTGCTCACTACTAAATTCCAAATCATTGCTAATTAAAATTGGCTTTGATATACCTTGGGATCCAGGTGGATCCACTACTTGAGCACTATATGCCTAGCTTAATGGCTTCAAAGAAAGCGCTGCCAGGGAGACAACCCGGAAGTTTTAGAGAGTCAATCATTTCTGTTGAGTGCTTTCATATAGTTTAAAAACAACAAAAATAAAGAGGGGAACCCAAAACTTTTTCAAAAGGGAAAGTGAAAGTAAGAAAGACAAGCATTGTTGAAGTGGGAGAGCTCCTTGAACTTTGTTCATGCTCACGGCAACTTTGTGAATCTTGATTACAGAAACTTTTCAACAAAAATAATTATCCCCTTGTACAATTCCATTGTATTATAAAAATAATGTGCCAAGGTTTGCCTTTAGGATGTTTACAATGCTTGTTGGTTTGTACGGTGCAGGACAGAAACTTTGGATGTAGTGCGTGATTTTTAATTTTTTACTGGAATGTCAAATGGTTCTGATTCTTTGCACTGTCTTGCTGTACAAATTGTTTTTTTCCTAATTTTGGCAGAATTTTTCAACTATCAGAAGTATGGTGAATTTTCAGATTATTACAGACTGTTCTGTTTTAGACAGATTCTGTTTTTTATGCATAGTTTGCTTGTTTTGATGAAACTATCAATTTATATCAGTGGATTAATCCATGAAAAGGTTATATTACAGTAGACACAATGCAAAAACAAAATTTGAATTGGTTTGCAATAGTACTTAGAGTAGTGATTTACTTTTTTATACTAACGGATCTTACCGAGTTTTCTGTTGAAGTTTTGTGTGGATGAAGTGTTCGATGATCGAGAAGGTTTCGATGTGAGAAGAAGGAAGAGAGGCAAGAGCTCAAGCTTGGGGATGCCCCAGGCACCCCAAGTAAATATTCAAGGACACTCAAGCGTCTAAGCTTGGGGATGCCCCGGAAGGCATCCCCTCTTTCTTCAACAAGTATCGGTATGTTTTCGGATTCGTTTCGTTCATGTGATATGTGAAGATCTTGGAGCGTCTTCTGCATTTAGTTTTCACTTTTCTTTTATGCACCATGCTGGTATGAGATAGTCCTTGGTTGATTTATAGAATGCTCATTGCACTTCACTTATATGAGTATGGATTTATAGAATGCTTCATGTGCTTCACTTATATCATTTGAAGCTTAGATTGCGTGTTTCTCTTCACTTAGACAACCGCCATTTGTAGAATGCTCCTTTGCTTCACTTATATTTTTTAGAGTGCGGGCATATATTTTGTATAAAGAATTAAACTCTCGTGCTTCACTTATATCTATTTAGAGAGATGACAGGAACTGGTCATTCACATGGTTAGTCATAAAACCATACATAAACTTGTAGATCACTGGATATGATATGTTTGATTCCTTGCAATAGTTTTGCGATATAAAGATGGTGATATTAGAGTCATGCTAGTGGGTAGTTGTGGATTGTAGAAATACTTGTGTTGAGGTTTGTGATTCCCGTAGCATGCACGTATGGTGAACCGTTATGTAACGAAGTCGGAGCATGAGGTATTTCTTGATTGTCTTCCTTATGAGTGGCGGTCGGGGACGAGTGATGGTCTTTTCCTACCAATCTATCCCCCTAGGGGCATGCGTAGTAGTACTTTGCTTCGAGGGCTAATAAAATTTTGCAATAAGTATATGAGTTCTTTATGACTAATGTGAGTCCATGGATTATACGCACTCTCACCCTTCCATCATTGCTAGCCTCTTCGATGCAGTGCACGCCCTTTCTCACCTCGAGAGTTGGTGCAAACTTCACGGTGCATCCAAACCCGTGATACGATACGCCTATCACACATAAACTTCCTTATATCTTCCTCAAAACAGCCACCATACCTACCTATTATGGCATTTCCATATCCATTCCGAGATATATTTCCATGCAACTTCCATCATCATCATATACATGACTTGAGCATTTATTGTCATATAGCTTTGCATGATCGTAAGATAGCCAGCATGATGTTTTCATGGCTTGTCCGTTTTTTGATGTCATTGCTATGCTAGATCATTGCACATCCCGGTACACCGACGGAGGAATTCATATAGAGTCATATCTTTGTTCTAGTATCGAGTTGTAATATCGAGTTGTAAGTAAATAAAAGTGTGATGATCATCATTATTAGAGCATTGCCCCATAAAAAAAACAAAAAAAAGAGGCCAAAGAAGCCTAAATGGGGCAATGTTACTATCCTTTTACCACACTTGTGCTTCAGAGTAGCACCATGTTCTTCATATATAGAGAGTCTCTTGAGTTATCACTTTCATATACTAGTGGGAATTTTCATTATAGAACTTGGCTTGTATATTCCAACGATGGGCTTCCTCGAATGCCCTAGGTCTTCATGAGCAAGCAAGTTGGATGCACACCCACTTAGTTTCAGTTTGAGCTTTCATATACTTATAGCTCTAGTGCATCTGTTGCATGGCAATCCCTACTCCTCATATTGACATCAATTGATGGGCATCTCCATAGCCCGTTGATTAGATGCGTCAATGTGAGACTTCCTCCTTTTTGTCTTCTCCACATAACCCCCATCATCATATTCTATTCCACCCATAGTGCTATATCCATGGCTTGCGCTCATGTATTGCGTGAGGGTTGAAAATGCGGAAGCGCGTTAAAAAGTATGAACCAATTGCTTGGCTTGTCATCGGGGTTGTGCATGATGTGAATATTTTGTGTGGTGAAGATGGAGCATAGCCAGACTATATGCTTTTGTAGGGATAAATTTCTTTGGCCTTGTTATTTTGAAAAATACATGATTGCTTTATTAGTAGGCTTGAAGTATTATTGTTTTTATGTCAAATGATAGACTATTGCTTTGAATCACTCGTGTCTTAATATTCATGCCATGATTAGACATATGATCAAGATTATGCTAGGTAGCATTCCACATAAAAAATTATCTTTTTATCATTTACCTACTCGAGGACAAGCGGAATTAAGCTTGGATGCTGATACGTCTCCGTCAGATCTATACTTTTGATTGTTCCATGCCAATATTCTACAACTTTCATATACTTTTTGGCAACTTTTTATACTATTTTGGGACTAACATATTGATCCGATTGCTCAAAGCAGTTCCTCGCTCATTGCATGTTTTTGGTTTCACAGAATATCCATATCAAACGGAGTCCAAACGGGATAAAAACGGACGGAGATTTTTTTGGAATATTTGGAAAATCTGGAAGAAAGATCAACGCGAACCAGTGTCCGAGGTGGGCACGAGGTAGGGGGGCGCGCCCTACCCCTGTATGCCGCCCGACCTCGTGGTCCACCCGTAAGGCGGTTGACGCCCTTCTTCGGCGGCAAGAAAGCTAATTTTTGGTAAAAAATCACGGCGAAGGTTTGAGTCCAATCGGAGTTACGGATCTCCGGATATAAAAGAAACGGTGAAAGGGCAGCGTAACGTAACGCAGTAACAGAGAGAGAGAGAGAGAGATCCAATCTTGGAGGGGCTCTCGCCTCCCATGCCATGGAGGCCAAGGACGGGGGAAACCCTTCTCCCATCTAGGGAGAAGGTCAAGGAAGAAGAGGAAGAAGGGGGCCCCTCTCCTCCGGTGGCGCCAGAACGCTGCCGTGGTCACCATCATCATCACCGCGATCTTCACCAACACCTCCGCCATCTTCACCAACATCTCCATCACCTTCCCCCTCTATCTACAGCGGTCCACTCTCCCGCAACCCGCTGTACCCTCTACTTGAAAATGGTGCTTTATGCTTCATATTATTATCCAATGTTGTGTTGCCATCCTATGATGTATGAGTAGATTTTCGTTGTCCTATTGGTGGTTGATGAATTGCTATGATTGACTTAATTTGCTTGTGGTTATGTTGCTATCCTTTGGTGCCCATCATATGAGCGCGCACGTGGATCACACCATAGGGTTAGTTGTATGTTGATAGGACTATGTATTGGAGGGAAAGAGTGACAGAAGCTTCAACCTAGCATAGAAATTGATGCATACGAGATTGAAGGGGGACCAATATATCTTAATGCTATGGTTGGGTTTTACCTTAATGAACGTTAGTAGTTGCAGATGCTTGCTAATAGTTCCAATCATAAGTGCATACA
Source organism: Aegilops longissima (assembly GCA_021605205.1). Taxonomy (NCBI): domain Eukaryota; kingdom Viridiplantae; phylum Streptophyta; class Magnoliopsida; order Poales; family Poaceae; genus Aegilops; species Aegilops longissima. Next base: position 291,143,898 of record CM038676.1, read on the forward strand.
ATTCCAAGTAAGGGATGACATGCTAGCAGTGGCCTCTCCCACATAAAACTTGCTATCGGTCTAGTAAAGTAGTCAATTGCTTAAGGGACAATTTCGCAACTCCTACCACCACTTTTCCACACTCGCTATATTTACTTTATTGTGTCTTTACTTTAACGGCCCCTAGTTTTATTTTCGTGCTCTTTACTTTCCTGCAAGCCTATCCAAAAACACCTACAAAGTACTTCTAGTTTCATACTTGTTCTAGGTAAAGCGAACGTTAAGCGTGCGTAGAGTTGTATCGGTGGTCGATAGAACTTGAGGGAATATTTATTCTACCTTTAGCTCCTCGTTGGGTTCGACACTCTTACTTATCGAAAGAGGCTACAATTGATCCCCTATACTTGTGGGTTATCACCGTATAGGGCCGCGGTCGGCGAGGAGGTCGAGGTAGAGGTGGTCGCGGAAGGGGAACACCTGCGTCATCACCATCTCCGCCACCGTCTCCTCCTGCTTCATCGAGCGGCCATGTTAAGGACACGACGCTAGAGTTCATCCTGCAGCTGCATGAGCCACCGCGTAGCCGCCTTCGCCTTCCCGAAGTGTTCGCGAGGGTGCTGGAGATCGACCAGCGGCCGAGTATAAGGATTCACCTGAAGGGATGTTGCAATGGCGACATGTGGGTGAACACAGGGTTCCCCGCCCCTCATGTGATGTTCCTTCGTCGGGGTTGGAAGACCTTCGCACGTGCCCACTGCTTGATGAAGGGGCACGTTCTCCTCTTCAAACTAGTGGAGAGCGACTTGTTCTCCATCAAGGTCTTCGGGCGCTCGGGACACAGGATAGGGTGCTGTGCGGAGAGCTCGACCAACGACGAGAGATCCTCCTCGAGCGGCGATGAGGAGGGAACCAGCAGGGAGGACGACGGGGATAGGTCCGACTAGGCGTCGGATGCCCCGTCCCTGGGCGGAGCCGGCAGCAGCACCATCTGCACCTGGCACTCTCCTCGGCAAGAAGTTTGTCGGGGAGGGAGGCAGTTCTTGGTGGTGGCTCCTCGAGCCAGCTCCTTGAACTTCTCGGGGCCGTCGTTCTGGCGGCTGGCGCTGGAGGGCCGGAGAAGACGAATAAGGCGGGTGGCGGGCCGTCAAGTCAGAGTACGATGGCGTTGACGCCTTCATCGCGTATTGCCGGCCCGTTGCCTCATCTTTCGGCCTCTTCCCCGGCACCGCCATCACCAGCCTTCTTCTGGGCGGCCGCGGGGACGTTCTCTTGGTGTCTTCTGCTGCTCGTACCTCGCCTAGGCACTCCTTTTGCCCCCCTGCCATCCTGATCCGCTTCCTGAGGAGAGGGACAAGAAAGGGATTACGGGCATCTTATCCTTTTTTAGATCTTAAGCCTGCGGGCACTTGTTGAATTTTAGACTTTGTAACCCCTTGCTCATGCTCTCATTTCGTACGAATTGTACTTGTTTAATTAACGTATAATGAAAAAGGGTGCTTGCCGGGTTCTTTTGTGTGTGAGCGAGGCACCAAGGAGTGAGTCCTTGTTATTTTTAAATAAACAATGTTGCCCGCAACAAACCTTGCCGTTCTCTTGCCTTATACCACGCCTAAACCCACACCCTTGGCGGGGAGCAGGGGTAGAGTAGGATCGTACTCCTCGCTTGTTTCCCCTTCCACCGCAACTACAACCAGATTCTGGCCTGAAAGGGATTTCGGGCATAGGAAGGAGGGAGCACGGTGGCGTAGGAACGAGCAAGATTTCATACGTTCAAGTTTCATACAGAAACGCATAGCAGGGGAGAGAAACCTTATCTGAATTTGCAGCCCCCCGACAACCTTGGCTTGTCGGGATCAGGGTGTCGATCCATGTTCTTTTCTTTAGATGGTTCTGCAGAAATGCTTGCGCAGCCTGCAAACCAAAAAGAGGACTGAAAGAGACAGAAGGACACGCACTCGACCTCTACGCTAGGGGTTAGTTGCCGCCAAGCACTATCAACCCTAACAGAGAGAGAGACTCAACCTAGCATGCATGCTAATTCTAGGGCGCCAGCACTTCATTTATTTATCTGTTGCTCAGGTTCTGCGCCTGGCTTTGTATAAAGGGTTACATGCCTTGCCGGCAAGGCTTGTAGAGAAAGTGGTCTGCCGGGGGTCCCGGCAACCGCGCCTCATGGATAAAACTTGCGAAGATGTTCGATGTTCCAGGAGTTGCTCACTGGGATTCCATCTTCGGTCTCCAGGTGGACTGCACTAGGCCTGGTGACTCGTTTTACCCGATAAGGGCCTTCCCACTTTGGCGTCAACTTGTTAGAATTCTTGGCGGACTGAACTCACCAAAGAACAAGGTCGCCTTCCTCAAGGCTTCGGGCATGAACCTTGCGGCTATGGTAGCGACACAAGGCCTGCTGGTAGCGAGCGGCTCGCATAGCAGCCCAAAGAAGATCTTCCTCAAGGAGTGTCGCATCCTCTTGGTGCAACTGCTCTTGCTCAAGCTCATCATAAGCGAGCACTTGAGGTGACCCTTATATGAGTTTTGTGGGGAGAACTGCTTCTGCCCCGTAGACTAGGGCAAAGGGTGTCTAGCCAGTAGCTCGATTGGCATTGTTCTGATCGACCAAAGAACTGTTGGCAACTCATCAATCCAGCATCTTCTGCACTTGTGCAGCTTGTCGAAAGTTCTGGTTTTGATTCCTCATAACACTTCTGCATTCGCCCTCTTAGCCTGGCCGTTACTTCTGGGATGAGCAACAGAAGCAAAACAAACCCTGCTGCCGAGGTCTTGGATGTACTGCATGAAGGTGCGGCTCGTGAACTGCGTGCCGTTGTCGGTGATGACTCTTTTTGGCACACCAAAACGGCAGACCAGTCCCTTGAAGAACTTGACGGCTGACTGTGCTGTCACCTTTCTCACTGGCTCCACATCCGGCCACTTTGTGAACTTGTCAATGGCAATGTACAAGTACTCAAAGCCCCCGATGGCATGGGGAAAGGGACCCAATATGTCGAGCCCCTAGACCGAAAATGGCCAGGAAAGAGGGATTGTCTGAAGGGCTTGGGCTGGTTGATGAAGCTTCTTTGAATGAAACTGACATGCTTCACACTTGGTTACTAGCGCAGTCGCATCCTGGAGGGCGGTGGGCTAGAAGAAGCCTTGCCGGAACGCTTTTACGGCAAGGGCTCTTGACCCTATGTGGGAGTCACACATGCCCCCATGTATCTCTGCCAACAGCTTCAGTCCGTCCTCCCGATGAATGCACTTCAATTTCACGCCGTTCGGTCTCCTTCTGTATAGGGCATCATCCACAAAACGGGTACATGGTGGACCGACGGGCTACTTTCTTTGCTTCTTCCTGTTCCTCAGGGAGTCCGCCTGTTTGGAGGAAACGGACAATGGGCAGTGCCCATGTCGGAGCCTGTGGCTCGACGACAAGGACTAAAGGCTCATCTTCGGCCACAAGGGCAGCTGCCTCCACGGTCAGGGCTCGAGGCCCTACCGGGGCTCGCTGCTCTTCGGCAAGCTTGGGGCACTTGGCAACGTCCTTGCCGGCGGCTCCTGGGAGCTCAGCGGGAAAGTACTTGCCGGGGCCTGCCTTCCTTCGTTTCTTCTGTCCTACTGACGGATCAACGGATGGCTGAGTTAATTGAAGCACAAAGGTACGTGGTTCCACGGGCAACTTGAGGGCAGCGCGTTTTGACAGGTAGTCGGAAATGTTGTTCTCTGCTCGGGGAACATGCTCTGCTTGCAGCCCGTCAAAACGCTCTTCCAACTTCCTCACTTCATGCACATAGGCTTCCATCAACGGGCTCTGGTAATCCTTGTTAACTTGCTTGACGAAGAGCTGTGGATCACCTCTGATGATGAGCTTCCTCATTCCGAGGTCTTCAGTGATCCTAAGACCGGCAAGCAATCCATCGTACTCCGCCGTGTTGTTCGTTGATTTTTCCCGAGGAAAGTGCATCTGGACTACGTACTTGAGGTGCTCTCCGGTGGGTGCGACGAGTAGTACACCGACACCAGCACCTTGCAATGAGAAAGCTCCATCAAAGTACATAATCCAATCGCGGCACGTTTCCTTGCCGGGAAGGGTGGTCTCTTGAACTTTTTCATCGGGCGTTGCAGTCCATTCTGCTATGAACTCTGCCAAGGCTCGGCTCTTGATTGTTGAAGTACTTTCAAACTTGAGGCCAAAGCTCGACAACTCCAGTGCCCACTCCACAATCCTCCCAGTTGCGTCTGGGTTGTGCAAGATTCGTTGCAACGGGAGGCGGGTGACAACGGTGATCTCATGTGCTTGGAAATAGTGGCGCAGCTTTCTCGAGGCCATGAGGAGGCCGAAAATTAGCTTCTGCATACCAGAATATCTGGACCTAGCCCCTGCAAGAGGGAACTGACAAAATAAACTAGGTGCTGCACCATCTTCTTCTTCTGTTCAACTCCGCTAATTTGCGCGGATTCTGCCTTGCCGGGACCGGGCCTTGCTGGGTTCCGCCTTGCCGACGTCAAGCCCTGCCGAGGAGGACTCCGGCCCATCATCCGACGGCTCTGCTGCTACTGCTGCTCCTTCCTCGAGTTCCCTCTGTGCCACCAGTGTAGCACTGACCACTTGATTCGTTGCCGCTAAGTATAGCAGCAACGACTCTTGTGGTTTAGGTGCGACTAGTATCAGCGTGGAGGAAAGGTACCTCTTCAAATCTTGCAGTGCTGCCTCTGCCTCCGGAGTCCATTTTACTGGACCCACCTTTTTCAAGACTTTGAAAAAGGGGAGGGCACGCTCAGCAGATTTGGAGATGAACATACTCAGGGCAGCAACGTAGCCGGCAAGCCTACGGACGTCTTTGACTCGTTTTGGCGCCTCAATCTGCTCAATGGCTTTGATCTTGTCGGGATTTGCTTCGATTCCACGTTGAGACCCAAAGAACCCAAGAAGCTTGCCGAACGGCACACTGAACACACACTTCTCTAGGTTGAGCTTGAGGTTGATCTTGCGCAGATTTGCAAATGTTTCCTCTAGATCTTGTACGAGCGTGGCCCTGTCCTTGGTCTTGACCACTATATCATCCATATAGGCTTCCATATTTCTATGCAGCTGGGGCTCAAAACCAATTTGTACCGCTCGGGCAAACGTCGAACCAGCGCTCTTCAACCCGAAAGGCATTCATATAAAACAGTATGTACCACATGGTGTGATGATCGCGGTCTTCTCTTTGTCTTCCTTCATCAAGAAGATCTGGTGCTATCCTGAATAGGCGTCGAGGAATGATAGTAGGTCACACCCGGCAGTGAAGTCTACAATCTGGTCGATGCGTGGCAGAGGGAAAAGATCCTTTGGACAGGCTTTATTTATATCTGTGTAGTCAATACACAACCTCCACTTCCCATTCGCCTTACGCACCACCACCGGATTGGCCAACCACATGGGGTGGAGCACTCCTCTAACCAGGCCTGCCTCCTCCAACTTCCTGATCTCCTCAATGATGAACTCTTGTCGCTCCAAAGCTTGCTTCCTGACCTTCTGCTTGACGGGCCGCGCATGAGGACAGACAACAAGATGGTGCTCAATCACCTCCCTGGGAACGCCGGGGATGTCGGATGCTTGCCATGCAAGCACGTCGACATTCGCCCGCAGGAAGGCGACGATCGCGCTTTCCTATTTGCTGTCCAGGGTGGAGCTTATAGTGAAAGCCCTGCCCGTGTCGTCCTCCTTGACGGGCACCTTCTTTGTTTCTGGTGGTGCAGCCTTGGATTTCTTGCTCTTGCTGGTGGAGCTCTCTGGCACGTCCTCGGCGGGAGCACAACACTCCTAAGAGGTGCGCTTGCCGGAGTGTGTGCAAGAGGTCTTGCCGGAAAAGGTCTCGCCAGAAAGGGTCTTGGTCTTGCCAGCCTTCTTCCTCCCTGGAGCTTCGGCGGCAGGAGCAAGTGCCTTGGCCGCACTTGCCGCAACTGCCTCTTGATAGAGTTGGTCGGCGCAGATGAGCGCGTGTTTCTTGTTGGAGGGGACGGTGATGATGGTCAGCGGCCCCCGGCATCTTTAATGTGTTGTAGGCGTAGTGTGGCGCCGCCATAAACTTGGCCAGCGCTGGGCGGCCAAGGATCCCATTGTATGGCAAGGGGATCTCGGCAACATCAAAGATGATCTTCTCCGTCCTATAGTTCAGCTCGCCCCCAAATGTAACGGGCAACGTGATTTTACCTTTAGGCTGGCTCCTTCCCGGGTTGACCCTTTGAAACGTGCCCGTCTCTTCGAGATCTCCATTAGGAATCTGCAGCCTCTTGATCACAGCGGGCGAGATCAAATTCAGACTGGCCCCACCATCGGCCATCACTTTAGTCACCTTGAGGTTGCATATTGTTGGTGAAACCAACAACGGCAAACACCCAACGCAGTTGTGCGATCAGGGTGATCCTCGGTGTCAAAAATGATGGGTGTGCGGGACCACTTCAGTGGCTTCTGGGCATCGAATGATGGCTCCGCCGCAATGACCTCACACGCCCACTGCTTCAGTTGGCGGTGAGAGGTGTGCAGCGAGGCGCCACCGTCGACGCACATGGCCTCTGTAGCTTTCTGGAACTCGTGCTCGCCGGACTCGTCGTCCTCGTCATGATCATCATCTTCCTCCTTCTTGTCGTGGCCCCGAGCGGGCCTCTCTTGTTGGTTATCTTTGCCCCGGCGACCTCCTTGGCCGCCACGCTTCTTGCCGGACCCCTCAGCACCATCCTGACCTTTCTCCTTGTCCCGCCTCTCATATTCAGCTTTTTGCTTTTCTGCAAGCAGCTCAACATGTCAGCAGTTCTGAAGGTCATGGCCCTTGGTGCGATGGATCTTGCAGTATTGCTTGTCGGAGCCCATTGGCTTGTCGGCGGCCGCCAAGGCCCGGCAGGCGGCGCACCCGGCAACCTCCTTGCCGGGGTCATCGGCCTTGGCCTTCCTGGCGGCGCCGGGGTCACCGGATCCCTCAATGGCAAGCACAGTCTTGCCCTTACGCTTCCTGTTGCAGCGCCGACCCTTCTTGGTCGGGGCGGCGGTATCTTCGTCAGTGGAGTCGATTTTTGCACCGGCATCTTTGCCGGGCTACTTACTTCCTTCTTCAACAAGAGCATGCTACCTCTTGAGCACTGCGTTGGTTTTCCCTTGAAGAGGAAAGGGTGATGCAGCAAAGTAGTGTAAGTATTTCCCTCAGTTTTTTAGAACCAAGGTATCAATCCAGTAGGAGGCTACGCGCAAGTCCCTCGCACCTACACAAAACAAATAAATCCTTGCAACCAACGTGATAAGGGGTTGTCAATCCCTTCACAGCCACTTGCGAGAGTGAGATCTGATAGATATGATAGGATAATATTTTTGGTATTTTTGTGATAAAGATGCAAAGTAAAGTAAACAAAATAAAAACGACAAAAGAAATAGCTAAGTGTTGGGAGATTAATATGATGAAGATAGACCCGGGGGCCATAGGTTTCACTAGTGGCTTCTCTCAAGAGCATAAGTATTTTATAGTGGGTGAACGAATTACTATTGAGCAATTGACAGAATTGAGCATAGTTATGAGAATATCTAGGTATGATCATGTATATAGGCATCACGTCCGAGACAAGTAGACCGACTCCTGGCTGCATCTACTACTATTACTCCAATCATCGACCGCTATCCAGCATGCATCTAGAGTATTAAGTTCATAAAAACAGAGTAACGCCTTAAGCAAGATGACATGATGTAGAGGGATAAATTCATGCAATATGATAAAAACCCCATCTTGTTATCCTCGATGGCAACAATACAATACGTGCCTCGCTGCCCCTACTGTCACTGGGAAAGGACACCGCAAGATTGAGCCCAAAGCTAAGCACTTATTCCATTGCAAGAAAGATCAATCTAGTAGGCCAAACCAAACTAATAATTCGAAGAGACTTGCAAAGATAACCAATCATACATAAAAGAATGCAGAGAAGATTCAAATATTGTTCATAGATAAACTTGATCATAAACCCACAATTCATCAGTCTCAACAAACACACTGCAAAAGAAGATTATATCGAATAGATCTCCATGAGTGAGGGGGAGAACATTGTATTGAGATACAAAAAGAGAGAAGAAGCCATCTAGCTAATAACTATGGACCCGAAGGTCTGAGGTAAACTACTCACGCTTCATCGGAGGGGCTATGGTGATGATGTAGAAGCCCTTCGTGATCGATGCCCCCTCCGGCGGAGCTCCGGAACAGGCCCCAAGATGGGATCTCGTGGGTACAGAAAGTTGCGGCGGTGGAATTAGGTTTTTTGGCTCCGTATCTGATCGTTTGGGGGTACGTAGGTATATATAGGAGGAAGGAGTACGTCGGTGGAGCAACAGGGGGCCCACGAGGGTGGAGGGCGCGCCCCCTACCTCATGGCCTCTTTTGTTTCTTGACGTAGGGTCCAAGTCTCCTCGATCATATTCTTCCTGAAAATCACGTTCCCGAAGGTTTCATTCCGTTTGGACTCCGTTAGATATTCCTTTTCGCTGAAACTCAAATAGGCAAAAAATAGCAATTACAGGATGGGCCTTGGTTAATAGGTTAGTCCCAAAAATAATATAAAAGTGAATAATAAAGCCCAATAATGTCCAAAATAGTAGATAATATAGCATGGAGCAATCAAAAATTATAGATACGTTGGAGACGTATCTGGCATCCCCAAGCTTATTTCCTGCTTGTCCTCGAGTAGGTAAATGATAAAAACAGAATTTTTGATGCGGAGTGCTACTTGGCATAATTTCAATGTAATTCTTCTTAATTGTGGTATGAATATTCAGATCCGTAAGACTCAAGACAAAAGTTTAATATTGACATAAAAAATAATAATACTTCAAGCATACTAACAAAGCAATCATGTCTTCTCAAAATAACATGGCCAAAGGAAGTTATCCCTACAAAATCATATAGTCTGGCTATGCTCTATCTTCACCACACAAAGTATTTAAATCATGCACAACCCCGATGAAAAGCCAAGCAATTGTTTCATACTTTTGACATTTTCAAACTTTTTCAATCTTCACGCAATACATGAGTGTGAGCCATGGACATAGCACTATATGTGGAATAGAATGGTGGTTGTGGAGAAGAAAAAAAGGGAGAAGATAGTCTCACATCAACTAGGCGTATCTACGGGCTATGGAGATGCCCATTAATAGATATCAATGTGAGTGAGTAGAGATTGCCATGCAACGGATGCACTAGAGCTATAAGTATATGAAAGCTCAACAAAAGAAACTAAGTGGGTTTGCATCCAACTCGCTTGGTCACGAAGACCTAGGGCATTTTGAGGAATCCCATCATTCGAATATACAAGCCAAGTTCTATAATGAAAAATTCCTACTAGTATATGAAAGTGACAAAATGAGAGACTCTCTATCATGAAGATCATGGTGCTACTTTGAAGCACAAGTGTGGTAAAAGGATAGTAACATTGTCCCTTCTCTCTTTTTCTCTTTTTTTTATTTGGGCCTTTCTCTTTTTTTATGGCCTCTTTTTTTTTGTCCGGAGTCTCATCCCGACTTGTGGGGGAATCATAGTCTCCATCATCCTTTTCCTCACTTGGGACAATGCTCTAAAAATGAAGATCATCACACTTTTATTTTCTTACAACTCAACAATTACAACTCGATACTTAGAACAAAATATGACTCTATATGAATGCCTCCGGCGGTGTACCGGGATATGCAATGAATCAAGAGTGACATGTATGAAAGAATTATGAACGGTGCTTTGCCACAAATACGATGTCAACTACATGATCATGCAAAGCAATATGACAATGATGGAGTGTGTCCCAATAAACGGAACGGTGGAAAGTTGCATGGCAATATATCTCGAAATGGCTATGGAAATGCCATGATAGGTAGGTATGGTGGCTGTTTTGAGGAAGGTTTATGGTGGGTGTAAGATACCGGCGAAAAGTGTGCGGTATTAGAGAGGCTAGCAATGGTGGAAGGAAGAAAGTGAGTATAATCCATAGACTCAACATTAGTCATAAAGAGCTCATATACTTATTGCAAAAATCTACAAGTTATCAAAGCAAAGTATTACGCGCATACTCCTAGGGGGATATAATGGTAGGAAAAGACCATCGCTCGTCCCCGACCGCCACTCATAAGGAAGACAATCAATAAATAAATCATGCTCCGGCTTCATCACATAAAGGTTCACCATACGTGCATGCTACGGGAATCACAAACTTTAACACAAGTATTTCTCAAATTCACAACTACTCAACTAGCATGACTCTAATATCACCATCTTTATATCTCAAAACAATTATCAAGCATCAAACTTCTCATAGTATTCAACACACTCATAAGAAATTTTTACTATTCTTGAATACCAAGCATATTAGGATTATTTAAGCAAATTATCATGCTATTAAAGACTCTAAAAATAATCTAAGTAAAGCATGAGAGATCAATATTTTCTATAAAACAAATCCACCACCGTGCTCTAAAAGATATAAGTGAAGCACTAAAGCAAAACTATATAACTCAAAAGATATAAGCGAAGCACATAGAGTATTCTAACAAATTCCAAATCATGTATGGCTCTCTCAAAAGGTGTGTACAACAAGGATAATTGTGGTAAACTAAAAAGCAAAGACTCAAATCATACAATAGGCTCCAAGCAAAACACATATCATGTGGTGAATAAAAATATTGCTCCAAGTAAAGTTACCGATGGAAGTAGACGAAAGAGGGGATGCCTTCCGGGGCATCCCCAAGCTTTGGATTTATGGTGTCCTTAGATTATCTTGGGGGTTCCATGGGCATCCCCAAGCTTAGGCTCTTTCCACTCCTTGTTCCATAATCCATCTAATCTTTCACCCAAAACTTGAAAACTTCACAACACAAAACTCAACAGAAGATCTCGTGAGCTCCGTTAGCGAAAGAAAACAAAAGACCACTTCAAGGTACTGTAATGAACTCATTATTTATTTATATTGGTGTTAAACCTACTGTATTCCAACTTCTATATGGTTTATAAACTATTTTACTAGCCATAGATTCATCAAAATAAGCAAACAACACACGAAAAACAGAATCTGTCAAAAACAGAACAGTCTGTAGTAATCTGTAACTAACGCAAACTTATTGAACTCCAAGACATCAGCCAAAATAGGAGGACCTAGAAAATTTGTTTATTTATCAGCAGAAATTGGAATCAGTATTTTATCACGTTCTGGTGATTTTTAACAATTGTTTTCGTGAACAGAAAGTTTCTGGAAATTACAGCAAGATCAAATAACTATCATCCAAGAAGATCCTATAGGTTTAACTTGGAACAAACACTAATTGAAACATAAAAACACATCTAACCAGAGGCTAGATAAAATATTTATTCCTAAACATAAGAAAAAAGCAAAAAACTAAAAATAAAATTGGGTTGCCTCCCAACAAGCGCTATCGTTTAACGCCCCTAGCTAGGCATAAAAGCAAGGATAGATCTAGGTATTGCCATCTTTGGTAGGCAATCCATAAGTGGCTCTCATGATAGATTCATATGATAGTTTTATTTTATTCCTAGGGAAGTGTTCCATGCCTTTCTTTAATGGAAATTGGAATCTAATATTCCCTTCCTTCATATCAATAATTGCACCAATCGTTCTAAGGAAAGGTCTACCAAGAATAATAGGACATGAAGGATTGCAATCTATGTCAAGAACGATAAAATCTACGGGCACATAGTTCCTATTTGCAACAATAATAACATCATTAATTCTTCCCATAGGTTTCTTAATAGTGGAATCCGCAAGGTGCAAGTTTAGAGAGCAATCATCAAAATCACGGAAACCTAGCAAATCGCACAAAGCTTTGGGAATAGTGGAAACACTAGCACCCAAATCACATAAAGCATAGAACTCATGATCCTTAATTTTAATTTTAATAGTAGGTTCCCACTCATCATATAGTTTTCTAGGGATAGAAACTTCCAACTCAAGTTTTTCTTCATAAGATTGCATCATGGCATCAACGATATGTTTGGTAAAAGCTTTATTTTGACTATAAGCATGAGGAGAATTTAGCACGGATTGCAACAAGGAAACACAATCTAGCAAAGAGCAATTTTCATAATTAAATTCCTTGAAATCCAAAATAGTGGGTTTATTAATATCTAGGGTTTTGATTTCTTCAATCCCACTTTTATCAATTTTAGCAGCAAGATCTAAAAACTCCAAATTTTTGGAACGCCTTCTAGTTAAAGGTGGATCATATTCAGTCCCATCATTATCAAGATTCATATTGCAAAACAAAGATTTAATAGGGGACACATCAATAACTTTTAGATCTTCATCTTTATTTTCATAGAAATTTGAAGAACACGCTGTTATAAAGCAATCTTTCTTAGCACGCATCCTAGCGGTTCTTTCTTTGCAGTCATCAATGGCAATTCTCATGGCTTTGAGAGACTCATTGATATCATGCTTAGGAGGAATAGATCTAAGCTTTAAAGAATCCACATCAAGAGAAATTCTATCAACGTTCCTAGCCAATTCAACAATTTTAAGCAGTTTTTCTTCAAGCAAGGCCTAGGATTAAGTTTCCTCTATACGCGTTGTTACCAAAATTATTCCTACCAACAAAATTCACATCCATGGATTCATTATTATTCTCAATCAAAATAGACAAAGGCATATCATTAGGATCAGAAGAAACACTCTTAGTAGCAAATAATTTCATAAGTCCATCCATCTTTCCACTCAAAACATTAATTTCTTCTATCACATGCACTTTTTTATTAGTAGATCTTTCAGTGTGTCATTGAGAATAATTAACCATAATATTATCTAGGAGTTTAGTAGCTTATCCTAAAGTGAATTCCATAAAAGTGCCTCCCGCGTCCGAATCTAAAAGATTTCTAGAGGCAAAATTCAATACGGCATAAATTTTTTGTATAATCATCCACAAATTCAAACCATGAGTAGGGCAATTACGTATCATTAATTTCATCATCTCCCAAGATTGTGCAACATGTGCATGATCAAGTTGCTTAAAATTCATAATATCGTTTCTAAGAGAGATGATCTTAGCGGGAGGAAAATACTTACAGATAAAAGCATCTTTGCACTTATTCCACAAATCAATACTATTTTTAGGCAAAGACGAAAACCAAGCTTTAGCACGATCTCTAAGCGAAAAAGGAAATAGCTTCAGTTTAACAATATCATTATCCACATCTTTCTTCTTTTGCATATCACACAAATCAACGAGGCTATTTAGATGAGTAGCAGCATCTTCACTAGGAAGGCCGGCGAATTGATCTTTCATGACAAGATTCAACAAAGCAGCATTGATTTCACAAGATTCGGTATTGGTAAGAGGAGCAATCGGAGTGCTAAGGAAATCATTATTGTTGGTATTGGTAAAGTCACATAATTTGGTACTATCTTGAGCCATCGTGACAAACAAGCAATCCAACACACGAGCAAACAAAAAGCAAGCGAAAAAGAGGCGAACGAAAAAGAGAGGGCGAATAAAACGGCAAGGGTGAAGTGGGGGAGAGGAAAACGAGAGGCAAATGGCAAATAATGTAATGCAGGAGATAATGAATTGTGATGGGTACTTGGTATGTTGACTTTTGTGTAGACCTCCCCGGCAACGGCGCCAGAAATCCTTCTTGCTACCTCTTGAGCACTGCGTTGGTTTTCCATTGAAGAGGAAAGGGTCATGCAGCAAAGTAGCGTAAGTATTTCCCTCAGTTTTTGAGAACCAAGGTATCAATCCAGTAGGAGGCTACGGGCGAGTCCCTCACACCTACACAAAACAAATAAATCCTCGCAACCAACGCGATAAGGGGTTGTCAATCCCTTCACGGCCACTTGCGAGAGTGAGATCTGATAGATATGGTAGGATAATATTTTTGGTATTTTTGTGATAAAAATGCAAAGTAAAGTAAACAAAATAAAAATGACAAAAGAAATAGCTAAGTGTTGGGAGATTAATATGATGAAGATAGACCCGAGGGCCATAGGTTTCACTAGTGGCTTCTCTCAAGAGCATAAGTATTTTACGGTGGGTGAACGAATTACTGTTGAGCAATTGACAGAACTGAGCATAGTTATGAGAATATCTAGGTATGATCATGTATATAGGCATCACGTCCGAGACAAGTAGACCGACTCCGGCTGGATCTACTACTATTACTCCACTCATCGACCACTATCCAGCATGCATCTAGAGTATTAAGTTCATAAAAACAGAGTAACGCCTTAAGCAAAATGACATGATGTAGAGGGATGAATTCATGCAATATGATTAAAAAAACCATCTTGTTATCCTCGATGGCAAAAATACAATCGTGCCTTGCTGCCCCTCATCCTTTGGGAAAGGACACATAAGATTGAACCCAAAGCTAAGCACTTCTCCCATTGCAAGAAAGATCAATCTAGTAGGCCAAACCAAACCGATAATTCGAAGAGACTTGCAAAGATAACCAATCATACATAAAAGAATTCAGAGAAGATTCAAATATTGTTCATAGATAAACTTGATCATAAACCCACAATTCATCGGTCTCAACAAACACACCGCAAAAGAATATTACATCGAATAGATCTCCACGAGAGAGGGGGATAACATTGTATTGAGATCCAAAAGAGAGAAGAAGCCATCTAGCTAATAACTATGGACCCGATGGTCTGAGGTAAACTACTAACACTTCATCGGAGGGGCTATGGTGATGATGTAGAAGCCCTCCGTGATCGATGCCCCCTCCGGTGGAGCTCCGTAACAGGCCCCAAGATGGGATCTCGTGGGTACAGAAAGTTGTGGCGGTGGAATTAGGTTTTTGGCTCCGTATCTGATCGTTTGGGGGTACGTAGGTATATATAGGAGGAAGGAGTACGGCGGTGGAGCAACAAGGGGCCCACGAGGGTGGAGGGCGCGCCCTGGGGGGGTAGGCGCGCCCCCCTACCTCGTGGCCTCCTCTTTTGTTTCTTGACGTAGGGTCCAAGTCTCCTGGATCATATTCTTCCTAAAAATCACGTTCCCGAAGGTTTCATTCCGTTTGGACTTCGTTTGATATTCCTTTTCTGCGAAACTCTGAAAGAGGCAAAAAAACAGCAATTTTGGGCTGGGCCTTTGGTTAATAGGTTAGTCCCAAAAATAATATAAAAGTGAATAATAAAGCCCAATAATGTCCAAAACAGTAGATAATATAGCATGGAGCAATCAAAAATTATAGATACGTTGGAGACGTATCAGAGCACATCTATCAGCCAGAACATAAAGTTTGGCCACATCCTTAACCTTGTTCATTGCCATCTCTTCACGCATCTTGTGGTTGCGTACATTCTGATGGAACGCACTAACGACAGCGGCGGGGTGAACATCTGGGATGTTGTACTGCACTCGGCTGAACCTTCGGATGTACTTGCGCAGGGTCTCGCCGTCCTTCTGGGGGATGACATGCAAGTCGCTCGCCTGGCCAGGAGCTTGGTGGCCTCTAGTAAATGCGCCTGTCGGTGTCAAAACCGGCGGAGCTCGGGTAGGGGGCCCCAAACTGTGCGTCTAAGGTCGATGGTAATAGGAGACAGGGGACACAATGTTTACCCAGGTTCGGGCCCTCTCTATGGAGGTAATACCCTACTTCCTACTTGATTGATCTTGATGAATATGAGTATTACAAGAGTTGATCTACCAAGAGATCGTAATGGCTAAACCCTAGAAGTCTAGCCTGTATGACTATGGCTATGAGTATTCGCCTCTACAGACCTAGCCCTCCGGTTTATATAGACACCGGAAGGATCTAGGGTTACATAAGGACGGTTACAGAGAAAGGAATCTTCATATTCATTCGCCAAGCTTGCCTTCCACGCCAAGGAGAGTCCCATCCGGACACGGGTAGAGTCTTCGGTCTTCGTATCTTCACAGCCCATCAGTCTGGCCCATGGCGAACAGGCCGGACGCCCGAGGACCCCTGAGTCCAGGACTCCCTCAGTAGCCCCCGAACCAGAATTCAATGATGAGGTGTCCGGCGCGTAGATTGTCTTCGGCATTGCAAGGCGGTTTCCTCCTCCGATGACTTTAATGTCATACCCCTCGGCTTCTGTGTATCAACAACTTCAGCTTCCACGTGTCAAGCGAATGCGAGAGGTCAGGGTATTTTTGCAGATAACACCCCGGCCATGCGAGAAAGAGCGTCTATTTAAAGAGATTGGATCTCAGATCTATTCGGCACCACGCGGAAAAATCCTCAGAGATTGCTAGGGAAAACCACTCCAGCATGGCTAGCGCTCCCAGCTCCTCCTCCCGCCCCTGCGGCCCAGAAAAAGGTGAGTGGGAGAGGTGCTCCGTATCCCATGGTCAGATGGAGAAGCTGCAAACACATGGATTTCTTCCTCCCGCGGATTTGGTCCCTGTTCGAGCAGGGTTGACCTCCTTCAATGGCGGGGCTCAGGCTGAAAATTTCCCCAATCCATCCATGGGGAACGAGTGTGCTTCGTCCCTTATTTGCTAAGAGGTGTCGGATTTCCAATTCATCCATTCCTCCGAGGGCTTCTGGAGTATTACGGCCTCCAACTGCACAACTTTACTCCTGCCTCCATCCTGCATATCGTGGGCTACGTCACTCTTTGTGAGCTGTTCCTGGGTTGTGAGGCCCACTTTGAACTATGGAGAAAGCTATTCTTCATCGTCCCGCGCAACCACGAGGGATCAATTTTTGAAGTGGGCGGAGCCGAAATATGGCGCATCACCGAGATCGGATACCTGTGCGGCACACCAAAGAAGGCATCCGAAGAGTGGCCTTCCGTATGGTTCTATATTGAGGATGTCGCACTTCCAGACCCAGTTCGGAGGGGTCTTCCCGAGTTCACAAGTGTTCCTCTGAAGAAACGCCACAGCTGGCGCCCTCGGAGCCTCGAGGAGGAAGATAGTGCAGAAGTTTGTCAACTCATGAGCAAGATAAGGACGCTCGCTCAGTCCGGATTATCAACAGTCGAAGTAATGGCGACTTCCATAGCACAGGGGATTCAGCCACTCCAATACAGAGGTCTCCCCATGTGTCACTACAATGGGGAAGATGACGCCTCCCGCTGCGGCCGGAAGGGTCCGGATGCCCCCGCCGCTTTGGCCAAAATGTTGGCCGAACTGTTCAAAGGGGAGGAAGAGGAATTTCTACGTATCCAGCACAGAGATGGATTTTCCATGTATAGTCCTCCTAGCTAGGTAAGTCCCAACTCCTCTGCTCTACTCACTCCACCCCTTGAGCTACTTTCAATTAATATTAATTCGTCCATTTATAACAGCACCGGCGAAAGATTTCCGAAGGGCTTCACAGCCCCGCCCCGCAGCCCGAGGGCCAGAATTGGGACCTTGACCCCGGATTCGAAGAGGATCCAGATATATTCGTGGTGCTCGAGGATGGGGTGTTTTACCAGGCGAGCTATGACAACACAGAAGTGGCCATCATCGCTGATTATCCGGTCTTCTCCTTGCTTCACACGTAAGTAATCAGGAGACATCTCATCCGAAAGAGTTCTCTCATTCTGCATCACCCACCGCACCGTCCTGTGCTCAAAAGGGGAAGCGTTCGGCGCGCCATGCTACCCCTAGGGCATCTCCAAAGAGAGGGGCCCCCACACCGGGCAAGCCTTCAAAGAGGAAGGCAAACGAAGATACAACCGAGCCTTCATCAAAGAGGTCTGGATTTGCAAATATGTTCTTTAGTAGTCGCATCCAATTGTGACTTTTATGTTTGTCCTGTATCAGGAAAAGAGTGTGCCGGACTATGTCCAGGGGTCCGGCCAGTCATACTCCCCACAGTCGGGATCTAGATCCTACCGTAAAGACGGGGGCTGATACGGGGGTGACGCTGGATTTTCCTCCAGTCGAGGATTAGGATGATGTATCCGTCATCGTGGAGAGCGCCATGAATCATCGGTGCCAAAGGGCCGTTTTACGAGACCCCAACTTTTCAGAAGAGGCGTTTAATGCCTTCAACTCGGCTGATGCATACATCCGAGCTACTCGAGATGGGCTTAACAGAGACACGAATCAACATTTAAAAGATGTGCAGGTAAGTTTACTTTGTCCGCATATGATAACCATATGCCAGTAGCCCCCGAGACTTGAAGCAGTTGGTACAAACGATTTAAGGATCGTTGTATAACCAGGTTCTTACGGAGAAGAACGACCTGCTAGCCCAAGAGCTAGAAAAGTGTCGGACACACCTAACTGTTGTTACTGCCGAACTGGAAAAGTCCAAGAAGGCGTCCTCTGGTAATATTTCCCTCCATCGAGAAACAATAATTATATACGAGTTGTGCTAATACTGTTGCTTATCTCATAACAGGATCATCAGATCAACTGGAGGAGAAACTGAAAGCCGCTCAAGCGGGTGAGAAAGAGGCGAAAACACGACACGCCGCAGGCGAGCGTGTTCTGACCCGAGTCAGAGAGGAGAAAAAAAAATCCAGGATTCAAACACCCAGCTGGGCGAGGAACTGAAAGATGTGCAGGCCCAGCTGGCCAACTCCGTGAAGGAGAATAAAAGGCTGCGTGGCAACATATTCAGTATGTGGCCGAACTTACCTTATAATAGTTCAGAGATGAAAGGAACTGATAGAGTTATATTTGTAGGTATGCTGACGGGCCATCCCGAAGAGGAGATGTCCAGATTGTCGGACGATCTGCTGCAAGGGCTGTTGCAAATGCACGAGCAAGCTCGGTAGGAAATGCGGAGTGTTGCCAAGGCCTTATGGCCATCCGCCTCCCCTCCAGGAAGTATGGAGGAGCTTATAGAGCTATTCAAGGGAGCACGGCGGCGTATCCGATTATGGAAAATATCGGCCTGTCGGGAGGGTGCGCGAGAGGCCTGGGCCATGGTGAAAACACGGTATACCAAGCTTGATCCGAATCGCATGGCCCGGGTCGGACCTCTAGGGTCAGATGGAAAAGAAGTTCCCGTTAATTTGGTATATAACCAAGTAGCAGTAGCCGCCAAATATCCCCAACAGGATTGTAAGTTAGACAGCATGTTGGATGGTATAGAGGAGGAAATTTTTGAGTCCAGGTGACTATGTACTTTCCTTGACATATGTAACTCTAGCTGAATTGTAAAAATGATTGTCATGGCAGACCTTTTCGCTTCAACCTCTGGACCCGAAGGTGCGGAGTGTTTCCGAATACCAGAGCGGCCAAATGGACCGGGGTATGCGTGGAAACCAGGCGTAGGGGTCATAGTTGCTTGAACAGACAAGTTGTATCCGGCTAGTTATGTTATATTACATTAAGATTGTAAGAAACATCTTCCAGAGAGAATAGTTCCATTAAGGGTTCCTTTCCCTGGGTGTGCATGCGTTGATGTGCATGTCCGAACTGTGATTGAAAAGTCGCAGTATATTTAACTTCTGGGGGTTCACAATGGAGTGAATGCGAAAAAACATCTTTAATCCACCGACCGAATATTCCCTTAAGAACGCTAGCTTTCGGCTTCACCCAGTCTGAGGTACAGATCCGGATGACCCGCCAGTAACAATCGCAAATGTGCTCCCTTTATGTGCCCTAGCCGAACTAACGGGAACGTAGGGCATAAGCACAGGAGCCAGGCAACCCAGCTTGGCCAAATTTAAGTCATATCGATGCATATAATGGCGAAGAAAAGGTACACATGGGGAAAACGCATATGTAATGAGCTTGATGCTCAGAAAATAATAATAAGCTTCTGTCAAAGAAGCCCCCAGGTATAACTGATGTACACATTTGAGTATGGGTATGTCGCAGGTGCACGGTTTAGCCGCACGAAAAGCTTTTAAGGCTAAAAAAGGAAAAGGTGAAAAGAGAGGAAAAAGTAATGGAAACAATAGGGAGAAGGAGACAAACAAAGAGTTCGGCGCTAGGCGTAAAATCTTTGGAGTCTGGCCGCGTTCCAGGGGTTTGGCTCTAGGCGATTGTCTGACGCATCACACAGGCGGTACGCTCCTCCGGTGAGAACTTCGTCAATGATGAAGGGACCCTACCACTTGGGCTTGAGTTTGTCCTTTTTCTTCTTCGGCAGGCATAGAACAAGTTCGCCAATATTATAAGTCTTGGCCCGCACTTCTCTGCTTTGATACCTGCGAGCCTGCTATTGATAAAATGCGGAACGGGCTTTTCTGACGTCGCGCTCCTCCTCCAGGGCATCTAGGCTGTCTTGCCGATCGAGCTCGGCCTCTCTCTCTTTGTACATGCGCACTCGAGGTGAATCATGAATAATGTCGCGGGGTAGCACTGCCTCTGCCCCGTACACCACGAAGAAAGGTGTATATCCGGTAGTGCGATTGGGCATGGTCCGCAACCCCCAGAGTATAGAGTCGAGCTCCTCAACCCAGTGCTTGTCTAATTCTTTCAAAGAGCGCACTAGTCTAGGCTTGATGCCGCTCATAATAAGACCATTGGCTCGTTCGACTTGACCGTTTGTTTGCGGGTGATAGACAGAGGCGTAATCGAGTTTAATGCCCAGATTTGCGCACCAGGTTTTCACCTCATCGGCTGTGAAATTGGAGCCGTTATCGGTGATGATGCTGTGTGGAACACCATAACGGTGCACAACCCCGGATATGAATTCTATCACTGGTCCGGCCTCGGCCGTTTTAACTGGTTCGGCCTCTATCCACTTAGTGAATTTATCCACCATGACCAGCAGATACTTTTTCTTATGGCTTCCTCCTTTAAGGGGTCCGACCATATCGAGCCCCCAGACCGCGAATGGCCAAGTAATGGGGATTGTTTGTAGGGCGGTGGGGGCATATGGCTTTGGTTGGCGAAAAGTTGGCATACGACGTAACGTTGGACAAGGTCCTGTGCATATGCTCGGGCCGTCAGCCAATAAAAACCTATGCGGAAGGCCTTGCTAACAAGTGCCTGAGCTGCGGCGTGGTGCCCGCCGAGACCGGCATGAATTTCAGCCAAGAGCTTCCGCCCCTCTTCCTCGGAGATACATCTTTGAAGGACTCCAGTAGCGCTTTTCTTGTAGAGCTCTCCGTCGTGAACCTTGTAGGTCTTCGAACGCCGGACAATGCGGCGGGCCTCATTTTGATCCTCAGGGAGTTCTTTCCTATTAAGGTAGGCCAAGAAGGATTCGGTCCATGGGGCAATGACTGCCATAATGAGATGGGACGACAGTGTTATTTCGGTGGCTGAGCCCCCGATGATATCGGTGTGTTCGGAATCTGGGACTGTGTTCGGATCCAGACTGGTGTTGCCGCTCTCCCCTTGCCACACCACGGACGGCTTAAAAAGCCTTTCCAGAAAGATGTTAGGTGGGACGGGGTAACGTTTGGCACCGATGCAAGCAAGGACGTCCGCCCCTTGATTACCCTCTCGAGCCACGTGATGAAACTCGAGCCCCTCGAACCGAGCTGAGATTTTTAGGACGGCGTTGCGATAAGCCGCCATCTTCGGATCTTTGGCGTCGAAGTCTCCATTTATTTGAGATATTGCGAGGTTTGAGTCCCCGCGCACTTCCAAGCGTTGTATGCCCATGGAGACAACCATCCGAAGACCATGCAATAAGGCCTCGTATTCGGCTGCGTTATTGGAGTCTGTGTATAATATTTGGAGTATGTATTGGACTACGTCTCCAGTGGGGGACGTTAAAACGACGCCCGCTCCTAGTCCTGCCAGCATTTTGGAACCATCGAAATACATAACCCAGTTGGAATATGTGCCGTACTCTTTAGGGAGTTCGGCCTCTGTCCATTCAGCGACGAAATCCGCCAGTACTTGGGATTTAATGGCTCGACGCAGTTTGTATGTTATGTCGAATGGAAGGAGCTCAATGGCCCATTTGGCAATCCGGCCCGTAGCATCGCAGTTTTTTATTATGTCATTGAGTGGTACTTCAGAGGCCACCGTGATCGAACACTCCTGGAAGTAGTGTCATAGCTTCCGGGATGACATGAAGACCGCATATGCTATCTTTTGATAATGAGGGTACCGGGATTTGCATGGTGTGAGGATAGTGGATACGTAGTATACTGGCTTTAGAAGCAAGAATTTGTGTCTGACCTGTTCTCGCTCAACGACGAGCACGGCGCTCACCACCTGGTGTGTTGCCGATATGTATAATAACATGGGTTCGCCAACGTTCGGCCTAGCCAGGATTGGGTTGCTCGCTAGAAGGGCTTTTGTTTCTTCCAGTCCGGCCGTTGCCGCGTCCGTCCACTCGAAGTGATCGGTGCGCCGTAGAAGGCGTTAGAGTGGCAATGCCTTTTCTCCCAATCTGGAGATAAAGCGGCTTAAAGCTGCCACGCAACCGACGAGTTTTTGGACCTGTTTAAGGTCCGTTGGCATAGCCAATTGTGACAAAGCTCGGATTTTGGCTGGATTTGCTTCAATTCCTCTATTGGAAACGATGAAGCCCAGCAGTTTTCCAGCGGGAACGCCGAAAACACACTTTTCCGGATTGAGATTAATGTCATATGCACGGAGGTTGTCGAATGTGAGACGTAAATCGTCTATGAGTGTTTCGACGTGTCTGTTTTTGATGACGACGTCGTCCACATATGCTTCAACTGTCTTGCCGATCTGTTTCTCCAGGCATGTTTGAATCATGCGTTGGTAGGTGGCGCCGGCATTTTTGAGGCCGAAGGGCATGGTGTTGAAGCAGAATGGCCCATATGGGGTAATGAATGCTCTTGCGGCTTGATCGGGCTCCTTCATTTTAATTTGATGGTATCCGGAATATGCGTCAAGGAAGCACAGTGAGTCGTGTCCTGCTGTAGCATCAATGATTTGGTCGATGCGGGGGAGGAGGAAGGGATCCTTGGGGCAAGCCTTATTGAGGTCTTTGAAATCGACGCACAGGCGCCAAGATTTGTCCTTCTTTGGCACCATCACCAGGTTTGCCAACCAGTCCGGGTGTTTTATTTCTCTAATGAATCCGGCCTCGATTAAGCAGCTAGCTCCTCCCCATAGCAGCGTTTGGGTTCGAAAAAGCGCCGCGATGTTTGCTTGACGGTTTATATCCCTTCAATATATTGAGGCTGTGTTAAGCCAACTTGCGTGGGATTCCTGGCATATCAGAAGGGTGCCAGGAGAATATATCCCAGTTCTCGCGCAGGAACTTTCGTAGCACGGCGTCAACTGTTGGGTCTAGTTGTGCCCCAATAGATGCTGTCTTCTTGGGGTCCGTTGGATGGACTTGGAATTTGACTATTTCTTCTGCTGGTTAGAAGGAGGTGGATTTGGGTCGTTTGTCTAGGATCACATCGTCCCTGTCCACCGTGGAGCGCCTTGATCTTGATTAATTATTGATCATGGGGCTTGGATAATGCCTCAAGGGCCAGGGATGCGGTTTTATTTTCGGCGCAAAGTGCTATGTCCGGATCACTGGCGAGAGTGATTGTGCTGTTGGGCCCGGGCATCTTAAGCTTCATGTACCCGTAATGAGGTATAGGTTGGAAGCGTGTAAATGCATCTCGCCCCAAGAGGGCGTGATAGCCGCTGTTGAAAGGGGCCACTTGGAGGGTTATCTCTTCGGACCGATAATTCTCCAGCGTGTCGAATACCACGTCAAGTGTGATTTTTCCCGCACACCACGCCTCCCGACTGGGAATGATTCCTCGGAAGGTTGTGCTACTTTGCTCGATGCGGCTCCTGTCTATTTCCATTTTGTGGAGTGTATCCTGAGAACCTTGGTGAGCCGAAAGCCGTCCACGATCGGACTGAGGACCAAGGCGGCTGGTGCTAGGACTTTCCTATATTTTGGTTCGTCACCGGCATTAAAAGTTATAGTCGTGTCGTTCCAAGGGTTTATTGTTGCGATTTGGCAGACTTCGGCGAGTTCGTGGAGTGCCCTTTTGCGCCTATTGTTTGAAGCAAATGTTTTGAAGACCGTCAATACTTTGAGGTTGTTGTCTTCTGGGGGTGTTGTTCTGGGGTATTCTTGGTGAGGATATCCTCGCCACTCTTGGCCACTTGCCGGAGTATCCAACATGCCCTAAGGCTGTGGGTTGGTATGTTATCCGGTGTTGTGTGTATTTTGCATGGCCCATCGAGCCATCCTTCCAGAATGGTTCCGCTCTCCGTAATGGGCTTATATTTCTTTACTATTGGACCGGGCGTGCCGCGAGGGTGCACCCTTTTCATCTGAACGAGGGGTTGAGTGGGGACCAATGATTCCCAATGGGCTGTCTGAGTTTACCAGGCCCTTTCCATTGTGTTGTACTTCTGTATGATAGTTGCCAAGTCAGCAAAATGTAATATGCGATGGCGGTTGATGGCGTTGAGGATTCCTTCATCCGTGCAATTGTTGTGGAACGCTGAGGTCGCGTCTTCATCGCGGCAATCTTTAATCTTGTCTTTGACAAGGAGGAATCTGGCCCAGAAGTGGTGGACCATTTCCTGAGACTGTTGTCGTATGCACATGAGGGCGCTTATATCTGGGTGGGTGGGTGGATTTAAATCCGAACCCTGACCCAATTTTGGATCCGGAGTCTGAAGATCTTCCGAACTTAACAGCCCGGGCTTCGGGATATCAACTGATTTCTTAGGCCCGTCGTCCGATTCTATGTTCGGAGGGCAGGATGTATCTCTTCCTAGGTGGGTATCCGACCCTTCGAGGTCGGAGATCCGGACATAGTCCGTCCTCAGTACAGAGGAAGAGTTGTCGTCTCACTCCTCAACTGCCGCTATCTGGTGGGTGATCGGTGGAGATTTGATTTCTCTCTGATCGGGTTTAAGCCCAATTCGATCGTAGTCTATAGCGACCCCCAGGGCGGTGATGCGATCTAGGAGCTCGTTTAAAGATGAGAGATCCACCAGATCCATCTATTTGGAGTCAATACGAAGGGAATTTTCGATGACCCGAGAGGTCATCGTCGGCTTAACGGCCGAACGGGCGGTCATGGTAAAGCCACCCAGCCGGAGGGTTTGGCCTGGGGCCAGTGCTCCCCCAGAGGTGATATTTTCCTTTAGAACAAGGCGAGCCATCGATCCTATCTTCGACGTCACAGTGGAACTCTCAATGAAAGCACCAATGTCGGTGTCAAAACCGGCGGATCTTGGGTAGGGGGCCCCGAACTGTGCGTCTAAGGTCGATGGTAACAGGAGACAGGGGACACAATGTTTACCCAGGTTCGGGCCCTCTCTATGGAGGTAATACCCTACTTCCTGCTTGATTGATCTTGATGAATATGAGTATTACAAGAGTTGATCTACCACGAGATTGTAATGGCTAAACCCTAGAAGTCTAGCATGTATGACTATGGCTATGAGTATTCGCCTCTACAGACCTAGCCCTCCGGTTTATATAGACACTGGAAGGATCTAGGGTTACATAAGATCGGTTACAGAGAAAGGAATCTTCATATTCGTTCGCCAAGATTGCCTTCCACGCCAAGGAGAGTCCCATTCGGACACGGGTAGAGTCTTCGGTCTTCGTATCTTCACAGCCCATCAGTCCGGCCCATGGCGAAGAGGCCGGACGCCCGAGGACCCCTGAGTCCAGGACTCCCTCAGCGCCAACAAACTCGTGGCACAGATCCGACCAAGAAGAGATGGAATTGACTGGCAGGTGCATCAACCATGACATGACGTTGGGCTTAAGTGCCAATGGGAAGTAATTGGCGAGCACCTTGTCATCGCGGGCCCCGGTAGCTTGCATTGCGATGGTGTAGATGCTGAGGAACTCCGACGGATGAGTCTTGCTGTTGTACTTCTCCCCAACGTTAGGCTTGAACATGCGGTGGGAGGGCCACTGGAACTGCCATAGCCCACGGGTAAAGGCTTGACAACCCACCTCGTAAGGCAGGTCACTAGAACCCCCAGGCGTTGGGCGATCCATAGTGGGCCCCGCATGCCTATCCGACTGACACCTTGCCTCCCGCCGCCGCTCAATAATGGTCCAAGCATCTTCCAGAGCTCGCTCTTGAAGGACTTGACGTTGGTCGCGGCGGGCTCGTGGGTCGGACGAAACCGTGGAGACATTGTCACAGGCGCCTGACGAGCCGGCTGTTGTTGTTGCTGGCGTGGGGGAGGGGAGTGCACCGTGGTCGCAGCACCTCCGGTCTTCCCACCTCCAGCGTGTGCCAGCTCCACAGAGCGCCGGCTAGATGGTCCCGCTAGTTTCGGTTCGTCTTTGTTGGCGAAGCTGATGAGGCTTCGAATGATGGCTCTCCACTCGTCGAGCTTCTCCGCAGTGGGAGGAAAGTCGAGGAGCAGTTGCACGCACGCCAAGGCTTCTGCTAGTGTGGGCGGCGGTGACAGCTGCGTAGACCGTGACGCGCTCCGACTTCTAACCACGTTAGAAGGGGCTCTATCACGGTCTCGCGGTCGCGTGTCACTTCCGCCAGTGTCCAGGTGCGCACGCCGGCCCGATGCGTCCTAAGAGTGACGCAAAGGGCTCTTCCCGCGGTGGTGCTTGGGGGCGTCATCGTCGTGGTGTCGTTCATCGCGCGCGCGCTGGGAAGGGCACGGCGCGGGGGCCGGCGGTGGCGTCATAGAGGCTGCCGCGCCGCCCGTGGGCAGCACAGCCCTGCCCCCGGACCCTGCGGCGTGTGGCCCGTCGTCTTGGGGCCATACGACGTCGCTCGCCCGGCTCCGTGTGCCAGAGTGTCGTGGATGCTCACGGGCAATGCCTCCGGCGCCATCCGTGGCCACCCCACCGCGCGCCCGCGCTGGTGCGGACGGGCCTGCTCCAGGCGACCCGATCGCTGTTGTCCCCTTCTTCTTGGGGGCCATCATGATGATGAAGTCGAGGCATCAGATTCAAAACCGGATTTTCACAGCTCGCGCCCCCTACCTGGCGCGCCAAAGATGTTGGGGAAATGACACCTATGGGATCACAAAGAATCCCTTCTATGGTTGACAGGGCGTGGGGCTGCGGGAAGAGCCGGATTAGAAGATCAACGCAGGGGAGTTTATCCAGGTTCAGGCTGCAAGCGATGCGTAATACCCTACTCCTGCTGGTGTATGTTTATCTGGTGTTCTTGGACTTCGTACAGAGCGTGCAGGGTCCAAAAAGTTCAAATCCTCTCTCAGTATGCAGCGGGCCTCCTTTTATAGTCAAAGGGGCTGCCCTAGTGGCACACAGGAGGTGGAAAGTTGTCTGATGGTCGAGTTTATCCACAGCACCGTGGGATAAAAGCGCATTGTCTGCGCTGCCGACGTGCCCTTCTTGCTTTATCGGGGACGGCAAGGAAGCTCGTTCCACCTGTCGTCGCCTCGCCTTGCCTCGACACGCGTCCACGCTGACGAGGCGTGTAGTGCCATGCTGGCTGGCTGGCTGCTGAGTTGGTGCGGTGACAGAGTCTCCACGAAGATCTACATGCCACCACGCAGGTGCTTGCTGAGTTGGCTTGGAAGCTGCATGCTGCCACGCAGGTGCCTGCCTAGTTGGTGGGCTGGTAGCTGTGTGGGAACGACGGTGGAGCCTTGGCATGTGCGGGCCTGGCTGCTGATATGTCCATTTTGCATCATGCTTTTATATCAATATTTATTGCATTATGCGCTGTTATTACACGTTATGTCACAATACTTATGCCTTTTCTCTCTTATTTTACAAGGTTTACATGAAGAGGAGAATGCCGATAATTTGGAATTCAGGCTGGAAAAGGAGCAAATATTAGAGACCTATTCGCACAACTCAAAAGTCCTGAAACTTCATGGAGGCACGTTTTGGAATAAATAAAAATATTGGAGAAAGAATCAACCATAGGGGCCCACACCACAGCCCGCGAGGGTGGGGTGCGCCCCCCTCCTCGTGGCCCTGGCGGTCCTCCGGTGCCCATCTTACGCTATATGAAGTCTTTTACCTGGAAAAATCATAAGCAAGCTTTCGGGAAGAAACACCGCCGCCACGAGGTGGAACCTTGGCGGAACCAATCTAGGGCTCCGGCGAAGCTGTTCTGCCGGGGAAACTTCCCTCCGGGAGGG
This sequence comes from Aegilops longissima, assembly GCA_021605205.1. Lineage (NCBI taxonomy): Eukaryota > Viridiplantae > Streptophyta > Magnoliopsida > Poales > Poaceae > Aegilops > Aegilops longissima. Next base: position 291,171,754 of record CM038676.1, read on the forward strand.
GGAAATCTTCGCCATCATCATCACCAACGATCCTCTCATCGGGAGGAGGTCAATCTCCATCAACATCTTCACCAGCACCATCTCCTCTAAAACCCTAGTTCATCTCTTGTATCCAATGTTTGTCCCAAAACCTTAGATTGGTACCTGTGGGTTGCTAGTAGTGTTTATTACTCCTTGTAGTTGATGCTAGTTAGTTTATTAGGTGGAAGATCATATGTTCAGATCTTTTATGCATATTAATACCCCTCTGATTATGAACATGAATATGATTTGTGAGTAGTTACGTTTGTTCCTGAGGACATGGGAGAAGTCTTGCTATAAGTAGTCATGTGAATTTGGTATTCGTTCGATATTTTGATGAGATGTATGTTGTCTTTCCTCTAGTGGTGTTATGTGAACATCGACTACATGACCTTCACCATTGTTTGGGCCTAGAGGAAGGCATTGGGAAGTAATAAGTAGATGATGGGTTGCTAGAGTGACAGAAGCTTAAACCCTAGTTTATGAGTTGCTTCGTAAGGGGCTGATTTGGATCCATATGTTTCATGCTATGGTTAGGTTTACCTTAATACTTCTTCAGTAGTTGCGGATGCTTGCAATAGGGGTTAATCATAAGTGGGATGCTTGTCCAGAAAGGGCAGCACCCAAGCACCGTCCACCCACATACCAAATTATCAAAATGTGACGCGAATCATATGGCGTGATGAAAACTAACAGCGATAATTCCCATGTGCCCTCGGGAGCGCTTTTCTCTATATAAGAGTTTGTCCAGGCTTGTGCTTTGCTACAAAAAGTATTGGGCCATCTTGCTGCACCTTGTTTACTTTCATTACTTGTTACACATTACAAATTATCTTATCACAAAACTATCTGTTACCGATAATTTCAGTGCTTGCAGAGAATACCTTACTGAAAACCGCTTGTCATTTCCTTCTGCTCCTCGTTGGGTTCGACACTCTTACTTATCGAAAGGACTACGATAGATCCCCTATACTTTTGGGTCATCAAGACTCTTTTCTGGCGCCGTTGCCGGGGAGTGAAGCGCCTTTGGTAGGTGGAATTTGGTAAGGAAAAATTTATATAGTGTGCTGAAATTTACCATCACTTGTTACTATGGAACATAATCCTTTGAGGGCTTGTTAGGGTATCTTCACCCCGACCAGTGAAACAAAGAGTTGCTCCTCAACCTACTGAACCTACTGAAATTTTTTACTTTGAAATTCCTTGGTTATGATAAAGAAACTGCTAGCTAATCCTTTTACGGAGATGGAACATTACATCCCGATTTGCACCTAATCTATGTGGATGAAGTTTGTGGATTATTTAAGCTTGCGGTATGCCCGAGGATGTTATCAAGAAGAAGGTCTTCCTTTATCTTTGAAGGAAAGGCATTGACATGGTTTAGGCTATGTGATGATATGGGATCATGTAACTACAACCGATTGAAATTGGAATTTCATCGAAGTTTTATCCTATGCATCTTGTTCATCGTGATGCAATTATATATATATATATATATATATATATATATATATATATATATATATATATATATATATATATATATATATAGGGATTGACTATTAGTCACCCAGGTGAGGAATAGTTATTCTTCACCCTCTATTTTACCATCAATAGACCGTAATTTTACGTTTACGTAAGTTTTTCTTATTTCCGGCGTAAAAAGAGACCGTAAGAAAATATATAATCGTCCTAAAAATATTTTATGTCATGTAAAATTACAAGCGTAAAAACATAGTGTAAAATACACATAAACTGCAAATTTTCTTGTCTTATGACCTATATTTTTATTTTCTTATGCCAAATTTTACATAATGAATCAATAGGAATGTAACTATTTGAATTTCAAATGTAATTTAATTATGAAATGATCATAAGATTACCTCGGGTGAAGAATAAGTTATTACACTTACAGGTGATGAATAGGATCACTATATATATATATATATATATATATATATATATATATATATATATATATATATATATATATATATATATATATATATATATATATATATATATATATATATATATATATTTGGCCTCATGAAGGAGAAAGCATCGCTCAAGCTTGGGGGAGGCTTAAGTCAATGTTATATTCATGCCCCAATCATGAGCTCTCAAGAGAAATTATTATTCAAAATTTTGATGCTCGGCTTTCTCTCAACAATCGCTCCATGCTCGATACTTCTTGTACTGGCTCCTTTATGATGAAGACTATTGAATTCAAATGGGATTTATTGGAAAGAATTAAACGCAACTCTAAAGATTAGGACCTCGACGAAGGTAAGAAGTCAGGTATAACACCTAAGTTTGATTGTGTTAAGTCTTTTATGGACACCGATGTTTTCCGCGAATTTAGCACTAAATATGGACTTGACTCTGATATAGTAGCTTCTTGCTACTCATGTTGATCTCCCTAAGGAGAAATGGTTTAAATATAATCCTCCCATTGAAGTAAAAGTAGTTGCACCTATTAAAGTTGAAGAAAAGACTATCACTTATAATGTTGATCCTATAGTTCCTACTTCTTATATTGAGAAAGCACCTTTCCCTGTTAGAATAAAGGATCATGCTAAAGCTTCAATTGTGGTTCGTAAGAGTAGCACTAGAACACCTACACCCCCTGAGCACATTAAAGTTGAACCTAGTGTTGCTATGGTTAAAGATCTCTTAGCTGATAATATTGATGGGCATGTTATTTACTTCTGTGATGAAGCTGCTAGAATTGCTAGACCCGATACTAAGGGGAAACATAGACCTTTTGTTGGCATGCCTGTTATTTCTGTTAAAATAGGAGATCATTGTTATCATGGCTTATGTGATATGGGTGCTAGTGCAAGTGCAATACCTCATCCCTTATATAAAGAAATTATGCATGATATTGCACCTGCTGAGATAGAGGAAATTGATGTTACAATTAAGCTTGCCAATAGAGACACTATTTCACCAGTTGGGATTGTTAGATATGTTGAAGTCTTGTGTGGGAAAGTTAAATATCATGCTAATTTTCTTGTTCTTGGTTCCCCACAAGATAACTTTTGTCCCATCATATTTGGTAGACCCTTCTTGAATACTGATAATGCTAGGATAGACTGCAAAAAGGATGTTGTTACTATTGGTTTGGGGGATATGTCTCATGAGTTTAATTTTGCTAAATTTCATATGTCTCATGAGTTTAATTTTGCTAAATTTCCTAGACAACCCCATGATAAAGAATTGCCTAGTAAAGATGAAATTATTGGTCTTGCTTCTATTGTCGTGCCTCCTAATGATCCTTTAGAACAATATTTGCTCGACCATGAAAATGATATGTTTATGAATGAAAGAAGGGAAATAGATGAAGTATTCTTTAAACAGGGACCTATTTTGAAACACAACTTGCCTGTTGAAATCCTAGGGGATCCTCCTCCACCCAAGGGTGATCCCGTGTTTGAGCTTAAACCATTACCTGATACTCTTAAATATGCTTATCTTGATGTGAAGAAGATATATCCTGTTATTATTAGTGCTAACCTTTCAGAGCATGAAGAAAAGAAATTATTGAAAACTCTGAAGAAGCACCGTGCTGCCATTGGATATACTCTTGATGATCTTAAGGGCATTAGTCCCACTCTATGTCAGCACAAGATAAAATTGGAGAAAGATGCTAAACCGGTTGTTGATCACCAACGGCGGTTAAATCCTAAGATGAAAGAACTGGTAAGAAAAGAAATACTAAAGCTTCTAGAACCAGGTATAATTTATCCCGTTGCTGATAGTCGGTGGGTAAGTCCTGTCCATTGTGTCCCTAAGAAGGGAGGTATTACTGTTGTTCCTAATGATAAAGATTAATTGATCCCACAAAGAATTCTTACAGGTTATAGAATGGTAATTGATTTCCGTAAACTAAATAAAGCAACCAAAAAGGGTCGTTACCCTTTACCGTTTATTGGTCAAATGCTATAAAGACTACCCAAACATACACATTTTCGCTTTCTAGATGGTTACTCTGGTTTCTCTCAAATACCCGTGTCAAAAGAGGATCAAGAAAAGACCACTTTTACTTGTCCTTTCGGTACCTTTGCTTATAGACGTATGCCTTTTGGTTTATGCAATGCACCTGCTACCTTTCAAAGATGCATGATGGCTATATTCTCTGATTTTTTTGAAAAGATTGTTGAGGTTTTCATGGATGATTTCTTCGTATATGGAACTTCTTTTGATGATTGGCTTGAGCAACCTTGATGAGTTTTGCAGAGATGTGAAGAAACTAATCTTGTCTTGAATTGGGAAAAGTGCCACTTTATGGTTAATGAAGGTATTGTCTTGGGGCATAAAATTTCTGAAAGAGGTATTGAAGTTGATAAAGCTAAAGTTGATGCTATTGAAAAGATGTCGTGTCCTAAGGACATTAAAGGTATAAGAAGTTTCCTTGGTCATGCCGGTTTTTATAGGAGGTTCATTAAAGACTTCTCAAAAATCTCTAGGCCTTTGACTAATTTCTTACAAAAAGATGTTCCTTTTGTCTTTGATGATGATTGTGTAGAAGCATTTGAAATACTTAAGAAAGCCTTGATTTCTGCACCTATTGTTCAGCCACCTGATTGGAATTTACCCTTTGAAATTATGTGCGATGCTAGTGATTATGCTGTAGGTGCTGTTCTAGGACAAAGGGTTGATAAGAACTTAAATGTTATTCAATATGCTAGTAAAACTACTCTAGACAGTGCCCAGAGAAATTATGCTACCACTAAAAAAGAATTTTTAGCAGTCGTATTTTCTTGTGATAAGTTCAGACCTTATATTGTTGATTCTAAAGTAACCGTTCACACTGATCATGCTGCTATGAAATATCTTATGGAAAAGAAAGATGCTAAACCTAGACTTATTAGATGGGTTCTCTTGCTACAATAATTTGATTTGCATATTATTGATAGAAAGGGAGCTGAGAACCCCGTTGCAGACAACTTGTCTAGGTTAGAGAATGTTCTTGATGACCCACTACCTATTGATGATAGCTTTCCTGATGAACAATTAGCTATCATAAATGCTTCTTGTGCTGCTCCATGGTATGCTGATTATGCTAATTACATTGTTGCTAAATTTATACCACCTAGTTTCACATACCAGCAAAAGAAAAAGTTTTTCTATGATTTAAGACATTACTTCTGGGATGACCCACACCTTTATAAAGAAGGAGTAGATGGTGTTATTAGACGCTGTATACCTGAGCATGAACAGTAACATATCCTACGCAAGTGTCACTCCGAGGCTTATGGAGGACACCACACTGGAGATAGAACTGCACATAAGATATTGCAATCTGGTTTTATTGGCCTACTCTCTTCAAAGACGCCTGTAAGTTTGTCTTGTCTTGTGATGAATGTCAAAGAATTGGTAATATTAGTAGACGTCAAGAAATGCCTATGAATTATTCACTTTTTATTGAACCATTTGATCTTTGGGGCTTTGATTATATGGGACCGTTTCCTTCCTCTAATGGGTATACACATATTTTAGTTGCTGTTGATTACGTTACTAAGTGGGTAGAGGCTATTCCAACTAGTAGTGCTGATCATAACACCTCTATTAAGATGCTTAAAGAAGTAATCTTTCCGAGGTTTGGAGTCCTTAGATATTTAATGACTGATGGTGGTTCACATTTTATTCATGGCGCCTTTCGTAAAATGCTTGCTAAGTATGATGTTAATCATATAATTGCATCTCCATATCACCCGCAGTCTAGTGGTCAAGTAGAATTGAGTAATAGAGAGCTCAAATTAATTTTGCAAAAGATTGTTAATAGATCTAGAAAGAATTGGTCCAAGAAACTTGATGATGCATTATGGCCTACAGAACTGCATACAAAAATCCTATGGGTATGTCTCCGTATAAAATGGTTTATGGAAAAGCATGTCACTTACCTCTCGAACTAGAACATAAGGCATATTGGGCCATTAAAGAGCTCAATTATGATTTCAAACTTGCCGGTGAGAAGAGGCTATTTGGCATTAGCTCACTTGATGAATGGAGAACCCAAGCCTATGAGAATGCCAAACTGTTTAAAGAAAAAGTTAAAAGATGGCATGACAAAAGGATACAAAAGCGTGAGTTTAATGTAGGTGATTATGTGTTGCTATTCAACTCTCCTTTAAGATTTTTTGCAGGAAAACTTCTCTCTAAATGGGAAGGTCCTTACGTTATCGAGGACGTCTATCGTTCTGGTGCCATAAAAATCAACAACTTCGAAGGCACAAATCCAAAGGTGGTGAACGGTCAAAGAATCAAACATTATATCTCAGGTAATCCTATAAATGTTGAAACCAATGTTATAGAAACCGTAACCCCGGAGGAATACATAAGGGACACTTTCCAGAATGCTTCATACTCCGAAAAGGAATAGGTATGTGGTACGGTAAGTAAACCGACTCCAAAACAGTTCTAATGGCAAATTTTCTCCATTTTGGAATATTTAAGAAAATAGGAAAACAAGAAGTAGTCCGAAAGGGACACGAGGCAGCCACAAGGGTGGAGGGCGCGCCCCCTGCCTCATGGGCACCTCATGTGCTCTCCGGACTCCATTTTCTTACACGATACTTCTTTTGGTCGGTAAAAATTCATTATATAATCTCCCGAAGGTTTTTACCACCATACCATGCAAATATCCTCTGTTTTTGTTTCGAGCTGTTTTTCTGACAGATCTAGATCACCATGACGCCTCCAAGTGCCCCCATGGACAAGTTCTTCGAGAAGGTCATCAACCCCTACCTCACGGAAGTGCTGCAACATCCTCAAACAATTGAGATGCATGAGGGGGTGTTGCACATCCGCGATGTTGAGGGACCCAGGAGGACCGGAAGCGTGGAGACAAGACTTGACGCAATGGAGCAACAAGTTTTCAAGTGCCAAGGGATGGTGGAACGTGGACTCAACACCAACCACATGATGAACGTGGAGTTCACCAACAACCACAAGCTGGATGCCAAGAACATTGGGGAGGCCATCTTCAAGCTTCACGAGAAAACCGAGCACCTCCAAGCCCAGGTCTATGACCTGCAAAACCAAAACTGTGAGTATGAGTATAGATTCAAGAGGATGAGTTTGGCTACAGATTTGAGGATTCCGGAGACTCGATCATCCTTCTATGATGGCGAGCCTATGCCTTGGAAGATGGACGGCAAGCCTACCCCATCAAAAACTCCATGATCACCACCCCCGAGGAAAGAGATATAATCACATGGGTATGGGCACTCCCCTTGGCAACTGCCAAGCTTGGGGGGGTGCCCCGGTATCGTATCACCATCACACTCCTATCTTTACCGTTTTTCTTAGTTCGATCCTTAAGGTAATATCTTTGATCTGGTAGAATAAAGTTTTAGTATGATTTAGTTCTGAGTTTTGCTTTATGATCCTTCTATGTAATCGAGTCCGTGAGCTATATATATATATAATAAAGATTAGTGTTGAGTCAAGGGCTTGGTTATCTTGCTATGATCTTGAGGGAATAAAAATAAAAGAAAATAGAAAGAATAAAAAGAAGTAAAGAGATCATATTGATCTTATGGAGAGTAATGACTTCACATGTAAAGAGTATGATGAATAAAAGTTGTTGAGAGTTGACAAACACAGTTTTGGTCATCGTTGCAGTTAATAGGAAGTAATAAGGAAAGAGAGGTTTTCACATATAAATATACTATCTTGGACATCTTTTATGATTGTGAGCACTCATTAAAATATGGCATGTTGAAGAGTTGATGTTGGACAAGGAAGACAACGTAATGGGTTATGTTTTCTTATATCCGAAATAAAGTATATTGTCATGGATCATCCAACATGTTGAGCTTGCCTTGCCCCCTCATGCTAGCCAAATTCTTTGCACCAAGTAGAGATACTACTTGTGCTTCCAAATATCCATAAACCCGGTTTTTCCATGAGAGTCCACCATACCTACCTATGGATTGAGTAAGATCCTTCAAGTAAGTTGTCATTGTTGTATGCAATAAAAATTGCTCTCTAAATATGTATGATTTATTAGTGTGGAGAAAATAAGCTTTATACGATCTTGTGATATGGAAGCAATAAAAGTGACGGACTGCATAAGAAAGGTCCATATCACAAGTGGAAATATAAAGTGACGTTCTTTTGCATTAAGATTTCGTGCATCCAACCATAAAAGCACATGACAACCTCTGCTTCCCTCTGCGAAGGGCCTATCTTTTACTTTTGTCTTATACCTTATACAAGAGTCATGGTGATCTTCACCTTTCCTTTTCACATTTTATCCTTTGGCGAGCACTTTGTGTTGGGAAGATCCTGATATATATATATCTAATTGGATGTAAGTTAGCATGAATTATTATTGTTGACATTACCCTTGAGGTAAAGGTTGGGAGGCAACACTATAAGCCCCTATCTTTCTCGGTGTCCGATTAAAATTCCATACCCATAAGTATTGCGTGAGTGTTAGAAATTATGAAAGACTAAATGGTAGTTGAGTATGTGGACTTGATGAAAAGCTCTTATATTGACTCTTTCCGATGTTATGATAAATTGCAATTGCTTCAATGACCGAGATCATAGTTTGTTAGTTCTCAATGAAGTTTACGATTCATACTTGAAATTGTGAATAGATCATTACTTGAGCATAAGAAATCATATGACATATATATATATATATATATATATATATATATATATATATATATATATATATATATATATATATATATATATATATATATATATATATGCTGTTATAAGAATGATCATGATGCCCTCATGTCCGTATTTTATTTTTATCGACACCTCCATCTCTAAACACGTGGTCATATTTTTTGTTATCGGCTTCCGCTTGAGGACAAGCGAGGTCTAAGCTTGGGGAGTTGATCGTCCATTTTTGTAGCGACCAGACCGAATGGATCTAGCGCTCTGTGCTCGATGTCATCCTGGATCGATGTCTTGACACCACACGATGCTTGAAGGATTTATAGCGAGTAGCAATCACACACTTATTACATCGTTGTCCACAAGGAACTGAATACAATAATATGGCTTAAGGCCATCTAATAATAACAGCGAAGGCTTGGAAGATAAGCAAGTCCATCAACTCCAACGGCATCACCGAGTATAGAACCACGACCTAACACCTTACTAAATGCGAAAAGTCTGCAACGTGAAAAGTTGCAGCCAAAACAATTGACACATGGAATATCTTGGCAATGTAACACATAAGAGCAATGAAAGAATAAGCCTATACTACATGCATATATGGCTGGTGGTAAGGCTCTCTGACGTTACATTTGCATAAAGCTGATTTTCCCTACATCAAAGGAACAATTTTATTTAACTATCATGGTGGTTGTTAAACATTGAGAATGGTTGACAGCATCCTCAATCCCAATTAAAAGTACTCATCAAAACCCAATAACTTTTATTAGAAGTAACATGTTGAGATTCACATGATAATCAAGTACCGGATACTCAAATTGTCCATAACCGGGGACACGGCTAATCATGATTAGTTTATACACTCTGCAGAGGTTTGCGCACTTTTCCCCACAAGACTCGATCGCCTCCGATTGATTCTCGCACTACATGGTGTTTGAGAAGCGGATGACCGAGACATAGTCTTTCAGAAGCGCTAGCACCTTACATGTGGGTAGACCATACCAACCTACATCCCCTACATCAGCTAGCCTACCCGTAAGAGTTCGCACGACTTAGTCAACTACGCCAGAGCCCATAATTGGCTTGTGGCTGCTGCGGAAGTTTCAGTTTGAATAATCTTATGATCCCTTAGAGCACAGGTGGCGGTCCGATGAAATCTGAGCAAGTCTGATAGAAACCAGGTGCCTCAATCCACCCAGATGTGTGTTAGGTTGCCACCTTAGATAAACCATTAATTAACAATCTCACATCTGTCATGGATATTCACTCACCCAATCCACGTCTACTAGCATAGCATGGCATGAACAAGCAAGCGTGAAGTAACTCCCAAGGTTTCATAAGTAAAACAGTAATAGGTACTACCTCAATCTACTTCCCAAAACCCACAATTTAATTAGATCCTAATCATGCAAGTGTTTGAGGAATAGATCTAATGCATAAAACTGGGTATGAGAAGGTATGATCAAAGTGTTACTTGCCTTGCGATGATCCATGAGTCCTAGAGATTCAAATAACAAGCGGCGCACTCGGGTGATCTAACGCACAAACAACAAGCATACAATAAGTACTCATCTAATGCACAGAAATCTCGAATAAAAGATCTAACCAGAAAGTTCAACTTAAGAACCCTGGTTGCAAAAGAATCGAATCAAAATAAACTCGAAAGTCGAAACTCGAGAGAGAACGTCTCGGTTTAGCGATCTGAAATTAGGTCAAAATTTCACAGTAGCAAAACTCTGTGAAAGTAGGGTAGTCGGAACGGCGGTTTCGTTCTGAAACTCCGGCGCTTGAATCACTGATTCCGATAAGCGGCGAGAAATAAAACAGTTTTGAAAATCGGATCGAAATCAAATCGAAAATAATGGATTAATTCCGATTTAAAAAAAAAAGCGACGAACGAGTTAAAAAGCGAGCGTTAGTTAACGAGCGAATCCAACGAACGCGTTCATTGAAGCGAGCAGTTCGGTGAGCGTTCGTTAGTTAAGAAAACCGAAAAAATAAAACCAATCTAGGTTTTTTTAAAAAAACCGAACATATATATATTTTTAAAATAAACCGGACGGTTCGAGGATAAACCGAATCGGCTGGGCGGCGGTGACTACCTCCGTGATCGCCGAGGTCCGGGGGGCTCGGCGGGGCTCGGCGGGGTTCGGCGTCGGGCGGCGAGTCCACGGCGTCGGCGGCGGCGTCCACTACAGCGCGCGGCAGCTTCAGCGTCAGGCGCTCGGGCGGCGGCTCGGCGTGAGGCTGGGTTGGGGAGAGAGGCCGGGGGTTATAAAGGGAGGCGGTGGCTTGGGAGGGGAGGGGCAAGGCGCGGGGTGAGGCGGACTCGAGCGGCGGGGCTCTCGTCTTGTGGCGGGACACCGCTCGAGCGGCGGCATGAGGAGGAGGAGGAGGCGGCGGGCAGGCGCTAGGCACAGGGCCCGGCTGGCTTAGGCAGGCTGGGCCTCGGTCGGGTAGCAATTTTTTTTTAATAAAAATTAAACCAAAACGAATAAAAAAAAATACCAAACGAACTCGGATTTAAATAAAACAAATTTTCCCCGACTCCTAAAAATGAGTCGAACAAAATGAACTTTAAAAACAGCAAACATGCATAAAATTTTTAAAATGCTCATTTTTGCCTAAGCAAAATAAATCTTCCAAAACCAAATTTGGTTTATTTATAATACCTTCACTTTTCCTAATTGTTTGGGAAAGTCATATTATTCCCTCTCGAAATATTTTTATAGGAAAATCTTTATGAAGATAATTTAAATAATCCAATGATCCTATTTTTCAAAATTTGAGAAATCCCAAATATGAAAATTATGAAACTTCCAACTCTCTCCGAGGGTCCTTGAGTTGCGTGAAATTTCTAGGATCGGAAAATGCGAGAAAATATGATATGCATGATGACCTAATGTATAACATTCCAAATTGAAAATTTGGGATGTTACATACCTACCCCCTTAAGATGAATCTCGCCCTCGAGATTCGGGTTGGCTAGAAAATAGGTGAGGGTGGTCCTTAAGCAAAACTTCCTCTCTTTCCCAGGTGGCTTCATCCTCAGTGTGGTGGCTCCACTGAACTTTGCAAAACTTGATAACCTTGCTGCGAGTAACTCTGCTGGCATAATCGAGAATCTTAACTGGTTTTTCCTCATATGTCAAGTCATCCTTCAGCTGAATTGCTTCCAATGGCACTGTGTCTCTTAATGGTACCTCTGCTATCTCGGGGTGGCATTTCTTCAACTGAGAAACATGGAATACATCATGAACTCTGACAGTCCTTCCGCAATTCCCACTTATCATAACTTCTCCCATGCGTTGCAAAATCTTATACGGTCCAACGAAGCGGGTGCTAACTTTCCTTTAACTCCGACAGCTTAACTCCTCAAGCGGGGATACTCGAGATATACTCTGTCTCCAACCGTACTCAATCGCTTTGCGCTTTGAATCGGCGTAGCTCTTACATGCAGGTGGGCTACCTTGAGCCTGTCTCGACTTCACAATGATTTCAATGAGAAAATGTCTCCACGTCTTCAAGGCATGCTGTGGCTGCTAACTCCAAATCATGAGTGGCATAATTCAACTCATGGGGCTTAAGTTGTCGTGAAGCATCTGAAACAACTCTTCCTTCCTGCATAAGCACTGCTCCAAGTCCTCGGCGTGAAGCGTGCAATACACCTCATAATCCTTAGTTTGATCTCGCAATATCAAAACTGGTGAGGTAACCAGTCTTTTCTTCAACTCCTGAAAACTTGCCTCACAGTCCTCGGTCCATATGAATTTGTTTTCCTTCTTCAACAATTACATCATAGGCTTTGCAATCCTTGAGAAATTCTCAATGAATCTCCGTAGTATCCTGCGAGTCCAAGGAAACTCGAATCTCTCAACTGTCGTTGGTGCTTCCCATTTGGTTCTGGTCTCAACCTTTGTGGGGTCAACTGCTATCCCTTCTCCGGATATAACATGTCCGAGAAATCCAACTTCCTTTAGCCAAAACTCACATTTGCTTGAACTTGGCATACAAGCTGGTGTTCCTCGGTTTCTCCAAAACCAATCGCAAATGTTCCTTATGTTCTTCTTCATTCTTGAGAAAATCAAAATGTCATCGATGAACACCACGACGAACTTGTCCAAAATTCCATAAACACTTTGTTCATCGGGTTCATAAAATAGGCTGGTGCGTTAGTCGGTCAAATGACATAACGGTATACTCATACAGTCCATATCTCGTGGTAAATGTTGTCTTGGGTATGTCCTGCTCCCGAATCTTCAACTGATGGTACCCTGATCGCAAGTCGATCTTAGAAAACACTTTGGCTCCTTGCAAGCGATCAAACAGATCATTTATCATAGGTAGTGGGTACTTGTTCTTGATTGTTACTTCATTCAATCCACGATAATCAACAACCATTCTCAACGATCCATCCTTCTTCTCCACCAACAAAACGGGTGATCCCCAAGGTGAAGAACTTGGGCGAATAAAACCTTTATCCAATAGTTCCTTAATCTGTTTCTTAATTTCTGCCAAATCCTTTGCGGGCATCCTGTATGGTCGCTTCGATATCGGGCCTGTTCCTGGCAACAGCTCGATCAAAAACTCGATGTCTCTATCCGGCGGCATTCCTGGCAACTCTTCCGGAAATACATCAGGATAATCCTTTACCACTGGTACTTCTTCCTGTACCACTCCTGATAAGCAATTAAATTGTGCTCTCCTCGGCTCGTGCCGTGATACATACTTAATCCTTCTTCCTTCTGGTGTGGTGAGCAAAATTGAACTTGTGGTACAATCTATGTTTCCTCCATACTTTGATAACCAATCCATTCCTAATATCACATCCAATCCTTGGGATTCCAGAACTATTAGGTCTGAAGGGAAAACATAGTGTCCAAACCTTAGTGGCAGTCGATCACACCATTTACTAGCCATGTACTCCGCTCCGGGTGAGGTTACTAGCATGGGTGACCTAAGGGCTTGGGTTGGTAACTTGTACTTATCCACAAATCCCTTGATATGTATGAATGCGATGCACCAAGTATCAAAAAGAACAAGCTGCGATAAATGACTTAACCAAAACTTACCGATTCTTGCATCGGGCTGATCTTCAACCTCCTCCACATCAATGTGGTTCACATCCCCCCGTTGAAAGGGTTGGGCTTCTTTCGAGCTTCCATTGCCATTTCCATTCACGGCCTTCGGACAGTCATTTGCATAATGCCCGATCTTGCGGCACTTAAAGCAAGTAATGTAACTCAGGTCTACCTTGGATGGTGTAGAGCGGGTTGGTGCGGTTCTGTCCGTTGCTTCCTCCATTCCGTTCCCATTCTTGGTGCCATTATGGTTATGCGAATTACCTCCTCCATGGGTATGCTGAAACTGAATTCCTGATTTAGGGGTATAACGAGGCTTCTGCTGGGATCGAGTTATACTTCCCTTGTCCATACTTCCGCTTGCAGTTCTCAATTCTTCTTGCTTCCTTCAATCATGAGAGCTCGGTCTACTAACTCCTGGTAGTTGTTGAAACTTGCTACCATCAACGGCATCTTGAACTCATCATTCAGTCCTTCTAGAAACTTCTCATGTTTAGTTGCATCCGTAGTAACGTCATCCGGGGCATAACGTGCTAATTTGCTAAAGTCATCCACGATCTTGTGTGATCCTTTCTCCTTGGCGTAAGTTGCGAAACTCACGCTTCTTCATGGCCATGGCTCCTGCTGAAACATGGGCTGTGCGAAAAGCTTGTTGAAACCGATCCCATGTGGCGGTGTCTCACGGGATAAGTGGTGTGAAATTCTCCCACCATCTTCTGCGGGTCCTTCAAGCTGATGTCTGCAAACTTCACTCTTTCACCATCTGTGCATCCTGCGTGGTCAGCTCCTTCCTATCTTGCGGAGCCACCATCATCTGCTACAATTGGCTCGGTGCTCTTTGGAATACACCGGCGGGTTCGATCTAAGAAAACGAGTCGGATGATCCGCAGGTGGTGGTGGTGGCGGTGGGTTGTTGTTGTTGTTGTTACGCACCAATGTTTGAATCGGGGTATTCTGCTGCTGGATCAATCGGGTGATCTCTGGGGAAAAAAGCGAATCCGGGTCGCGTCTCGGAGGCATCGATGGGTTTAGAAAAGAAGAGGAATGTAGAATAGAATGAGGTCTAAGGGAATCACTACCCAAATGCACATGAGCAAATGCACACAAAATCACTTCATTCAATCAAACAAGGGTTACAACGATCTAACTATCGCAAAAGTCGTGTACTATAATGTTTACATGGAGGAATACTACTAATATGTGGGGGACTTCTACTAATTTGAACCGGTGGAAGACTCCATGATGTCTGCTCAAGCTTCGTCTTCAAAATCGGGTTCACTTGGATCCGAATCTGTGTCGTCGATGTTGATGTAGTCGATTTGGTGTTCGACATACTGGTCTTCATTTCGGCGCCAACTTCTTCTTGAATTCTTGATCTCGTACTTAAGATCGTTAATGTGTCTTGCCAGAGCTACGATCTCGTCCATGTAGTCTTTGCGTGTAGTCTTTAGTTCTTCTTCCAATTCGATGATCCTTTCCTTCGTCTTCTGCAACTCCAACATGTCATTGCACATTTGATTCTCCTGGCGTCGAATGTGCTGATTTAACTCCTGGATGAAAGCTGCAATGGACCTATCCTTCTTGGTGTTGACGACGTCCCAGTTGTCGTCTCGGCGTCCGCAAATCTGGTAGATGGTGTCTTTGAGGTCTTCTTGATAAACTTCTCCAATGCGTCCCATGGTGATGTGAGCTGCCATGCTCTTTCCCAGACTCCAAGTGGGTGCACCAAAACACTATCTATTGGCTTGGTGATTGGGGCAAATGTCCTTCTGGAAAGTGAGCATGAATCTTCCAAGCTCCTCTTGAGCAGAGTGGCGTTGAAAGTCCCGTGAAGCTTGGTAATCCAATGTTCGGTACTTAGTAACTTCCTTCAAGTGAAATCCAAAAGGTGTGCCTTCATCCGGTTGGGTGTACTTGATCTTCGCGTCCGTCATCCTAAAGAGAGTAGAAAAGATGAGGAGTTAGAAAATGGGAAGAGAGAGTGATCTATGGCTTTAACTTAGTGGTCGTGTCCTACGATCAACGTGTGCTCGATACCATTCTCTCAGGCGACCAGACCGAATGGATCTAGCGCTCGTGCTCGATGTCATCCTGGATCGATGTCTGACACCACACAAGATGCTTGAAGGATTTATAGCGAGTAGCAATCACACACTTATTACATCGTTGTCCACAAGGAACTGAATACAATAATATGGCTTAAGGCCATCTAATAATAACAGCGAAGGCTTGGAAGATAAGCGAGTCCATCAACTCCAACGGCATCACTGAGTATAGAACCACGACCTAACACCTTACTAAATAAATGCGAAAAGTCTGCAAGCGTGAAAAGTTGCAGCCAACAACGGTCAGACATGGAATATCTTTGGCAATGTAACACATAAGAGCAATGAAAGAATAAGCCTATACTACATGCATATATGGCTGGTGGTAAGGCTCTCTGATTACATTGCATAAAGCTGATTTTCCCTACATCAAAGGAACAATTTTATTTAACTATCATGGTGGTTGTTAAACATTGAGAATGGTTGACAAAGATCCTCAATCCCAATTAAAAGTACTCATCAAAACCCAATAACTTTTATTAGAAGTAACATGTTGAGATTCACATGATAATCAAGTACGGATACTCAAATTGTCCATAACCGGGACACGGCTAATCATGATTAGTTTATACACTCTGCAGAGGTTTATGCACTTTTCCCCACAAGACTCGATCGCCTCCGCTTGATTCTCGCACTACATGGTGTTTGAGAAGCGGATGACCGAGACATAGTCTTTCGAAGCGCTAGCACCTTACATGTGGGTAGACCGTACCAACCTACATCCCCTACATCAGCTAGCCTACCCGTAAGAGTTCGCACGACTTAGTCAACTATGCGAGCCCATAATTGGCTTGTGGCTGCACACGGAAGTTTCCAGTTTGAATAATCTTATGATCCCTTAGAGCACAGGTGGCGGTCCGATGAAATCTGAGCAAGTCTGATAGAAACCAGTGCCTCAATCCACCCAGATGTGTGTTAGGTTGCCACCTTAGATAAACCATTAATTAACAATCTCACATCTGTCATGGATATTCACTCACCCAATCCACGTCTACTAGCATAGCATGGCATGAACAAGCAAGCGTAGAAGTAACTCCCAAGGTTTCATAAGTAAAACAGTAATAGGTACTACCTCAATCTACTTCCCAATACCCACAATTTAATTAGATCCTAATCATGCAAGTGTTTGAGGAATAGATCTAATGCATAAAACTGGGTATGAGAAGGGTATGATCAAAGTGTTACTTGCCTTGTCGATGATCCATGAGTCCTAGAGATTGAAATAACAAGCGGCGCACTCGGGTGATCTAACGCAGACAAACAACAAGCATACAATAAGTACTCATCTAATGCACAGGAAATCTCGAATAAAAGATCTAACCAGAAAGTTCAACTTAAGAACCACAGTTGCAAAAGAATCGAATCAAAATAAACTCCGAAAGTCGAAACTCGAGAGAGAACGTCTCGGTTTAGCGATCTGAAATTAGGTCAAAATTTCATAGTAGCAAAACTCTGTGAAAGTAGGGTAGTCGAAGCGACGGTTTCGTTCTGAAACTCGGCGCTTGAATCACCGATTCCGATAAGCGGCGAGAAATAAAACAGTTTTGAAAATCGGATCTGAAATCAAATCGAAAATAACGGATTAATTCCGATTTAAAAGAAAAACGACGAGCGAGTTAAAAAGCGAGCGTTAGTTAACAGAACGAATCAACGAGCGCGTTCATTGAAGCGAGCAGTTCGGTGAGCGTTCGTTAGTTAAGAAAACCGAAAAAATAAAACCAATCTAGGTTTTTTTAAAAAACCGAACATATATATTTTTTAAAATAAACCGGACGGTTCGAGGATAAACCGAATCGGCGCTGGGCGGCGGACTGACTACCTCGGTGATCGCCGGCGAGTCCGCGAGGCTCGGCGGGGTTCGGCGTCGGGCGGCGAGTCCACGGCGTCGGCGGCGTCCTGGCCAGCGGCGGCGGCGGCTTCAGCGTCAGGCGCTCGGGCGGCGGCTCAGCGGGCTGGGTTGGAGAGAGAGAGGCGGGGGTTATAAAGGGAGGGGGCGGTGGCTTGGGAGGGAAGGGCGCGGGGGTCGGCGGACTCGGCGGCGGGGCTCTCGTCTTGTGGCGGGACACCGCTCGGGCGGCGGGGCGCAGTGAGGAGGAGGAGGAGGCGGGCGGGCGCTGGGCCTGGGCCTGGCTGGCTTGGGCCGGCTGGGCCTCGGTCCAGGGGGGGGCGCGAATTTTTTTTTTATAATAAAAATTAAACCAAAACGAATAAAAAAAAATACCAAACGAACTCGGATTTAAATAAAACAAATTTTCCCCGACTCCTAAAAATGAGTCGAACAAAATGAACTTTAAAAACAGCAAACATGCATAAATTTTTTAAAATGCTCATTTTTGCCTAAGCAAAATAAATCTTCCAAAACCAAATTTGGTTTATTTATAATACCTTCACTTTTCCTAATTGTTTGGGAAAGTCATATTATTCCCTCTCGAAATATTTTTATAGGAAAATCTTTATGAAGATAATTTAAATAATCCAATGATCCTATTTTTCAAAATTTGAGAAATCACAAATATGAAAATTATGAAACTTCCAACTCTCTCTCCGAGGGTCCTTGAGTTGCGTGAAATTTCTAGGATCGGAAAATGCGAGAAAATATGATATGCATGATGACCTAATGTATAACATTCCAAATTGAAAATTTGGGATGTTACAATTTTGCATCATGCTTTTATATCGATATTTATTGCATTATGGGCTGTTATTACACGTTATGTCACAATACTTATGCCTTTTCTCTCTTATTTTACAAGGTTTACATGAAGAGGGAGAATGCCGACAACTAGAATTCTGGGCTGGAAAAGGAGCAAATATTAGAAACCTATTCTGCACAACTTCAAAAGTCCTGAAACTTCATGGAGGCGCATTTTGGAATAAATAAAAAATACTGGAGAAAGAATCAACCAGAGGGGGCCCACACCCTGTCCACGAGGGTGGGGGTGCGCCCTACCCCCCTGGGTGCGCCCCCTGCCTCGTGGGCCCCCTGGCAGGCCTCTGGTGCCCATCTTCTGCTATATGAAGTCGTTTACCCTGGAAAAAAAATCATAAGCAAGCTTTCGGGAAGAAACACCGCCGCCACGAGGCGGAACTTTGGCGGAACCAATCTAGGGCTCCGGCGGAGCTGTTCTGTCAGGGAAACTTCCCTCCGGGAGGGGGAATCATCGCCATCGTCATCACCAACGATCCTCTCATCGGGAGGAGGTCAATCTCCATCAACATCTTCACCAGCACCATCTCCTCTAAAACCCTAGTTCATCTCTTGTATCCAATCTTTCTCCCAAAACCTTAGATTAGTACATGTGGGTTGCTAGTAGTGTTGATTACTCCTTGTAGTTGATGCTAGTTGGTTTATGCGGTGGAAGATCATATGTACAGATCCTTTATGCATATTAATACCCCTCTAATTATGAACATGAATATGATTTGTGAGTAGTTACGTTTGTTCCTGAGGACATGGGAGAAGTCTTGCTATAAGTAGTCATGTGAATTTGGTATTCGTTCGATATTTTGATGAGATGTATGTTGTCTTTCCTCTAGTGGTGTTATGTGAACGTCGACTACATGACACTTCACCATTTTTTGGGCCTAGAGGAAGGCATTGGGAAGTAATAAGTAGATGACGGGTTGCTAGAGTGACAGAAGCTTAAACCCTAGTTTATGAGTTGCTTCATAAGGGGCTGATTTGGATCCGTATGTTTCGTGCTATGGTTAGGTTTACTTTAATACTTCTTTTGTAGTTGTGGATGCTTGCAATAGGGGTTAATCATAAGTGGGATGCATGTCCAAGAAAGGGCAGCACCCAAGCACCGGTCCACCCACATACCAAATTATCAAAGTAACGAACGCGAATCATATGAGCGTGATGAAAACTAACTTGACGATAATTCCCATGTGCCCTCGGGAGCGCTTTTCTCTATATAAGAGTTTGTCCAGGCTTGTGCTTTGCTACAAAAAGGATTGGGCCATCTTGCTGCACCTTGTTTACTTTCATGACTTGTTACCCATTACAAATTATCTTATCACAAAACTATCTGTTACCGATAATTTCAGTGCTTGCAGAGAATACCTTACTGAAAACTGCTTGTCATTTCCTTCTGCTTCTCGTTGGGTTCGACACTCTTACTTATCAAAAGGACTATGATAGATCCCCTATACTTGTGTGTAATCAGCTGCGGCCCTGTGGATGTCTTCGGCAAGTCTTGCTGGGGCCCCGGCAAGGGTCTTGCCGCGGCATCGTGGGTGTCCCCGGCAAGGGTCTTGCCGGGGGTCTCGTGGGCATCCTCGGCAAGAATCTTGCCAAGGATCTTCGTCTTCTTGTTCTCGTCTAGTATTGTATGTTTTGGATCTCCACAAAGATATGCATGCCACCATGGAGGCGCCTCCTTAGCCTTGGTCCCAACGTGTCGATGGTGTCGGAACTCTCAGGCTCAAGGGTGGCGGCCTCGTTTGGGCAAGTTGTCCAGGTGTAACATCCCAAAATTCTAAATTTTGGAATGTTATATTAAATAAATAGTTTTGATTGTTTGTTTGATTGTTGTCTGAATGATTGAGTGAAATTCGAAACTTTTTGAAGGTTAAATGAGAGGGAATTAAAGGACTTTCCCAAACTTTCATTTTTCTTTTATGATCTCCGGGAATTCAAATTCTTTTCATCACAAAACCCTGGAGAGAAGATGACATGACTTCTTCCATTTATTTAAATGACAAGGGGTATTGAAAATATTTTCCAATTCTGAAACTTTATGCAACTCAATGATTTTCAAGAGCGAAGATAAAATGACTTCTTCAAAACATATGAAATATGAGTTGGGAGTTTTAAAAGAATTAAATTCAAAGTTCTTTTGAATTTATTTCCAATTGGAGTTATTTGAGTTTTATTCAAATTATTTTCTCCAAAAACAAAATATATGGAAAATAGGGTAACATGATTCCCTACATCAGAAAATTGGAGAGAAATTAATTTGAAGTCATTTTGGTATTTTAAAAATGATTTTTTATTGGATTTTATTGGACCAGTAGCACTGTGTGAATTATTAAAATTTGTGTGGATTTTATTTGACATTAGAATAATGTTCATCTTGTAGGAAATATTTTTCTGCAAATTTTGATATATTATATGCCTATATAAAAGTTTTAATTATTTTGTTTTTGTTTTAGTTCTGTGAAATTTTGTTAAAAAAATATGCAGCGCCTTGGGCCAAAGGCCCAAGCCGACCAACCACCGGCCAAGGCCAAGGCCAAGGCCATCGCACGCACACACCTAGGGGGCCAGGGAGCCCAGGTTTCCTATTCTTTTACAAATCCTAGTAGGATTTGATCCCGTTTCGTTATTTCGTTTATTCCGATTTGTTTCTAGATCTTTTCCCTCTTTGTTTCCTAATCCTAGTCTATTTCTTGTCCCCTACCCCAAGCAAAGCCCTCCCATCCCCAATATAAATACCCAAGCACCCACCCTCCAACACATCAAACCAACACCTCTCCTCTCCTCTCCTCTCCTCTCCAAAGCAGCAGTGCAGCACCACCAGCTCGATACCATTTACATGGCGACCCGACCTCGAGACGGTCAAGCCTCGTGTATCCGTGCCATCCTCGATCGAGTATCTTTGCACACACGGTACATCAATGTATATATCAAAGTGCAATCACATGTATAAATAACGTAAAACTGATATATATACCTCATAAGTCACAATGAAACAAATAGTCGGGTATGGAGTCCCATCAGCGCCATCGGCGGGTTGAGTGTAGACCGTAACCTGTATCGTAACTCTTACTGTCGAAGAAAATCCTGCAACATGATACGTTGCAGCCGTGTAGGTCAGTACATTGAATGTACCGGCAAGATCACAACATGAGAAAACAGATGATAAAACTATACTATATGCAATATGGCTTTGTGGCTCTGTTTTTGAGTTTTGTTTGCGAAAAAAGCTGGTTTTATTATCCCTACATCAAAGGAATAAATGAAGTCTGTACTATGAATTTTCTATCATGACATGGTTCCGCCAACCGATGTCTCATAGCCCAAATCATCATAAGTTGCCCACAATTAAGTTATCAGTCCGGTGTTGAGAGTACCGAGATAGATCCAAGTCCAGATGCTCAAATTGTCCGCAACCGGGGACACGGCTAATCGATTAGGTTTAAACCCTCTGCAGAGGTTTGTACACTTTACCCGCAAGATTCGATCCCTCTCTTTCGTTCTCGCACTCCGGGGTGTTTGAGAACAAGATGACGAAACATGATCTTCGAAGAGTTCCTCGACCCTTTGTCAGGTGCTCATCCAATCCTACCGTAGTTCTACATCTGCTAGCACCGTCCCAGCCAGTCACAACTAAGGTCAACCAAGCGAGCCCATAGTGACTTGCGGTTGCAGGTAAGCTTCCGGGCATGAAGTATTCTTCCATCTCTTTGAGTCTGGGTGAAGCTTTCCGCAAGATGTCATGGCGCTTCTCCATGCATCCCGGCCAACCACTTGGTTTCTCCAGGTGCCCGTCAACCGTCCTTCACCCAGTGGTGTGTATTGAATTCTTGTCTCGAGTCTTGAAGTCTTGAGGCCTTGAAGATGCAGTCCTTGCAGATTCCATCATGGAGTTATCGTCATTGGCGTAGATCCTCCATTCTCACACCACTCCCGAGCACTCATACCAACCCGTCTACTATAGCGTAGCATTAAAATAAATAACGTCCGGGCTTGGTAACAGGTGATGGGTTCCTACCTCATGCATACTACTCAACTACAAGAATTCAATATCACTACTGGAGGATTGTTGCAAAGATGCCACTGAATGCAATAAAACATAGGTATGAAAGCATGGTCAAAGTGAACTTGCCTGGTATTACTTGATGAAGATAATAACGCTCTCAGAATAAAGACTTGGTAGAACTAATCGTCACTCCGTTGAAAATCTATATAGTCAAACATAGCATTCACATAAGCAAACATCCTAGCAAACAATTTTAGCACTCGAAATAACAATCAAAACAGCAAGGAAAATCGATAATAAAACTCAAACAAAATCAAAAGAAACTTCAAATAAAACTACAAAGAAAAACTACTCACGAAGATCTATGACTTTGCTACAAACATCTAATATAGTTTTGCCGTAAGTAAAAACTTAACAACAATTAAAATCCTAAACTAATAAATTAACAGAAAATAAAATGTAAAATAACTAATTTAACAGAAAGTATTTTTTCCATAAAATTTTATTTGCAAAAAGAAACAAACAAATAAAAAGCTTTTATAAAACTCTAACTATGACCTATAGAAGGTTTCATACAAAACTAAGGAAAATAAATTTTTAAAATAAAAATAAATTTTCTCCTGTTGTCTAACAGAAACACAACTAATTTTGTCAAAAGTGACAAAAAGAAATAATTTAAAAATAATAAAACAATAAATAAAAAGCTAAAACAGAACTAATAATAAAACAGTCCTGTTTTGCTAAAAACCTAATTTAAATTAACCTAGAAATAAAATACTAAATACTACTGGATAAACAAAGGTCCTAGAGACCAGGAGCAAAAAGAATCGGTCAAAATAATATTCCTAACTCAAAATAGCTCAAATCTAGTGATTTGAGAAAATTCATACAAACACAAATTTAAACTGCTCAAATGTGAAATAAAATTGAACTAACAGAAACTTCAGCAAATTTGTGACACATAGCAATTGGAAACTCAAAAATACTAAAACTCTAAAAGATATGAATTTTCTAAGATTGCTATTTTACGAAGAAAAAATGAATTACGAGATTTCGTGGATCTCACCGGAGTAGTCGTCGGAGTTGGGGAAGAAGATCGGATCCGATGTTGCAGTTGCTCCTAGAGGAAAGGAGATCACGGGACGGTGGAGAGGAGATCATATAAACCTCGGGAGAGGTCGAGGCGCGGCGGAGGCACTTGGCGGCGGTGGTGGTGCTTTGCTTCTTCTGCTGCTGAGAGGAGAGGAGAGGAGAGGAGAGGTGTTGGTTTGATGTGTTGGAGGGGGTGCTTGGGTATTTATATTGGGGAGGGAGGGCTTTGCTTGGGGTAGGGGAGAAGAAATAGACTAGGATTAGCAAAGAAAGAGGAAAAGATCTAGAAACAAATCGGAATAAGCGAAATAACGAAGCGGGATCAAATCCTACTAGGATTTGTAAAAGAATAAAACCTGGCTCCTGGCCCCTAGGTGTGTGCGTGCGATGGCCTTGGCCTTGGCCTTGGCAGTGGCTGGTCGGCGGCTTGGGCCTTTGGCCCAAGGCGCTGCATATTTTTAACAAAATTTCACAGAACTAAAACAAAAACAAAATAATTAAAACTTTTATATAGGCATATAATATATCAAAATTTGCAGAAAAATATTTCCTACAAGATGAACATTATTCTAATGTCAAATAAAATCCACACAAATTTTAATAATTCACACAGTGCTACTGGTCCAATAAAATCCAATAAAAATCATTTTAAAATACCAAAATGACTTCAAATTAATTTCTCTCCAATTTTCTGATGTAGGGAATCATGTTACCCTATTTTCCATATATTTTGTTTTGGAGAAAATAATTTGAATAAAACTCAAATAACTCCAAATTGGAAATAAATTCAAAAGAACTTTGAATTTAATTCTTTTAAAACTCCCAACTCATATTTCATATGTTTTGAAGAAGTCATTTTATCTTCGCTCTTGAAAATCATTGAGTTGCATAAAGTTTCAGAATTGGAAAGTATTTTCAATACCCCTTGTCATTTAAATAAATGGAAGAAGTCATGTCATCTTCTCTCCAGGGTTTTGTGATGAAAAGAATTTGAATTCCCGGAGATCATAAAAGAAAAATGAAAGTTTGGGAAAGCCCTTTAATTCCCTCTCATTTAACCTTCAAAAAGTTTTGAATTTCACTCAATCATTCAGACAACAATCAAACAAACAATCAAAACTATTTATTTAATATAACATTCCAAAATTTAGAATTTTGGGAGGTACACCTTCACCATTTGAAAGGAGTTTGCCCAAAGATGATGGGGCAGTACTTTTTCATTTCACGTGTGCCACAAGCAACCTTCTTCGATGTTGTTCGTGAAGCAGCCATGGAAGCCATACGCCAGATCGGAGAAATACTTGAAGCAAGACTCCGTTATACTCAGGAATACCTAAGCGAAGTGCATGCAGAGATGATGGAGGTGAAGCTCAAGGCCACCACGATGAAACAGAAGATTGAAGACTTCAAGGCGCATGTCGCACAATTCCAGCAGGACTAAAGAATCCTCGAGGAAGATAAATAAATAAAGTTGGAAGTAATGTCTGACCATACCGAACCATGTGGGTGGCGACATTTGTAATAAACTTTTGGAATTTGGATTCACGAAAAATGGTTAAGGATGTAATAAAAGATTGATATGAAATAATGAGATTTATGGATAAACTAGTGCATTTTATTTGGTGTTGTAGTACTCCGTAAAGCCACAGGATCAATGAAGAAAGAAATGTGTTATTCATGACGGTCCATAGAAGGAAGCTGGACAAAATAAGTTGGAGTTTTGCTTTTGATATGATGGTATGAAGAAACAGTACTCTTTGGATTTAAAGGAGGTGTAATATGGAACAAGAGAGTTACTCCAAGGATGAGTTAAAGCTGCACTAGTGTTGAAGTGGGCCATAACCCACGTGCCCGTGGATTTTAGAAGGAACAGATGTAACCTTGATGAAGGAAGAAATTTGGAAGAATCGGTGATTCAATCAAGATACGTTTACGTAGGAGGTTACGCAAAAACCTGAGAGTGGTGAAGTAACGATAGATGTTTTGTTCAGCTTGCAGAATCAATGGAATTATCCGAACTGAGTTTGTTGAGAAGAGAAATTCTGCAATGCTTGTGAGGATGACTGAGTGTTAGAATGCGAGATTCGCAAAACCATGTACAAGGTAATGATTTGGGTGCGGGATGGATTGA
The DNA here is from genome assembly GCA_021605205.1 of Aegilops longissima. Lineage (NCBI taxonomy): Eukaryota > Viridiplantae > Streptophyta > Magnoliopsida > Poales > Poaceae > Aegilops > Aegilops longissima. Next base: position 291,197,543 of record CM038676.1, read on the forward strand.
TCACCATACCGACTTACTCTTATTATTCGCTTTGCTATATGGGATGGTAAAATCTGAGTGACTTACCTATAGTAGAGAGACGACGATCAAAACCTTGTTTAAACCTTAGAAAGGTATAGGTATTTTTCCCTTGTACACGGCAGTTGTTGCCAACCGTAGGTTATACGGTGAGGTTCAACCTGACCCGTTTTCTGCGGGAAACCATAAATCGTTGACCACCATGAGGTACCGATATTTGTTTAGAATTGGCGCCGGACCGTCACTATGAAGATCCGGTCTCGGAATAACCTTACCAAGAGTAAAAGACAAAAGAATTGAGGAAAAGGTTATGCCACTACGGAAGAGCCCGAGAAGGAATTATCCTTAATATCTCGAGAAGACCGACCTTTATCGAGCAATAAGGATGGAGTATCTGAGTTTTGATGGAACCGTAACAATGCTTCTAAGGGTGGTAGCACCGAGACCCGGAGACGATCGATGGATTTTGAGAAGACCCCAAACCCTAACCTATTTCTTGCTAGCCTCTTGAATCTCGGGACGAGATTCATTTTAAAATGTGGTAGATTTGTAACATCCCAAAATTCTAAATTTTGGAATGTTATATTAAATAAATAGTTTTGATTGTTTGTTTGATTGTTGTCGAATGATTGAGTGAAATTGAAACTTTTTGAAGGTTAAATGAGAGGAATTAAAGGACTTTCCCAAACTTTCATTTTTCTTTTATGATCTCCGGAATTCAAATTCTTTTCATCACAAAACCACGAGAGAAGATGACATGACTTCTTCCATTTATTTAAATGACAAGGGTATTGAAAATATTTTACAATTCTGAAACTTTATGCAACTCAATGATTTTCAAGAGCGAAGATAAAATGACTTCTTCAAAACATATGAAATATGAGTTGGGAGTTTTAAAAGAATTAAATTCAAAGTTCTTTTGAATTTATTTCCAATTGGAGTTATTTGAGTTTTATTCAAATTATTTTCTCCAAAAACAAAATATATGGAAAATAGGATAACATGATTCCCTACATCGAGAAAATTGGAGAGAAATTAATTTGAAGTCATTTTGGTATTTTAAAAATGATTTTTATTGGATTTTATTGGACCAGTAGCACTGTGTGAATTATTAAAATTTGTGTGGATTTTATTTGACATTAGAATAATGTTCATCTTGTATGAAATATTTTTCTGCAAATTTTGATATATTATATGCCTATATAAAAGTTTTAATTATTTTGTTTTTGTTTTAGTTCTGTGAAATTTTGTTAAAAAAAATATGCAGCGCCTTGGGCCAAAGGCCCAAGCCGCCGACCAGCCACCGGCCAAGGCCAAGGCCAAGGCCATCGCACGCACACACCTAGGGGGCCAGGGAGCCCAGGTTTCCTATTCTTTACAAATCCTAGTAGGATTTGATCCCGTTCGTTATTTCGTTTATTCGATTTGTTTCTAGATCTTTTCCTCTTTGTTTGCTAATCCTAGTCTATTTCTTGTCCCTACCCCAAGCAAAGCCCTCCCTCCCCAATATAAATACCCAAGCACCCCCTCCAACACATCAAACCAACACCTCTCCTCTCCTCTCTCTCCTCTCTGCAGCAGCAGAGTGAAGCAGCACCACCGCCGCCGCCAAGTGCCGCCCGCCCTCTCGACCTCTCCCGAGGTTTATATGATCTCCTCTCCACCGTCCCGTGATCTCCTTTCCTCTAGGAGCAACCGCAACATCGGATCCGATCTTCTTCCCCAACTCCGACGACTACTCGGTGAGATCCACGAAATCTCGTAATTCATTTTTTTTCAGAAAATAGCAATCTTAGAAAATTCATATCTTTTAGAGTTTTAGTATTTTTGAGTTTCCAATTGCTATGTGTCACAAATTTGCTGAAGTTTCATTAGTTCAATTTTATTTCACATTTGAGCAGTTTAAATTTGTGTTTGTATGAATTTTCTCAAATCACTAGATTTGAGCTATTTTGAGTTAGGAATATTATTTTTGACCGATTATTTTTGCTCCTGGTCTCTAGGACCTTTGTTTATCCATAGTATTTAGTATTTTATTTCTAGGTTAATTTAAATTAGGTTTTTAGCAAAACAGGACTGTTTTATTATTAGTTCTGTTTTAGCTTTTTCTTTATTGTTTTTATTATTTTTAAATTATTTCTTTTGTCACTTTTGACAAAATTAGTTGTGTTTCTGTTAGACAACAGGAGAAAATTTATTTTATTTTAAAAATTTATTTTCCTTAGTTTTGTATGAAACCTTCTATAGGTCATAGTTAGAGTTTTATAAAAGCTTTTTATTTGTTTGTTTCTTTTTGCAAATAAAATTTTATGGAAAAAATACTTTCTGTTAAATTAGTTATTTTACATTTTATTTTCTGTTAATTTATTAGTTTAGTATTTTAATTGTTGTTAAGTTTTTACTTACGGCAAAACTATATTAGATGTTTGTAGCAAAGTCATAGATCTTCGTTAGTAGTTTTTCTTTGTAGTTTTATTTGAAGTTTCTTTTGATTTTGTTTGAGTTTTATTATCAATTTTCCTTGCTGTTTTGATTGTTTTTTCGAAGTGCTAAAATTGTTTGCTAGGATGTTTGCTTATGTGAATGCTATGTTTGACTATATAGATTTTCAACGGAGTGACGATTAGTTCTACCAAGTCTTTATTACGAGGCGTTATTATCTTCATCAAGTAATACCGTGCAAGTTCACTTTGACCATGCTTTCATACCTATGTTTTATTGCATTCAGTGGCATCTTTGCAACAATCCTCCATAGTGATATTGAATTCTTGTAGTTGAGTAGTATGCATGAGGTAGGAACCCATCACCCTGTTACCAAGCCCGGGCGTTATTTATTTTAATGCTACGCTATAGTAGACGGGGTTGGTATGAGTGCTCGGAGTGGTGTGAGAATGGAGGATCTCGTCAATGACGACAACTCCATGATGGAATCTGCAAGGACTGCATCTTCAAGGCCTCAAGACTTCAAGACTCGAGACAAGAATTCAATACACACTCTTTGGGTGAAGGATTTGTTGACGGGCACCTGGAGAAACCAGTGTATGGCGGATGCATGGAGAAGCGCCATGACATCTTGCGAAAGCTTCACCCAGACTCAAAGAGACGGAAGAATACTTCATGCCCGAAGCTTACTGTGGAACCGCAAGTCACTATGGGCTCGCTTGGTTGACCTAACTTGTGACTCTGGCCGGGCGGTGCTAGCAGATGTAGAACTACGGTAGGATTGGATGAGCACCGGACGGTGGTCGAGGAACTCTTGAGAAGACCATGTTTGGTCATCTTGTTCTCAAACACCACGAAGTGCGAGAACGTAAAGAGAGGATAGAATCTTGCGGGTAAAGTGTACAAACCTCTGCAGAGGGTTTAAACCTAATCGATTAGCCGTGTCCCCGGTTACGGACAATTTGAGCATCTGGACTTGGATCTATCTCGGAACTCTCAACACCGGACTGATAACTTAATTGTGGGCAACTTATGATGATTTGGGCTATGAGACATCGGTTGGCGGAACCATGTCATGATAGAAAATTCATAGTACAGACTTCATTTATTCCTTTGATGTAGGAAAAATAAAACCAGCTTTTTTCGCAAACAAAACTCAAAAACAGAGCCACAAAGCCATATTGCATATAGTATAGTTTTATCATCTGTTTTCTCATGTTGTGATCTTGCCGGTACATTCAATGTACTGACCTACACGGCTGCAACGTATCATGTTGCAGGATTTTCTTCGACGAGTAAGAGTTACGATACAGGGTTACGGTCTACACTCAACCTGCCGATGGCGTTGATGGGACTCCATACCCGACTATTTGTTTCCTCTGTGACTTATGAGGTATATATATCAGTTTTACGTTATTTATACATGTGATTGCACTTTGATATATACATTGATGTACTGTGTGTGCCAGCATACTGATCCAGGGATGGCACGGATACACAGAGGCTTGACCGTCTGAGGTCGGGTCGCTACACCAGGCAAGGTTCTTGCCGGGCCTGTGGAGGCCGCCCCGGCAAGGGCCTTGCCCGGGGAGTTCACCTCGCCCTTCTGCTCTTCATGCTTCTGGTCTTGAGCGCTGCTCTGGTAGTCTTGCGTCTTTTCTTCCTCTTCTGCTCTGCCAAGCACGATCGCAAGCGTGGCTGCGACTGTCCGTGCACAAATAAAAGGGGTACAGAAGGCCCCTACTTTTGTACACCGACTCTTGGTTTTGTAGGCATTTCAGGTGCATAATTCAAATTTGAACTACATGCACATGCTCCAGTGCATATAAATTGGTTGAAAAATCAAATATGTGTCCTTGGTTGCATGCTTAGGTCCCATGCAAGAAATGTGAACGAATTTCAAACACCCTGCCACCGTCACTCGGCCGCAAACATTGAAATACTTGGTTTTTAAATTCTAGTAAATCCAAAACTCATTTGAAATTCATGAAACTTGGCATGTTACCATGGAGCAGCATCATCATGCCGTGGTAATTTTTTTGTCCCATTTGGGGCAGGTTTGGGTATGAGCGTCTCACAAACCAGAGCTTCTCACAACAAGCGTGATGGTTTCGGTAGGAAACGTGCCACCTTTGGGGACGAAACGATATCTGTTGCCTATTATTGCTTTCAACTTTTTTCTAGTGTCAACATAGAACAAGAGGAGTGTTGTGTTCAAATTTTGGATTTTTCGGCGTTCGTTTGGACATTTTTATATATTAACTTGGTTTTGTAGGCATTTCAGGTGCATAATTCAAATTTGAACTACATGCACATGCTCCAGTGCATATAAACTGGTTGAAAAATCAAATTTGCGTCCTTGGTTCCATGCTTAGGTCCCATGCAAGAAATGGGAATGAATTTCAAACACCCTGCCACCGTCACTCGGCCGCACACATTGAGATACCTGGTTTATAAATTCTAGTAAATCCAAAACTCGTCTGAAATTCATGAAACTTGGCATGCTATCATTGAGCAGCATCAACATGCCGTGGTAAATTTTTTGTCCCATTTGGGGCAGGTTTGGGTATAAGCGTCTCACAAACCAGAGCTTCTCAGAACAAGCGTGATGGTTTCGGAAGAGAACGTGCCCCCTTTGGGGATGAAACGATATATGTTGCCTCTTATTGCGGTTGGGCGTCTGGCTTCGCCTTTAATTCCCGCGGCCATTATAACCTTAGTCTCTTCAACCTTTCGATCGCGCCCCCACAACACAACAAGTACACCCACGATGACACATAGAGAGGGGATGTCTAGCAGCGCTCGAATGGAGTTCGACGAGCATAGAGTGGAGACCCACGCGAGGGAGATGAATCTCTCGGTGGTGTACACCATCGACCCGACCGTGGTGGACGACTACATCAACAACGTTGAGCAGTTTCTTGCTCGAGACAAGTACAAGGTGGTCGGCATCGACCTCTAGTACACCGCCGGTTGTCCAGGCATAGATCAGAAGGTTGTCATTGCCTAGTTGTGCGTGCGCCATCATGTGCTCATCTATCACTACTTCATGGCCACAAAGCCCTGCGACCATTTCAACAGGTTTGTCAACAGCACCGACTACAAGTTCGCCACGGTGGAAACCAAAGACGATGTAAATGCACTCAGTGTTACGGGCTTGGCCTGCAACAACCTTGTCAAAATCCGTGACCACATGGTCTGGGACAGCACGAAGAAGGACTCCCTGGTCGAACTCGCCTCGGCCATCATCGACCCGTACTACGAAAAGATGAAGCAGGATGCCCAGAGAACAAGTCTCGTTTCCTGGCACAGGCCCTGAATGCGGCAACTGGATGAACCTCACCTCAGGTTCGTGGCCAAGAGCGTGTACACATGCTACGAGATGCACAGGAGGATCGTTGACACGAGGAAGTGCCTCGTTACCCAAATCGACAAGCCCGGATCGAGCAACCAGCAGAGCAAGCGTCACAAGAAGTAGATGATGATCAGATGATCGTTTATGCTAGTTAATCATGCATGTGTGGAAATGTCATGTGTGTAATAGCCACCTATGTAATTATGCATGTAATAGTTTAGTTTGGTGTGTGTAAATGCCATGGTTGTAGTAGCCACCTATGTAAGTGGATGTTTAATTTGGTTATGCAACCATGTCCTTATAAGTGTGTATATAATGTTGTTGTTCTATATGCAGCCCATCGCACAACACACATGTCTTATTAGCAGCAACCGTCTGTGTTATTATCGGTCTTCGCACACATTTCTAATTACAGACCTCTTTGCTGCGTATCACACACATCTTGTTATATTGAACCATTTCTGTTCTCTTTTCTCAACACAAACAGTTCATCTGAGTGAACCGCATGCCGTATATCGCACACACCTTGATCTGGCTGACCATTTCTTTTCTGTCGCCTAATCACAAACAGTTCATCCGAGTGAACCGTATGTTGTATATTGCACACACCTTCAGCTGGCTGCCCGTTTCTTTTGTTCCTCCTCATCGCAAACAGTTAATTGAACTGAACTGTATGCCCTGCATCGCACACACAACTAAAATCTGAACCGTGTTCGATGCATCCTCCATCGCAAATGTTTTGCACCTTTTTTGATGGTTGTTTACACCATCATTTATGATTAATGCATCGCACACAGTTTAGACAAAGGGTCTCTGATTGTAGTGTCGCGTTAGCAGCAACCTACAGTAGTGGGCAGGGTTTTGGAATGATCGTGGCCTTCTTTTCTAACAAAGAAAACAAATTTTTGTAAAAACCCTTTTCGGAAAATGAGATTAAAATGGCCATCATGAGCTCATATGCCCATGGTAATCCTAGTCCTAATGGATTTTCTTATTTGTTTTATCAGACTTTCTAGGACCTGATTAAGAATTATTGTATGTGTCTAGTGAGTGTTGGGGAACGTAGCATGCAATTTCAAAAAAATTCCTACGCTCATGCAAGATCTATCTAGGAGATGCATAGCAACGAGAGGGGGAGAGTGTGTCAACGTACCCTCGTAGACCGAAAGCGGAAGCGTTTGACAACGCGGTTCATGTAGTCTAACTTCTTCTCATTCCGACCGATCAAGCACCGAACGTACGACACCTCTGAGTTCCTCACACGTTCAACTCGATGACGTCCCTCAAACTCTTGATCCAGGAAAGTGTCGAGGGAAAGTTCTGTCAGCATGACGGCGTGGTGATGGTGATGGTGAAGTGATCCGCGCAGGGCTTCGCCTAAGCACTACATGAATATGACCGGAGGCGTAAACTGTTGATGGGGCTCTGCACATGGCTAACAATGTTTGTTGTGTGTTCTAGCGGCGCCCCCGTCATATATATAGGTTGGAGGTGAGGAGAGGCAGCCAAGGGGCGCCCCAAGTAGGAGGAATCCTACTTGGGCACCTCCAAATTCGGCCTCCCCCTTTCCTATTCCTATTCGGAGTAGGAAGGGAAGAGGGGGAAGGGGGAATCCTATTCCCTTTTTCCTTTCCTCCTTCCCCTTTCCTTCTCCAATTTGGCCAGCCCATATGGGGGGGGGCACCAGCCCCTTTGTGGCATGTGTGTTTCCCCTCTTGGCCCATAAGGCCCATATAGTTTGCTGGGGGTAGCCCGGAACCCCTTCCGGTGACCCGATACGTACCCGGTAACCCCAGAACACTTCCGGTGTCCGAATACTATCGTCCTATATATGCATCTTTACCTCTCGACCATTTCGAGACTCCTCATCATGTCTGTGATCTCATCCGGGACTTCGAACAACATTCGGTCACCAAATCACATAAGTCATATAATACAAATCGTCATCGAACATTAAGCGTGCGGATCCTACGGGTTCGAGAACTATGTAGACATGGCCGAGACACCTCTCCGGTCAATAACCAATAGCGGAACCTGGATGCTCATATTGGCTCCCACATATTCTATGAAGATCTTTATCGTTCGAACCGTTATGACAACATACGTGATTCCCCTTGTCATCGGTATGTTACTTGCCCGAGATTTGATCGTCGGTATCTTCATACCTAGTTCAATCTCATTACCGGCAAGTCACTTCACTCGTTTCATAATGCATCATCCCGTAACTAACTCATTAGTTACATTGCTTGCAAGGCGTATTATGATGTGCATTACCGAGAGGGCACAGAGATACCTCTCCGATACTCGGAGTGACACATCCTAATCTCGATCTAAGCCAACCCAAAAAATACCTTCGGAGATACCTGTAGAGCATCTTTATAATCACCCAGTTACGTTGTGACGTTTGATAGCACACAAGCTATTCTTCTGGTATCCGGGAGTTGCATAATCTCATAGTCAAGGGAATATGTATAAGTCATGAAGAAAGCAATAGGAATAAAACTTAACGATCATTATGCTAAGCTAACAGATGGGTCTTGTCCATTACATCATTCTCCTAATGATGTGATCCCGTTCATCATATTACGACCCATGTCTATGGTTAGGAAACTTAACCATCTTTGATTAACGAGCTAGTCTAGTAGAGGCTTCCTAGGGGCACTGTGTTTTGTCTATGCATCCACACGTGTATCAAGTTTCCGGTTAATAACAATTCTAGCATGAATAATAAACATTTATCATGATATAAGGAAATATAAAATAACAACTTTATTATTGCCTCTAGGGCATATTTCCTTCAGTCTCCCACTTTCACTAGAGTCAATAATCTAGTTCACATCGCCATGTGATTTAACACTAATAGTTCACATCTTGATGTGATTAACACCCATAGTTCACATCGCCATGTGATCAACACCCAAAGGGTTTACTAGAGTCAATAATCTAGTTCATATCGCTATGTGATTTACACCCAAAGAGTACTAAGGTGTGATTATGTTTTGCTTGTGAGAGAAGTTTAATCAACGGGTCTGGCACATTCAGATCCGTATGTATTTTGCAAATTTCTATGTCTACAATGCTCTGCACAGAGCTAATCTAGCTAATTGCTCCCACCTTCAATATTTATCCAGATTGCGACTCAGAGTCATCCATATCGGTGTCAAAGCTTGCATCAATGTAACTCTTTATGACAAACTCTTTATCACCTCCATAACCGAGAAATATCTCCTTAGTTTTCTAAGGATAATCTTGACCGCTGTCCAGTTATCTACTCCTGGATCACTATTGTACCCCTTTGCCAAACTCATGGCAAGGTACACAATAGGTCTGGTATACAGCGTGGCATACTTTATAGAACCTATGGCTGAGGCATAGGGAATGACTTTCATTCTCTCTCTATCTTCTGCCGCGGTCGGGTTTTGAGTCTTACTGAACTTCATACCTTACAACTCAGGCTAGAACTCCTTATTTGAATGATCCATTTTGAACTCCTTCAAAATCTTATCAACATCGAAAGTCTTATCAAGCGTCTTGATCTATCTCTATAGATCTTGATGCCCAATATGTAAGCAGCTTCACCGAGCTCTTTCTTTGAAAAACTCCTTTATCCTTTCCAAAAAATTCTACATCATTTCCAATCAACAATATGTAATTCACATATACTTATCAGAAAGGCTGTAGTGCTCCCACTCACTTTCTTGTAAATACAAGCGTCACCGCAAGTGTCTATAAAACCATATGCTTTGATCACCTTATCAAAGCGTATATTCCAACTCCGAGATGCCTGCACCAGTCCATAGATGGATCGCTGGAGTTTGCACACTTTGTTAGCACCTTTAGGATCGACAAAACCTTCTGGTTGCATCATATAGAACTCTTCTTTAAGAAATCCATCAAGGAATGCAATTTTGACATCCATTTGCCAGATTTCATAAAATGTGGCAATTTCTAACATGATTCAGACAGACTTAAGCATCGCTATGAGTGACAAAATATCATTGTAGTGAACACCTGAACTTGTCAAAAACCTTTTTCGACAAGTCTAGATTTGTAGATAGTAACACTACTGTCAGTGTCCGTCTTCCTCTTGAAGATCCATTTATTATCTATGGCTTGCCGATCATCGGGCAAGTCAACCAAAGTCCATACTTTTTTCTCATACATAGATCCTATCTCAGATTTCATGGCCTCAAGCCATTTTGCTGAATCTGGGCTCATCATCGCTTGCTTATAGTTCGTAGGTTCATCATGGTCTAGTAACATGACTTCTAGAACAGGGTTACTGTACCACTCTGGTGCGGAACGTGCTCTTGTTGACCTACGAGGTTCAGTAGTAACTTGATCTGAAGTTTCATGATCATTATCATTAGCTTCCTCTCTTGTTGGTGTAGGCATCACGGGAACGGTTTTCTGTGATGAGCTACTTTCCAACTCGAGAGAAGGTACAATTACCTCATCAAGTTCTACTTTCCTCCCACTCACTTATTTCGAGAGAAACTCCTTCTCTAGAAAGGATCCATTCTTAGCAACAAAGATGTTTCCTTCGGATCTGTGATAGAAGGTGTACCCAATAGTTTCCTTTGGGTTTCCTATGAAGACGCACTTCTCCGATTTGGGTTCGAGCTTATCAGGCTGAAGCTTTTTCACGTAAGCATCACAACCCCAAACTTGAAGAAACGACATCTTAGGTTTCTTACCAAACCATAGTTCATATGGTGTCGTCTCAACGGATTTAGATGGTGCCCTATTTAACGTGAATGCAGCTGTCTCTAATGCATAACTCCAAAACGATAGTGGAAAATCGGTAAGAGACAACATAGATCGCACCATTTCTAATAAAGTACAGTTATGACGTTCGGACACACTATTACGTTGTGGTTGTCCAGGTGGCGTTAGTTGTGAAACTATTCCACATTTTTTTTAAATGAAGGCCAAACTTGTAACTCAAATATTCGCCTCCATGATCAGATCGTAGAAACTTTATTTTCTTGTTACGATGATTTTCCACTTCACTCTGAAATTCTTTGAACTTTTTAAATGTTTCAGACTTGTGTTTCATTAAGTAGATATACCCATACCTACTCAAATCATCTGTGAATGTCAGAAAATAACAATACCCGCCGCGTGCTTCAACACTCATTGGACCGAATACATCGGTATGTATTATTTCCAGTAAGTCATTAGCCTGCTCCATTGTTCCGGAGAATGGAGTCTTAGTCATCTTGCCCATGAGGCATGGTTTGCAAGCATCAAATGATTCATAATCAAGTGATTCCAAAAGTCCATCCGCATGGAGTTTCTTCATGCGCTTTTACACCAATATGACCTAAACGGCAGTGCCACAAATATGTTGCACTATCATTATCAATTTTGCATCTTTTGGCATCAATATTATGAATATGTGTATCATTATGATCGAGATTCAGTAAACCATTCACATTGGGTGTATGACCATAGAAGGTTTTATTCATGTAAATAGAACAACAATTATTCTCTGACTTTAAATGAATAACCGTACTGCAATAAACATGATCAAATCATATTTATGCTCAACGCAAAGACCAAATAACATTTATTTAGGTTCAACACTAATCCCGAAGGTAGAGGGAGTTTGCGATGGTGATTTTATCAACCTTGGAATTACTTCCAACACACATCGTCACCCCGTCCTTAACTAATCTCTTTATATTTTGCAACTCCTGTTTCGAGTTACTACTCTTAGCAACTGACCAGTATCAAATACCGAGGGGTTGCTATAAACACTAGTATCCAAGTATCTAGGGATGTTCCACTTCCAGTGACGATTTCCTTTGCAGTAGAAGCACTCAGTTTCAGGGTTGGGTCTAGCTTTGGGCTTCTTCATGGGAGTGGTAACTTTCTCGCCATTCTTTTTTAAGTTTCCCTTTCTTTCCCATGCCCTTTTTCTTGAAACTAGTGGTCTTGTTAACCATCAACACTTGATGCTACTTCTTGATTTCTACCTTCTCTGATTTCAGCATCGCAAAGAGGTTGGGAATCGTTTTCATCATCCCTTGCATATTATAGTTCATCACGAAGTTCTAGTAACTTGGTGATAGTGACTAGAGAACTCTGTTATTCACTATCTTATCTGGAAGATTAACTCCCACTTGATTCAAGCGATTGTAGTACTCAGACATTCTGAGGACATGCTTACTGGCTAAGCTATTCTCCTCCATCTTGTAGGCAAAGTACTTGTCAGAGGTCTCATACCTATCAACACGGGCATGAGTCTGAAATACCAATTTCAACTCTTGGAACAACTCATATGCTCTGTGGCATTTCAAAACATTTTTGAAGTCCCGGTTCTAAGCCGTAAAGCATGGTGCACTAAACTATCAAGTAGTCATCATACCGAGCTTGCAAAACGTTCATAATGTTTGCATGTGCTCCTGCAATAGGTTCGTCACCTAGTGGTGCATCAAGGACATAATTCTTCTGTGCATCAATGAGGATAATCCTATGATCACGGACACAGTCCGCATCATTGCTACTATCATCTTTCAACTTAGTTTTCTCTAGGAACATATAAAAAATAAAACAGGGGAGCTATGCGCGAGCTATTGATCTACAACATAGATATGCAAATATTATCAGGACTAAGTTCATGATAAATCAAGTTCAATTAATCATATTACTTAAGAACTCCCACTTAGATAGACATCCCTCGAGTCATCCAAATGATCACGTGATCCATATCAACTAAACCATGTCCGATCATCAGGTGAGATGGAGTAGTCTTCAGTGGTGAACATATCTATGTTGATCATATCTACTATATGATTCATGTTCGACCTTTCGGTCTCCAGTGTTCCGAGGCCATGTCTGTACATGCTAGGCTCATCAAGTTTAACCCAAGTATTCTGCATGTGCAAAACTGTCTTGCACCCATTGTATGTGAACGTAGAGCTTATCACACCTGATCATCACGTCGTGTCTCAGCACAACGAACTGTCGCAACGGTGCATACTCAGCAAGAATACTTATACCTTGAAATTTTAGTAAGGGATCATCTTATAATGCTACCGCTGTACTAAGCAAAATAAGATGCATAAAAGATAAACATCACATGCAATCAAAATATGTGACATGATATGGCCATCATAATCTTGTGCCTTTGATCTCCATCTCCAAAGCACCGTCATGATCTCCATAGTCACCGGCTTGACACCTTGATCTCCATCGTAGCGTCGTGGTCGTATCGCCAACTATTGCTTCTACAACTATCGCTAACGCATAGTGATAAAGTAAAGCAATTACATGGCGTTTGCATTTCATACAATAAAGAGACAACCATAAGGCTCTTGCCAGTTTCCGATAACTTCTACAAAACATGATCATCTTATAGAACATCGTATACACATCATGTATTGACCATATCACATCACAACATGCCTTGCAAAAACAAGTTAGACGTCCTCTACTTTGTTGTTGCAAGTTTTACGTGGCTGCTTGATACGTCTCCAACGTATCTATAATTTTGATTGCTCCATGCTATATTATCTACTGTTTTGGACTATATTGGGCTTTATTTTCCACTTCTATATTATTTTTGGGACTAGCCTATTAACCGGAGGCCTAGCCCAGAATTGTTGTTTTTTTTGCCTATTTCAGTGTTTCGAAGAAACAGAATATCAAACGGGGATCAAACGGAATGAAACCTTCGGGAACGTGATTTTCTCACCGAACGTGATCCAGGAGACTTGGACCCTACTCCAAGAAGTAAAAGAGGCGGTCACGAGGGTGGGGCGCCCCCTAGGGCGCCCCCGCCTCGTGGGCCCCTGTTGCTCCACCGACATACTCCTTCCTCCTATATATACCTACTACCCCAAACGATCGACACGGAGCCAAAACCTAATTCCACCGCCGCAACTTTACAGATCCACGAGATCCCATCTTGGGGCCTGTTAGGAGCTCCGCCAGAGAGGGCCGTCATCACGGAGGGCTTCTACATCATCATAGCCTCTCCGATGAAGTGTGAGTAGTTTACCTCAGACCTTGGGTCCATAGTTATTAGCTAGATGGCTTCTTCTCTCTTTTGGATCTCAATACAATGTTCTCCCCTCTCTTGTGGAGATCTATTCGATGTAATCTTCTTTTTGCGGTGTGTTTGTTGAGACCGATGAATTGTGGGTTTATGATCAAGTCTATCTATGAATAATATTTGAATCTTCTCTGAATTCTTTTATGTATGATTGGTTATCTTTGCAAGTCTCTTGAATTATCAGTTTGGTTTGGCCTGCTAGATTGGTTTTTCTTGCCATGGGAGAAGTGCTTAGCTTTGGGTTCAATCTTGCGTGTCCTTTCCCAAAGGATGTAAGGGCAGCAAGGCACGATTGTATTGTTGCCATCGAGGATAACAAGATGGGGTTTTATCATATTGCATGAAACTATCCTCTACATCATGTCATCTTGCTTAAGGCGTTACTCTGTTTTTAACTTAATACTGTAGATGCATGCCGGATAGCGGTCGATGAGTGGAGTAATAGTAGTAGATGCAGGCAGGAGTCGGTCTACTTGTCTCGGACGTGATGCCTATATACATGATCATACCTAGATATTCTCATAACTATGCTCAATTCTGTCAATTGCTCAACAGTAATTTTTTCACCCACCGTAGAATACTTATGCTCTTGAGAGAAGCCACTAGTGAAACCTATGGCCCCCGGGTCTATTCTCATCATATCAATCTCCATCACTTTATTATTTTCTTTGCTTTTACTTTGCTTTTTACTTTTCACTTTGCATCTCTATATCAAAAATACCAAAAATATTATCTATCATCTCTATCAGATCTCACTCTCGTAAGTGACCATGAAGGGATTGACAACCCCTAATCGCGTTGGTTGCGAGGAGCTATTGTTTTTGTGTAGGTACAAGGGACTTGCGTGTAGCCTCCTACTGGATTGATACCTTGGTTCTCAAAAACTGAGGGAAATACTTACGCTACTCTGCTGCATCATCCTCTCCTCTTCGGGGAAATCCAACGCAGTGCTCAAGAGGTAGCAAGAAGAATTTCTGGCGCCGTTGCCGGGGAGGCCTATGCGAAGTCAAGTCAAGATTTGACTCCCGGCAATGAGCCATTTCTGGCGCCGTTGCTGGGGAGTCTACACAAAAAGTCAACATACCAAGTACCCATCACAATCCCTATCTCCCGCATTACATTAGTTGCCATTTGCCTCTCGTTTTCCTCTCCCCCACTTCACCCTTGCCGTTTTATTTGCCCTCTCTTCCTCCCTCTCCTTCTCTTTTTCGGTTTGCCTTTTTCTCGCTTGCCTTTTGTTTGCTCGTGTGTTGGATTGCTTGTTTGTCGCGATGGCTCAAGATACTACCAAATTGTGTGACTTCACCAATACCAATAATAATGATTTCCTTAGCACTCCGATTGCTCCTCTTGCCAATACTGAATCTTGTGAAATCAATACTGCTTTGTTGAATCTTGTTATGAAAGATCAATTCGCCGGCCTTCCTAGTGAAGATGCCGCTACTCATCTAAATAGCTTCGTTGATTTATGTGATATGCAAAAGAAGAAAGATGTTGATAATGATGTTGTTAAATTGAAGCTATTTCCTTTTTCGCTTAGAGATCGTGCTAAAGCTTGGTTTTCGTCTTTGCCTAAAAATAGTATTGATTCTTGGAACAAGTGCAAAGATGCTTTTATCTCTAAGTATTTTCCTCCCACTAAGATCATCTCTCTTAGAAACGACATTATGAATTTTAAGCAACTTGATCATGAACATGTTGCACAAGCTTGGGAGAGAATGAAATTAATGATACGTAATTGCCCTACTCATGGTTTGAATTTGTGGATGATTATACAAAATTTTATGCCGGATTGAATTTTGCTTCTAGAAATCTTTTAGATTCAGCCGCGGGAGGCACTTTTATGGAAATCACTTTAGGAGATGCTACTAAACTCCTAGATAATATTATGGTTAATTATTCTCAATGGCACACTGAAAGATCTACTAATAAAAAGTGCATGCGATAGAAGAAATTAATGTTTTGAGTGGAAAGATGGATGAACTTATGAAATTATTTGCTACTAAGAGTGTTTCTTCTGATCCTAATGATATGCCTTTGTCTACTTTGATTGAGAATAATAATGAATCTATGGATGTGAATTTTGTTGGTAGGAATAATTTTGGTAACAACGCGTATAGAGGGAATTTTAATCCTAGGCCTTATCCTAGTAATCCTTCTAATAATTATGGAAATTCCTACAACAACTCTTATGGAAATTTTAATAAGATGCCCTCTGAATTTGAGAATAGTGTTAAAGAGTTTATGAATTCACAAAAGAATTTTAATGCCTTGCTTGAAGAGAAATTGCTTAAAATTGATGATTTGGCTAGGAACATTGATAGAATTTCTCTTGAGGTTGATTCTTTAAAGCTTAGATCTATTCCTGCTAAGCATGATATCAATGAGTCTCTCAAAGCCATGAGAATTTACATTGATGAGTGCAAGGAAAGAACCGCTAGGATGCGTGCTTCCAAAGATGCCTTTATTAAAGCGTGTTCTTCCAATTCCTATGAAAATCAAGATGAAGATCTAAAAGTTATTGATGTGTCCCCTATTAAATCTTTGTTTTGCAATATGAATCTTGATGAAACTGAATATGATCTTCCTTTACCTAGAACGCGTTCCAAAAATTCGGAGTATTTAGATCTTGATGATGAAATTGATAAAAGTGGGATTGAAAGAAATAAAACCCTAGATGTTGCTAAACCCACTATATTGGATTTCAAGGAATTTAATTATGAAAGTTTCTCTTTAATTGATTGTATTTCCTTGTTGCAATCCGTGCTAAATTCTCCTCATGCTTATAGTCAAAATAAAGCCTTTACCAAACATATTGTTGATGCTTTGATGCAATCTTATGAAGAAAAACTTGAGTTGAAAGTTTCTAACCCTAGAAAACTCTATGATGAGTGGGAACCAACTATTAAAATTAAAATTAAAGATCATGAGTTTTTTGCTTTGTGTGATTTGGGAGCTAGTGTCTCCACTATCCCCAAAACTTTGTGTGATTTGCTAGATTTCCGTGATTTTGATGATTGCTCTCTAAACTTGCATCTTGCGGATTCCACTATTAAGAAACCTATGGGAAGAATTAATGATGTTATTATTGTTGCAAATAGGAATTATGTGCCCGTATATTTTATCGTTCTTGATATAGATTGCAATCCTTCTTGCCCTATAATTCTTGGTAGACCTTTCCTTAGAACGATTGGTGCGATTATTGATATGAAGGAAGGGAATATTAGATTTCAATTTACATTAAAAAAGGGCATGGAACACTTCCCTAGAAATAAAATAAAATTGCCATATGAAACTATCATGAGAGCCACTTATGGATTGCCTACCAAAGATGGCAATACCTTGATCTATCCTCGCTTTTATGCCTAGCTAGGGGCGTTAAACGATAGCGCTTGTTGGGAGGCAACCCAATTTTATTTTTGTTTTTTTGTTTTTCTTTATGTTTAGGAATAAATAATCCATATACCTTCTGTTTATATGTGGTTTTGTGTTTTAATTAGTGTTTGTGCCAAGTTAAACCTATAGGAACTTCTTGGATGATAGTTATTTGATCTTGCTGTAATTTCCAGAAACTTTTCGCTCAGTGCCGGAATTATTAAAAATCACCGGAATGTGATAAAATACTGAT
Source organism: Aegilops longissima (assembly GCA_021605205.1). Classification (NCBI taxonomy): domain Eukaryota; kingdom Viridiplantae; phylum Streptophyta; class Magnoliopsida; order Poales; family Poaceae; genus Aegilops; species Aegilops longissima. Next base: position 291,215,048 of record CM038676.1, read on the forward strand.
TCCAATTGCTGACGATCAATAAACGAATTTCCTAGGTCTTCCTATTTTGGATGAATTTTTGGAGTTCCATAAGTTCACATTAGTTACAGATTACTACAAACTGTTCTGTTTTTGACAGATTCTTTTTTTGTGTGTTGTTCGCTTATTTTGATGAATCTATGCCTAGTAAAATAGTTTATAATCCATAGAGAAGTTGGAATACAGTAGGTTTAACACCATTATAAATAAATAATGAGTTCATTACAGTACCTTGAAGTGGTCTTTTGTTTTCTTTCTCTAACGGAGCTCACGAGTTTTCTGTTGAGTTTTGTGTTGTGAAGTTTTCAAGTTTTGGGTAAATTCTTTTGATGGACTATGGAACAAGGAGTGGAAAGGGCCTAAGCTTGGGGATGCCCATGTCATCCCCAAGATAATCCAAGGACACCAAAAAGTCAAAGCTTGGGGATGCCCCGGAAGGCATCCCCTCTTTCGTCTACTTCCATCGGTAATTTTACTTGGAGCTATATTTTTATTCACCACATGATATGTGTTTTGCTTGGAGCGTCTTCTATTATTTGTGTCTTTGTTTGTTAGTGTGCCGCAATCATCCTTGCTGTACACACCTTTTGAGAGAGCCATACATGAATTGGAATTTGATAGAATACTCTATGTGCTTCACTTATATCTTTTGAGCTATGTAGTTTTGCTGTATGTGCTTCACTTATATCTTTTGAGCGTTATAATTTTGCTCTATGTGCTTCACTTAGATCTTTTAGAGCACGGTGGTGGATTTTTTTTATAGAAACTATTGATCTCTCATGCTTCACTTAGATCAAGCATCAATCTTTTCTTAGCATGGTAATTTTCTTAATAATAATATGCTTGGTATTCAAGATTTGTAAAACTTTCTTTTGAGTGCGTTGAATACTAAGAAAAGATTGATGCTTGATAATTGTTTTGAGATATGAAGATGGTGATATTAGAGTCATGCTAGTTGAGTAGTTGTGAATTTGAGAAATACTTGTGTTGAAGTTTGTGATTCCCGTAGCATGCATGTATGGTGAACCGTTATGTGATGAAGTCGGAGCATGATTTATTTATTGATTGTCTTCCTTATGAGTGGCGGTCGGGGACGAGTGATGGTATTTCCTACCAATCTATCCCCATAGGAGCATGCACGTAATACTTTGCTTTGATAACTTCTAGATTTTTGCAATAAGTATGTGAGTTCTTTATGACTAATGTTGAGTCCATGGATTATACGCACTTTTTCCCATCCTTCCACCATTGCTAGCATCTCTAATACCGCGCACCTTTCGCCGGTATCATACACCCACCATACACCTTCCTCAAAACAGCCACCATACTTACCTATCATGGCATTTCCATAGCCATTCCGAGATATATTGCCATGCAACTTTCCACCGTTCCGTTTATTATGACACGCTCCATCATTGTCATATTGCTTAGCATGATCATGTAGTTGAAATCGTATTTGTGGCAAAGCCATCGTTCATAATTCTTTCATACATGTCACTCTTGATTCATTGCATATCCCGGTACACCGCCGGAGGCATTCACATAGAGTCATAATTTGTTCTAAGTATCGAGTTGTAATTGTTGAATTGTAAGAAAAATAAAAGTGTGATGATCATCATTTTGAGAGCATTGTCCCAAGTGAGGAAAGGATGATGGAGACTATGATTCCCCCACAAGTCGGGATGAGACTCCGGACGCAAAATAAAAAAAAGAGGCCATAAAAAAAAGGAGAAAGGCCCAAATAAAAAAAAGAGAGAAAAAGAGAGAAGGGACAATGTTACTATCCTTTTACCACACTTGTGCTTCAAAGTAGCACCATGATCTTCATGATAGAGAGTCTCTCATTTTGTCACTTTCATATACTAGTGGGAATTTTTCATTATAGAACTTGGCTTGTATATTCCAATGATGGGCTTCCTCAAATTGCCCTAGGTCTTCGTGAGCAAGCGAGTTGGATGCACACCCACTTAGTTTCTTTTGTTGAGCTTTCATATACTTATAGCTCTAGTACATCCGTTGCATGGCAATCCCTACTCACTCACATCGATATCTATTGATGGGCATATCCATAGCCGCTGGTACGCCTAGTTGATGTGAGACTATCTTCCCCTCTTTTTGTCTTCTCCACAACTACCATTCTATTCCACCAATAGTGCTATATCCATGGCTCACGCTCATGTATTGCGTGAGATCGAAAAAGTTTTGAAAATGTTAAAGTATGAAACAATTGCTTGGCTTGTCATCGGGGTTGTGCATGATTTAAATACTTTGTGTGGTGAAGATAGAGCATAGCCAGACTATATGATCTTGTAGGGATAATTTTCTTTGGCCGTGTTATTTTGAGAAGACATAATTGCTTTGTTAGTATGCTTGAAGTATTATTGTTTTTATGTCAACATGAACTTTTGTCTTGAATCTTTCGAATCTGAATATTCATACCACAATTAAGAAGATTTGCATTGAAATTATGCCAAGTAGCACTCCGCATCAAAAATTCTCTTTTATCATTTACCTACTCGAGGACGAGCAGAATTAAGCTTAGGGATGCCCGATACGCTCCAACGATCTGTAATTTTGATTGCTCCATGCTATATTATCTAATGTTTTGGACCATATTGGGCTTTATTTTCCACTTTTATATTATTTTTGGGACTAACCTATTAACCGGAGGCCCAGGCCAGAATTGCTGTTTTTTTGTCTATTTCAGTGTTTCGAAGAAACGGAATATCAAACGGAGTCCAAACGGAATGAAACCTTCGGGAACGTGATTTTCTCATCGAACGTGATCCAGGAGACTTGGACCCTACTCCAATGTGACGCCCTCGATTCAATCGTACACTAATCATGCACGCAAATGTGTATGATCAAGATCAAGGACTCACGGGAAGATATCACAACACAACTCTAAAACATAAATAAGTCATACAAGCATCATAATACAAGCCAGGGGCCTCGAAGGCTCGAATACAAGTGCTCGATCATAGACGAGTCAGCGGAAGCAACAATATCTGAGTACGACATAAGTTAAACAAGTTTGCCTTAAGAAGGCTAGCACAAACCGGGATACAGATCGAAGAGGCGCAGGCCTCCCACTCGATCCTCCTAACTACTCCTAGTCGCGCCGCCGGGCTGCACGTAGTAGTAGGCACCTCCGGGTAGTAGTCGCCATCGACGGTGGCGTCGCTCCGGCTCCATCGTCTGTTGCAGCAATCGAGTAGAGATAGGGGAAAAGGGGAACAAGGCAACCGTGAGTACTCATCCAAAGTACTGCAAGCAAGGAGCTACACTACATATGCATGGATATATGTGTAAAGGGCCATATCGAGGACCGAATGCAGAATGCCGTAATAAGAGGGGATATCTAACCACGTCAAGACTACGCTTCGGCAGCCTCCGCCTTGCGACATGTAGAAGAGAGCAGATCAAGTCCTCCAAGTAGCATCGAATAGCATAATCCTACCCGCGATCCTCCTCGTAACCACGAGAGAGAGCGACCACCGGGTTATATCCGCACTTGGAAGGGTGTGTTTTATTAAGTATCCGGTTCTAGTTGTCATAAGGTCAAGGTACAACTCCAAGTCGTCCTGTTATCAAGATCACGGCTATTCAATAGATTAAACTTCCTGCAGGGTGCACCACATAAGCCAACACGCTTGATCCCATTTGGCCGACACACTTTTCGGGTCATGCCCGCCGCTGGAGATCAACACGTCGCAGCCCCACCTAGGCACAACAGAGAGGCCAGACGCGGTCTAAACCTAAGCGCCAGGGTGCAGGCCCATCGCCCAATGCACACCTGCGTTATGTGGGCGGCGGAAGCGTAACTAGCCCCTTAATACAAGAGCAGGCCTACGTTCCAATCCGGCGCGCGCCGCTCAGTCGCTGACGTCACGAAGTGCTTCGGCTGATACCACGACGCTGGGATACCCATAACTACTCCCGCGTAGATGGTTAGTGCGTATAGACCAAATGGCCAGACTCAGATCAAATACCCAGATCTCGTTAAACGTGTTAAGTATCCGCGGACGCCGACCAGGGCCAGCCCACCTCTCTCTAGGTGGTCTCAACCTGCCCTGTCCGCTCTGCCATAAAGTAACAATCGGGGCCGTCGGGAACCCAGCCCACCTCTACCGGATGGAGCCACCGTCCTTTCAGCCCCCATCTCCTAACAAGATCACAAGTAATGTAACAAAGTAAAGTATATAGTATACGCCGTGATCACCTCCCAAGTGATCACAGCCCAAAGAGTATAGCATGGCGGATGGACAAGAATGTAGGGCCACCGATGGAACACTAGCATCCTATACTAAGCAAGAGGATAGCAGATAAAGGTAACAACAAAGAGTAGCAAGGACAGGCTATGCAGCTGTATAGGAGTAATCGAAAGCGAGAACATGCTACACTACTCTAATGCAAGCAAGATAAAGAAGAATAGGCGATATCCGGTGATCGGGGGGCTTGCCTGGTTGCTCGGCAAGAGAGAGGGTCGCCAACACCGTAGTCGTACTGGGTAGCAGCGGCGTCGGTCTCGGTGTCTAGTGGAAGAAGAGGTGGAAGAAACAATAAATACATAGCAAGCAAGTGCATAACAGGACATCAAGCGGAGCTAGACGTGTTCTAACGCGGTATGAGGTGATACCGGTGAATGGGGAAAACATCCGGGAAGCATCCCCGGTGTTCCGGGTTTTCGGGCAGATGAACCGGAGGTGAAATGTTGCAGGTTCACTATGCTAGGGACGCGTGGCGGATGAACGGGCTGCGTATCCGGATTCGTCTCGTTGTTCTGAGCAACTTTCATGTTGAAAATATTTTAATCCAAGTTACGGATTAAAAGATAAGATTTTCTAAAGATTTTATTAATTTCTGGAATTTAATTAATTATTTAATTAATTCGAAAATGATTTAATGACATCAGCATGATGTCATGCTGACAACAGCAGTCAACATAGTTGACTGGGTCAAACTAACACGTGGGTCCCGTCTGTCATAGACACATCACCCTAACTAACATATTAGTTAGGTTAATTCTATATTTTAGGTTAATCACGTTTAATTAGTTTAACTAAACCGGATTAATTAAGTTAATTAATTTTATTATTAATTATATTTTTTTAATTCTTTTTTTTTATAAACGTTTTGGGCGTGGGGCCCATTCGTTATAGGCCCTGGGGGCCTTGCGGCGCTGGGTTAACGGGCGCCGGGCGTCAGCGCTAACCCGAACGGGCATGCTCACAGTTGCTGGCGCGCGGCACGCGCCACCGAAAGCGCGACAGGGGGGAAACGGGCGAGGCTACCGGGCGCCATCGGCGAACGGCGAAGGCATGATCGGCAACCATCGAGGAGCCCATGAGGCGGCCGGCATGGCAAAGTGACAGTACGGTAGCCGGGCGGGCCGATAATGGTAGGGAGGCGAGGGAGCGGACGTGGCCTGGCGGCGGGGCGCCGGGCGGGGCGGCGGTGTCCGTGAGCACGGCGTGAGCACGGCGCGGCCACGGCGAACATAGCCGGCGGGTGAGGGAGGCAGAGAGGATAAGGGGAGGGGGCGGCTCACAGGGGGCCATAGGGTTCAGGGCAGTGGGCTCGGGCGGAAGACGGGGGGACGCCGACGGAGTCGAGGCGGAGGAGCTCCGGTGGCGGCGATTGCGTCGGGCGACGAAAGCACGACGTCTGCGGAGCTCGAGGAGGAGGACGAGGACGCGAGGTCCGTAAGGAGGCGGTCGATCCGAAGCGGCGACGGCGGGCCTTTCGGCGGTGGTGGTGGCGCACGGCGATGACGAAGTGCGCGGTCTGTGGGTGGCTCCGGCGACGGCGGTCCGTCGAGGCGCGGCATCGGGCGAGCAGCAAGGGGCGTCGTTGCCCCCCGATCTAGATCGGGGGAGAGGAAGGAGCGGGGTCGTGGGATCGGGCGACGTTGGGGGCGTGCGCCAGGGGCGATGGAGATGAGGTGAAGTTGCCTCGATCCCGATCCAGACGGGTGAGAGAAGGGGATCGTGGGGAGGAGTGGAGAGTGGGATCGGGCTAGGGTTTCATCGGGGTTGGTTATAGGCCGGGATGGCTGGGCGGCGGTTAATAAACCGGGTTGGGTGGTCCAATTGGGGGTTGTTTCTTTTCTTTTCCTTACCCTTTTGTTTTTCCTTTTTCTTATTTATTTCCCTTTTATTTTATTTTACTTACTTTTAAGTTTACTTTTTACTTAATATTAAAATGATCCCTAAATTAGTAATACCATGAAACCCATCGCCACAAAAGGTTTTATCCCAAAACAATTTAGTTTAGTATTTTATTTATTTATAAAAGCATTTAAATATCGGTTTTGCTACTGTTTTATTCATTTTAGATTATTTAAACATTTTATAAAAGTGTGGTTTCTCCACCATAATTACCTATGCATTATTCGCCTCCACCCAAACATTTAGTTTTTAATATTTGAAAACTTTTATTGTTCGCCTCAATTTTGAATTTGAATTTGAATCGGTTTCGAACTAACGCGAGATTAATCAACAGTAATCGAGGTGACGTGGCATCATTTACAGAGGTTACTGTAGCTTCATTACCCGGGCGTCACAATTCTCCTCCACTACAAAAAATCTCGTCCCGAGATTTAAGAGGGGAGTAAGGGGAAAGTTCTGGTTACGATATTCTAATGGATCTTCTCGAAGAAGTTAATCCCTTTCGTTGATGTCTTCAATTCTTTATTCCAATGCATCATGATGAAGTTGTCGTCCTTTCTTTGGGGAACTCCATCGTACTTACGAATAGGTAAGGGGCAGCTCTACAACGGTAGGATGTTATAAGGGAAAATCATCTGGGGGGGGGGGGTAACCCAAGAATGAACATATGAGTATCTCTCGAGTTGAACAAATGAAACACATCGAGAGCAAAGTAAGACGATGCAATAAGAAGTTTCAAGCGGATAGGCAATCTTTAATTGCCTAAAACAACATGCGAAAGGGGTCCAAAGCAACGAGATTGAATATTGCGTCTGTTACCAGAATAGATCACTAGGACGGTGGCCCGTGAACTACATACGAGGCCACGCGCGAGGAATAACTTTGGGAATAGGGGGTGTACAGGAGAGTCAGGTTTCGATCCTGTGGAACTGTGGGTTATGGGCCCACCATGTGGGTTAAAAGTAGCAAGGGTGCTGACATCTTGCACGGTCACGATAGTAAGGTATGTCAGAGGGTAGCCTACCATTTATGTTGGCAACAATGTCGGTACCAAGGGCGAGGGACAAAGAGAACCATTTTCCCGCTCGTTGAACGAGGCGGACCAATAGGCAAAGTTATCGTTCATCGGTGGTTACCGGAATGTCATCAACAATTTCAACGGGGTCTTACTGACAGAGTTGTACATCGAGGTGTTTACATAAGCAGTGAATTATTACTGCTTAGATTATATAGATCACAAGAAAGGTCAAACAGACCAATGGAAAGGAAAATGTGATCATTAGGTTAAACAGAACAATGGAAAGGAAAAATGTGTTTAAACACATATTTCAGGGGTATATCCTTCCCAAGGACAAGCAGAGCATGATATCCACGATAGGATATAACGTAGAAAATCCTCTAGGCGAGGGGAGAGAATTTCATGATGTTACCCATACCACGGTGTTTGGATAATTGAGCAGGAAACATTTAGCATTGGGCTTCAAATGTTCTTGTTGAAAATCAGAGTACAACCGACATGCTTCGAGATAGCATTGACATGGTCATAAGGTGAAGATCAGACTTTGGAAACTCAAAGGATCCATCAGGAACAACTTATTGAATAAGTCTTACAATTTTCTCCAGGAAGAATGGTTATCCTTGCAAAAGAAATTATAATGATAGGTCCTCCGGCCAGGCGTGCTAGGCATGACATCACCTTACCGGGTCATATAAGGACCAATGTTATAACTCTTGCAAATAAGTTCCAACCATCATATCTGACCGAGATTCAGATCTGATTGCTGTCGAGATACCTCGCACTCGTGGATGCCGGAGAAGAAAGGTGCAACACAAATTGTTGAGATGACATGGTAAGATTCTCGAAGATGAACTATGGAAGTGAGTTCCAAAACAAGAGTTCATCAGTAAACCAAGGAGAGGATGAGGAGGCGGCTGATGGACTCAGCGACAATTCAACAAGATTTCCAAAAGATGGATTTCCTCAATTATGGGAACAAGGAGACAACATTCATCAAATCAAATGATATAATGATGTATGCTCGAGGGAAACATACACAATTAAACATTGGTTGAAAGATGCACCCGAAGTATGGGTTTAGGTAGCATGATCAATGTTAGAATGGTGACTCGATAACCAAAAGACTTAGAATGAAACTATCGGCCATTGACTTTAAAGCAACAGGGTTGCTAGAAGTTTTGAAATCGCACATCATAGTTCAATTGTCGGTTCTCCGGTTAGAAGCAACAGGGGGACCAAGGAATGAACAGATATGGCAAGAAGTATCATTATAGCAAGAATTCTGAAGAGGTGGAGCAACCCTCACAACATTCTTGACATCAAAGATGGTAATACTCCGCGGTAGAATCATGACATAAGTTGGATAGAAAGGAACTCAAGTTACAACGCAAAACCAGAACAAGTTTTGTGTTGCGGAAATGCAAGAATGTCGTCGATGATAACACAAATCATCGAGGGCAAGGATGGTATTTCTCATCATGACTTCCATTGGGAACCTAGGAGGAGTCAAAATGTTGATGATGATCACGACAATTAGTCGAGAGAATTCATGAAGATGTAATCAATTGGCGATGACATCAAGACAAAGGAATGATGAAGCAAAAGGTTATTGGAACCATGCTTACGATACAAACTCAAAATCAAGCTTGTTGTCCAAAGCGAAATGATATGATGAGGAAGATCGACGTAAGCTTAGCTTATCGTCAAAAAAAATTATGCTCTGGGAAGAGGACCAAGTAGCACAGTTAAAATCGGCACGACAAGGATATAGCCAAACAGGCTAGGAATGACGGGATTGAGTTCAAACTCGTAAGTAATGAAGGTTACCAGGAGTTGCTTAATCACGATGCGGACTCGAGTCAGTTATCGGTGTCTTTGAGTGTTAAATAACTCAGAGCCCGTGAAAAATTGGAATCAATGAGAATGTAGCACTTGATGAAGAACTCATAAGAAGTTATGCAGTTCCGTGATAATCTTGAGATACCAGGGGGGTAATACTCGACGACAAATCAAAGTAGAGGTTGGACTGGGGTATTACTCTGTAGAAGAGAAGTGTTTAAACTTGCACGAGAAATGGTATTTAAAGGAGAACATGGTCGAAAACCACGATCATAAATGATCAAATCCCAGATATAAGATGAACTTATACCAAGGGAATAGTTATTATTTCAAGAAGCTTCCATGATAGGATCTACATCGTGTCCATGGGCATGAACACAAAGGTTCAAGGTCGACTCCCACTTCCTCAATGCATAACCTTTCATTCACTTCTCGCGTTCAATGAAGTTGTAGTGTTGAAATTTTATCTGGCAAAATACCAAAAGAGTATGACTCGTGAAAACTTTCGAGTTCACACATATTAAGGAAGGCATAGATTCAACCCATCGGGCATCTTAGAATCATATACCGTAATCTTTAGAAGTAATTAACTCAAGCTCAAGGCGAGCATGGTTGAGAAAGCGAGAGGATACAATTTACCAAAGGCATTATGTATCGAGGAAAGGCTCACAAGGTTATCGAATATGAAGGGCGTTGTCGATAAAATCCAACAAAGGATCCGTGGTCCACAAGGAATCGACGTGAGCATCGGTACTCAACTAGAGGCGTAAGAATGCAAGGAGATCAGATTATAGAAACAATGACTAACTCAATTGTCAAATGCAAAGGAATTATGATTTAAATCAAGGGATCAAGCAATGCTCGATTAGGGATGGATAAGTTGAATAGCCTTAGGGTACAATCAACGACAATTGGATTGGTCGAGAACCAATTCCAGCTTAAAAGAATGGCAGCTTAGCCGAAAAGTAATTTATAAGGATCAATGATGATTGCGTGTATTCAAGAAACATATTGAGTCAACAGACTCAAAATGATAATGACAAGGAATGTCAATAAGACTACGAGACTTATGGGATTAACCATAATGCAAGCAAGCAAGAATTTCAAAAGCCAAAGGCTCCAGAGGATTTTCGGAAGATCGAATATTATTTTGAAGACTTTTGTGAAACACATGAACAACTGGGGATGAGCGGATACTCGACAAGTGCAAGTATTTATTTGAAGGGGTATTCATGTGGCAAAAACTGCTAGGCAGTAGGCACAAAGTATTTTCGGAACAATAGAGAAAACTTCGGGGTATCTTGTAATAACAAGATCAATGGGGGATGATCGTATGAATGGCAAGTGTAAGTAGTTTTCCATACGGATTTATCGGTGGTCGGGAATAGCAAAAGTGATGGGCACAAAGTCTCGAGAGAATATGAAAGAGTATCTCCAAATCTTACGTGCGATCGGTGACCATCTGGATCAAGGGCCTCTCGGAGAAAGTATTTTCGAGAACCTAAAGTTAGATTTTAGTAAAAAAAAATTCGTTTAACCCGAATAGAAGAGAGTTCATAATCCCAGAGTAAAGGTCGAGGAGTAAAAGATCCTAATACCACCCAATGGCGACGTGGGCCCATGAGCCGCACAGCCATGTTAGTAAAAGTTTTGTAAAGTCTAGACTCGACTTGACCAAGGAGTTGGAAAGGATTCCTACAGCAATGGGCTCGATACCAACTTGTGACGCCCTCGATTCAATCATACACTAATCATGCACGCAAATGTGTACGATCAAGATCAAGGACTCACGGGAAGATATCACAACACAACTCTAAAACATAAATAAGTCATACACGCATCATAATACAAGCCAGGGGCCTCGAAGGCTCGAATACAAGTGCTCGATCATAGACGAGTCAGCGGAAGCAACAATATCTGAGTACGACATAAGTTAAACAAGTTTGCCTTAAGAAGCCTAGCACAAACCGGGATCAGATCGAAGAGGCGCAGGCCTCCCGCAGGATCCTCCTAACTACTCCCAGTGGTCGCCGCCGGGCTGCACGTAGTAGTAGGCACCTCCGGGTAGTAGTCGCCATCGACGGTGGCGTCGCTCCGGCTCCATCGTCTGTTGCAGCAATCGAGTAGAGATAGGGGAAAAGGGGAACAAGGCAACCGTGAGTACTCATCCAAAGTACTCGCAAGCAAGGAGCTACACTACATATGCATGGATATATGTGTAAAGGGCCATATCGATGGACCGAATGCAGAATGCCGTAATAAGAGGGGATATCTAACCACGTCAAGACTACGCTCGCAGCCTCCGTCTTGCGACATGTAGAAGAGAGCGATCAAGTCCTCCAAGTAGCATCGAATAGCATAATCCTACCCGTGATCCTCCTCGTAACCACGAGAGAGAGCGACCACCGGGTTATATCTCGCACTTGGAAGGGTGTGTTTTATTAAGTATCCGGTTCTAGTTGTCATAAGGTCAAGGTACAACTCCAAGTCGCCCTGTTATCAAGATCACGGCTATTTGAATAGATTAAACTTCCTGCAGGGTGCACCACATAACCCAACACGCTTGATCCCATTTGGCGGACACACTTTTCGGGTCATGCTCGGCGCTGGAGATCAACACGTCGCAGCCCCACCTAGGCACAACAGAGAGGCCAGCACGCCGGTCTAAACCTAAGCGCCACAGTGCAGGCCCATCGCCCAATGCACACTGCATGTTGCGTGGGCGGCGGAGCGTAACTAGCCCCTTAATACAAGAGCAGGCCTACGTTCCAATCCGGCGCGCGCCGATCGGCCGACGCCACGTAGTGCCGGTGATACCACGACGCGGGATACCCATAACTACTCCCGCGTAGATGGTTAGTGCGTATAGACCAAATGGCGGACTCGGATCAAATACCCAGATCTCGTTAAATGTGTTAAGTATCCATGAACGCCGACCAGGGCCAGGCCCACCTCTCTCCTAGGTGGTCTCAACCTGCCTGCTCGCTCCGCCATAAAGTAACAATGGGGCCGTGGGAACCCAGCCCACCTCTCTTCGGGATGGAGCCACCGTCCTTCAAATTTCCATCTCCTAACAATATCACGGGTAATGTAACAATGTAAAGTATATAGTATCGCCCGTGATCACCTCCCAAGTGATCACAACCCGATAGTATAGCATGGCGCATTTGACAAGAATGTAGGGCCACCGATGGAACACTAGCATCCTATACTAAGCGGTAGGATAGCAGATAAAGGTAACAACAAGAGTAGCAAGGACAAGGCTATGCAGTTGTATAGGTGTAATCGAAAGCGATAACATGCTACACTACTCTAATGCAAGCAATATAGAGAAGAATAGGCGATATCCGGTGATCAAGGGGGGCTTGCCTGGTTGCTCTGGCAAGAGAGAGGGGTCGTCAACACCGTAGTCGTACTGGGTAGCAGCGGCGTCGGTCTCGGTGTCTAGCGGAAGAAGAGGTGGAAGAAACAATAAATACATAGCAAGCAAGTGCATAACAGGACATCAAGCGGAGCTAGACGTGTTCTAACGAGGTATGAGGTGATACCGGTGAAGGGGGGAAAACATCCGGGAAGCATCCCCGATGTTCCGTGTTTTCGGGCAGATGAACCGGAGGTGAAATGTTGCAGGTTCACTATGCTAGGGACGCGTGGCGGATGAACGGGTTGCGTATCCGGATTCGTCTCGTCGTTCTGAGCAACTTTCATGTTGAAAATATTTTAATCCGAGTTACGGATTAAAAGATAAGATTTCTAAAGATTTTATTAATTTCTGGAATTTAATTAATTATTTAATTAATTCGAAAATGATTTAATGACATCAGCATGATGTCATGCTGACATCAGCAGTCAACATAGTTGACTGGGTCAAACTGACACGTGGGTCCCGTCTGTCATAGACACATCACCCTAACTAACATATTAGTTAGGTTAATTCTATATTTTAGGTTAATCACGTTTAATTAGTTTAACTAAACCGGATTAATTAAGTTAATTAATTAATTTTATTATTAATTATATTTTTTTAATTCTTTTTTTTATAAACGTTTTGGGCGTGGGGCCCATCTGTCATAGGCCCCAGGGGGCCTTGCGGGAGCTGGGTTAACGGGCGCTGGAGCGTGCAGGCGCTAACCCGAACGGGGCATGCCCGTTGTGGCGCGATCATGAGCGGCCGCACCGAGCGGCGGGGGGGGAAAACGGGCGAGGCCACCGGGCGCCACCGTGACGGCATGCAGCAGCATCCATCGAGCCCGCGGAGGCGGCAAGATGGCGATGGCGAGCACGGTAGCAGGCCGGGCGGGCCGCAACGGTAGGGAGGCGGAGGGAGGCCGGACGCTGCCACGGCGGGCGCCGGGCGGGCGGCGGTGTCCGCGAGCACGGCGTGAGCACGGCGAACATAGCCGATGGGTGAGGGAGGCAGAGAGGAGAAGGGGAGGGGGCGGCTCACAGGGGGCCGTAGGGTTCGGGGCAGTGGGCTCGGGGTGGAAGACGGGGACGGCGTCGACGGAGTCGAGGCGGAGGAGCTCCGGGTGGCGGCGATTGGCGTCGGGGCGACGAGCACGATGTCCTGCGGAGCTCGGGGAGGAGGACGAGGACGCGAGGTCCGGTAAGGAGGCGGTCGATCCGTGCGGCGACGGCGGGGCCTTCGGCGGTGGTGGTGGCGCACGGCGATGACGAGCGGGTGCGGTCTGGTGGGTGGCTCCAGCGACGACGGTCCGTCGAGGCGCGGCGTCAGGCGAGCAGCAAGGGCCGTCGTTGCCCCCCGATCAAGATCGGGGGAGAGGGAGGAGCAGGATCGTGGGATCGGGCGACGTTGAGGCGTCTTGCTAGGCGATGGGGACGAGGCGGTTGCCTCGATCCCGATCGAACAGGTGAGAGAAGGGATCGTGGGGAGGAGGGAGAGTGGGATCGGGCTAGGGTTTCATCGGGGTTGGTTATAGGCCGGGGGATGGCTGGGCGGCGGTTAATAACCGGGTTGGGTGGTCCAGTGGGGGGGGGGGTTGTTTCTTTTCTTTTCCTTACCCTTTTGTTTTTCCTTTTTCTTATTTATTTCCCTTTTGTTTTATTTTACTTACTTTTAAGTTTACTTTTTACTTAATATTAAAATGATCCCTAAATTAGTAATACCATGAAACCCAGTGCCACAAAAGGTTTTATCCCAAAACAATTTAGTTTAGTATTTTATTTATTTATAAAAGCATTTAAATATCGGTTTTGCTACTGTTTTATTCATTTTAGATTATTTAAACATTTTATAAAAGTGTGCTTTCTCCACCATAATTATCTATGCATTATTCGCCTCCACCCAAACATTTAGTTTTTAATATTTGAAAACTTTTATTGTTCGCCTCAATTTTGAATTTGAATTTGAATTGGTTTCGAACTAACGCGAGATTAATCAACAGTAATCGAGGTGACGTGGCATCATTTACAGAGGTTACTGTAGCTTGATTACCCGGGTGTCACATCCAAGAAGTAAAAGAGGCGGTCACGAGGGTGGGGGGCGCGCCCCCTGCCTCGTGGGCCCCCTGTTGCTCCACCGATGTACTCCTTCCTCCTATATACGATCAGATACGGAGCCAAAAACCTAATTCCACCGCCGCAACTTTCTGTATCCATGAGATCCCATCTTGGGTCCTGTTCCGGACCTCTGCCAGAGAGGGCCGTCATCACCGAGGGCTTCTACATCATCATAGCCTCTCCGATGAAGTGTGAGTAGTTTACCTCAGACCTTCGGGTCCATAGTTATTAGCTAGATGGCTTCTTCTCTCTTTTTGGATCTCAATACAATGTTCTCCCCCTCTCTTGTGGAGATCTATTCGATGTAATCTTCTTTTTGCGGTGTGTTTGTTGAGACCGATGAATTGTGGGTTTATGATCAAGTCTATCTATGAATAATATTTGAATCTTCTCTGAATTCTTTTATGTATGATTGGTTATCTTTGCAAGTCTCTTCGAATTATGAGTTTGGTTTGGCCTGCTAGATTGGTTTTTCTTGCCATGGGAGAAGTGCTTACCTTTGGGTTCAATCTTGCGGTGTCCTTTCCCAAGGATGTAAGGGGCAGCAAGGCACGATTGTATTGTTGCCATCGAGGATAACAAGATGGGGTTTTATCATATTGCATGAAACTATCCTCTACATCATGTCATCTTGCTTAAGGCGTTACTCTGTTTTTAACTTAATACTCTAGATGCATCTTTGGATAGCGATCGATGAGTGGAGTAATAGTAGTAGATGCAGCGAGTCGGTCTACTTGTCTCGGACGTGATGCCTATATACATGATCATACCTAGATATTCTCATAACTATGCTCAATTCATCAATTGCTCAACAGAATTTGTTCACCCACCATAGAATACTTATGCTCTTGAGAGAAGCCACTAGTGAAACCTATGGCCCCCGGGTCTATTCTCATCATATCAATCTCCATTACTTTATTATTTGCTTTGCTTTTACTTTGCCTTTTAGTTTTCACCTTGCATCTCTATACCAAAAATACCAAAAATATTATCTATCATATCTATCAGATCTCACTCTCGTAAGTGACCGTGAAGGGATTGACAACCCCTAATCGCGTTGGTTGCGAGGAGATATTGTTTTTGTGTAGGTACAAGGGACTTGCGTGTAGCCTCCTACTGTATTGATACCTTGGTTCTCAAAAACTGAGGGAAATACTTACGCTACTCTGCTGCATCATCCTCTCCTCTTCAGGGAAATCCAACACAGTACTCAAGAGGTAGCACTGCTACGGGCTTCTAGTAAGAACCGTTCTTACCTACGCATCAAAACCACAACAATTTTTCGTCAAGTGTGATGTTTTAACCTTCAGAAAGGACCAGTCGTAGTCAAATTCGATTCAACTAAAGTTGGAGAAACAGACACCCGCTAGCCACTTTTATGCAAAACAAGTTGAATGTCTGTCGGTGGAACCGGTCTCATGAACGTGGTCATGTAAGGTTGGTCCGAACCGCTTCATCCAACAATACCACCGAATCAAAATAAGATGTTGGTGGTAAGCTGTATGACTATGATCGCCCACAACTCTTTGTGTTCTACTCGTGCATATCATCTACGCATAGACCTGGCTCTGATACCACTGTTGGGGAACGTAGCATGCAATTTCAAAAAAATTCCTACGCTCATGCAAGATCTATCTAGGAGATGCATAGCAAAGAGAGAGGGAGAGTGTGTCCATGTACCCTCGTAGACCGAAAGCGGAAGCGTTTGACAACGCGGTTGATGTAGTCGAACTTTTTTTCATTCCGACCGATCAAGCACCGAACGTACGACACCTCCGAGTTCCTCACACGTTCAGCTCGATGACGTCCCTCAAACTCTTGATCCAGCAAAGTGTTGAGGGAGAGTTCCGTCAGCACGACGGCGTGGTGACGGTGACGGTGAAGTGATCCACGCAGGGCTTCTCCTAAGCACTACGTGAATATGACCGGAGGCGTAAACTGTGGAGGGGGGCGTTGCACACAGCTAACAATGTTTGTTGTGTGTTCTAGCGGTGCCCCCTCATATATATAGGTTGGAGGGGAGGAGAGGCAGCCAAGGCGGTGCCCCAAGTAAGATGAATCCTACTTGGGCACCTCCCAATTCGGCCTCCCCCCTTTCCTGCTCCTATTCAGAGTAGGAAGGGAACAGGGGGAAGGGGGAATCCTATTCCCTTTTTCCTTTCCTCCTTCCCCTTTCCTTCTCCAATTTGTCCAGCCCATATGGGGGGGGGGGCGCACCAGCCCATTTGTGGCTGGCGTGTTTCCCCTCTTGGCCCATAAGGCCCATATAGATTGCCGGGGGTAGCCCGGAACCCCTTCCGGTGACCCGATACGTACCCGGTAACCCCAGAACACTTCTGGTGTCCGAATACTATCGTCCTATATATGAATCTTTACCTCTCAACCATTTCGGGACTCCTCATCATATCCGAGATCTCATCCGGGACTCCGAACAACATTCGGTCATCAAATCACATAACTCATATAATACAAATCGTCATCGAACGTTAAGCTTGCGGACCCTACGAGTTGGAGAACTATGTAGACATGACTGAGACACCTCTTCGGTCAATAACTAATAGCGGAACCTGGATGCTCATATTGGCTCCAACATATTCTACGAAGATCTTTATCGGTCGAACCGTTATGACAACATACATTATTCCCTTTGTCATCAGTATGTTACTTGCCCGAGAGTCGGTCGTGGGTATCTTCATACCTAGTTCAACCTCGTTACCAGCAAGTGTCTTTACTCGTTCCGTAATGCATCATCTCGTAACTAACTCATTAGTTACATTGCTTGCAAGGCTTATTATGATGTGCATTACCGAGAGGGCCCAGAGATACCTCTCTGATACTCAGAGTGACAAATCCTAATCTCGATCTATGCCAACCCAACAAATACCTTCGGAGATACCTGTAGAGCATCTTTATAATCACCCAGTTACGTTGTGACGTTTGATAGCACACAAGGTATTCCTCCGGTATCCGGGAGTTGCATAATCTCATAGTCAAAGGAATATGTATAAGTCATTAAGAAAGCAATAGCAATAAAACTTAACGATCATTATGCTAAGCTAATAGATGGGTCTCGTCCATCACATCATTCTCCTAATGATGTGATCTTGTTCATCAAATGACAACACATGTCTATGGTTAGGAAACTTAACCATCTTTGATTAACGAGCTAGTCTAGTAGAGGCTTACTAGGGACACTGTGTTTTGTCTATGTATCCACACATGTATCAAGTTTCCGATTAATACAATTCTATCATGAATAATAAAAATTTATCATGATATAAGAAAACATAAAAGAACAACTTTATTATTGCTTCTAGGGCATATTTTCTTCAGTGAGAGATTTTGAGAATGGTTCTTTGGATATTTATTGTCTTAACTTGTCTATTATTTCTTTCATCACTAAAGAACCTGATGCTAAGGAAATGAAGAAGTTTCATCCTATTAGAGCATCTCTAGCAGACCCCGTATATCGCCGACTCGCAAAACTCGTTTACAGTTTGCGGAAAAATGGTTTTGCGGGACGGCGCGGGCGACGACCCGCAAATCAGATGCGATTTTATCTAAATTTGGCACATATGCACACATTCAGAATTACTAATTTGCAATATAAGAAAAAATATCAATACCACAAAACAACAATCATCCACATTACAATTATTCAAATCACCGAAGCAAACTAAATAATTCAATATAAAACTTGTCCCCAATACAAATCACACATGAATTAAATGAGATTGAATAGAAAAATGAATTTTTTTACTGCCAAGCCCTTTTCCGATGGTGCTCAATGAGATCCTCTTGAAGCTGAAAGTGGGTGTTTGCATTTTAAATCCCCGTCTAGGTCTAAAGAAAAGCTCTAATGCGGATAGGGTCTCTAGTTGGTTTGACATGGCTTCCCACATTGTTGTAGAAGAACTCTAAGTTCATGCCTCTCTCATCTTCGAGAATCATATTGTGAAGAATAACACAACATGTCATGATGTTTTTCAAGGACCGCTTGTCCCAAAAACGAGAAGGACCATGAACAATGGAAAACCTCAATTGCAAAACCCCAAATGCTCTTTCAATGTCTTTTCGGGCCGCCTCTTGCACCCTTGTGGATCACATTGTTTCCTAGTTTTGGGTTCTTTGATGCTCTTGAAAAATGTGCAGCAAGGAGGGTATATACCATCTGCAAGATAGTACCCCCTTTGTTTATTCATGCCCATTGATAGTGTAGTTGCAAGCATGAGCATCACCACTAGCAAGCCTAGCAAACAAATGAGACAGTTGCAACACATTGATATCATTAAGAGTACCCGGCATACCAAAAAAAGCAATGCCAAATCCATAAATCCCCGGATGCTACAACCTCTAGCACAATTATTGCATCACGAGACTTGCCACAATACATTCCTTGCCATGCCTTCAGGCAATTTTTCCAAGTCTAGTGCATACAGTCAATGCTACCTAGCATGCCAGGCCAACCTCTTCTCTCTTTAGATGCCATCAATTTTTGTGTGTCTTCCTCGTTGGGTGCCCAAAGATATTCAGGACCAAAGACATGGATGATCACTTTGGCAAACCTACACACTGAAGCAATTGTAGTATCTTCAAATATGCGAAGGTACTCATCGGCATAGTCAGCCGGAATGCCGTATGAAATTACCCGCATAGCTGCGGAGATTTTTTGATATGCACTAAATCCTTTCAAGCCCGTGACATTTAGTTTTTGAGTAAAATACTGACAATTGGCCTCGCAAGCTTGAACAATTTTCACAAAGAGGGATCGGTGCATTTGTTTTTTAACATCAACATCTCCGGAAGAGGTGCGGCGGATATGTTGGATTCTCCGTGAAGTAGTCTTGCATCAACATCTCGTTCCTGAGATGGCGATTTCTAGGAATGCAAAGATGGCCGGAGGTCGATCCTTGCCGCCTCTTTTGGTTCTCATCTTCGTGCTCCTTCATGGCAAGGGCCATCACTACGGCTGCTAACTCCAAATCATGGGTAGCGTAATTCAACTCATGGGGTTTAAGCTGTCGTGAGGCATATGAAACAACTCTTCCCTCCTGCATAAGTACGGCTCCAAGTCCTCGACGAGAAGCGTCGCAATACACTTCATAATCCTTGCGTTGATCTGGTAGAATCAACACTGGTGATGTAACTAAGCGTTTCTTCAACTCCTGAAAACTAGCCTCACATTCCTCAGTCCATTTTAACTTGGTGTCCTTTTTTAACAACTCCGTCATAGGCTTTGCAATCTTCAAGAAATTCTCAATGAACCTCCGGTAGTATCTTGCGAGTCCAAGAAAACTCTGGATCTCTCCAACTGACGTGGGTGCCTCCCAATTTGTCACAGTGAAAACTTTGGTGGGGTCTACCGCTATTCCTTCTCCGGATATAACATGTCCAAGGAATCCAACTTCCTTCAACCAAAACTCACACTTGCTGAACTTGGCGTATAGCTGATGTTCTCTGAGCTTCCCAAGTACTAAACGCAAATGCTCTTTATGCTCCTCTTCATTCTTCGAGTAGACCGGAATGTCATCAATGAACACCACAACGAACTTATCCAAAAACTCCATAAACATCTTGTTCATCATGTTCATAAAATAGGCAGGTGCGTTAGTCAGGCCAAATGGCATAACGGTATACTCATATAGCTCGTACCTCGTGGTAAAAGTTGTCTTAGGTATATCCTGCTCTCGAATCTTCAGCTGGCGATACCCTGATCGCAGATCGATCTTGGAAAACACTTTAGCTCCTTGCAGCTGATCAAACAAATCATTGATCATCGGCAGTGGGTACTTGTTCTTGATCGTCACCTCATTCAATCCTCGATAATCAACAACCATCCTTAACGATCCATCCTTTTTCTCCACTAGAAGCACTGGTGATCCCCAAGGTGACGAACTTGGGCGAATATAATCTTTATCCAGTAACTCCTTAATATGCTTCTTAATTTCCTCCAAATCCTTTGTGGGCATTCTGTACGGTCTCTTAGATATTGGCCCTATGCCTGGTAAAAGCTCAATCAAAAACTCAATGTCTCTATCCGGTGGCATGCCTGGCAACTCTTCTGGAAATACATCCAGGAAATCCTTCACCACTGGTACTTCCTCCTGTACAAGTCCTGATAAGGAATTTACTTGCGTCCTACTCGGCACATGCCGGAATACATACTTGATCCTTCTTCCTTCTGGGGTGGTGAGCAAAATCGACTTACTGGTGCAATCGATGTTTCCTCCATACATAGATAGCCAATCCATACCCAGAATTACATCCAAACCTTGTGACTCCAACATTACCAGATCTGAGGGGAAAACATGCCTACCTATGGTCAATGGCATCTGAAAACATCCTTGGCTTGCCATATACTCTGCGCCTGGAGATCTCACTAGCATAGGTGTACTAAGAACTTTGGTGGGCAGTTTATACTTATCCACAAATCCCCTTGATATGTATGAATGCGATGCACCAGTATAAAAAAGAACAACTGCAGTAAATGACTTAACCAAAAACTTACCTATTACTGCATCTAGCTGGGCTTCAACCTCCTCCACGTTAACGTGGTTCACTTGTCCCCTGTTGAAAGGGTTGGGCTTCTTCCCATAGCTTCCATTGTCGTTTCCATTCTTAGCTTCAGGACATTCATTGGCGTAATGTCCAGTCTTCTGGCACTTGTAGCAAGTAACATGGCTTAGATCTTTCTTGGCGGATGTTGCTGGGTTGGAACAGTTCTGTCCGTTGCTTCCTCCATTACCATTCCCGTTCTTGGAGCCACTATGGTTGTGCGAAATTCCTCCAGTGTGATTATGACCTCCATGGTTATGCTGAAGGGGTCCTCCCGAGTTCGGGGTAAAATGGGGTCTCTGCTGGGCTCCAAAATTATACTTCCCTTGTCCATACTTCCTCTTGCGGTTGTCAATCTACTGCTGCTTCCCTTCAATCATGAGATGGTAATTATTGAAATTTGCCACCATCAACTGCATGCTCAGCTCATCATTCAGTCCTTCCAGAAACGTCTCCTGCTTAGCTGCATCTGTAGCGACGTCATCTTGGGCATAACGTGCTAGCTTACTAAAGTCATCCACATACTGGCCAACTGTGCATCCTCCTTGGCGTAAGTTGCGGAACTCGCGCTTCTTCATGGCCATAGCTCCTGTTGCTACATGGGCAGTGCAAAAAGCCTGCTGGAACTGGTCCCATGTAACAGTGTCAATGGGGTAATTGACTGTGAAATTCTCCCACCATGATGCTGCGGGTCCATCAAGCTGATGAGCGGCAAAACACACTCTCTCCGCATCTGTGCATCCTGTAGTGGTCAACTCCCTTTCAATCTTGCGGAGCCAATCATCTGCAACTATC
Organism: Aegilops longissima; assembly: GCA_021605205.1. Classification (NCBI taxonomy): domain Eukaryota; kingdom Viridiplantae; phylum Streptophyta; class Magnoliopsida; order Poales; family Poaceae; genus Aegilops; species Aegilops longissima. Next base: position 291,236,963 of record CM038676.1, read on the forward strand.
GGCTCCGTGCTACTGGAGAACACCAGCGGATTCAGCCTTAGAAAACAGGCTAAGTGATCAACAGGTGGTGGTGGTGGTGGGTTGTTGTTGTTGTTGTTGTTGTTGTTGTTCCCCTGATTCTGATTCTGGACTAGTATCTGCATCAATGCATTCTATCGCTGGATCAACTGAGTGAGCTCCGATGGGAAAGCAAATCCATTGTCGCGTCTCGGAGGCATCTGCTGGGTTTAGAAAAGATGAGAAAACAGAGTAGAATGAGGTCTACGACCATATGCACATGAGACAAACACAAACATATCACTCAATCAATCAAGCAAGGGCATACAATCAGTCTAGAACTATTGTTACAAAAATGCTCGGACTATACTATATACATGGTGGAATACTACTACTGATATGGTGGTCGACTAGAAAAATTGATCGGTCGAAGACTCCATGATATCCGCTCCAGCTTCATCAACATAGTCATCATCTCCATCGTCGGGGTCCGAGTCGGTGTCGTCGATGATGATGTAGTTCTCCGGGCAAGTGGAACCGTCATCTTCTCCTCCTGGCACAGGGTCTCCCATGAATACTCCCAGCTTCCTTGTCAGATCGTCATTCTTCTCCACTAGTACGACAATTTCCTCCTCATAATCTTTGCGAGTAGCCTTGAGTTCTTCCTCCAACTCCATGATCCTTGTCATCGCCTTCTTCAAATCTGTCATGCATGCGCACATCTGGTTCTCCTGGCGTTGAATGTGCTGGTTTAGCTCCTGGATGAAAGCTGCAATCGATCTATCCTTCCTAGTGCTGATCATCTCCCATTGCTCATCTCGGCGCCCACAAATCTGGTAGATAGTATCCTTGAGATCCTTGTGGTAAACTTCTCCAATGCGTCCCATGGTGATGTGGGCTTCCATACTCTTTCCTAGACTCCAGGTTGGTGCATCAAAGGAAAACTCTATGGCTCAGTGACTGGCGTGAATGTCCTTCCTGGAACTTGAACTTGAATCATCCAGCGCTCCTCTTCTATTAAAGTGGCATTGTAAGTCCCGGTGAAGCTTGGTATTCCAATGTTCAGGTATCTAGTGACTTCCTTCAAGTGTCGTCCAAAAGGTGTGTCTTCATCCGGTTGTGCAAACTTGTTCCTTGCATTCGCCATCCTAAAGAGTAGAAAAATGGAGAGGAGTCAGAAATGAGAAGAGAGTAGTGATCTAGGGCTTTAGCTTAGTGGCCGTTTCCTACAGTCAGCGTGTGCTCTGATACCATCTTGTAGCAACCAGACCTCAAACAGTCTGATCTCTGTGCATCAGTGTCATCCCTGGATCGATAATGCTGACACGCACAATACTTGAGGATTCATAACAGAGTAGCAATCACACACTTATTACATCGAGTGTCTCCAAAAGAGAACTTATTACAATAAATATGGCTTAAGGCCATCTAATACGATAACAGCGGAAGGCTTGGAAGATAAAGTGAGTCCATCAACTCCAACGACATCACTGAGTGAAAGACAACGACCTATGGCTCCTTACTCGTCATCTGAAAAGTCTGCAACATGATACGTTGCAGCCCGAAAACGGGTCAGCACATGGAATATGCTGGCAAGGAAACACAAAAGAGTAATGAATAGAATAAAGCTATCACTACATGCATATATGGCTGGTGGAGGCTGTATAGTTAATATGTTTTGTGGAAAGCCAATTTTCCCCTACAACAAAGGAATAAATTTTATTTAACTATCATGGTGGTTGTTAAACATTGAGAAGGTTCGCCCAACTCAATCCCAATTAAGCATCATCATTCAACCCAATCAAATTATATTAAAAGTGATGAGATCCACATGATAATCCAAGAACAAGATACTCAAGATGTCCATAACCGGGGACACGGCTAACCATGATTAGTTTGAACACTCTGCGGAGGTTTGATAATAAACAAGTGAATAGGTACTACCTCATCTACTTCCCAAACACACAATTTAATCAGATCCTAACCATGCAATTGTTTGAGGATTGATCAAATGCAATAAAACTGGGTAGTAAAGAGGTATGATCAAAGTGTTACTTGCCTTGCTGATGATCCGTGAAACCTAGAGACTCGTAGTAGCACGCCTCGCACTCCGGGTACTCTATCGCAAACAAACAAGCATACAATAAGCAATCAAGCAAAGATGCATGGGTAAAACTCAAATAAGAAGGTCTAACCAGAAAGTTCAACTTAAGAACTCCGCTTTGCAAAAAGAATCAAATCAAACGAAGCAACGAAACTCAAACTACGAAAGAAACAAGCTTCGATTACTAATCTGGACTAAAGTCAAATTTTATAGCAGCAAAAACTTGTTTAAGTTGATTAAACAAAAAGAGGGCTTCGAGACGAAACTCTAGGCGCTTGACTCGCCTGATTTCGATAAACGAGCGAAAATATAAACTAAAACGAAAATCGGATCAGAAATCGCGATCGAAAATAATCGTGAAAAATCTGAGAAAAAGAAAAACTGACGAACAGACTAACGAACGAACGTTCGCTGTCTGCGGTTTAACAGTGAAAACCATTCGTTAAAATGAACATACGAACGGGCATTCGCTAAATAACTAAACCTAAAAAACAGATCTAAAAATAAAATACAGGATCTAGGGTTTCGAAAAAAAAGTAGGTTTTCTCGCGAAACCGACGACGGCGGCTACCTCCGTGGGTCGGGCGGCGGCGAGGGAGGCATCCGGCGGCGGGCGGCGAAAGCAGCAAGCGGCAAGCAGAAGAAGCACTAGGCAAGGCGGCGACAACAATGGCGGCGGCAAGGGTCAAGGACGGCGGGCTAGGGTTAGGGTTTTAGCGTGGTGGGTCAAGGCGGCGACTTGGGCCTCGGGGCGGCTCGGGCTGCGGCTTATAAAGCCCCGGCCGAAGGAATCTGGCTCTAGCACGGCCCGTAGGTCGGTTGACTTTTTTTTAAATTATTCTGTGCAGAAAAACAAATAAAAGAAATACTAAACGGACTCCAAAAATCTTGAAATAAACTTTGCCCGTCCTCTAAAAATCTACCAGACAAGGTGAACATTTATTTGGGACTCTAATGCAATTTTGAAAACGCATATTTTTCCTAATCCAAATAAAATAGCGATAAAACTCCGAATAAAATTCTTATTTGATTTTAATATTAAATCTCCAATATTTATTTATTTTGAGGAAGTCATTTTATCCTCTCTATTTTATTTTCATAAAAGAAATATTCGAAGAGAAAATAATTAAAATCAAACGATCCTCTTTTCAAAATTCAAGAAAACTCAAATATGAAAATTACGAAATTCCCAACTCTATCCGTGGGTCCTTGAGTTGTGTAGAATTTCTAGGATCAAGCCAATATGCAATAAAATATGATATGCAATGATGACCTAGTGTATAACATTCCAAATTGAAAATTTGGGATGTTACACGAGCTCTTCCTCCGGGTCGAAGCATGGATCAGTGCCACCGACATGTGTACCTACAAGAAGCAAGTAAATATTAGAAGCCAAACTGCAATTGCACAAATGATGTAAAATACTGTAAGACATGGGATGCAGCTAACCTCGACGGCAAACAACAACGTTGCTCGTTATGGCCCTGCGTAAGTACATGGAAAGGCAAGTTAAGTACAACAGGGTTAGCATCCACCAAAAATAGCAAATGGGCAGCATCTCTAGTAATATCTTCATTGCAGAGAGTAGCATGGTAGCAAAGGGATAGATTAAAAAATGGATACAACTGTTAATTGCAACGGGCTTAACATCATCCTAAGTCATGTTTTATAAGTTTGTAGCCATTGAAATACAACTATTTAAAAATGGATACAACTGTTAATTGCAACAGGCTTAATAGCCATTGAAACAGGTACTGATAAAAATGCAATTGGCAGAGTTAAACATCACATGGCAGGTGCTGCCAGAGTAGAGAATGGCCCGGTTGTCTATAAAAAGGTAGGGAAAGTAGCTAAAACATGTTAGGCATGTTTAGTACAACATGCTTAATACATCAACCGTACAAAACATTGCCATTAATTGCAACTGGTATTGGTAAGATTGAACTGGTGAGTACATACTTGGTAAGTCCTGAGAGGTAGTTGCTGGGGCACTTCATCTTGGCCAGAGCCCGCCCAAAGTCAGAGGCGGAGGCGAGCTGTTCCTCCAGGTCGAAGCATGGATCGGTGCCACTGACATGTGTACCTACAGGCAACCAGTAAATGTTAGAAGTTAAACTGCAATTGCACAAATGATGTGAAATACTGTAAAACATGGGATGCAGCTAACCTCAATGGCAAACAACAACATCGGCCGTTATGACCCTGCGTAAGTACATGGACAGTCATGTTAAGTACAACAAGATTAGCATCCACCAAAAATAGCAAATGGGCAGCCTCTCTAGTGATATCCTGAGTCATGTATTGTAAGTTTGTTGCTGGTATTGGTGAAATTGAGCTGGACAGTTAATACTTGAACATCACACAGTGTGCCGTACTGAAATAAACAAGGCACAAACATGCTTAATACATCAACTGTACAAAACATAGCCAGTGCAAGTGGTATTGGTAAGATTGAGCTGGTAAGATCATACCTGTTAAGTCATGGTGGGTAGTCGCTGGGGCACTTCATCTGGGCCAGAGCCTACACCAAGTCGGCAGTGGCGGAGGCGAGGTGTTCCTCTGGGTCAACACGCACAACGACCATCACGTCATGGACCGCCATCAGCTCCTCGACCTCCATGTGATATGTGGTTGGGCTTGTGTGGCGATGCTCTGGAGGTAGGGGCGGTGGGGATTTGGAGTCCTGAGGATGTTTTGTAGGTGCCATTTAAGCAATCAAGACGGGGCCGTGATAGAGATCGGTGGGTTACCTGACTGGATCCGAGCAGAACATAGATGTGGTTGAAGCTGTGGTTGCAGTTGCAGCGGCTTGAGCTGCCGGTAGGGGGAGGGGGAGGGGAGATACTGAGGAAATTTGATGGGTGGGGATGTGGTTGGAGGAATAAATTCTGAAATCGCGCGCCTAATGAAAATTTCGCTGCGAAACTTGAAACTTGGGCGGGGGAAACACACAACACAGATGAAGCGTGCAACAAGAGGGAAGCTTGCTACCATCCGCCGGCGCGGCAATTTAAGCCAGTGTGCGGCCAACTCGCGCGGCGAGGTGGGACAAAAAACCAGCTGCGGGATGGGGGGGACAGGACTTGACCTCATGCCTATTACATGCCAAGAAGAATTTCTAGCACCCTTTCTTCTTTGAGGTTATGCTCACTGCGGCCTGGTGCATCTGGACTACCAGGAATGGGAAAATCTTCAGATCAGAGAGGGCTTATTTTGGTGTGTGGAGGAGTAAATTTGTACATGATATCTCCTTGTTGTATCATAGTGTGAGGGAGAGTGATAAACCTGTATTCTTATCTTGGGTTAACAACCTACCTTAGATTGTTGTACTTTGTTTCATAGGTAAGTAGGTAAGTTTCTTTCTATCTACCCACCTCCTTGCTAGATTGTAATTATATGGACCTCTCTTTATTTATTTGATTAAAAGACTGTGGAGCTATTGCTTCACAGTAAATAGTCCAGAAAAAAACCAGCTGCGCCAGCTCTAGTCTCCTTCGGTGGCTGCGGGCGGACATTTCGGTATATTTGGGGCCAGGGTGCGGCTACAAAACTTCAGTTAAAGCATGCTAATCATCGCTCAAAGCCCTCAAAGGATGCGCTTACTGACATTGTATGCTAATAATAGATAGTACCAAATAAAAGTACTACTGGTAATTTGCCCTAAGACTAGTACTTATGTAGTACTGGTAGATGCTCGAAATTAATTATACAAACTTATGGGCGACACACGCACTAACTACTTCTCACATGCTGCCATTAGGGCATGCTGACCAAATGCCGGCGTTCTCCTTCCTAGCCTTGTAGGCAGCAACCCACCGTGCTTCGATCTTCACCAAGCTCTCCTCAGCATAGCGTGCGGCCTCTTCTTTCTTGCGGCGGCGGGACTCTCTTTTCTTGATAGCTTTCTGCCTTTTCCGCTCCTTCTATGCGGCTTTGGCCGCCTCTAGATCCACCGTCCATTCGGCCATGGCAGCCTTAAAGTCCGCCCACATAACTGTGTGGCCGCCTGCGGTGATGAGCTCGGCGCGGCGAGATGCCATCGCTTCCTTACCATGTGTGCGGCCGCGGGCGGCGAGGAACGCGCCGTGCCATGGCGGGATGCCATCGCTTCCTTACCAGTTACTATGCATTGCGGTGCCATGAATGACGCTTGGAGAGAGCTCTGGGACGGAGTGGCCGGGGCAGCCGTACAATGCGATGGTTTTTAAGAGCCCAACGACAAACGGCGAATGAAATTTGGCTTCCCCTACAATTTTGTTCGTTCATTACCGCACATGGTTCATCTTCGTCGCCTCCGGAAACAGTGTGCACTGAGCCTATTGTGTTTTGCATTATGATTGGCCGGAACCCCAGCCATGCAGATCGCGCATGTGCACCGTAGGATGCGCCATGACCGAACGACAATCCACGTCCCTCACATCACACCCGTGCAGATGTAGCCGGATTGGATTTATATGCGCTAAGTGCCTAGAAAATGCACATAATCACCTAAATATGGTAAATGAGCCTGAAAAGATGCCAAATTTTAAAAAGGTGATTTGCAGGGTGTATGTTCGTCGTAGAAAAAAACTCCAGGGCAAAGAACGAAGAAAATTGGGATTCCATTCAATCTTAGTGATTTCCCTCTCGAAAGCATGAAACTTCCTTGGTGATGGTTCGATTTATGAAGGGCGTGCATGATGACATAAGCGAAACCTTCTCAAATTTTTACCAGGGCATGGTGAGGCCATACCATGGCACCATACGAGGCGTCATGTTTTTCCAACATTTATTTCATTATTTCTATAGTTGAAAACCCAATAAACAAACGTTTGTGGTTGACTATTGCCACACATTTCATCGAAATATCTGCCCATTCCTTGTAAAAGGCATGAGAACTTACTAAATGACACAAGCAAGGTTTTCCAGGCCGTTCTTGTGCACCCTTTCATGCACCGATTGTTTGAACTTGAATTATGTACATTAATGCCTAGAAAATGCACATAATTTCCTAAATATGGTAAATGAGCCCGGAAAAGTGCCAAATTTGAACACTGTGATTTGCAGGGTGTATGTTCATCGTACAAAAAAAAACTCATGGCCAAAGGACAAAGGAAATTTGGACCCCCCCTTCAATCTTGGTGATTTCCCACTAGAAACCATGAAACTTCCACGGTGATAGTTTGATTTATGAAATGCGTGCATGACGACATAAGGCAAACAATCTCAAATTTTACCAGGGTGCGGTGAGGCCATACCATGGCACCATGCCAGGCGTCATGTTTTCTAAGCATGTATTTCATTTTTGTATAGTTGTTAACCTAGTAAACAGCGCATTTGTGGTTGACTATTGCGACACATTTCCTTGAAATCTCTGCCCATTCCTTGTAAAAGGCATGTGAATTTACTAAATAGCACGAGCATGGTTTTCTAGACCGTTCTTATGCACCTTTTTATGCATCAATTGTTTGAATTTGAATTATGTGCATTAATGCCTAGAAAATGCACATAATCCCCTAAATACGGTGAATGAGCCCGGAAATATGTCAAATTTGAACATGTTGCATTGGAGGGGGTATGCTGATCGTTGGAAAAAACTGAATGACAAACTAGGACGGAAATTTGGATTCCCCTTCAATCTTGGTGATTTCCCTCTCGAAAGCATGGAACTTCCTTGGTGATAGTTCAATTTATGAAGGGCGTGCATGCCGACATAAATCAAACATTCTCAGCTTTTTACCAGGGCACGGTGAGGCCATACCATGGCACCATGCCAGGCGTCATGTTTTTCAAGCACGTATTTAATTTTTCTACAGTTGATAACCCAGTAAATGATGCATTTGTGGTTGACTATTGCCATGCATTCCCTTGAATGCCCATTCCTTGTAAAAGGCATGAGAATTTACTAAATACCACGAGTATGGTTTTTCCAAACCGTTCTTGTGCACCATTTCATGCACCGATTGTTTGAATTTGAATTATGTGGATTAATGCCTAGAAAATGCACATAATCCGCTAAATATAGTAAATGAGCCCGAAAAAATGCCAAATTTGAACACATTGCATTTGAGGGGGTATGTTGATTGTAAAAACTGAATGACAAGCTAGGAAGGAAATTTGGATTCCTGGCCCCTTCAATCTTGTTGATTTCCCCCTCGAAACCATGAAAATTCCTCAATGATGGTTCGATTTAGGAATGGCGTGGACAACGACATAAGCCAAACCTTCTCGAATTTGTACCAGGGCGTGGTGAGGCCATACCATGGTACCATGCCAGCCATCATGTTTTTCAAGCATGTATTTCATTTTTCTATAGTTGAAGAAACAATAAACGACGTGTTTGTGGTTGACTATTGCCACGCATTTCTGTGAAATATCTGCCCATTCCTTGTAAAAGGCACGGGAATTTACTAAATAGCACGATCATGGTTTTCCAGACCATTCTCGTGCACCTTTTCCTGCACTGATTGTTTGAATTTGAATTACGTGCATTAATACCTACAAAATGCACATAACCCCCTAAATATTGTAAATGAACCCGGAAAAGTGCCAAATTTGAACATGGTGATTTGCAGGGTTTATGTTCATCGTAGAAAAAAGTCATGGACAAAGGACAAACGCAATTTGGATTCCCCTTCAATCTCGGTGATTTACTATCGCACACGATTCATCTCCGTCGCCTCTGCAAACCGTGTGTGTTCACCCACACATGCAAAAGTAAAAAAGAAAACCCTCGCCCTCTTCGTCCCCACCAACTGCCCGCGGACTCCTCCGCAACTCTGCACCTCATCAACTTCTATCGCGGCGGCCACCCTAAGCTCAACGGCTGTTGTCGGCGGACGGAGGTCGTCTCGAAACGGCACGAGATTTCGCCCCTACCACTTTCCGCCGCCTATCTGCACCGATATTCTAGACTCTGGTCGATTGGGGTTTTCTGCGGGATTGGGCCGAGGATTTTTCTCATGGAGAAGGTAGTCAAGTTAGCGAAATATTCACTCATCTCTTATGGCAGTCTATCCGTCGTTGTTAATCAACCGATGGAAATCACCGTGGATTCATTTTTCTTCTAGCTGATTCGAGGGTTTTCATTCATGTGTCCACAGTGCAAGCACAAATCGGACAAGTGTGGTCGCGGCCAGTCAGAAATGAAGTTCTATCTCACCATTCCGGATGACTTCAGGGAACACTTGGTATGTTCAATCTCAACCTACCACGGTCGACATGGCCTAAATTTGTGAACATATACCGTCTGTTGCTACATTTGGATAAAAGGTACGGTGCCACGTGCAGCCTAGATGTCAAAGCCGATTCCCCCCCCCCCCTATATTAGGTAAATATATGATGTATTGTTCATTGAGTTACCCTCATATTTGCATCAAATCTTTGTTACATTATCTATTTTTAATTATATATTTTTGTACTTTGCTTTCATCTATATATTGATCTATTCTATCAGTTACTCCCATATTTGCACCTTGCTCTGTTATTTCAATATATCTAATTTACAATATTAATTTTCATATCAAGCATTACATCCCTTGCTTTGGAAGAATAGGAGTAGAAGGAAATCTTGGGCTTTACTTTGTTGACGACTCCATGGATGTCATATTGACAACGCAGCATGGATTTACAATGACAGTTAGCATAAAACTTGATAAGATGGTCACTCCTATTTTGATGCGGACCTTTGGAGAAAAATGTCTAAGTGTTATGAACTGAAAGCTGGCAATAAAATTCTAGTGTGTGCACCACAGCCTGGCCTAATTAACATGGATGTTTACTTCCCCAACATCATCAACCGATCAAAGTCTGATCGGGGTTATTGTCCTTTCAACTTTGTCCATTTGTTCTGACTAATTGATCAATATTTAATCAACCAATTGTGATTTCATTTTCTGACTCCGTTCCTAGGCAGTAACAAATTCTATTTACCAATCTATGCGCACTATATATTCTTCTCCCATGTTCTGAATAAATAATACCTTTCCACCTTTTATGTAGGATATGTTGGATGCATAGTGAATGATCTGTATGTTACTAAGTGTACCAAATTTCACTGGAAGGACTTGAAGCATGTCATAAACTTTGTTGATAATCTGACAGAGATAGCACATCATATGAACGCTGGATTTTGGATAGGATTAATTATACCTATGGTGCACACATTGAACAAGACCAATTGTGTGCACAAAATGTTGGTACAAAGTCTTATTTTTATGTTGATGCTCATAAACTATATATATCTTCAACAATATGTTACAATTGGTTTTTATTCTACATTTCAACAGAAATTGCCCGCTGCAGCAGTTCCTGGATCGATTTCCTGGTGTGGTCGAATTATACTTGTGCCTGTTAATAGTGCCAAAGTGATTGCAACACTGGTATAATGAGGTGCTATAAAAACGGTTTTTAACGCCTTTCCGCGACGACATTTGGAACCGTCGCCAAGTGAGTGTGGGCGATAGGGGGGTCCTTCCCACACATTTCAACAGAAATTGCCCGCTGTAGCAGTTCCTGGATCGATCTCCTGGTGTGGTTGAATTACACTTGTGCCTGTTAATAATGCCAAAGTGATTGCAACACTGGTACAATGAGGTGCTATAAAAACGGTTTTTACCCCTTTCCGCGACGACATTTGGAACCGTCGCCAAGTGAGTGTGGGCGATAGGGGGGTCCTTCCCACACGACCCGGAAACCATCGGGGATATGCCCTCCTAGCATAGACGCTTGGCAAAATGAGACCGTGTTTGACCGGCGAGCAATGAAATACGGTTATACATACAATAGTGATAAAAATACAATTATATAGACGAAATCGTTTCCGGTCGTAAGTAAGTACATCCCACACAGTCAGTCCCCGCTAAACATTTCGGTCCGTATATACATCCCACACAGTTGCTCTAAGGAAAACATTTTCGCTCGCAGGTACATCACACACAATTTTCCCCGTTAAATCGTTTGTGATAGCGTTGCCATTGCACACGATATTAACAATTTTATCGTTTGGATTATTGAATGCATCACACACGGTGAGTAAAACAAATTGTGTGGCAAAGGCTGTCCATCACACATAGTTTTCATGTGGTAAATGTTTGTGCAAGGTGGCCTAACGCAAACAGTTTTCAAGAGAATGTCATGTCTGATTGTTCATTGATCCAACACGGTTTATTCATAGAAACTGTGTGCGTTGCTTGAGGTCATCACCCATGGTGTTTTCTGAATAAATGTTTGCAATAGAAAAGCCCAATTAGCAGGCTAATTGCCCTATTATTAGTAATCCATTTATTAATCTAATTGACATTCATATTAAGCAAATAATATATTTCATTTCCAAATTAAGGAAGCAGGATTTCATAATTGAAATACATCAGAGTACAACATGATATAGCTTCAGCACTCAGCTACCCCATTACACAACTACACCAGCACCAAGTTTGACATGCAATATCTAGAAGCTTTCGAAATTAGCATCATAGACGGTACATACACATATGCATCTCATCTGGAAAACTGCTGAAGTGGAAGGAGAATATTGAGCCTTCATTGATGTTGAAGGTCATTGCAACTTTAGGCCAGTGCCTGTGGATGATTGACCGTCCATCCTTCGTCCTCTTCAGGAACACTTCAATATTGAACCGTGGGTGTTGTATTAAAACCTTCCTTGCCTCCTGACAATAGAGGTGGTTTGAGAGGTAATAATCAGTGAACTGCTTTGGAAAGGCCTGAAAACAAAGATGTGCATAAATATCTTCTCTATATTGGAAATGGGGCAAAGGAATAAAAAAAGGCAAGGCATAATAGTTAGTACCATCTTTTAGTTAACTGATGTCTTCTTCATTGTGTAGACCAAAATCTTGTTGTTTTTTCGCTAATTTCGCTATACTAACAATCTTTCTGAGTTTCTTGACTTGATTGATATTCATGGACAACTCATTTCCCCATATGCAAAAAGGGTCGAACAGTGGGTCAAAACCTCTGATCGTAGGACTTACATGTGCAAGACCAAATTGTTAAAAACCTAAATATTGGAATGGTTCCTGCAATTGACGATAATGTGCAATTAGACAACGGACCATGCACGTGCTAACCTCGATTGTAAACCTTAGTGCTTCCCATTGTTTCCCTGCAACACATATAAGGTAGTTAGTCATCAGGTTAAGTAAGGGTTCGCATGCTATCAGTAAAATATGTTGATAAAAAATAAGCACATTGCCGATTCATCAGGTTAATTCAAGCCACATGGGAAACCCATTTATCCAAACCAAGCATGATTAAGAACTAGGAAATATAGCACTCGTATATGTTTATCATGTATTAAGTGCAGTCAAATTCGATTTATTCCTCACATGCACAACAATACAAAATACTACCCACGACAATTGGACATCACATTGCAGAATTGAACCAAGCAGTTAACTAAACACCACAACAAATGAACCAAGCATTAACTAAGCACCACATTGCACAATATAAGATACTCCTAATAGAATATCAGACAGTTAACCAAACCAAGCATGCTTAACAACTTGGAAATATAGCAATTGTATTCGTTTCTCATGTATTTAGTACATCCAAATTCAATTTATTACTCACATGGTATAAAATAACAGAATGCACCCACAACAATTGAACATCGCATTACAGAATTGAACCGAACAGTTAACTAAACACCACAACAAATGAACCAAATGTTAATTGAGCACCACATTGCACAATATAACATACTCCTAATAGAAGATCAGACAGTTAACCAAACCAAGCATGCTTAACAACTTGGAAATATAGCAATTGTATTTGTTTCTCATGTATTTAGTACAACCAAATTCGATTTACTTCTCACATGGTATACAATAACAGAATGCACCCACAACTATTGAACATCGCATTGCAGAATTGAACCGAACAGTTAACTAAACACCACAACAAATGAACCAAATGTTAACTGAGCACCACATTGCACAATATAACATACTCCTAATAGAAGATCAGACAGTTAAGAAAACCAAGCATGCTTAACAACTTGGAAATATAGAAATTGTATTTGTTTCTCATGTATTTAGTACAACCAAATTTGATTTACTTCTCACATGGTATACAATAACAGAATGCACCCACAACTATTGAACATCGCATTGCAGAATTGAACCAAACTACTAACTAAACAACAACAAATGAACCGAACGTTAACTGAGCACCACATTGCACAATGTATAACCAAACCAAGAATGGTTGACAACTTGGAAATATAGCAATTGTATTCGTTTCTCATGTATTTTGTAAAGATAAATTCGATTTATTTCTCACACAGAAGAGAATACAAAATTGTAACCTGAAGAATTGAACATCACATTTGCAAAATTGAACCAAACAGTTAACTGAAGACGAAAACTAATTACCCAAACAGTTAATAAGTGAGCACCACACTGCACGACATATAGAACATATACACTAGAGCAACAGATTCACTAGAATTTGTTAAGGAAAGGCAGGAGCAGCAAACGTAACGGGTAAACCGAGCTTGCTTAACCGGCGTAGCTAGCAAATGGCAAGTTGCTCCTCCAAGATCTAGGGGTTAGCATAAATGGAAGCCATCGCGACTTCATCCATGCACGCGGCTGCGATTTGCTTCTCCACTGCCAAATACTCCTTGAGCCCCTGGCTATACTGCGTGCACCATGGCTTAGGGCGACGCTTATTTGGTGGAGGGGTCGGCGATTTGGGTGGAAGGTGTCGCGCCAGCGGTTGATGACCCACAAGTATAAGGGATCAATTGTAGCTCTTTTCGGTAAGTAAGAGTGTCGAACCCAACGAGGAGCAGAAGGAAATGACAAGTGTTTTTTGGCAAGGTAATGTCTGTAGGTGCTGAAATTGTAAGTGAAATTGCAACTATCCCTGGGTGGTTTTGGTAATTCCTAACAACTTATAGGTCATTGAGCTAATGCTATTCCAAGATAAATATTTCAGGAAAGCTCAATGATTGGCATGGCATGGATTAGAAAGTGGACCCTTCAAAATGCTAAGGACAGAATATTGGCTCAAGCTCAAAGCACAAGACTCTAAATTTTCTATTTTAGTGATCCAAGATCACATTGAGCCTATAGGAAAAGCCAATACTATTAAGAAGGGATGAGGTGTTGCTTAATGAGGTTCTTGCTCAAATTGCTTAGTGATATGCTCCAAAACCCTCCACTACTTTCTCACATCCACATATGTCCCAAACCAAAAAGTCCAACTCGGCCCCACCGATTCTTTCTATCCGGAGCCACTGAGTTGAGTTGACATAGCCACAGCAAGAAACCCTAGTCTTCTTGGTCTCACCGATAGGGATCTCAGTCTCACCGAGATGGGATTGCAAACTCTCTGTTGCCTATTGCAATAATTTTGATCTCACCGAAATATGCGATCGGTCCCACCGAGATTGCAATGCAAACACTCTGTTTCCTTTTCGTAATGTTTCGGTCAAACCGAGATGAGCGAATCGGTCCCACCGAGTTTGCCTGACCAACTCTCTGTTAGTCTATTACCAAAATCGGTCTCACCGAGTTTGTGTAATCGGTCTCACCGAGATTACGTTATGCCCTAACCCTAATGATATCGGTCCCACCGAGTTGACATGTCAGTCCCACCGAAACTCCTAACGGTCACATTATGAACCAAATCGGTCTGACCGAGTTCTTTGAATCGGTCCCACCGAGTTTGGTGATTTTTGTGTAACGGTTAGATTTTGTGTGGAGGCTATAAATACCCCTCCACCCACTCTTCATTCGTGGAGAGAGCCATCAGAACATGCCTACACTTCCAACACATATTTTCTAAGAGAGAACCACCTACACTTGTGTTGAGGTCAAGATATTCCATTCCAACCACATAAATCTTGATCTCTAGCCTTCCAAGTTGCTTTCCACTCAAATCTTCTTTCCACCAAATCCAATCCTATGAGAGAGAGTTGAGTGTTGGGGAGACTATCATTTGAAGCACAAGAGCAAGGATTTCATCATCAACACGCCATTTGTTACTTCTTGGAGAGTGGTGTCTCCTAGATTGGCTAGGTGTCACTTGGGAGCCTCCGTCAAGATTGTGGAGTTGAACCAAGGAGTTTGTAAGGGCAAGGAGATCGCCTACTTCGTGAAGATCTACCCTAGTGAGGCAAGTCCTTCATGGGCGACGGCCATGGTGGGATAGACAAGGTTGCTTCTTCGTGGACCCTTCATGGGTGGAGCCCTCCGTGGACTCGCGCAATCGTTACCCTTCATGGGTTGACGTCTCCATCAACGTGGATGTACGGTAGCACCACCTATCGGAACCACGGATAAAAAATATCCGTGTCAACATTGCGTTTGCTCCCTCAAACTCCTCCCTTTATCCTCATATGCAATTGTTTTACATTCCGCTGCTATACTCTTAGAATTGCATGTGTAGGTTGATTGCTTGACTTGTGCTAAGTTGCTAAAATCTGCCAAGAACTAAAATTGGGAAAAGGCTAGATTTTTATTTGGTCAAGTAGTCTAATCACCCCCCTCTAGACATACTTTCGATCCTACAAGTGGTATCAGAGCTTTGGTCTCCATTTGCTTTGATTTCCATAGCTTTTGGTGGTCATAGCCTTGGTTTCACAACCTAGGAGAGTATGGCGTCTAGCGAGGGAAAATACCACCATAGAGGTCCTTACTTTGATGGTACAAATTTTGCTAGTTGGAAGCATAAGATGAAAATGCATATTCTTGGACATAACCCCGCCGTTTGGGCTATTGTGTGTATTGGTTTGCAAGGTGAATTCTTTGATGGGAAAGAACCAAACCATGAAGCTACCGCGGAAGAGTGAAGATGCTACAATACAATGCTCAAGCTTGTGATATTCTCTTTAATGGATTGTGCTCTGAAGAATTCAACAAAATCAGCCGTCTTGAGAATGCAAAGGAAATTTGGGATACTTTGATTGATATGTACGAAGGTACCGACTCCGTCAAGGAATCCAAATTGGATGTGCTTCAAAGTAAACTTGACAAGTTCAAAATGAAGGATGGTGAAGGTGTCGCTGAAATGTACTCTAGGCTTGCTCTCATCACAAATGAGATTGCCAGCTTAGGAAGTGAAGAGATGACCGACAAATTCATCATCAAGAAGATCCTAAGAGCCCTGGATGTAAAATATGATACCGTGTGCACATTGATCCAAATGATGCCCAATTACAAAGATCTCAAGCCAACGGAAGTCATTGGAAGAATTGTTGCTCATGAGATGTCACTCAAGGATAAGGAAGAGCTTCACAACAAGTCAAGTGGTGCCTACAAAGCCGCGTGTGATGCTCCCACATCATCGAGTGAGAAACAAACCTTCAATGAAGAATTGAGCCTAATGGTAAAGAACTTCAACAAGTTCTACAAGAGTAGAAGCAAAGAAAGAAGTTCCAAGTCAAGGTCCTACAATGAAAAAGATCTTCTAGTCGCGAACGTAAATGCTACAATTGTGGAAGACCCGGACACTACTCCAATGAGTGTACGACCCCCTACAAAAGAAGAGAAGATTCTCCCAAAAGAAGAAGTAGAAGAGAAGAGTCACCATCAAGAGAAAGAAGGAGTAGAGATGATCGTTATGAACAAAGATCCTCTCGGAGAAGCAAGGATTCAGAAAGGAAGGATAAGTCATCAAGGAGCTACACAAAAAGAAGACATCAAGCTCATGTTGGTGAATGGGTATCCGGCTCCGACTCCGACCATCACTCCGAAAGAAGTTATCACCCCGACTCCGAATATACTCAAGATGAAGGTGTTTCCGGTCTAGCACTTGTGTCAACCAACTCCTACGACATATTTGACTCACCAAATGAAGGAATTGGAAGATGCTTCATGGCCAAGGGTCCAAAGGTAACACATCCCGAGTATGTTGATTTCAATAGTGATGAAGATGATTTGCTAGGTGATGGTGATTTACTTGTTGATGAAAACTATGATGAAACGTCAATTAATCATGCTAATCAAGATAACGCGAATGATGATGATAAGAAGGAGATTGAGCGTCTAACTGAAGAACTAAACACTCTTAAGTTAGCCCATGAAACTACCTTGGAAGATCATTGAGAACTTTTAAAGACTCATGAGAAGCTACGCTTTGAAAAGCTCAACCTTGAGCAAGAGCATGAGTTTTTAAAGGCAATCAATAATGATCTTCGCAAGAAAAGTTCTTCTTACATTGCCAACGTTTACTCTTGTCTACTTACATGCCACAAGTTAAATCTAGCAACAAGAACAAGAAATATGCTTCATCTAGTAGTAACAACAATCATGCTAAATCCAATGTTGTTGCTTCTAGTAGTTCTCTTAATTCCACTAATGATTCTCTTAGCCAAGTTAAACTTGAGCAAGAAAATAGCTTATTGAAGGGAATTATATAGAAAGGTGTTTACAAGAGCCTTGCCGGAAGTAAGCAATTTGAGGAAATTGTACGCAAGCAAGGAAGACACCGGAATAATCAAGGTGTTGGTTTTGAACGAAAGTTCAATGCCAATGGAGTTGAGTGGGAAGAAGATCAATACCCCAAGACGAAGTTTGTCCCTCAACAAGAGAAGTATGATCCTACTTCTTTCAAAGGGACACAAGCTCAAGATGATCTTCCACCACAAGACCACAAGCAAAAAGGCAAGGACAAGATTCAAGAGGAAATTGATGCATTTGAAGAAGCACCTAAGGCCTTGGTCAAGTGGGTTCCCAAGACTACGTCAAGTTCTACTTCATCAAGTACAACTACAACTCCAAGGATTCCCATCAAGATGGTGTGGATCCAGAAGAAGAAGAACTAGAGAGTTCTTGAGGGTGACTCCGCCAACATACTTCACTCTCGTCATTTTGGCGAGGACAAGTGCAAACAATTTCCATATCTTGCACTAGTTCAAGGAGTCACAAACCCTCTTGTTGGTAAGACAAGGGACAAGGTAACCTAATTCTTTCATGGAAATCATCTTGTGTATGAATCACTCTATGTCTATGGATATCCTTGTTTGTTCCTTGTGGGACTAACCCGTGTATGTATTGAAAGTGCAACTCACTCCAAAGGATTGCTCTGAATGATCTACATCAACATTCAGCATCTACATCTTCAACACCTACATGAAGTCATCATCGACAAAACCCAAGGTTAGTTCATCCCTCTTAGGGGGGATATCACATCTAGGGGGAGCTTTACTCTAATCAATTGAGCTAAAGCAACTCTAATGATGTGAACACAACAATGCTTTATGTAAAAGTGGTAACCCCACTTGTGCTTAAACGATGAGTATGACCCATGAGCAAATGTTCTCATTTGACTCCTAAGTCAATATACTCATATATAGATGACCTAGTCATCGCCAAATTGCTTGATAGATGCTAGAGTGTTTGTGCATGCTTTGTCACATATTTCATTTGCCATTTTAATTGTGTGAGCATGTTGAATGCGTATTTTACTCATTCGAGAACATCCATTTGTTGTTTTGATTGTTTGGCTCTTTCTCTTTTGCCAAATGGATGGACAAGAATGCCTAATAACTCCCTCTAGCTATGTATGCTTTCCTCATCTCAAACTCTATTCTTGCTACATCACAAAGTTTGATCAAGTCAGATTCGAACCACTCTGTGTGAGGAGCACTCGGAGTTCCCGATTCGTCATAGACTTAAACCTCCAAAACCTCTTTGTGCATCTCGGTCTAACCGACTCATCCCTTTCGGCCCTACCGAGTCACTAAGTTGATCTAGGGTTTTCAATCTCGGTGCAACCGATTAGAACCTTTCGGTCACACCGAGTTGTAGTAACTGCTTGCAGTTTTGCATCTCGGTGCCACCGAGTCGTTCCACTCGGTCACACCGACGGGGTCAGGTTATATATACCGACGGGCCAAATTTTGGAAATTTTTTCGAACCTCCTCGTCCGCGCATAACCTGCTCTGCCTCCTCGGGTCTCCGGATCGTTCTCTCGTCGCCAGCGACCTCCCGCCGCTGGTCTCCGCCGTCGTCAACAGCAATCTGCCCCGCCGTTGCCACCGTAGCAAGTTCGCGGCCGAACTAGGGTACAAACTTGATCTTTGTGCTACTCCTTAACTGTGATTCTTAGCACATTGCTTTGCCATGATTCTTGCCACGATTGAAATCATCTTGTCCAGCGAAATCGTCCCGTAGATTAGTTTTGATTTGAGAATTTAGGGTTAGGTCTCCGCCGAATTCATCTCGGACCGACCGAGTTGTAGAAATCGGTCTCACCGATTTGGTTTAGGCCAGAGCACATGTGTTTTCGGTCTGACCGAAAATTGCAAATCGGTGTGACGGAATTTGATTCTTTGTGAAACCCTAGCAGTCTCGGTACCACCGAACTGTGACTCGGTCTGACCGAGTTCACTAGTTTAGGTTCCAAAAGCTGCTTCGGTATCACCGAGTTTACAAATCGGTAGATCCGAAATGCTTTCTGTGAAGAATTAAAACTAAGTTTTTAAGTCATCTGTTTTGCAAAACTCTTGTACTTTGTGATGCTCATCTACTCTACCTCATCTATAACCTATTCACAGGGTCTGCTGTCAGAGTGTTTGCAGAGATTTCTGATCAAAGTGACAGTCAGAATAGGTCTGAGCAACAGGTGCAGGTGAGTGAGGGTTCAGATCCCTCTAGCAGTTATGATGAAGGCAGCAGGAGCACTCCCAGCAACTTGCCGAAGGCTGCCACCAGGACAAGGAAGAAGAGGACTTCTGATTCAGAGGATAAAGACTATGTGGTTGTTGAAGATGAAGCCACTTCAAAGAAAAAGGTGCTAAAGAAAGAGTATGGCACAGCTGCTGCAACAAAACCTGGACTGAAAACAAAGATGCCAGCAAGAAGACACCCCATGTCTAAGCCAAGAAAAGTTGCCACAGGTGAAACTATGAAGTTCACCATTGAATCTGAAGAAGAAGCAGCTTGTGAGGATAAGAAGAAGAAGAGGGCCAGAACCACTACTGCCAGAGTTCTTGGGAAGCCCTCAATGAGGAAAGATTCTGAAGAAGAAGAGGATGAGGATGCTGCACCAGCACCCAAAGCTCAAAAGCTTATGGGAGATGCAATCAAATCAGGGTCTACTCTCTAAGCCCAAATCTGCTCCCAAGGCTGCTGCTCCAGCTCCAAAGCCTAAACCCAAGAGAAGCACTAGAAACATCCATGCTAAAGAGAAGAACAAGGCCCCAGTGCCTGAAGCCGCTGAAGAAAAAGATGACTTTGTTGTATTGAGGAAGCTGAAACCCAAGATCCCTGACCACATTGATGCACACCCTGTTGCAGAGAACATGAAAATCAGGAAGGATGCAGGATTAAGACTATGGAGACAGTCTGATCCATATGCTATCAGGAGAAGGACTGCTATGGACTATAGGTTTCACACTAAGGAACAACAGGACTTCTATGAGACAGTTCTGCTTGATAAGAAGCCCATTGTGTGTGACATGAGATGGGCTGACTGGGAGTTCATCAAGGAGAATGAGGATCACTTCCCTGGTGTGCTTGATAGCTTCAAGGCATGTGGAGTGGACACTTTTGTTGCCCAGAAGCTCACCAAGTGGAATGATGAGCTCATAATGCAGTTTACTCCACTGCCCACTTCTATCCAGATGGAAGGATAGTATGGATGTCTGAAGGTACTAGGTACCAGTCTACCGTTGAGGAATGGGCCAAGCTTATCAATGATCATGAGGAACATGAGGATGACTTGGATATTTATCAATGGGCCCAGATGCTGCTTTGGATACACATAAGTTTGGATCTGTTCACTACCTATTGTCTAGTCTGCCAACTATCAACTGGATCTTAAGGCACACACTGCTACCCAAGTCAGGTGATCACAAGATGATCAGAGGACATGCCATCAACTTGCTGCACATATTTTATGTCCCTCAAAAATTCAAAGTCATGAGCCTGATTGTGGAAACAATCAAGAGGACAGCAACTGATCAGAAGAGAAGCTGTGGGTATGCCCCACAAATTCAGGAGCTCGTCAACTCAAAGATGGGCAAAGGCAAATACATTTTGGATAAGGAGCACCTGCCCATCTACCCTGAATTTGAAGACAACACAGTGGTGATGAATGAGAATGAACCATCTTCAGCTCAAGCACATGAGAAGAGAGAGAAGGTTAAAGCTGAGAAAGCTGCAAAGATGCCAAGTATAGAAGAGGCATCTCAGGTATTCTTGAAGAGCAAGAAAGACCAGCTTGGATATCTGCTCCAATCCACCCTGAGGATTGAGAAGGGCTTGGCCACCCTGACCAAGAACCAGGAGAGTCTGGAGAGGATCATTGAGAAGAAATTCTATGACCTTGATGTCAAGGTAACAGAGATCCAAACTGCAGTTGAGCAACTCAAGGAGGAAGCAGAGAAGAAAAAGGGCAAGTCTACCACAGATGCTTTTGCTAGAGTGCCCAGAGAACAGAGATCTGTTGTAGTGCCCGTGACAGACACTAGAGCTACAGCATCAGCACCAGCAGCAACAGCTCCAGTTCCACCTTCGGCAGCTACTCCACCAGCTCCAGCTACTTCATCTGAAGCCTTCGTCCTTGGAGTTCTCTCAACACCTCCTACAGAAGATCAAGCCTGAGAGTCGTTTAGCACTATGCATTTTTGAACTTTTTGGTAACTTGTTGCCAAAGGGGGAGAAAAATGTATAGACCATAGGCTTCGAGAGAGAGTGTGTTGATTTTTGGTTCTTTCTTGCTATTTTGGTTGAAACTTTATTGTGTGATTGTGTGAAATACTTTATGTCCTTGTGAGATACTTGTTTGATCATGTGTTTGATCATATGCTACCCTTAATGCTTGTTGGATGATATTATCTCTTATATCCTCTTATGATCATTTACTTTGTTTTGGTGATGAGTGCATGTGCTTTAATTTCTATCATTTTGAGCGCTCCACCAAGATGTATGTGACATGGAAGAGTAATCCATGATCCTAATCGATTGTGCATTTGCATTCAAAAGCAAATTTTAAATAATGCACAAATTTAGGGGGAGCTCTTGCTTATCACATACTTCTCAAAGCGACGATGTTTTTCAATCCTATTTATCATTTGTTGAAGCTTTGATCTATATGTTGTCATCAATTACCAAAAAGGGGGAGATTGGAAGTGCAACTATCCCTGGGTGGTTTTGGTAATTCCTGACAACATATAGCTCATTGAGCTAATGCTATTCCAAGAAAAATATTTCAGGAAAGCTCAATGATTGGCATGGCATGGATTAGAAAGTGGACCCTTCAAAATGCTAAGTACAAAAGATTGGCTCAAGCTCAAAGCACAAGACTCTACATTTTCTATTTTAGTGATCCAAGATCACATTGAGTCTATAGGAAAAGCCAATACTATTAAGAAGGGATGAGTGTTGCTTAATGAGGTTCTTGCTCAAAATGCTTAGTGATATGCTCCAAAACCCTCCACTACTTTCTCACATCCACATATGTCCCAAACCAAAAAGTCCAACTCGGCCCCACCGATTCTTTCTATCCGGAGCCACCGAGTTCAGTTGACATTGCCACTGCCAGAAACCCTAGTCTTTTTGGCCCCGCCGATAGGGATCTCGGTCTCACCGAGATGGGATTACAAACTCTCTGTTGCCTATTGCAATAATTTCGGTCTCACCGAAATATGCGATCGGTCCTACCGAGATTGCAATGCAAACACTCTGTTTCCTTTTCGTAATGTTTTGGTCAAATCGAGATGAGCGAATCGGTCCCACCGAGTTTGCCTGACCAACTCTCTGTTAGTCTATTACCAAAATCGGTCTCACCGAGTTTGTGTAATCGGTCTCACCGAGATTACGTTATGCCCTAACCCTAATGATATTGGTCCCACCGAGTTGACATGCCAGTCCCATCGAAACTCCTAACGGTCACATTATGAACCAAATCGGTCTGACCGAGTTCTTTGAATCGGTCCCACCGAGTTTGGTGATTTGTGTGTAATGGTTAGATTTTGTGTGGAGGCTATAAATACCCCTCCACCCACTCTTCATTCGTGGAGTGAGCCATCAGAACATGCCTACACTTCCAACACATATTTTCTGAGAGTGAACCACCTACACTTTTGTTGAGGTCAAGATATTCCATTCCAACCACATAAATCTTGATCTCTAGCATTCCCCAAGTTGCTTTCCACTCAAATCTTCTTTCCACCAAATCGAATCCTATGAGAGAGAGTTGAGTGTTGGGGAGACTATCATTTGAAGCACAAGAGCAAGGAGTTCATCATCAACACACCATTTGTTACTTCTTGGAGAGTGGTGTCTCCTAGATTGGCTAGGTGTCACTTGGGAGCCTCCGTCAAGATTGTGGAGTTGAACCAAGGAGTTTGTAAGGGCAAGGAGATTGCCTACTTCGTGAAGATCTACTCTAGTGAGGCAAGTCCTTTGTGGGAGACGGCCATGGTGGGATAGACAAGGTTGCTTCTTCGTGGACCCTTCGTGGGTGGAGCCCTCCGTGGACTCACGCAACCGTTACCCTTCGTGGGTTGAAGTCTCCATCAACGTGGATGTACGATAGCACCACCTATCGGAACCACGGATAAAAAATCTCCGTGTCAACATTGCGTTTGCTCCCTCAAACTCCTCCCTTTATCCTGATATGCAATTGTTTTACATTCCGGTGCCATACTCTTAGAATTGCATGTGTAGGTTGATTGCTTGACTTGTGAGAAGTTGCTAAAATCTGCCAAGAACTAAAATTGGGAAAAGGCTAGATTTTTATTTGGTCAAGTAGTCTATTCACCCCCCCCCCCTCTAGACATACTTTCGATCCTACAGTAAGTAGCAGAGTAGTTTGATAGCAAGATAATTTGTAACGAGAAAGTAACAATAATAGTAACAAAATTGCAGCAAGGTAGCCCAATCCTTTTGAGGCAAAGGACATGCCAAAACGGTCTCTTATAATAAGCAACGCGTTCTTGAGGGTACACGGGAATTCATCTAGTCACTTTTACCATGTTTATTCGATTTGTGTTCGCTACTTTGATAATTTGATATGTGGGTGGACCGGTGCTTAGGTGTTGTTCTTACTTGAACAAGCCTCCTACTTATGATTAACCCTCTCGTAAGCATCTGCAACTATGAGAAAAGTATTAAGAATAAATTCTAACCATAGCATTAAACTTTTGGATCCAATCGGTCCCTTACGGAATATCGCATAAACTGGGGTTTAAGCTTCTATCACTCTCGCAACCCATCATCTACTTACTACTCCACAATGCATTCCCTTAGGCCCAAATATGGTGAAGTGTCATGTAGTCGATGTTAGCATGACACCACTAAAGGAATCACAACATACATACTATCAAAATATCGAACACATATCAAGTTCACATGATTACTTGCAACATGATTTCTCCCGTGACCTCAAGAACAAAAGTAACTACTCACAAATGATAATCATGCTCAAGATCAGAGGGGTATTAAATAGCATATTCGATCTGAACATATAATCTTCCACCAAATAAACCATATAGTAATCAACTACAAGATGTAATCAACACTACTAGTCACCCACAAGCACCAATCTATAGTTCCAGTAACAAGACTGAACACAAGAGATGAACTAGGGTTTGAGATGAGATGGTGATGTTGAAGATGTTGATGGAGATTGCCCTCCCCAAGATGGGAGAGTTGTTGGTGATGATGATGATGATGATTTCCCCTCGGGGTTCCTCATGGAATTGCTCACGGAGGGCAAAAGTGCTCCTGCCCAAGTTCCGCCTCTAGACGGCGGCGCTCCATCCCAAAAGTCCTCTCCTTATTTTTTTTATAGGTCAAAATGACCTATATACCATAAGATGGGCACCGGAGGTGGGCCTGGGTGAGCACAACCCACCAGGGCGCGCCTGGGCTCCCTGGCGCGCCCAGGTGGGTTGTGCCTACCTGGTGGGCCCCCTCTCGTACTTATTTGCTCCAATATTCATCACATGTTCCATAAAAAATTTCCGTGAAGTTTTAGCTTTTTTGGAGTTGTGCAGAATAGGTAGCGTGACGTAGCTTTTCCAGGTCCAGATTTCCAGCTGTCGGAATTATCCCTCTATGTGTGTACCTTGCATATTATGAGAGAAAAGGTATTATAATTACTCCAAAAAGCATTATTATGCACAAAAACATCATAACTAACAGTAGTAAAACATGATGCAAAATGGACGTATCAACTCCCCAAATCTTAGACCTCGCTTGTCCTCAAGCGAAAACCAAAATTGAAAAACATGTCCGCATGCTTAGAGAGAGAGAGAGAGAGAGGTGTCGATAAAAACAAAATACATACATAGAAGCATCATGTAGATTATTATAACAGCAACAAATTTAAACATAAGACATTTATCATAGATCTTTTATCATAAACTTCTCATGAATAAGTAACGGTTCATCACACAATCGAAGTATAAAGCATAAACTCTATTAGAAACCAACAAACTATATTCTCAGTCAACTTTGCAACTACAATTCATCATCTTTTCAGGAAGGGTCACATATGGGAGCCTTTGGAAAAGTCCACATACTCAACCATCATATAGTCTTCTATTATTGCTAACACTCACCGCATACACATCAGAAAAATGTTTCAATCGGACACATAGAAAGATATGGGCTTATAGTTTCGCCTCCCAACGTATTCACCGTAAGGGTGATGTCAACAATAATAACTCATGCCACCCATATTCAGCTAGACATATGTGCCTAGATCTTTCCTCACCACATGATGCTTGCCAAAGGAGAAAAATAAAAAGGAATAGAGGGAAAAACTTTGACTCTTTGCATGAAAGTAAATACACAAAAGTAAAAGATAGGCCCTTCGTAGAGGGAAGCAGAGGTTGCCATGCGCTTATTTGTTTGTATGCTCAGCCCCTTAGTGCAAAAGAACGTCACGTTGCATTGCACATTGTGATAGCGACCTTTATTATGCAGTCTGTCGCTTTTATTCTTCCCCATCACAAGTTCATGCAACGCTCAATTTTCTCTTACACTAAATGATCTCACACATTTAGAAGCAATTTTTATTGCCTTTTTGCACCAATGACAACTTACTTGAGGGATCTTGCTCAATCCCTAGGTGGGTATGGTGGACTCTTGAAAATAAGATTTGGGTTTAAGTGTTTTTGGATGCACAAGTAGTATCTCTACTTAGTGCGGAACTTTTGGCTAGCAAAGATAGGGGCAAGCACACATGTTGAAGGATCTATGACAATATAACTTCTATGTGAATATGAACAAACATAAATCATTAGGTTGTCTTTCTTGTCCAACGTCAACAATTTTGGCATATAATATTTTGATGGGGGCTCACAATCACAAAAGTTTTCTAGGATAGTGTATTTATATGTGAATCTTCTCCTCACTTATTAATTCTTTCATGAGTTGCATCATTGACCAATGCTATGTTTGTCAATCTCTAATAAAATTTTCTACTTATACTTATCCTTATGTGGTGCCATCACCTACCATAAGATTAGTATATATCTTTTCCTTTTGTTGCCTTTATTTTTATTTATATCCTTTCTTTTTATTGCAACATGAAAGTAAAGAAAGCAAAAACTCAAACTAAACTTTATTATATATCTTGCACACGATTACAAGGATAGACCACTAAGCAAGCTCTCAAAAAGAAAGGATCAAACTAAACTTTTATTCATCTAAAGAAAAAGATCAAACTAAAATAAGTAAAGGCAAAAGATAGTGGGGATGATACGACACCGAGGCACCTCCCCCAAGCTTGACGGACACCAAGGGGAGTGCACATACCCGAAACTCAATTCTCTTTTGGTGATGAAGTAGTATTCTCCAATATAACCATGAGTAGATCCTTCAAACCTTGATTCTCCTGAAGGGCCTGATGAAGTAGCTCACTATTTTTCTTAACCTCAGCCATTATGTGTTTATTTTCCAGGCCCCACGGGTTTGTTCCTGCACTGTTTTCTCTTGGGCGAGATATGTCCCAATTGGACAGTATGTGCCTACGAGGAGTATTCTCGAACCCATATTTGTGAATCAAATTGCAAAAATTGTTACGATGTAACATGTGTAAAGGACTCCTCGGTGGGAGTTCTTCTTGCACTTCCAGGTTCGCTTGATTGTTTGATGATCCCATGGCTTGATGAGGATTATGGTGAGTAGAGATGCCAGCTAGTGTGCCTCTCTCGGAGTCCGGAGAGTGAACCCCAAAAGGATTTTCCTCTTCTTCCTCCATAACAACCTCTTCAGCTTCCTCTCTCCTTTGATCCTCCTGAACCACCCCTGCGTATTCTTCTCTGTTGTTGAAGGGTGAGGAAGACATGATGTTGGTCTAGCTGAATCTGTCAGAAAACAGCAAGAGAAGAGAACAGAAGATTTCTCCGTGATACGGTGGTCAATAGGTTCGAGGGATATATAAAGATTTTTTTATTTTGAGTAACAAGAAAACGGAAGAAAAACGGAGTCCGGAAGGTGTCCCAGATGGGCACAACCCACCTGGGCGCACTTGGCAAGCCAGGCGCGCCCTGGTGTCTTGTGCCCACCAGGGTACGCTTCCTGGAAGTTTCTTATTTTCCTAATTTTCTAAATATTCCAAAACTGACAAAATATATTTTTGCGGATTTTTCGGAGTCTGTTTACTTACCGTATCAATTACCTCCTTATTTTCACGATTCTGGAATGTTCCAGAAGGACTCTTTTATGTGTTCTTCCAGTGTCAAAGTTTGGATAATATTGCTTTCAACATTAATGGGCGTACCTGAGATATAATGTTTTATTCGTTGCCCATTAACAACCTTCGGGTTAGTACGTTCAGCATTATTTATTTTTTGATAGCTCCAGACCCATAAACCTCCTCGATAACATAGGGTCCTTCCCATTTAGAGAGGAGTTTTCCTGCAAAGAATATGGAATGAGAGTTGTACAAAAGAACATATTCTCCAACTTTGAACTCACGCTTTTGGATTCTTTTATCATGCCATCTTTTAACTTTCTCTTTAAATAATTTAGCATTTTCATAAGCTTGGGTTCTCCATTCATCTAATGAGCTAATATCAAATAACCTCTTTTCACCAGCAAGTTTGAAATCGTAATCGATTTCTTTGATTGCCCAATATGCTTTATGTTCTAACTCAAGAGGAAAATGACAAGCTTTTCCATAAACCATTTTGTAAGGACACATACCCATAGGATTTTTATATGCTGTCCTATAAGCCCAAAGTGCATCATCTATTTCTTAGACCAATTCTTTCGGGACCTATTGACAGTCTTTTGCAAAATTATTTTTATTTCTCTATTACTAAGTTCAACTTGACCACTAGACTAAGGATGATAGGGTGATGCAATTTTGTGGTTAACATCATACTTGGCAAGAATTTTACGGAAAGCACCATGAATAAAGTGTGAACCACCATCAGTCATTAAATATCTAGGGACTCCAAACCTTGGGAAGATAACTTCCTTAAGCATTTTAATAGAGGTTTTGTGATCAACACTATTGGTTGGTATAGCTTCTACCCATTTAGTAACATAATCAACAGCAACCAAAATATGTGTATATCCATTAGAGGAAGGAAAATGTCCCATGTAATCAAATCCCCAAACATCAAATGGTTCAACAACAAGTGAATAATTCATAGGCATTTCTTGACGCTTACCGATATTACCTATTCTTTGGCATTCATCACAAGATAAGACAAACTTACGGGCATCCTTGAAGAGAGCAGGCCAATAAAATCCATATTGCAATACCTTATGAGCAGTTCTATCTCCAACATGATGCCCTCCATAAGCTTCGGAGTGACATTTCCATAGGATTTGTCCCTGTTCATGCTCAGGTACACAACGTCTAATAATACCATCTACTCCTTCTTTATAAAGATGTGGGTCATCCCAAAGGTAATCTCTTAAATCATTGAAGAATTTTTTTCTTTTGTTGGTATGTAAAGCTAGGTGGTAAATATTTAGCAACAATGTAATTAGCATAGTCAGCATACCAAGGAGTGTTATTAGAAACATTTATTGCAGCTAACTGCTCATCAGGAAAACTATCATCAATAGGTAGTGGGTCATCAAGCACATTTTCAAGCATAGACAAGTTATCAGCTACGGGGTTCTCAGCTCCTTTCCTATCAGTGATATGTAAATCAAATTCTTGTAGCAAGAGAACCCATCTAATAAGTCTACGTTTAGCATCTTTCTTTTCCATAAGATATTTAATAGCAGCATGGTCAGTGTGAACGATAACTTTAGAGTCAACAATGTAAGATCTAAATTTATCACAAGCAAACACCACTGCTAGAAATTATTTTTCAGTAGTTGCATAATTCCGTTGTGCACTGTCTAGAGTTTACTAGCATAATGAATAACATTTAGTTTCTTATCAACTCTTTGTTCTAGAACAACACCAATAGCATAATCACTAGCATCGCACATAATTTCAAAAGGCGAGTTCCAATCAGGTGGTTGAACAATAGGTGCAGAAATTAAGGCTTTCTTGAGTGTTTCAAAGGCTTCTAAACAATCGTCATCAAAAACAAAAGGAACACCCTTTTGCAAAAGGTTTGTAAGAGGCCTAGAAATTTTAGAGAAGTCTTTGATAAATCTCATATAGAAACCAGCATGACGTAGGAAACTACGAATACCTTTGATATCTTTAGGACATGGCATTTTCTCAATTGCATCAACCTTAGCTTTGTCCACTTTAATACCTCTTTCAGAAATTTTATGACCCAAGACAATACATTCATTAACCATAAAGTGGCACTTCTCCCAATTCAAGAAGATTTGTTTGTTCGCATCTCTACAAAACTCGATCAAGATTGCTTAAAAAATCATCAAAAGACTTCCCATAAACAGAGAAGTCATCCATGAAAACCTCAACAATCTTTTCACAGAAATTAGAGAATATAGGAGTCATACATCTTTCAAAGGTAGCAGGTGCATTGCATAAACTAAAAGGCATACGTCTATAAGCATAAGTTCCAAAGGGACAAGTGAAAGTGGTCTTTTCTTGATCAGGTTGAGAAACAAGTATTTGTGAAAAACCAGAATATCCATCAAGGAAGCAAAAGTGTGTGTGCTTAGATAATTTTTCTAATATTTGATCAATAAAAGGTAGAGGGTAATGATCTTTTCTAGTTGCTTTATTTAATTTTTTGAAATCAATTACCATTCTATAGCCTATAACAATTCTTTGTGGAATAAGTTCATTCTTATCATTAGGAACAACAGTAATACCTCCTTTCTTAGGAACACAATGAACATGACTTACCCATCTACTATCAGCTATAGGATAGATTATACCTGCTTCAAGTAGTTTTAACATCTCCGTGCTTACCACTTCTTTAATCTTCGGATTTAACCGACGTTGGTGATCAACAACGGGTTTAGCACCAGGTTCCATATTGATCTTGTGCTGACGTAGAGTGGGACAAATGCCCTTTAATCTTCAAGAGTATACCGAATAGCTGCTCGGTGCTTCCTTAGAACGTTCAATAATCTTTCTTCTTCATGTTCTGAAATGTTAGCACTGATAATAACATGATATATCTTCTTTTCATCAAGATAAGCATATTTCAAAGTGTCTGGCAATTGTTTTAATTCAAACACAGGATCACCTTTAGGTGGAGGAGGACCTCCTAGAGTTTCAATAGGAAAATTATGTTTAAGCAGAGGACGTTGTTCAAAAAAATATTATCTATTTCATTTCTCGCATGCATATGTAAATCATTTTCATGGTCTAGCAAATATAGTTCTAAAGGATCAGTAGGAGGCACAACAATAGAAGCAAGACCAATTATTTCATCCTTACTTGGCAATTCTTTTTCATGAAGCTTTCTACTAAACTTGGAAAAATTAAACTCATGAGACTCATCACCAAAGCTAACACCGACAGTTTGTTTCTCACAATCTATCTTACCATTAACGGTGTTCAAGAAAGGTCTACCAAAGATAATGGGACAAAATTCATCTTATGGGGAACCAAGAACAAGAAAATCAGTAGGGTATTTTATTTTCCCACACAAGACTTCAACATCTCTAACAATCCCAATTGGTGATATAGTGTCTCTATTAGCAAGCTTAATAGTAACATCTATGTCTTCTATCTCTGCGGATGCTATGTCATTCATAATTTATTGATATAAGGAATAATGAATAGCACTCACACCAGCACCTATGTGATACGTCTCCAACGTATCTATAATTTTTTATTGCTCCATGCTATATTATCTACTGTTTTGGGAAATATTGGGCTTTATTATCCACTTTTATATTATTTTTGGGACTAGCCTATTAGCCGGAGGCCCAGCCCAGATTTCCTGTTTATGCCTATTTCAGTGTTTCGAGGAAAAGGAATATCAGACGGAGTCAAAACGGAACGAAATCAACTGGAGAAGTTATTTTTGGAAGGAAACCTACCAGATAGACTTGGACCCTCGTCGAGATGTGGGAGGTGCTCACGAGGGTGGGGCGCCCACCCTCCCCACCCCCGCGCGCCCTGCCTCGTGGGGCCCCGTAGCTCCACCGACATACTCCTTTCACCCATATATACCTCGCACCCTAAAACTTCCGAGAACAGAAGATAGATCGAGTTCCGCCGCAAGCCTCGAGCCACGAAAAACCAATCGGGCCCCTTTCCAGGTACTCTCACGGGGGGGGATCCATCTCCGGTAGCCATCTTCATCATCCCGGCGCTCTACATGACAAGGTGGGAGTAGTTCACCCTCGGGGCTGAGGGTATGTACCAGTAGCTATGTGTTTGATCTCTCTCTCTCTCTCTCGTGTTCTCTCTCGTGTTCCATCTATGGCACGATCTTGATGTATCGCGAGCTTTGCTATTGTAGTTGGATCTTATGATGTTTCTCCCCCTCTACTCTCTTGTGATGAGTTGAGTTTCCCCTTTGAAGTTATCTTATCGGATCGAGTCTTTTATGAGAACACTTGATGTATGTCTTGCCGTGTTTATCTGTGGTGACAATGGGATATCACGTGCCACTTGATGTATGTTTTGGTGACCAACTTGCGGGTTCCACCTATGAACCTATGCATAGGGGTTGGCACACGTTTTCTTGACTCTCCGGTAGAAACTTTGGGGCACTCTTTGAAGTAGTTTGTGTTGGTTGGATGAATCTAAGATTGTGTGATGCATATCGTATAATCATGCCCACGGATACTTGAGGTGACAATGGAGTATCTAGGTGACATTAGGGTTTTGGTTGATTTGTGTCTTAAGGTGTTATTCTAGTACGAACTCTTTTATAGATCGATCCGAAAGAATAACTTTGAGGTGGTTCCGTACCCTACCATAATCTCTACGTTTATTCTCCGCTATTAGTGGCTTCGGAGTGACTCTTTGTTGCATGTTGAGGGCTTGTTATATGATCTATCTATGTTATTATTGTTGAGAGAACTTGCACTAGTGAAAGTATGAACCCTAGGCCTTGTTTCCTATCATTGCAATACCGTTTACGCTCACTTTTATCGCTCGCCTACCTTGCTGTTTTTATATTTTCAGATTACAAAACCTATATCTACCATCCATATTGCACTTGTATCACCATCTCTTCATTAACTAGTGCACCTATACAATTTACCATTGTATTGGGTGTGTTGGGGACACAAGAGACTCTTTGTTATTTGGTTGCAGGGTTGCTTCAGAGAGACCATCTTCATCCTCGCCTCCATGGATTGATAAACCTTAGGTCATCCACTTGAGGGAAATTTGCTACTGTCCTACAAACCTGTGCACTTGCAGGCCCAACAACGTCTACAAGAAGAAGGTTGCATAGTGGACATCACTATGTCACATAGACCATGATAACAGTGATCTCCTATTTTAACTGAGATAACATGCATGGCAACAACAGGTCTATAATTATCCTTTTTATCAGGTTTAGCAATTCTAGCAGCTTCTTCACAGAAGTAAATAACATGCCCATCTACGTTTTCTTCTAGGAGATCCTTAATCATAGCAACACTAGGTTCTACTTTAATTTGTTCATCAGGATTAGGTGTTCTAATATAACTTTTGTTAACCACAATTGAAACTTTAGCATGTTCCTTTATCCTAACAAGGAAAGGTGGTTTCTCAATATAAGCAGTAGGAACAACTGGATCAACATTATAAATTATGGTTTCCTCTTTAATTGGTATTGGTTCTTTAACTTGTTCTTTAATAGGTGGGTGATATTTGAACCACTTATCCTTAGGGAGATCAACATGAGTAGCAAAAGATTCAAAAAAGGAGGCTACTATCTCAGAGTCAAGTCCATATTTAGTGCTAAACTTTTGAAAAGTTTCGGTATTCATAAAAGATTTAACACAATCATACTTAAGCTTAATACCTGACTCTTTACCTTCGTCGAGTTCCCAATCTTCAGCGTTGCATTTAATCTTTCCAAAATATCCCACAGGAATTCAATAGTCTTCTTCATAAAAGAACCAGTACAAGAAGTATCAAGCATGGATTGATCATCACGAGAAAGCCGAGCATAAAAGTTCTGGATAATAATTTCTCTTGAGAGCTCATGGTTGGGGCATGAATATAACATTGACTTAAGCCTCCCCCAAGCTAGAGCGATACTTTCTCCTTCATGAGGCCAAAATTTTTATATATATTTCCGATCACGATGAACTAGATGCATATGATACATTTTTTTGGTGAAACTCCAATTTCAATCGATTCCAATTCCAAGATCCAATATCATCGCATAGCCAATACCATGCCAATGCTTTTCCCTTCAAAGATAAAGGGAAAACCTTCTTCATAACTTCATCTCCGAGTAAACCTGCAAGCTTAAACAATCCACAAATTTATTCCACATATATCAAGTGCATATCAGGATGTTCGGTTCCATCTCCTGCATAAGGATTAGCTAGCAGTTGTTCTATCATACCCGAAGGAATTTCATATTCAATATTTTCAGTAGATGCAGTAGGTTGAGGGGTAGCTAATTGTGGTTCCGGTCGAGGAGAAGATACCCCGAACAAACCCGTCAAAGGGTTATTTTCCATAGTAACAAGTGACAATAAATTTCAGCACACTATATGAATGTTTCCTTACCAAAGGCACTTCACTCCCGAGAAACGGCGCCCGAAAATAGCCTTGATGACCCAAAAGTATAAGGGATCAATTGTAGCTCCTTTTGATAAGTAAGAGTGTCGAACCCAACGAGGAGCAGAAGGAAATGACAAGTGGTTTTCAGCAAGGTAATGTCTGCAGATGCGGAAATTGTAAGTAACAGAGTAGTTTGATTGCAAGATAATTTGTAACAAGCAAGTAACGATAATAGTAACAAAACTGCAGCAAGGTATCCCGATCCTTTTGAGGCAAAGGACAGGCCTAAACGGTCTCATTAGTAAGCAAAGCGTTCTTGAGGGTACACGGGAATTTCATCTAGTCACTTTCACCATGTTGATTCAATTTGTGTTCGCTACTTTGATAATTTGATATGTGGGTGGACCGGTGCTTAGGTGTTGTTCTTACTTGAACAAGCCTCCTACTTATGATTAACCCTCTCGCAAGCATCCGCAACTACGAGAAAAGTATTAAGAATAAATTCTAACCATAGCATTAAACTTTTGGATCCAATCGGTCCCTTACGGAATAGCGCGAACTGGGGTTTAAGCTTATGTCACTCTCGCAACCCATCATCTACTTACTACTCCATAATGCATTCCCTTAGGCCCAAATATGGTGAAGTGTCATGTAGTCGACGTTCACATGACACCACTAAGGGAATCGCAACATACATACTATCAAAATATCGAACACATATCAAGTTCACATGATTACTTGCAACATGATTTCTCCAGTGACCTCAAGAACAAAAGTAACTACTCACAAATGATAATCATGCTCAATATCAGAGGGGTATTAAATAGCATATTGGATCTGAACATATAATCTTCCACCAAATAAACCATATAGTAATCAACTACAAGATGTAATCAACACTACTAGTCACCCAAAAGCACCAATCTATAGTTCCGGTAACAAGATTGAACACAAGAGATGAACTAGGATTTGAGATGAGATGGTGTTGTTGAAGATGTTGATGGAGATTGCCCTCCCCAATATGGGAGAGTTGTTGGTGATGATGATGATGATTTCCCCCTCCGGGAGGGAAGTTCCCCCAGTGGAATCGCTCCGCCGGAGGGCAAAAGTGCTCCTACCCAAGTTCCACCTCGAGACGGCGGCGCTCCATCCCTAAAGTCCTCTCCTTATTCTTTCTAGGTCAAAATGACCTATATACCAGAAGATGGGCACCGGAGGTGGGCCTGGGTGAGCATAACCCACCAGGGCGCGCCTGGGCTCCCTGGGGCACCCAGGTGGGTTGTGCCCACCTGGTGGGCCCCCTCTGGTACTTATTTGCTCCAATATTATTCATATATTCCATAAAAATTCTCCGTGAAGTTTCAGCTTGTTTGGAGTTGTGCAGAATAGGTATCCTGACGTAGCTTTTCCTGGTCTAGATTTGCAGCTGCCAGAATTCTCCCTCTTTGTGTGTACCTTGCATATTATGAGAGAAAAGGCATTAGAATTACTCCAAAAAGCATTATTATGCATAAAAACATCATAAATAACAGTAGGAAGACATGATGCAAAATGCACGTATCAGCGGTAGGGGCATGTGGGATGTGGAAGGAGGAGGAGGATGGGGTCGGGTGTGGATTACCTGCCTGGGTAGACGAGGCCGAGCAGCGTGAAGGAGGGTCGCCGGCGAGGAGATGGCGCTGCAAGCAAGGAATGAAGGTTTCAACTTGGAAAGGAAGGAAGAAATAGGGTAAATGTGGCTTTTGGTAAGGGGAGGGGCGAGGAGGCTGATATTTCCCCGGAAGCCAAAAATTTTGAATCGCTTCAGCGAAAGAACTGGCGCGCAAAGTGTCATCAGACACGGTCCCTTATTCAAAACTGTGTACGACATGTGAACATCACAAACGATTCATATAGCTTAACCTGTGTGTGATGAGTTTGAACGTCAAAAATTTTGGCCCGAATTTCCCTGGTTACAGTGGTCATCCACGTCATTGCATAATTTGGGTACACAAAGGAGACTACAGCACACCCACATGTCTAAATCGAGCAAGTTCAGCAATTAAACAGAGCTAGCTGACCTAAACATTACTCTAACAAATTAAAGACCGGTGCTCTTAATTAAACAAAACAAAACAAAGAGTACTACTACGGCTGGTGCTCGTTGATCTCCGCCGCTGCCTCCATGTCCAGCTCGCGCCCGATGGTTTCCTGGGGAAGGGGCTCCATGGCATCCATCGCACCATACTCGGCAAGCATCTCACCATCCGCGTCCGCCATCTCTTTGGAAAAGGCCGCCACGAGTAGGGCGTGGGCGGCCGCAATCTGGGCTTGGACGGGCTCCGTCGTGGCAAGGTATGCGGCGGAGGAACGGATGGCTGCTCAAACGCTCTCGGAGATTGCCAACTCTTTGGCCGTGGGTTGCCGATTGTTGTTGGAGAAGCTTCATTCGATTTGTGCGGTGACCGCCATGAGCTGGGTGTGGCTGCCTCGATATGGTCGTGGGCGGCCTCCATCAAGACTAAGGCCATCGCTGCGGAACGGACAGATGTTGTGCCGCTCTCGCCAGTTGCTATCCCCGAGGTAGATGTTGCTGCCGCCACCTGAGAAGCAACAACGGCCGTTTGGGCTGCCCTGGCCGCCTGGTCGCAGATTGCGGTCGCGCTCATGCACCTTGTTAGCACGCGCATGGCGGTTGCGGCCTTGCTCTCGCTGGAGTGGGCCACCGAAGTTGCCCTCACGATGCGGGTCCACGTCCCCATCTTTCACCGGTGACGATTGAACAGTGAAATGATATTTTGGGAGAGAGCT
Source organism: Aegilops longissima (assembly GCA_021605205.1). Taxonomy (NCBI): domain Eukaryota; kingdom Viridiplantae; phylum Streptophyta; class Magnoliopsida; order Poales; family Poaceae; genus Aegilops; species Aegilops longissima. The sequence continues at coordinate 291,273,846 of CM038676.1, forward strand.
AGTGTGCTTGACACGTCGGCTATGGACTGTAGCCGATGCACCTTCTCGCGTAAGCCATATGTGTACTATGCACCGACGGTGCTCCAGGATATTTTGTACTACATCTCACACGGTTGGTGATAATAAACTGTGTGGGACCTACTTGATTTTTCATCTTGATTTGAATTACATAATGGGGTCATAGCGGCAATGGACGGTGTTTGAATTTCTAGAACTTTTATCTGCAGTAAACATGCAACTACATGTGTGTCATAAAAAAATGAAATTATTCAGGGTTCGTTTGGACATTTTATACATTAAATTGGTTTTCTAGCCATTTCAGGTGCACAATTCAAAATTAAACTACATGCACATGCTCCGGTGCACCAACATGGGTTGTAAAATCATATATGTGTCCATGGGTTTAGGTTATGTCCCATGCAAGAAATGGGGATGAATTTCGAACACCACGACACCGTGGCTCTCCGGCAAACGTCGAGGTACTTGCTTTTTTAATTGTAGTAAATCCAAAACTCGTCTGAAATTCGTGGAACTTGGCATGCTATCATGGAGCGGCATCAACATGCCGTGGTAAATTTTTTGTCCCATTTGGGGCAGGTTTGGGTATAAGCTTCTCACAAACCTGAGCTTCTCACAACAAGCCTGATGGTTTCGGTAGGGAAAGTGCCACCTTTGGGGATGAAATGATACGCGTTGCCTCTTATTGCTTTCAACAAATTTCGAGTGTCAACATAGAACAATAGGAGTGTTGTGTTAAATTTTGGAATTTTTCAGGGTTTGTTTGGACATTTTTATACATTAACTGGGTTTTCTAGGCATTTTATGTGCATAATTCAAATTTGAACTACATGCACATGCTCCCGTGCATATAAATTGGTTGAAAAATCAAATATGTGTCCTTGGGTGCATGGTTAGGTCCCATGCAAGAAATGGGAATGAATTTCAAACACCCTGCCACCGTCGCTCGGCCGCAAACGTTGAAATATCTGGTTTATAAATTCTAGTAAATCCAAAACTCGTCTGAAATTCATGAAACTTGGCATGCTATCATGGAGTGGCATCAACATGCTGTGGTAAATTTTTTGTCCCATTTGGGGCAGGTTTCAGTACAAGCTTCTCACAAACCAGAGCTTCTCACAACAAGCCTGATGGTTTCGGTAGGGAAGTGCCACCTTTGGGGATGAAATGATATCTGTTGCCTCTTACTGCTTTCAAAAAAAACTTTAGTGTCAACATAGAACAACAGGAGTGTTGTATTAAAATTTGAAATTTTTCGGGGTTCGTTTGGACATTTTTATACATTAATTGGGTTTTCTAGGCATTTTATGTGCATAATTCAAATTTGATCTACATGCACATTCTCCAGTGCATATAAATTGGTTGAAAAATCAAATGTGTGTCCTTGGGTGCATGCTTAGGTCCCATGCAAGAAATGGGAATGAATTTCAAACACCCTCCCACCGTCACTCGGCCGCAAACATTGAGATGCCTAGTTTTCAAATTCTAGTAAATCCAAAACTCGTCTGAAATTCATGAAACTTGGCATGCTATCACGGAGTGGCATCAACATGCCATGGTAAATTTTGTGTCCCATTTGGGACAGGTTTGGGTATAAGCTTCTCATAAACCAGAGCTTCTCAAAACAAGCCTGATGGGTTCGGTAGGGAACGTGCTACCTTTGGGGACGAAATGATATCCATTGCCTCTTATTATTTTCAAAAAAATTCTAGTGTCAACATAGAACAACAGGAGTGTTGTGTTAAATTTTGGAATTTTTCAGGGTTTGTTTGGACACTTTTATACATTAACTGGGTTTTTTAGGCATTTTATGTGCATAATTCAAATTTGAACAGCATGCACATGCTCCAGTGCATATAAACTGGTTGAAAAATCAAATCTGTGTCCTTGGGTGCATGCTTAGGTCCCATGCAAGAAATGGGAATGAATTTCAAACACCCTGCCACCGTCATTCGGTCGCAAACATTTAGATACCTGGTTTGTAAATTCTAGTAAATCCAAAACTCGTCTGAAATTCATGAAACTTGGCATGCTATCATGGAGCGGCATCAACATGCCGTGTTAAAATTGTTGTCCCATTTGGCGCAGGTTTGGGCATAAGCTTCTCACAAACCAGAGCTTCTCACAACAAGCCTGATGTTTTTGGTGGGGAACATTTCACCTTTGGGGACAAAACGATATCCGTTGCCTCTTCTTAATTTCAAAATTTTCTCTAGTGTCAACATAGAACAAGAGGAGTGTGTGTTAAATTTTGGTATTTCTCGGGGCTCGTTTGGACATTTTTATACATTAATTGAGTTTTTAATACTTTTATGTGCATAATTCAAATTTGAACTACATGCACGTGTTCCGGTGCATATAAATTGGTTGAAAAATCAAATCTGTGTCCTTGGGTGCATGCTTAGGTCCCATGCAAGAAATGGGAATGAATTTCATACACCTTGCCACTGTCACTCGGCCGCAAACATTGAGGTACCTAGTTTTTAAATTCTAGTAAATCCAAAACTCGTCTGAAATTCATGAAACTTGGCATGCTATCATGGAGCGGCATCAACATGCCGGGGTAAATTTTTTGTCCCATTTGGGGCAGGTTTGGGCATAAGCTTCTCACAAACTAGAGCTTCTCACAACAAGCCTGATGTTTTCGGTAGGGAACGTTTCACCTTTGGGGACGAGACGATATCCGTTGCCTCTTCTTGATTTCAATTTTTTCTCTAGTGTCAACATAGAACAACAGGAGTGTTGTGTTAAATTTTGGAATTTTTCGGGGTTCGTTTGGACATTTTTATACATTAATTGAGTTTTCAATGCTTTTATGTGCATAATTAAAATTTGAAATAAATGCACATGCTCCAGTGCATATAAATTGGTTGAAAATCAGATTTGTGCCCTTCGGTGCGTGCTTAGGTCCCATGCAAGAAATGGGAATGAATTTCAAATACCTTGCCACCATCACTCGGCCAGAAACATTGAGATACCTAGTTTTTAAATTCTAGTGAATCCAAAACTCGTCTGAAATTCATGAAACTTGGCATGCTATCATGGAGCGGCATCAACATGCCGTGGTAAATTTTTTGTCCCATTTGGGGCAGGTTTGGGCATAAGCTTCTCACAAACCAGAGCTTCTCACAACAAGCCTGATGTTTTCGGTAGGGAACGTTTCACCTTTGGGGACAAAATGATATCCGTTGCCTCTTCTTGATTTCAATTTTTTTCTCTAGTGTCAACATAGAAGAACATGAGTGTTGTGTTAAAATTTGGATCTTTTTGGGGTTCGTTTGGAAATTTTTATACATTAATTGAGTTTTCCCTGCGTTTATATGCATAACTAAAATTTGAAATACATGCACATGCTCTAGTGCATATAAATTCGTTGAAAATCGAATTTGTGTCCTTCGGTGCTGATACGTCTCCATCGTATCTACTTTTACAAACACTTTTGCCCTTGTTTTGGACTCTAACTTGCATGATTTGAATGGAACTAACCCGGGTTGACGCTGTTTTCAGCAGAATTGCCATGGTGTTATTTTTGTGCAGAAATAAAAGTCCTCAGAATGACCTGAAACTTCATGGAGAATATTTTAGGAATTAATAAAAAATACTAGCGAAAGAATCAAGGCCAGGGGGCCCACACCCTGTCCATGAGGGTGGGGGCACGCCTACTCCCTGGGCGCGCCCCCTGCCTCGTGGGCCCCCTGGTGCTCCACCGACCTCAACTCCAACTCTATATATTCACGTTCGTGGAGAAAAAAAATCAGAGAGAAGGATTCATCGCATTTTACGATATGGAGCCGCCGCCAAGCCCTGATCTCTCTCGGGAGGGCTTATCTGGTGTCCGTTCGGGGCTCCGGAGAGGGGAATCAGTAGTCGTCGTCATCATCAACCTTCCTCCATCACCAATTTCATGATGCTCACCGTCGTGCGTGAGTAATTCCTTCGTAGGCTTGCTGGACGGTGATGGGTTGGATGAGATTTACCATGTAATCCAGTTAGTTTTGTTAGGGTTTGATCCCTAGTATCCACTATGTTCTAAGATTGATGTTGCTATGACTTTGCTATGCTTAATGCTTGTCACTAGGGCCCGAGTGCCATGATTTCAGATCTGAACCTATTATGTTTTCATGAATATATGTGAGTTCTTGATCCTATCTTGCAAGTCAATAGTCACCTAGTATGTTTATGATCCGGCAACCCCGAAGTGACAATAATCGGGACCACTCCCGGTGATGACCGTAGTTTGAGGAGTTCATGTATGCACTAAGTGTTAATGCTTTGGTCTGGTACTCTATTAAAAGGAGGCCTTAATATCCCTTGGTTTCTAATAGGACCCCGCTGTCACGGGAGGGTAGGACAAAAGATGTCATGCAAGTTCTTTTCCATAAGCACGTATGACTATATTCGGAATACATGCCTACATTACATTGATGAACTGGAGCTAGTTCTATGTCACCCTATGTTATAAATATTGCATGAGGAATCACATCCGACATAATTCTCCATCACTGATCCAATGCCTACGAGCTTTTCACATATTGCTCTTTGCTTAGTTACTTTACCGTTGACACTGTTACAATTACTACAAAATTGCTACTGTTACTTTTGCCACCGTTACCGTTACTTCCATACTACTTTGCTACTAAATATTTTGCTGCATATATTAAGTTATCCAAGTGTGGTTGAATTGACTACTCAAATGCTAATACTTGAGAATATTCTTTGGCTCCCCTTGTGTCGAATCAATAAATTTTTTGAATACTCTACCCTCGAAAAATGTTGCGATCCCCTATACTTGTGGGTTATCAAGACTATTTTCTGGCGCCGTTGCCGGGGAGCATAGCTCTGTTCTTTGAGTCACTTGGGATTTATATTTGCTGGTCACTATGAGGAACTTGAAAGACGAAAGAACTAAGATTTTTTCCTCAACTATGAGGGAAGGTAAGGAACTGCCATCTAGCTCTGCACTTGATTCTCCTTCTGTTTTGAGTAAGCTTGCGACACCTAAACCTGCTTCGGCTATTAATTCTGATATGTCGCATGTTATTGATGATGCCACTTCTGCTATGCATGATACTTATGATGAAACTACTTCTATGCTTGATAATACTGTGCCACTAGGTGAATTTCTTGATGAACAACTTGCTAGGGCTGGAGAGAATGAAATTATTGAAACTGATAATATTGATGAAAGTGATGATGAAGATTCTCCCCCTAGATATGAATTGCCTGTTGTGCATGAGGGTTATGTTATGGATGAAGAAACTGCTAGAGACTTTCTTGCTTGCAATGATAGATATGATCTTAAGAAATTATTAGCTAAGCTGAAAGAAAAATCTTTGAATGCTAGAATGAAATATGAGCCTGCTTTTGCTACTTCACCTATCTGTGTTACTGATAAGGATTATGATTTCTCTGTCGATCCTGAGATAATTACTTTGGTTGAATCTGATCCTTTTTATGGCTATGAATCTGAAACTGTGTGGCACATCTTACTAAATTAAATGATATAGCCACCCTATTCACTAATGATGAGAAAACCCGCTACTACTATATCCTTAAGTTATTTCTGTTCTCATTAAAGGGTGATGCTAAAACATGGTTTAATTCTCTTGATCCTGGTTGTGTGCGTAGTCCCCAGGATATTATTTATTACTTCTCTGCTAAATATTTCCCCGCTCATAAGAAACAAGCTGCCTTAAGGGAAATATACAATTTTGTGCAAATTGAAGAAGAGAGTCTCCCACAAGCTTGGGGGAGGCTTCTCCAATTAGTTAATGCTTTGCCTGATCATCCTCTCAAGAAAAATGAAATACTTGATATCTTTTATAATGGACTAACCGATGATTCCACAGACCACCTAGATAGTTGTGCTGGTTGTGTTTTCAGGGAAAGAACTGTTGATCAAGCTGAATTGCTATTGAATAATATGTTGACTAATGAAAATAATTGGCACTTCCTGAACCAACTCCTAAGCCAACTCCAAAGAAAAGGGGTATTCTATTTCTCAGTCCTGAAGATATGCAGGAGGCAAAGAAATCTATGAAAGAAAAGGGTATTAAAGCTGAAGATGTTAAGAATTTACCGCATGTTGAAGAAATACATGGTCTTGATAACCCGACACAGGTAGTAAAGGTAAATTCTCTCTATAGATTTGATGAAGGTAATATTCCTCGTTATAAGTCTGCTAGCCAATGCTTAGATGAGTTTGATAATTTTATTGTTAAACAAGAAAACTTCAATGCTTATGTTGGTAGACAATTGAGACGTAATGCTTATATGATTGAACACTTGAGCGATAATATGTCTAGAGTTAAAGGTGAACTTAAACTCATTAGTAAACATCCTTCTATGGTTACCACTCAAGTAGAACAAGTTCTTAAAGCTCAAAATGATTTTCTCAATGAATAAAATAATAAGAAGAATGATAATGCTGTTAGAGTTATGACTAGAGGGGGTAAAATGACTCAGGAACCTTTGTATCCTGAGGGCCACCCTAAGATAATTGAGCAAGATTCTCAGAGAAATGTTGATGCACCTAGTCCTTCTACAAAGAAGAAAAAGAAAAATGATAGGACTTTGCATGCTTCTAGTGAACCTGTTGTTGACACACCTGAGAATCCCAATGATATTTCTATTTCTGATGCTGAAACACAATCTGGTGATGAACATGAACCTAGTGATAATGTTAATGATGATGTTCATGTTGATGCTCAACCTAGCAATAACAATGATGTAGAAATTGAACCTGCTGTTGATCTTGATAACCCACAATCAAAGAATCAACATTATGATAACAGAGACTATGTTGCTAGGAAGCACAGTAAAGAAAGAGAACCATGGGTTCAGAAACCCATGCTTTTTCCTCCCAAACCATCCAAGAAAAAGGACGATGAGGATTTTGAGCGCTTTTCTGAAATGATTAGACCTATCTTTTTGCGTATGCGTTTGACTGATATGCTTAAAATGAATCCTTGCTAAGTATATGAAATATATTGTTACAAATAAAAGAAAGATACCGGAAGCTAAAATTTCCACCATGCTTGCTAATTATATCTTTAAGGGTGGAATACCAAAGAAACTTGGAGATCCAGGAGTACCAACTATACCATGCTCCATTAAAAGAAACTATGTTAGAACTGCTTTATGTGATCTTGGAGCCGGTGTTAGTGTTATGCCTCTCTCTTTATACCGTAGACTTGATTTGAATAAGTTGACACCTACTGAAATATCTTTGCAAATGGCCGATAAATCAACTACTATACTTGTCGGTATTTGTGAGGATGCGCCTGTTGTGGTTGCAAACATTACTATTTTAATGGACTTTGTTATTCTTGATATTCCCGAGGACGATAGTATGTCGATTATCCTTGGTAGACCCTTTTTGAATACTACAGGGGCTGTTATTGATTGCAACAAAGGCAATGTCACTTTTCATGTTAATGGTAATGAGCATACGGTACACTTTCCGAGGAAACAACCTCAAGTCCATAGTATCAATTCTATTGGAAAAATTTCAACGATTACTATTGGAGGTTTTGAATTTCCTCTTCCTACTATCAAGAACAAATATGATATTCTTATTGTTGGGGATGTGCATATCCCCGTTGAGGTAACATAGTGTTATTCGAAATTTCTCCGGTTCCACAAGAGTTTGTTAACAAGACTTGATCAACCTTGTTAGTGGATTCCTTTTGATGAGCATGAGATGGATGAAGTTAGAAAGCACAACCTTCTGTACCCTCCTTTTAATTTCTATAAAGCAAAAATAGTATTTTCTGTCATTTTTCTGATTTATCCTTGCAATAAAAAATACCCTAAAAATAAAAGTTCTCCAAATGCCCTGATAATTAAATATAATTTTTTCTAGAATATTTGAGAATATTTGGCACTGAGAACACATCAGGGGGAGCAAGCACCTGGCCACGAGGGTCCAGGGCGCGCCCACCCCCTTGGGCGCGCCCCTGCCTCATGGGCCCCTGGTGGCCCCCCCTCCACTTATTCCAGCAACCACACACTCCTTCTTCCTCCCAAAAAATCACCAACCAGCTCAAGCACGAGTTCTAGCTCATCTTGCTGCGATTTTCGATCTCCTTGCTCAAAGCTCCACTCACAAAACTGCTTTGGGCGATTGTCCTTCGGTATGTGACTCCTCCAATGGTCCAATTAGTTTTTGTTCTAGTGCTTTATTCATTACAAATTTTTGCTGCCTAGGTGACCTTGTTCTTGAGCTTGCATGTCAAGTTGATATGGTCCCAAGTAGTTCTAATGCATGATATAGTCTCTAGGCACTTGTGGGAGTAGTTGCTATCAATATTGTTGAGTTTGGTTCACTTTTATTTTGAGTTACTAAAATTTTCAGAAATTTTTCAGAGGAAGAAATAGGTTTAGGAAAATATACCAAGGTAGTTCTTCAAGGAAGCAAGGACCCAGGCCCGCAATGCGTGAGCCGGACCATGAACTACCAAGAGAAGCTCAAGTGCGGCCTTGTGAATGGCCGCCAGAAGATTTCATGGTCCGAGCAGGAATTAAGGAGGAATTTGGCGCATATGTGCGTAATGCTGAACTCGAGGGCTTCATGATAGATAAGCGCCCTCAGTATTATCACCTAACTGATTCCTATGTGAGAAGGTTCAAATTTACATCTTCACACAATTCTCACACTGTCCTATTTGATCTCTATGGTAAATCTTATACTATGGACTTAGAAGATTTTAATACTGCTTGTAAACTTCCGCAATGGGGTAGTGCTAGTGAACCTCGCAAATCTGAGTTTAAGGATTTTTTTGCTAGTATCACTGTGGTGGAATCTAGAGAGATAACACAAGCTACCATAGGGAGCATTCATTTTCCCGCTATACATTATTTTGCTCCCTTTATAGGTAGATGCATTAACGGCAAGGACGAGGCATGTCACATGTGTGTTCCTGACCTTAGTGTTCTCAAGAGTGTCGTATTAGGAGATAAACAATATAACTTGGGGGCCATTGTTGCACGAGGGTTGCACAATAATGGTTTAAGTGGAGACTTGTTTGGTGGGGTTTATGCAACCCGTGTGGCTAATTTTCTTGAGATACCCATACATGAAAATGATATGGAATTGCCTCCCGCTTATCTAGATTATGATGCTATGGTTCGCCATCAGTTTATTGAGAGGAATGAACAGCCTCTCCAGTACCAACTAATGTTTGACAGGCGCCGCACTTTCCATGTTGCTCTCCCTGAGCCTACTTTCTTTGACTTTCAGGCAAAAGGGAGATATACTATAACCAAGGAGGAGGCGAACGAGTATAAGAGGAGGACGGCGGCACCTCGCCTCCAAGAAGCAGCTCATGAGGCAATAGCTGCTGCATCTCAGTACGACCCCAACTACAACTTTGATCCATGGGCATAGACCAACATAGACCAAAAGCCTAAGCTTGGGGGAGTATGTATCTCTCAGCGACATTACATTTATGTTCACACACTCATGCTAGTTGTCGATGCTCGTACTTTTTCACTGTAATATCCATGCTAGTTTATTTTCTTTTTCTCGCTTTCTTATTGTGTGTTTGAATAACCTTAAGAAAAATAAAAAATAGTTCTAGCTTTTAGCTAGTTTACTTTCCATGCTTGTGGTAGTAATAATTAAAAGAAAACACAAAAATATTTCATGTTCTTCTTTTGCTTGTTGGGAGCTTTCCCGTGTAAATAGTTTTATTTCTTTCCTCTTCTTTGGGGGTCGAGAGGAGAAGACCATAATGAAAATGTTGAAATGGCTCTTATATGCATTATTGTTGATTTAACCAAGAGCCCATATTACCTTGTCTTCTCCCTTGTATTAAATGCTTGCAGATTCCAGCTTAGTCCAATGCATGTGCACTATTATTATTATACACACCATTCGGTCGTGCAAGTGAAAGGCAATAATGACGATATATGGACTGATTGAGATGAGAGAAGCTGGTATGAACTCGACCTCTCTTGTTTTTGTAAATATGATTAGTTCATCATTCCTGATTCAGCCTATTATGAATGAAACATGTTTGCAATGACAATTAGAGATTATAGTTGCGCATGCCATGCTTAATTAGCTAGGAGTTTATAATGGTTTACCTTGCGTGCCAACATGCTATTAAAATGGTTGTGATGTGGTATGATAGGGTGGTATCCTCCTTTGAACGATTTGAGTGACTTGAGTTGGCACATGTTCACACAGGTAGTTGAAACAAATCAACATAGCCTCCACGATATTTATGTTCATGGTGGATTATATCCTACTCATGCTTGCACTCAATGTTTATTAATTTTAATGCATGTTCATGACTGTTGTCGCTCTCTAGTTGGTCGCTTCCCGGTCTTTTTCTAGCCTTCACTTGTACTAAACGGGAATACTTCTTGTGCATCCACTTCCATAAACCCCAAAGTTATTCCATATGAGTCCACTATACCTTCCTATATGCGGTATCTACCTGCTGTTCCAAGTAAATTTGTATGTGCCAAACTCTAAACCTTCAAATGAACTTCTGTTTTGCATGCTCGAATAGCTCATGTATCAACTAGGGTTGTCTGTATCTCCCATGCTAGGTGGGTTATTCTGAAAAGGATTGGACTCCGCTCCTCACTCACGAGAAAATGGCTGGTCACCGGGATGCCCAGTCCCATGCTCTAAGCAAATCAAATCGAAATAATTGCAAACAAAACTCCCCCAGGGTTGTTGCTAGTTGGAGGCACTCGTTGTTTCGAGCCAGCCATGGATTGATACTTGTTGGTGGTGGGGGAGTATAAACTTCACCATTCTGCTTGGGAACCGCCTGTAATGTGTGTAGCATGTAAGAATCGAGATCTCTCGGTTGTTATGTTAACAATGAAAGTATGCCGCTCAAAATATTATTTATCTCTACTTTAAAATCGATCTCTGGCACCTCTACAAATCACTACTTCCCTCTGTGAAGGGCCTATTTATTTACTTTTATGTTGAGTCATCATCCTCTTATTAAAAAGCACCAGCTGGAGAGCACCGCTGTCATTTGCATCCATTACTATTAATTTGTATTGAGTATGACTATGACCGGATCTCTTTTACCATGAATTACAATGTTTAGTCAGACCTTGATCTTCAAAGGTGCTCTGCATTTATGTTTTGCGGTCTCAGAAAGGGCTAGCGAGATACCATCTTGTTATATCATATTGTGATTGTTTTGACAAACTGTTGTCATCCGAGATTTATTATTATTGCTCGCTAGTTGATTATGCCATTGATATGAGTAAATATGAGGCCTAAATGTTATTGGGAATATGGTTAGTTCAAAATCTTTGCTGAAAACTTGAATGCTGGCTTTACATATTTACAACAACAAGAGCAAACAGGGTTTGTAAAAGTTTTTCTGTATCACTTTCAGTTTATCAACTGATTTGCTTGAGGACAAGCAAAGGTTTAAGCTTGGGGGAGTTGATACGTCTCCATCGTATCTACTTTTCCAAACACTTCTGCCCTTGTTTTGTACTCTAACTTGCATGATTTGAATGGAACTAACCCGGACTGACGATGTTTTCAGCAGAATTGCCATGGTGTTATTTTTGTGCAGAAATAAAAGTTCTCGGAATGACCTGAAACTTCACGGATAATATTTTTGGAACTAATAAAAAATACTGGCGAAAGAATCAAGGATAGGGGGCCCACACCCTATCCACGAGGGTGGGGGCGCGCCTACCCTCCTGGGCGCGCCCCCTGCCTCGTGGGTCCCCTGGTGCTCCACCGACCTCAACTCCAACTCTATATATTCACGTTCGAGGACAAAAAAATCAGAGAGAAGGATTCATCGCGTTCTACGATACAGAGCCGCCGCCAAGCCCTAATCTCTCTCGGGAGGGCTGGTCTGTATTCCGTTTGGGGCTCCGGAGAGGGGAATCCGTTGCCGTCGTCATCATCAACCTTTCTCCATCACCAATTTCATGATGCTCACCGCCGTGCGTGAGTAATTCCATCATAGGCTTGCTGGAAGGTGATGGGTTGGATGAGATTTATCATGTAATCGAGTTAGTTTTGTTAGGGTTTGATCCCTAGTATCCACTATGTTCTGAGATTGATGTTGCTATGACTTTGCTATGCTTAATGCTTGTCACTAGGGCACGAGTGCCATGATTTCAGATCTGAACCTATTATGTTTTCATGAATATATGTGAATTCTTGATCCTATCTTGCAAGTCAACAGTCACCTACTATGTGTTATGATCCGGCAACCCCGAAGTGACAATAATCGGGACCACTCCCGATGATGACCACAGTTTGAGGAGTTCATGTATTCACTAAGTGTTAATGCTTTGGTCCGGTACTCTATTAAAAGGAGGCCTTAATATCCCTTAGTTTCCAATAGGACCCCGCTGCCACAGGAGGGTAGGACAAAAGATGTCATGCAAGTTCTTTTCCATAAGCACGTATGACTATATTCGGAATACATGCCTAAAATTACATTGATGAACTGGAGCTAGTTCTTTGTCACCCTATGTTATAACTATTGCATGAGGAATTGCATCCGACATAATTCTCCATCACCTATCCAATGCCTACGAGCTTTTCACATATTGCTCTTTGCTTAGTTATTTTACCGTTGCCACTGTTACAATTACTACAAAACTGCTACTGTTACATTTTCCACCATTACCTTTACTTCCATACTACTTTGCTACTAAATAATTTGCTGCAGATATTAAGTTATCCAGGTGTGGTTGAATTGACAACTCAACTGCTAATACTTGAGAATATTCTTTGGCTCCCCTTGTGTCGAATCAATAAATTTGGGTTGAATACTCTACCCTTGAAAACTGTTGCGATCCCCTATACTTGTGGGTTATCAGGTGCATGCTTAGGTCCCATGCAAGAAATGGGAATGTATTTCAAACACCAGGGCACTGTTGATTGCCGGCAAAACCTTGAGATACTTTGTTTTAAAATTCTAGTGAATCCAAAAATCATCTGAAATTCATGAAACTTGGCATGCTATCATGGAATGGCACCCGGCATGCTGTGGTATTTTTCGTGTCCATTTTGAGAGAAGGCGCACTCGAATAACAGCTAACAAAGGCATTTTGAAAAAATAGCTGCCACTTTAATATCCAAAACGTTTGTATAATTCAAATCGTGTGGGTTATGTTAACCATTCACGTGACGCCACGTGTCTTGGTTTTAATGGCTATAGGAGGTGATGTGCGGACAGCTGCTTGACTGAACGGGAGGCGTGCGAGTGCAGTCCGATGCGCAGGCTGACCGAGAGGCGTGCAAGTTGTCCTCCAATGCGTAGGCTCATCGAGAAGCGTGCAAGCTGTACGCTGCGCAGGCTCACTGGGAAGCGAGCCCTTTGACTTCCATGGCCGCCCGCTTTCCTCTCCATTGATGGCGCCCGAGCCGATGTTTAATACGAGCGGCCTTACTGTTCACCTCCCATTCCCCTCCCTCCCGCAGACCTCCACCAACGCCATGGCGTAGAATGATCATTTGCCACTAGTCTTCAAGTTTGGTGAAGTCAACTCCAAGCCGGACGAGATAGAAAATAAGGAGGAATGAGGCCTCATGGACATGGCCCTGAATGAGCTGGCCGCGGCGGTTGCTGCCCCCACTCTCGTCCCATCCCCGCACCCACGCCAATGACTATCCCCGTAGCATTGACGGGCTGGTCACCGAGCACTATCGCAGAGCTGGAAGCCGCGGGCGTCAGCGAGGTCTCCGCAGACACGCGCGAGCTCGTGTACATGCCAGGGCCAGCACCCGTGCCCGTGCGCGCCCCTCCACCCACTGCGGCGCCGGTCCCCGTGCGTTTGGCTGCACCTGCCGCGCCCGTGCCCATGCGCGCACCCCCCTCAGCGCATGGGACGCCACCGTCAACCGCTACCTCTCAGCGGAGCCAATTGCCGTCCTCCCGCGCCCCGCCTGTCGATTGCGCGACGATATGATGTTTGATTTACAAGTGAAGAACATTTTGTGTTGCCTTGAAGACTTCAACAACGGCGTCCCGGAGGACGACAATAACAACGAGGGCGCGGCACGCCGCCTCTGCCGCCGTCGGAAATATTTTTTGGGTTTAATACTGTATCTCGAATTCACGATCATATGAATATAAATTCGCAGTGTGACTGATTGAAAGATATGGTTTGAACGAACTTGCGTTTTTCTCTCTTAATGTACAAACTTATCAAACGACTTTCTTTTGAAAATAACGTCAATGGATTTTAAAGATAAAACATTTATCGCAAAGGTTTTAGTTAGAACACCCGTATGCAAACCGACAACTTCCCCGGGAAGCCAAGGGAAAATGTGTCGAACAGGATTTGTGCAGCTCTTGTTCGCAGACGTTTTAGATAGAACACCCGTATGCAAAGTGAGAGCTATGGTCTTCCCCCTTAAGTGAAGGAAAAATTCGCAGCGCAGGATTTGTGCATCCCTTCAACGCAAACGGTAGTTTTGGACGATCCATGTGCAACCATGTACAAACAATTTGTTAAGATTTGCATCTGTCATATTGGGTATGTTGCCATTTGTCAAACTGGAAAGATTGACATTTGTTGATCTAGTAATATTGCCATTTGTCAACCTTGTAACACTGTGATTTCTCAAAATATACAGCTACAAATCTCTAGCACTATCTAATTTTTGCAACTAAAATTCAGTAATTAAGTATAGATTTCATTCATAGATTAAGCAGTCGTTCTTTATACAAACAGTCCAACTGGACAGCTAAACCGATCAAAGTTGTCCCCAATTGTTGCCAACCATGTACTGAAATAGCTAGTTCAACTATATATACTAGCTAATTTTAAGTACGTTGTACAGTTCCACCACATCTATAGTCAGATGAACTGAATAAAATAGCCCCTATATACTACTACTATGGAGGGGCTCTGTACTACTTCCGGCAGCCTCTCCTCTGTCGAGTGCGCTCAGTAAGAGGCAGAGGAGGAGGAGCCTACCGACGAGCTGGAAAACTTCAATATGGTGTCTGCCCTTGCTGCAGCTTCAGCGACGCTCACCTCGAACGCCCTCTGCCGCTCTAGATGACCCCTCTCGAAGCAGTGTTCTCCTTGTAGATCTCCTAATTCCTCGCCTCTGAGGCGGCATGTGCTGCGACCACGGCGGCGGTAAGGCTCTTTGCGTGATCGACGATGTGCTCCTCCTCCTCCCACAGGAACTCGATGTAGCGCGCAAGGTCGCTGACGCACGTGCAGGCCTCCACCTCCGTCTCCCGCCTTCGGGTGGCGGTGGCGGAGCGGATGATGACCCTGGCGGTTGAAGCTGGGCTGGCATCCACGGCCACCACCTCCCGCCTTTGGGCCATGGTGGCGGAGCAGGTGATGGCCGGCAGTGGGTGGCGGCCATGAGTGCCACCTCCATCCTTCGGGCCGCGGCGGCGGAGTGGGCGATGGTCCTGGCTTTCGACGGTGGTGTGGCGGCAATGGCGGCCGGCAACAGCTACCGACGGGTAGCGGCGACGGAGCATGTGGTGGGTGTTCCACGCACACCCAACAGGGACACCACATGCACTACACTTCGTCGGGGACTGCACCACGCCGCGGTGTAGCCTCCCAGCTGGACCTGTCCTCTGATGACGGTGGAGTGGCTGAGCGACGACGACGGACCGGTACCATTGGCGATTGTGGGAGAAGCAGATGAGATAAGCTACAGGGTGGGAGGGGAAAATGCAACGCGGGACTCGCCGGCCGTGAGGGTTTATATAGCAGGCCGGTAAGCATTGGGATTTGGGGGGATTTCATCGAGTCGGGCAGGAAGCTTGCGCGGGAACGGGCTCACCGACGATTCATTGGCGCCACTTCGAGCCACCGTTTGGCCAGAAGAACACCCCCGCGCGCTGCGCAAGCTTGCGCTGTAAGCCGTCTGCGGCAGCGGGGTGACAAGACCTGCGAGAGGAGGATGAAAGGCCAGGTACACATACGGTTAATACAAAAAAACATTTGCGGTTTAATTACCTACTATACCCCCGTCTTGGTTTATAAGTAGGATTTAACTAATAAAATACGAATGCATGTCGCCAAAGATTATATAGTTGGATTCGTATTTGAACATAGTTTCCAATTATATAATTTTTATAACATGCATTAACATTTTGTTGGTTAAATTTAATAAAAAAGTATGGCACAGAATATAAAGGGGACTATAGACCAAGACAGAGGTAGTAGCACACGACCGCTCTCTGCGCAGCGACGCAACTAGCGGCCAACTTGTAGGTGACCATTTCCTGCATGTTCAACTGATCTATGCATGTGGTTTCTTGCGGTTAAGGCGGCCACGAGCAGCTCTGCTCGTGTCCTGCCACACGCGCTTGCTCTCGCGTCCCTCTGGGTGCTCTGCTGTCGTCCCTCCATACGCGCTGCCAGTGTTTGGGGCCGGGGCATGATCACGCACGTTCGTGTGCATGCGGTTGCGCCGGGCGCGGCGCGACGATGCGGTTAGGCGCTGCAATAACTGCCATGTGGACGCGCCGAGAATTCAGTCCGCTCGGCCCCCTTTTATTCCTGCGACCATTTACCTTCATCTCTCGCGTCACACGACACAATAAGCACACCCACGACGATGAAGAAAATATGCCCTAGCGGCAATAATAAAGTTATTATTTATTTCCTTATATCATGATAAATGTTTATTATTCATGCTAGAATTGTATTAACCGGAAACATAATACATGTGTGAATATATAGACAAACAGAGTGTCACTAGTATGCCTCTACTTGACTAGCTCGTTAATCAAAGATGGTTATGTTTCCTAACCATATACATGAGTTGTCATTTGATTAACGGGATCACATCATTAGGAGAATGATGTGATTGACATGACCCATTCCGTTAGCTTAGCACACGATCGTTTAGTATGTTGCTATTGCTTTCTTCATGACTTATACATGTTCCTATGACTATGAGATTATGCAACTCCCGTTTACCGGAGGAACACTTTGTGTGCTACCAAACGTCACAACGTAACTGGGTGATTATAAAGGTGCTCTACAGGTGTCTCCAAAGATACTTGTTGGGTTGGCGTATTTCCAGATTAGGATTTGTCACTCCGATTGTCGGAGAGGTATCTCTGGGCCCTCTCGGTAATGCACATCACTTAAGCCTTGCAAGCATTGCAACTAATGAGTTAGTTGCGGGATGATGTATTACGGAACAAGTAAAGAGACTTGCCGGTGACGAGATTGAACTAGGTATTGAGATACCGACGATCGAATCTCGGGCAAGTAACATACGGATGACAAAGGGAACAACGTATGTTGTTATGCGGTCTGACCGATAAAGATCTTCATAGAATATGTAGGATCCAATATGAGCATCCAGTTTCCGCTATTGGTTATTAACATGAGACGTGTCTCGGTCATGTCTACATAGTTCTCGAACCCGTAGGGTCGGCACGCTTAACGTTACGATGACAGTTATATTATGAGTTTAAATGTTTTGATGTACCGAAGGTTGTTCGGAGTCCCGGATGTGATCACGGACATGACGAGGAGTCTCGAAATGGTCAAGACATGAAGATTGATATATTGGAAGCCTATGTTTGGATATCGGAAGTGTTCCGGGTGAAATAGTGATTTTATCGAGTACGGAGGGTTACCGAACCCCGGAGGCTATTGGGCCTTATGGGCCCAAGTGGAGGAAGAGGAGAGCGGCCAAGGGGCAGCCACGCCTCCCCCAAGTCGGGTGGACAAGGAGGAGGCGGCGCCCCCCCCTTTCCTTTCCCTCTCTCCTTCCCCCAAGTCCTAATCCAACTAGGAAAAGGAGAGGAGTCCTACTCCCGGTGGGAGTAGGACTCCTCCTGCCTCTCCTCCTATGGCCGGCCGCACCCCATCCCCCCTTGCTCCTTTATATACGGGGGCAGGGGGCACCCCATAGACACAACAATTGATCAGTTGATCTTTTAGCCGTGTGCGGTGCCCCCCTCCACCATAGTCCACCTCGATAATACTGTAGCGGTGCTTAGGCGAAGCCCTGCGTTGGTAGAACATCAACATCGTCACCACGCCGTCATGCTGACGAAACTCTCCCTCAACACTCGGCTGGATCGGAGTTCGAGGGATGTCATCGGGCTGAACGTGTGCTGAACTCGGAGGTGTCGTACGTTCGGTACTTGATCGGTCGGATCATGAAGACGTACGACTACATCAACCGCGTTGTGCTAATGCTTCCTCTTTCGGTCTACGAGGGTACGTGGACAAAACTCTCCCCTCTCGTTGCTATGCGTCACCATGATCTTGCGTGTGCGTAGGAATTTTTTTGAAATTACTACGTTCCCCAACAGTGGCATCCGAGGCTGGTTTTATGCGTTGATGTTATATGCACGAGTAGAACACAAGTGAGTTGTGGGCGATATAAGTCATACTGCTTACCAGCATGTCATACTTTGGTTCGGCGGTATTGTTGGATGAAGCGGCCCGGACCGGCATTACGCGTACTCTTACGCGAGACTGGTTCTACCGACGTGCTTTGCACACAGGTGGCTGGCGGGTGTCAGTATCTCCAACTTTAGTTGAACCGAGTGTGGCTACGCCCGGTCCTTGCGAAGGTTAAAACAACACCAACTTGACAAACTATCGTTGTGGTTTTGATGCGTAGGTAAGAACGGTTCTTGCTAAGCCCGTAGCAGCCACGTAAAAATTGCAACAACAAAGTAGAGGACGTCTAACTTGTTTTTGCATGGCATGTTGTGATGTGATATGGTCAAGACATGATGCTAAATTTTAATGTATGAGATGATCATGTTTTGTAACCGAGTTATCGGCAACTGGCAGGAGCCATATGGTTGTCGCTTTATTGTATGCAATGTGATCGCCCTGTAATGCTTTACTTTATCACTAAGCGGTAACGATTGTCGTAGAAGCATAAGATTGGCGAGACGACAACGATGCTAAGATGGAGATCAAGGTGTCAAGCCGGTGACGATGGTGATCATGACGGTGCTTCGGAGATGGAGATCACAAGCACAAGATGATGATGGCCATATCATATCACTTATATTGATTGCATGTGATGTTTATCTTTCTATGCATCTTATCTTGCTTTGATTGATGGTAGCATTATAAGATGATCTCTCACTAAATTTCAAGATAAAAAGTGTTCACCCTGAGTATGCACCGTTGCCAAAGTTCGTCCTGCCCAGACACCACGTGATGATCGGGTGTGATAAGCTCTACGTCCATCTACAACGGGTGCAAGCCAGTTTTGCACACGCAGAATACTCAGGTTAAACTTGACGAGCCTAGCATATGCGACATAGCCTCGAACACTTTGAGACCGAAAGGTCGGCGTGAATCATATAGTAGATATGATCAACATACTGATGTTCACCATTGAAAGCTACTCCATTTCACGTGATGATCGGTTATGGTTTAGTTGATTTGGATCATGTGATCACTTAGAGGATTAGAGGGATGTCTTTCTAAGTGGGAGTTCTTAAGTAATATGATTAATTGAACTTAAATTTATCATGAACTTAGTACCTGATAGTATCTTGCTTGTCTATGTTTGATTGTAGATAGATGGATAGATGGCCCGTGTTGTTGTTCTGTTGAATTTTAATGCATTCCTTGAGAAAGCAAAGTTGAAAGATGATGGTAGCAATTACACAGACTGGGTCCGTAACTTGAGGATTATCCTCATTGCTGCACAGAAAAGTTACATCCTGGAAGCACCGCTGGATGCCGAACTCTTGCTGATTCAACGGCGACGTTAAGAACGTCTGGCGAGCAAAGCTGATGACTACTCGATAGTTCAATGTGCCATGCTTTACGGCTTAGAACCGGGACTTCAACGACGTCTTGAACGTCATGGAGCATATGAGATGTTCCAGGAGTTGAAGTTAATATTTCAAGCAAATGCCCGGATTGAGAGATATGAAGTCTCCAATAAGTTCTATAGCTGCAAGATGGAGGAGAATAGTTCTATCAGTGAGCATATACTCAAGATGTCCGGTATAATAATCACTTGATTCAACTGGAAGTTAATCTTCCGGATGATAGCGTCATTGACAGAATTCTCCAATCACTTCCACCTAGCTACAAGAGCTTCGTGATGAACTATAATATGCAAGGGATGGATAAGACAATTCCCGAGCTCTTCGCAATGCTAAAGGCTGCGGAGGTAGAAATCAAGAAGGAGCATCAAGTGTTGATGGTCAACAAGACCACTAGTTTCAAGAAAAAGGGCAAAGGGAAGAAGAAGGGGAACTTCAAGAAGAACAGCAAGCAAGTTGCTGCTCAGGAGAAGAAACCCAAGTCTGGACCTAAGCCTGAAATCGAGTGCTTCTCGCAAGCGGTCGTCCTTTGGAAGCGAACTGCCCCAAGTATTTGGCGGATAAGAAGGATGGCAAGGTGAACAAAGGTATATGTGATATACATGTTATTGATGTGTACCTTACTAGAGCTCGCAGATAGCACCTTGGTATTTGATACTGGTTACATTGCTAATATTTGCAACTCAAAGCAGAACTACGGATTGCGAACAACGGCAAAGGACGAGGTGACGATGCGCGTGGGAAATGGTTCCAAAGTCGATGTGATCGCGATCGGCACGCTACCTCTACATCTACCTTGAGATTAGTATTAGACCTAAATAATTGTTATTTGGTGCCAGTGTTGAGCATGAACATTATATCTGGATCTTGTTTGATGCGAGACGGTTATTCATTTAAATCAGAGAATAATGGTTGTTCTATTTATATGAGTAATATCTTTTATGGTCATGCACCATTGAAGAGTGGTCTGTTTTTGATCAATCTCGATAGTAGGGGTACACATATTCATAATGTTGAAGCCAAAAGATGCAGAGTTGATAATGATAGTGCAACTTATTTGTGGCACTACCGTTTAGGTCATATCGGTGTAAAGCGCATGAAGAAACTCCATACTGATGGACTTTTGGAACCACTTGATTATGAATCACTTGGTACTTGCGAACCATGCCTCATGGGCAAGATGACTAAAACGCCGTTCTCCGGTACTACGGAGAGAGCAACAGATTTGTTGAAAATCATACATACAGATGTGTGTGGTCCGATGAATGTTGAGGCTCGTGGCGGATATCGTTATTTTCTCAACTTCACAAATGATTTAAGCTGATATGGGTATATCTACTTAATGAATCATAAGTCTGAAACATTTGAAAAGTTCAAAGAATTTCAGAGTGAAGTTGAAAATCACCGTAACAAGAAAATAAAAGTTTCTACGATCTAATCGTGCAGGAGAATATTTGAGTTACGAGTTTGGTCTACATTTGAAACAATGCAGAATAGTTTCACAACTCACGCCACCCGGAACACCACAGCGTAATGGTGTGTCCAAACATCGTAATCATACTTTACTTGATATGGTGCGATCTATGATGTCTCTTACAGATTTACCGCTATCGTTTTGGGGTTATGCTTTAGAGACGGTCGCATTCACGTTAAATAGGGCACCATCAAAATCCGTTGAGACGACACCTTATGAACTATGGTTTGGCAAGAAACCAAAGTTGTCGTTTCTGAAAGTTTGGGGTTGCGATGCTTATGTGAAAAAGCTTCAACCTGATAAGCTCAAACCCAAATCGGAGAAATGTGTCTTCATAGGATACCCAAAGGAGACTGTTGGGTACACCTTCTATCATAGATCCGAAGGCAAGACATTCGTTGCTAAGAATGGATCCTTTCTAGAGAAGGAGTTTCTCTCGAAAGAAGTGAGTGGGAGGAAAGTAGAACTTGGTGAGGTAACTGTACCTGCTCCCTTATTGGAAAGTAGTACATCACAGAAACCGATTTCTGTGACACCTACACCAATTAGCGAGGAAGTTAATGATGATGATCATGGAACTTCAGATCAAATTACTACTGAACCTCGTAGATCAAACAGAGTAAGATCTGCACCAGTGTGGTACGGTAATCCTGTTTTGGAAGTCATGCTACTAGATCATGATGAACCTACGAACTATGAAGAAGCGATGGTGAGCCCAGATTCTGCAAAATGGCTTGAGGCCATGAAATCTGAGATGGGATCCATGTATGAGAACAAAGTGTGGACTTTGGTTGACTTGCCCGATGATCGGCAAGCAATTGAGAATAAATGGATCTTCAAGAAGAAGACTGACACTGACGATAATGTTACTGTCTACAAAGCTCGACTTGTTGCAAAAGGTTTTCGACAAGTTCATGGGATTGACTACGATGAGACCTTCTCACCCGTAGCGATGCTTAAGTCTGTCTGAATCATGTTAGCAATTGCCGCATTTTATGATTATGAAATTTGGCAGATGGATGTCAAAACTGCATTCCTGAATGGATTTCTGGAAGAAGAGTTGTATATGATGCAACCGGAAGGTTTTGTCGATCCAAAGGGAGCTAACAAAGTGTGCAAGCTCCAGCATCCATTTATGGACTGGTGCAAGCCTCTCGGAGTTGGAATAAATGCTTTGATAGTGTGATCAAAGCATTTGGTTTTGTACAAACTTTTGGAGAAGCCTGTATTTACAAGAAAGTGAGTGGGAGCTTTGTAGCATTTCTGATATTATATGTGGATGACATATTACTGATTGGAAATGATATAGAATTTCTGGATAGCATAAAGGGATACTTGAATAAGAGTTTTTCAATGAAAGACCTCGGTGAAGCTGCTTACATATTGGGCATTAAGATCTATAGGGATAGATCAAGACGCTTAATTGGACTTTCACAAAGCACATACCTTGACAAAGTTTTGAAGAAGTTCAAAATGGATCAAGCAAAGAAAGGGTTCTTGCCTATGTTACAAGGTGTGAAGTTGAGTAAGACTCAATGCCCGACCACTGCAGAAGATAGAGAGAAAATGGAAGATGTTCCCTATGCTTCAGCCATAGGCTCTATCATGTATGCAATGCTGTGTACCAGACCTGATGTGTGCCTTGCTATAAGTCTGGCAGGGAGGTACCAAAGTAATCTAGGAGTGGATCACTGTACAGCAGTCAAGAACATCCTGAAGTACCTGAAAAGAACAAAGGATATGTTTCTCGTTTATGGAGATGACAAAGAGCTCATCGTAAATGGTTACGTTGATGCAAGCTTTGACACAGATCCGGACGATTCTAAATCGCAAACCGGATACGTGTTTACATTGAACGGTGGAGCTGTCAGTTGGTGCAATTCTAAACAAAGCGTCGTGGCAGGATCTACGTGTGAAGCGGAGTACATAGCTGATTCGGAAGTAGCAAATGAAGGACTCTGGATGAAGGAGTTCATATCCGATCTAGGTGTCATACCTAGTGCATCGGGTCCAATGAAAATCTTTTGTGACAATACTGGAGAAATTGAGTTAGCAAAGGAATCCAGATTTCACAAGAGAACCAAGCACATCAAGAGACGCTTCAATTCCATCCGGGATCTAGTCCAGGTGGGAGACATAGAAATTTGCAAGATACATACAGATCTGAATGTTGCAGACCCGTTGACTAAGCCTCTTCCACGAGCAAAACATGATCAGCACCAAAGCTCCATCGGTGTTAGAATCATTACTGTGTAATCTAGATTATTGACTCTAGTGCAAGAGGGAGATTGAAGGAAATATGCCCTAGAGGCAATAATAAAGTTATTATTTATTTCCTTATATCATGATAAATGTTTATTATTCATGCTAGAATTGTATTAACCGGAAACATAATACATGTGTGAATATATAGACAAACAGAGTAGTATGCCTCTACTTGACTAGCTCGTTAATCAAAGATGGTTATGTTTCCTAACCATAGACATGAGTTGTCATTTGATTAACGGGATCACATCATTAGGAGAATGATGTGATTGACATGACCCATTCCGTTAGCTTAGCACACGATCGTTTAGTATGGCTATTGCTTTCTTCATGACTTATACATGTTCCTAGGACTATGAGATTATGCAACTCCCGTTTACCGGAGGAACACTTTGTGTGCTACCAAACGTCACAACGAATCGGGTGATTATAAAGGTGCTCTCAGGTGTCTCCGAAGGTACTTGTTGGGTTGGCGTATTTGAGATTAGGATTTGTCACTCCGATTGTCGGAGAGGTATCTCTGGGCCCTCTCGGTAATGCACATCACTTAAGCCTTGCAAGCATTGCAACTAATGAATTAGTTGCGGGATGATGTATTACGGAACGAGTAAAGAGACTTGCCGGTGACGAGATTAAACTAGGTATTGATATACTGACGATCGAATCTCGGGCAAGTAACATACCGATGACAAAGGGAACAACGTATGTTGTTATGCGGTCTGACCGATAAAGATCTTCGTAGAATATGTAGGAGCCAATATGAGCATCCAGGTTCCGCTATTTGTTATTGACCGGAGACGTGTCTCGGTCATTTCTACATAGTTCTCGAACCCGTAGGGTCCGCATGCTTAACGTTACGATGACAATTATATTATGAGTTTAAATGTTTTGATGTACCGAAGGTTGTTAGGAGTCCCGGATGTGATCACGGACATGACGAGGAGTCTCGAAATGGTCGAGACATGAAGATTGGTATATTGGAAGTCAATGTTTGGATATCGGAAGTGTTCCGGGTGAAATAGTGATTTTACCGGAGTATCGGAGGGGTTACCGGAACCCCCCAGAGGCTACTGGGCCTTATGGGCCCAAGTGGAGGAAGAGGAGAGGCGGCCAAGGGCAGCCGTGCACCCCCCAAGTCTGAATTGGACAAGGAGGCGGCGCCCCTTTCCTTTCCCTCTCCCTCCCCCCCAAGTCCTAATCCAACTAGGAAAAGGGGGAGTCCTACTCCCGTGGGAGTAGGACTCCTCTGCGCCTCCTCCTCCTATGGCCGGCCGCACCGCCCTTGGTCCTTTATATCTGGGGCAGGGCACCCCATAGACACAACAATTGATCGCTTGATCTTTTAGCCGTGTGGTGCCCCCTCCACCATAGTCCACATCGATATCTTGTAGTGGTGCTTAGGCGAAGCCCTGCGTCGGTAGAACATCAACATCATCACCACGCCGTCGTGCTGACGAAACTCTCCCTCAATACTCGGCTGGATCGGAGTTCGAGGGACGTCATCGGGCTGAACGTGTGCTGAACTCGGAGGTGCCGTACGTTCGGTACTTGATCGGTCGGATCGTGAAGACGTACGACTACATCAACCGCGTTGTGCTAACGCTTCCGCTTTCGGTCTATGAGGGTACGTGGACAAAACTCTCCCCTCTCGGTGCTATGCATCACCATGATCTTGCGTGTGCATAGGAAAATTTGTGAAATTACTACGTTCCCCAAGAGACGACACATACATAGAGGACATCCAACGGTTCCAATGGTGCTCACCGTAGCTCCACTGGCGCTCCCAGCGGCCGACGACGACAACGACGGGCAATTCACCACGCATCACATAGTAGACACCAACGTGAGGGGGAAGGCCCTCTAGTGGTGTACACAAACGATCCGGTCTCGGTGGTGAGCTCCATCCAAACTATGGAGCAGTTCCTTGCCGAGGACAAGTACCAAGTGGTCGGCTTCGACCTCGAGTACACCATCGGTCGTGCCGGGCACGATCAGAAGGTTGTCGTCGCCCAGTTGCGCATGCGACATGACGTCCTCGTCTACCACTACCACCTGGCCACAAGGCCTTGCGAGCGTTTCTCCAGGTTTATCGACAACTCTGACTATAGTTTCGCTACGGTGGACACCACCAACGTCTAAAAGCGCTCAAGGTTTTGGGCTTGAAATGCTTGAATCTTGTCAACATCCAGCACCACTACAAGGTATGGGGCATCGACAACAACAAGCTGAACTCCCTGGTTGACCTCGCCTCGGCCATCATCGACCCCTGCTACATGAAGATGAAGGATTAGAGCAAGAAGGACAAGATCGCATGGCACAGTGTTTGGCATGCGAGACTGGATGAAAAACACGTCAAGTACAGGGCCAAGGACGCGTACACAAGCTACAAGATGTACACGCGGATCGTTGGCATGAGGAAGTGTCTTGTTCCTGCCCCAAACGAGGGATCGAGCCACAGAGCAGTGGCAGGAGCGTCACAAGAAGTAGATGACTAGACGATCCTTTCTCCTACTTTAGAATGCACGCAATATATTGAGGTGTGTGCGAATGATCTATATAGTCCCTTATGTAATTAGATGTTTATTTTAGTTATATATATATATATATATATATATATATATATATATATATATATATATATATATATATATATATATACATGTTATTCTTCCAGAGAGAGCAAATCACACGGCTTATTAGCAGCAATCGTCTGTGTGTTATTATTGGTCTTCACACATTTTCTGATTCTTGACATGTTTGCCGCGAATCACACACATCTTGTTCAGTTGAACCGTTTCCATTGTGTTGCCTAATCACACACAGTTCATCCTAGTGAACTGTATGCCGTATATCGCACACACCCTCATCTGGCTGTCCTTTTCTGTTGTTCTGCATCATCGCAAACAGTTCGTCTAGATTAACCGTTTTCTACTCATCGCACATGCAAATCTAATGTGAACCGTGTTTGATGTCACTGCCATCGCAAATGTTTTGCACCTTTTTGACGGGTTTTTTACACCACTGTTTGCAATTATTGCATCACACACGGTTTTGTCGAAGGGTCTCTGATTCAACAGTCGCATTTGGGCCATCCTGCAGTAGTGCAAGGTACTGCATTTCCCGCGGAAATGGAACCATTCAAATTAACAAGTTCTCGCTTGTCGTGGCAATGCATCCATATTGGCAAATTGCAGACACTGTTTTACTCATGCTCTACCAAGGCACAGGAGAGCTCTTCCTTTTCATTGATGAGATGCCGAGTCGCCGTGATCAAGCTGCTTCCAGCGGATTGTTGTGGTTGTTGGCCCTCAGCCTCTTAAAATGTGCTAGTTGTTACTATGTTAAGTATGTATATATGGACCATACGGTTGTTGGCCCTCAGCCTTTTAAAATGTGATAGTTGTTACTATGTTAAGTATGTAGATATGGACTATATGGTTGTCAAAACCGTGTTACGAAGATCCTCCTTTTGTCAAATAGTGTAACCACTATATATATGTTACTCAAATGTTGTTAGCCAAGTTCTTAAATTTTCATGGAAAGTATTAGTATTGTACACAGTTCATTGAGTTTAAGCATGTGCTCGATGTCCAAAAGACATTTGCATATTAACTATCCATATTGCAAATTCACACTCGTGTTAACATAAGGAAATGGTAACTTACTAATCATCGCACACGAGTACTCGCAGACGCATCGTGTGCGATACTCCTAGCCACTACAAGCAACTAGTTTGCAATTTTCAATTTTTTTTGTACACACAGAATCGCACACGAATTAACTGTAGTAACCGTTTGTGTTGTAATTTCTCATCACAAACAGTTCATCCGAGTCGGCTGTTTGCCGCGTATCACGCACATCTTGTCTACACGACTCGTTTGTGTTATGTTGGCTCATCGCAAACAATTCATCTATGTGAACTGTATGCCGCATATCACACACATCTTGTTAATTTGAACCATTTCTGTTGTGTTCCCTAATTGAAAACAGTTCATCTGAGTGAATCGTATGTCGTATATCACACACACCTTGATCTGGCTAACGTTTCTGTTGCACTCCCTAATAGCAAACCGTTCATCTGAGTGAACTATATGGCGTATATCACACACACCTTGATATGGCTGCCCGTTTCTATTGTTATTTCTCATCACAAACATTTCGGATGGATCAACCGTGTGCCCTGCATCGCACACGCAACTAAAATAGGAACCATGTTTGATGGCTCCACCATCGCAAACGTTTTGCATCTTTTTGACGGTTTTTTTACATCACCGTTTGCGATTAATGCATCGCACACAGTTTCGTCAAAGGGTCTCTGATCGTACTGTCCCATTAGCAGCATCCTGCAGTAGTGGAGCGCCCCCGTGGCATGATTCTCCCCGCAGATTCGTCCAGAATCGCCGGGGCAGACGGGTGGAACCAATGGCGGGTTGCGATGGAAGGAGGTGGGGAAAGGGCGCGGGCTGAAATGTCCCTCCCGCCAACCGCTTTCCCGTTTTTATGAAATTGATGCTTGCTATGCTTGTGGCCATGGTGCCAATATGAATGATGCTTATGGAGATGGACTTGCTATAGTTCCTAATGTTAAGAATGAAATTGTTGCTATTGCACCCACACATGATAGTCATATTGTCTTTTTGAATTCTCCCAACTACACTTTATCAGAGAAGTTTGCGCTTATTAAGGATTATATTGATGGGTTGCCTTTTACCATTGCGCATGATGATTTTGATAAATATAATATGCATGTGCTTGCTGCTCCTAATTGCAATTATTATGAGAGAGGAACTACATCTCCGCCTCTCTATGTTTCCAAAACGATAAAATTGCAAGAAACTGTTTATGCTATGTATTGGCCTTTACTATGTGTGCATGAATTGTTCTTCTATGACATGCTGATGCATTGGAAGAGAGTTAGACTTCGTTATTGCATGATATATGTTACTTTGTGCTCACTACTAAATCACAAATCATTGTTAATTAGAATTGGCTTTGATATACCTTGGGATCTGGGTAGATCCATTACTTGAGCACTATATGCCCAGCTTAATGGCTTTAAAGAAAGCGTTGCCAAGGAGACAACCCAAAAGTTTTAGAGAGTCATTTACTTCTGTTGTGTTCTTTTAAAAAGTTAAAAACAAAAAATAAAGTGGGGAACCTAAAAAATTTTGAAAAGGAAAGTGAAAGTAAGAAGGACGAGCACCGTTGAAGTGGGAGAGCTCCTTGAACTTTGTTCATGCCCATGGAAAACTATGCAAATCTTGAATTACAGAAACTTTTCAAGAAAAATAATTATCCCCTTGTAAAAATCCATTGTATTATAAAAATAATGTGCTAAGATTTGCCTTTAGGATGATTAGATTGCTTGTTTCGTATGTGCAGTGCAAAAACAGAAACTTTTGTTGTAGTGTGTGAATTTACATTTTTTACTGGAACGCGATAAAATTCTGAAACTTTTTGCAAAATACTACTATTCACTTTTTTTATTTTTTCCTAATTTTTTAGAATTTCTGGAGTTACAGAACTATGGTGGATGTTCAGATTACTACAGACTGTCCTGTTTAAGACAGATTTTGTTTTGGATGCATTGTTTTGCTAGTTTTGATGAAACTATCGATTTTATCGGTGGTATAAGCCATGGAGAAGTTATTATACAGTAAGTACAATGCAAAAACAAAATATGAATGGGTTTGCAACAGTACTTAAAGTGGTGATTTGTTTTATTATACTAACGGATCTCACGAGGGTTTTGTTAAGTTTGGTGTGATTGAAGTTTTCAAGTTTTGGGTGAGATCGTGATGGATGAAGGAATAAGGAGTGGCAAGAGCCTAAGCTTGGGGATACCTGAGGCACTCCAAGGTAATATTCAAGGACTCCCAAGCAACTAAGCTTGGGGATGCCCCAGAAAGCATCCCCTCTTTGTTCTAACGACCATCGGTAATTTTACTTGTAGCTATATTTTTCTTCATCACATGATATGCGTAAATTCTTGGAGCATCTTTTGTGTTTATTTTTACTTTTTATTTTATGCACCATGCTGGTGTGAGATAGTCCTTCGTTGATTTATAGAATGCTCTTTGCACTTCACTTATATCTTTCAAGAATGGCTTTATAGAATGCTTCATGTGCTTCACTTATATAATTTGAAGTTTGGATTGCCTGTTTCTCTACACATAAAAACCGCCATTTGTAGAATTCTATTTTGCTTCACTTATATTTGTTAGAGCGTGGGCATATCTTTTTTAGAAATAATTAAACTCTCATGCTTTGCTTATATCTATTTGCAGAGTTGACAGGAATTGGTCATTCCCATGGTTAGTCATAAAATCCTACATAAAACTTGTAGATCACTGAATATGGTATGTTTGATTCCTTGCAATAGTTTTGCGATATAAAGATGGTGATATTAGAGTCATGCTAGTGAGTAATTGTGGATTGGTAGAAATACTTGTGTTAAGGTTTGTGATTCCCGAAGCATGCACGTATGGTGAACTGTTATGTGATGAAGTTGGAGCATGATTTATTTTTAATTGTCTTCCTTATGAGTGGCGGTCAGGGACGAGCGATAGTCTTTTCCTACCAATCTATCCCCTGAGGAGCATGCGTATTAGTACTTTGTTTTGATGGCTAATAAACTTTTGCAATAAGTATGTGAGTTCTTTATGACTAATGTTGAGTCCATGGATTATACGCACTCTCACCCTTCCATCATTGCTAGCCTCTTCGGTACCGTGGATTGCCCTTTCTCACCTCGAGAGTTGGTGCAAACTTCACCGGTGCATCCAAACCCCGTGATATGATATGCTCTATCACATATAAGCCTCCTTATATGTTCCTCAAAACAGCCATCATACCTACCTACCATGGCATTTCCATAGCCATTCTGAGATATATTGCCATGCAACTTCCATCATCATCATATACATGACTTGAGCATTCATTTTCATATTGCTTTGCATGATCGTAAGACAGCTAGCATGATATTTTCATGGCTTGTCCGTTTTTTGATATCTTTGCTATGCTAGATTATTGCACATCCTGGTGCACTGCCAGAGGCATTCATATAGAGTCATACTTTGTTCTAGATATCGAGTTGTAATATTGAGTGGTAAGTAAATAAAAGTGTGATGATCATCATTATTAGAGTATTGTCCCAGTGAGGAAAGGATGATGGAGACTATGATTCCCCCACAAGTCGGGATGATACTCTGGACCAAAAATTAAAAATTAAAAAAAAAAAAGAGGCAAAAAAGAGAGAGCCCAAAAAACAAAAAATGAGAGAAAAAAAGAGAATGGGCAATGCTACTATCCTTTTTTCCACACTTGTGCTTCAAAGTAGCACCATGTTCTTCATGACAGAGAGTCTCCTATGATATCACTTTCATATACTAGTGGGAATTTTCATTATATAACTTGGCTTGTATATTCCAATGATGGGCTTCCTCAAATTTCCCTAGGTTTCCATGAGCAAGCTAGTTGGATGCACACCCACTAAGTTTTCTTTTGAGCTTTCATACACTTGTAGCTCTAGTGCATCTGTTGCATGGCAATCCCTACTCACTTGCATTGACATTAATTCATGGGCATCTCCATAGACCATTGATTAGCCGCGTCGATGTGAGACTTCCTCCTTTTTGTCTTCTCCACACAACCTCCACCATCATATTCTATTCCACCTATAGTGCTATATCCATGGCTCACGCTCATGTATTCCATGAAAGTTCAAAAGGCTTGAGAACATTAAAAGTATGAAACAATTGCTTCGCTTGTCATCGGGGTTGTGCATGATGAATTACTTTGTGTGATGAAGATGGAGCATAGCCAGAATATATGATTTTGTAGGGATAACTTTCTTTAGCCATGATATTTTGAGAAGACATGATTGCTTTATTAGTATGCTTGAATTATTATTGTCTTAATGTCAAATGATAGACTATTGCTTTGAATCACTCGTGTCTTAATATTCATGCCATGATTAGATTATACGATCAAGATTATGTAGGTAGCATTCCACATAAAAAATTATCTTTTTTATCATTTACCTACTCGAGGACAAGCAGGAATTAAGCTTGGAGATGTTGATACGTCTCCGTCGTCTATAATTTTTGATTGTTTCATGCCAATATTCTACAACTTTCATATACTTTTGGCAACTTTTATATTATTTTTGGGACTAACATATTCATCCAGTGCCCAGTGTCAGTTCTTGTTTGTTGCATGTTTTTAGTTTCGCAGAATATCCTATTAAACGGAGTCCAAACGCAATAAAAACTTACAGAGATCTTTTTTGGAATATATGTGATTTTGGGGGAAAATAATCAATGCGAGACGATCACTGGTACGCGTTGGTGCTATACAAATAGCTTTTAACCCCTTTCCACGACGGCATTTGGAGCTGTCGCTTAGTGAGTGATGGCGATAGGGGGTCCTTCCCACACGACCCAGAAACCATCGGGGATAGGGAGCCTTGATACATACAATTGTCCCTATATAACTGTTTCCGATATCTCGAATATCCCGAACGCTTCATACTTGCTACTCATTTGTGCTCGCATTGCCATCACAGTCGGAGTTTTGTGGTTTTACCTAAAACCAGGCAGATTCGAACGCACGGATTTTTCCAGCAGATTCCGAGCACGGAGTTTTACGATGCACGCACATCACAAACAGTTCATGATTATAAACCGTGTATGATAGGTAGACAATCACACACATTTAGTTTCCCCGCACAGTATGTGATAGTGTCTGACATCACACACGCTTTGCAAACGGCAACTGTGTGCATTGTTACACACGTTTCCTCTTCGTGAACCATGTTAGATTATGATGTATATCGCACATGCTATGCTTTATTAACCTTGTGTGCCGTAATGACCTGCACACCGTAATTTCGCCCTTATTTAATTGTTGCTATTTAAAATTGTACCTAATTAAAACTTGAAAGTTGGCTATAGCTTTATTCATATCCATCAGGTTCAAACAATCAATGCATTATTCGATTCACAGGTACATATGTTTAAGAAATACATAAGCACCAAATAAAGAATGATGAATCAGGGTTCTATACTTGTGCTATTACAGATGGTAAAGAAAGAGGCGACAGACATTCCGGTTGCTGAACAAGGTGAAGCGGAATGGCCCTATTGTGCTCTCCTGGATGCAGAAGGCGCAGGACTCTAGTCCAACCCCTTGTGATGGTCGGCCGCCAATTATGTAGTTTGAGAGGTAATCTTGAGTAAACTTCTTCAGGATCCACTGCAAAAGAAAAAGATTCAGACATTGTCATCTAACACAACTCATTACGGGCAGTAAAAAGAAGGCTACAGGGTTCTTACTTGCATCCTGCATTTCACTGTTGTCTTGCATAAAGTGTAAACAAATAGTTCGATTGACGTCTTTGGACCCATTTTAATAACAATCTTTATCAGTTTCCTCACTTGATGCTGGTTCATGAATATCTCATTGCCGCAGAAAGGGTCGAAGTGTGGAACATTGGCAATGATATATGTACCTAAAAGCACCAAGTTAATATTAGAAGCTAAACAACAATTGAAAAGTGATGCAGTACAACACTCCCTCCATCCCATTATACAAGATTTTATTACATGTATATCTAGACATCATCAGAACACTAAGGTAACACTCTTCCTTGTTGCTATGTAGCCTGGGATTGCATATTTAGTCATTCAGTACAATGCATGTTGCTATGTAGCCTCAGATATATTAAATATTTCCCTAGTTAACCTACTTATAAATGGGTTACAGATATATTCAGTGAAATGTCTGATTCGATGATTAATCCCTTATCAGCCCCATGCTATATGGTACCAGCTACCGATATCCTGAACAGTGAGTACATATAAGCAATGCGATGAAACTAACCTCGATGGAAAACAACACTGTTCTCAATATTTTCCTGCATGAGTACATATAAAGGCATGTTAAGCACAACAGGCTAAACATCAACCAAATATATCCATGATAGACAACATAATCTACAAATGATAGCTTCGGTGTGCAGGCTTAAGCACGCTAGTTAAGCAAAACAAGAAGTGGAAAGGTGTGTTCACTACATCAGGCATAACATTTAAAAACAGGAAAATAGTCATTCAAACTGGTATTGTGCAGGTCTAAAGTACACTAGTTATTGTTAAAAAACAAAAAGGCATGTTAACTGCAATATCCTTAACAGCAACCAAATATCGTAATTCATAGTGGTATTGTTGAAACTGTTATTAATGAAATTGAACTGCACGGCAAATAGTTGCACGTATAGAGTATCACATTGTGAAGAACTGAAATAAACAAGTCATAAGGAATCTCTAGTTGATCCTTTAAAAGTTAAAGAACTAAACCCCTTAGTGGATATGTGTGTGTGTGTGTGTGTGTGTGTATACTCCAGCAATTTTTGGCCTTTTCTAGTCGATCCCCTAAACTTAATATTGTAAGCTTCAATTTGATCAAGTTCAAAGCAGGTTCAATCGAAAGTAGCATACATTCAAACATAAACATAGATAGTTTTGCATAACCAAACATTAAACATAAATTTAAACTAAGCTAAACTACTTTCGATCGAAGTCGAGGTCAAGCCAATCCTTCCTCGTCATGTACTGTGTGCCGCGATCCGGGTCCGGGCCGGTACCGTCGTCGGGGTCATTGGGGAAGGCACTCCTCCGCTCGTCGACGTCGATCTCCTCGTCCTCGGGGCCCACCTCGATGCCCTCCGCGCCGCAGTCGCCGCCGCCTTCGACCTCGTCATCGGAGAAGAGCGTGATAACCTCGCCGCCATCTGCGCCGCCGTCCTCGCTTCCTTCGACCTCGTCATCAGAGGAGAGCGCGATAACCTCGCCGCCCTCCGCGCCGGCAAAGATCGCCCGCTCCGCCTCCACGAGCTCCGAGTGCTGCCGGCGGAGCTCTTGGATGTAGGCCTCGTCGGCAGCCTTGGCCTCGAGGCGCTCTCATGCCTCGCGGTCCTCCCGCGCAATAGCCGAGCTCACCACCCCTGGCTCCGGCGGAACAAGGTCGACCGGACGTGTGTCGAATGGGAAATTGAGACTAGCCGCCGCGCCGTGGTAGCGGACCTGCCAGCGGTCGTACTCCATGGCCGCAAGCTTGGCCGTGTGGAATCTACTGAGCCACCGGCGGGTGTGGGTCTCCCGATCTGTAATCTTGGTGACCCACGTCCCCCACCACCACTGCCAGACCCCGAGGTAGGACCTCATCGGCTGTCGGGTCCGAGGGAGGACGGGGAAGTCCTCGAAACAGCGTAGGGGCGCGGTGGCGGGTGGATCTGGGGACCGGCGACGGCGGATCGAGCCCGCGAAGGACGACGGGGACATCTCGGCGGCCACCTCGCCGGCGTCAGGCGAAAAGTCCATGATAAACCTCTTTTTGGCCATTGGCTCCTCGAGCTCCCCGGCACATAGGCAGAGGTTGAGGATGGAGGCACCGGCGATGGTGGCGACCTACCAATGGTTTCGAGGGTTGTGTGTGTCTGTGTGAGCCGAGGTTTTGGGGAGTGTGTGGTGTGTGTGGAGGGGGTGGGAGGGCAAGGTGGTGTTTGAGGAAATACTGTGGCAACTGAAATTTTACTAGGCGGGAGTAACAAGGTGGGGCTACTGAAAATTTGGATCAAGGGCGAGCAGATATTTTTGAGATTGCGAGGGATGCAGAGGCGGGAGTAAAATTCCGGGGCTAATGAAAATTTGAATCAAGGGACTGAAGCAGAGCAGGAGAAACAGACATCGCACACGGTCCGCACATACTAATCATGTGCTCTCAAACATCAAAACCTTCCAGGCGGTAGATATTTTCGAGATTACGAGGCAGTAATATTTTCGAGATTGCGAGGGATGCAGAGGCGAGAGTATTTGGGGAGCGAGCTAGTGTGCTTGACACGCCGGCTGTGGACTGTAGCCGATGCACCTTCTCGCGTAAGCCATAGGCGTACTATACACCGACGGTGCTCTAGGATATTTCGTACTGCATCTCACACGGTTGGTGATAATAAACTGTGTGGGATCTACTTAATTTTTCATCTTCATTTGAATTACATAATGGGGTCATAGCGGCAATGGACGGTGTTTGAATTGCTAGACCTTTTATCTGCAGTGAACATGCAACTATATGTGTTTCGTAAAAGAATTGGAATTAATCAGGGTTCGTTTGGACATTTTATACATTAAACTGGTTTTCTAGCCATTTCAGGTGCACAATTCAAAATTAAACTACATGCACATGCTCCGGTGCGTATAAATTTGTTGAAAAATCAAATTTGTGTCCTTGGGTGCATGCTTAGGTCTCATGCAAGAAATGGGAATGAATTTAAACACCAGGGCACTGTTTATTGCCGGCAAAATGTTCAGATACCTGGTTTTTAAATTCTATTAAATTCAGAATTCGTCTGAAATTCATGAAACTTGGCATGGTATCATGGAGCAGCATCAACATGTCGTGGTAAAAAAAATTGTCCCATTTGGGGCAGGTTTGGGTATAAGCTTCTCACAAACCAGAGCTTCTCACAACAAGCCTGATGGTTTCGACACGAAACGTGCCACCTTTGGGGACGAAACGATATTCGTTGCCTCTTATTGCTTTCAAAAAATTTCTAGTGTCAATATAGAACAGCAGGAGTGTTGTGTAAAGTTTTCGAATTTTTCAGGGTTCATTTGGACATTTTTATACATTAATTGAGTTTTCAATGCATTTGTGTGCATAATT
This sequence comes from Aegilops longissima, assembly GCA_021605205.1. Classification (NCBI taxonomy): domain Eukaryota; kingdom Viridiplantae; phylum Streptophyta; class Magnoliopsida; order Poales; family Poaceae; genus Aegilops; species Aegilops longissima. The sequence continues at coordinate 291,310,089 of CM038676.1, forward strand.
CAAATTTGAAAAACATGCACATGCTCTAATGCATATAAATTGGTTGAAAATTCAAATACATGTCCTTGGTAGCATGCTTAGGTCCCATGCAAGAAATGGGGATGAATTTCGAACACCACGGCACCATGGTTCTCCGGCAAACATCGGCATACTTGCTTTTGTAACTCTAGTAAATCCAAAAGTCGTCCAAATTCACGAAACATGGCATGCTATCATGGAGCGGCATCAACATGTCGTGGTAAATTATTTCTCCCATTTGGGGCAGGTTTGGGTATAAGCTTCTCACAAACCAGAGCTTCTCACAACAAGTGTGATGGTTTCGGTACGGAACGTTTCACCTTTATGGACTAAACGATATCCATTGCCTCTTATTGCTTTCAATTTTTTTTCCTAGTGTCAACATAGAACAACAGGAGTATTGTGTTAATTTTTGGAATTTTTGGGGGTTCGTTTGGACATTTTTATACATTAGTTGAGTTTTCAATGCATTTATGTGCATAATTCAAATTTGAACTACATGCACATGCTCTAATGCATCTAAATTGGTTGAAAATTCAAATACGTGTCCTTGGTTACATGCTTAGGTCCCATGCAAGAAATGGGGATGAATTTCGAACACCACGGCACCATGGCTCTCCGGAAAACGCCGATGTACTTGCTTTTGTAATTCTAGTAAATCCAAAAGTCGTCCGAAATTCATGAAACTTGGCATGCTATCATGGAGCGGCATCAACATGCCGTGGTAAATTATTTGTCCCATTTGGGGCAGGTTTGGGTATAAGCTTCTCACAAACCGAAGCTTCTCACAACAAGTGTAATGGTTTCGGTAGGCAACATTTCACCTTTATGGACGAAACGATATCCATTGCCTCTTCTTGATTTCAATTTTTTTCCTAGTGTCAACATAGAACAACAGGAGCGTTGTGCTAATTTTTGGAAATTTTCAGCGTTCGTTTGGACATTTTTATACATTAATTGAGTTTTCAATGCATTTATGTGCATAATTCAAATTTGAACTACATGCACATGCTCTAGTGCCTCTAAATTGGTTGAAAATTCAAATCTGTGTCCTCGGTTGCATGCTTAGGTCCCATGCAAGAAAAGGGGATGAATTTCGAACACCACGGCACCGTGGCTCTCCGGCAAACGCCTATGTACTTGCTTTTGTAATTCTAGTAAATCCAAAAGTCGTCCAGAATTCATGAACTTGGCATGCTATCATGGGGCGGCATCCACGTGCGGTGGTAAAAATTTTGTCCCATTTGGGGCAGGTTTGGGTGTAAGCTTCTCACAAACCAGAGCTTCTCACAACAAGCCTGATGGTTTCAGTAGGGAATGTGCCACCTTTTGGGACGAAACGATATCCGTTGCCTCTTATTGATTTCAAACATTTTCTAGTGTCAAAATAGAACAACAGGAGTGTTGTGTTAAGTTTTGGAATTTATCAGGGTTCGTTTGGACATTTTTATATATTAAGTGGGTTTTCTAGGCGTTTATGTGCATAATTCAAATTTGAACTACATGCATATGCTCCAGTGCATATAAATTGGTTGAAAAATGAAATCTGTGTCCTTGGGTGCATGCTTAGGTCCCATGCAAGAAATGGGAATGAATTTCAAACACTAGGGCACTGTTGATTGCCGGCAAAACGTTGAGATGCCTGGTTTTTAAATTCTAGTAAATCCAAAAATCGTCTGATATTCATGAAACTTGGCATGCTATCATGGAGCGGCATCAACATGTTGTGGTAAAGTTTTTGTCCAATTTGGGGCAGGTTTGGGTATAAGCTTCTCACAAACCAGAGCTTCTCACAACAAGCCTGATGGTTTCTGTCGGTGGAAACGACACCTATGGGATCACGGAGAATCCCATCTACAGTCGGTGGGCGTGGAGCTGTGGAAAGAGCGGGTTTAGGAGATCAACACGAGAGATTTATCCAGGTTCGGGCTGCAAGTGATGCGTAATACCCTACTCCTGCTGGTTTGTGTTTATCTGGTGTTCTTGGACTAGCTACAAAGCGTGCAGGGTCCAAAAAGTCTGAATCCTCTCAAAGTACGCCGCGGGCCTCCTTTTATAGTCAAAGGGGCTGCCACAGTGGCACACAAGAGGTGGAAAGTTGTACAGTAGTCGAGTCTATCTGCTGGCACCGTAGGACAAACGCATTTAATGCGCTGCCGACGTGCCCTTCTTGCTTTATAGGGGACGGCAAGGAAGCTCATCCCACCTGTCGCCGCCTTGCCTTGCTTCGACACGCGTCCGAGCTGATGAGGCGTGTAGTGCCACGCTGGCTGGTTGGCTGCTGAGTTGGCGCGGTGGTAGAGTCTTCACGAAGATCTGCATGCCATAATGCAGGTGCTTGCTGAGTTGTCCTGGAAGCCGCACGTCGCCACACAGGTGCATGCCTTGCTTGTGGGTCAACTGCTGTGTTGGAATGGTGGTGGAGTCTTGGCAGGTGGGGGCCTGGCTGCGGCCCCGCAGATGTCCCCGGCAAGGGTCTTGCCAGGGCCCCGGCAAGGGCCTTGCTGGGGTCTCATAGGTGTCCCCGGCAAGGGTCTTGCCGGGGGTCTCCGTCTTCTGGTTCTCATCTAGTATTGTATGTTCTTGGTCTTCACAGAGATATGCATGCCACCATGGAGCCGCCTCCCGAGCCTTGGTTCCAATGCGGTTGGGAGCGGCGGAACTCTCAGGCTCAAGGGTGGCGGCTCCGCTGGTGTTGGGCAAGTGGCCCCGGCAAGGCTCTTGCCGGGGCTATGTAAGCTGCCCCGGAAAGGCTCTTGCCGGGGAGAGCCCACCTTGTCCCTTCGCTCTTCGTGCCTCTGTCTTGGCGTTGCTCTGGTTGTCTTGTGTCTTGCTTTCTCGCTCCGCCAAGCGTGGCTGCGGGCGTGGATCGCGATCGCTCACAAGACAAGTAAAGGGGTACAAAAGGACACCTACTTTTGTACACCGACAGAGCCCCGGCCCGGGCCATATATCTGCTGGAGAGTTATTGGGCCAGCCTGTATCGGTGCGCGGCACGCGTGGCGGAGTTTTACCGCAGTAACTCCCTCGCCAGTTGCGCTTCCCCACGACCCGCTTTGAATGCGTGACGTGGGGGTCGTGCGTGGGGCGGTTGCAGCACACCTGTGTCACGGCTTGGTGGATAGTAAAGAGGCGGCTCGTGCCTTCCCCATAAAAAGAGGAAAACGCATGGGCGTGGCTCATTTACTAAGTGGACTCGGGTCGCGGCCTTCAAGGCGCCCGTGCCCCATGGTCACAGGGTGGAAAACAGTCGCTTCACTTGTCTCCTTGATTCTGGTCCGCTCACCACGTGTCCTCCATGCCCCAAGGAGGGTAGGTGATGGACGCGGAGGGCATGGGCCTTAATGACGAGGCAGGAAACTGGGTTGCGCTGATTGGAGCAGCGGGTGGGTCCTGATTCCCTGCGCCCCTGCCAGCCGGATTGGTTAAGTGGGGCGGCCGAGCCCCGGCCCTGCCCCTTTATAAGAAGGGGAGGGGGATGGCATCCTTCAATCCCCTTCAACATTCATCTCCTTCCACCTTGACTCCTTCCTTCCCTTTGCTATGGCGAGAGGGCGTGACGTCGCTCCGATGGCGGCGACGAGGGTCTCTGCTCGACAGCATGCCCCTCCTTCCCAAGAGCTCGTGGCGGCGGAGCCGACCACGAGAGGAAGAGGGAGGGGCGAGGCCGAGGCTGCCGTGGTGCTCGGGGAAGAGAAGGACGGGGCGGCGCATCGGCCTCGCCTTCGCCGGCGGCCCCTCCCCCACTGGAGGGCCATGTCGGAGACCAGCCCCGCGAATTCTTCATCAGGCTGCACAAGGTCATCTTCGTCTCCCCACTCCGTTCGCTCAGGAGATGGAGCTCTACCTGCCCCAGTTCTTGAGGCTGCATATGAGGGGCTGCGGGAGTGGTAGCATGCAGGTCGATGTCGACTTCCCCGCCCCTCACGTCATGTATCTCCGCTGCGGGTGGAAAACCTTCGCCCGTTCCCATAGCCTGTCGGAGGGGCTCGTCCTCCACTTTGCATTGACGGAGAGTGGCCTGCTTTCCGTCAAGGTCTTCGGGCGTTCGGGAACTCGCCTAAGGTGTTGCATGGAGAGCTCCACTGACGATGAAACCTCCTCCTCGAGCGGGAGTGACGAGGAGGACAGCGGCGACGAGGGGGTCAAGCGGGAGGATGCCGACTCCGACTCTGACTGACCGCGTCGACCTCCTTCCTCAGCCACGTGCCCTGCCGAGGGTCTTCCTCATCAAGCTCTCCATCGGCGCGTTCCCCGTCGCTTCCTTTTTGCCTTCATCTGCCGCACCTGGGAGGAAAGGGGCAAGAACGGAGATCACGGGGCACCCATCTTTCTTTTAAATTGTAGGCACTTGCCAAATCTTAATTTCTAGATAATGTAATCTCTCGAGCCCATGCTTGTGTCATGTAACCTTTGTACTCGCATCAGCATATTAATGAAAAAGTCTAGCCCTGCCGGGAACTCGTGCACGCGTATGTTCGTGCGGAGGCGAAAGTGCCTCCTTAGTATAAATAAACGAGTCCTCCCGGCAAGCCGCCTTGCCGGCGCCCCTTGCGCCTGCCGGAGAATCATATCCGCCGGGTTACAAACGAAGGGTCCAGCCCCCCGTCCACCTCCTTTTGACAAGAGCTACCACGACCACTCCGACCGAAGCAGCGTTCGGGCCGGAAATGGGGGCACACGAATTCTTAAAGAAGAGTGGCGAGGTTTCCTAATGCACAAGTCATAGGTTACGAACGCGAATGGGCAAGAGGTAAACTTTATCTGTTTGGTTTGCCGGGGATCGCCATGCCGGACGGTCTTCTCGACTTCTTGCCGGAGCGGTGTCCTTGGCGGAATCACGTGCCATTTCCATGGCTAGAAAGAAGAGAGGGCAAGAGCATGGAACCTCGGTGGTCCACTAACATTTATTGGAATCAAAAAGTAGTACAAGACTCGGACGAAAGGTGCATATACGATACACATAAACATGGAAATCGACAGAAACTATACATACTAAGGGATTCCTTTCCTCGATCAAGCATGTGGTCTGCTACTGGTCTGACATAGGGTTACATGCCTTGCCGGCAAGGCTAGTACAAATGGGGGTTGTCGGGGCTCCCGGCAACCGCGCCTTAGGGGTAAAACTTGCGAAGATGTTCGATATTCCATGAATTGCTCACCGGAATGCCATCTTCGGTCTCCAGGCGGACTGCGCCGGGCCTGGTGACTCGTATTACCTGATAAGTGCCTTCCCACTTCGGCATCAACTTGTTTGAATTATTGGCGGATTGGATCCGCTGAAGAACAAGGTTGCCTTCCTCAAGGCTTCGGGCGTGAACCTTGCGGCTATGGTAGCGGAGCAAGGCTTGCTAGTAGCGAGCGGCTCGCACAGTAGCCCGAAGACGATCTTCCTCAAGGATCGTCGCATCATCTTGGTGCAACTGCTCTTGCTCAAGCTCATCATAAGCGAGCACTCAAGGTGACCCGTATATGAGTTACGTGGGGAGAACTGCTTCTGCCCCGTATACCAGGGCAAAGGGTGTCTGGCCAGTGGCTCGATTTGGTGTCGTCCTGATTGACCAAAGAACCATTGACAATTCATCAATCTAGCGCCTTTCGCACTTGTGCAGCTTGTCAAAAGTTCTGGTCTTGAGGCCTCGCAGCACTTATGCATTCGCTCTCTTAGCCTGGCCGTTACTTCTGGGATGAGCAACAGAAGCAAAACAAACCTTGCTGCCGAGATCCTGAATGTACTGCATGAAGGTGTGGCTTGTGAACTGTGTGCCGTTGTCGGTGATGACCCTATTGGGCACACCAAAACGGCAGACTAGCCCCTTGAAGAACTTGACGGCTGAGAGTGATGTCACCTTTCTCACTGGTTCCACTTCCGGCCACTTTGTGAAATTGTTGATTGCGACGTACAAGTACTCAAAGCCCTCGACAACACGGGGAAAGGGGCCCAGTATATCAAGCCCCCAGACCGAAAATGGCCAGGAAAGAGGGATGGTCTGGAGAGCTTGAGCCGGTTGATGAAGCTTCTTTGAATGGAACTAGCACGCTTCACACTTGGTTACTAGTGCCGTCACATCCTAGAGAGCGGTGGGCCAGAAGAAACCTTGCCGGAATGCCTTGCCGGCAAGGGCTATCGACCCTATGTGGGAGCCACACATGCCTCCATGTATCTCTGCCAACAGCCTCTGTCTGTCTTCCCGAGGAATGCACTTCAACTTCACACCATTCGGTCTTGTTCTGTATAAGGCGTCATCCACAAACTGGTACATGCTGGACCGATGGGCCACTTTCTCTGCTTCTTCCTGCCCCTCGGGGAGCTCTCCTGTTTGGTGGAAACGGACGGTGGGCTGCGCCCATGCCGGAGCCTGGGGCTCGACGACAAGGACTAAAAGCACATTTTCGGCCGTAAGGGCAGTTGCCTCTACGGCCAGGGCTTGAGGCCATGCCGGGGGTTGCTGCTCTTCGGCAAGCTTGGGATACCCGGCAACGTCCTTGCCGGCGGCTCCTGGGAGCTTAGCGAGAAAGTACTTGCCGGGGCCCGCCTTCCTTCGTTTGCTCTGTCCTGCTGATGGTTCAACGGATGGCTGAGTTAATTGAAGCACAAAGGTACCTGGTTCCACATGCAACTAGAGGGCGGCGCATTTTGACAGGTCGTCAGCAATGCCATTGTCCGCTCGGGGAACATGCTCTGCTTGCAATCCATCAAAGCGCTCTTCCAACTTCCTCACTTCATCCACATAGGCCTCCATCAACGGGCTCTGGTAATCCTTGTTCACTTGCTTGACGACAAGCTGTGAATCACCTCTGATGATGAACTTCCTGATTCCAAGGTCTGCCACGATCCTGAGACCGGCCAACAATCCTCAGACTCGCGTGTTGTTCATTGATTTTCCCGGAAAGTGCATCCGATTACGTGCTTTGGGGCTCTCTCCGGTGGGTGCGACGAGTAGTACGCCGGCACTAGCACCTGGGAGTGAGAAAGCTCCATCAAAGTACATAATCCACTCACTGCTCGTCTCCTTGCCGGGAAGGGTGGTCTCTTGAATCTCGTCGTTGGGCATTGCGGTCCATTCTGCTATGAACCCTGCCAGGGCTCGGCTCTTGATTGTTGAAGTACTTTCAAACTTGAGGCCAAAGCTCGACAGCTCCAACGCCCACTCCACAATCCTCCTAGTTGCATCTGGGTTGTGCAAGATTCATTGCAATGGGGGGCGGGTGACAACGGTGATCTCATGTGCTTGGAAATAGTGGCGCAGCTTTCTCGAGGCCATGAGGAGGCCGAAAAGTAGCTTCAGATACCGTAATATCTTGACCTAGCCCCTCGCAAGAGGGAACCGACAAAATAAACTGGGTGCTGCACCATCTTCTTCTTCTGCTCAACTCGCCCATCTGCAAGAGACTCCGGCTTTGGGGACCGGGCCTTTCCGGGTTCCGCTTTGCAGCGTCAAACCCACGGGGGCCGACCCATCATCTGACGGCTCATTGCTCGCCGCTTCTCCCTCAAGTTCCTCTCGCGCCACTCAAGATCATTGACCACTTGATTCGTTGCCACTAAGTATAACAGCAACGGCTCTTTTGGTTTAGGTGCGACTAGTATTGGCATGGAGGAAAGGTACCTCTTCAAATCTTGCAGCACTGCCTCTGCCTCCGGAGTCCATTTTACTGGACCCGCCTTTTTCAAAACTTTAAAAAAGGGGGGGCGCTCAGCAGATTTGGAGATGAACCTACTCAAGGCTGCAATGCAGTGTAACACCCCGAGAATCTTGCTACAGTAATCTCCCCCTAATGGTGTCCATGTCATCATGGTTACTATGCAGCTTGCCACCTGTCCAAAATCCAAAGCCATTTTCAAATTTGAAATAGAGTCAAATAAATTGTTTCTTTGAGCAGTAAAACTAAAATGTTCATCATCTAGCAAATATTCCGAAACAAATGTTGTTAAGGAAAACAACATCATCTTCAACACATATGGGTCTGAGCATTTAAAACAGTGCCAAAACGACACTTTAAATGCTCTATTCTTTTTCAAAATAAAATCAAATGAATTCCAAACTTGCCCAAACTTTTTGTGTAAGTGTCTAAAATTACCAGGGATTTAATGGCACCCTTCCCAAGTTTTTCCCGAGTCAATAGGCTGCCCAAATAATTCATTTCCTCTCTTTGTTATTAAATAAAAAGAGAAACAAGGCAGCCCACTACGCACATGGGCCATGAGTGCACAGTGTGCTGGCCGAGTCCACCTCCCATCTCCATCTTCCTCTGTTCACAGAAGCCCCCGTGGACGCCGGGCACACGCCCATGGCGCCCGATGGCCACGGGCAACCATCCGCCGATGCCCCGAGAGGATAAGAGACCCTCCTCGCCTCGAACAAACCCTAGACGCCTCCATTTTCCCCTCTTCGCCCCGCTTCCCCACCACGTGCGGCCGACACCATCGCCGCCACTGCGTCGATCCCATGCCATCGGCGTCCCGAGCCCGAAACCGAGCCTCAGGAGGTGCGCCTGCACCCGCTTCACCGTCCTCGCCCATCAATTGAGTCGGGAGGTCGGCGACGCCGGCATCGCCCTCTTCCCTTCTCGGTGGTTACCGCGATCACCGAGCCTCATGCCTCCTCTCGCGCTCCCGAACCCCGAGAGGCCTCCGTGTGCTGCCCGTGAGCTCCGCCTCCCTCTCCTCTCTCCCGTGCTCGCTCCTCGCCAGAAGCTAGCTGTCGCCGCCTCCGTGCCTCTGCTCGCCGCCGACGAGATCGTGGCTGCCCTTGTGGTCGACGCCGCCACTCGAGGCCACCGTTGAACTCCCCGGAGCTCCCAGAGCCCAACGAGCTCGAGCACGTGCCTCCCCCTGCCCCTAACCGCTAGCCCGACCACCTCATCTCCGCCGCCGCTTACCTCGCCGCCGGTGACGCTTCCGCCAGTTCGGTGATGCCACCACCACAAATCGACGCGCGTCGAGTAATCGTTCGAACGTGTTTAGCGGCACCCCTTCCGTGCCCAGTCGCGACGCTTCCGCCAACTCCGCGACGCACCGCCATGGTAGGTCGTCGGCGTTGTTCGGCCGCCGGTCTGACTGGCGCCGACGTGGCCCTATGGGGGCCACACCAAGAGGCTGCCAGGGGCCCCAGCGTCTCATTGACCACGTTGACTCTGGTCAACGCCATTCTTGTCTTGACATGTGGGCCTGTGCTCATAATTAGGCTAACTAAACGCTTTTATAAATAAAATTAACTTGTTAGTCTAATTAGTCACCGGCAGTGGGGCCCAACCGCAAATTAACCCTCGTTCTTTTAAATTAACCCACCGTTAGCCCTCTCTCTATGACATGTGGGACCAAATAGTCGGTTTGACCAGGTCGGTAGTCTGTTGACCTGCTGATGTCATCTTGACACTCTGCACGCCATATTCCATTTCATTAATTTATTTAATTCCGGAAAATGTTTAAACCTTCGTAAATTTGTAGTAATTAAACCGTAACTCCGATGAAAATGTTTTCTATATGAAAGTTGCTCGAAAAATCCAATGAATCCGATTACGCGGTCCGCTCATCTCGTAACATGCCTCTAGCATGATGAACATGGAACTTTCCCCTCCGGTCATCTCGTCGACACAGTCCTAACCGTGAAAACATTCCTGCTGATTTCCCCCTTCACCTTTATCGTGTAGCCATACGTTAGGTCACTCCCGGCACAGCATATTGCCATGTTACGCTTTGTGATGCTATGATTGCTTTATATTTACTGTTTCTTCCCCCTCTTCTCTCCGGTAGACCCCAAGACCGATGCTGTCCCTGTGATCGACTACGTCACCGACGACCCCTCTCTCTTGCCAGAGCAACCAGGCAAGCCCCCCCTTTGATCACCAGATATCGCCTACTCTTCTCTATACTGCTTGCATTAGAGTAGTGTAGCATGTTACTGCTTTCAGTTAATCCTATACTGCTGCATAGCCTGTCCTTGTTACTACTGTTGTTACCTTACCTGCAATCCTATATGCTTAGTATAGGATGCTAGTGTTCCATCAGTGGCCCTACACTCTTGTCCGTCTGCCATGCTATACTATCGGGCCGTGATCACTCGGGAGGTGATCACGGGTATATACCATATACTTTACACTATTACATTACCTGTGGTACTGTTCGGAGATGGGGGCTGAAAGGACGGGTGGCTCCATCCCGGTAGAGGTGGGCCTGGGTTCCCGACGGCCCCCGACTGATACTTTGTGGCGGAGCGACAGGGCAGGTTGAGACTACCTGGGTGAGAGGTGGGCCTGGCCCTGTTCGGCGTTCGCGGTTACTTAACACGCTTAACGAGGTCTTGGTATTTGATCTGGGTTGGCTACGAGCTTATACGCACTAACCATCTACGCGGGAGTAGTTATGGGTATCCCGGCGTCGTGGTATCGGCGGCACTTCAGACGTCACGACGACGGGCGCGCTACCGGATTGGACCGGAACGCTGATGGGCTAGGTCTGCTTCCGTCACAGACGCAACGTGCAGGTGTGCTCGTATGATGGGCCTGCACTGCTGGCTTAGGTTTAGACCGCGTGTTGGCCTCTCACAGTGCCTAGGTGGGGCTGCGGCGTGTTGATCTTACGCGGCGGGCATGACCCAGAAAGTGTGTCCGCCAAATGGTATCAAGCGTCTTTGGTAAGATGGTGCACCCTGCAGGAAGTTAATCTATTCGGATAGCCGTGATCTTCGGTAACAGGACGACTTGGAGTTGTACCTTGAGCTTATGACAACTAGAACCGGATACTTGATAAAACACACCCTTCCAAGTGCCGATATAACCGGTGGTCGCTCTCGCTCGTGGATATGAGCAGGGATTGCCGGGTAGGATTATTGCTATATGATGTTACTTGGAGGACTTCAGATCGTCCCCTCCTACCTTGTAAGACAGTGTCCGAGCGTAGTCTTCGTTAAGACTAGCTATCCCCTCTTATTCTGGCTTTCTGCAGCTCAGTCCTTGATATGGCCTTTACACATATATCCATGCATATGTAGTGTAGCTCCTTGCTTAAGCAGTACTTTGGATGAGTACTCACGGTTGCCTTGTTCCCCTTTTCCCTATCTCTACTCGATTGCTGCAATCGACGATGGAGCCTGGAGCCGACGCCACCGCCTATGACGACTACTACTCGGAGGCGCCTACTACTACGCAGCAGCCACCGATGACGACCAGAGTAACCTAGGAGGATCCTGGCAGAGGCCCGCTCCTCTTCGATCTGATCCCAGCTTTGTGCTAGCCTTCTTAAGGCAAACTTGTTTAACTTATGTCCGTACTCAGATATTGTTGCTTCCACGACTTCGCCTATGATCGAGCACTTGTATTCGAGCCCTCGAGGCCCCTGGCTTGTATTATGATGCTTGTATGACTTATTTTATTGTAGAGTTGTGTTGTGATATCTTCCCGTGAGTCCTTGATCTTGATCGTACACATTTGCGTGCATGATTAGTGTACGATTGAATCGTGGGCGTCACAAGTTGGTATCAGAGCCGACTGCCTATAGGAATCCCCCTTCCAACTCCTTGGCCGAAGTCGAGTCTAGACATTGCAAAACTTTTACTAACATGGTTGTGTGTCTTATGGGCACACGTCGCCATTGGGTGGTACTAGGATCTTTTACTCCTCGACCCTTACTCTGGGACTCTGAACTCTCTTCTATTCGGGTTAAATGAATTTGCTAAAAACAACACTAACTTTAGGTTCTCGCAAGTACTTTCTCCCGGAGAGCCCCTCACTTCAGATGATCGTCTGCTAATCAGAAGATTCCGAAGATACTCTCTGATGTTCTCTCGAGACTTTGTGCCCATCACTTTTGCTATTCCTGATCACCGATAAATCCGTATGGATAACTACTTACCCTTGCCGTTCATACGATCACCCCCATTGATCTTGTTATTACAAGATACCTCAAGTTTTCTATTGTTCCGAGAGTACTTTGTGCCTCTGCCTAGCAGTTCCTTACTACATGAATACCCCCACAAATAAATACTCGCACTTGTCGAGTATCCGCCATCCTCGTTGTTCATGTGTTACACAAAATTCTTCAAAATACTATTCGATCTTCCGAGAATCCTCTGGAGCCTTTGGCTCTTGAAATTTTTGCTTGCTTGCATTATGGTTAATCCCATAAGTCTCGTAGTCATATTGACATCCCTTGTCATTATCATTTTGAGTCTGTTGACTCAATATGTTTCTGAATACCATAATCATCATTGATTCTTATAAATTACCTTTCCGGCTGAGCTGCCATTCTTTTAACTGGAATTGGTTCTCGACCAATCCAATTGCCGCTTGATTGTACCCTAAGGCTATTCAACTTATCCACCCCTAAATCGAGCATTGCTTCGATCCCTTGATTTGGAAATCATAATTCCTTTGCATTTGACAATTGAGTTAGTCATTGTTTCTATAATCTGATCTCCTTGCATTCTTCTTCCTCTAGTTAAGTCACGATGCTCACGCCGGACCCTTGTGGGCCATCGTGTCCATTGTTGGATTTTATCCACAAGATCCTTCATATTCAATAACTTTGTGAGACCTTCCCCGATACATAATGCCTTTGGTAAATTGTATCCTCTGCTTTGTCAACCATGCTCTACCTCCGAGCTTGAGTTATTTACCCTCGAGTTGATGGTATACGTTCCTAAGATGCCTTGGTGGGTTGAACCTATGCCCTCCTTAATATGTGTGAACTCGAAAGTTTTCACGAGTCATACTCTTCGGTAATTGCCGATAAAATTTCAACGCTATAACTTCATCGAAAACGAGAAGTGAATGAAAGGGTATGCATTGGAAAAGTGGAGTCGACCTTGAACCTTGTGTTCATGCCCATGGACACGATGTAGATCTTATCATTAAAGCTTCTCTTAAATAATTATTCCTTTGGTATAAGTTCATCTTATATCAGGGATCTGGCCTTTTGAAATCGTGGTTCCGACCATGTTCTCTTTTAAATACCATTTCTCGTGCAAGTTTTAGCACTTGTCTTTTGTAGAGCATTACCCGGTCCAACCTCTACTTTGATCTGTCATCGAGTATTACCCCACGGTATCTCGAGATTATCATGGAACTGCGTAACTTCTTATGAGTTCTTCATCAAGTGCTACCTTCCCACCGATTCCAATTTTTCACGGGCTCTGAGTTATTAAACACTCAAAGGACAACGATAACTGGACCGAGTCCGCTCTACGGTTCAACAACTCTTCAGTAAGCTTCTATAAGTACGAGTTTGTACCCGACCACGCCATTCCTAGCCTGTTTGGCTATACCATTGTCGTGATCGTCAACATTCGAGCTCATCCAGATATCAATTGGATTCATGATGAGGAATACCATCCTTGCCCTCGATGATTTGTATTATCATCGACCACTTTATTGCCTTCCCACCAACACAAGCTTGTTCATGTTTGGTGTTATACCTTGAGTTCCTTGCTACCCAAAGAATCGTTCTTCTTTACCTTGGAGTATTACCATCTGTTAATATCAAGGATGTTGTGAGGACTGCTCCACCTCTTAAGAAATTCTTGGTATTGAGATGCTTCTCACCATCACCATTCTTTCTTGGTCCCGTGTTGCTTCCAACCGGTGTACCAACAAGTGCACGGTGCTGTTTGAATTCTGCCCTTCTAGCAAGCCTCTTGCTTTGAAGTGAAATTCTTAGACTATCGATTATTAGATCACCATTCTGACATTGGTCGTGCAACCCAACCCATATTTTGGGCGCACCTTACGACCAAGGTTTAATTGTGTATGTTTCCTCGAGCATACTTCCTTATATCATTTGATATGACAAATGTTATCTCCTTGTTCACTTAATTGTGGAAATCCATCTTTTGGGAATCTCGATGAATTACCATTGAGTTCACCAGACACCACCTTGTCCTCTCCTTGGGTTAATGATGGACTCTTGTTAGCGGAAATCACTACATAGTTCATTTCCCCGAGAATCTTACAATGTCATCTCGTCAATTTGCATTGCACCTCTTCTTCTCAGGTATCCTAAGTCTGAGGTATCCTGACACCAATCGGATCTGAATCTCGGTCAGATATGATGGTTGGGACCACTTTCCAAGAGTAATGATGTTGGTCCTTTGATGACCCGTAGCATGATGTCATGCCTAGCACTTCGGCCGGAGGACCTATCATTATAGATTCCTTTTCAGCAGGGTTATCCATTCATCCATGAGGGAATTGTAATACTGATTCTACAAGTTATTCTTGATGGATCCTTCGTGATTCCAAAGTCTGATCTTCACCTGAAGGCCATGTCAATGCTATCTCGAAGCATGTCTGTGATACTCTGATTTTCAACAAGAACATTCGAAGCACAATGCTATATGTTTCTTGCTCAATTATCCAAACACCGTTGTATGGGTAATGTCATGAAATTTCTCTCCCTTACCTAAAGGGTTTTCTACATTATCTCCTGTCGTGGATATCTTGCTCGCTTGTCCTTGGGAAGGATATACCCTGAAATATGTGTTTAAACATATTTTCCTTTCCATTGTTCTGCTTAACTGATGATCATATTTTCTATCCATTGCTTTGTTTAAACCTTTCCTATGATCTATATGATAAGCAGTAATAATCCACTGCTTATGCAAGCACCTCGTGTTACAACACCGCCAAGAAGACCTCTATTACTATTGTTGGTGACATTTCGGTAACCACCGATGGACGAGAACCTTGCCTATTGGTCCGCCTCGCTCAACGAAAGGTGAAAATGGTTCTCTTCGTCCCTCGCCCTTGGTGCCTATGTTGTTGCCGACATGACCCTCGGACTATCCTCCGACATGCCTTGCTTACATGTTCGTGCAAGATGTCACCAACCTTTCTACTTTTAACCACATGGTGGGCCCATAACCCACAGTTTCACAGGATCGAAACCTGACTCGTCCCCATACACCCCGATTTCCAAAGTTATTCTCGCGCGTGGCCTCAGATGTAATTCACGGGCCACCATCATAGTGATCTATTCTCGTATCGACGCGATACTTACTCTCGCTACTCAACCCCTTTCTCACTCGTTCAGGGCTTCGAGCCGCTACCTACCCGCTTGAGCCTATTATGGTACCTTCGTACCTTACTCTCGAGGTATTTCATATGTTCAACTCGAGAGATAATTTTATACTAATTCATGGGTTAACCCCAGATTGTTTCCCTTAAAAGCATTATGTCGTAGTGAGCTGCCCCTTACCTTTCGTAAGTACGATAGAGTTCCCGAAGAAATGATGACCAGTTTATCATGGTGCATCGGAATAAAGGATTGAAGACATCAACGAAAGGGATTAACTTCTTCGAGAAGATCCGTTAGATTATCTTAACCAGACCTTCCCCCCTTGCTCCCCTCTTAAATCTCGGGACGAGATTTCTTGTAGTGGAGGAGATTTGTAACACCCCGAGAATCTTGCTACAGTAATCTCCCCCTAATGGTGTCCATGTCATCATGGTTACTATGCAGCTTGCCACCTGTCCAAAATCCAAAGCCATTTTCAAATTTGAAATAGAGTCAAATAAATTGTTTCTTTGAGCAGAAAACTAAAATGTTCATCATCTAGCAAATATTCCAAAACAAATGTTGTTAAGGAAAACAACATCATCTTCAACACATATGGGTCTGAGCATTTAAAACAATTGCCAAAACGACACTTTAAATGCCCTATTCTTTTCAAAATAAAATCAAATGAATTCCAAACTTGCCCAAACTTTTTGTGGAAGTGTCTAAAATTACCGTGGATTTAATGGCACCCTTCCCAAGTTTTTCCCGAGTCAATAGGCTGCCCAAATAATTCATTTCTCTCTTTGTTATTAAATAAAAGAGAAACAAGGCAGCCCACTACGCACATGGGCCATGAGTGCACAGTGTGCTGGCCCACCCACCTCCCATCTCCATCTTCCTCTGCTCACGAAGCCCCGTGGACGCCGGGCACACGCCCATGGCGCCGATGGCCACGGGCAACCATCCGCCGATGCCCCGAGAGGATAAGAGACCCTCCTCGCCTCGAACAAACCCTAGACGCCCCTCCATTTTCCCCTCTTCGCGCCGTCGCTTCCCCACCACGCGCGGCCGACACCATCGCCGCCACGCGCTGCGTCGATCCTGCTGCCACCGGCGTCCCGAGCCCGCAAACGAGCTGGAGGTGCGCCAGACCCG
The DNA here is from genome assembly GCA_021605205.1 of Aegilops longissima. Lineage (NCBI taxonomy): Eukaryota > Viridiplantae > Streptophyta > Magnoliopsida > Poales > Poaceae > Aegilops > Aegilops longissima. The sequence goes on from CM038676.1 coordinate 291,326,257, forward strand.
CTTCACCGCCCTCGCCCATCAATTGAGTCGGGAGGTCGGCGACGCCGGCATCGCCTCTTCCCCTTCTCGGTGGTCACCGCGATCACCGGAGCCTCATGCCTCCCTCTGCGCTCCCGAACCCCGAGAGGCCTCCGTGTGCTGCCCCTGTGAGCTCCGCCTCCCTCTCCTCTCTCCCGTGCTCGCTTCAGCGCCGTAGCTAGCTGTCGCCGCCTGCGTGCCCGCTTTCGCCGCCGACGAGATCGTGGCCGTTCTTGTGGTCGACGTCGCCGCCACTGAGGCCACCGTTGAACTCTGGAGCTCCCAGAGCCCAACGAGCTCGAGCACGTGCCTCCCCGTGCCCCTAACCGCTAGCCCGACCACCCTCATCTCCGCCGCCGCCTTACCTCGTCGCCGGCGGCGCTTCCGCCAGTTCCGGTGATGCCACCACCACAATCGACGCTGCGGTCGAGTGACCGTCGAACGTGCCTAGCGGCACCCCTTCCGTGCCCGTCAGACGCTTTCGGCCAACTCCGCGACGCACCACTGCTGGTAGGTCGCCGGCGTTGCTCCAGCCGCCAGGCTTTGACTGGCGCCCGACGTGGCCCTATGGGGGCCACACCAAGAGGCTGCCAGGGGCCCCAGCGTCTCATTGACCACGTTGACTCGGGTCAACGCCACATCAGATCGACATGTGGGCCTGTCTCATAATTAGGCTAACTAAACGCTTTTATAAATAAAATTAACTTGTTAGTCTAATTAGTCACCCATGTGTGGGGCCCAACCGCAAATTAACCCTGTTCTTTTAAATTAACCCACCGTTAGCCCTCTCTCTATGACATGTGGGACCAAATAGTCGATTTGACCAGTCAATGGTCTGTTGACTGCTGATGTCATGTCGACACTCACGACGCCATATTCCATTTCATTAATTTATTTAATTCCGAAAATGTTTAAACCTTCGAAATTTGTAGTAATTAAACCGTAATCCGATGAAAATGTTTTCTATATGAAAGTTGCTCAGAAAAATCCAATGAATCCGATTACGCGGTCCGTTCATCTGTAACATGCCTCTAGCATGATGAACATGGAACTTTCCCCCTCCGGTCATCCGTTCGACACAGTCCTAACCGTGAAAACATTCCTGCTGATTTCCCCTTCACCTTTATCGTAGCCATACGTTAGGTCACTCCCGGCACAAAGATATTGCCATGTTACGCTTTGTGATGCTATGATTGCTTTATATTTACTGTTTCTTCCCCTCTTCTCTCCGGTAGACCCCAAGACCGATGATGTCCTGTGATCGACTACGCCACCGACGACCCCTCTCTTGCCGAGCAACCAGGCAAGCCCCCCTTTGATCACGGATATCGCCTACTCTTCTATATCTGCTTGCATTAGAGTAGTGTAGCATGTTACTTGCTTCGCTTAATCCTATACTTTTGCATAGCCTTTGTCCTTGTTACTATCAAGTTGTTACCTTACCGCAATCCTATATGCTTAGTATAGGATGCTAGTGTTCCATCAATGGCCCTACACTCTTGTCCGCTCCGCCATGCTATACTATCGGGCCGTGATCACTCGGGAGGTGATCACGGGTATATACCATATACTTTACACTATTACATTACTTGTGGTACTGTTCGAGATGGGGCTTGAAAGGACGGGTGGCTCCATCCCGGTAGAGGTGGGCCTGGGTTCCCGACGGCCCCGATCGATACTTTGTGGCGGAGCGATGTGGCAGGTTGAGACTACCTGGTGAGAGGTGGGCTGGCCTCGCTCGGCGCTCATGTTACTTAACACGCTTAACGAGGTCTTGGTATTTGATCTGGGTTGGCTACGAGCTTATACGCACTAACCATCTACGCGGGAGTAGTTATGGGTATCCCGTCGTGGTATCACCGGCACTTCAGACGTCACGACGAGCGGCGCGGCCGGATTGGACTGGAACGCTGATGGGCTAGGTCTGCTTCGGCACAGACGCAACGTGCGTGTGTGCTCAGGCGAGGCGATGGGCCTGCACTTCGCGGCGCTTAGGTTTAGACCGCGTGTTGGCCTCTCTTGTGCAGTTGGGGCTGCGACGTGTTGATCTTACGCGGTCGGGCATGACCGAGAAAGTGTGTCCGCCAAATGGTATCAAGCGTCTTTGGGTAAGATGGTGCACCCTGCAGGAAGTTAATCTATTCGGATAGCCGTGATCTTCGGTAATGTGACGACTTGGAGTTGTACCTTGAGCTTATGACAACTAGAACCGGATACTTGATAAAACACACCCTTCCAAGTGCCAGATACAACCGGTGGTCGCTCTCGCTCAGGGATATGAGCAGGGGATTGCCGGGTAGGATTATTGCTATATGATGTTACTTGGAGGACTTCAGATCGTCCTCCTACCTGTTGCAAGACAGTGTCCGTGGTTTAGTCTTCGTTAAGACTAGCTATCCCCTCTTATTCGGCTTTCTCGATTCAGTCCAATCGATATGGCCTTTACACATATATCCATGCATATGTAGTGTAGCTCCTTGCTTAAGTAGTACTTTGGATGAGTACTCACGGTTGCCTTGTTCCCCTTTTCCCTATCTCTACTCGATTGCTGCAATCGAGCGATGGAGCCCAGGAGCGAGCGCGCCGCCTATGACGACTACTACTGCGAGGCGCCTACTACTACGCAGCAGCCCACCGATGACGACTCTGTGAGTAACCTAGGAGGATCCCGCAGGAGGTCTGCTCCTCTTCGATCTGTATCCCAGCTTTGTGCTAGCCTTCTTAAGGCAAACTTGTTTAACTTATGTCCGTACTCAGATATTGTTGCTTCCGCTGACTCGTCTATGATCGAGCACTTGTATTCGAGCCCTCGAGGCCCCTGGCTTGTATTATGATGCTTGTATGACTTATTTTATTGTAGAGTTGTGTTGTGATATCTTCCCGTGAGTCCTTGATCTTGATCGTACACATTTGCGTGCATGATTAGTGTACGATTGAATCGAGGGCGTCACATGCAGCCAGCGAGCCTGCGGACGTCTCTGGCTCGTTTCGGTGCCTCAATCTGCTCAATGGCTTTGATCTTGTCGGGATTTGCTTTGATTTCGCGTTGAGACACAAAGAACCCAAGAAGTTTGTCGGATGAGACACCGAACACACACTTCTCTGGGTTGAGCTTGAGGTTGATCTTGCGCAGATTTTCAAATGTTTCTTCTAAATCTTGCACGAGTGTGGCCCTGTCCTTGGTTTTGACCACTATCTCATCCATATAAGCTTCCATATTTCTATGTAGCTGGGGCTCAAAACCAATCTGGACCGCTCAGGAAAATGTTGAACCAGCGCTCTTCAACCCGAAAGGCATTCGTACAAAAAAGTACGTACCACATGGGGTGATGAATGCAGTCTTCTCTTCGTCTTCTTTCATCATGAAGATCTGGTGGTATCATGAATAGGTGTCGAGGAATGACAGTAGGTCACACCTGGCAGTGGAGTCTACAATCTGGTCGATGCGTGGCAGGGGGAAATGATCCTTTGGACAGGCTTTATTGATATCTGTGTAGTCAATACACAGCCTCCACTTCCCATTCGCCTTACGCACAACCACCGGATTGTCCAACCACGTGGGGTGGAGTACTCCTCTAACCAGGCCCGCCACCTCCAGTTTCCTGATCTCTTCAATGATGAACTCATGTCGGTCCAAAGCTTGCTTCCTGACCTTCTACTTGACGGGCCGCGCGTGAGGACAGACAGCAAGATGGTGCTCAATCACCTCCCTGGGAACGCCGGGGATGTCAGATGCTTGCCATGCAAATACATCGACATTCACCCGCAGGAAGGCGATGAGCGCGCTTTCCTATTTACTGTCGAGGGTGGGGCTTATAGTGAAAGCCCCGCCTGTGCCGTCCTCCTTGACAGACACCTTCTTAGTTTCTGGTGGTGCAGCCTTGGACTTCTTGCTCTTGCTGGTGGAGCTCTCCGACACGTCCTCGACGGGAGTGCAGCACTCTGAAGAGGCACGCTTGCCAGAGTGGGTGCAAGAGGTCTTGCCGGAAGAGGTCTCGCCAGAAGGGGTCTTGCCAGCAAAGGTCTTGCTGGCCTTCTTCCTTCCCGGGGCTTCCGCGGCAGGAGCAAGTGCCTTGGCGGTAGTTGCTGCAACTACCTCTCGGTAGAGTTGGTCGGTGCAGATGAGTGTGTCTTTCTTGTCAAAGGGGACGGTGATGATGGTCAGCGGCCCCGGCATCTTCAATGTGTTGTAGGCGTAGTGTGACGCCGCCATGAACTTGGCCAGCGCTGGGCGACCAAGGATCCCGTTGTATGGAAAGGGGATCTCGGCGACATCAAAAACGATCTTCTCCATCCTATAGTTCAGCTCGCCCCCAAACGTAACGGGCAGCATGATTTTACCTTTCGGTTGACTCCTTCCCGGGTTGACCCCTTGAAACGTGCCCGTCTCCTCGATATCTCCATCAGGAATCTGCAGCTTCTTGATCACAGCGGGCGAGATCAAATTCAGACCGGCCCAACCGTCAACCAGCACTTTCGTCACCTTGAGGTTGCGTATCGTTGGCGAAACCAACAACGGCAAACACCCGACCGCAGTTGTGCGATCAGGGTGATCCTCGGTGTCAAAAATGATGAGCGTGCGGGACCACTTCAGTGGCTTCTGGCATCGAACGATGGCTCTGCCGCAGTGACCTCATGCGCCCACTGCTTCAGTTGGCGGTGAGAGGTGTACAGCGAGGCGCCCCCGTCGACGCACATGGCCTCTGTAGCTTTCTAGAATTCATGCTCGCCGAACTCGTCGTCCTCGTCATGATCATCATCTTCCTCCTTCTTGTCGCGGCCCCGAGCGGGCCTTGCTTGTTGATTATCTTTGCTGCGGCGACCTCCTTGGCCGCCACGCTTCTTGCCAGACCCCTCAGCACCATCCTGACCCTTCTCCTTGTCCCGCCTTTCATATTCAGCTTTCTGCTTCTCTGCAAGCAGCTCAACCTGTCGGCAGTTCTGGAGGTCATGGCCCTTGGCGTGGTGGATCTTGTAGTACTGCTTGTTGGAGCCTCCTGGCTTGTCGGCGGCCGCCAAGGCCCGGTAGGCGGCACACCCGGCAACCTCATTGTCGGGGTTGTCAGCCTTGGCCTTCTTGGCAGAGCTGGGGTCGCCGGATCCCTCAACGGCAAGCACAGTCTTGCCCTTACGCTTCCTGTTGCGGCGCCGACTCTTCTTCATCAGGGCGGCGGCGTCTTCGTTCGTGGAGTCGGTTTCCGCGCCGGCGTCCTTGCCGGGGTACTTCCTTCCTTCCTTAGCCTGAGCACACCTATCAGCCAGAACATAAAGTCCGGCCACATCCTTGACCTTGTTCATCACCAGCTCTTCACGCATCTTGCGGTTGCGTACATTCTGATGGAACGCACTGATGACAACGGCGGGATGAACATCTGGGATGGTGTACTGCACATGGCTGAATCTTTGTATGTACTTACGCAGGGACTTGCCATCCTTTTGGGGGATGACATGCAAGTCACTTGCCTGGCCAGGAGCTTGGTGGCCTCCGGTAAAGGCGCCAACAAACTCGTGGCACAGGTCCGACCAGGAAGAGATGGAATCCACTGGTAGGTGCATCAACCACGACATGACGTTGGGCTTAAGTGCCAAAGGAAAGTAGTGTCCGAGCACCTTATCGTCGCGAGTCCCGGCGGCTTGCATTGCGATGGTGTAGATGCTGAGGAACTCCGACGGGTGAGTCGTGTCGTTGTACTTTTCCCCAACATCAGGCTTGAACGTGCGGTGGGAGGGCCACTAGAACTGCCGCAGATCTCGGGTAAAGGCCGGACAATCCACCTCGTAAGGCAGGCCGACAGGGCCCCCCGGCGCTGGGTGGTCCATGGCGGGCCCCGCACGCCGATCTGACTGATGGCACGCCTCCCGCCGTCGCTCGATGGTAGTTCGAACGTCTTCCTGAGCTCGCTCCCAAAGAACTCGACGTTCATCGTAGAGGGTGCGCGGGTCGGACGACGCTGTCGAATTGTTGTCACAGGCGTCGGCCCGACAGGCCAGTGGCTGCTGTCGCAGCCGCAGGGGAGGAGAGTGCACCGTGGCCGCAGGGTCTCTGGTCCCCCCACAGCTGGCATGCAGCGGCTCGGTAGAACGCCGGCGTGAGGGTTCCATCGGGAGCGGCTCGTCTTTGTTGGCGAAGCTGACAAGGCTTCGGATGGTGGCCCTCCACTCGTCGAGCTTCTCCGCACCAGGAGGAAGTCAAGGAGCAGTTGCACGCACGCCAAAGCTTCTGCTGGCGTGGGCGGCGGTGAGAGCTGAGTAGATCGTGACGCGCTCCGACTTCTAACCAGGTTAGAAGGGGCTCTGTCACGGTCTCGCGATCGCACGCCGCTTCCGCCGGCGTCCGAGCGCGCGCGCCGGCCTGGTGGATCCTGCAAGTGGCGCACAGTGCTCTTTCATGGCGGTGCGGGAGCTCCGGCATCGCGGTGTCGCTCATCGCGCGGCTGGGAAGGCACGGCGCTGGTATGCTACCGGGCGCCGTAGGGGTTGTCGCGCCGCCCGTGGGTAGCACGGCCCCGCCCCCGGACCCAGTGGCGTGTGGCTCGTCGTCTCGGATTCGAACGACGCCGCTCGCCTGGCTCCGATCGCCAGAGTGTCGTGGATGCTCGCGGGCCACGTCTCCGGCCCCATCCGTGGCCACCTGGTCGCCTGCCCGCGCTAGTGCGGACGGGCCGGCTCCGGGCGACCCGATCGCTATGATCCCCTTTCTCTTGGGGGCCACGGTGATGATGAAGTCGATGCGCTGGCCTTCAAACCGGATTTTCACAGCTTGCGCCCCTACCTGGCGCGCCAAAGATGTCGGTCGAAACAACACCTATGGGATCACAGGGAATCCCTGTTGGGGAACGTAGTAATTTCAAAAAAATTCCTACGCACAGGCAAGATCATGGTGATGCATAGCAACGAGAGGGGAGAGTGTTGTCCACGTGCCCTCGTGAGACCGAAGCGAAGCGTTAGCTGCAACGGTTGATGTAGTCGTACGTCTTCACGATCCGACCGATCAAGTACCGAACGCATGGCACCTCCGAGTTCAGCACACGTTTAGCCCGATGACGTCCCTCGAACTCCAATCCAGCCGAGTGTTGAGGGAGAGTTTTGTTAGCACGACGTGGTGGCGATGTTGATGTTCTATCGGCGCAAGGCTTCGCCTAAGCACCGCCACTGATGTCGAGGTGGACTATGGTGGAGGGGGCACCAGCACGCTAAAAGATCAAACAGATCAATTGTTGTGTCTCCAAGGGTGCCCCTTCCCGTATATAAAGGAGTGGAGGAGGGAGGGCGGCCCTCTCTATGGCGCGCCCTAGGGAGGTCCTACTCCCACCGAGTAGGATTCCCCCCTCCAAGTAGTAGGAGTAGGAGTCAAGGAAAGGAGAGAGAGAGAAGGAAGGAGGGGCAGCCCTCCCCTGGTCCAATTCGGACTAGGCCTTGGGGGCGCCCAACCTCTCCTCTCCCTTTCCCTAAAGCCCAATAAGGCCCATATACTCCCGGCAAATTCTCAGTAACTCTCGGTACTCTGAAAATACCCAATCACTGGAACCTTTCCGATGTCGAATATAGTCATCCAATATATCGATCTTTACGTCTTGACCATTTTGAGACTCCTCGTCATGTCCCCGATCTCATCCGGGACTCGAACTACCTTCGGTACATCAAAACACATAAACTCATAATATAGCATCGCCGAACTTTAGCGTCATGGACCCTACGGGTTCGAGAACAATGTAGACATGACCGAGACACGTCTCGGTCAATAACCAATAAGCGGAACCTGGATGCTCATATTGGCTCGCACATATTCTACAAAGATCTTTATCGGTCAAACCGCATAACAACATACGTTGTTCCCTTTGTCATCGGTATGTTACTTGCCCGAGATTCGATCGTCGATATCTCAATACCTAGTTCAATCTCATTGCCGGCAAGTCTCTTTACTCGTTCCGTAATGCATCATCCCGCAACTAACTCATTAGTTACAATGCTTTCAAGGCTTATAGTGATGTGCATTACTGAGTGGGCCCAGAGATACCTCTCCGACAATCAGAGTGACAAATCCTAATCTCAAAATACGCCAACCCAACAAGTACCTTTGGAGACACCTGTAGAGCACCTTTATAATCACCCATTTACGTTCTGATGTTTGGTAGCACACAAAGTGTTCCTCCGGTAAACGGGAGTTGCATAATCTCATAGTCGTAGGAACATGTATAAGTCATGAAGAAAGCAATAGCATAATACTAAACGATCGTGTGCTAAGCTAACGGTGGGTCAAGTCAATCACATCATTCTCCTAATGATGTGATCCGTTAATCAAATGACAACTCATGTCTATGGCTAGGAAACATAACCATCTTTGATCAACGAGCTAGTCAAGTAGAGGCATACTAGTGACACTATGTTTGTCTATGTATTCACACATGTATTATGTTTACGGTTAATACAATTCTAGCATGAATAATAAACATTTATCATGAGAATAAGGAAATAAATAATAACTTTATTATTGCCTCTAGGGCATATTTCCTTCAATCCCTTCTATGGCGGAGTGGTGGGGCTGTGGAAAGAGCGGGTTTAGGAGATCAACACGGGAGATTTATCCAGGTTCAGGCCGCAAGTGATGCGTAATACCCTACTCCTGCTGGTTTGTGTTTATCTGGTGTTCTTGGACTAGCTACAAAGTGTGCAGGGTCCAAGAAGTCTGAATCCTCTCACAGTACACCGCAGGCCTCCTTTTATAGTCAAAGGGGCTGCCACAGTGGCACACAGGAGATGGAAAGTTGTACAGTAGTCGAGTCTATCTCCTGGCACCGTAGGACAAACACATTTAATGGGCTGCCGACGTGCCCTTCTTGCTTTATCGGGGACAGCAAGGAAGCTCATCCCACCTGTCACTGCCTCGCCTTGCTTCGACACGCGTCCGAGCTGACGAGGCGTGTAGTGCCACGTTGGCCGGCTGGCTGTTGAGTTGCATAATCTCATAGTCGTAGGAACATGTATAAGTCATGAAGAAAGCAATAGCGGAATAATAAATGATCGTGTGCTAAGCTAACGGTGGGTCAAGTCAATCACATCATTCTCCTAATGATGTGATCCCGTTAATCAAATGACAACTCATGTCTATGGCTAGGAAACATAACCATCTTTGATCAACGAGCTAGTCAAGTAGAGGCATACTAATGATACTATGTTTGTCTATGTATTCACACATGTATTATGTTTCCGGTTAATAAAATTCTAGCATGAATAATAAACATTTATCATGAGAATAAGGAAATAAATAATAACTTTATTATTGCCTCTAGGGCATATTTCCTTCAGTCTCCCACTTGCACTAGAGTCAATAATCTAGTTCACATCGCTATGTGATTTAACACCAATAGTTCAAATCACCATGTGATTAACACCCATAGTTCACATCGTCATGTGACCAACACCCAAAAGGGTTTACTAGTGTCAATAATCTAGTTCACGTCGCCATGTGATTAACACCCAAAGAGTACTAAGGTGTGATCATGTTTTGCTTGTGAGAGAAATTTAGTCAACGGGTCTGCCAAATTCAGATCCGTATGTAGTATGCAAATTTCTATGCCAACAATGCTCTGCACGGAGCTACTCTAGCTAATTGCTCCCACTTTTAATATGTATCTAGATCGAGACTTAGAGTCATCCAGATCTGTGTCAAAGCTTGCATCGACGTAACTCTTTAGACGAACCTTTTGTCACCTCCATAATCGAGAAACATATCCTTATTCCACTAAGGATAATTTTGACCGCTGTTCAGTGATCTACTCCTAGATCACTATTGTACTCCCTCGCTAAAATCAGTGTGGGGTATACAATAGATCTGGTACACAACATGGCATACTTTATAGAACCTATGGCTGAGGCATAGGGAATGACTTTCATTCTCTTTCTATCGTCTGCCGTCGTCGGGCTTTGAGTCTTACTCAATTTCACACCTTGTAACACAGGCAAGAAATCTTTCTTTGACTGTTCCATTTTGAACTACTTCAAAATCTTGTCAAGGTATGTATTCATTGAAAAAACTTATCAAGCGTCTTGATCTATCTCTATAGATCTTGATGCTCAATATGTAAGCAACTTCACCGAGGTCTTTCTTTGAAAAACTCCTTTCAAACACTCCTTTATGCTTTGCAGAATAATTCTACATTATTCGATCAACAATATGTCATTCACATATACTTATCGTAAATGTTGTAGTGCTCCCACTCACTTTCTTGTAAATCTGAGGCTTCACCGCAAGTCTCAGTATAAAACTATATGCTTTGATCAACTTATCAAAGCGTATATTCCAACTCCGAGATGCTTGCACCAGTCCATAGATGGATCGCTGGAGCTTGCATATTTTGTTAGCACCTTTAGGATTGAAAAAACCTTCTGGTCGCATCATATACAACTCTTCTTTAATAAATCCATTAAGGAATGCAATTTTGTTTATCCATTTTCCAGATTTCATAAAATGCGGCAATTGCTAACATGATTCGGACTGACTTAAGCATAGATACGAGTGAGAAACTCTCATCGTAGTTAACACCTTGAACTTGTCGAAAACCTTTTGCGACAATTCTAGCTTTGTAGATAGTACACTACTATCAGTGTCTGTCTTCCTCTTGAAGATCCATTTATTTTCTATGGTTTGCCGGTCATCGGGCAAGTCAACCAAAGTCCACACTTTGTTCTCATACATGGATCCCATCTCAGATTTCATGGCCTCAAGCCATTTTGCAGAATCTGGGCTCACCATCGCTTCTTCATAGTTCGTAGGTTCATCATGGTCTAGTAACATGACTTCCAGAACAGGATTACCGTACCACTCTGGTGCGGATCTTACTCTGGTTGATCTACGAGGTTCAGTAACAACTTGATCTGAAGTTTCATGAGCATCATCATTAACTTCCTCACTAATTGGTATAGGTGCCGCAGAGACCGGTTTCTGTGATGAACTACTTTTCAATAAGGGAGCAGGTACAGTTACCTCATCAACTTCTACTTTCCTCCCACTCACTTCTTTCGAGAGAAACTCCTTCTCTAGAAAAACTCCGAATTTAGCAACAAAAGTCTTGCCTTCGGATCTGTGATAGAAGGTGTACCCAACAGTCTCCTTTGGGTATCCTATGAAGAGACATTTCTCTGATTTGGGTTTGAGCTTATCAGGATGAAACTTTTTCACATAAGCATCGTAGCCCCAAACTTTAAGAAACGACAACTTTGGTTTCTTGCCAAACCACAGTTCATAAGGCGTCGTCTCAACGGATTTTGATGGTGCCCTATTTAACGTGAATGTGGCTGTCTCTAATGCATAACTCCAAAACGATAGTGGTAGATTGGTAAGAGACATCATAGATCGCACCATATCTAATAAAGTACGGTTACGACGTTCGGACATACCATTACACTGTGGTGTTCCAGGTGGCGTGAGTAGTGAAACTATTTCACGTTGTTTTAACAGAAGACCAAACTCGTAACTCAAATATTTTACCTCTGCGATCATATCATAGAAACTTTTATATTCTTGTTACGATGATTTTCTACTTCACTCTGAAATTCTTTTGAACTTTTCAAACGTTTCAGACTCATGTTTTATCAAGTAGATATATCCATATCTGCTCAAATCATCTGTGAAGGTCAGAAAATAACGATACTTGCCGCGAGCCTTAACACTCATCGGACTACATACATTAGTATGTATTATTTCCAATAAGTCACTTGCTCGCTCCATTGTTCCGGAGAACGAAGTCTTAGTCATCTTGCCCATGAGGCATGGTTCGCAAGCATCAAGTGATTCCAAAATCCCATCAGCATGGAGTTTCTTAATGCGCTTTACACCAATATGACCTAAACGGCAGTGCCACAAATGAGTTACCTTGTCATTATTAACTTTGCATCTTTTGGCTTCAATATTATGAATATGTGTATCACTACAATCGAGATCCAACAAACCATTTTCGTTGGGTGTATGACCATAGAAGGTTTTATTCATGTAAACAGAACAACAATTATTCTCCAATTTAAATGAATAACTGTATTGCAATAAACATGATCAAATCATATTCATGCTTAACGCAAACACCAAATAATACTTATTTAGGTTCAACACTAATCTCGAAAGTATAGGGAGTGTGCGATGATGATAATATCAATCTTGGAACTACTTCCAACACACATCGTCACCTCGCCCTTAACTAGTTTCTGTTCATTCTGCAACTCCCGTTTCGAGTTACTACTCTTAGCAACTAAACTAGTATCAAATACTGAGGGGTTGCTATAAACACTAGTAAAGTACACATCAATAATATGTATATCAAATATACCTATGTTTACTTTTCCATCCTTCTTATCCGCCAATTACTTGGGGTAGTTCCGCTTCCAGTGACCAGTCCCTTTGCAGTAGAAGCACTTAGTCTCAGGCTTAGGTCCAGACTTGGGCTTCTTCACTCGAGCAACAACTTGCTTGCCGTTCTTCTTGAAGTTCCCCTTCTTCCCTTTTCCCCTTTTCTTGAAACTAGTGGTCTTGTCAACCATCAACACTTGATGTTTTTCTTGATTTCTACCATCGTCGATTTCAGCATCACGAAGAGCTTGGGAATCGTTTCCGTTATCCCTTGCATATTATAGTTTATCACGAAGTTCTACTAACTTGGTGATGGTGACTAGAGAATTCTGTTAATCACTGTTTTATCTGGAAGATTAACTCCCACTTGATTCAAGCGATTGTAGTACCCAGACAATCTGAGCACATGCTCACTGCTTGAGCTATTCTCCTCCATCTTTTAGCTATAGAACTTGTTGGAGACTTCATATCTCTCAACTCGGGTATTTGCTTGAAATATTAACTTCAACTCCTGGAACATCTCATATGGTCCATGACGTTCAAAACGTCTTTAAAGTCCCGATTCTAAGCCATTAAGCATGGTGCACTAAACTATCAAGTAGTCATCATATTGAGCTAGCCAAACGTTAATAGCATCTGCATCTGCTCCTGCAATAGGTCTCAGGGGCGGACCCAGAACAAAAACCACCCGGTGTCCACGTGTACATCAAACTCGACAACCTAAAATGTTAGACGATATAAATCCTTATAAAATGAAGCATTTCACTTGAAATTTTTGTTGATTATGTAAAGCTGTACAATAAAACATAAGAAGCCCAAACAATAAAAACAAATACAATGACCAACTAAAAAAGTATGATCAGCGACCGCAACAAAAATTCCCATATAATTTGCCGCTTAATATATTATCACAGGTGCACAATTGCTATGGATGCAAGAATAGAAACAATAAATAAAATATATATTGAGTGAACTGTACGATTGTAGAGTTAAAAGTTACTCAAAAATACCATAACAAAAATATTATTCAAAATTGTGTCTTCTGCCGTGCATATGGTCGAGAAATAATCTAAAATTCCAAATAGATGTGAATCACTAAGGAAAATTATCAAATCACAGTCAGATTCTCGATTGTAACACCGATAAATTTAAAAACTCTAACCATGTAATTTAGGTAACAGGAATTTGAGATAGGTACACGTTGAGCCACAGCGGTTTCCTTCGATTATTTAGCGGTCTGCAGCGGCAAGCGAAGCGAGGGGCAGTCTTTGGCGGGTGGTGTCATTTTCTAGCCGACCGCGGTTGGTGGTATCGCGACCAGCGCCACTAAGTGTAAGCGGGCATGCAGCAGCACAACCGCCCATGTTAGGCACATACGTCTGAGAGCACGCCGGTTCCAATAATCGATCATGGATGGGCCGCACTCTGCACCGAGTGCTCGCCATGTGTTTCTCTCTCTCTAGCTCGTTTCAACCGTGTCCAGCTTTAGTTTTTACCGGTGTCCAAGGCCCAAACTGCGTACTATACATAACGTAAGCTGGATTTCTACCCGGTGTCCAGTGACACCGGCTGGACCAACGTACATCCGCCCCTGATAGGTCTGTCACCTAGCGGTGCATCAAGGACATAATTCTTCTGTGCAGCAATGAGGATAAACCTCAGATCACGGATCCAATCCGCATCATTGCTACTAACATTTTTCAACTTAGCTTTCTCTAGGAACATATCAAAAATATAACAAGGGAGCTAAACGCGAGCTATTGATCTACAACATAGATATGCTAATACTACCAGGACTAAGTTCATGATAAATTAAAGTTCAATTAATCATATTACTTAAGAACTCCCACTTAGACATCCCTCTAATCCTCTAAGTGATCACATGATCCATATCAACTAAACCATGTCCGATCATCATGTGAGATGGAGTAGTTTCAATGGTGAACATCACTATGTTGATCATATCTACTATATGATTCACGCTCGACCTTTCGGTCTCAGTGTTCCGAGGCCATATCTGTTATATGCTAGGCTCATCAAGTTTAACCTGAGTATTCCGCGTGTGCAACTGTTTTGCACCAATTGTATTTGAACGTAGAGCCTATCACACCCGATCATCACGTGGTGTCTCAGCACGAAGAACTTTCACAACGGTGCATACTCAGGGAGAACACTTATACCTTGATAATTTAGTGAGAGATCGTCTTATAAAGCTACCGTCGAACTAAGCAAAATAAGATGTATAAAAGATAAACATCACATGCAATCAAAATATGTGACATGATATGGCCATGATCATCTTGCGCCTTTGATCTCCATCTCCAAAGCATTGTCATGATCTCCATCGTCACCGGCATGACACCATGATCTCCATCATCTTGATCTATATCAATGTGTCATTACATGGTCGTCTTGCCAACTATTGCTCTTGCAACTATTGCTATCGCATAGCGATAAAGTAAAGCAATTATTTGGCGCTTGCATCTTATGCAATAAAGAGACAACCATAAGGCTTCTGCCAGTTGCCGATAACTTCAAAAAAACATGATCATCTCATACAACAACTTATATCTCATCACGTCTTGACCATATCACATCACAACATGCCCTGCAAAAACAAGTTAGACGTCCTCTACTTTGTTGTTGCAAATTTTTACGTGGCTGCTACGGGCTTAGCAAGAACCGTTCTTACCTACGCATCAAAACCACAATGATAGTTTGTCAAGTTGGTGCTGTTTTAACCTTCGCAAGGACCGGGCGTAGCCACACTCGGTTCAACTAAAGTTGGAGAAACCGACACCCGCCAGCCACCTATGTGCAAAGCATGTCGGTAGAACCAGTCTCGCGTAAGCGTACGCGTAATGTCGGTCCGGGCCGCTTCATCCAACAATACCGCCGAACCAAAGTATGACATGCTGGTAAGCAGTATGACTTATATAGCCCACAACTCACTTGTGTTCTACTCGTGCATATGACATCTACGCATAAAACCAGGCTCGGATGCCACTGTTGGGGAACGTAGTAATTTCAAAAAAAATTCCTACGCACACGCAAGATCATGGTGATGCATAGCAACGAGAGGGGAGAGTGTTGTCCACGTACCCTCGTAGACCGAAAGCGGAAGCGTTAGCACAACGTGGTTGATGTAGTCGTACGTCTTCACGATCCGACCGATCAAGTACCGAACGCATGGCACCTCCGAGTTCAGCACACGTTTAGCCCGATGACGTCCCTCGAACTCCGATCCAGCCGAGTGTTGAGGGAGAGTTTTGTCAGCACGACGGCGTGGTGAGGATGTTGATGTTCTACCGACGCAAGGCTTCGCCTAAGCACCGCTACAGTATTATCGAGGTGGACTATGGTGGAGGGGGGCACCGCACACGGCTAAAAGATCAAACAAATCAATTGTTGTGTCTCAAGGGTGCCCCTCCTCAGATATAAAGGAGGAGGAGGGGGGCCGGCCCTCTCTATGGCGCCCTAGGAGAGTCCTACTCCCACCGAGTAGGATTCCCCCCTTCAAGTAGTAGGAGTAGGAGTCAAGGAAAGGGGAGAGAGAGAAGGAAGGAGGGGCGCAGCCCCCCTGGTCCACCCGGACTAGGCCTTGGGGGGCGCCCAACCTCTCCTCTCTCTTTCCCCTAAAGCCCAATAAGGCCCATATACTCCCCGGCAAATTCCTGTAACTCTCCGGTACTCCGAAAAATACCCGAATCACTCGGAACCTTTCCGATGTCCGAATATAGTCATCCAATATATCGATCTTTACGTCTTGACCATTTTGAGACTCCTCGTCATGTCCCCGATCTCATCCGGGACTCCGAACTACCTTCGGTACATCAAAACACATAAACTCATAATATAACTGTCATCGAACTTTAAGCGTGCGGACCCTACGGGTTCGAGAACAATGTAGACATGACCGAGACACGTCTCTGGTCAATAACCAATAGCGGAACCTGGATGCTCATATTGGCTCGCACATATTCTACAAAGATCTTTATCGGTCAAACCGCATAACAACATACGTTGTTCCCTTTGTCATCGGTATGTTACTTGCCCGAGATTCGATCGTCGGTATCTCAATACCTAGTTCAATCTCATTGCCGGCAAGTCTCTTTACTCGTTCCGTAATGCATCATCCCGCAACTAACTCATTAGTTACAATGCTTTCAAGGCTTATAGTGATGTGCATTACTGAGTGGGCCCAGAGATACCTCTCCGACAATCAGAGTGACAAATCCTAATCTCAAAATACGCCAACCCAACAAGTACCTTTGGAGACACCTGTAGAGCACCTTTATAATCACCCATTTACGTTCTGATGTTTGGTAGCACACAAAGTGTTCCTCCGGTAAACGGGAGTTGCATAATCTCATAGTCGTAGGAACATGTATAAGTCATGAAGAAAGCAATAGCATAATACTAAACGATCGTGTGCTAAGCTAACGGTGGGTCAAGTCAATCACATCATTCTCCTAATGATGTGATCCCGTTAATCAAATGACAACTCATGTCTATGGCTAGGAAACATAACCATCTTTGATCAACGAGCTAGTCAAGTAGAAGCATACTAGTGACACTATGTTTGTCTATGTATTCACACATGTATTATGTTTCTGGTTAATACAATTCTAGCATGAATAATAAACATTTATCATGAGAATAAGGAAATAAATAATAACTTTATTATTGCCTCTAGGGCATATTTCCTTCAATCCCTTCTACGGTCGGCGGGTGCGGGGCTGTGGAAAGAGCGGGTTTAGGAGATCAACACGGGAGATTTATCCAGGTTCAGGCCGCAAGTGATGCGTAATACCCTACTCCTGCTGGTTTGTGTTTATCTGGTGTTCTTGGACTAGCTACAAAGTGTGCAGGGTCCAAGAAGTCTGAATCCTCTCACAAGACACCGCAGCCTCCTTTTATAGTCAAAGGGCTGCCACAAAGGGCACACAGAGATGGAAAGTTGTACAGAGGTCGAGTCTATCTCCGCACCGTAGGACAAACACATTTAATGGGCTGCCGACGTGCCCTTCTTGCTTTATCGGGGACAGCAAGGAAGCTCATCCCACCTGTCACTGCCTCGCCTTGCTTCGACACGCGTCCGAGCTGACGAGGCGTGTAGTGCCACGCTGGCCGGCTGGCTGTTGAGTTGGCGCGGTGGCAGAGTCTTCACGAACATCTGCATGGCACCACGCAGGTGCTTGCTGAGTTGGCCTGGAAGCCGCACGTCGCCACGCAGGTGCCTGCCTTGCTGGCGGGTCAACTGCTGTATTGGAACGGCGGTGGAATCTTGGCAGGTGGGGGCCTGGCTCCAGCCCCGCAGATGTCCCTGGCAAGGGCCTTGTCGGGGTCTCGTAGGTGTCCCCGGCAAGGGTCTTGCCGGGGGTCTCCGTCTTCTGGTTCTCATCTAGTATTGTATGTTCTTGGTCTTCACAAAGATCTGCATGCCACCATGGAGGCGCCTCCCGAGCCTTGGTTCCAATGCGGTTGGCGGCGTCGGAACTCTCAAGCTCAAGGGTGGTGGCTCCGCTGGTGTTGGGCAAGTTACCCCGGCAAGGCTCTTGCCGGGGAGAGCCCACCTTGTCCCTTCGCTCTTCGTGCCTCTGTCTTGGCGTTGCTCTGGTCATCTTGTGTCTTGCTTTCTCTGCTCCGCCAAGCGTGGCTGCGGGCGTGTGACTGCGACTGCCCGCGCACAAGTAAACGGGTACAAAAAGGGACCCCTTCTTTTGTACACCGATATTTTCGGTAGGGAACGTGCCACCTTTGGGGACGAAACGATGTCCGTTGCCTCTTATTGCTTTCAAAACTTTTCTAGTGTCAACATAGAACAATAGGAGTGTTTTTTTAAGTTTTGGAATTTTTCGGGGTTCGTTTGGACAATTTTATATATTAACTGGGTTTTCTAGGCATTTTATGTGTATAATTTAAATTTGAAATACATTCGCATGCTCCAGTGCATATAAATTGGTTGAAAAATCAAATGTGTGTCCTTGGGTGCATGCTTAGGTCCCATGCAAGAAATGGGAATGAAATTCAAACATCTGGGCGGCGTGGCTCGGCCGGAAAGATTGAGAAACTTGGTTTTTAAATTCCTGTAAATCCAAAACACGCCTGAAAATCTTGAAACTTGGCATGGTGTCATGACATGGCACCAACATGTTGTGGTAATTTTTCTATCCGATTTGCGAAGGCACACACATTAACAATCAACAAAGTCATTTTGGAACTAGTGATGTCATGTTACAAATCGGAAACACAACTATTATTGAAATCGTGGGCGTTCTACTTACAAATTACGTGCCGCCATGCGTACCCTTTTTTTATTGGGTAGGAGGTGCCATGCGGGGTAGCTATTTGAGTACGGGAAGCGTATGATCAGACCCCTGCGCGTGCTCATCGGGAGGAGAGCCCTTTGACCTCTATCTGTCACGCACCTCCCTCCCAATGTCTCCATTAATGGCACCCGAGCCCCTGTTTCAGGGCGTGGCTATGTCTCACTGGACTGAGATTTAAGAGAGAAAAATGAAAATATGAAAAGGAAGTTTTGCACGGATCTTGATGTAAGATCCAATGGACCTATATAGCATCGACTGCGACTTATAGCAAGCATGATGGATATAAGGACGATGACAATGGATAATAATTGTCTTGCATATTTAGGAACATTAATTAAAAAAGCCACATGCGACAACGCCCGAAATACACAAGGGCAAAAGAAGAAGGAAGACAACGATCTGGCTCGCTAATCTCTACTTTCTTGATGCGTTGCTGCAGGCCGCGGGAACTAGTCTCCGCGGCGAGCGGCGATGAGCTCTTTCGTGTCCTCAAGATGCTGCTTGAGAGCATCCACGGTTTCCTCCACCAGCCTTTGGCGCTTGGTGCGCAGCATGGCATTCTCGTCCATAAGTTTATCGATGATGATGTTGGTCCTCTTCAACAAGGCAGTGGTCTTCTCCTGCTGCTCCGCACTTCCGACGGTCTTCGCCCTTAGCAATTCGCGCTCGGCCCGGAGCTTTGCATTGCTCTCATTTAGTTGCCGGATGACGCCGGTAGCCTGTTCAAACGAGGCTTTCATGTCATCCTGCAACCTCGCCCAGCCGGAGATCTGATCCATCTGGCTAAGGACGATGGCATGCATGCGCCTGTAAGAGTCCTCGCCTGCCCACGAGACATTTTACCAGGCCGCCGCGGCGTGGGAGGACATCTCTGCTGCATTCGTGACGCGGCAGGATATCTCTTCTGCTTCCGCCGCGTGACCGGACCAGTCTCTTGCATCGACGGCGCGGCAGGACCTCCGTGCTGCTTCGTCGACACGGCGGGACCTCTCTGCTGCTACGGCCACGCGGCGGGACATGTCGGCTGCTTTCGCAGTGAGGCAGTACATCTCTCGTGCTTCCGCTTCCATGCTCGCCTCTCCCTGGTGGCAATCTCTCGACCCAGAACTCACGCTGGCCATGGCAGATGCAAGGGAACGATGATGAATGACTTGTTTGTTTTTGTGGATGAGGAGTTGAGGAGGAATGTGCAGTCATCTTGGAGTAGTAGTATTTATAACCGAGTACTAATACACTCCTAAGTGGGAAACCGTTTAGGCTTTGATCAGTGTGAACAGGTTTGCAATTTGAAATGTGACGGGACGGAGGCTCAAAATTTATTGACGGTTCTATAATTTCTAAGTGCGGCAGTATTCCCGGACGGCGTAACATGGGCACGCTTTCTCGGCCGCGTACGTGTCGTTAGCACCATAGGGTGCACCGCAATAGGCAATGTTAGCACGCGTCTTGTTCCAAGAACCGTGCGCGCTCGTTATTACCATCGCGCACGCTTCTTTTAATTAGAATGTGTGCCCGTCTAGCGCACACACGTTGATATGTCTAACTATTTCTGTTTGTTGTGGCTAATCGCAAACAGTTCATCCGTGTGAAGTGTATGCGATCAATCGCAGACATTTTGATCTGGCTAACCGTTTCTGTTCTGTTGCCTAATCGCAAACAGTTAATCCTTCTGAAGCGTATGCCCTAAATCGCACATTGTCAAAAAGTAATGCGGTAGACCTTATTTAACATGTGTTAAAAAATAAAAAATAAAAAACAAGGACCTCGAGGTTAAATTAACTCATGGGATGGGTCATATCAGTCATTTAATTTGACAGATATGACCCATCCTATCAGTTAATTTAACATCAACACAACTTCCCATCCAGTCACCCATCTGATGGCTGCTCTAGCCTGAGCACACTTAACTTGAGAGTTCTTTTACATGAGCTACTGATGGAACAGCTAGTCCTTGCTGATATAGGATGCCTCTTCGCATCCTTATGGCGTATCCGGATGACCGCCCGTCCCCCAATGGCCAATATATGTTGTGTAGACAGAGCATATCACATACTTGTTATTAGAAGCAATCGTCTGTGTTATTATCGGTCTTCGTACACATTTCTGATTACAGACCTGTTTGTCGTGTATCACACACATCTTGATATATTGAACCGTTTCTGTTCTCTTGTCTCAACGCAAACAGTTCATCCGAGTGAATCGCATGCCGTATATCGCACACACCTTGATCTGGCTGACCGTTTCTTTTGTGTTGCCAGGAGGAGGAGGATGAGGAGGAGGGGGCTCTCTCCCCCTCTCTCCTAGTGGCGTCGGAACGCCGCCGGGGCAATCATCATCTGACGGCGATCTACTCCAAAAACTCTATCATCTTCGCCAACACCTCCATCACCTTCCCCCATCTATATTCAGTGGTCCAATCTCCCGCAACCCGTTGTACCCTCTACTTGAACATGGTGCTTTATGCTTCATATTGTTATGCAATGATGTGTTGTCATCCTATGATGTCTTAGTAGATTTTTGTTGTCCTATCGGTAATTGGTGAATTGCTATGATTGGTTTAATTTGCTTGCGGTTATGTTGTTGTCCTTTGGTGCCCATCATATCAGCACGCGTGTGGATCACACCATAGGGTTAGTTGTATGTTGATAGGACTATGTATTGGAGGGCAAGGGTGATAGCAGCTTCAGCTTAGCATAGAAATTGATGCATACGGAATTGAAGGGGGGGGGGCAATATATCTTAATGCTATGATTGGGTTTTACCTTAATGAACGTTAGTAGTTGTGTATGCTTGCTAATAGTTCCAATCATAAGTGCATAGAATTCCAAGTAAGGGATGACATGCTAGCACTGGTCTCTCCCACATAAAACTTGCTATCGGTCTAGTAACGTAGTCAATTGCTTAGGGGCAATTTCGCAACTCCTACCACCACTTTTCCACACTCGTTAAACTAATGTAATTGTTTCTTTATCTAAACAACTCCTAGTTTTTATTTATGTGCTCTTTATTATCTTGCAAACCTATCTTACCACAACTACAAAGTGCTTCTAGTTTCATACTTGTTCTAGGTAAAGCGAATGTTAAGCGTGTAGAGTTGTATCGGTGGTCGATAGAACTTGAGGGAATATTTGTTTTACCTTTAGCTCCTCGTTGGGTTCGACACTCTTACTTATCGAGAAAGGCTACAATTGATCCCCTATACTTGTGGGTTATCAGTAGTCTTGGGTAGATGGTAAGAAAGACACAAGGGACACCGGTGTTTACCAAGATTCAGGCCCTCTCGAAGAGGTAACACCCTACGTCCTACTTCGCTTGTATTGATTATGGATGGGGTACAAAGTACATGTGATCTACCGTGAGAATGTATGCGAATGAATCTGATGGTTTATCGTCTAGACTGACCTTGGTTTATATAATACACCGAAAGCCTAGGATAGTGGGAGTCCCAATAGATCCACACGCTCTCACGAGCACACTGTACGACCCAGCTGATCCATCCCAACGAGATTCACCTGGGGGACCCAGGTTCGGTCCTGCTCACGCGCATTTAGATGTGTATATTTCACAAACTAACAAGTGGGTCCTCAAATTTTTTTCCATTTTCCAAATGCCCAAAATGACCTTTTTGTGAAAAAGTAGCAGAAATAAGATTGTAAGTTGTGCTCTTTCAATTTTCACCAAAAGTAGACCATATGGAATTCCAACTGCCAAAATTTCAAGACTTTCAGAGTGTTTCTGCTATATTTCGTTGAGTTGAGAATTTCTAGAGATTTACATCAAGTAATTTAAATTGAACTACAAGTGTGCTCTAGTTTGGTCATAAAAATTGGGGGAAACAATTTCAAGCTTGCACATTAGGATAGTAGGTAGTGGCCACAAACAAAGGTGAAATTCCGAACATCTTGGTATGAATGGTCATCCTTGCAAGTTTGAACACAATTTGGAAAAAATATAAAGAAAATGAAAAGAGAACCTCAAAAATTGAAATCATTTTGCATGGAGCCCCTATATGCCCACTAGTCTGTTTTAGAGTGTTTTTCTGTACTTCATTGATTTAGTGAATTTCTACAGATTTACATCATGTAATTCAAATTTGAACTATAAGTGTGCTCTAGTTTGGTCATAAAAATTAGGAAGAATAATTTCAAACTTGCACATTAGGATTGTAGGCAGTGACCAGAAACAAAGGTGAATTCCCAACCTCCATGTATGAATGGTCATCCTTGTAAGTTTGGCCACAATTGAGGAAAATGGAAAAATACTAAATAATTAACATCCTTTCGCATGGAGCCCTTATATGTGCACTATTTTGTGGGAAAAATCATAAAATTGCGATATCACAAACTAAAAAGAACTTCACAAATTGACCTATCTCATACAAAGATCCATGGCTTTCAAGCAAAATGACCATGCACATGGGCATTATCATCGCATAGTCCATGATAACGTGACCATATTTGGCACAAATAAGGGTCTTAACATTCTAAACAGTAATTCCAAAGGAAGTTTCAAGCTTTGGCTAATTTTTTTCCATTTTCAAAGTGCCCAAAGTGATTTCTTTGTGAAAGAAGTAGCAGAAATAAGATTGTAAATTGTGCCCTTTCCATTTTCTCCCAAAGTAGATCACATGGGATTCCAACTACCAAAATTTCAAGACTTTTAGAGTGTTTTTTCTATATTTCATTTATTTAATGAATTGCTAGAGATGTACATCAAGTAATTCAAATTTGAACTACAAGTGTGCTCTATTTTGGTCATAAATATTGGGGAAACTAATTTCAAGCTTGCACATTAGGATTGTATGTAGTAGCCACAAACAAAGGTGAAATTACCAACCTCTTGGCATGAATGGTCATCCTTGCAAGTTTGACCATAATTTGGAAAATTAAAGAAAATAAAAAATACCTCAAAAATTGAAATCCTTTTGCATGGAGCCCTTATATATGCACTAGTTTGTTGGAAAAAATATATAAACTTGCAATATGACAAACTAAAAAAACTTCACAAAATGGCCTATCTCATATGAAGATCCATGACTTTCAAGCAAAATGTCTATGCCCGTGGATCACAATTCGCATCTCCGAGATTACGGTTTATGGTTAAAAGATTACGGTTTGTGGTCTACCCCCTATTCCTCTATGATTTTGTGTGGTACCGCTCACAATTCGCATCTCTCGACCTTCTTATACCGTCTTTCTAAAGAGTCCACCACTTATATAGATAAGATTCGTAGTCTTTTAAACCTTTTTTTTATAGAGTCCACATCAAACTACCAACCCTGTTACAATTTGTCTGTTAAAGGATTCTGTCTGCCGAGTCCCTAGAGCAGGCACTTGTGAGCAATGCGACGGAGTGCAAATTTCTCTAATTATGTAGATCAACATTAGGGATGTAGTCTAACTATATGATCTAGCTCCGTCAAATGTAATCTTTCCAGTATACAGTATATTGTATCCCACGGATAATGAACCAACTTCCTTAGATCTACAAGGGGGCTTTAAGAGGCTCGAGCCCCCCCAGCCCTACAAATTTAGTTTTTACTACTAGTTTCAAGGTCCAGTTTTCAGTCACTTGCTAGCCAAGCGCAACACATGTTTGCGTGACCCGGTCCCGGGTAGCCCAACCCCCTCTGATTTTTTCTAGATTCGCCACCGCCAGCAAGTACTAATTCCATGCTAAACATGTAAAGTAATTCAATGTGCAAATACATATTTAATTCCATAATGAGGTACTCCAAATATTAATAATTCCAAGTGGTTTGAATTTGCAGGACATATAATTCCAACAAACTCGAGCCTAAATTTAATGACTAGTGATTGTGCTTGTGCTCATGAAGCATCCAAGCACATATCAATTTTCAAGTTTCCACTCCCTATAAATGCGTCCTTGGAAGTTTCTCAAAACTGCGCCCATCGAACCCCACAAAAGATCCTGATCAAACATTGCATCATACTCCTTCCGCTCATAAATATAAGATGTTCTAACTTTTTTTAATAGGATACATATAGAGACATTTTAGTGTGTTTGTTCACTCATTTCTGTCCGTATGTAATTCATACTAAAAAATCCAAAACATGATATATTTGTTAACGGAGGTTGTAACATTTCAAATTAACAATCATAAAATACGGTCCGTTCCTAAACTCTAAAACCATACAAATTGCCAGGACCTCCCAAGGGCGAAGACAACGTGGCTCGCCGCCGGAGAAGAATCTTGACTGCTCCCTCCCATTGCCGGAGGAAGAATCTTGACTACTCCCTCCGATTGGGTTATTGGGTTTATAAGTCGGGCATGGGTTCTTATGTCTTCGATTTGATTAATGAAATATGTATAACATGCCACAAGACATTATGTGGTTAGAAACTACATTTGACAACGAATCTAAAGATATATTTTATGAAATATAATACATGTTTCCCATTAAACCAAAGACCTGAAAAACTGTGCCCGACTTATAAACCCACCGGAGGGAGTAGTTCAGGCACGGGGGCAGCATGAGGGGGACTAAGAGCAAGTCTAGTAGAGCCCTCAAACCCTCAAACCGCTAAAAATAACTGATTTTTTATAGTTTTCGTCGAAAAAAAGCCGTAGACTAGAACCCCTAAACCCTTAAACCCATAAAAAAATAGAGGTCCAACCCTTAAACATTTTCACAACCTGTACAAGTAAGGGTTGGGAGGAAAAACTCCCCCCAACCCGCACTCCTCTTGCACCCTCGCGCGGGAGGGAAGTTTCATCCCCGGCTCCTTCCGCCGCCTCGCCCCGCGCCGGCCATGGAGGCCTCCGCCGCCGCGCCCGCCCCCCGCCACGCCCGACTCGGGCCCCGCCGCCTCAAGACCCGCACCCGCCAAGACTGAGCGCGTGGCCGACGTGGTGGCGGTGACCACGTCGGGCCAAGCGGCCATGGCGGGCCTCGCCCGCCTCCTCCCGCCTCCCGGCTCCCGCCCGACTCCCACCACGGCCCCGTCCCCGCCCGGCGCGCCCCCCAAGAAGAGCTCGCGGGCGGGCTCCGGGGCATGAGAGGCTTCCTCCAAGGTCGTCGGCTCGTCCCCGGTCGTGAAGAAGCCGAGGAAGAAGCCCGCGACCCTGGCCGCGGCCCCACCCGCTGCCGTCGCCGAACCTCCTCCCGCCGCACACGAGGTGTTCGAGGAAATGGCAACCCCATCCTCGTTCATGGAACTCCTCCAAAACGCGGAGGTGGACCTCGGGGCTCCACCTCTAAAACCCTTTAGGGTTGGTGACGACTTGGAGGAAGATGAGGAGGATGAAGGGGATGACGAGGAGGAGGTGGCCGAGATAGGGGAGGAGACATTCACCGCCGCTTCCCGCCCACACGCGCGGTCGACAAACTACACCGAGGCGGAAGATATCCTCTTGGTTCGTGCTTGGGCAGCTGTGGGGATGGATGCAAGCACCGGCACCGATCAAACCAGTAAACGGTATTGGCAAAGGATCGAGGACAACTATTGTAGGATCAAGCCGAAGAGTAGTGGGTTCATCTCTCGCAGTTTTCGGTCGCTTCAAGGCCGGTGGGAGTTGATGAAGCCCGCTTGTGCTTGTTGGAGTGCGGCCATGGACCAAGTGAGGGATGCACCACCTAGTGGAACCGTGGAGAGTGACTATGTGAGTACATATCTCTTCACTATTTTGATTATGTGTGTGTACTATGTTATTGGTGGGTTCTTATGTGATTGTGTGTGGTTGATAGGAGACAATTGGCGACATGAGGTACAAGGAGATGGCCGCTTCCAAGGGCAAGCCATTCCCATTTAAGCATGTTTGGGCAATTCTTCAAACCTTTGACAAGTGGAAGTTGAGGGATCAAGAGACCGCACCCAAGAAGTCGGCAATGCTTAGGATGGATGATAGTGAAGATGAGGAGGAGAGGAACTTGGGCAAGCCCGAGGGAACCAAGAAGGGCAAGTTAAGGGTGAAGATGGAAGGAGAGGCGTCAAGCCTAAGGGAGAAGATGGAGCACATGATGAAGGCAAGAGAGGAATTGACAACGAAGACATTGGAGACGAAGCTTCTTATCACCGAGAAGAAGAAAGAGGTCAAGCTTGCACAAGTTGAAGCAAAGCGTGAAGAAGCAAAGCGCAAGGCCGACTTGGAGGAGAGGATGATCAAGCTCAAAGAGGCAAAGGTATGGAAAGAACTCATGATGGAAGAGAAGGAGCACATGATGAGGATGAAGACCAATTGCAATGGTGGAAGGACTACAAGGAGGACATCGCGGAGAGGAAGAGGATGTTCCGTGGTGCGTCCTCTACTTTTCGAGGTGACACTCTAATTAGTTGTGGCGATGGCGGTGTGGACGATGGAGATGCTTGATGGAGCCCGCATGTGGTCTAGGAGATGGCACCGAGATGCAACTTTTTGGTGATGGTGCCGATGAGAGGGGGAAGATGATGATTTTGTGATGTAAACTATTAAACCATGCATCAATGATTGTCATTTGGTAGTTTGTTTAAAGGTTGATTGTGTTCTTGTAGTCATAAATTGTGAAATGTCAAATGATAGATTTAAAGGTTGGGGTTGAGGCAAAGACTAGAACCCTCAAACCCAACCCTTAAAGCAATTTAAGGGTTGGGTTTGAGGGTTCTAGTCTTTGCCCCTGTTTTTCAACTCTTAAAAGTGTCAAAAACTGGCACTCCTCAACCCTTAAAACTGTTTTAAGGGTTTGAGGGTTCTACTAGACATGCTCTAACAGTGCAGCATTGGGAGGACGAAGAAGAACAACAATCCAATGGTTGGAAGAGGGGGAGACAGCAAAAGAGCAAACCGACAGAAACTGGAAACAAATTTCAGGCGCCTGACCTACAGGCTAAACAAATAATCATTAGTTGCAACACATCATTTTGGCAGGCACATTTATGGCGCTGCTATGCACTCGAAGGCACATCCAACCATTCAGAAGAAGAAAAATGAACTGTGACATGACAAATTCTCTCTCCTAAAGACTCGAATGAAAATAACACCAAAATGTTTGCAGTGGTCCTCTATTTATTGGCACCATATGTGTCTAGCTGATAGCAGCGTCCTTCTTGCCTCATCTGCATACAAGAAACGGTAATTAGTTTCGCTGCAATCGAAAATGGAGAGAAGATAAAACAGAGAGCATAAAAAATCCTCCAAGAAGGCAATACACAGGACAGGTGTTGAATTTCAAGCTCTAAATGGATGTTTACACTTTTGACATTACAGGGGGTTTGGACACAAGAAATATCCTAGTTACTTACGCAACAAAATATCAACAAATCAATAACCAATCCCACAAAACAGAGAAGCTGATAAAGATTCATGTGACAGACCTGCGATGCTTGCAGCAGAAAAATTGGCAGGTATGTTAGCTTCAGATTCGACGGATGCCTTTGCAACAGCAATCCCAACCGCAACACTTTGCATAATATCCAATCCGCCACATAGAGATGAAAGGAACCCACCAACCAAACAATCGCCCGCGCCTGTGAGGCTGACCACTGAGGCAGATGTTGCAGGTAAATGGAAAACACAAGTTCTGGAAGAACCTTCTCTAGACAAATTAACAGGCGTGCTGGATAGAGAACATCCCTCCAATTTTTCAAGTAGCTGAGTTGAGAAAGGTGTCACTTTACACCTTTTCTGATCCTTCATGAAGTTGACGTGCTCTCTGCAACATATGAAAACACCATTCGAGCCAAGTGTCACCAGGAGAAGCTTGATGCCCTTTTCGAGAAGAAAAAACATTGCTGGGCTGAGCATTTCAAACAAATAATCTACAGATTCTGCTTTGTTGCTGCACTGCTCAAGTTTGACGAAGTTGTATTTCCCTGGAGTAGACAGTGCGTTTGCCATGGCAATAAGCTCAATCTCATTCGGGGAAGTGCAAGTTATCTGAATCATCATAGAAAATCAATAAGTAAACTTCAAATATAATGGGAAGAGAAGTGCATTTACCGCGTAGCTCTTGCCCGGACTCCCTAAAACTACTTCAACTACAAAACCATCCAACTACCAAAACTGGTGCGAAACCAAAACTTGGGTTGGTTGGTTAAACATCAATGACTCCCGCCGCGTTGGAAACAACATCACTGACTGTTTTCTGAGTAGACAGCCACATCACTGTTTTTTTTTCTGAGTAGACAGCCGCATCACCGAATTTTGCCATCTAGATATCAACACACCACGGTCCCAAATCACCTTCTCTCCACCTTCGTCTGCTTTCTACATGTGCCCCTGCTAGTTCAAAACGATACACACATTTCTTACCCATGAAATTTGAACAGTCATGCCGATCAGCACTTGTTCTAATGGTTGGAGGGTGCAAAGTAAACACTTTTGGAATCAAGGGGGTGCTTTCTCGAATCAGCCAAGGGCATAATTCTTCCCATATACATACTAAAAAATGCTTACTCAATCATTTGCACTCACATGTTCCGCAATTGGTGCGATTCTTGAACTTTTTACCACCGAGACAGGCTCAAATAACACAGGCACCCCAGATTCATATGCTACTGAAACAAATAACACAATATAGTGTTTATCACTAACTTTTGACCCTACTCCAAAAAATACAATATGAAGAACATAACACCGGTAATAATTGGGACATTCAAGTTAAACTTTTTGGGGGAAGCTCCTCAAAAAATATGGTAAGAAGGGAGATAGGAGTTCACAAGTATACTAAAAGGTAATGTGGTGCAACAACAATGCCTTTATATAAGAAAACACTCCCTCCATATTAGATTACAGATCGCATTTTTTTTTAGCACACAGATTAAGAAGCATTTAAAACTAGACCTGAGGATAAAAAGGACAGCCTTCAAGGAAAAGTACATGCAGGAATAGAGCTCGGGCATGTAGAGACTTGAAGGCATGCAATGGAGAGAGATACTTAAGCTCATTCGAAGTTGGGTCACTTCATGGTACACCATGAGGGGGAAATGCATTAGAGGGCAGAATGAGTAACCAAAACATTCTGGTGGCTTACAAAAAATGCAGCTGGAAACTATGCGACCTGTAATTTGAAATGGAGAAAGTACTAAAGACCAAGATTTCAGTTGCCGACGGCCCCGTTTGGCCCTGAATTTATCAAATTAGGTTTTGAATTTGAATTTTGAAAGAAAATATCAGTTAGCTTCAATACATCAAATAAGTGCAAATTTAGTTTGAAAAATCCTCCATGATAATCTTAGGTTACCACTGGTAACCATTATTCTTGGTCCCAAAACTGCCACTTATGGTAAATAAAATTTTCTCTATCCAGTATCCAATACACATGCATACAAAAACTAAATAAGTTATCGCCTCCAGAAGATAATAAAGGGATGTAACAACTTACTTTTGCAAGCAGCTTGAAGTGACTCAGGAGATAAATTGGCATCAAGCATTAGTAGAGGTGCAGTGGAGATGCGATGGTAGAACTGATATATCCAGCTAGGGGTAAGAAAAGTTTCCTGCCCCAAGAAAACAGAGATAAATATAGTGGTAATTAGCAAAAAGCCAAACACTAATGTTCAATGTAAGGAAACAGTACACATTTAGTTGAATAATTCTTACAACTGCTTGCACACTCGCGACACCAGCAAATAATTCTCCATTCCCATCAAATACATTTGACACTACTGGGGTTGTAACATCAGGAACCTGCAGTATTCCTACTTAAGTGCTGTGAGATAATGTTAGCTAATAGAAAATAACTAAAGATCATTTAAAGGGGCAAAAAGAAAATGAAAAAAACCTTGACAATTCATGAACGGCATTCACAGTGAAATAATAAATTAAAGATGCTTCTATAAAGAAGATGTCATATTATCACAAGAACAATTGAGACCCTCAAGTTGCTGCACGAGAATTGAAGGTCTTGTCTTAGAAACTGCAATAGGGAGAGCAACCAGGTGGCTCATGAACTAGCTAGGCTAGCTAAGTACTCTCCCCCAAGTATCTGGATGGATTCTCCTCCAAATGAGGTGGTTCCCTTGGTTGTAAATGATGCTACTCTATTGACTGAATGAAGGGGAAAACAGGTTTTCAAAAAAAAAACTGCAATGAGATCTTCGAAAGACTTAGTCTTAGCCAATTAGTTAATTTATTATCGCTTGATTGAGGCAATTATTTAACAGAATGATCTCTTCATTCAATATTAGGGCCCATCCTGAGCTTTCTCAACAAAACATTATTTTACTCCCTGCGCTGTTTCAGGAAGGATGCTCCAGAACCCGTGTTGTATCTTTTTACAATTTGACCATCGCTAGCTTACTATCTACATATTTATACCGGATATACAAAGGTCACAATACTAAATTTGTTGTGGACAGAAGTTTCACAACATTATAATTTTATTCAATTATACACATAAAATTTCCCTAAAAAAATACTCCCTCCGATCCATATTAATTGACTCCTTTAGTACAACTTTGTACTAAAGGAGCAAAAATTAATATGGATCGGAGGGAGTAGTCAAAATAATATACTGGAAACCAAGAAAAGAGCAGCATACTTTTCAAAAGAGCCAAGCGAGCAATACATAATTATCACAAACAAAGTTAACAGCCTGGTCTAAAGATCATTTCACTTATCATTTAGGTGTAGTCCAAACACATAGTTTAGTCAGTTAAAACTTTTTATTTAGCTGATTATATCCAAGTGCAATTTTTTTTAATTCTTTTAGGTTCACAGAAAACTCACAGAACTTTATTTTGCCTCAAAGGTGTTACATCCAGTTATCAACAAATAGGAAGGTAACTCACATGTTATGTACTCTTAATTTGCAGCATTTAACCAGTTTGTACCCTTTGATGGATTGCACAATATCTGACATATTGCTTACATGCTCACTACAGTATGTCGTAGTGAGATGGGTACATGTGAAAGTGCATTTATTAATGACAAGGCAATTAAGAGGACTATTGGTTTATCAAGTTCAGTTCAGGACTTGGTCCATTTTGATGTGAAAACATCAACAGTGATCCCTATTTTTGCACTGGCAAGTGGTTGTTTCTTTACTCTCGTGGTTTGTAATTTCTAGTTTTTCTAGTGGATCCATGATTCAGATTGAGTTTAAGGACAATTGTACTATCAAGAGGAGTGCAAGCAAATAGCTAGGGATGAACCCTATCTCAAGATCCACAACCAAATCCCCAAGTTTTCCACTCCAAACACTTCATTCCTCAAATTTTCCTACATCCCGATACCTCCAAGTATTCCTACTTGTTACTACCAAGCCAGTGAGTTGTGAGTGATTCCCAGGACAACCGAGATTTTTTTCCGGTACCACTGAGCTTTTGTCCTACCAAGTGTATCTCTGTTAGCTCTGGTATCTCTGAGCTTAACCTTGTCTAGCAATTACGAGCACCTCTCATTTGCTTCGGCACAGCGTCTCGGTATAGGTCCGGTATTTCCAAGCCAAATCTTTCTGGCATCTCCAAGCAGAGACTTGGCCGTTTCTGCACCCTTCCATTCCAGGGCTTCCTCTATTGACCCCGGCACTTCCGAGAATTATCACTTCCGTACCTCTGAGCAAGTTGATCCTTCATGCAGAAATGAACTACTCCATTGTCCAGTACCTCTTGTGTCTTTTGCATGCGGTACCCCTGGGTATTTGGATTTTCAAGAGGGTTACTCGACAGCCAGTACTTCCGAATGCCAGGCACCTACTGCCAGGTTTTCTGTTCGGTACTACTGAGCAAGTTGTAAGCTATTGTGCAACGGTCAGATTTCTACTTTTTTCTATACTCCTTCCGTTTTTGTATACAAGGCCATTACCTCATTTTTTAGATACCAAGAAAACAAAACCAACTAATAAATAGCAGGATTAACTGTGTGGAAAACCTCTCATGCTCTTGGCTAATTAAACATGTGCATGTGGTGCCTCTTTCTCTATGGCTGCATGCAACTTTTGCATTAGTAAGCACCATCATACAAGGCAAAAATCAAATCAATTCTTCTCGGGAAGAGATAGTGGTATTGTATAGATGCAAATTGCATTTTTGATAGTGGCCTTGCAGACCCCCACACCACTGAGTAGGCAAGCATTTTTTGAGCGATTTTTCAGAGGGTTTGAAGGCAGAACTCCACCACCTCTTGGACCACTTAGTGCTCCATCATTTGATCCTTAGTGAGAGAGACCCTATGGATTCTTGAGAGAGTTGATTGAAGATCTTTTGAGTTCATCCAAGTGACTGTCCTTTTCTTGTTACTCTTGGAGGGTGTGCGCCTCCTAGACGATTAGGAGTCACTTGATAGCCTTCAAGGTGTGAAGGAATCAAGAGTTTGTAGAAGGCCTAGTGATTGCCTTCTCCGTGAAGATCAACCCCGGGTTAGGCTTTGACCTTCGTAGTATCAAGCCATGGTGACATAGGTGGGCAAGAGGCTTCGTGGGACCTTAGTGGTCGACCTTGCTGAGGCCTTGGTGTGGCTTAGGAATTTGTGTTTGAACCTTTACCAACGAGGAGTAGGATTGCATCAACAATCTGAACCTCAAGAAACCATCGTTGTGTTTGATGTGTTTGCAATATCTTTTCCCTTACTCCTAGTTACTTGCAATTTTCGCTTCCACACTCTTATCTTGTTGTAGTCTTGTTGTGTAGGCTCCCCTAGGCAACCTTGGTAGAGAAGTTTTAAACTTGATCACTTAAATTGGACGTAGATTTTATAAGGTCTATTTACCCCCTTCTAGACCATAACCTCGACCCTACAACACGACTAACACCGAATTTGGCATCGGGTGGTTGTGAGCTATTTGATCACCGCGGTGGGGCGGGGCGGGGGTGGTTTTCTAGTCCCACTGCAGTTAGAGCTTTAATTTTGGTTTGTTGTACCAAACTGTAGGCCTGTACCATTGCATCACAAATAAGCACAGAGCAAATTGCCAAACAACATTTAGCCAGTGGAGAACCAGGAACTAATTGTAAAGGGAAAATATTCAACATATTAGCAACATACAAAATAAATATTGCAACTGGGTTTACCACAACACCGAAAATGCATACAAATATATGATGTGATATCACGATCAGTACGGAAAGATAGATAACTTCACACTTACCATCTGTACATAGTCCAGCTAACCTCCAATACTTCAATAGAAAATCCCCTTTAGCAGAATTAACAAAAAGTATTGGATCAAATTTTAGCTCAAGGCAGGAAAAGTGAAGAGTATTCTGACATGAGTACATTTAGTTATTAGAAAAACTAGGTCAACATAAGTATGTTATACCTGCCATATCATCTCCAATGACACTAATCATGAGTGGTTGAGTCCCAAGCTTAGCCATGCACTCAGCAATATTTCTAGCTACTCCCCCACCGATGTACTTAACCTATGAAGTTCAAATACATCATCAAATGGTATTCGATTCAAACTTTTCTTGTTATAAAAGGACAGCCCGGTGCATGTAGCTCCCGCTTGCGCAGGGTCAGGGGAAGGGTCCGACCACTTTGGATCTATAGTACGCAGCCTTTCCCTACATTTCTGTAAGAGGCTGTTTCCAGGACTTGAACCCGTGACTATATGACAGAAATAATGCAAGCACGCAAGCTATATGTCTCGACCTAAGAATGAATAACATGCATATAATATCAACCAAAATAGATAGGCGTTCAAAATAATTACACATACATAATAACAAGGATGAAGTCTTTTACTAATAAGAGATCAAATATGACAGAACTTGTAGTTTTTATGGACTAAGTTTGGGGTAAAATTATCTGCAGATGCCGATACCTCTCATGATCGGCAGAAGTTCGGCCAAAAATCACGAAATCAACCAGTTCGGTTGGTCACAAGAAAAGGGTTAATTTTAGCTAATAAAATCACTCTAATTTGAAAATCTAGGGTTAAGAAATCTGTGGAAAAGCATTGTCTTCGGTGGGGGCAAAATATTTTTTGAAACCAAAAATTGTTTTGCCTGGTCAGACGAGGAATCTTGAGGTTTGCCAAGTTTACGGTTAGCACAACGACCAGACTAAAAGTGTGAAAGTAGAGACTTTTGCGATGGATCCTTGAAAACTCAAGCCCATAGTAAGAATATGTGAGGGGATATATCCTAGCAAAGCCTACTTTGACAGAATTAGGCTACTGGTCATGGCTGATCCAAACGTCGCACCGCACGCTTATACCTCGCATCATTCAATCCAGCAAAATATCATGTGATCCAAGCTATCAATTGGTGGAAATGAGGAGTGTGTTTTAAAGCAAGATGATGATTTACCATCCCAGGAACGGTGGTGCCAGGATGTGGCGGCACGGACGGCTTCGCGTGGATGTCCAGCACCATTCCGCCGATGATCACCGGGATCTGTCCTGCCTCCGGGGCGCTTAGCTGATTCTGAGCACGAAATGGGACCGATTAAGCAAGACATGATACGAGTGAGTTAGGAGGGGACTTGGTGGGATGGCAGGCTGGGGCCTCTAAGAGATAGCTCGTACCAGGCTAAGGACGGGCGGCGGCCGAGGGAGGAGATGGCGGCGGACGGCCTCCATCCTCCGGCGGGAAGACGAGGCGGCGGCGTCGGTCATGGTGACGGCCGAAGGCGTGGAGATGAAATTTCGGGCCGTGGGGAGTGAACGGGGAATTGGGAATAGCTGGACGATGAAATTGCAAAGGTACGTCTGTGGGGCGTTTGGTAGCCTCCATTCCCCCTCAGGCCTCGACCACGTCCACCGAATGCAAATTTGGCTCGTTTGAATGTGCGTTTACTGTTTGGTCTATAACACAAATCTTACAACAGCACATCTCAGTTAGGCGCGTTAATAACGACTGAATTAGCCAATTTCTCTTAACCAAGCTCGCGGCATGCACGGGAGGGGAACAAGGCGTCAAGCGATGCGAACTCGCGCGCCTTCCCGAAAACACAGCAGGAGGAATTGGGTCACCTCCCGCCGAAATCGGTCATCTTATTTACCCCTTCGGCTCCGCCAAAACCCCCGCCACCAACCCCCTTCCCCATCCGAATTCTCTGTCCAATTCGGATTCTTCACCGACGAGAAGGTAAGCAGAGTATCTTCTTTGGTCGGTTGTAGAAGGCGACGACGATTTGTCTTCCTGCTCTTCTCCGACACCCTAATGCTCCAGTTGGAGATAGAGCACTACCAAGGCCACACTACAGTTAGCTCACATATCACTGGTTAAACTTGTTTAGTTTCTCTAACATGCCAAACACAACTAACAACATTGTGTTTCTTCGTTAGGTCCACCCCAAGGACGCTAAATTCCTCAACACTTTCATCCAGAACTACTCGAAGATGCAGTAGATATTCTCGGTTGGCTACCGGCAAGCATGCCATGGGCTCTAGCGAGCATATCAGTTCGCCTATGCCTACGCCTGAGTATCCAGATACCCACGAGTCCGAGACCAACATCCTTGATGGTCATGAGAAGGTTGTTGACCATGTTCCTGTTGTTGAAAGGAAGAGGAAGAGGGGCGGCTTGATGGATGAGGAGCCGGGCGTCTTTAGCAGCATGACTGAGGCTGTCAAGGAAGTGGCAACTGCCATCAGGGAGAGCAAGACCGTCGACGCTCACCCTTCCATCTACAGTTCCGTCATGGAGATGGGTGGCTTCGGTCAGGAGGCTCTGATGGCGGCTCTTAGCCACCTACTGAACATCATGGCACGGGGGCTTGGGTTCGTTGGCATGGGGGGGTCATAAGGTGCTATATCTTGGGACATTGCTGGGCTAGCACTACTACTAGTGTTGCTTATGGTGGGGGTGATGACGTGCATGATGATGATACACGACGCCGACGATGATGATGTACATCTTATTGTACATAGGGCTGAAAAATTGTTGTTGGCCTATATATTTTGATGAGGTGGTATATACGAACCCATCGTGCTAATGGTGAATTGATAGGATTACACCATCTGTTAAATGTGGTGGTAGGATAACATCATAGTAGTTAGGACGAACTTGTTCTGCCTTTTGGGGTATAAGATTATGCATGCCTATGTTGTTTCTGTTTCATATGTTGTGTTCATTTGCTTGCTGCTTAATTGTTGCTTTTTTTATCATGCTAGGTGAAGTGGTGCGTGGTGTACATAGGGAGGGTTCCACGAGTTTACCGTTCATGAGTCATGAACAAGTGACCTATTACAAAGACAACTGCTTCAAAAGTTTTATGACCAAGCGAAAGGCAGAGGATGCCTAGTCCGACTTTATGCTCTCCTGGTCAGTTTGGGCTGTGTGAGATGAAGACAACGTCATCATTCAATTCGTTCTGATTGTAGCGTCGTTTTATTGGCGTGATAATTGTGATCATATATAAAATGCAATGAGCACTTGTTAGGGTGGTAGATGCTAACAGTATACACAGCCAAATGTGTGAAACCAAATATGTAAAATAGTGCATCAGAAGAGCCATATGCAGGCAACCAAACGCGTGAGGAAGAAGGGATTGGCGCTTTCATGCAGATTGGCCATATGTAAGCTACCAAACTATGTGCCGAACATGGTTTTCTACCTGCATTACCTCAGCCTGTCTAAGTTGAGCCAAAGACATAAAAAAAAAAAAAACAGTGCAGGCTAACAGCCGCCTCCGACGTGTGTGCAGTGATGCAAACGTCTTGCCAAAACCTGAGCATGATATCTGACAATTCATCTCCTACACGCACCCCTCCTATGTAGTAGTAGTAGTAGTAGTTTCCATCACTGGCTTCTCTCGTGGTGACAAGAGCCCTTCGGTACAGCTTGGGAAACAAAGGTACCCAAAAAGAGAGCCACCATCCGGTTGCTTCCGACGAAGAGTCGCTTTTATGCTGGACTTCATCGGCAACCGGTGAGCAGGGTGTGGATTGAACTGCCCGCAGCCGCCTTCTTCTTCTGCGGCTGAAAACCCACCATCACAGGGTTAAAATACATACACACATCACAGGTTATGGGAGTGGCAGTGCTGGGCAAGCCCACAGGTACCTTCTGGTTGTTGAAGAGGTCCTCTGCGATGGACTCCATTTGTTTTCGCCGCTTCTCCTCTCTCATGAAATCATTCAAGGTACCCTTTTCATAATCAGATTCTCTACGGAAAGGAAACAGAATAAGGTAAGCCTTTTAGTGCCAAACCTACTGATGAATGTCAAATTCCAACAGAAGTCATCATGATCTTACCTGTATGGTTCTTGTGCACATGGAATAAGGGCCTTGAAGCTGTTTCCAGACACGGTTTGCCTCTGAAAAGTCGAAGGTCAACGATTCCGCTGTGTTAGCATTCAACTCTTTGTGCCAAAAAAGACCACATGAGCATACAGAACATACCTTTTTGAATCGTTTGAAGTTAACGCCTCCAGTTTCTGTTGACACGGTAGGAGCTGGCCGAAGGACCCTTTTGACAATCAGATCTTGACTGAAAATAACATGACAAGTCTCTTCCCTGGTACTATCCAAGTTCTCATCCTTAGGCGCCTTGTTCACGAAAACAGCATCACAAGCCTCATCCTGCACCACCTTGTTGATAACCTGAACATGCGCACCTCCAGCTTTGAACCCAGAAATTGTTGTTTTCTCTATGACCTGAACATCCTCCTCCATGGGTTCCGAAATTTCTTCTTTCTCCAGGTCGTTCTGAATATTGATGCTGACGTTTGTTTCTTCTAAATTTACAGCACTCACACTGCTTGTAACTTTACTTTCTGCTTTATCGTCAGACATATGCAGAATATGGTGCTGAGACTTGCTAGCAGCAACAGTATGATCAGATATTGCAGTATCAGTTTCAACATCAGAATCCGCCACAATAGTTTCATCCGTTGTATTGGAGGATGCAATCATGTCTGGCAAAAAAAATTTACATTTGTAGGTTCAATAAGGCTGGTTGTATATATATGCTACTGCTTAATGTTAAGATGTCCAATTTCTTGCACGTTCTCCAAAAATGCATATGCATGGAACTTTTAATACTTACAAGCAGGTGGTTCAATAGCAGCTGCTTCCAAGCGACCAGACAATATAGCAGCAAATAGCTTCACGTCAGTGGTCTTGGACAAAGGAAATAGAGGACGCATCTTACTGAACTCCAAAGGAGATTTTGCAGGAACAAGAAGAATTTGTTGGTCACTGTCTCCAGCTCCAGAGTCCTGTTAATTTCATGCTTAAGTCATTCATCTGTTTGCACCTCCCGTAAACGAAGAGTACACACCCACCAATAACAAGATAAATCATCATGCAAATAGAGGCAATGAAGCAATCACATAAGGTAGCACCGGAATAAGTAACTGACATTATTATCAGCTCAAGCACTCTTCATCTAGAATTTGGGTGCCTTATGTTTTTAAAGAGAAAATGCATTATTCCTCAAAGTATCCTCAAAAGAAAAAGAAAAAAAAATTATAACATATTAGAACACTTACCTGGCTGTTAGCACAAAACTCCTCGATACTGAGATATTTTGATCCAGTTGATTCCAGTAGCTCTTGTATTTTCTCTCCAAATTTATACTGCAATTGAATATCGTTAGTCAACAGCAAAACGCCTGACGATATCCTTTCAACTTTAACATACACCACCTTTTCTGAAGACCCCAGGATAAAAGTATGGCCTGCTAGGCAATTCTCCATGAGCTTGTTCTCAACCATCTTTATATCCATCCCATCAAGAGTCAAGTTTGGAATATATCTGGATCAAGTACCATGAATATATCACCATCTGTTGTTACGGGAGAACCACAAGTTGATGCAAGAATCAACAGAAACTACAACTCAGGTGCTGAAGGTTGCCCACAGCTTACTGTGTACAAGAAGGGATCTCTGTGTGTATGTTCTTTTCAGCCATCGCCTGAAACAGATCAAAACAAGAACTCAAACCTGAAATATACATATGAATAAGAAAGTGTAAATGACACAAGTGAAATAGTTGATCATTGCTATATAATTTACAGAATCACACCAGAGGACCTCCTCTGTCCATCTATATGCATTAATTTTATTCGCATAATTCAGGTTCTCTGGCTAAAAAATACCATACGAGCATCCAAGCAATGCTGCAGGAGGGGCAAAGGAAAGTACCTTGAACCAGTTTCCCAAGATGATTGGCTTTTTTGTGATGATTGCATCAAGGAGCTCAGGTGTCAATGGAGATGATTCATCCACAAGAACATGTGTACATGTATCAATCCACTTACGAGTAACATATGCACCTTAGAAGGATAATACCGACATCAAAATTAAGTAGCAACAAGCATGGCAAAACCTATGCTTACTAATGAACCGACAGCAAGTACATCATACAAGTGTAGTTACCACTAACCAATAGATGTCATGACTGCCTGCAATGATCGATCAATTCGTGCTGACTTTTTGCCATGAAAAAAGACCACTATGGGGATAAACGAGAACCTGTCAGGAATATCAACAGAACTAAGTGCAACTTATACATCCACCATTTCAACGAAAGCACCAGTACATATATGAAATAAGCAAAAAAAACATTAAAAATGATTGCATGCATTGACAATCATTTCTTACAGATAGTTGCATGTGCTAATTAAAAAAAGATGTGTGAGTTGGGAAGAAGGCACAAGCATACCGTTGCCCCATTTTTCTTTTATACTAACCTGAAGGTCATGTTGCCATTTCCGAAAGTCACGGTATC
Organism: Aegilops longissima; assembly: GCA_021605205.1. Taxonomy (NCBI): domain Eukaryota; kingdom Viridiplantae; phylum Streptophyta; class Magnoliopsida; order Poales; family Poaceae; genus Aegilops; species Aegilops longissima. The sequence continues at coordinate 291,366,508 of CM038676.1, forward strand.
GCCATCGGAAAGCACCACAACTTCATCCTTACGTAGACGACTGCCCTGGGTCCCCTGTACCTTGTTGACAAATGTGCCGTATTTTGAGCGATCAACTACACTAACACATGAAGGGCTTGCTGGAGCACCAGAACGTGGCTCCCAGGCAACCATCTTTTCAACTGCTATCTCCGCATGCACTCGGGATATCGATGTTTCTGTTTGAACGATATCGCAATCTGTAGCAGAAATGCTGGTGTTAATCTACAGTCTCTTACATGATGTTCAATGTATACTGATAGTCTATGAATTCCAAATCACATGCTACTATATTCACAATCTATCAGTTCTAGAGGCTTGCACAAATGGAGACGATATCAACTTTACTGAAAAGAAGAGTGTGGCTCTTGTCCTTGATGGTCTAGTAAATACAGTAGCAAAGATAAAAATCCTTGACTATAGACCGCATTTCGGACAAATGAAGAGACAGGACACAAATTAAAATCGTAGGAATCAATCAGCATATCTGAATCCCAAAAGGGTCTTTCTAGGACAAATCTAGATGTGATCTAACCTGATCTCCACTATGTTTGTGGTCTATTTTTTTTGTCCCAGCTTTTTTTTATTATCCTTGTTGCTGCCTTATTTGTGGGAGGTTAGATGTGACATCGTTAGAAAACATCTAGATGTGAATTAGACAAACTGATCCCGAAACATCATCTCCTTTTTTCCATCCTGCCAAGAGGTTGTGTACAGGAACTCAACGATTAAACCGCTAACACAGCTATCGTATCACCAACCTATGTACTGACCAGTAATTGCACGCAGAAACAAAACCTGAATGAACTAACAAGCCTTAAACAACAGACCTTTGCGGCCGACCGTGTACGTCCCGGCGGCGGAGATGTAGTACTTCTGCGCCCCTGCAAGACCCCATGGAAACCATTCATCACCAAACTGAAAGGAAAAATCTGTGCACTACGAGGTCTGCGGAGGGGGTGGCACACCGCGCTCTGTGCCGACGGGGGTCAGCGCCCAGACCATCTCTCTCTCAAGACCTCTTCACTCTCGTCTAGGATAGAGTCCCGGGGGCCTTTGCAGCGGCGCTGGGTGGTGGCCGGCGGGGGTTTGGTCCAGATGTTCCGTGGCGGCTGCCGGCGTAGCGCGATGGCCGCCTGAGACGGCACGCGCGGTGGTGGGAGCGAGTCGTAGTGTTGTGAGTACGTCTCTGCTGAGAGAATACGTATTCGGGAGTTTCTGTTTGTGTTCGATCTGGGCCGGATGGACCGATAGCCTAGCTGAGTAACTGGGCTTGGGATCACGACGGTGTAAATTCATTGCAGCTCGTTTGTCTCAAAAAAAGATGTTCTCATAAAGTCAGTAGCCCAAGCCATTCCGGTTTACTCTATGTCATGCTTTAAACTTCCTAGGGGTTTGTGTGATCACATCAAGTTTATTATCAGGAAATTCTGGTGGAGGTGCAAGCAAGGCGAGCGAAAGCCGGCTTGGGTATCTTGGGACGTGATGACTCGGCCAAAACATTTGGGAGGCCTTGGCTTTAGGGATCTCGAGATTTTTAATTTGGCTCTGCTTGCTAGACAAGCATGGAGGCTCCTCCCGGAACCAACAAGCCTGAGTGCAAGATTACTGAAAGCTGTTTACTATCCGGATAAGTCTATTCTTAATGCGGAGCTGGGCGCTAGACCCTCCCAAATTTGGCGTGCTATCTTGGAGGGGAGAGATTTGCTACAACAAGGCATTATACGACGGATTGGTAATGGGCAAACTACAGATATTTGGGCTGACAATTGGATACCAAAGGAGATGGCACCACGGCCGATCACGTCGCTAGTGGCAAACCCTCCAAGTTACGTGTCGGAGCTCCTAATCCCAGCGACAGCATCATGGAATGAGGCCCTGATCCGTAATGTTTTTCTGCCTATTGATGCCAATGCTATATTGAAAATCCCGGTTTGCACTCGCAACATACCAGACTTCTGGGCTTGGTATCCAAAGAAGAAAGGAAACTTCACTGTTAGTTTAGCTTATAAATTCCTCCAAAAAACTAAGCTACAGAGGGAAGAGTGGCTCGAAGGAAGGAGTGGATCCTCTAACGTTGAACAGGAGGAAAAATCATGGTGTTTGTTATGGAAGCTAAAAGTGCCGTCTAAGGTCAGGATATTTCTCTGGAGGCTTGCTCATCACTCACTACCAACGACGGACACTTTGCATAGGCGTAATATGGCGGTATAGTCTACATGCCCTCTGTGCGGCTGTGTTGATTCATGGAGACATGCACTAGTGTCGTGCACGATGTCCCGCTGCGTGTGGGCTTTAGCAGATGAGATGCTTGTTTCCAAAATGTCGGAGAACTTGGAAGCTAATGCTCGGATTTGGTTGTTTCAGTTGAATGAATCCTTGGACCATGAAAGTTTCACTCGGCTGGTAATCACACTTTGGTCCATATGGTATGCAAGGAGAAAGGCTATATATGAATCAATATTTCAAAGCCCGCAACAGACCACATCTTTTGTGAACAAATACATTGATGAACTGGGTCAGTTGAATGCCAGGAAGGAGCATCAGATAACACAAATAGCATCATCTGCCCAGCAGAAGAGGTGGCTGCCACCTCCGAATGGCAAGGCAAAGTTTAATGTGGACGGAGCGGTGGCCAGGTCTCGGCGTGGAGGGGCTGCTGCAGCGATATGCCGGGATCAGGACGGCCTATACTTGGGTTCATCGGCGGTCGTATTTCAGGGAGTCACCGATCCAGCGATGCTCGAGACTTATGCGTGCAGGGAAGCTTTGGCATTTTCAGAAGATCTTGCGACAACCAACATATGTGTGGCCTCTGACTGCCAAGAAGTGATCAATGGCATCAACAGGGGGACAGGAGGTCCCAACGCTGCACTTGTACATGAAATAATGCTTCGTTGTAATAGTTTTACTTCTTATTCTTTTATTCATGAGCGTAGAAACCACAATTATGAGGCTCACAATCTCGCCAAGTATGCTTGTACCCTAGGACTAGGTAGACACGTCTGGTTGGGCAATCCTCATGACCCAAACCTTGTACCTATGTCACTTGTTCTTGAATGGATAAAGTTTGGCAAGAGTTCTTAAAAAAAAGTTTGTCTCAAAAAAAGAATGCAGCTCGTCGTCGGGAAAAGGAAAACTCTTTCTTTTCATCAGCTCTAAAAACAAAACTTGAAGTACGTGCTCGTACAGCCGATTTTGTTATTGCTTCCTGGTCAAAGGTTTCCATGAAAAGAGGAGGATGGTCTTGCCTCCCGACGGGGTTTGTTAAACTTAACTTGATGTTTCTTTTGACCATGATTTACTTAGGGATACGATGGGGCGGTTTTAAGAGACGACAAAGGTAGATCCATCGCTCGGGAAATGGTAAGATTAACTGGTGCGCGGATGTACTGATGGCTAAAGCTCTTACCCCAAAAAATTTGGTCTATCGCTGGCGCAAGGGACAGGAAGCAACCACATTATAATATGTAGGTGATCGACACCATGAAGGAAGGAGGACGATCATCGGGGGCAGCTGCGGCAATTTTTTATGATTGTTTTAATTTGCTTGTGATTTTTCTATTTCTAAATTCGAGCATAGTAATGGAGAAGCAAACAAAGTTGCTCAGAACTTGCCAAATTGGCTAGATTTTCGTTCATTTCTGAATGGTTCGAGGAGCCAAATAGTGAAATCGTACCAATTCTCATAAATGACGTAATTGTTGTTTCTAATGAATAAAGCTCGAGTTTCTTTAAAAAAACTTGAAGTACCAAAAGAAACTCTTTTTATTCTCAGAAAAACTGAACCTCTTTTTGAAAAAAAAGGGATGCAAGTGATGTTGGCAACTCAAAAAATTACACTTTCAAGTACTTACATGATAGAGCTTGGAATAAGGTCAAGGGATGGATGGAGAAACTATTGTCTGCTCGTGGTGGTGAAAAAGACGTTCTAATAAAGTCAGTTTGCTTAGGTTGTCCCTGTTTATTTCATGTCATATTTCAAACTCCCTAGAGGACTATGTCATCATATTAACTCACTGATCGGGAAGTTCTGATGGGGAGCAAGGAAGAAAAAAGAAAAGCCAGCTGGGTTTCCTTGGAAGTAATAACAAGGCCCTAGTACATGGGAGGCCAAGGTTTCACAGACATCAAACTTTCTAACCTAGCTCTATTAGCGAGACAGGCCTGGCATATACTCCAGGAACCAAACTCTCTAAGTGCTAGAATTCTAAAGTTAAAGAATTTCTCAAATATAGAGTTCCTGCAATCTAAATTGGGCAGCTCACCGTCACAGGTTTGGCGTACAACTTTTGAAGACAGGGGCATTCTTACTCATGGGTTAATTCGTAGAGTTGGCAATGGCCAAACGAAACACATATGGCGTGAAAGCTGGTTGCCTCGGGATTTCAACATGAGACCCATCACAAACCAAATAGGCAGCCCGTCTCAAATGGCGAGCGAGCTAATATTACATAATGAGGCAAACTTGAATCATGCAATAGTCAGGAACACATTCATAGCCTTCGACGCCAAGGCAATTCTTGTTATACCATTATGCACCACACCGGTTGACGACTTTTGGACATGGAGTCACGACCCTAAAGGCGTTTTTCCGTTAGATCAGCTTATCATATGCTGGTCAGAATGAAGATCCGGCGGGAGACGTGGCTAGAGGGCCGAGGAGATTCGTCCAATGCTGAAACGGAGCAAAAAAATCTTGGTGTAATATGTGGAAGGATTAAGTGCCCTAAAAATCAGAATTTTTCTTTGGACACTAGCATGGTAATCTATCCCGTCAGCGAACCTGCTCCATTCCCGTAACATGACAACCACAAGTAATTGCACTCTACATGGAAGCGAGGACGCATGGTGAAATTCATTGGTGGAATGCACTATGTCTAGATGCGTTTTGGCGCTTGAAGACGAAGATTTTGTGAGTATCATCAGCAATACAACTGAACTTGACGCAAGACGATGGATTTTTTCTACCATGGAGACACTCCCGCACAAAGACTTGATCCGGGTGTTGGTGCCACTCAAGGAGGAAGGCGATCCACGAAAATGACTTCCTAAGTCCCAGTGTTGCATTCATTGATCGTTTCACATCCGATTTAGTAGCCACCAAACCTGCACCTGCTCCACCATGTAACTAGGCTCATCGTGTTGCTACGCCGAGGTGGGTGCCACCTCCAGTGGGCTATAGCAAAATCGAAGTGGATAGAGCGTTGTCCGGGTCGTATAGGCGGGGTGCAGTGGGAACAATTTGCAAAAGCAATGAAGGGGCTTACCTGGTGTCGGTGTGGAACGACACCCATGGGATCACAAGAATCCCTACTACAGTTGCCAGGGCGCAGGGTTGCAAGGAGAGCAGGGCTAGTAGACAGCACAAGGATCGTTTACCCAGGTTCGGGCCGCGAGGATGCGTAAAACCCTAGTCCTACTTTGGTGGGTATATTTCTGAGAGTTCTTGAGCTCTCAAACTAGTTGTGGTCAACGTGTGGTTCCAAAAAGCCGAATCCTTCTCCTGGTCCCCTCGGGCCTCCTTTTATAGGACAAAGGGGTTGCCACAGTGACACACAGGAGGTGGAAAGGTCTATAGTGGCACGAGGTTATCCCTCGTATTACAGGACAAGTCACATTCAATGCATCGCTTAGGTGTCCCCTTGCTTTATTGGGGGACGGGGGCGAGGCCCGTCCCGTCCGTCGCCGCTCCTCCTCGCTTTGACACGTGCCTCGGCCTGGGATACATGAAGTGCCATGTAGGCAGGCATGCAGCTGAGTTGGCGCGGTGATGGAGCCTTCACGAAGATCTGCATGCCGCCACGCAGACGCCTGATGAGTTGGCCTGGGGGCTGCATGTTGCCACGCAGTGCCCGCCACCGATTGGCAATGGCAGTACCGATGTGAACGACGGTGGAAGCTTGGCGACGTGGGCTTGGCGGTTGCCCGCCGGCGTCCTGGCGAGGGCCTTGCGGGTGGCCCGCAAGGGTCTTGCCGTGGCGTCTTGTCGGCCCGAGCAAGGATCTTGCCGGGGTGCAGTGTCCTTCGTCGGCAAGGATCTTGCCGAGAATCGCCGCCTTCTAATCCTCATCGATCTTGAATATGTCTTCACAAAGATCTCAGATGCCACCACAGAGGTGCCTTCCCGAGCCTTGGCCCCACGCTGATGATGGTGCTGGGGGCTGTGGGCTCATGGGTGGCTCGCTCTGTTGGTGCGGGGCGAGCTGTCCCGGCAGGGGTCTTGCCGGGGCCGCTGAGGCCGCCCGGCAAGGATCTTGTCGGGGGAACCTGCTTCGTCCCTCTGCTCTTTGTGGTCTTGGCCTTGGCGTTGCTTTGACCATCTTGGGCTTTGGTATTACCTTGGCTCACCTTCCTCGTTCTTCTTGGTGTGGCCGTGGGCGCGGCTCTGACTGCCCGTGCACAGGTAAAGAGGTACAAAAATGCGCCCCTATTTTTGTACACTGATACGTCTCCAACGTATCTATAATTTTTGATTGCTCCATGCTATATTATCTACTGTTTTGGGCAATATTGGGCTTTATTATCCACTTTTATATTATTTTTGGGACTAACCTATTAACCAGAGGCCCAACCCAGATTTGTTGTTTTTTTGCCTATTTCGGTGTTTCGAAGAAAAGGAATATCAAACGAAGTCGAAACGGAACGAAATCAACTGGAGAAGTTATTTTTGGAACGAAAGCTACCGGATGGACTTGGACCCCACGTCAGGAAAGGAGGGAGGCGGCCACGAGGGTGGGGGGTGCGCCCACCCCCCTAGGGCGCGCCCCCTACCTCATGGGGCCCCCGAAGCTCCACCGACGTACTTCCTGCACCCATATATACCTACGTATCCTAAAACTTCCAGAACAGAGATTAGATCAAGAGTTCTGCCGCCGCAAGCCTCTGTAGCCACCAAAAACCAATCGGGACCCTGTTCCAAGACTCCGAGGGGGGAACCCTCACCGTGGCCATCTTCATCATCCCGGCGCCTCCATGACGAGGAGGGAGTAGTTCACCCTCGGGGCTGAGGGTATGTACCAAGAGCTATGTGTTTGATCTCTCTCTCTCTCTCTCTCTCTCTCTCTCGTGTTCTTGATTTGGCACGATCTTGATGTATCGCGAGCTTTGCTATTATAGTTGGATCTTATGTTTCTTCTCCCCTCTTCTCTTTGTAATGGATTGAGTTTTCCTTGAATTAATCTTATCGGATTGAGTCTTTAAAGATTTGAGAACACTTGATGTATGTCTTGCCGTGTGTATCTGTGGTGACAATGGGATATCACGTGATTCACTTGATGTATGTTTTGGTGATCAACTTGCGGGTTCCGCCATGAACCTATGCATAGGGGTTGGCACACGTTTAGTCGTGATTCTCCGGTAGAAACTTTGGGGCACTCTTTGAGGTTCTATGTGTTGGTTTGAATAGATGAATTGAGATTGTGTGATGCATATCGTATAATCATACCCACGGATACTTGAGGTGACATTGGAGTATCTAGGTGACATTAGGGTTTTGGTTGATTTGTGTCTTAAGGTGTTATTCTAGTACGAACTCTAGGGTTGTTTGTGACACTTATAGGAATGGCCCAATGGATTGATTGGAAAGAATAACTTTGAGGTGGTTTCGTACCCTACCATAATCTCTTCGTTTGTTCTCCGCTATTAGTGACTTTGGAGTGACTCTTTGTTGCATGTTGAGGGATAGTTATATGATCCAGTTATGTTATTAGTGTTGAGAGAACTTGCACTAGTGAAAGTATGAACCCTAGGCCTTGTTTCCTAGCATTGCAATACCGTTTACGCTCACTTTTATCATTAGTTACCTTGCTGTTTTTATATTTTCAGATTAAAAAAACCTATGTCTACCATCCATATTGCACTTGTATCACCATCTCTTCGCCGAACTAGTGCACCTATACAATTTACCATTGTATTGGGTGTGTTGGGGACACAAGAGACTCTTTGTTATTTGGTTGCAGGGTTGCTTGAGAGAGACCATCTTCATCCTACACCTCCCACGGATTGATAAACCTTAGGTCATCCACTTGAGGGAAATTTGCTACTGTCCTACAAATCTCTGCACTTGGAGTCCCAACAACGTCTACAAGAAGAAGGTTGCGTAGTAGACATCAAGCAGTTTCTAGCGCCGTTGCCGGGGAGGTGAGTGCAATCGAATCTTTTTGTTTCTTGTTTTAGCACTATTTTAGTTTATAAAAGAAAACTACGAAAAAAATGGAATTGAGTTTGTCTCATACACTTCATCTTTTTAATATCTTTCGTGAGTATGATGGAAAAGAAAATTGTGCCAAAGTGTTAGAAGAAGAATACATTAAATTGTTTGGCACTAAATCTTTGAATGATGAGCATGATTGCAATGTTGTTAGTATGAACTCCTTGAATATCCATAGTACTAATGATGATTGCACTAGTTATGATAAAAATGCCTCCTATAAACATGTCAATTTTTGTGGAGTGCATTGGGTTTGTAAGTACACACCAAATAGGGAAGATAGATATTGCAAGAGGCATAAGTACTTAGAAACCAAATTTTTGCAAGAAGAGTGAATTTTGCTGAAAATTTATCTTTTCTTAGCCCTACTTGTGAACTTTGCAATGAAAGTGGTCATTTAGCTATCCGATGCAAATTGTTTCACGATCTAATCGTGTCCAAAAATTGTGATTACTTGATTTCCCTTGCACATTATAATGAACTTAGCTTGCTTATGGGTTATGAAGAAATGAAACCTTTAACTAATGATCTTCCAGAATTATCCCGTTACAAACTTCTTGGCTTTGATCTAGAAGAAATATATATGTTTTGCGCGGTGAATTGCATTGAAAATCCTTATATTGCCAATTACATAAAGAAAAGAAAACAAATAGAAGATGAAGAGAATACTAACGAAAGGGAAGAGACTTCCCAATATTCTCCTATTATTTCTTATGATGAATCAGGTAACGAGGAGGAGCCTTCTATCCAACCAATCTCATTAATAAGGAGCTCCAAAAAGAGGATTGAACCCACACATGATGTGTTGAAGAAGAAGAAAAGAAAAAGGAAGAGAGTTAAAAAAGTATCTTTCCCAAATAAGGTTGCTCCTATTATTGTTGTGCCTCATGAAAATGAATCGAAAATAATTGTGGAAGATGATACACTTGATGATGATCTCGTTATGCCTATCGCTTGTTGTGATGATTATGATTGGGAAAATAATGATACTTCTTATGATCTTGAAAATCTTTTTGGCACTTGCTTGGAAGAATACGATAATAATGTTTGCTATACTATTGGTGCTATCTATACTATTAATGATGAGAGTGATTATGCTTATGATATGAAAAAGCCACAAGCTTGGGGAAGCTATGTTTGACGAAGATGATATTTTTTGTCCCCCAAGCTTTGATGAGCAAATTTACTATGATGAAAGCATGCCTCCTATCTATGTTGATTATTGTGATGACACGTATGCTATAAAGAATAATGATAACCATGAAATTTGTCATCTTGATCTTAATTTCCAATCACATGATAGCTATTTTGTTGAGTTTGCTCCCACTATTATTCATGAGAAGAGTTTTGCTTGTGTAGAGAGTACTAAAAATTCTATGCTTGTAGATCATGAAAAGAATGCTTTAGGTGCTGGTTATATTGTTGAATTCATTCATGATGCCACTGAAAATTATTATGAGGGAGGAATATATGCTTGTAGGAATTGCAATAGTATCAAGTGTCCTCTCTATGTGCTTAAAATTTTGAAGTTATGCTTGTTTTACCTTCCTATGCAAGTTGATTCTTGTTCCCATAAGTTGTTTGCTCACAAAATCCCTATGCATAGGAAGTGGGTTAGACTTAAATGTGCTAGTCATATTATTCATAATGCTCTCTTTATGTTTCAATTCCTATCTTTAGTGTGAGCATCATTGAAATCATCATGCCTAGCTAGGGGCGTTAAACGATAGCGCTTGTTGGGAGGCAACCCAATTTTATTTTAGTTTCTTGCTTTTTGGTTATGTTTAGTAATAGATAATCCATCTAGCTTCTGTTTAGATGTGGTTTTATGTTTTAATTAGTGTTTGTGCCAAGTAGAACCTTTGGGAAGACTTGGGTGAAGTCTTTATGATCATGTTGTAAAAAACAGAAACTTTAGCGCTCACGAGATTAGCTAAAACTTTTTACTGGAGAGTGCTATTTAGTTGATTCTTTTTGAAGATGATTACTAGACAAATTCCTCCGGTCCACCATTTTATTTTAAAATTTTTGGAGTTCCATAAGTTTGCGTTAGTTACAGATCACTACAGACTGTTCTGTTTTTGACAGATTCTGTTTTTCGTGTGTTGTTTGCTTATTTTGATGACTCTATGGCCAGTAAAATAGTTTACAAACCATAGAGAAGTTGGAATACAGTAGGTTTAACACCAACATAAATAAAGAATGATTTCATTACAGTACCTTGAAGTGGTGTTTTGTTTTCTTTCGCTAACGGAGCTCACGAGTTTTCTGTTAAGTTTTGTGTTGTGAAGTTTTCAAGTTTTGGGTAAAGATTCGATGGACTATGGAATAAGGAGTGGCAAGAGCCCAAGCTTGGGGATGCCCAAGGCACCCCAAGGTAAAATTCAAGGACAACCAAAAGCCTAAGCTTGGGGATGCCCTGAAGGCATCCCTCTTTAAATCTTCGCTCATCGGTAACTTACTTGGAGCTATATTTTTATTCACCACATGATATGTGTTTTGCTTGGAGCGTCATTTTATTTTCTTTAGTTGTGCTTGTTGTCTGAATAAAGTACCAAGATCTGAAATCCTTAAATGGTAGAGTCTTGACATAGTTGCATAATTATCCGATTACTCATTGATCTTCACTTATATCTTTCGGAGTAGTTTGTTATTGCTCTAGTACTTCACTTATATCTTTTAGAGCACGGCGGTGGTTTTGTTTTATAGAAACTATTATTCTCTCATGCTTCACTTAGATTATTTTGAGAGTCTTAAATAGCATGGTAATTTGCTTAAATAATCCTAATATGCTTGGTATTCAAGATTAGTAAAAACTTTCTTATGAGTGTGTTGAATACTAAGAAAAGTTTGATGCTTGATAATTGTTTTGAGATATGAAGATGGTGATATTAGAGTCATGCTAGTGGAGTAGTTGTGAATTTGAGAGATACTTGTGTTAAAGTTTGTGATTCCCGTAGCATGCACGTATGGTGAACCGTTATGTGATGAAGTCGGAGCATAATTTATTTATTGATTGTCTTCCTTATGAGTGGCGGTCGGGGACGAGCGATGGTCTTTTCCTACCAATCTATCCCCCTAGGAGCATGCGCGTAATACTTTGCTTTGATAACTTGTAGATTTTTGCAATAAGTATATGAGTTCTTTATGACTAATGTTGAGTCCATGGATTATACGCACTCTTCTTCCTTCCACGATTGCTAGCCTCTCTAATACCGCGCACTTTTCGCTGGTATCATACACCCACCATATACCTTCCTCAAAACAGCCACCATACCTACCTATCATGGCATTTCCATAGCCATTCCGAGATATATTGCCATGCAACTTTCCACCGTTCCGTTTATTATGACACGCTCCATCATTGTCATATTGCTTTGCATGATCATGTAGTTGACATCGTATTTGTGGCAAAGCCACTGTTCATAATTATTTCATACATGTCACTCATGAGTCATTGCACATCCCGGTACACCGCCGGAGGCATTCATATAGAGTCATAATTTGTTCTAAGTATCCAGTTGTAATTCTTGAGTTGTAAGTAAATAAAAGTGTGATGATCATCATTATTAGAGCATTGTCCCAGTGAGGAAAGGATGATGGAGACTATGATTTCCCCACAAGTCGGGATGAGACTCCGGACGAAAAAAGAGAGAAAAAGAGGCCATAAAAAAGAGAAAAGGCCCAAATAAAAAAATGAGATAAAAAGAGAGAAGGGGCAATGCTACTATCCTTTTACCACACTTGTGCTTCAAAGTAGCACCATGATCTTCATGATAGAGAGTCTCCTATGATATCACTTTCATATACTAGTGGGAATTTTTCATTATATAACTTGGCTTGTATATTCCAATGATGGGCTTCCTCAAAATGCCCTAGGTCTTCGTAAGCAAGCGAGTTGGATGCACAACCACTTAGTTTCTTTTGTTGAGCTTTCATATGCTTATAGCTCTAGTGCATCCGTTGCATGACAATCCCTACTCACTCACATTGATATCTATAAATGGGCATCTCCATAGCCTGTTGATAGGCCTAGTTGATGTGAGACTATCTTCCCCCTTTTTGTCTTCTCCACAACCACCATTCTATTCCACATATAGTGCTATATCCATGGCTCACGCTCATGTATTGCGTGAAGATTGAAAAAGTTTGAGAATGTCAAAAGTATGAAACAATTGTTTGGCTTGTCATCGGGGGTTGTGCATGATTTAAATACTTTGTGTGGTGAAGATAGAGCATAGCCACACTATATGATTTTGTAGGGATGAACTTTCTTTGGCCATGTTATTTTGAGAAGACATAATTGCTTAGTTAGTATGCTTGAAGTATTATTATTTTTATGTCAATATGAACTTTTATCTTGAATCTTTCGGATCTGAATATTCATATCACAATTAAGAAGAATTACAATGAAATTATGCCAACTAGCATTCCACATCAAAAATTATCTTTTTTATCATTTACCTACTCGAGGACGAGCATGAATTAAGCTTGGGGATGCTTGATACGTCTCCAACGTATCTATAATTTTTTATTGCTCCATGCTATATTATCTACTGTTTTGGGCAATAATGGGCTTTATTATCCACTTTTATATTATTTTTGGGACTAACCTATTAACCGGAGGCCCAGCCCAGATTTGCTGTTTTTTTGCCTATTTCAGTGTTTCGAAGAAAAGGAATATCAAACGAAGTCGAAACGGAACGAAATCAACTGGAGAAGTTATTTTTGGAAGGAAAGCTACCGGATGGACTTGGACCCCACGTCAGGAAAGGAGGGAGGCGGCCACGAGGTTGGGGGGCGCGCCCACTCCCCTAGGGCGCGCCCCCTGCCTCGTGGGCCCCCCGAAGCTCCACCGACGTACTTCCTGCACCCATATATACCTACGTATCCTAAAACTTCCAGAACAGAGAATAGATCGGGAGTTCTGGCGCCGCAAGCCTCTATAGCCACCAAAAACCAATCGGGACCTGTTCCAAGACTCTCACGGAGGGGGGGAACCTCACCGTGGCCATCTTCATCATCCCGGCGCTCTCCATGACGAGGAGGATTAGTTCACCCTCGGGCTGAGGGTATGTACCAATAGCTATGTGTTTGATCTCTCTCTCTCTCTCGTGTTCTTGATTTGGCACGATCTTGATGTATTGGGTGTGTTGGGGACACAAGAGACTCTTTGTTATTTGGTTGCAGGGTTGCTTGAGAGAGACCATCTTCATCCTACACCTCCCACGGATTGATAAACCTTAGGTCATCCACTTGAGGGAAATTTGCTACTGTCCTGCAAACCTCTGCACTTGGAGGCCCAACAACGTCTACAAGAAGAAGGTTGCGTAGTAGACATCATACACCGACAGGAGCCCCCGGGCCTGGGCCACACATAAGCGCGACACATTGTTGGGCCAGGCCCAAAACGGTGCACGAGCAAGTGGGACAGTTTTCACCATAGTAAGATTCTTCGCTCGCTCCGCCTCCCACGACCCGCGCGCGTGGCGCGGCGCGGAGGGGTGTGCGTGACGTGGGCGGCATGCGTGGGGCAGTTTTCACACGCATGCGTCACATCACAGTAAAGAGGCGGCTCGCGCCTTCCCCGTAAAAAGAGGGAGGCGTGGAGACGCGGCTCATTTACTGAGCGGGGCCGGGGTGCGGTCTTCAAGGCGTCCACTCCCCACGATCACGGGGTGGGGAGAGGTCGCCTCACCTGTCCCCTTGGTTCTGCACGTCTGCCACGCGTCTTTCATGCACTTGGGGTGGCAAACGGTGGAGGCGGGAAACCGGACCGTCGCTGGTTGGGGCAGCGGGTCGGTCCTGATTCCCTGCGCCTCCGGCGTCTGGATTGGCCGAGCGGGGCGGCCGAGACTCGACCCCATTCCTTTATAAAGGGGGGAAGGGGGATGGCATCCCGCATTCTCCCATCTCCTATCTCCCCCTGTTTCTGCTTCTTCCTCTTACCCGCCATGGAGAAGGGGAATCCTGGTCCCTCGACGGTGGCGGTGAGGGTCGCCGCTCGACAGCGCGTCCCTCCTCCTCCTGAACCCGTGGTGGTGGAACCGACCGCAAGGGTAAGGGGGAGGGGGCGAGGCCGGGGCAGAGGCCGTGGCGCTCGGGGAAGAGGAGGACGGTGTGGCGCGCCGGCCTCGCCCCGCTAATGATGCCCTTCCTGATGGAGGGCCACGTTGAAGACCAGCCTTGCGAGTTCTTCATCAGGCTACGCCGGCCCCCGCGTCTTCGTCTTCGTCTCCCCGCCCCGTTCGCTCGGGTGATGGAGCGTGACCGGCCCCAGACCCTCAGGTTGCACATGAGGGGCTGCGGGAACGGGGGCACGCGGGTCGACGTCGACTTCCCGGCTCCTCGAGTCATGTATCTTCGTCGTGGATGGAAGATGTTCGCCCGCATCCACAGCCTGACGGCGGGGCTCGTCCTCTACTTCAAGTTAATAGAGGACAGCCTGCTTTCCGTCAAGGTCTTCGGAGAGTTTGGAACTCGTCTGAAATGCTGCGTGGAGAGCCCCTCTGATGGAGATTCTGACGATGGAAGCTCATCCTCGAGCGAAAGTGACGAGGAGGACAGCGGGGCAGATAGCGGGGACGAGTGAATAGGCGTCGGACGCCCCGCGCCTGGGCGGGTGCGGCCGCAGCAGCATCTGCACCTGGCCGCTCATCCGGCAGAGGTTTTCCTAGAGCGGGGCCAGCTCCTTGAACTTCTCGGGGCCGTCTCCTTGGGCGGCCGGCATTGGGAGGCTGCGGAAGAGGAAGAGGGCGGGCGGCAAGGCCGTCAACTCGGAGTACGCGGGTACCTACGCCTTCATTGCGTATTGCCGGTCCTGCCGCCTCGTCTTCCAGCTCCTTTCCCGGCACCGTCATCACCAGCCCGCCCGTGGGCGGCCACCGAGGTGTTCTCTTGGTGCTTTCTGCTGCTCGTAGCTCGCCTAGGCGCCCCTTTTGCCCTTTCGCCTCCTTGACATGCTTCCTGAGGAGAGGGACAAGAAAGGGATTACGGGCATCTTATCTCTTTTTTAGTTTGTAAGCCTGCGGGCCTTTGTTAAATTTAAAACTTGTAATCCCCTTGCTCATGTTTTTCATCTCGCGCGGACTGTACCTGTATGGGATGTTTTTAATGAAAAAGGGATGCTTGTCGGGTTTTTTGTTCGCAGGTAAATCCTGCGACAAGGAGCGAATCCTTGTTATTGTTTAAGATAAACGTTTTTCGCCCGGCAATAGGCCTTGCCGCCCCCCACTCCACTCGACTGTTCTCGCGCTCTTGGCGGAGGCAAGGATGAAGTGGGCTTGTGCTCCTCGTCCCACCTCCTTGCCGCCATGCTCTGATCGAATCCGGACCCGTGAAATAATCCTTAGGTATAGGAAAAGGGGAGCACGACAGCCTAGATATAAAAACGAGGTTTCACATACCCCGTCCAGTTCAAATGCATGATGAGGATAAAAGACTTATCTCGATCGCAGCCCCGCAATTTCATCTTGCCGCGGTTGGATCCTCAGGCTTGCAGCCCCGACAACTCGGGTTTGCCGGGTCGGGTGCCGTCCGCTTCTTCTTTCCGAGTAGCTCAACGAAGTGCTCATATGCCCCGCGAACCAAAGGAGGACGTAAAAGGAAATGATAGACGCCAAGACTCGACCTCTAGGCTAGGGGTTAGTCGCCGCTAAGCACTATCAACCCTAACCAAGGAAGAGACTCGACCTAGCATGCATGCTATAACTTAGGGCGCCAGCGCTTCATTTATTTATGCTCGGGTCCGCTACCGGCTCGCATAAAGGGTCACATGCCTTGCTGGCAAAGCTTGTACAAAAGGTGGCTTGCCGGGAGGCCTGGAAGCCGCAGCGTTATGGGTAAACTTGCGAAGATGCTCGACGCTCCGTGAGTTGCTCACTGGACGTCATTCGGTCTCCAGCGGATCGCGCCCGGCCGGTGACTCAGATACCGATAAGGGCCTTCCCACTTCAAGCGCCAACTTGTTGCAATTCTTGGACGACTGAACGCGCCGAAGAACAAGGTCGCCTTCCTCAAAGCTTCGAGCATGAACCTTGCGGCTATGGTAGCGGCGCAAGGCTTGTTTGTAGCGTGCGCCTCTCAGTCCGCCAAGACGATCTTCCTCAAGGAGCGTCGCGTCATCTTGGCGCAACGGCTCTTTCTCAAGCTCATCATAAGCAAGCACTCGAGGTGACCCGTATATGAGTTCCTGGGGAGAACTGCTTCCGCCCCGTATACCAGGGCAAAAGGTGTCTGCCGGTGGCTCGATTTAAGGCCGCCCCGACGACCAAAGAACCGCCAAGAACTCATCAATCCAGCGCCTTCCGCTCTTGTGCAGCTTGTCAAAGGTCTTCGTTCTCAGGCCTCGCAACACTTCAGCATTTGCCCTCTCCGCTTGGCCGTTGCTCCATGGATGTGCCACGGAAGCAAAACAGACCTTGCTGCCGAGGTCTTGGATGTACTGCATGAAGGTGTGGCTTGTGAACTGCGTGCCGTTGTCGGTGATGACTCTGTTTGGCACACCAAAACGGCAGACCAGTCCTTTGAAGAACTTGACGGCTGACTGAGCAGTCACCTTCCTCACAGCTTCCACTTCCGGCCACTTTGTGAACTTCTCGATTGCAACGTACAAGTACTCAAAGACCCCGACAACGCGAGGGAAAGGACCCAGTATATCGAGCCCCCAGACCGAGAATGGCCAGGAGAGAGGGATTGTTTGAAGGGCTTGAGCTGGCTGATGAAGCTTTTTTGAATGGAACTGGCACGCTTCATACTTGGTTACTAGTGTCGTCGCATCCTGGAGGGCGGTGGGCCAGAAGAAACCTTGCCGGAACGCCTTCCCGGCAAGGGCCCTTGACCCTATGTGGGAGCCACATATGCCTCCATGTATCTCTGCCAACAGCTCCAGTCCTTCCTCCCGGGGGATGCATTTGAGTTTCACACTGTTTAGCCTCCTCCTGTACAGGACGTCATCGACGAACTAGTACAGGGCGGACCGACGGGCTACTTTCTCTGCTTCTTCCTGCTCCCCAGGAAGCTCCCCTGTTTGGAGGAAGTGGACGGTATATTGCGCCCATGCCGGAGCCTGGGGCTTGACGGCAAGGACCAAAGGCATTTCTTCTGCCATGGAAGCGGTTGTCTCTATGGCCAGGGCTTGACGCCCTGTTGGAGGCAGTTGCTCTTGGGCAGGCTCAGCGTTCGCGGCAGCACCCTTGCCGGCGGCCCTAGGGGACTCGGTAGTAAAGTACTTGCCGAGACCTGATTTCCTCCGCTTGTTCTGCCCCACTGATGGTTCGACGGATGGTTGAGTCAGCCGGAGCAAAAAGGTACCTGGTTCCATAGGTAGCTTGAATGCGGCACGCTTTGACAGGTAATCGGCGATGTCGTTCTCCGCTCGGGGGACGTGCTCCGCCGGGATACCGTCAAAGCGTTCCTCCAGCTTTCTCACCTCATCTACGTAAGCTTCCATCAATGGGCTCTGATAATCCTTGTTGACCTGCCTGACAACGAGCTGCGAGTCACCCCTAACGATGAGCTTCTTAACCCCGAGGTCTGCCGCAATCCTGAGACCGGCAAGCAATCCCTCGAACTCGGCGGTGTTGTTGGTGGACATCTCCCTGGGGAAGTGCATCTGGATCACATACTTGAGGTGTTCTCCGGTGGGTGCGACGAGCAGCACCGCACCGCACCGGCGCTTTGCGATGAAAGCCCCATCAAAGTACATGACCCAGTCGTGGTCTGCTTCCTTGCCGGGGAGAGTGGTCTCCTGGATTTCTTCGTCAGACGTTGAGGTCCATTCTGCGATGAATTCCGCCAAGACTCTGCTCTGAATTGTCGAGGTACTTTCAAACTTTAAACCGAAGCTTGACAGCTCCAAGGCCCATTCCACAATCCTTCTGGTTGCATCCGGGTTGTGCAGTATCCGTTGCAACGGGAGGCTGAAAGGATCGAGAAGAGGTGTCTAGAGGGAGGGGGGTGATTAGACACTAAGTACCAAAGGTTGCTGTCGGTGTCAAAACCGGCGGATCTCGGGTAGGGGGTCCCGAACTGTGCGTCTAGGCGGATGGTAACAAGAGACAAGGGACACGATGTTTTACCCAGGTTCGGGCCCTCTTGATGGAGGTAAAACCCTACGTCCCGCTCGATTGATATTGATATTGTGGATGTTTACAAGAGTGGATCTACCACGAGATCAAGGAGGCTAAACCCTAGAAGCTAGCCTATGGTATGATTGTAAGGGTTGTTGTTCTGATAGTCCTACGGACTAGAGCCATCCGGTTTATATAGACACCGGAGAGGGCTAGGGTTACATAGAGTCGGTTACAATGGTAGGAGATCTACATATCCGTATCGCCAAGCTTGCCTTCCACGCCAAGGAAAGTCCCATCCGGACACGGGGAGAAGTCTTCAATCTTGTATCTTCATAGTCTTGGAGTCCGTCGATGATGATAGTCCGCAGATGATAGTTCGGTGATGATGGTAGTCCGCTATCCGGACACCCCTAATCCAGACTCCTCAAGAGCCCCTGAACCAGGCTTCAATGACGATAAGTGCGGCGCAGATATTGCTTGGCATTGCAAGGCGGGTTCCTCCTCCGAATGATAGAAGATTGTGAACACCAGATAGTGTCCGGCTCTGCATAATAAATTCCACGTTCCACCGTAGAGAGAATAATAATATATACACAAGTTCCATCTGCTGACGTTTTTTGTGGCATGACGTCACACCACTACCAAGCCATTACTTGAATTGTTTTTTACTTTACCACCTCAACGCATTTAGCGAGGCGGTTTCCTTGGCACGTCTTGTCGAAGCAGAGATCGTGTTTCCCCTTAATCCGGGATTCTCATCAATACGGGCGTGGGTAACCCAACCGCGCCCATTCGCCACGCCCCCTCTATCGAAGGCGAGTCCCAAACGGTCACGGAGACGGCTCTTGGTATTCTCCCTCTTTATAACGGGACCAAGGCTCGTTTCTTTTTTCTTCAATCCTTCATCGAATCCTCTCCCCGCTCCAAGTTCCAGCACCTAGAGCTCCAGATTCGAGCGTTACGGACTTCCAACAATGTCCGGTTCCGACCTCCAGGGCCGGCGGATGCCCTCCTCCGTCACGGAGGAGGACGTGCTAAAGCTGCGGGAGGCCAAGTACCTGCCTTACGAGATTTCGCACAGGCCCTGCCGAAGGCAGGCCATCCCCACCCCGAGCCCAGCGAGTATGTCGCTTTTGTATCCCACCTCCGCCGGGTTTAGGCTTCCCGATGGATCCTTTTGTGAGAGGGCTCATGTTTTACTATGGGTTGGAATTCCACGACTTGGCTCGAGTCCATCCTCCATATTTCCGCATTTATCGTCGTCATGCGAAGCCTTCCTCCGCCACACCCTCACTTCGCCTGTGGTCAAGACCTTCAATGTGGCGCCAAGATGATCGGGGCGCAAGCGGAGTGTGGCGGGCGGCCATAAGTAAGAGGGTCGATACCCGGGCCCGCTGGCTCCTTCCAAGAGGAGCTCGCCTGTGGCAGCAAGAGTGGTTCTATATTACCGCTCCGAGGGGCCGCAGACAAAAGCCGCCGCCTTATTCCGCTGGGACCTCCACGACGCTTGATGTCGTGGGTCAACCAAGGAGCTCAACTGGGGCCGTCAAAGGACGTGCCCCTACCGCAGGGCGGATTCGAGATCTCCTAACGAGGGAGATTGATATGGTGGTGGTGATGTAGGTTATGCTGATTAGGCGCCTCCTCAAGCAACGCCGCCCTCTCCGCTATGGGAGTTCAACCGAGGGCCCATGGATTCTTCAACACTTCATGGGTATGACACCCCGGAGATGTATAACTTATTCTTCGGATCGCAAGAGGTGCGCCTGAATTGACCGAGGATGCTGGCCTAAGCTGCAATCGCCGGATACTCAAGTAAGTAGTTCCAGTCCGGACATACCGCTTGTTTGCCTTCGATGATTCGCTTATGACCAACTTCCTTCTACACAGGAGTGGATAGCGGAAGCAAAATTAATCGGTGTCCGCCCTCCCCGAGACCACGCCGGATCCCGTGCTGGTCCGGATGCTTGAGGTTGCGCCTTCAGAGGAAGACGAAGGGGAAAACAAGGAAGCTACTGCCTCGCCTAAGGAGGCTCTTGAAAGAGGGGGGATCGAGAATCCCTCCCCCCAAGGGGAGAAGAGGACTGCCTCCAAGGACCCGGGGGCAAAAGCCCCTAAACGGGGGAAGAAATCTTCGCCAGTGGGTCCTGCGTCCGGGGAGGCCCCGGCCGCACAATCTCCCTTAATGAGTCAGCCCTCCAACGAGCCGTAAGTAGAAAGAAAGTAGTTTTATAATAAGGGACATCCCTATTTGTGCTTCTGAGGATAACTAAAGTTTTTACCTTGTAGTTCGGATCTCCGTCCTTCGCAGATGAGCTCGTCTTCGGGGGACCTTCGTCCGGAGTTGATAGAGAGCGAGACGCCCGTCCGGGCGCCGCCGGATAGGGCGGACGAGCCTGAAGTGTCGCCACGGAGGGAGCCCCCGGTTTGGCAAAGCCGGATAGTTCGCGCCAATCGGTGTATGGTCAAGGATCTGCTGAGAAGGCGTTTATCTCGGAAGATCAACACGCATTCATGAGCGTGGTGATTGAAAGGATTGCGTCCGCCAAGGCGGGTTGCACGATGCCGCCGAGTTTGTCAAGCGGGTTTGAGGTACGTAAAATAACACACCTTTTAACAGTTTTGCATATAGAATGCGCCAGATAGATAGTAGCCCCGAGACTCGGTAGGTTGTCGAAATCGACAGCGCGCCAGGATCAAAATCGCAGGTTTAAATTCCGCCATGCCGATGCAGGTGGCGGGTCGTCCGGAGGCCAGCCGGACCGATGGAGTTGCCGAACTAAAGCAGGAACTCGATGTGCGGATGCGGACATCACGCCGATCAACATGCGACTTGATGAGTCGCAAGGTAAGCGTTATTGCGCGGTCACTTGGTAAGGGAGCCGAAGCCATCTCCTTACAACATGTGCGTGAAATGCAGATAGTGCCGCTGCTGTGGAGAGCCTTCGGGCCGAACTTGCTCAAGCCAAGGAGCAGGCCCGAAGGAGTAATGCGGCGGCCTTGAGGGCGGCCGAGGAGTTAGCGGCCGAAAGGGCCGCACACTGCCGGAGCAGGGAAGAGATAGCCGAAATGGCCGTGAAGTTAAAAGATGCTACCGACCGCAATGAGGCTCTTGGGAAAGAGCGCCTAGCGGGGCAAGAAGACCTGCGGAAGGCCACCGCCGAAGCCAAGGATGTCCGCTCTGCAATGCGGGCTGTGAAGGAAGAGCTGCGCCAGCCGAGATATTGTAGTCGGTAAGCCTTTTACGCTGCGCCAAGGTTTACGGATCCAAAATATGCTCACCGGGCCAACTGTGGGGTTCAGAGGACCCTTATATGGACTTAGCAGCGAAAAGGCGGATGCCGCAGCATTTTCAAGTCGAAGGATCACAAGACGGAAGAGCTGTTTTGGTCTCAATTCCATAGTCCGGGCGCTCACTTCCGCTGACCGACCGCTTGGCTGAGTGGGCTGAGCTAAATAGGTTGTCCGGCTTGCTATGACGGATATAGTGACTCATATCCGCCGGATAGGCCCCACCAAGAGTTACTTTGGCTTATTGCAACAATTTCTTGGGGCGGTGCCGCGATCAAGGCGATGAAGCGGTCGGCCTGCATAGAGGGTGCACGGATGGCGCTCACCCGTGTGAAGACACATTGGACAGAAATGGATGCCACCGCTGTTGCGACCCCGGGTTCGGATGATAACCGGTTACCCGTCGAGCACTATTTTGGCGGCATCGCGTGGTGCTCGTGTAATAGAGTCACAGTGCTCGAAAAATGTTACGTTCGAATGAACATTTATATGATGTAAAACGATATTTATGATGTAAGCGCCTTTTATACTTGTGCGTTCAAGTAATAGAATATCTCCTATGCGGCCGTTCATGTATACGTGTGTATAACCCGAAAGATGGCGATCGGCTTCAGCCCCCACGCACAAGGTGCGGGGGTGTTTGCAAAAAATAGCGCGTTTTTAACACTTAATCCGACGTTCGGTCCTGTAAAGGAGGTGGTAGCATAGCAAACGAGGCAACAGGACTATAATGCTTTATCACTTCCACTTAGCCATGGAGTTCGAGGGTGGAGCTACGACATAGCCCCTGGGGGCACCGCGCTCTCCGAATTGGGCGCGATGTGCTGGCCGAAACGGCCCTTCGTCAAAGCGGAGGAATCCTAAACATTCCATGGTCGATCGAGTGGTTGACCAGTCTCTCATGTATCATGACAATCGGTTTCGCTTTCTCTCTTGAGGTGCTCGCCAAATTAACTGGGGCACAATCGCAGAGTTCTCCGGAGCCGCGTTAGCCGATGATACGGAACGTAAGGCAGCAAAACACGGAGCCGGGCAAACCCAACATTTGACCAAAGACATGATTCGAGCTGATGCATATAAGGCCTAACTCGAGACGCCAACACTCCCGAAGGTGTTCGGTCTTTATAATAGCGGGCAAAACAAAGCCCTAAGCCCCTTGTGTCCGTGCACGGCAGATTCTTCTAGCGGCCGATGCCAAAACGCCAGCCTCCACTCTGGTTATAATGATAAACCAGGGACTATAGCAACAAGAGACAGAAGAAAGGTTTACGAGGGTCTTAGTCCAAAAGAGTCCTTGCAACGGGTCCCTCATGCACGCCTGCTACCGTGTCTCCGTTGTGCCGTATCCTCGACGGGTGTGCACGCTGTTCATCTGTAAAAAGAGAGGAACTTGGTTGGAAAAGAAATCGTATGCGAGAAAGTGCATAAAAATTGAAATATAGATTAAGAAAGCTGAGCCTATGCTAGCTCATTATGGCTTATATGTGCAAACCCTTGTGAAGGGATGTGCGGCTAGGTAGCCCCTAGCTTATTTATTCCGACTCGTCCAGCCGTGTCCGGGTCTCAAGCGACCTTTTAATGAAATGATGCCATGTGGACCGGCATTTTAAGCGTAATGACGCGTAATGTGGTATTGCATTGAAGCGGACGAAAGCTTCCCGTCCCAATGATGCTTGATAGCTACTTTTAAATGGGGCGACATGAAAGGTTAGCTTTTCTCGTCGGAAGTTGTCGTGACCGACACAACTTCTAGTAATAATGAAACTGCACTGGCGTAAGGGCCCGGCGCCACTCCTTTGAAGGAAGTGCGGCTATGCCAATTGTAGTAGGGTCTATCCCAACTTGCGGATTGTGTCCGGAAATAGCAGTGTTCAAGTCACCGCCGCCCATCAAAACCTGCGCAATTGCAGTCCGCCTATTATGGGATCCAATATCGTAGGCAGTCTATCCTGCGTTCGGATACTTCGGACTAATCCGGATGGTCGAAAGTGATTGGTTTTGACGTCCAATCTCGGTCCACTGGGTGGATCGTGCGACACTTGTCTTAGCGAGTGCCTGTTGGCTTTCCGTACTATCACGTGAAGCGAAGTTTACTGTTTTGACTTCTTGTGGGAAAGTCTTTGACTTCCGTGCTCACTGGGTGGGGTCGTCATCGCCCTCGCTTGGATCGAGCCCCTTGTGTCCGGCGTTGAGTCTGCCAGACTATTTAAAACCCAACAATTTCGGTTGGTATGGTTTGCGTGCCTTCCGGGTATGTGGATTTGACATATCCGATCTAAAATTTTGTTTAAATTTGATAGCTCGTCTCTGTTCTCCTTAAGAGGCCGTGTTGTATTGTTTGGCCATGAAGTTTTGAATCCGGCGTTGACCGCCGTGTCTTTTGGGCTTTTTCCTTTATTCTAGCGCCGGTCTTTCCTCTTGCGTGACTATCCGCTTCCATCTCCGATCTCGGATGTACTCGGTCACTGGTGCTGCGCCTTGCTAGCCATCTGTTTTCTCCCGCGCAAAAGCGCCATGAGGCTTGTTAGCGCGGCCATTGTTCTTGGCTTCTCTTGCCGAGGTGTCTGGCGAGCCATTCGTCTCGGATGTTGTGTTTAAAAGCTGCTAGGGCTTCGCGTCCGGACAATCGGCTATTTGGTTCTTTTTGGTAAGGAACCTGTTCCAGAATTTATGCTGACTCTCCGGCTGTTGGGTTATATGACTCAGTCGCTCAGATCCGGAGGGCGGACATAAGTCCCTTGAAAATTTGTTCTAAACGCCCTCAAGCTCTTCCCAACTTCCAACAAGATTTTCGGGAGGCTTTTGAGCCAATGCCGAGCTGGCCCTTTGAGCTTGAGGGTAGGTATTTTATGGCGTGGAGATCATCTCCTCTAGCCATGTGTATGTGTAGTATGTAATCTTCTATCCGCACTCGGGTCTCATGTGCCGTCAGATGCCTCTATGTTTATGGGCTTGAACCCTGCTAGAAATTCATGATCCAAAGACACCTCATCGGTAAAACATAGTGGGTGTGCGGCGCCTCAGATTTGGGTGTGCCGCTGTCTTCAACACTTGTCATGTTGTGTTACTTCTGGGGTCCTCTTTTTGGCCCGTAGATGGACCTAGTTGGGCCGCCTGCTTTCCTGTGATTATAATTCGCTTGTGTGCATCCCCGCTTGTCGCTTTGGGCTGTCATCTGCCGCCTATCCGCCAGCGGCCTCTTTATTTTTTGACCGTGAAGGCTCTATGGCTTCCTCACAAATTCTGGCAGCAACTTGCGCTTCGGTAGTTTTAGTTTGATGGCCATTGCCATATTTGTCTCAGCAGTCTTGAATACTTTGCTCCACTTCATTCTCGAGCGTGTCTTCTGCTGTTTTGAGCTTCCGTTTTGCTTTCTTCAAACTTCTTGCAGCGGCGACGAGTTTTTTGTGTATGTTCTTATGCTCCATTGTTGTGTCCGGACTGTTGATTGCTCCGTGAAGGGGTTGATTATCCGGCTCGTCCTGTTCGTCGTCCGCTGGTTTGCCTTGCTCTATCGCTGGGTCGTTAGGAAGGCTGCTTTGATCGAGGCGGGACTTAGGGCGGCGCTCACGCCGCCGTTTGGTTCTTTATCGCGAGATTATCCTCTGCCGCCGCCCCGTTGTTCCTCGTTATCGCTTCCCTTTGGGGTGTCCACCATGTATATGTCGATGACGAGGTGGTCTTCCAAAGTCCCGTAGGCACCGGTTCTTGGTAGTCTCCGTATCGCCGCCCATACCGCCGATGTCTTCGGAGTCGTAGTCAAGCACGCGGTTAAATCGCCGACGGTGGCTACTGAAGTGGGTGGCGGTGGGGTCTGAATTTCTTCGTCGTCGCATCTCAACCATCCTGGCCGTAGTTCGCCAGGCTCTCCGGATTGCGAGAGATGCTTCAGTGAATTTATGATATCGCCAAGGGCGAAGTCTTTGAGATGTCCGCAGCGGTAAATTCCATGATCGGTGCCTGTCGGATTTGACCGCAGGGCGCAGGAGGTTCGGAGTCCGCAGGAGTCCGCACCTCGAGTCATGAGCTTTATGCGGGACAAGGTAAGTGTTCGCCCATCGCCGAGGAGTTGCGGCCCGAGGCGGTGTCCAGCCATCCGCCCTCGATCCGAGCGATCGGTTCCGGACTATGGGTCGGAGCGATTCGTGTCGCGCCTCCAAGGTGCTGTCCGGCGGCGAGTTAGGTCATGCCCATCGTGATAGCGCGCGCACGCCGGGGCTGTGGCTCAGATCCATCAAGATCAAGTCCCCGCGGATATCGGCCGTGAAGTTTAGGCTTCCAAACCTGACTCGACGGCCAGGGGCATAGCTTCGATCTGCTCCAGATGGCCAAGTGAGTTGGCCCGCAGCGCGCCGCCGAATCTGAAGATCTGTCCGGGAGAAAAGTCTCACCCAGGACTGCATCGTTGTTGATTGAAGAGGCCATCAAGCCTATCGGTGACGACATAGAGGAACTCTCAACGAAAGCACCAATGTCGGTGTCAAACCGCGGATCTCGGGTAGGGGGTCCCGAATCAAGTCTAGGCGGATGGTAACAGAGACAAGGGACACGATGTTTTACCCAGTTCGGGCCCTCTTGATGGAGGTAAAACCCTACGTCCTGCTCGATTGATATTGATATTGTGGATGTTTACAAGAGTGGATCTACCACGAGATCAAGGAGGCTAAACCCTAGAAGCTAGCCTATGGTATGATTGTAAGGGTTGTTGTTCTGATAGTCCTACGGACTAGAGCCATCCGGTTTATATAGACACCGGAGAGGGCTAGGGTTACATAGAGTTGGTTACAATGGTAGGAGATCTACATATCCGTATCGCCAAGCTTGCCTTCCACGCCAAGGAAAGTCCCATCCGGACACGGGGAGAAGTCTTCAATCTTGTATCTTCATAGTCTTGGAGTCCGGTCGATGATGATAGTCCGGCAGATGATAGTTCGGCTGATGATGGTAGTCCGGCTATCTGGACACCCCCTAATCCAGGACTCCCTCAGTTGCAGTTTTTAACTCCTTTAAGTTCAATTGGAGTTTTGGCACAAGTTTAACAATCACAATACATAATAAGCAAGCATGCAAAGAGTATATGAGCAGCGGAAAGTAAAGCATGCAACTTGCGAGAATGTAAAGGGAAGGGTTTGGAGAAATCAAACGCAATTGGAGACACGGATGTTTTTGTCGTGGTTCCGATAGGTGGTGCTATCGTACATCCACGTTGATGGAGACTTCAACCCATGAAGGGTAACAGCTATGCCGAGTCCACGGAGGGCTCCACCCACGAAGGGTCCACGAAGAAGCAACCTTGTCTATCCCACCATGGTCGTCGCCCACGAAGGACTTGCCTCACTAGCGGTAGATCTTCACGAAGTAGGCGATCTCCTTGCCCTTACAAACTCCTTGGTTCAACTCCACAATCTTGTCGGAGGCTCCCAAGTGACACCTAGCCAATCTAGGAGACACCACTCTCCAAGAAGTAACAAATGGTGTGTTGACGATGAACTCCTTGCTCTTGTGCTTCAAATGATAGTCTCCCCAACACTCAATTCTCTCTCACAGGATTTGGATTTGGTGGAAAGAAGATTTGAGTGGAAAGCAACTTGGGGAAGGCTAGAGATCAAGATTCATATGGTAGGAATGGAATATCTTGGCCTCAACACATGAGTAGGTGGTTCTCTCTCAGAAAATGTGTATTGGAAGTGTAGGTTTGTTCTGATGGCTCTCTCCACGAATGAAGAGTGGGTGGAGGGGTATATATAGCCTCCACACAAAAACTAACCGTTACACACAATTTACCAATCTCGGTGAGACCGAATTGAGAAACTCGGTCGGACCGATTTAGCAAATCTAGTGACCGTTAGGATTTTTGGTGGGACTGACATGCAACTCGGTAGGACCGATATTGTTAGGGTTAGGGCATAACGTAATCTCGGTGAGACTGATTACACAAACTCGGTGGGACCGATTTTGGTAATAAGCTAACCAGAGAGTTGGTCAGGTAAACCCGGTGGTACCGATTACACAAACTCGGTGGAACCGATTTTGGTAATAAGCTGACCAGAGAGTTTGCATTGTAATGTCGATAGTACCGATTGCACAAACTCGGTGAGACCGATTTTGGTAATGGACATACACAGAGAGATTACAATCCCATATCGATGAGACCGAGATCCCTATCGGTGAAACCGATTTGCCTAGGGTTTGTGGCAGTGGCTATGACATCTGAACTCGGTGGCACCAGATAGAAAGAGTCAGTGGGGCCGAGTTTGACTTTTGGTTTAGGTCATAGGTGGATGTGGGAAGGTAGTTGAGGGTTTTGGAGCATATCACTGAGCACTTTGAGCAAGCAAGCCATTAAGCAACACCTCATTCCCTCTTGATAGTATTGACTTTTCCTATAGACTCAATGTGATCTTGGATCACTAAAATATAAAATGTAGAGTCTTGTACTTGAAGCTTGAGCCAATCCTTGGTCCTTAGCATCTTGAAGGGGTTCCACATCCTTTAGTCCATGCCACTTAATTTGTTGAACTTGTCTGAAACATACTAGGTAAAAGTGTTAGTCCAACAAGAGATATGTTGTCATTAATTACCAAAATCACCCAGGGAGCACTTGTGCTTTTAGAGGCGCGTGACGACAGTGATCTCATGGGCCTGGAAGTAGTGACACGGCTTCCTTGAGGCCATAAGGAGGCCGAAGAGCAATTTTTGCACACCGGAATACCTCGACCTAGCCCCCTGCAAGAGGGAGCTGACAAAGTAAACCGGGTGCTGCATCTTCTTCTTCTTTGGCACCACTTCACTTTCATTGCTGGGCATTGCCTTGGTGGCACCAGATTGCCGGGGCCGTGCCTTTGTCGGCACCAGGCCTCGCCGGGGAATCTTTGGTTTGCCATCCGCTGGTTCTCAGCCATTGCTGCCTCCTCGTCGACCTCCCTCAGGTGCCACCGGTCTGGCGCTGACCACTTGATTCGCCGCCAGATATAGCAAGAACGACTCTTGTGGTTTAGGCGCAACCAGTATTGGCGTGGAGGAAAGGTATTTTTTCAGATCCGCAGTGCTGCCTCGCTTCGGGTCCACTCTATTGGGCCTGCCTTCTTCAAGATTTTGAAGAAGGGAAGGGCGGCCTTCGGCGGACTTGGAGATGAATCGCTCATGGCGGCAACGCAGCCGGTGAGCCGACGCACATCCTTGATCCGCTTGGGCGCCTCGATCTACTCAATAGCCTTGATCTTGTCTGGGTTTGCCTCGATCCCGCGCTGCGACACAAAGAACCCGAGAAGCTTGCCGGATGGAACACCGAAGACGCACTTCTCAGCGTTCAGCTTGAGGTTGATCTTGCGCAGGTTAGCAAATGTCTCTTCAAGATCTTCTACAAGAGTTGGCCCGTCCTTGGTTTTGACCACTATGTCATCCATGTAGGCCTCCATATTTCTATGGAGCTGAGGTTCAAAACCAATTTGGATTGCTCTTGCAAACGTTGAGCCAGCACTCTTCAACCCGAAAGGCATCTGTAAAAAGAAATACGTACCACAAGAGGCGATGAATGTTGTCTTCTCTTCATCCTCTCTTGTCATGAAGATCTGGTGGTAGCCTGAGTAGGCGTCGAGGAATGATAACAGATCACACCCGGCTATGGAGTCAACAATCTGGTCGAT
The DNA here is from genome assembly GCA_021605205.1 of Aegilops longissima. NCBI lineage: Eukaryota > Viridiplantae > Streptophyta > Magnoliopsida > Poales > Poaceae > Aegilops > Aegilops longissima. Next base: position 291,395,748 of record CM038676.1, read on the forward strand.
GCACGGCAACGAGAAGGGGTCCTTAGGACAAGCCTTATTAATATCTATGTAATCAATACACAGCCTCCACTTCCCATTCGCCTTGCGCACCACTACCGGATTGGCCAACCACGTCGGGTGGAGCACCCCTCTCACCAAACCTGCCGCTTCCAACTTCCTAATCTCCTCTGTGATGAACTCTTGCCTTTCTAGAGCCTGCTTCGACCTTCGCTGACGGGCGCTGCGTGGGGCGGATAGCTAGGTGGTGCTCGATCACCTCCCTGGGAACACCGGGGATGTCGGATGCTTGCCACGCAAACACGTCGACATTTTCCCGCAGGAAGGTGACGAGTGTGGCTTCCTATTTGCTGTCGAGGGCGGAGCCTATGATGAAGGCCCCTCCCGTGCCATCCTCCCCGACGGGCACCTTCTTGGTCTGCGGCGACTCGGCTCTGGATCTCTTGCTCTTGTCGGTAGAGCTCTCTGGCACGTCCTCGACGGTAGCACAACACTCCCAGGAGGTGTGCTTGCTGGAGTGGGTGTGAGAGGTCTTGCCGGGCTTCTTCTTCCCTCCGGGGGTTTCGGCAGCAGGAGCAGGTGCCTTGGCGGCAGCCGCTGCAACTGCTTCCCGGAAGAGCTGGTCGGCGTAGATCAGCGCGTCCTTCTTGTCGGAGGGGACGGAGATGATGGTCAACGGCCCGGGCATCTTTAGCATGTTGTAGGCGTAGTGTGACGCCGCCATGAACTTGGCTAGTGCCGGGCGGCCGAGGATCCCGTTGTAAGGCAAGGGGATCTCGGCTACGTCGAAGACGATCCTCTCCATCCTGTAGTTCAACTCTCCTCCAAATGTCACAGCAAGGTGACCTTTCCTTCGGTGGCTCCTCCTCGATTGACCCCTTGAAACGTGCCCGCTTCCTCGAGGTCTCCATCGTGGATTTGCAACTTCTCGATCACGACAGCAAGATCTGGTTCAGGCCGCCCCGCCGCCAACCAACATCTTGTTCACTCTGAGGTTGCGTATCGTTGGTGAGACCAACAATGGCAAACACCCGACCGCGGTGGTGCGGTCAGGGTGCTCGGCGTCAAAGATGAGGGGCGTGCCGGACCACTTCAGCGGCTTCTGAGCGTCGAACGACGGCTCTGCTGCTGTAATCTCATGCACCCACTATTTGAGCTGGCGGTGAGAGGTATGCAACGAGGCGCCTCCATCGACGCACATGGCCTCCGTAGCCTTCTGGAACCCTTGCTCACCAGACTCGTCGTCCTCGTCGTGATCGTCGTCTTCATGTTTCTAGTCACAGCCCTGGGCGGGCCTCTCTTGCTGGTTGTCCTTGCCGGGGCGGCCTCCTTGGCCGCCACGCTTCTTGCCAGACCCCTCCGCACCGTCCTGGTCCTTCTCCTTGTCCCGCTTATCATACTCAGCCTTTTGCTTCTCAGCAAGCAGGTCGACTTGCCGGCAGTTCTGGAGGTCGTGGCCCTTGGTGCAGTGGATTTTGTAGTATTGCTTGCCGGAGCTTCCGGGCTTGTCGGTAGTCGCCAAGGCTCGGCAGGCGGTGCACCCGGCAATCTCCTTGCTGGGGGCGTCTGCCCTGACCTTTTTGACGGCACCGGTGTCGTCGGACCCCTCAACGGCAAGCACGACCTTGCCCTTGCGTTTCCTGTTGCGATGCCGACCCTTCTTCGTCAGGGTAGCGGCGTCTTCATCGGTAGAGTCAGCTTCCGCACCGGCGTCCTCGCCGGGGTACTTCCTTCCCTCTTCAGCCCGGGCGCACCTGTCGGCCAGAACGTAGAGCTTGGCCACGTCCTTAACCTTGGTCATAGCCAGTTCTTCGCACATCTTGCGATTGCACACGTTCTGGTGGAACGTGCTAATCACAGCGGCAGATGAACGTCGGGGATGTTGTACTGCACTGCACCCGGCTGAATCTCTGGATGTACTTGCGTAGGGTCTCCCCTTCCTTCTGGGGAATGATATGCAGATCGCTGGCCTGGCCATGAGCTTGGTGGCCTCCTGTGTAGGCGCCAACGAACTCATGGCACAGGTCTGACCAAGAAGAAATGGAGTCCACCGGCAAGTGCATCAACCAAGACATCACATTGGGTTTGAGCGCCAACGGGAAATAGTTGGCAAGCACCTTGTCGTCGCGAGCCCCAGCGGCCTGCATCGCGATGGTGTAGATGCTGAGGAACTCAGACGGATGGGTCTTGCCAGTGTACTTTCACGACGCCGGGCTTGAACGTGCGGTGGGACAGCCACCGAACTGCCTCACCACGGTAAAGCCGGCAACCCACCTCGTAAGGTAGGCCGCGGGGCCCGGTGCCGGGTGGTCCATAGCGGGTCCCGCCCGCTTGTCCGACTGACGGCGCGTTTCGCACCGACGCTCGACGGTAGTTCAAGCGTCTTCGTGAGCTTGTTCCCGAAGGACCCGGCGCTGGTCGCGGAGGGTCCGCGGGTCGGACGACGCTATGGAGATGTTATCACAAGCGTCGTCACGATGGGCCGATGCCCGCGGTGGCTGGCGAGGAGGAGGAGAGTGCACCGTGGCCGCAGCTCCCCCGTTCCTCCCAGCGCCAGTATGTGGTGGTTCGGTGGAGCGCCGACCCGAGGGCCCCGCCGGTCGCGGATCGTCTTTGTTTGCAACGGCGACGAGGCTCCGGATGGTGGCCTCCACTCGCCGAAGCCCGCAGCAGAGGGAAGTCGAGAGCAGCTGCGCGCGCTTAAAGCTTCACTGGCGTGGGCGGCAGCGACAGCTGCGTGGATCGCGGCGTGCTTCGAATTCTAACTATGTTAGAAGGAGCTCCGCCACGACCCGGCGGTTGCGTGCCATTTTCGCCAGCGCTTCGGCGGGCGTGCTGAATCCCTTCATCTTGCCGACGACGCACATGGCTCTTCTCACGGCGGTGCCCAGGGTCACCAACGTGGCGACGCTGTTCGGCGCGCACACCATGGGAAGAACGCGCGGTGGTCGCTGGTGTATGCGTACTGGAGGTCGCCGTGCCGCCCGGAGTCGGCACAACGACACCCCCGGAGGGCCCCGCGCCGCCTGCGTGTGGCCCAGCTCCGTCTTTGGATCCGGCGATGTGTAGCCGGTCGTCTGGCATACGAACGATGCCGCTCGCCAGGCTCCGACTGCCTGGGCGCTGGTGCTCGCGGGCCGTGGCCTGGGTCCTGTCTGCGACCGGTCCGCTGCTCGTCCGCACCGGCACAGGCCGTTCGGCTCCCAACGAGCCGATCGTTGTGGTCGTCTTCTTCTTAGGGGCCATGGCGACGAAGAATTGCTAGGCTAACTACCAGACCAGATTCTCACAATTGCGCCCCCTACCTGGCGCGCCAAAGATGTCGGTGTGGAACGACACCTATGGGATCACAAGAATCCCTACTACGATTGTCGGGCGCAGGGTTGCAAGGAGAGCAGGGCTAGTAGATAGCACAAGGATCGTTTACCCAGGTTCGGGCCGCGAGGATGCGTCAAACGCTAGTCCTGCTTTGGTGGGTATATTTCTGAGAGTTCTTGAGCTCTCAAACTAGCTGTGGTCAGCGTGTGGTTCCAAAAATCCGAATCCTTCTCCTGGTCGCCTCGGGCCTCTTTTTATAGGACAGAGGGGTTACCACAGTGACACACAGGAGGTGGAAAGGTCTACAGTGGCACGAGGTTATCCCTCATATTACAGGACAAGGCACATTTAATGCATCGCTTGGGTGTCCCCTTGCTTTAATGGGGGACAGGGCGAGGCCCGTCCCGTCCGTCGCCGCTCCTCCTTGCTTCAACACGCGCCTCGGCCAGGGATACTTGCAGTGCCATGTAGGCAGCAGAGTTGGCGCGGTGATGGAGCCTTCACGAAGATCTGCATGCCGCCACGCAGGCGCCTGGTGAGTTGGCCTGGGGGCTGCATGTTGCCACGCAGGTGCCTGCCCAGCCGGTTGGGCTGGCAGCTGCATGTGAACGGCGGTGGAAGCTTGGCTGACGTGGGCTTGGCGGTTGCCCTGCCGGCGTCCTTGGCGAGGGCCTTGCCGGGTGGCCCGGCAAGGGTCTTGTCGTGGCGTGCTGTCATCCCCGGCAAGGATCTTGCTAGGGGTCTGGTGGCCTTCCTCGGCAAGGATCTTGCCGAGAATCGTCATCTTCTAATCCTCATCTGATCTTGAATATGTCTTCATAAAGATCTGCATGCCACCACAGAGGTGCCTTCCCGAGCCTTGGCCCACGCTGATGATGGTGCTGGGGGCCGTGGGCACAAGGGTGGCTCGCTCTGTTGGTGCGAGGCGAGCTGTCCCGGCAGGGGTCTTGCCGGGGCCGCTAAGGCCGCCCGGCAAGTATATTGCCGGGGGAACCTTCTACATCCCTCTGCTCTTTTGTGGTCTTGTCCTTGGCGTTGCTTTGACCGTCTTGGGCTTTGGTCTTACCTTGGCTCACCTTCCTTGTTCTGCTTGGTGTGGCCTTGGGCACGGCTCTGACTGCCCGTTCGCAGGTAAATGGGTACAAAAATGCGCCCCTATTTTTGTACACCGACACCTGGGTGCCTCACGATGGTGTTTGATGGGATATCCGGTCCAATATCTCTCAAGGCACTGGCCTGTCCAGAAGCGATGGCATTGGTTGTTGATCTATTACAAACGCATATTATAGTATGATCTGATTTCAAGGAGGTGGTCTCAAATATATCTCAAGGCAATGTGGCAAGTATGGTCACATTATCCGGAAATTAAGCTCATGTCTTTAGATTTCCAGCATGTTTCCTTTGTTTTTGAAGGTAGGGCTTCAAACATCAAGGCACATAGTCTCGCTAACGCTAAGTACGGGCTTAGTCTCTCTCTTGGACGTCATGTGTGGCTCCTTCAACATCCGGATGTCCATTGTATTCCTCAAAATATTCTTGAGCAATAAATAAAGTATGTGGTTAGCCTAAAAAGCTCTAAAAACAAAACTCTATGTTGAAAAAAATTCCTAGATTATGTTTCCATTTCCCAGGATGAACACTAGTCATTAGGAATCGTTGTATTTTTTTCCGAATCATGGGCATTGAGTATGCACAGAGAAAAAGAACAAGTGATGCATGCACTCTAATAGGTCTTCCACATGTACATAGTTCTTGTAGTCTAGCACAAAGAAAATTCCTTTTTGTAGCATATCCCTTGTATTGAGTCTGTTGTGGAGAAGATGTTAAAAGTAAACTTTTTTATGACAAAACAAGCATTCCATAGCCACATGAAAGCTGGTGGCATTTCCTGCTGTCCTATCAACAAATGGCTGGAAAGTTGCTCGGACTTCTTTCACCTTTCGCAAGGCGACAAGGGCAAAAAATTCCTTCCCTTGTTCTCTCCCGGCGAGCCTGTGAAATTGTCTTCCCATGGTGGTGCATTGGCTCCAGCTAGTAGATAGGTTAGGCTTGTAGTCCTTGTAGGGGCGGCGTTTTGACTGATGGTGACGCTTATTGTTTGAGTCAGTCTTTCACTCCAGCCTCCTTCAAGTTCGTCCGTCAAGATGGAATAGATAGAGCTTCAGCGTAGATTTCTGCCATCTCCTCCGGGCACCGAGGTTAGGGTCTCTCTTTGTGCATATGCGGTGCCAAGATTTCATGTCAGGTTATTCAGATCGATTCAAGAGTTTCACTGCGGTGACTGTGTCTCTAAGGCGCTGGTCCTTAGGGACACATGCACGAAGACTTTCTCGACATTCGTCGACAAGGTTAGACCGGCATCGGCATGGGAGCGACCATAACAGCGTGTTTTTCTGGCAGTGGTAGTGGTCGTTTAGTGGTTCAGAGACCTCAATGTAATTTTTATCATGTTAGGGATTCTTTGTACTTCTATTGAACCTTTATAACAAAATGTATGGAAAGAGTCATTTTTGAAAAATGTATGGAAAGTTGGATGTATCCCAAGAACCATCAAAGGCCATGAAATTTAGAAAATGCTTCTTAAGTCACAAAGATGGGGAAGATTCACAAGGTGTACCTATAACTTTAAATTGCTCACCGATTTATGAGTGACGGAAAAGCAAGCCAAAATGATTGTTTTGACCTTTTCAGGAAACTTTAGCACAATATGCACCCTTTTAGATTTTTTTAGCATGATCTGTCCTTTTTGGTAATGCCAAGGCTTGTGGCGTTTCTCCTCCATTTAGACACGTTAAACTTGCCAATGCTTTATGTTGGGGAACGTCGTAATTTCAAAAAATTTACCTACGCACACGAAAGATCATGGTGATGCATAGCAACGAGAGGGAGAGTGTCGTCCACATACCCTCGTAGTGTTGGGGAACGAGTAATTTCAAAAATTTCCACGCACACGCAAGATCATGGTGATGGCATAGCAACGAGAGGGAGAGTGTATGTCCACGCACCCTCGTGAACCGAAGCGAAGCGTTATAACAACGCTGTTGATGTAGTCGACGCGTCTTCACGATCCGACCGATCCAAGTACCGAACGCACGGCACCTCCGAGTTCAGCACACGCTCAGCTCGATGACGATCCCGGGCTCCGATCCAGCAAAGCGTCGGGGATGAGTTCCACGAGACGACGGCGTGGTGACGATGATGATGCTCCACCGACGCAGGGCTTCGCCTAAGCTCCGCGACGATATGACTCTACGGCGCAGGGCTTCGCTAAGCTCCGCGACAATATGACCGAAGTGGAATATGGTGGAGGGGGCACCGCTGCACACGGCTAAGGAACGATCCGTAGATCAACTTGTGTGTCATGGGGTGCCCCCGCCTCAGTATATAAAGGAGCAAGGGGGTGCGGCCGGCCCTAGGAGGAGGCGCGCCGAGGAGTCCTACTCCCACCGAGTAGGACTCCCCCCTTCCTAGTTGGATTAGGACTTGGGGAGGGGAAGAGGAAGGGCGCCGCCTCCTCCTTGTCCTATTCGGACTAGGGGAGGGGCGCGCCTGCCCTGGCCGGCCCTCCTCTTCTCCCTTATGGCCCATTAAGGCCCATTGACCCCGGGAGGGTTCCGTAACCCCGGTGTTCCGTAAAATCCCGATTTCACCCGAACCTTTCAAGTCCAAACATAGGCTTCCAATATATCGATATTTATGTCTCGACCATTTGAGACTCCTCGTCATGTCCGTGATCACATCCGGACTCGAACAAACTTCGTACATCAAAACTTATAAACTCATAATAAACCGTCATCGTAACGTTAAGCGTGCGGACCCTACGGGTTCGAGAACTATGTAGACATGACCTAGAACTATTCTCGGTCAATAACCAATAGCGGAACCTGGATGTTCATATTGGTTCCTACATTTTCTCGAAGATCTTTATCGGTCAAACCGCATAACAACATACGTTGTTCCTTTGTCATCGGTATGTTACTTGCCCGAGATTCAATCGCCGGTATCCAATACCTAGTTCAATCTCGTTACGGCAAGTCTCTTTACTCGTTCCGTAATACATCATTTCATAACTAACTCATTAGTTACAATGCTTGCAAGGCTTAGGTGATGAGTATTACCGAGAAGGCCCAGAGATACCTCTCCGACAATCGGAGTGACAAAACCTAATCTCGAATTATGCCAACTCAACATATACTTTTGGAGACACCTGTAGAGTACCTTTATAATCACCCAGTTACGTTGTGACGTTTGGTAGCACACAAAGTGTTCCTCCGGTAAACGGGAGTTGCATAATCTCATAGTTGCAGGAACTTTGTATAAGTCATGAAGAAAGCAATAGCAACATACTAAACGATCAAGTGCTAAGCTAACGGAATGGGTCAAGTCAATCACATCATTCTCCTAATGATGTGATCCCGTTAATCAAATGACAACTCATGTCTATGGTTAGGAAACATAACCATCTTCGATTAACGAGCTAGTCAAGTAGAGGCATACTAGTGACATACTGTTTGTTTATGTATTCACACATGTATTATGTTTCCGGTTAATACAATTCTAGCATGAATAATAAACATTTATCATGATATAAGGAAATAGATAATAACTTTATTATTGCCTCTAGGGCATATTTCCTTCATCTCCCACTTGCACTAGAGTCAATAATCTAGATTACACAAGAATGATTCTCACACCCATGGAGTCTTGGTGCTGATCATGTTTTGCTCGTGAGAGAGGCTTAGTCAACGGTCTCGCAACATTCAGATCCGTATGTATCTTGCAAATCTCTATGTCTCCCACTTGGACTTGGTCCCAATGGAATTGAAGCGTCTCTTGATGTGCTTGGTCCTCTTGTGAAATCTGGATTCCTTTGCCAAGGCAATTGCACCAAGATTGTCACGAAGATCTTCATTGGTCCCGATGCACTAGGTATAACACCTAGATCGGAAATGAACTCCTTCATCCGCACTCCTTCATTTGCTGCTTCAAGCAGCTATGTACTCCGCTTCACATGTAGATCCCGCCACGACGCTTTGTTTAGAACTGCACCAACTTACAGCTCCACCGCTTAATAAAAATACGTTATCCGGTTTGCGATTTAGAATCGTCCGGATCGTGTCAAAGCTTGCATCGACGTAACCCTTTACGACTAGCTCTTTGTCACCTCCATATCGAGAAACATATCCTTAGTCCTTTTCGGTATTTCAGATGTTCTTGACCGCTGTCCATGATCCACTCTGGATTACTTTGGTACCTTCCTGCCAAGCTTATTGCTAAGCATACGTCAGTCCGGTACACAGATTGCATACATGATAGAGCCTATGGCTGAAGCATAGGAACATCTTTCATTTTCTCTCTATCTTCTGCTGTGGTCGGGCATTGAGTCGACTCAATTTCACACCTTGTAATACTGGTAAAAATCCTTTCTTTGCACGATCCATTTTGAACTTCTTCAAAACCTTATCAAGGTATGTGCTTTGTGAAAGTCCAATTAAGCGTCTTGATCTATCTCTATAGATCTTGATGCCCAATATGTAAGCAGCTTCACCGAGGTCCTTCATTGAAAAACTTTTATTCAAGTATCCTTTTATGCTATCCAGAAATTCTATATCATTTCCAATTAACAATATGTCGTCCACATATAATATTAGAAATGCTCTGAGCTCCCACTCACTTTCTTGTAAATACAAAGCTTCTCCAAAAGTCTCAGATAAAACCATATGCTTTGATCACACTATCAAAGCGTTTATTCCAACTCCGAGAGGCTTGCACTGCACCATAGATTGATCGTTGGAGCTTGCACACTTTGTTAGCTCCTTTAGGATCGACAAAACCTTCGGTTGCATCATATACAACTCTTCTTCCAGAAATCCATTCAGAAATGCAGTTTTGACATCCATCTGCCATATTTTATAATCATAAAATGCGGTGATTGCTAACATGATTCGGACAGACTTAAGCATCACTATGGGTGAGAAGGTCTCATCGTAGTCAACTCCTTAAACTTGTCGAAAACCTTTTGCAACAAGTCGAGCTTTGTAAACATAACATTACCGTCGTCGTCGGTCTTCTTCTTAAAATCCATTTATTCTCTATTGCTTGCCGATCATCGGGCAAGTCAACCAAAGTCCATACTTTGTTCTCATACATGGATCCCATCTCAGATTTCATGGCTTCAAGCCATTTTATGAATCTGGGCTCACCATCGCTTCTTCATAGTTCGTAGGTTCACCATGATCTAGTAGCATGACTTCCGAATAGGATTACCGTACCACTCAGTGCGGATTTTATTCTGGTTGATCTCTGATTCGGTGACAACTTGATCTGAAGTTTCATGATCATTATCATTAACTTCCTCGCTAATCGGTGTAGGTGTCACGAAACCGATTTCGTGATGAACTACTTTCCAATAAGGGAGCTGGTACTGTTACCTCATCAAGTTCTACTTTCCTCCCACTCACTTCTTTCGAGAGAAACTCCTTCTCTAGAAAGGATCCATTCTTAACAACGAATGTCTTGCCTTGGATCTGTGATAGAAGGTATACCCAATTGTCTCCTTTGGGTATCCTATGAAGACACATTTTTCGATTTGGGTTCTAGCTTATCGGGTTGAAGCTTTTTCACATAAGCATCGCAACCCCAAACTTTCGAAACGACAACTTTGGTTTCTTGCCAAACCATAGTTCATAAGGTGTCGTCTCAACGGATTTTGATGGTGTCCTATTTAACGTGAATGCGGTCGTCTCTAAAGCATAACCCCAAAGCGATAGCGGTAAATCGGAAATAGACATCATAGATCGCACCATATCTAGTAAAGTACGATTCTGACGTTCGGACACACCATTACGTTGTGGTGTTCCGGTGGCGTGAGTTGCGAAACTATTCCGCATTGCTTCAAATGTAGACCAAACTCAGTAATCAAATATTCTCCTCCACGATCAGATCGTAGAAACTTTATTTTCTTGTTACGATGATTTTCAACTTCACTCTGAAATTCTTTGAACTTTTCAAATGTTTCAGATTTATGCTTCATTAAGTAGATATACCCGTATCTGCTTAAATCATCTGTGAAGGTGAGAAAATAACGATATCCGCCACGAGCTTGAACATTCATCGGACCACATACATCTGTATGTATGATTTCCAACAAATCTGTTGCTCTCTCCATACAACCGAGAACGGTGTTTTAGTCATCTTGCCCATGAGGCACGGTTCGCAAGTACCAAGTGATTCATAATCAAGTGATTCCAAAAGTCCATCTGTATGGAGTTTCTTCATGCGTTTACACCGATATGACCTAAGCGGCGAGTGCCACAAATAAGTTGCACTATCATTATCAACTCTGCATCTTTTGGCTTCGACATTATGAATATGTGTATCACTACTGTCGAGATTCAACAAGAATAGACCATTCTTCAAGGGTGCATGACCATAAAAGATATTACTCATATAAATAGAACAACCATTATTCTCTGATTTAAATGAATAACCGTCTCGCATTAAACAAGATCCAGATATAATGTTCATGCTCAACGCTAGCACCAAATAACAATTATTTAGGTCTAAAACTAATCCGAAGGTAGATGTAGAGGTAGCGTGCCGACCGCGATCACATTGACTTTGGAACCGTTTCCCACGCGCATCGTCACCTCGTCCTTTGCGGTGCTCGCTTATTCCGTAGTCCCTGCTTGAGTTGCAAATATTAGCAATGAACCAGATCAAATACCAGTGCTACTACGAGCTCTAGTAAGGTACACATCAATAACATGTATATCACATATACCTTTGTTCACCTTGCCATCCTTCTTATCCGCCAAATACTTGGGGCAGTTCCGCTTCCGATGTCCATCGCTTGCGGTAAAACACTCGATTTCAGCTTAGGTCCGGACTTGGGTTTCTTCTCTTGAGCAGCAACTTTCTTGCTGTTCTTTTGAAGTTCCCTTCTTCTTCCCTTTGCCCTTTTCTTGAAACTAGTGGTCTTGTTGACCATCAACACTTGATGCTCTTTCTTGATTTCTACCTCCATGCTTTTAGCATTGCGAAGAGCTCGAGACTTGTCTTAGTCATCCCTTGCATATTATAGTTCATCACGAAGCTCTTGTAGCTTGGTGGCGATGATTGGAGAATTCATCAATGACACTATCATCCGGAAGATTAACTCCCGGTTGAATCAAGTGATTATTATACCCGGACATTTTGAGTATGTGCTCACCGATGTAACTATTCTCCTCCATCTTGCAGCTATAGAACTTATTGGAGACTTCATATCTCTCAATCCGGCATTTGCTTGAAATATTAACTTCAACTCTGGAACATCTCATATGCCCCATGACGTTCAAAACGTCGTTGAAGACCCGGTTCTAAGCCGTAAAGCATGGCACATCGAACTATGGAGTAGTCATCGACTTTGCTCGCCAGACGTTCACAATTTCGGCGTTGCTCTGCAGCAGTTCGCACCCAGCGGTGCTTCGGGGCGTAATTCTTACATGCAGCAATGAGGATAATCCTCAAATTCGGACCCAGTCCGTGTAATTGCTACCATCATCTTTCAACTTTGCTTTCTCAAGGAACGCATTAAAATTCAACGGAACAACAAAGACGAGCCATCTATCTACAATAAACATAGACAAGCAAAATACTATCGGTACTAAGTTCATGATAAATTTAAGTTCAATTAATCATATTAAAACTCCCACTTAGACAGACATCTCTCTAGTCATCTAAGTGATTACGTGATCCAAATCAACTAAACCATAACCGATCATCACGTGAGATGGAGTAGTTTTCAATGGTGAACATCACTATGTTGATCATATCTACTATATGATTCACGCTCGACCTTCGGTCTCCGTGTTCCGAGGCCATATCTGCATATGCTAGGCTCGTCAAGTTTAACCTGAGTATTCGCGTGTGCAAAACTGGCTTGCACCCGTTGTAGATGGACGAGAGCTTATCACACCCGATCATCACGTGGTGTGCGGGCACTCTGAACTTTTAGCAGCGGTGCATACTCGTGGAGAACACTTCTTGATAATTTTAGTGAGAGATCATCTTATAATGCTACCGTCAATCAAAGCAAGATAAGATGCATAAAGGATAAACATCACATGCAATCAATATAAGTGATATGATATGGCCATCATCATCTTGTGCTTGTGATCTCCATCTCAAAGCACCGTCATGATCACCATTGTCACCGGCGCGACACCTTGATCTCCATCGTAGCATCGTTGTCGTCTCGCCAACTATTGCTTCTCGACTATCGCTCTTGCTTAGTGATAAAGTAAAGCAATTACATGGCTTTTGCATTTCATACAATAAGCGACAACCATATGGCTCCTGCCGATTGCCGATAACCGGTTACAAAACATGATCATCTCATACAATAAAATATAGCATCACGTCTTGACCATATCACATCACAACATGCCCTGCAAAAACAAGTTAGGCGTCCTCTACTTTGTTGTTGCAAGTTTTACGTGGCTGCTACGGGCTGAGCAAGAACCGTTCTTACCTCGCATCAAAACCACAGCGATAGTTTGTCAAGTTGGTGTTGTTTTAACCTTCACAAGGACCGGCGTAGCCACACTCGGTTCAACTAAAGTGAGAGAAACAGACACCCGCGGTCACCTTTAAGCAACGAGTGCTCGAAGCGGTGAAACCAGTCTCGCGTAAGCGTCTGGCGTAATGTCGGTCCGGCCGCTTCATCTCACAATACCGCTGAACCAAAGTATGACATGCTGGTAAGCAGTATGACTTATATCGCCCACAACTCACTTGTGTTCTACTCGTGCATATGACATCAACGCATAAAACCAGGCTCGGATGCCATCGTTGGGGAACGTAGTAATTTCAAAAAATTCCTACGCACACGCAAGATCATGGTGATGGCATAGCAACGAGAGGGAGAGTGTATGTCCACGTACCCTCGTGAGACCGTGGCGAAGCGTTATAACAACGCGGTTGATGTAGTCGTGCGTCTTCACGATCCGACCGATCCAAGTACCGAACGCACGGCACCTCCGAGTTCAGCACACGCTCAGCTCGATGGCGATCCCGGGCTCCGATCCAGCAAAGCGTCGGGGATGAGTTCCACAAGACGACGGCATGGTGACGATGATGATGCTCCACCGATGCAGGGCTTCGCTTAAGCTCCGCGACGATATGACTCTACGGCGCAGGCTTCGCTTAAGCTCCGCGACAATATGACCGAAGTGGAATATGGTGGAGGGGGCACCGCACACGGCTAAGGAACGATCCGTAGATCAACTTGTGTGTCATGGGGTGCCCCCGCCTCAGATATAAAGGAGCAAGGGGGTGCGGCCGGCCCTAGGAGGAGGCGCGGAGGAGTCCTACTCCCACCGAGTAGGACTCCCCTTCCTAGTTGGATTAGGACTTGGGGAGGGGAAGAGGAAGGGCGCCGCCCCCTCTCCTGTCCTATTCGGACTGGGGGGGGGCGCGCCTGCCCCGGCCGGCCCTCCTCTTCTCCCTTATGGCCCATTAAGGCCCATTGACCCCGGGAGGGTTCAGTAACCCCGGTGTTCGGTAAAATCCGATTTCACGGAACCTTCCAAGTCAAACATAGGCTTCCAATATATCGATCTTTATGTCTCGACCATTTGAGACTCTTCGTCATGTCCGTGATCATATCCGGACTCGAACAAACTTCGTACATCAAAACTTATAAACTCATAATAAACTGTCATCATAACGTTAAGCGTGCGGACCCTACGGGTTCGAGAACTATGTAGACATGACCTAGAACTATTCTCGGTCAATAACCAATAGCGGAACCTGGATGTTCATATTGGTTCCTACATTTTCTCTGAAGATCTTTATCGGTCAAACCGCATAACAACATCGTTATTCCCTTTGTCATCGGTATGTTACTTGCCCGAGATTCGATTGTCGGTATCAATACCTAGTTCAATCTCGTTACAAAGCAAGTCTCTTTACTCGTTCAGTAATACATCATTTCATAACTAACTCATTAGTTACAATGCTTGCAAGGCTTAGGTGATGAGTATTACCGAGAAGGCCCAGAGATACCTCTCCGACAATCGGAGTGACAAAACCTAATCTCAATTATGCCAACTCAACATATACTTTTGGAGACACCAGAGAGTACCTTTATAATCACCCGATTCGTTGTGACATTTGGTAGCACACAAAGTGTTCCTCCGTAAACGGGAGTTGCATAATCTCATAGTTGCGGAACTTTGTATAAGTCATGAAGAAAGCAATAGCAACATACTAAGCGATCAAGTGCTAAGCTAACGGAATGGGTCAAGTCAATCACATCATTCTCCTAATGATGTGATCCCGTTAATCAAATGACAACTCATGTCTATGGTTAGGAAACATAACCATCTTGATTAACGAGCTAGTCAAGTAGAGGCATACTAGTGACATACTGTTTGTTTATGCATTCACACATGTATTATGTTTCCGGTTAATACAATTCTAGCATGAATAATAAACATTTATCATGATATAAGGAAATAGATAATAACTTTATTATTGCCTCTAGGGCATATTTCCTTCACGTAGACCATAAGCAGAGGTTATGAGAACGCGGTTGATGTAGTCGTACGTCTTCACGATTCGACCGATCCAAGTACCGAACACACAACACCTCCGAGTTCAGCACACGTTCAGCTCGGTGACGTCCCACGAACTCTGATCCAGCAGAGCTTCGAGGGAGAGTTCTGTCAGCACGACGGCGTGATGACAATGATGATGATGCTACCGACGCAGGGCTTCGCCTAAGCACCGCTACGATATGACCGAGGTGGATTATGGTGGAGGGGGCACCGCACACGGCTAAAAGATCAATGATCAATTGTTGTGTCTCTGTAACATCCCAAAATTTCAATTTGGAATGTTATACATAGAGCATCATTGCATATCATATTTTTTCGTTGCATTTTGCTCGATCCTAGAAATTCTACACAACTCAAGGACCCACGAAGAGAGTTGGGGATTTCGTTATTTTCATATTTGAGTTTTCTCAAATTTTGAAAATAGAATCATTTGATTCTAATTATTTTATCTTCAATCATTTCTACTATCAAAATATGAGAGAGGGAATAAAATGACTTTCCCAAAATAAATAAATAATGAAGATTTAAAAATAAAATTAAATAAGATTTTATTTTGGAGTTTTTCGCCTTTTTATTTGAATTTAGGAAAAATGCGCGTTTTGCAAAATTGCATTTAGGCCCAAATAAAAGTTCAACTTGTCTGGCTTGATTTTAGAAGCCGGGGAAAATTTATTTCGGGAATTTTGGAGTTCGTTTAGTATTTCTTTTTATTTTTTTCTGCGCGTAATTATTTAAAAAAAACGAACCGCCTTTGGGCCGTGCCCGAGCGGGACTCCGCTCAGGGGGCACTATATAAGCGCCCGACCCCCGGCACCCCAGGCCCAGAGCCGCCCGCCCGAGCCCACCCCACCTTGACCAGGCCAAATTTCCCGCCGCCCGCCCACGCCTCGCAAACCCTAACCCTAGTCCGACACCACCGCCGCCTTGCTGGCTTCGCCAGGCCCCCGCCGACCTCAGAGGACCCGCAGCCCGAGGTTCGCCGCGCTGCGTTTTGCGTCTGTCGGTTTTTAAAAAAAACAAAGCGGTTTTATTTCGTTTTTTGTTTCGCTTTTTTCGTTTAGGCTAATTAGCGGACGTTCATCCGTTAGTTCGTTTAAGCGAACGCGTTAAATCAGATTAGTTTAGTTAACGAACATCCATTCGTTAACCCGTTCAATCGTTTTTCTTTTCTCGGATTAAATCCACGATTTTCCTCGACGCGATTCCCGATCCGATTTTCGTTTTAGTATAACTTTTAAGCTCGTTTATCGGAATGAGGCGATTCAAGCGCTGGAGTTTCGTCTCGAAACCCTCTTTCCAATAATCTACTTAAACAAGTTTTGCTTCTGTAAATTTGACTTAGATCCAGATTAGTAAAACAAAGCTGTTTTCTTCCGCCGTTTGACTTTCGTTGCTTCGTTTGATTTGATTCTTTTTGCAAACCGGTGTTCTTGAGTTGAACTATCTGGTTAGATCTATTTGAGTTTTTACCTGTGCATTAGATGAGTACTTATTGTATGCTTGTTTGTTTGTCTGCGATAGAATACCCGGAGTGCGCCGCCTGTTACTTCGAGTCTCTAGGTTTCGCGGATCATTTGTAACACCCCAAATTTTCAATTTGGAATGTTATACATAGAGAGTCATTGCATATCATATTTTTCATTGCATTTTTGCTCGATCCTAGAAATTCTACACAACTCAAGGACCCACGGAGAGAGTTGGGGATTTCGTTATTTTCATAATTGAGTTTTCTCAAATTTTGAAAATAGGATCATTTGATTTTAATTATTTTATCTTCAATTATTTCTACTACCAAAATGTGAGAGAGGGAATAAAATGACTTTCCCAAAATAAAGAAATAATGACGATTTAAAAATAAAATAAAATAAGATTTTATTTTGGAGTTTTTCGCCTTTTTATTTGAATTTAGGAAAAATACGCGTTTTTCAAAATTGCATATAGGCCCCAAAAAATATTCATTAAATCCGGCTTGATTTTAGAAGCCGGGGAAAATTTATTTCGGGATTTTTGGAGTCCGTTTAGTATTTCTTTTTTTTTTCTGCACGTAATTATTTTTTTTTAAAAAAGAGCGAACCGCCTTACCGGGCCCTACCCGAACGGGACTCCGCTCGGGGGGCGCCTTTATAAGCGCAGCCACCCGGCGCCCCAGCCCACCCCGCGCCCCGGCACGCCCCGACCGAAACCCTAGCCGCCGCATGCCGCCGGAGCCGCCCGCCGCCGCCGTGACCCGCCGCCGAGGTTCGCCGCCGCCTCGTTTTCAGCAAGAGTTTTTATAAAAACCGTGCGGTTTTCTTCAGTTTTTTTTTATTTATTTTCGTTTTTTATTAGTTTCGTTTTTTTTGGGTTTAGGCTAATTAGCGGACGTTAAATCTGTTAGTTCATTAAGCGAACGATTTCGTCAGATTAGTTTAGTTAACGAGCGTCCGTTCGTTAACACATTCGTCGTTTTTCTTTTCTCGGATTTAATCCGCGATTTTTCGATCGCGATTCCTGATCCGATTTTCGTTTTAGTATAACTTTTCGCTCGTTTATCGGAATCAGGCGACTCAAGCGCCTAGAGTTTCGTCTCGAAACCCTCTTTCCGAATAATATACTTAAACAAGTTTTTGCTTCTATAAAATTTGACTTAGATCTAGATTAGTAAAACGAAGCTGTTTTCTTCCGCCGTTTGACTTTCGTTGCTTCGTTTGATTTGATTCTTTTTGCAAACCGGAGTTCTTCAGTTGAACCATCTGGTTAGATCTATTTGAGTTTTACCTGTGCATTAGATGAGTATTTATTGTATGCTTGTTTGTTTTTCTGCGATAGATTACCCGGAGTGCGCCGCCTGTTACTTCGAGTCTCTAGGTTTCGCGGATCATCAGCAAGGCAAGTAACACTTTGATCACACCTCTTCTCATACCCAGTTTTTATGCATTAGATCTATCCTCGAACACTTGCATGATTAGCATCTAATTAAATTGTGAGATGGGAAGTAGATGAGGTAGTACCTATTACCTGTTTTATTATCAAACCCTTGGGAGTTACTTCTACGTTTGCTTATTATGCCATGCTATGCTAGTAGACGTGGATTAGGTGAGTGAATCCATGACATATGTGAGATTGTTATTTAATGGTTTATTTCAAGGTGGCAACTTACATACACATCTAGGTGGATTGAGGCACCTGGTTTCCATCAGGACTTGCCTGTATTTCTTTGGACCGCAACCCAGGCTCAAAGGGATCATGAGATTATTCAAACTAGAAACTTCCGTGTGCAGCCACAAGCCATTATGGGCTCTGGCATAGTTGATTAAGTTGTGTGAACTCTTACGGGTAGGCTAGCTGATGTTGGGGATGTAGGTTGGTACGGTCTACCCACATGTAAGGTACTAGCGCTTCTGAAAGACTGTGTCTCGGTCATCCGTCTCTCAAACACCATGTAGTGCGAGAAACCAAACGGAGGCGATCGAGTCTTGTGGGGAAAAGTGTGCAAACCTCTGCAGAGTGTATAAACTAATCATGGTTAGCCGTGTCCCCGGTTATGGACATCTTGAGTATCTAGTACTTGGATATCATGTGAATCTCATCATGTTACTTCTAAATTAATATTGTTGGGCTTGTTAATGAGCACTTTTAATTGGGATTGAGGATGCTGTCAACCATTCTCAATGTTTAACAACCACCATGATAGTTAACTAAATTTATTCCTTTGCAGTAGGGAAAAATTGGCTTTATGCAAAAACTGTAACCATAGAGCTTTCCACCAGCCATATATGCATGTAGTATAGGCTATCCATTCCATTATTCTCTATGTGTTACATTGCCAGCATATTCCATGTGCTGACCCAACGTTTCATGTTGCAGACTTTTCAGACGACGAGTAAGGTGCATAGGTCGTGGTTCTATACTCAGTGATGCCGTTGGAGTAGATGGACTCGCTTAATTTTCCAAGCCTTCCGCTGTTATCGTTATTAGATGGCCTTAAGCCATATTTATTTTGTCAAGTTCTCTCTTGAGACATTCGAATGTAATAAGTGTCTGATTGCTACTCTGTTATAAATCCTCCGAGTACTGTGTGGTGTCAAGATTATTCTTGATCCGGGGATGACACGAGCACGAGGTCGACTGCTTGAGGTCAGGTCGCTACAAAGATGGTATCGAGCACCGCGACCGGTAGAGACACGACCATTAAGCTAAAGCCCTAGATCACTACTCTCTCTTCTCATTTCTAACTCCTCATCTTTTCTACTCTTTTAGGATGGCTAAGCGAGGATCAAGTTTACCCAAATGATGAGGATACACCCTTTGGGCGACACACGAAGGAAGTCACTAAGTACCTTAACATCGGATTACCAAGCTTCACCGGGACTTACAATTCCACTTACCCGAAGAGGAGCGCTGGAAGATTCAAGCTCAAGTTCCCGGAAGGGCGTTTGCGCCACAGTGTGTTTTCAATGCACCAATGTGGAGTCTGGGAAAGAGCATGGCAGCTCACATAACCATGGGATGCATTGGAGAAGTTTATAAAGAAGACCTCAAGGATACTATGTACCAGATTTGCGGACGCCGAGATGAACAATGGGAGATAGTTGGCACTAAGAAGGACCGATCCATTGCAGCTTTCATCCAGGAGTTAAATCAGCACATTGGACGCCAGGAGAACCAGATGTGCGCAGACATGATGGAGTTGAAGACAGCAAAAGCCAAGATTATCGAACTAGAAGGAGAACTGAAGGCCACTCGCAAGGACTACATGGAGGAGATTGTAGCTCTAGTGGGACAAAACGGCGATCTTAAGGAGAAGATTGAAGAACTCATGGGAAATTCAGCACCGGAGGAGAAGATGAAGATTGCACTGTCCAGAGAACTACATCATCATCGGCGACACCGATTCCGATCCTAGTGATGATGATTATGAAGATGAAGTGGGCAGATATCATGGAGTCTTCATCGAGCAGTTTTCTAGTTGACCACCATAACGATAGTAGATTTCCCCCATTTTATATTAGTTTTAGTTCCAACACTTTGTAACGATAGATAGACCGTTGTATGCCCTTGTTTGAATTGATTGGAGTGATATTGTGTGATTTGTCTCATGTGCATATGGGTGGTGTTTCTCTCTAGACCTCATTCTATTCTTAACTCTCGTCTTTTCTTAAAACCCTCAGATGCCTCCGAGACGCGACCCCGGATTTGTTTTCCCGCCAGAGATCACTCAGTTGATTCAGCAGCAGAATGCCTTGATTCAAACATTGGTACAGAACCAAGGCCTGTTGACCATTTGACCCGTTTCTTAAGGCTGAATCTGCCGGTGTTTTCCAGTAGCACCGAGCCGATTGTTGTAGATGATTGGCTCCGTAAGATAGGGAGGGAGTTGACCACTGCAGGATGTACAGATGGAGAAAGGGTTAAATTTGCCGCACATCAGCTCGAAGGACCCGCGGCGGCATGGTGGGAGAATTTTACAGCCACTTACCTCAGAGACACCGCCACATGGGATCGGTTTCAGCAAGCTTTCCGTCTGCCCATGTTTCAGCAGGAGCTATGGCCATGAAGAAGCGTGAGTTTCGCAACTTGCGCCAAGGAGGACAGACGGTTGGCGAGATGTGGATGATTTTAGTAAGTTAGCACGTTATGCCCCGGATAGCGTTGCTCTGAGCGCAACTAAGCGGGAGAAGTTTCTAGAAGGACTGAATGATGAGCTGAGCATGCAGTTGATGGTAGCCACCTTCAATAACAACCAGGAGTTAGTAGATAGTGCTCTCATGATTGAAGGAAGCAGCAGCAGATTGACTATCGCAAGAGGAAGTATGGACAGGGAAGAATAACTCGGGCTCAGCAGAAACTTCGCTTTACAAGACAGGAGGACAATTTCAGCATACCCATGGAGGAGGTAGCTCGCACAACCATAATGGCACCAAGAATGGGAGCGGAATGGAGGAAGCAATG
This sequence comes from Aegilops longissima, assembly GCA_021605205.1. Classification (NCBI taxonomy): domain Eukaryota; kingdom Viridiplantae; phylum Streptophyta; class Magnoliopsida; order Poales; family Poaceae; genus Aegilops; species Aegilops longissima. The sequence goes on from CM038676.1 coordinate 291,416,597, forward strand.
GAAAAACCGCACCAACCCGTCAACACCATCCAAGGTAGACTGAGCCACATCACTTGCTTTAAGTGCCGCAAGATCGGGGATTATGCAAATGATTGTCGGAAGGCCAAAATGGAAATGGCAATGGAAGCTCGGGAAAGAAGCGAACCCTTTCAATAGAGGACAAGTGAACCACGTTACCGTGGAGGAGGTTGAAGCTCAGCCGGATGCGATAATAGGTAAGTTTTGGTTAAGTCATTTATCTGCGGTTGTTCTTTTTGATCTTGGTGCATCGCATTCATACATATCAAGGGATTTGTGGATAAGTTTAGCCTGCCCACTAGAACTCTTAAGACACCCATGCTAGTAAGCTCACCGGAGCGGAGTATACGACCACCAAGGATGTTTTCAAGTGCCATTAAGTATAGGGAGGCATGTTTTCCCAGCGGATTTAATCATATTGGAATCCCAAGGTTTGGATGTAATTCTTGGTATGGATTGGTTGTCGAAGTATGGAGGAAACATCGATTGCGGCAGTAAGATAATTTTGCTTACGACACCAGAAGGAAGGAGAATCAAGTATGTATCACGGCATGAGCCGAGGAGAGCACATGTAAATTCCTTATCAGGAGTTGTGCAGGAGGAAGTACCAGTGGTAAGGGATTTCCCGATGTGTTTCGGAAGAGTTGCACGGCATGCCACCGGATAGAGACATTGAGTTTCGATTGAACTATTGCCGAGCCTTTGGCCGATATCTAAGAGATCGTATAGGATGCCAGCCCAAGATTTGGAGGAAATTAAGAAGCAGATTAAGGAGTTCTTGGGATAAAGGTTTTATTCGCCCAAGTTCTTCGCCTTGGGGATCACCAAGACTTCTAGTGGAGAAGAAGGATGGATCATTAAGAATGGTTGTTGATTATCGCGGATTGAATGAAGTGACCATCAAGAACAAGTACCCACTACCGATGATCAATGACTTGTTTGACCAATTGCAAGGAGCTAAGGTGTTTTCCAAGATCGATTTGCGATCGGGTACCATCGATTGAAGATTCGAGGCGGGATATACCTAAAGGCGGCTTTTACCACAGTGCACGGGCTGTATGAGTATACCGTTATGTCATTTGGTCCGACTAACGACCTGCCTATTTTATGAACATGATGAACAAAGTGTTTATGGAGTTTTTGGATAAGTTAAATCGTGGTGTTCATTGATGATATTTTGGTTTACTCGAAGAATGAAGAGGAACATAAGGAGCATTTGCGTTTGGTACTCGAGAAGCTCGAGAGAACACCGGTTATATGCCAAGTTCAAGAAGTGTGAGTTTTGGTTGAAGGAAGTTGGATTTCTTGGACATGTTATATCCGGAGAAGGTATAACAGAGACCCCACTAAAGTTGTCCTTTGTAACAAATCGGGAAGCGCCAACGACAGTTGGAGAGATCCGAGTTTCCTTGGACTCGCAGGATACTACCGGAGATTCATTGAGAATTTCTCAAGGATTGCGAAGCCTATGATGAATTGTTGAAAAGGATACCAAGTTCATTTGGACCGAGGAGTGTGAAGCTAGTTTCCAAGAGTTGAAGAAACGTTTGGTTACCTCACGGTGTTAATTCTGCGGATCGGACCAAGGATTATGAGGTGTATTGTGACGCTTCCGTAGAGGACTTGGAGCGGTGCTTATGCGGGGAGGGAAGAGTTGTTTCAGTATGCTTCACGACGGCTTAAGCCTCATGAGCTAAACTATTCCACGCATGATTTGGAGTTAGCAGCCGTTGTGCATGCGTTAAAAACATGGAGACATTTCCTCATTGGAAACCATTGTGAGGTGTATCACGGATCACAAGAGTTTGAAGTACATCTTCACGCGAAGGAGCTAAATCTCGGCGGAGGAGATGGTTGGAACTCATCAAAGATTACGATGTGAGATTACATTATCACCCGGAAAGGCTAACGTTGTAGCGAGCGCGTTAAGCCGTAAGAGTCACGTCAACACACTAATGACGGGAGAGATACCAAAGGAGTTAGCCGAGGATCTTCGAGAGCTATGTTTGGAAATAGTTCCGAGAGGCTACGTAGCAGCATTGGAGATTCAGTCAACTTTGATGGACAAGATCAGGGAAGCTCAAAAGACTGATAAAGAGATTGCCTCTATAAAGGATAAAATGAGCGAAGGAAAAGCTAAGGGATTTCGTGAGGATGAGCACGATACCCTATGGTTCAAAGACCGTGTTTATGTGCCCAATGACTTGGAGATGAGGAAGTTGATTCTACAAGAGGCACATGATTCACCATATTCGATTCACCCAGGAAATACCAAGATGTATTTGGATTTGAAGAATACTTTCTAGTGGACCGGAATGAAGAAGGACATTGCGGAGTACGTAGCAGTTTGTGATGTATGTCATAGGGTGAAGGCAGAACATCAGAAGCCAGCAGGATTGTTACAGCCATTGCCTATACCCGAATGGAAGTGGGATAAACTAGGTATAGATTTCATCACGGGTGTAACACCCCGGAAGTAACTTTCCATATTTGTAACTCCGACTCTTGCCATTTTCGGCATTGATATATGATATTCCCTCCGTGGTTGGGTTTTTCTTCTTGTTGCATTTTGTCCGTGTCATGCATTTTATATTATGTCATCATGTGCATCGCTTTTGCATACGTGTTCGTCTCATGATTCCGAGCATTTTTCCGTTGTCCGTTTTGCAATCCGACACTCCTATCTCCCGGCGGTCCTTTTTACGTTTTTCCGTGTGCGGGTATTAAACCTTCTCGAAATGGACGAGGTTTGTCTAGTGGCCTTGGTATAACACCGGAGACCACCGGTCAAGTTTGGTCATTTGGAGCTCGTTTGGTACTCCAGCAGTTAACCGCACCTTCAAGAAAGGCCTCTTTTAAGTTGCAGCCCAACACCCTCCAAAACAGCCCAATAACCCATCTAAGTCACCTCCATGCTCTCCGTCGTTCGATCACGATCGTGTGGTAAAACTACACCTCATTTGGACTCTCCTAGCTCCCTCTACCTATAAATATAGGTCCCTTCCCAAATCCGGACGAAACCCTAGTCTCCACATTTCTCTTGGCGCCGACGAAATCCGGGCGGCGGACACGCCCGCCCGCCGCCCGGACCTATCGCGCACCGCCACGTGGCGCAGCCCGCGCCCGCCGCCGCCGACCCACCTGGGCCCATGAGGCCCGTCTGAGGCCCTCCCGGCCCACCGCCGCCACCCGCCTGCCACCGCCCGTGCCCGCCCGCCCGCGCCTCCTGCGCCCAGCGCCGCCGCCTCGGCGCCCGGCCGCCCGCGCCCGCCTCCGCCTCCGACTCCGGCGACCTCGGCGACCTCCTCCGGCGCCTCGCCCCCGGCCATCGCCGCCTCTCGCCGGGATCCCACCGCCCATGTGCCATGCCGCCCTCCTCAAGCCGCCGTCCGGCCGCTCCGGCCGCCCCTCGCGGGATCCGCCGCCCGGCGCCCTCGCCCGCCAGCGCCCGCCCGCCAGCGCTTATCGCCGCCCGGTCGGCCGATCCGATCCGGCCTCGTAATCCGCGCGTTGACCTCTTCTCCTCTTCTTTTCCACTAAGTCTAAAATCTTTGTAATTTCGTGCAATTTTCATCATGCTATATCTTCGCATCCGTAGATCCATTTTTCGCGTATAATATGTCAAAATGTTCGTCTCGAAGAGTAGATCATTTCATTCCATTGCATCATTTTCATTTGAGCTCATCTTGATGCCCGAAATGCTGTTGGAAGAGTGCAAGGTGCTGATAGTTTCTGATTTTTATCAGGAGTTGCACTTTTGTTATTTTGCTATGATTAATATGTGCATCCTATGTATTTGAGTCCTACATGAGTTTTGTAAAATGCCATGTCATCTTTCCAGTGGTATATGCCATGTATTTTTGTGATCTATGTGGTGACTAGCACAAGCATGCAAAGTAGGTGTCCTGTTGTTGCTGATTTCAGCCCTGTTTTAGCTGATTTTGGTGCCATGTTTGCTTGATGATACCAAGAGATCTATGCATATTTTGAGACACTTCAGTAAGGGTGTTTTGTAAAGCATGACTTGCTCTATCCATCCATGCCTTTGTTTGCAATTATGGGATGCCATAGCTTGAGTCAATCGAGCTCTACTTTTGCTACCAAATGATTCCTGGCAGATTGTATACGTGTTATTCAATTTTGCCTAGCTTGTCGTGGTTGATCCATATATGCTATGTTAGTGTTCTTGCCATGGATGTCTTCTATGTCATGTCTTCTTGATGTATGTATGCTTAGTTTATCATTTGAGGCTCTGTAGTGAGTGCATTGAGCTTGTTAACATGCCATCTCGTTATCAGTTTTGACATGTCAAGTTGCTGAATCTGTTAACAAGACTTTCAATATTGACATGGGTGTTACTATATTTTCTAGTCCTTGTTGGCTTATGGTCAGTAAGGGACTTTTGAAATATGCTTTGAGTAGATTCATGCCATGCCATGTTTTGCTATTTTAAGTTCCTGTAGCATGTAGTTTTGATGCTCTGAACATTGCAACCTGTTACTGTTTTTGCCATGTCCAGCCTGTTACTTTGAGCACTTTTGCCATGCTTGTTTGAACCTGTTATGATGTGAACTAGCCGTAGCTCAGTGCTCATCTTTTGTCGAGCATCATGTGTAGATCACTGCCATGTGCTTTGTTGATACGTTTGGGTGCAGTAGCTTATTTATTTGTTGCTTGCAAAGTGGCATCATGCTGTTAATGGCAGATTTGCGCCAATCTTGTTTTGCTTGCCATTTCCAAACCGTGCATCCGATTCGGTGATCTTTATATCGATTTCAACGAAATCATCTCATCTTTCAGTGGCATGCTTGGTTTGCCAAGTTGATGCCTGGTTCATCATTACCTTCGGGCGCACATAAGCATTGCATATCGCATCTCGCATATCATGTCATGTTTTGCATCATGTGGATTGTGCATTGCACCGTGATTTATTGTGGTTCCTTTGTTTGTGTTGTTGCTTTGGGTAGAGTCGGAGGCGAGTGCGTGAGCGAGGAGCCTGTTGAGAACGTTTTCGAGGATCAAGCTTTCGACAACTCGAGAACATTGCGAGCAAGATGACCATACCCTCGAAATCACTTCTATCTTTGCTATGCTAGTTGCTCGCTCTTTTGCTATGCCTATGCTGCGATGCCTACCACTTGCTATATCATGCCACCCATATTGCCATGTCAGCCTCTAACCATCCTTTCCTAGCAAACCGTTGTTTGGCTATGTTACCGCTTCGCTCGGCCCTCTTATAGCGTTGTTAGTTGCGGTGAAGCTGAAATTTGTTCCTTGTTGGAACATGGAGATGTTGTTCCTCTTTGGAACATGTTTACTTGTTGGGGATATCACAATATATAAATATATCTGCTATGTTTAACACATCTATATACTTGGTAAAGGGTGGAAGGCTCGGCCTTATGCAGTGTTTTGTTCCACTCTTGCCACCCTAGTTTCCGTCATACGGTGTTATGTTCCTTGATTTTGCGTTCCTTACGGTTGGGTGATTTATGGGACCCCTTGACAGTTCGCTTTGAATAAGACTCGTCTAGCAAGCCCAACTTTGGTTTTACCATTTGCCACCTAAGCCTTTTTCCCCGGGTTTCGCGAGCCCGAGGGTCATCTTTATTTTAACACCCCGGACGGTGCTCCTTCGAGTGTTGGCCCAAACGAGTAGATCTGCGGGGCCACCACGGAAACTTCGAGGCTTGGTTTTACTCGTGGGATGTCTCATCCGGATGTGCCTGAGAACGAGATATGTGCAGCTCCTATCGGGATTTGTCGGCTGTCGGGCGGCTTTGCTGGTCTTGTTTTATTCTGTCGAAATGTCTTGTAGTCCGGGATTCGAGATTGATCGGGTCTTCCGGTAGAAGGAATAATCCTTCGTTGACCGTGAGAGCTTATAATGGGCTAAGTTGGGACACCCTGCGAGGTAATATCTTTCAAAGCCGTGCCCGCGGTTATGAGGCAGATGGGAATTTGTTAATGTCCGGTTGTAGAAAACCTAAAGTGGACCTCAATAAAATACACATCAACCGCGTGTGTAACCGTGATGGTCTCTTCTCGGCGGAGTCCGGGAAGTGAACACGGTGTTGGAGTTATGCCTGACGTAAGTAGTTCAGGATCACTTCTTGATCAATACTAGTTTCACGACCGTGCTTTGCTCCTCTCCTCGCTCTCTTTTGCGAAGTAGCCACCATATATGCTAGTCGCTTGCTGCAGCTCAATTTTACTACCATGACCTCCCTAAAGCTTAAATAGTCTTGATCTCGCGGGTGTGAGATTGCTGAGTCCCCGTGACTCACAGATACTTCCAAAACAGTTGCAGGTTCCGATGAGGCCAGTGCAGGTGATTCCACCGAGCTCAAGTGGGAGTTCGACGAGGAACGTGGTCGTTACTATGTTTCGTTTCCAGATGATCAGTAGTGGTGCCCAGTTGGGACGATTCGGGGATCTGTGTTAGCATTTGGGGTATCTTCTTATTTTGGTTCCGTAGTCGGACCTTGAGTGTACTTTGAATGATGTATGTTAAATTATGTACTGTGTGAAGTGGCGATTGTAAGCCAACTATGTACCTTTCCCTTGATTATTAAATGGGTTGTGTGAAGATTACCTCACTTGCGACATTGCTTTCAATGCGGTTATGCCTCTAAGTCGTGCCTCGACACGTGGGAGATATAGCCGCATCGGGGGCGTTACAAGTTGGTAATCAGAGCCTTCCCCGACTTAGGAGCCCCTCTTGGATTGTTTGTTGGCGTTGTTGAGTCTAGAATGGAAAATGTTTTGAGTCTTAGGATTATATATATCGGAGAGTAGGATTCTTTTGCTTCCCAGTCCTTGACCTTCGGTGAGGTCTCCCGACGTGAGTTTTGACTCTTCTCTTCTCAAATTTCACTAAAATTTTTTTTAGGATCACGTGGGTATCTTGGAATCGTTCGATGGTTTTGTGGCGAGAACATTGTTCTTGGTGCCTCGACATTTAGGGGTTGTGGCGGTGTCCGGGAGTTGAGCTCCGAGGTGTTGTCGTCACAATTTTATCGTTGCGATTCGGAATACGAGTTTTGCCGACATCGAAATCTCTTTTGTGCGTTGTTGGTGAGATAACCTGATAGCCCGATCTTGTGGCGAGTCTTGGAGTATTGCCATGACTTGCATAACGGATGTTTTTCAAGGTCGAGGTACCACGATTTCCGAGGATTTCTTGGTTATGTGTTGACGGATGGATACAATGGATCTAGGTATTGTTAGTTTGGGTGATATATTTTGTGTCCCCTGTATCCCCAACACCAGATTGCATAACCAGAAAGTTTCGGGAGTTTATAGGTGGGAATTCTAGTAGCTTACAGGATATTCTTTCCGACAGATGTATGATTTGAGATTGGGGTTCAACGTCTAGTGGTCCGCTCTTTCACGGTCGATTTACAGTGGTCGCGAGACGTCTTAAAGAATCCTTGGCTATGCTGATTCGGGGACGTCTTGTTAGTCATTCGTGACGTCCGCTATACGTCGTGCCCGTGTGAGCCCCACCACGAACACTTTGAGCGAAATCTCTATCATGTGTTTGTTCCGGCTCATTCTAGAAGCCAACCTTTTGTTTTCAATTGTGATGTTCGATTTGTTTCTAAGTCAGATGTTGTTTTCCATATCCTTTATCTAAGTGGCTTCTCACCTTAATGGATGTGTGATGATTAACTTTGGAATTCATTCGTTCATTCTTGTTCGAATGTTTATTGTGAAGACTATATGTTGCAATTTCTATCCGTTGATTCTACTTATCATTTGTCTATCAAAGGACTAACGGATGTCACCCTCTTCAGGATGGCTCCGCCAAGCGTCGAATCCGGATCGCAATGATGGGGATCGGTCGAATCCTCCACCTCCACCTCCACCTCCGCCTCCGAGGCTCGGCAAGCTATCATGGCAGCCACCAATGCCAATGCTCGAGATGATTTTGCAGCTCTTGCAAGAAGCGTACTCGAGGGCAAGGCAATCAAGGCAATCAAGGCAATCAAGGTCAAGGCAACAATCAGCCACACTTTGCTACTCTCGATCGGTTTCTCGCTAATCGGCGAAGTCTTTCGGTTTACGTGTTGAGGCAACAGACGCGATGATTGGTTAGTGGACATCTGCAAGCACTTTGGTATAGCAATGTCGGACACGAGGACTTTGTCAAGTTTGCATCGTTTCAACTCAAGGACCAAGCAGCTGAGTGGTTCCAGCAATACAAAGATTCGAGAGGAGGTCGTGTCATTACAGGATGAGTTCATGCCGTGATTTCGAGCTCATCACATTCCAAAGAGTGTTGTTGAGAGCAAGCGTGAGGAGTTCCGCAATCTCAAGCAAGGCACCTTGTCTGTCTATCAATACAATATCCAGTTCGAGCTTCGCTCGTTTTGCTAAGCAAGATGTACTGATGAAAGGAGTATGATCTATCGATTCGGAGGTGGTGCGAGAGAAGATCTGCAATTACCTCTTGTCTGTTTGAGCGAGATAAGTATGATGATTTCTACAACATGGCACTCAAGCAAGAAGCAGCACAGCTCAAATCGAGGCTTCTAAGAAGAGAATCGGGGATGCAGATTCAGTCCTCCTCGTCCTCTCAAGTGGCAGCCAAGCAGCGAAGTTTTATCTGCCCCTCCTCCGTTCCGCCACCTTACCAAATAGAAGAACTCGGTGGCCGTGGATCTTCCCACCCACCCAACCCAAGCTACGTAACAAGTCTAATTCTCAAGCTCCAAGGTCAAGTGCTCCTTACCACCGTCCACTTTACGAGGTCACTTGCAACAAGTGTCGTGAAGGGTCACTATCTGAACAAGTGCTTCAACCAGAGGCGCCTTCCGCCTCCTCCTCTGTGAAATCTTCCAGCAATGCGGTGGTCAAGCACAATCCCAAGTATGCCAAGGTCAATATGATGAATGCAGCTCAAGCGGAGGAGTCTTGATGTGATAATGGGTAATCTCTCGATTAATGATATTCTGCTAAAGTCTTATTTGATCTTTGGTGCATCGCATTCTTTCATGTCATATCCTTTTGCATGAAGCACAATGTTGACACGAGATTCTCTCAAAGTTATGCAAGTTGTTTCTCCGGGAAGGCTTATGAATTCTAGTTTGGTTGCTCCTAATGTTTCTATCAAGATGGGTGATTACAGATTTCTTTCTAAACCAATTGTTCTCGGTGACTCGGATATTGATCTTATTCTCGGAATGGATGGCTTTCTCGGCACAAAGCTCAGCTTGATTGTGCTGCCGGGAAATTCAATTGACTCATTCTTCTAATGATGTGATCATTTATGCCTCTCGTGATGAAACCATTGGTTGTTTTCTCTCAATGAGAAGGGCGAATTGAATGCCATCTCTCGATTCGATCGTTTGTGAGTACCAAGATGTCTTTCGGAAGAGCTTCCGGTATGCCTCCTCATCGGCCAGTTGAGTTCGTTATCGATCTTGAGCCGGGCACTGAACCCGTTTGCAAGCGTCCATACAAGCTTGGACCTGATGAGCTGAGGGAATTGAAGAAGCAGCTCGATGAACAAGAGCGTCTGGGTTTGATCAGACCGAGTTCATCTCCTTGGGGTTGTGGTGTTCTTTTTGTCCGGAAGAAGGATGGCTCCGACCGACTTTGTGTCGATTACCGTCCATTGAATAAGAAGACAATCAAGAACAAGTATCCACTTCCCAACATCAATGAGCTTTTCGAGCAACTCAAAGGTGCTACGGTGTTCTCTAAGCTTGACCTTCGTATGGGGTATCATCAGATTCGCATTCGTGAACAAGATATTCCCAAGACAGATTGAGCGAGCTTTGGTTCTTATGAATATCTTGTCATGTCTTTCGCCTCGTCAATGCTCCTCCAACTTTCTCTCGGATGATGAACTTCATATTCAATCCCTACACCAATGAATTCGTCTTGGTCTATCTTGATGATATCTTGGTCTTCTCCAAGAATAAGAAGGATCATGCCATACATTTGCGATTGGTACTAGACAAGCTCAGAGAGTACCAGTTCTATGCCAAGTTCTCCAAATGTGAATTCTGGCTTGATGAAGTGCTTTATCTTGGTCATATCATCTCTGCCAAGGGCATCGCTGTTGATCCCAAGAAGGTGTCCGCAATTGTCAATTGGGAACCTCCTCAGAATGTGAAGCAGCTCCGCAGCTTTCTTGGTCTTGCAAGTTATTGCCGAAGGTTTGTTGAGAACTTCTCCAAGATTGCAAAGCCTCTTTCCAACCTTCTCCGAAGCAAGTGAAGTATATCCGGTCTCCAGAGTGTGGCGTTGCTTTCAAGACTCTCAAAGAGAAACTCGTCACAGCTCTGCTGATACGACTCCTCTGATGAATCCAAGCCTTATGAAGTGTTCTGTGATGCTTCTCTTCAAGGTCTCGGTCTGTGTTAATGCAAGAGAAAAGAGTTGTGGCTTATACCTCTCGCCATTGAAGCCCAGCGAGAAGAACTACCCCACTCACGATCTTGAGTTGGCGGCGATTGTCCATGCTTTGATTACTTGGAGACATCTCTTGTTGGGAAGGAAAGTGGACATTTTCACCGATCACAAGAGTCTCAAGTACATCTTCACCCAGCCCAACCTCAACCTCGAGCAGACTCGATGGGTGAAATGATTCAAGAGTACAACCCAAGTATTGAGTATACTCCGGGCAAAGCCAATGTCATTGCAGACGCTTTGAGCAGAAAGCTTCTCGCAGTCTAATCCTCAAGCCTTTTCACCGGATCTCTGTGAATCTTTCCGTAAGCTGAATCTTCAAGTTGTTCCTCAAGGCTTTCTTGCCAACCTCATAGTCTCTCCTACTTTGGAAGATCAGATTCGTGAGGCTCAACTTCGGATACCATGGTGAAGAAAGTGAAGCGTGGTATTGACAAGGGCATTTCAAGTACAAGTGCTTCCATGTCGATGACAAAGACACTCTGTTCTTTGAGGACGGATTGTGGTTCCTAAGGGTGATCTGAGAAAAGTCATTATGAGCGAGGCTCACAATTCGCTTCTATCCATTCATCCCGGAAATGCGAAGATGTACCATGACCTCAAGCAGTCATATTGGTGGACTCGAATGAAGCGAGAAATTGCTCAATTCGTGAATGAGTGTGATGTCTGCGAGAAGAGTGAAAGCAGAACACCAAAGACCAGTGGTCTCCTCCAACCTCTTGCTATTCCTGAATGGAAGTTTGATCATATTGAAATGGACTTCGTGGTGGCTTTCCAAAGTCCAAGCGTGGAAATGATGCTATCTTCGTTGTCATTGACAAGCTTACTAAAGTGGCTCATTTTCTTCCTATCAAAGAATCCATCACTGCAGCTCGGTTAGCGAGCTATACACCTCGAGATTGTCTCCTTGCGGCATTCCACAAGTGATCTCTTGGACCGTGGCAGCATCTTTACCTCCAAGTTAAGGATTCTTTTGAAGGCCATGGGCACCAACATTCGTTTCAAAGACAGCTTTCCATCCTCAAACAAGTGGCCAAGTCGGCGAGTTAATCAAATTCTTGAAGATATGCTCGGGGCTTGTGTCATTTCCTTCGGTATGAAGTGGGAAGATTGTCTTCCATATGCCGAGTTCTCTTACAACAACAGCTTCCAAGCGAGTTCGGGCAAGGCCCCATTCGAAATTCTCTATGGCAGAAAGTGCCGTACTCCTCTCAATTGGTGCAGAGACAGGTGAACGCCAACTTCTTGGCAATGACTTGATCACAGAAGCAGAAGAAATGTGCAAGGTCATTCGTGAGAATCTCAAAGCCGCGCAATCGCGACAGAAGAGCTATTATGATGTTAAGCACCGTGATGTGACTTTTGAAATCGGAGACCATGTCTACCTCCGCGTCTCTCAATGAAAGGCACTCGTCGCCCCGGTATCAAAGGAAGCTTGCCCCTAGATCGTGGGTCCTTTCAAGATCATTGGGAAAAGAGGCGATCTCGCCTATCAACGAGCTTCCATCCAACTTTGCAAGCGTGCGATGTGTTTCACGTGTCACAACTTCGCAAGTGCTTCAAGACTCTGAGCGCACTATCAACTTCAAGAGATTGACCTTCAAGAAGATCTCTCTTATCGTGAGCACCCCGTTGCTATTCTTGAAGAAACCGAGCGCAAGACTCGCAACAAGTCAATCAAATTCCTGAAAGTGAAATGGTCACACCATTCCGACCGAGAAGCTACCTGGGAGCGTGAGGATCACCTCCGTTCGAGTATCCGGAGTTCTTTCAGTCCTAGATCTCGGGGCGAGATCCTCTTGTAGTGGTGGAGTGTTGTAACACCCCTAAGTAACTTTCCATATTTGTAACTCCGACTCTTGCCATTTTCGGCATTGATATATGATATTCCCTCCGTGGTTGGGTTTTTCTTCTTGTTGCATTTTGTCCGTGTCATGCATTTTATATTATGTCATCATGTGCATCGCTTTTGCATACGTGTTCGTCTCATGATTCCGAGCATTTTTCCGTTGTCCGTTTTGCAATCCGACACTCCTATCTCCCCGGCGGTCCCTTTTACGTTTTTCCGTGTGCGGTATTAAACCTTCTCGAAATGGACGAGGTTTGTCTAGTGGCCTTGGTATAACACCGGAGACCACCGGTCAAGTTTCGGTCATTTGGAGCTCGTTTGGTACTCCAACAGTTAACAGCACCTTCATAAAGGCCTCTTTTAAGTTGCAGCCCAACACCCTCCAAAACAGCCCAATAACCCATCTAAGTCACCTCCATGCTCTCCGTCGTTCGATCACGATCGTGTGGTAAAACTACACCTCATTTGGACTCTCCTAGCTCCCTCTACCTATAAATATAGGTCCTTCCCCAATCCGGACGAAACCCTAGTCTCCCGCCTCTTGGCGCGGCGGGCGAAATCCAGGCGGCGGACACGTCCGCCCGCCGCCCGGACCTATCGCGCGCCGCCACGTGGCGCAGCCCGCGCCCGCCGCCCCGACCCAGCTGGCCCCTTGAGGCCCGTCTTGAGCCCTCCCGCCCGCCGCCACCAGGCCGCCCCACACAGCCGCCCGCGCGCCTCCTGCCTCCTGCGCCCGCCGCCTCGGCGCCCGCCCCCGCCTGCCTCCGCCTCCGACTCCGGCGACCTCCGGCGACCTCCTCCGGCGCCTCGCCCGCCCGGCCATCGCCGCCTCCTCGGGATCCCATGCCCGCCATGCCCGCCTCCTCCTCGCCCGCCGTCCGCCGCTCCGGCCGCCCTCGCGGGATCCCGCGGGCGCCCTCGCCCGCCCAGCGCCCGGCCGCCAGCGCTTATCGCCGCCCGGTCGGCCGATCCGATCCGCCTCGTAATCCGCGCCGTTGACCTCTTCTCCTCTTCTTTTCCACTAAGTCTAAAAATCTTTGTAATTTCGTGCAATTTTCATCATGCTATATCTTCGCATCCGTAGATCCATTTTTCGCGTATAATATGTCAAAATGTTCGTCTCGAAGAGTAGATCATTTCATTCCATTGCATCATTTTCATTTGAGCTCATCTTGATGCCCGAAATGCTGTTGGAAGAGTGCAAGGTGCTGATAGTTTCTGATTTTTATCAGGAGTTGCACTTTTGTTATTTTTGCTATGATTAATATGTGCATCCTATGTATTTGAGTCCTACATGAGTTTTGTAAAATGCCATGTCATCTTTCCAGTGGTATATGCCATGTATTTTTGTGATCTATGTGGTGACTAGCACAAGCATGCAAAGTAGGTGTCCTGTTGTTGCTGATTTCAGCCCTGTTTTAGCTGATTTTGGTGCCATGTTTGCTTGATGATACCAAGAGATCTATGCATATTTTGAGACACTTCAGTAAGGGTGTTTTGTAAAGCATGACTTGCTCTATCCATCCATGCCTTTGTTTGCAATTATGGGATGCCATAGCTTGAGTCAATCGAGCTCTACTTTTGCTACCAAATGATTCCTGGCAGATTGTATACGTGTTATTCAATTTTGCCTAGCTTGTCGTGGTTGATCCATATATGCTATGTTAGTGTTCTTGCCATGGATGTCTTCTATGTCATGTATTCTTGATGTATGTATGCTTAGTTTATCATTTGAGGCTCTGTAGTGAGTGCATTGAGCTTGTTAACATGCCATCTCGTTATCAGTTTTTGACATGTCAAGTTGCTGAATCTGTTAACAAGACTTTCAATATTGACATGGGTGTTACTATATTTTCTAGTCCTTGTTGGCTTATGGTCAGTAAGGGACTTTTGAAATATGCTTTGAGTAGATTCATGCCATGCCATGTTTTGCTATTTTAAGTTCCTGTAGCATGTAGTTTTGATGCTCTGAACATTGCAACCTGTTACTGTTTTGCCATGTCCAGCCTGTTACTTTGAGCACTTTTGCCATGCTTGTTTGAACCTGTTATGATGTGAACTAGCCGTAGCTCAGTGCTCATCTTTTGTCGAGCATCATGTGTAGATCACTGCCATGTGCTTTGTTGATACGTTTGGGTGCAGTAGCTTATTTATTTGTTGCTTGCAAAGTGGCATCATGCTGTTAATGGCAGATTTGCGCCAATCTTGTTTTGCTTGCCATTTCCAAACCGTGCATCCGATTCCGGTGATCTTTATATCGATTTCAACGAAATCATCTCATCTTTCAGTGGCATGCTTGGTTTGCCAAGTTGATGCCTGGTTCATCATTTACCTTCCGGGCGCATATAAGCATTGCATATCGCATCTCGCATATCATGTCATGTTTTGCATCATGTGGATTGTGCATTGCACCGTGATTTATTGTGGTTCCTTTGTTTGTGTTGTTGCTTTGGGTAGAGTCGGAGACGAGTACGTGAGCGAGGAGCCTGTTGAGAACGTTTCGAGGATCAAGCTTTCGACAACTCGAGAACATTGCGAGCAAGATGACCATACCCTCGAAATCACTTCTATCTTTGCTATGCTAGTTGCTCGCTCTTTTGCTATGCCTATGCTGCGATGCCTACCACTTGCTATATCATGCCACCCATATTGCCATGTCAGCCTCTAACCATCCTTTCCTAGCAAACCGTTGTTTGGCTATGTTACCGCTTCGCTCAGCCCTCTTATAGCGTTGTTAGTTGCGGTGAAGCTGAAATTTGTTCCTTGTTGGAACATGGAGATGTTGTTCCTCTTTGGAACATGTTTACTTGTTGGGGATATCACAATATATAAATATATCTGCTATGTTTAACACATCTATATACTTGGTAAAGGGTGGAAGGCTCGGCCTTATGCAGTGTGTTTTGTTCCACTCTTGCCACCCTAGTTTCCGTCATACCGGTGTTATGTTCCTTGATTTTGCGTTCCTTACGGTTGGGTGATTTATGGGACCCCTTGACAGTTCGCTTTGAATAAGACTCGTCCAAAGAAGCCCAACTTTGGTTTTACCATTTGCCACCTAAGCCTTTTTCCCCGGTTTTCGCGAGCCCGAGGGTCATCTTTATTTTAACACCCCGGACCAGTGCTCCTTGAGTGTTGGCCCAAACGAGTAGATCTGCGGGGCACCACGGGAAACTCGAGGCTTGGTTTTACTCGTAGGATGTCTCATCCGGATGTGCCACGAGAACGAGATATGTGCAGCTCCTATCGGGTTTGTCGGCACAATCGGGCGGCTTTGCTGGTCTTGTTTTATTGTGTCGAAATGTCTTGTAGTCCGGGATTCGAGATTGATCGGGTCTTCCCGTAGAAGGAATAATCCTTCGTTGACCGTGAGAGCTTATAATGGGCTAAGTTGGGACACCCTGCAGGTAATATCTTTCAAAGCCGTGCCCATGTTATGAGGCAGATGGGAATTTGTTAATGTCCGGTTGTAGAAAACCTAAAGTGGACCTCAATAAAATACACATCAACGGCGTGTGTAACCGTGATGGTCTCTTCTCGTGGAGTCCGGAAGTGAACACGATGTTGGAGTTATGCTGGCGTAAGTAGTTCAGGATCACTTCTTGATCAATACTAGTTTCACGACCGTGCTTTGCTCCTCTCCTCGCTCTCTTTTGCGAAGTAGCCACCATATATGCTAGTCGCTTGCTGCAGCTCAATTTTACTACCATGACCTCCCTAAAGCTTAAATAGTCTTGATCTCGCGGGTGTGAGATTGCTGAGTCCCCGTGACTCACAGATACTTCCAAAACAGTTGCAGGTTCCGATGAGGCGGTGCAGGTGATTCCACCGAGCTCAAGTGGGAGTTCGACGAGGAACGTGGTCGTTACTATGTTTCGTTTCAGATGATCGATAGTGGTGCCCAGTTGGGACGATTCGGGATCTGTGTTAGCATTTGGGGTATCTTCTTATTTTGGTTCCGTAGTCGGACCTTGAGTGTACTTTGAATGATGTATGTTAAATTATGTACTGTGTGAAGTGGCGATTGTAAGCCAACTATGTACCTTTCCCTTGATTATTAAATGGGTTGTGTGAAGATTACCTCACTTGCGACATTGCTTTCAATGCGGTTATGCCTCTAAGTCGTGCCTCGACACGTGGGAGATATAGCCGCATCGGGGGCGTTACAACGGGATTGCCCAGGACTCGTTCAGGCTATGACTCGATTTGGGTTGTAGTCGATCGTTAGATGAAGGTAGCTCATTTCATTCCAGTAAAGACCACCTACAGCAGTGCCAAATTGGCTAAGATATACATGACCAGGATTGTATGCTTGCATGGAGTTCCGAGGAGTATCGTATCAGATAGAGGAACCCAATTCACCTCAAAGTTCTGGAAGCAGTTGCACGAAACTTTAGGAACCAGACTGGAGTTTAGCACAGCTTTTCATCCACAGACAAATGGACAAACCGAGAGAGTCAACCAGATTTTGGAGGATATGCTTAGAGCTTGTGCTTTGGATTATGGATCAAGTTGGGATGACAATTTGCCGTATGCGGAGTTTTCTTATAACAAC
The DNA here is from genome assembly GCA_021605205.1 of Aegilops longissima. Classification (NCBI taxonomy): domain Eukaryota; kingdom Viridiplantae; phylum Streptophyta; class Magnoliopsida; order Poales; family Poaceae; genus Aegilops; species Aegilops longissima. The sequence continues at coordinate 291,433,441 of CM038676.1, forward strand.
GATTACCAAACGAGTGCGAAGATGGCACCTTCAAGCCTTATGCGGAAGGAGGTGCAGGACCCCGTTGTTGTGGGATGAAGTTGGAGACCGCCAGTTGTTTGGACCGGATTTGATTAAGGAGTCTGAACGGAAAGTAAAGTTGATTCGCGATAGGCTCAAGGTAGCCCAGTCAAGACAGAAAAGTTATGCAGATTCGAAACGCAAGGAGACAGAATACGGAGTCGGAGACAGAGTTTATCTTCGAGTCACCCGCAGCCGAGTCACCCGTAGCAAGGTCATTAAGTTTTGCAAAGTTCAGTGGAGCCACCACAATGAGGATGAAGCCACCTAGGAACGAGAGGAAGATTTGCTTAAGGACCACCCTCACCTATTTTCTAGCCAACCCGAATCTCGAGGGCGAGATTCATCTTAAGGGGGTAGGTTTGTAACATCCCAAATTTTCAATTTGGAATGTTATACATAGAGCATCATTGCATATCATATTTTTTCGTTGCATTTTGCTCGATCCTAGAAATTCTACACAACTCAAGGACCCACGGAGAGAGTTGGGGATTTCGTTATTTTCATATTTGAGTTTTCTCAAATTTTGAAAATAGGATCAATTGATTTTAATTATTTTATCTTCAATTATATCTACTATCAAAATATGAGAGAGGGAATAAAATGACTTTCCCAAAATAAAGAAATAATGAAGATTTAAAAATAAAATCAAATAAGATTTTATTTTGGAGTTTTTCGCCTTTTTATTTAAATTTAGGAAAAATGCTCGTTTTTCAAAATTGCATTTAGGCCCAAATGAAAGTTCATCTTGTCCGGCTTGATTTTAGAAGCCGGGAAAAATTTATTTCGGGAATTTTGGAGTTCGTTTAGTATTTCTTTTTATTTTTTTTCTGCGCGTAATTATTTAAAAAAAAACGAACCGCCTTTGGGCCGTGCCCGAGCGGGACTCCGCTCGGGGGGCACTATATAAGCGCCCGACCCGGCGCCCGGGCTCGAGCCGAGCCCATCCTCCCCCCGCGCCCGCCAACCCAGCCCGCCGCCGCCCGCCCAGCCTCCGCAAACCCTAACCCTAACCCTAGTCCGACCCGCCGCCCGCCGCCGCCGCGCCGGACTCGTCGAACCCGCCGCCGACCGTCGTACCCGCCGCCCAAGGTTCGCCGCCGCCTCGTTTTGTGTCATTGGTTTTTAAAAAACCATGGTTTTATTCAGTTTTTTTAGTTTGGTTTTTTTTCGGTTTAGGCTAATTAGCGGACGTTTGTCCGTTAGTTCGTTTAAACGAACGCATTCGTCAGATTATTTTAGTTAACGAACGTCCGTTCGTTAACCCGTTCGTCATTTTTCTTTTTCTCGGATTTAATCCGCGATTTTCTGATTGCGATTCCCGATCCAATTTTTGTTTTAGTATAACTTTTCGCTCGTTTATCGGAATCAGGCGGTTCAAGCGCCTGGAGTTTCGTCTCGAAACCCTCTTTTCGAATAATCTACTTAAACAAGTTTTTGCTTCTGTTAAATTTGACCTAGATCCAGATTAGTAAAACGAAGTTGTTTTCTTCCGCCGTTTGACTTTCGTTGCTTCGTTTGATTTGATTCTTTTTGCAAAACGGAGTTCTTGAGTTGAACTATCTGGTTAAATCTATTTGAGTTTTTACCTGTGCATTAGATGAGTACTTATTGTATGCTTGTTTGTTTGTCTGCGATAGAATACCCGGAGTGCGCCGCCTGTTACTTCGAGTCTCTAGGTTTCGCGGATCATCAGCAAGGCAAGTAACACTTTGATCATACCTCTTCTCATACCCAGTTTTTATGCATTAGATCTATCCTCAAAAACTTGCATGATTAGGATGTAATTAAATTGTGGGTTTTGGGAAGTAGATTGAGGTAGTACCTATTACCCGTTTTGTTATCAAACCCTTGGAAGTTACTTCTACGTTTGCTTATTATGCCATGCTATGCTAGTAGACGTGGATTGGGTGAGTGAATTCCATGACAGATGTGAGATTGTTAAATTAATGGTTTATTTAAGGTGGCAACTTAAACACACATCTGGGTGGATTGAGGCATCTGGTTTCTACCAGACTTGATCTGTATTTCTTGGACCGCCACCCGGGCTCAAAGGGATCATGAGATTATTCAAACTAGAAACTTCCGTGTGCAGCCACAAGCCATTATGGGCTCGGCATAGTTGACTAAGTTGTGCGAACTCTTACGGGTAGACTAGCGGATGTAGGGAAAGTAGGTGTACGGTCTACCCACATGTAAGGTGCTAGTGCTTACGAAGACTATGTCTCGGTCATCCGTTTCTCAAACACCATGTAGTCACGAGAAATCAAGCGGAGGCGATCGAGTCTTGTGGGGAAAAGTGCATAAACCTCTGCAGAGTGTATAAACTAATCATGGTTAGCCGTGTCCCGGTTATGGACATCTTGAGTATCTAGTACTTGGATATCATGTGAATCTCATCATGTTACTTCTAATTAATATTGTTGGGTTTTTAATGAGTACTTTTAATTGGGATTGAGGATGCTGTCAACCATTCTCAATGTTTCACAACCACCATGATAGTTAAATAAATTTATTCATTTGCAGTAGGGAAAAATTGGCTTTATGCAAAACTATAACCATAGAGCTTTTCCACCAGCCATATATGCATGTAGTATAGGCTTATTATTCCATTACTCTCTATGTGTTACATTGCCAGCATATTCCATGTGCTGACCCGTTTCGGGCTGCAACGTTTCATGTTGCGAGACTTTTCGAACGACAGTAAGGTGCATAGGTGGTGGTTCTATACTCGATGATGCCGTTGGAGTTGATGGACTCGCTTATTCTTCCAAGCCTTCCACTGTTATCGCATTAGATGGCCTTAAGCCATATTAATTTTATTAAGTTCTCTCTTGAGAAATTGAATGTAATAAGTGTGTGATTGCTACTCATTATAAATCCTCCGAGTCTTGTGTGGTGTGAGCATTCTTGATCCACGGATGACATTGAGCACGAGAGATCGACTGTTGAGGTCCAGTCGCTCTGATCTCAAGGGTGCCCCCCCCCGTATATAAAGGAGTGGAGGAGGGAGGGGCCGTCTCCTATGGCGCGCCCCATGAGGAGTCCTACTCCCACCAGGAGTAGGACTCCCCCTTCCAAGTAGGAGTAGGAGAGGGGAAGGAAGGGAGAGAAGGAAAGGGGGGCGCGCGGCTGCCATGGCCACCCTTCCTCTTCTCCCACTAAGGCCCATTAGGCCCAATATACTCCCCGGGGGGTTCTGGTAACCCCCTGGTACTCCGGTATATGTCTGGAACCTCCTGAAATACTTCCGGTGTCCGAACATAGTCGTCCAATATATCAATCTTTACGTTTCGACCATTTAAAGACTCCTCGTCATGTCCGTGATCATATCTGGGACTCCGAACTACCTTCGGTACATCAAAACACAAAAACTCATAATACCGATCAACACCAAACGTTAAGCGTGCGGACCCTACGGGTTCGAGAACTATGTAGACATGACCGAGACACGTCTGCGGTCAATAACCAATAGCGGAACCTGGATGTTCATATTGGCTCCTACATATTCTACGAAGATCTTTATCGGTCAAACTGCATAACAACATACGTTGTTCCCTTTGTCATCGGTATGTTACTTGCCAAAGATTCGATCGTCGTTATCTCAATACCTAGTTCAATCTCGTTACTGGCAAGTCTCTTTACTCGTTCCATAATACATCATCCCACAACTAACTCATTAGTTGCATTACTTGCAAGGCTTATAGTGATGTGTATTACCGAGAGGGCCCAGATATATCTCTCCGACAATCAGAGTGACAAATCCTAATTAATCTCGATCTATGCCAACCCAACAAGTACCTTCAGAGACACCTATAGAGCACCCTTATAATCACCCAGTTATGTTGTGACGTTTAATAGCACACAAAGTGTTCCTCCGGTATTCGGGAGTTGCATAATCTCATAGTCATAGGAACATGTATAAGTCATGAAGAAAGCAATAGCAATATACTAAATGATCAAATGCTAAGCTAACGGAATGGGTCAAGTCAATCACATCATTCTCTAATGATGTGATCCCGTTAATCAAATGACAACTCATGTCTATGGCTAGGAAACTTAACCATCTTTGATTCAACGAGCTAGTCAAGTAGAGGCATACTAGTGATACTTAGTTTGTCTATATATTCACACATGTACTAAGTTTCCGGTTAATACAATTCTAGCATGAATAATAAATATTTACCATGATATAAGGAAATATAAATAACAACTTTATTATTGCCTCTAGGGCATATTTCCTTGATCTCCCACTTGCACTAGAGTCAATAATCTAGATTACACAAAATGATTCTAACACTCATGGAGTCTTGGTGCTGATCATGTTTTGCTCGTGAGAGAGGCTTAGTCAACGGGTCTGCAACATTCAGATCCATATGTATCTTGCAAATCTCTATGTCTCCCTCCTTGACTTGGTCGCGGATGGAATTGAAGCGTCTCTTGATGTGCTTGGTTCTCTTGTGAAATCTGGATTCCTTTTCCAAGGCAATTGCACCAGTATTGTCACAAAAGATTTTCATTGGACCCGATGCACTAGGTATGACACCTAGATCGGATATGAACTCCTTCGTCCAGACTCCTTCATTTGCTGCTTCCGAAGCAGCTATGTACTCCGCTTCACACGTAGATCCCGCCACGACGCTTTGCTTAGAACTGCACCAACTGACAGCTCCACTGTTCAATATAAATACGTATCCGTTTGTGGCTTAGAGTCATCCGGATCAGTGTCAAAGCTTGCATCGACGTAACCATTTATGACGATCTCTTTGTCACCTCCATAAACGACAAATATATCCTTAGTCCTTTTCAGGTATTTCAGGATGTTCTTGACCGCTGTCCAGTGATCCACTCCTGGATTACTTTGGTACCTCCCTGCTAAGCTAATAGCAAGGTACACATCATGTCTAGTACACTGCATTGCATACATGATAGAGCCTATGGCTGAAGCATAGGGAACATCTTTCATTTTCTCTCTATCTTCTGCAGTGGTCGGGCATTGAGTCTGACTCAACTTCACACCTTGTAACACAGGCAAGAGCCCTTTATTTTCTTGATCCATTTTGAACTTCTTCAAAACTTTATCAAGGTATGTGTTTTGTGAAAGTCCAATTAGGCGTCTTGATCTATCTCTATAGATCTTGATGCCCAATATATAAGTAGCTTCACCGAGGTCTTTCATTGAAAAACTCTTATTCAAGTATCCTTTTATGCTATCCAGAAATTCTATATCATTTCCAATCAACAATATGTCATCCACATATAATATTAGAAATGCTACAGAGCTCCCACTCACTTTCTTGTAAATACAGGCTTCTCCAAAAGTCTGTATAAAACCATATGGTTTGGTCACAATATCAAAACGTTTATTCCAACTCCGAGATGTTTGCACCAGTCCATAGATGGATCGATGTAGCTTGCACACTTTGTTAGCATCCTTTGGATCGATAAAACCTTCAGGTTGCATCATATACAACTCTTCTTCCAGAAATCCATTCAGGAATGCAGTCTTTACATCCATTTGCCAAATTTCATAATCATAAAATGCGGCAATTGCTAACATGATTAGGATGGACTTAAGCATCGCTACAGGTGAGAAAGTCTCATCGTAGTCAACTCCTTAAACTTGTCAAAAACCTTTCGCAGCAAGTCGAGCTTTGAAGAAAGTAACATTACCGTTAGCGTTAGTCTTCTTCTGAAGATCCATTTATTCTCGATGGCTTGCCGATCATCGGGCAAGTCAACCAAAGTCCACACTTTGTTCTCATACATGGATCGCATCTCAGATTTCATGGCCTCAAGCCATTTTGCGGAATCTGGGCTCGTCATCGCTTCCTCATAGTTCGTAGGTTTGTCATGGTCTAGTAACATGACCTCCAGAACAGGATTACCGTACCACGCTAGTGCGGATCTTACTCTGGTTGACCTACGAGGTTCAGTAGTAACTTGATATGAAGTTACATGATCATCATCATTAGCTTCCTCACTAATTGGTGTAGAAGTCGCATGAACAGATTTCTGTGATGAACTACTTTCCAATAAGGGAGTAGGTACAGTTACCTCATCAAGTTATACTTTCCTCCCACTCGCTTCTTTCGAGAGAAACTCCTTCTCTAGAAAGAAACCATTCTTAGCAACGAATGTCTTGCCTTTCGGATCTATGATAGAAGGTGTACCCAACAGTCTCCTTTGGGTATCCCATGAAGACACATTTCTCCGATTTGGGTTCGAGCTTATCAGGTTGAAGCTTTTTCACATAAGCATCGCAGCCCCAAACTTTAAGAAACGACAACTTTGGTTTCTTCCCAAACCACAGTTCATAAGGCGTCGTCTCAACGGATTTAGATGGTGCCCTATTTAACGTGAATGCAACCGTCTCTAAAGCATAACCCCAAAATGATAGTGATAAATCAGTAACAGACATCATAGATCGCACCATATCTAGTAAAGTACGATTACGACGTTCGGACACACCATTACATTGTGGTGTTCCGGGTGGCGTGAGTTGCGAAACTATTCCGCATTGTTTAAATGAAGACCAAACTCGTAACTCAAATATTATCCTCCACAATCAGATTGTAGAAACTTTATTTTATTGTTACGATGATTTTCCACTTCACTCTGAAATTCTTTGAACTTTTCAAATGTTTCAGACTTATGTTTCATCAAGTAGATATACCCATATCTGCTCAAATCATCTGTGAAGGTGAGAAAATAACGATACCCGCCGCGAGCCTCAATATTCATCGGACCACATACATCAGTATGTATGATTTCCAACAAATATGTTGCTCGCTCCATAGTTCCGGAGAACGGCGTTTTAGTCATCTTCCCCATGAGGCATGGTTCGCAAGTACCAAGTGATTCATAATCAAGTGATTCCAAAAGTGCATCGGAATGGAGTTTCTTCATGCGCTTTACACCAATATGACCTAAAGGGCAGTGCCACAAATAAGTTGCACTACCATTATCAACTCCGCATCTTTTAGCTTAAATATTATGAATATGTGTATCACTACTATCGAGGTTCATCAAAAATAGACCACTCTTCAAGGGTGCATGACCATAAAAGATATTACTCATATAAATAGAACAACCATTATTCTCAGATTTAAATGAATAACCGTGTCGCATCAAACAAGATCCAGATATAATGTTCATGCTCAACGTTCGCACCAAATAACAATTATTCAGGTCTAAAACTAATCCCGAAGGTAGATGTAGAGGTAGCGTGCCGACCGCGATCACATCGACTTTGGAACCATTTCCCACGCGCATTGTCACCTCGTCCTTAGCCAATCTTCGCAATCCGTAGTCCCTGCTTTGAGTTGCAAATATTAGCAATGAACCGAGATCTAATACCAGTGCTCTGCAAGCATTAGTAAGGTACACATCAATAACATGTATATCACATATACCATTGTTCACCTTGCCATCCTTCTTATCTGCCAAATACTTGGGGCAGTTCTGCTTCCAGTGACCAGTCCCTTTGTAGTAGAAGCACTCAGTCTCAGGCTTAGGTCCAAACTTGGGCTTCTTCACTTGAGCAGCAACTTGCTTGTCGTTCTTCTTGAAGTTCCCCTTCTTCCCTTTACCCTTTTTCTTGAAACTGGTGGTCTTGTTGATCATCAACACTTGATGCTCCTTCTTGATTTCTACCTCCGCAGACTTTAGCATCGCGAAGAGCTTGGCAATTGTCTTATCCATCCCTTGCTTATTATAGTTCATCACGAAGCTCTTGTAGCTTGGTGGCAGTGATTGAAGAATTCTGTCAATGACACTATCATCTGGAAGATTAACTCCCAGTTGAATCAAGTGATTGTTATACCCAGACATTTTGAGTATATGCACACTAACAGAACTATTCTCCTCCATCTTGCAGCTATAGAACTTATTGGAGACTTCATATCTCTCAATCCGGGCATTTGCTTGAAATATTAACTTCAACTCCTGGAACATCTCATATGCTCCATGACGTTCAAAACGTTGTTGAAGTCCCGGTTCTAAGCCATAAAGCATGGCACACTGAACTATCGAGTAGTCATCAGCTTTGCTCTGCCAGACGTTTATAACATCTGGCGTTGCTCCTACAATGGGTTTGGCACCTAGCGGTGCTTCCAGGACGTAATTCTTCTGTGCAGCAATGAGGATAATCCTCAAGTTACGGACCCAGTCCATGTAATTGCTACCATCATCTTTCAACTTTGCTTTCTCAAGGAACGCATTAAAATTCAACGGAACAACAGCACGGGCCATCTATCTACAACAACATAGACATGCAAAATACTATCAGGTACTAAGTTCATGATAAATTAAAGTTCAATTTAATCAAATTACTTAAGAACTCCCACTTAGATAGATATCCCTCTAATCATCTAAGTGATCACGTGATCCATATCAACTAAACCATGTCCGATCATCACGTGAGATGGAGTAGTTTTCAATGGTGAACATCACTATGTTGATCAAATCTACTATATGATTTACACTCGACCTTTCGGTCTCCAGTGTTCCGAGGCCATATCTGCATATGCTAGGCTCGTCAAGTTTAACCTGAGTATTCTGCGTGTGCAAAACTTGCTTGCACCCGTTATATGTGAACGTAGAGCTTATCACACCCGATCATCACGTGGTGTCTCGGCATGACGAACTTTCGCAACGGTGCATACTCAGGGAGAACACTTATACCTTGAAATTTAGTGAGAGATCGTCTTATAATGCTACCGTCGATCTAAGCAAAATAAGATGCACAAAAGATAAAAATCACATGCAATCAATATAAGTGATATGATATGGCCATCATCATCTTGTGCCTTTGATCTCCATCTCCAAAGCACCGTCATGATCACCATCGTAACCGGCGCGACACCTTGATCTCCATCGTAGCATCGTTGTCGTCTCGCCAACTATTGCTTCTACGACTATCGCTGCCGCTTAGTGATAAAGTAAAGCAATTACATGGCGATTGCATTTCATACAATAAAGCGACAACCATATGGCTCCTGCCAGTTGCCGATAACCCGGTTACAAAACATGATCATCTCACACAATAAAATTTAGCATCATGTGTTGACCATATCACATCACATCATGCCCTGCAAAAACAAGTTAGACGTCCTGTACTTTGTTGTTGCAAGTTTTATGTGGCTGCTACGGGCTGAGCAAGAATCGTTCTTACCTACGCATCAAAACCACAACGATATTTTGTCAAGTATGTGTTGTTTTGACCTTCACAAGGACCGGGCGTAGCCACACTCGATTCAACTAAAGTTGGAGAAACTGACACCCGCCAGCCACCTTTGTGCAAAGCACGTTGGTAGAACCAGTCTCGCGTAAGCGTACGCGTAATGTCGGTCCGGGCCGCTTCATCCAACAATACCGCCGAATCAAAGTGTGACATGCTGGTAAGCAGTATGACTTGTATCACCCACAACTCACTTGTGTTCTACTCGTGCATATAACATATACGCATAAACCTGGCTTGGATGCTACTGTTGGGGAACGTAGTAATTTCAAAAAAATTACCTACGCACACGCAAGATCATGGTGATGCATAGCAACGAGAGGGGAGAGTGTCGTCCACATACCCTCGTAGACTGTAAGCGGAAGCGTTATGAGAAAGCGGTTGATGTAGTCGTACGTCTTCACGATCCGACCGAGCCAAGTACCGAATGCATGGCACCTCCGAGTTCAGCACACGTTCAGCTCGGTGACGTGCCATGAACTCCGATCCAGCAGAGCTTCGTGGGAGAGTTCCGTCAGCACGACGACGTGATGAAGGTGATGATGATGCTACCAACGCAGGGCTTCACCTAAGCACCGCTACGATATGACCGAGGTGGATTATGGTGGAGGGGGGCACCGCACACGGCTAAAAGATCAATGATCAATTGTTGTGTCTCCAAGGGGTGCCCCCCTCCTCGTATATAAAGGAGTGGAGGAGGGTGAGGGGGCCGGCCTCCTATGGCGCGCCCCATGAGGAGTCCTACTCCCACCAGGAGTAGGACTCCCCCCCTTCCAAGTAGGAGTAGGAGAGGGGAAGGAAGGGAGAGAAGGAAAGGGGGGCGCCGCCCCCCTCCTTGTCCAATTCGGATTAGAGGAGGAGGGGGCGCACGGCTGCCCTGGCCGCCCCTCCTCTTCTCCCACTAAGGACCATTAGGCCCAATATACTCCCCGGAGGGTTCCGATAACCCCCCGGTACTCCCGTATATGTCCGAAACCTCCCGAAACACTTCCGGTGTCCGAACATAGTCGTCCAATATATCGATCTTTACGTCTCGACCATTTCGAGACTCCTTGTCATGTCCGTGATCATATCCAAGACTCTGAACTACCTTCGGTACATCAAAACACAAAAACTCATAATACCGAACGTTAAGCGTGCGGACCCTACGGGTTCGAGAACTATGTAGACATGACCGAGACACGTCTCCGGTAAATACCAATAGCAGAACCTGGATGTTCATATTTGCTCCTACATTTTCTACGAAGCTCTTTATCGGTCAAACCGCATAACAACATACGTTGTTCCCTTTGTCATCAGTATGTTACTTACCCGAGATTCGATCGTCGGTATCTCAATACCTAGTTCAATCTTGTTACCGGCAAGTCTCTTTACTCGTTCCGTAGTACATCATCCCGCAACTAACTCATTAGTTGCATTGCTTGCAAGGCTTATAGTAATTTTTATTACCGAGAGGGCCCAGAGATACCTCTCCGACAATCGGAGTGACAAATCCTAATCTCGATCTATGCCAACCCAACAAGTACCTTCGGAGACACCTGTAGAGCACCTTTATAATCATCTAGTTACGTTGTGACGTTTGGTAGCACACAAAGTGTTCCGCCGGTATTCGGGAGTTGCATAATCTCATAGTCATAGGAACGTGTATAAGTCATGAAGAAAGCAATAGCAATATACTAAACGATCAAATGCTAAGCTAACGGAATGGGTCAAGTCAATCACATCATTATCTAATGATGTGATCCCGTTAATCAAATGACAACTCATGTCTATGGCTAGGAAACTTAACCATCTTTGATTCAACGAGCTAGTCAAGTAGAGGCATACTAGTGACACTTAGTTTGTCTATATATTCACACATGTACTAAGTTTCCGGTTAATACAATTCTGGCATGAATAATAAACATTTATCATGATATAAGGAAATATAAATAACAACTTTATTATTGCCTCTAGGGCATATTTCCTTCAATTTAACCCTGAATAGAAAAGTGGTCACGGGGCACACGTTACTAGAAACACCACATACCCTCTCGTTTCTTATCAGAGCAGAAACGCCAGGGCCTTTAGCGTTTCCAGTAACGCGCCCCAAAGTGGCGTTTCTGCCGTGCCATGTAGGAGGCCCACGGCTACTTGAAGAGGTCGTGCCAGGCCAGAAACGGCGACAAGTTTGGCGTGTCTAGGTGGGACAGAAACGACACAAGCCTTGGTGCTGAACAAAAGGGTCAGGTCATGCTAAAGTTTCCTAACAAAGTCAAAATAGTGATTTCAGCTGGAAAAGTACTCAAAACCACTTTAAAGTTGGTAATATAACCTTCTAAAATTGTGGTTACAAAAAATTGTGTGGTGTCATTTGAATGCACTACTTATTTAGCAAAAGTTTAGACATTAAGTTGATTTTAGTCCTTTCTGCTAAATAAGGAGTTGATTTCAGCTTTACCTCATACAAGTTATGCTGCAAATTGAGGTGCAAGCAATCACATCACTAGATGTTATGAAATAGTAATTCTTGAAAAAATAAGGTATGATCTATGGAAGGAAACAGAGGAAGGCTTAGACTATATCGGGTGTTTGGTTGGACTTTTACTTTGCTTTTGCATTTTGGCTTATAAGCCAAAAAGCTCCTTTTTATGGGGTTTTGGCTTCGGTTGTGGCTTTTGGCCTATTTAGGGATAAATGCCAAAAGCAAAGACGAAATCCCCTAGGAGTTTTTTTAGCTTATAAGCCAAGGTGCAAAAGCCAAGGAAAAGTCCAACCAAACACCCTCTATAGCAGGTAGCCGAATAAGCCACAGAGCTCTCTGCTTCTTCACCCTTATCAACTAGATGACCTGACACATTGTTGATGGAATCTTTTTGCAGTATATTTTAGTATTTTTAGGACAGTAAAACTTCACCTGAATGGATTCCTTAATAAAAAAGTTACATTAAGCTAATATTAGGTACAAAGTACAATCAAGAACATGCCGCGCGTAACAAGCGATGCTATCTCACATGTATTTTATTATGAAAGGTTGTTAACTCAGATCCTCTGCGGCGTTCCCATTAAGGTTCCATGTTGGTGTGACTTGGGAGGAGGGTGTGCAAATGGCCACTTGAGCTTTGCACAACTTCCTATTGGTGATCATCCGATGGCATGTGCAGGCGATGGAGCGACCGATGGGGCCGACGATGGTGATTGCTCGTTGGCCGTGCGCGCGACTTGGTTGTTAGGCTTCGTGTGGTAGGCTGAACTCATGCCCCCTTACTTCTTATGGGTAATGGTTGGGTTGTGCACAATATCTATGATGGCAGATCATGGCATCTTAACAAATGTCTGATGTGTGAAGTTCATCTTGATCTGTGATTTCAGTGTTGATTGGGGCATTGCAGCAAGACTTTTTCTTTGCGAAGTTAGTGGTGACAACACATGGATATTTGTGTTTGGTGGTGCTATTTGAGTACCAGGTCTCGAGTTTCAATGTGAACCCCAGGTCTGACATTCATTGGTTGTTCATGACAGTGGCGGTTTGCACTCACTTGTTTACGACACTATCTAGACTTTGCTCTGACTTTCTCTCGTGGGTGAAAATCCACAATCTTGCCTTTGTGGTTGACCCGGCCACGACAGGGTTCATGCATTGTCCTCTTTGTTTGCCGGTGGTGTTACTTGTTGGACATTGTTGGACATTCTCGTAGTTCGGGTGTTGTAAAATGAAGTGGTAGTTGATGATTTGCTGCAGTGGGTCGTATGCATCGCTTAGACCTTTTATGGGTCTTTTTTGCATTGAAACGGATGCTTTACTGATCAAGAATCATATAGTTACAATCAGCCCGCACGCAGTTCTCTAGTAACTCATAATTCTTCTCGATTCAGCTCTCAAACAAGTCAAGCATGTAAGCGAGGTTAGCATGTTGATTCATTGAGTTATTTTGCACTTCTCCTAACATGACGAATCGAAAGGGAGGCAAAACCAAGAGCCATTTCCCCTATTTCCTTCAAGATAGGCACTACAATCGAACGGAAATTGCTGCACAAGGTCTAAAGGTTAACAACCTGTACGGATTCCACCTCCATGCTGACGTGAGAGAAGCCTCAAAGCTGGGCAATGGTTATGTGTATATTATCATGCGGAAGACAAACATGTACTCATTGTATTTGTAACCTCTTGGTGCGACACTACGAGTCAATAAAAAGGGTCATTTATCAGGAAAAAAAATCAACAAGTATTTGCGCATGTATTGATCTTTTCCTTTTGATGTGAATTTTATGCTATAGATATGCGTCTTTAGATGCCGTGGAGAATAATCATGGTCGGAACCATGGTTGCAAAGGATCAATTCACAGATACCAGATGATATTTATCAAGGAAATAGTTATTATTACAAGAAGCTCCCATGATAGGATCTACATCGTGACCATGGGCATGAACACAAAGTTCAAGGTCGACTCCCACTTCTTTAATGCATAACCTTTCATTCACTTCTCGTCTTCGAAGAAGTTGTAGTGTTGAAATTTTAACTGGCGAAGCACCAGAAGAGTATGTCTCGTGAAAACTTTCGGGTTCACACGATTTAGAGAAGGCATATGTTCAACCCATAGGGACTTCTTAGAAACATATACCACAAACTTCAGGAGTAAATAACACAAGCTCGAAAACAGTGCATGGTTGGTCAATCATAGGATAGGATTTACCAATGGAGAAAGAACTTCCAAAGTGATTGAATATGAAGGACACTATCGGATAAAATCCAACAAAGGATCCGGTGGTCCTCAAGGGATCTCATGTGAGCATCGGTACTCAACCAGAATTATCCATAACCGGGGACACGGCTAACCATGATTAGATTGTACACTCTGCAGAGGTTTGCCCACTTTTACCCACAAGACTCGATCGCCTCCGTTGGTTTCTCGCACTGCATGGTGTTTGAGAGACGGATGACCGAGACACAGTCTTTCAGAAACGTTAACTCTCTACTCCGGATAGATCATACCAAACCTATAAAACCCACTACCTGCTGATCTACCTCTTCGAAAGCTTCACGTAACTTACTCAACTATGCTAGAGCCCATAATAGCTTGTGGCTGCACACGGAAGTTTCTAGCATGAATAATCTCAGTTCCCTTTGAGCACTGGTGGCGGTCCATAGGAAGATCACACGGTACCCGGATTTCAAAAATAAAACAAACAACACTTTGGGTTCCCCGGTGCCTCAATCCACCAGGATGTGTATTTAAGTTGCCACCTTAAAGTAAACCATTAATTAATAATCTCACATCTGTCGTGAATATCTCTCAAACCCAAACCACGTCTACGAGCATAGCATGGCAATATAAGCAACACGTAGAGTAACTCCCAAGGGTTTGATAGCAACAGGGCAATAGGTTCCTACCTCATCATCTACTTCCCAACCCACAAATTAATGACATCCTAATAATGCAATGTTGGAGGGTTGAGCTAATGCATAAAAACTGGGTATGAAAAGGTATGATCAAGTGTTACTTGCCTTGCTGACGATCCGTGAATCCTAGAGACTCGTAGTAACACGCTTCGCACTCCGGGAATTCTATCGCAAGCAAACAATACATACATAAGTAACAAACAAAGATGCACAAACGAAACTTCAACTGAAAGAGGTTGACCGGAGAGTTCAACTTAAGAACTCCGGTTTGCAAAAATAATCAAACCAAACGGAACAACGAAACTCAAACGGCGAGAGAAACAAGGTCCGCTTACTAATCTGAACTAGAGTCAAATTTTACAAAGATAAAAACTGGTTTAAGTTGACTATTTGGAAAGAGGGTTTCGAGATGAAACTCCACGCGCTTGAATCGCCTGATTCCGATAAACGAACGAAAAGTTATACTAATTTGAGCATTGGTTCAGAAATCGAATTCGGAATAATCGCGGAATAAAACCGATAAAAGAAAACGACGAACGGCTAAACGAACGAACGTTCGTTAGCGGAAAATAAATGATGAACGGTTCAGTAAAAGCGAGCGAGCGAGTGAACGCCGCAAAATAAATAAACCGAAAAAATAAACCGGTCTAAAAACGGCTAGGGTTTTCCAAAAACCAAGGGTTATTTAAAAAAACGGCGACGGGCTACCTCCGTGATCGTCCGGCAGGCGGGCGGCGGCTCGTGCGGGTCCGTGAGGGCGGCGAGGGGCGGCGGCTCGGCGAGGGGGGGGGCGGTATATAAAGAGGGAGGGAGGTGGCTTGGAGGAGGGGGCAAGGCGGGGGAGGAGGACTCGAGTCCGGTCTGGCGTGCGGCCTTGTGAGTGGGGGCGGCGGCGGCTTGGGCCAGCTTTGCTTGGCTGGGCCGTTAGCCCGATCGGTATGTTCTTTATTTTTTAAAAAAAGAAACATTCACTAAAATTGTAAAAATCCTAGAAAAATAAATAAAAATCTAAAATGCCAAAACAAGTTTTCTTAGCCTAAATAAAATATTTAGAACAAGATGAACTTTTCTTGGCCCCTAAAATGCAATTTTAGATATATGCAAATTTTCTCTAGGCAAACAAAATTCCAAATAAGTAAAATAAATCCAAAAAATGATTTAAACATTTTTCCTCCGGTATTTCAATTATTTTTGGAGAAGTCATATTATCTCCTCTCGTTTATTTTTTTTAAACAGGAAATATTTTCTGGAGAGAAAAATTATAAAATCCAACGTCCTCGTCTTTCATTATTTGATAAAATTCAAATATGAAAAATCGGAAAATCCCCAACTCTCTCCGAGGGTCCATGAGTTGCTTAGGATTTCGAGGATAGCAAATGAAAATGCAATAAAATATGATATGCATGGATGACCTATGTATAACATGCCAAATTGAAAATTTGGGATGTTACACGTGAGTACTCATCCAAAGTACTCGCAAGCAAGGAGCTACACTACATATGCATGGGTATATGTGTAAAGGGCCATATCGGTGGACTGAACTACAGAATGCCAGAATAAGAGGGGGATAGCTAATCCTGTCGAAGACTACGCTTCTCGCCACCTCCATCTTGCAACATGTAGAAAAGAGTAGATGGTAAGTTCACCAAGTAGCATCACATGGCATAATCCTACCCGGCGATCCTCCCCTCGTTGCCCTGTTAGAGAGCGATCACCAGGTTATATCTGGCACTTGGAAGGGTGTATTTTATTAAGTATCCAGTTCTAGTTGTCATAAGGTCAAGGTACAACTCCAAGTCGTCCTGCTATCAAGATCACGGCTATTCAATAGATAAACTTCCTGCGGGGTGCACCACATTACCCGACACGCCGATCCCTCGGCGTGCACACTTTCCTGGGTCATGTCCGGCCTCGGGAGATCAACACGTCGCAGCCCCACCTAGGCTCAACAGAGAGGTCAGCACGCCGGTCTAAATCCTACGGCGCAGGGGTCTGGGCCCATCGCCCGTTGCACACCAGCACGTTGCGAGGGCGGCCGGAAGCAGACCTAGCCTAGTAGGCGTTCCAGTCCAATCCGGCGCGTGCCGCTCAGTCGCTGACGTCAAAAAGAGCTTTGGCTGATACCACGACGCCGGTTGCCCATATCTTGTCCCACATGGCGGTTAGTGCGTATAAGGTCAACGACCCAACTCAGATCAAATACAAGATCTTGTTAAGCGTGTTATTATGAAGTAACCACGGACGCCGACCAGGGCCAGGCCCACCTCTCACCTAGGTAGTCTCAACCTGCCCTGTCGCTCCGCCACAAAGATTCACACAGAGGCCGTTGGGACAAAGGTCATTTCAGCTCCCAATCCGTGAATCCCTCGCAGGTGCTCCACGAGCGGACCCGACTTTAGTCACCACATGTATCATGTATAAATTATAGAGTATATACCCGTGATCACCTCCCGAGTGATCACAACCCGATAGTATAGCACAGCAGACGGACAAGAATGTAGGGCCACAGATGGAATACTAGCATCCTATACTAAGCATGTAGGATTGCAGGTAAAGGTAACAACAGTAGTAGCAAGGACAGGCTATGCATCAGGATTGGATTAACGGAAAGCAGTAACATGCTACACTACTCTAATGCGAGAAGTATAGAGAGGAATAGGCGATATCTGGTGATCAAGGGGGGGCTTGCCTGGTTGCTCTCGCAAGAAGGAAGGGTCGTCAACACCGTAGTCGAACTGGGGGTCGCCGGCAGTCTCGGGGTCTACCGAAAGAAATAACGGAGGGGGAACACAATAAATAACAGAGCAATCAAAGCATCACAAAGTGTAACATGGCATTAATTGGAGCTAGAGGTGACCTAACATAGTGGTAGGTGCTACTGATGAAGGGGGAAAACATGCGAGAAAGTATTCCCGGTGTATGACGTTTTCGGACAGACGAACTGGAGGGGGATTGATGCACGTTTGCTATGCTAGGTATGTATAGTGGACGAACGGGCTGCGTATTCGGATTCGTCTCGTTGTTCTGAGCAACTTTCATGTAGAAAGTATTTTCATCTGAGCTACGGTTTATTTTATATGATTTTCTAAAGTTTTAAACCATTTTTAGAATTTATTTAATTAATTTAATTTAACATTATCCAGAATAGTGCATGCTGATGTCATCATGACGTCAGCATGACGTCAGCAGTCAACGGAGGTGTTGACTGGGTCAAACTCACGTGTGGGTCCCAGCTGTCATTGAATGCTTAGTTAATTAACAAAGGTTAATTAGTTAATTAGGTTAATTAAACAAAATTAATTAATTAATTGCTGGGGCGCGCTGGCGCAAGCGGATGCGGGAGTGGCCGGACACGGTGATGCAAGCTGCGGGCAGCGGAGGAGCAGAAGCATCAGCAGCAGCCTACAACAGCAGCGGCAGAATCGGCAACGGACACAGGAGGAGGCGTGGCGCGTTGGGGCCTTGATCGAGGCGCGTCGCGAGGGGTTCTTGAGCATCTGTGAGCAATGGGCGCGAGGCCCAAGACCGGCATGTGCCACGACAGGGACGACGCGGAGCTCGGGCACGGGGCGGTTCGGCGGCCTACGGTAGGAGGAAGAAGAAGGGGGTGAGGAGGGGCTCACTACGCGGCGGTAGGGATAGGCAGCGTGCTCGTGGAGGTGTTGGGGAGGCGTCGGTGCTGTGGGACGATGAGGCAGCAGCGAGCGAGGCGTAGGAGATGACGATGGCGTCGGCTTTGTGGCGCTCCATCTCGAACCGGTTGTCGTAGAGAACGACGACGAAGGGGGTCATCTCCTGGGAAGCCTTTGGTGCCGTGAGGAGGCTCCAGCGCACGATATCGACGTCGACGCGGCGATGGCGGCTCGGATGAGCTCGGGATCGGGAGAGGGAGTGAGCAAGAGGGAGAAGGGGATTAGGGTTAGGTGGGAGTAGGCCGGCCTAAGTAGGCCATGGGAGTGGGCCGACCTGGTTAGCCTGGTAGCCAGCTGGGCCGAGGCCCAGTGGGGGAGGGAGGTTTCCTCCTTTTCTCTTTTTTTTTTGTTGTTTTATATTTTTTTTGTCTTTTTCTTTTTATTTATTTTTCTTTTACTGTTTCTTTTAGTTGTTGTTTATTCTAGGGATAACAACATACCAAAGTGGCAGCTAAATTGATGTTACCAATTATGCCACTGCCACATTAATTTGCTACCCAAAGTAAAATAGTTTGTAATTAATTACTATTTAAAAGTATTTAAATAATAGTTTTTGCTACTATTTTATTCATCTTAGAGTATTTAAGCATTCTATAAAAGTGTGGTTTCTTCATCATAATTACCTATGCATTATTTGGCACCTCCCGAACATCTTGGTTTTAATATTTTAAAATCCTTACCGTTTGACTTGTTTTTTTTACTTTTGATTTCGAATGGGATTGAATCATCGTGAGGTTCACAACAGTAATCACGTGACGTGTCATCATTAACAGGGAATTACTATAGCTTAATTATCCGGGCGTCACAATTCTCCTCCACTACAAGAAATCTCGTCCCGGAATTTAAGAGGTGGAATAAGGGGGAAAGGGTCTTGTTACAAAATTCTAATGAATCTTCTCGGTCTTGGTTGCTCTTCTTGAAGAGGTCGGTCCATTACGTTGGTGTCTTCATTTCTCTACTTTAGGTAGTTATGATGGAATCGTCATCCTTTTCTTTGAAAACTCCAACGTACTTATGAATAGGTAAGGGACAGCTCAACTACGACAGAATGCTTAGGAGGGAAACAATCTGGGGTTAGCCCATGAATGAGCATAAGATTATCTCTCGAGTTGAACATATAAAATACATCGAGAGTAAGGTACGAAGGTACAATAAGAAGTTTCAAGTGGATAGATAGTTGCTCGAAGTCTGGACCAGAGTGAGAAAGGGGTTCAGAGTAGCGAGAGTAAGTATTGCATCTGATACCAGAATAAAGCACTAGGAAGGTGGCACGTGAATTAAATACGAAGCCAAGCATGAGGAATAACCATTAGAAACAGGGTTGAACAGGAGAGTCAGGTTTCGATCCTGTGGAACTGTGGGTTATTGGCCCAACATGTGGGTTAAAGGTAGGAAGGTGCTAATCAATTTGCACGGTCAAGATAGCAAGGCAGGTCAGAGGGTAGCCTATCAGTTATGTCGGCAACAATGTTGGTACCAAGGGCGAGGGACGAAGAGAACCATTTTCCTGCTCGTTGAACAAGGCGGACCAATAGGCAAAGTTCTCGTCCATCAGTGGTTACCGGAATGCTATCGACAAATGCAACAGGGTCTTACTGACAGAGTGGTACAACGAGGTGTTTACATAAGCAGGGAAATATTACTTCTTATATCATATATATCACAAGAAGGGTTAAACAAACCAATGGAAAGGAAAAGTGATTATCAGGTTTAAACAGAACAATGGAAAGGAAAATGTGTATACACACATATTTCAGGGGTATATCCTCCCCAAGGACAAGCGGAGCATGATATCCATGACAAGATAGAAAGTATAAAACCATTGAGGTAAGGGGGGAGGAATTTCATGATATTACCCGTACAACGGTGTTTGGATAATTGATAAAGAAAATTTAGCATTATGCTTCAAATGTTCTTATTAAAGATTGGAGTACCATAGACATGCTTCGAGACAGTATTGACATGGTCTTCAAGCAAAGGTCAGACTTTGGATACGCAAAGGATTCATCAAGAACAACTTGTAGAATAAGTCTTACAGTTTCCTCATGGAAGAATGGATAGCCTTGATGAAAGGGAAGCTATAACAATAGGGCCTCCAGCCAGGTGTGCTAGGCATGACATCACCTTACCGGGTCATAGAAAAACCAATGTTGTAACTTTCGAAAATATGTTCCAACCATCATATCTGATCGAGGTTCTGATCTGATTGGAGTCAAGATACCTCAGACATAGGATGCATGAGAAGAAAAAGGTGCAACACAAATTGACGAGATGACATTGTAAGATTCTCGGGAAATGAACTATGGAAGCGAGTTCCAAAACAAGAGTTCATTATTAAATCAAGGAGAGGATAAGGATGTGGCTGATGGGCTCAGCGACAACTCATCGGGATTTCCAAAAAGATGGGATTCCACAATTATGTGAACAAGGAGATAACATTTGTGAAATCAAATGATATAATGATGTATGCTTGAGGAAAACATACACAATTAAACATTGGTTGAAAGGTGTGCCCAAAATATGGGCCAAATAGCACGATCAATGTTATAATGGTGATTCAATAACCAAAAGACTTAGAATGAAACTATCGACCATTAGGTTCAAAGCAATAGGGTTGCTAGAATTTTGAAGTCGCACATCATAGTTCATTTGTCGGTTTTCCGGTTAGAAACAACACGGAGACCAAGAAAGGATGGTGATGGTGAAAAGTATCACTATACCAAGAATTCTTAAGAGGTGGAGTAATCCTCACGACATTCTTGACATAAAAGATAGTAATCCTCCAAGGTAAAGAAGAACAAATGCTAGATATCAAGGAACTCAAGGTACAACACAAAACGTGAACAAGTTTGTGTTGGAGGGGGGCAATAAAGTGGTCAATGACAAGACAAATCATCGAGGGCAAGGATGGTATTTCTCATCATGAAGTCAATTGATATCCTGGAAGAGCTCAGAACACTGATGATGATCACGACACGTTTGTCAAGAGATTTCATGAAGATGTAATCGATTGGCGATGACATCAAGATAAAAGGAATGATGAAGCGAAAGGTTATTGAAACCATGGGTGCGATACAAACTCGAAATCAAGTTTGTTGTTCAAGGAGAAATGATACACGAGGAAGATCGACGTAAGATTAGCCCAGCGTCGAAACTTGTGCTCCGGGAAGAAGGACCAGGTAGCACAGTTAAATTAGCACGATCATGAAGTAACCGATCATGCTAGGAGTGACACGATGGAGTATTAAACGTCTCAACAACAAAGTACTAGGAGTACTGAATCACAGTGTTGATTCGATTCACTAATCGGTGTTCTCAGTTGACGACAACCCAGAACTTGTGGAGTGACTATGACGGGGAAAGCTACTACTTCATCAGAAATTCATAACATGTAGTGCAATGGGGTGATATCATCGAGATACCGGGGGTAATACTCAAAGGTAGAACAAAATAGAGGATGGGAAGGCGTACTGATCTGCAGAAGGCAAGTACTTTAACTTGTCCAAAAAATAGAATCAAAGGAGAACAATCATGGTCGAAACCACGGTTGCAAAGGATCAATTCACAGATACCAGATGATATTTATCAAGGAAATAGTTATTATTACAAGAAGCTCCCATGATAGGATCTACATCGTGACCATGGGCATGAACACAAAGTTCAAGGTTGACTCCCACTTCTTTAATGCATAACCTTTCATTCACTTCTCGTCTTCGAAGAAGTTGTAGTGTTGAAATTTTATCTGGCGAAGCACCAGAAGAGTATGTCTCGTGAAAACTTTCGGGTTCACACAGTTTAGAGAAGGCATATGTTCAACCCATAGGGACTTCTTAGAAACATATACCACAAACTTCAGGAGTAAATAACACAAGCTCGGAAGCAGAGCATGGTTAGTCAATCAGAGGATAGGATTTACCAATGGAGAAAGAACTTCCAAAGTGATTGAATATGAAGGACACTATCGGATAAAATCCACAAAGGATTCGGTAGTCCTCAAGGGATCTGATGTGAGCATCGGTACTCAACCAGAGGAAGAAATAATGCAAAGAGATCAGACTATAGAAACAACTGACTAATTCAAAGCTCAAATGCAAAAGAATTATGATTTTCGATCAAGGGAATAGTAGCAAATGCTCTAATTAAGGATGGATAAGTTGCGTAGGCTTAGGGGTACAATCGATGGCAATCCGATTGGTCGAGAACCAGCTCATGTTTAAAATGATGTCTGAGCCGGAAGGATAAATCCTGAGGATTGTGAGCGACTCAAAATGATAGTGACAAAGGACGCCAATAAGATTACTAGACTTATGGGATTAACCATAATGTAAGCAAGCAAGAATTTCAAGAGCAATAGGCTGCTGAGGATTTTCGGAAGATTGAATGGTATTTCGAGGATTGGTGACATACATGAATCAACTGGGGATGAGTGTATACTCGGTAAGTGCGAGAAATTATCCGTAGGGGTATTCATGTGGCAAAGAACTGCAAGGCAGTAGGCACAAAGTATTCTCAGAACATTAGAGAGAATTTTGGGGTATCTTGTAATAACAAGATCGACTGGGTATAAAGTAAGAACGACAGGTGTAAGTATTTATCCATAGGGATATTTCAGTGGTAGGGAATTGCAAAAGCAACGGGCACAAGGTCTCGAGAGAATATCGGAAGGTATCTTCGGAATCCTTCGGTGCACAAAGTAATCATCTGGACTGAAGAGGCTCTCTGGGAGAAAGTATTATCGAGAACCTAGAGTCAGAGTTAGTAAAAATCGTTTAACCCGAATAGAAGAGAGATCAGATTTCCAGAGTACAGATCGAGGAGTAAAAGATCCTAATACCACCCAATGGCGACGTGGGCCCATGGGCCGCACAGCCATGTTAGTAAAACGGTTTTCATCGACTAGACTCAACTTCGGCCAAGGAGTGTGGAAGGGGGATTCCTATAGGCAGTCGGCTCTGATACCAACTTGTGACGCCCCCGATTCAATCGTACACTAATCATACACGCAAACGTGTACGATCAAGATCAGGGACTCACGGGAAGATATCATCTAAAACATAAATAAGTCATACGAGCATCATAATACAAGCCAGGGGCCTCGAGGGCTCGAATACAAGTGCTCGATCATAGACGAGTCAGCGGAAGCAACAATATCTGAGTCTGGACATAAGTTAAACAAGTTTGCCTTAAGAAGGCTAGCACAAAGCTGGGATCTGAGATCGAAGAGACGCATGCCTCCTGCCTCGATCCTCCTAAACTACTCCTGGTCGTAAATCGCCGCCCGCACATAGTAGTAGGCACCTCCGATGAAGTAGGAGTAAGTAAATCGATGGTGGCTTCGCTCTGGGCTCCGGCATCTGGTTGCGACAACCGTAGAAGGAAATGGGGAAAAGAGGAAGAAAAGCAACCGTGAGTACTCATCAAAAGTACTCGCAAGCAAGGAGCTACACTACATATGCATGGGTATATGTGTAAAGGGCCATATCGGTGGACTGAACTGCAGAATGCCAGAATAAGAGGGGGATAGCTAATCATGTCAAAGACTATGCTTCTGGCCACCTCCATCTTGCAACATGTAGAAGAGAGTAGATGGTAAGTTCACCAAGTAGCATCGCATGGCATAATCCTACCCGGCGATCCTCCCCCCGTTGCCCTGTTAGAGAGCGATCACCGGGTTATATATGGCACTTGGAAGGGTGTGTTTTATTAAGTATCCAGTTCTAGTTGTCATAAGGTCAAGGTACAACTCCAAGTCGTCCTGTTACCGAAGATCACAGCTATTCGAATAAATAAACTTCCCTGCAGGGGTGCACCACATTACCCGACACACTCGATCCCTCTGGCTGGGCACACTTTCCTAGGTCATGTCCGGCCTCGGGATATCAACACGTCGCAGCCCCACCTAGGCTCAACAGAGAGGTCAGCACGCCGGTCTAAATCCTACGGCACAGGGGTCTGGGCCCATCTCCCATTGCACACCTGCATGTTGCGAGGGCGGCCGGAAGCAGACCTAGCCTAGCAGCGTTCGATCCAATCCGCGCGCCGCTCGGCCGTGACGTCAAAAAGAGCTTCGGCTGATACCACGACGCCGGTTGCCCATATCTTGTCCCACATGGCGGTTAGTGCGTATAAGGTCAACGACCCAACTCAGATCAAATACAAGATCTTGTTAAGCGTGTTATTATGAAGTAACCACGGACGCCGACCAGGGCCAGGCCCACCTCTCACCTAGGTAGTCTCAACCTGCCCTGTCGCTCCGCCTCAAAGATCCACATAGAGGGCCGTTGGCACAAAGGTCCTTTCAGCCCCCAATCCGTGAATCACTCGCGGGTGCTCCACGAGCCGACCCGACTTTAGTCACCACATGTATCATGTATAAAGTATATAGTATATACCCGTGATCACCTCCCGAGTGATCACAGCCCGATAGTATAGCACAGCAGACAGACAAGAATGTAGGGCCATAGATGGAATACTAGCATCATATACTAAGCATGTAGGATTGCAGGTAAAGGTAACAACAGTAGTAGCAAGGACAGGCTATGCATCAGGATAGGATTAACGGAAAGCAGTAACATGCTACACTACTCTAATGCGAGCAGTATAGAGAAGAATAGGCGATATCTGGTGATCAAGGGGGGGGGGCTTGCCTGGTTGCTCTGGCAAGAAGGAAGGGTCGTCAACACCGTAGTCGAACTGGGGGTCACCGGCAGTCTCGGGGTCTACCAGAAAGAAATAACGGAGGGGGAACACAATAAATAATAGAGCAATCAAAGCATCACAAAGTGTAACATGGCATTAATCGGAGCTAGAGGTGACCTAACGTAGTAGTAGGTGCTACTGACGAAGGGGGAAAACATGCGGAAATGTATTCCCGGTGTTTGACGTTTTCGGACAGACGAACCGGAGGGGGGTTGATGCATGTTTGCTATGCTAGGGATATGTGGTGGACGAACGGGCTGCGTATCCGGATTCCTCTCGTTGTTCTGAGCAACTTTCATGTAGAAAGTATTTTCATCTGAGCTACGGTTTATTTTATATGATTTTATAAATTTTAAATCATTTTTAGAATTTATTTAATTAATTTAATTCGACATTATCTAGAATAGTGCTTGCTGATGTCATCATGACGTCAGCAGTCAACAGAGGTGTTGACTGGGTCAAGCAGACGTGTGGGTCCCAGCTGTCATTGAATGCTTAGTTAAGTAACAACAGTTAATTAGGTTAATTAAACAGAATTATTTAAATTAATTAATTTATTTTATTATTATTTTTTTAATCCTTTTTTTTGGTCTGGGCGTGGGGCCCAAAGGTCAGTGGCTCAGGGTGAGCCTTAACGAGCGTGCGGGTTTATGGGCGCGGGCACCCAGCCCGATTGGGCATCCATCCAGATCGATGGGGCGTCGGCCACCACGGCACGACGAGGCAGGCAGGGCGGGCCGAGGCGCGGCTAAGCTGGCGGCACGCCGTGGTAGGCGGAGCGGGGCAGGCTGCGGCAATGCGATGAGCGGTGAGACCGAGTAGCGGGGAGGCGTGGCGGAGCGGAAGCGGCGCTGTGGGGTGATGGTCGAGCCGAAAGGCTGCCTTGGCGGTCTGGTGAGCGCCTTGGCATAGCGGATCTTGGAGTGGCGGACACGCGATCTGAGCTGCGGCGTGAGTAGCAGATGCATCAATGACAGAGCTACA
The DNA here is from genome assembly GCA_021605205.1 of Aegilops longissima. Classification (NCBI taxonomy): domain Eukaryota; kingdom Viridiplantae; phylum Streptophyta; class Magnoliopsida; order Poales; family Poaceae; genus Aegilops; species Aegilops longissima. Next base: position 291,459,498 of record CM038676.1, read on the forward strand.
ACAAAGAGCGATAGAATCGACAACGGACGCAGGAGGAGGCGTGCGCGTTAGAGGCGCCTGTCGAGCGCGTCTTGAGGATTGCGGGCATCGCGCGAGCAGCGCGCAGCGGGCGCGAGGCCGATCTGCGAACGCAGACGAGGGGCGACAGCGGAGCTCGGGCACGTGGCGGTTCGGCGGCCTACGGTAGGAGGAAGAAGAAGGGGGTGAGGAGGGGCTCACTACGCGGCAGTAGGGATAGGCAGTGTGCTCGTGGATGTGTCGGGGAGGCGTCGGTGCTGCGGGACGACGAGGCAGTGGCGACCGAGGCGCAGGAGATGACGATGGCGTCGGCTTCACGGCGCTCCATCTCGAACCAGTTGTCGTAGAGAACGACGACGAAGGGGGTCATCTCCTGGGAAGCCTTTGGTGCCGTGAGGAGGCTCCAACGCACGATATCGACGTCGACGCGGCGACGGCTGCTCGGATGAGCTCCAGATCGGGAGAGGGAGTGAGCGAGAGGGAGAAGGGGATTAGGGTTAGGTGGGAGTAGGCCGGCCTAAGTAGGCCATGGGAGTGGGCCGGCTTGGTTGGCCTGGTGGCCAGCTGGGCCGAGGCCCAGTGGGGGAGGGAGGTTTCCTCCTTTTCTCTTTTCTTTTTGTTGTTTTATATTTTGTTTTTGTCTTTTTCTTTTTATTTATTTTTCTTTTACTGTTTCTTTTAGTTGTTGTTTATTCTAGTGTTAACAACATACCAAAGTGGTACCTAAATTGATGTTACTCATTATGCCACTGCCACATTAATTTGCTACCCAAAGTAAAATAGTTTTGTAATTAATTACTATTTAAAATTATTTAAATAATAGTTTTCGCTACTATTTTATTCATCTTAGAGTATTTAAGCATTGTATAAAAGTGTGGTTTCTTCACCATAATTACCTATGCATTATTTGGCACTTCCCGAATATCTTAGTTTTAATATTTGAAAATCCTTACCGTTTGACTTGTTTTTTTTACTTTTGATTTCGGATGGGATTGAATCATCGTGAGGTTAACAACAGTAATCGTGTGATGTGTCATCATTAACAGGGAATTACTGTAGCTTAATTATCCGGGCGTCACATAAGCTAAAACATATTACACCTAGGGAATGCAATGTTCGAGAAATTTTTGGGGACTAGTTCAGTTGCCAGACTTCCCTTGAGAGAAATTTAATTTAGAGTCCTAAACATTGCGTTAGATTATTCATGCAAATTAAAAGCGCTTCACATTTTTTTATCAGTGGGATAGATAAACTACCGCATCAACAAAAGGATGTCACTTTCCCAACAACATGGTGGTATGGAATTTGAGAACATGAGTGAACCTATCCAAATTCTACATCAGAATCCCGACCACGCTTGATGAATTTGTCCAAAAAAATCAACAACTTCAACATCGAGCAACTCATGAGCAGCTCAAGAAAGATCTGGTTGAGTATCCGTGGGCAGTTAAAAGAGACAACTAGAATATATGTGCGAGTTGAATTCAAGTTTGAACTATATTTCAAAACTTACTTGGATTGTAATATTTTAATTAGAACAGCTGTTGGATTTGAATATTTTCACTCATCAAAGATTTGGTGTCTTATTGTTTTGAACTCGTCACAAACTAAAAAACCATAGGCGGACATTTAGGAGACATTCTTGGATGACCGGCTCACATATCACTGTTCATAGACGAGTTCGGACCAGTCCACGCAAATACAATGTTGTTTTGGAGGCTGTCGTTGGAGATGCCCTAATGTTCAAGAATTTTCGAGGGAACGGTTCAGTTAGCCGTGGAGCGAAGAGGTCGAGAGAGTGCGATCTGGCTAGGGTTCGATCATCCGACTAGGGTATTTATGAGGACATGGGTAGAGACGGTATGGGTCATAATGAGCCGACCCGTCATGGCTATGTTGCCCGAGCGCATCAAGGCCTCCCTATATACTCTCTCCGTCCATGAGTAAGTGTATGTTTGACACTTAAATTTTGTCCCTAAAATATTGTACTTCTATGTTCCTAATGCATTTTAAACTAGAACTAAAAAATTTCTCTCTCATCACACGGTAATCAAGACTAATAACGTTCAACTCATCTTTTTTTTGCGAATAGTAATGTTCAACCCATGGTCTCTTCACTTTCCATATGCACTTACTACCTTCGTCCTGATTAATTAGCCCCCTCGTATTTTGGGTCATATTTTGATCATGATTTTAACTAATAAAATATAAGATATATGTAGCAAAAATATTATCACTGAAAATTACATTCAAGTACGAATCCAACAATATAATTTTTGTGACATTTGCATTCACATTTTGCTAGTCAAATATGTGGTCAAACTTTGACTCAAAGTACAATGGGGACTAATAAACCAAGACGGAGGTACTAGCTTAGTGGGAGTGGGGAATTAAACAGAAGAGAGATGGTGACTTGTACCTTCCTAATGTATTTTCTACTTCACTTCATAGTCTGTTTTATAATTTCTATATGTACTCCCTCCTTTCCAGTTTATAGGGTTTATCTCAAAATCTTAGTTTTTTCATTTTATAAGGCTCAATTTGGTTGTTCACCATCACAAGTTCAGATTCCAAGGTGTATTAAATAATTGTATGCAAGTATTTAGAGAAAATCGACCAATGCATGTACATTATGCATGCATGCATTGCAATTAATACACTGGTAAACATAAATTTTTGAGAAAAAGTATTCCACCACTCACCATCTACCTTGGTTGGTGAGATTTTTGAATTGAGCCCTATAAACCATAAAAGAGGGAGTACATAGTTATTCGTGGACTGAGGGAGTATATATGCTGTGTTGCTGGAGGGCAAATTTGACAAATTTGACCTGTGGACGAAATCAAATCATAGAATGAATTGCTCGTGAAATTATTTCACGCGGCTGACCTTTTTGTGTGACGCCCGACACGAAGGCGCCACACTACACTGTGCAACACCTCACAGATAGGCGCTACTGCTGACAGGTGTGCACCCAGCATCGCCTAAAATTGCTAAGTCATTGCGCAGAGCCAAAGAGCTAGGCGCTGCACTGTATAGTGTGGCGCCTAGCTCTGCACTAGTGGTTGCACTACAAAATGAAGCAACCACTAGTGCAACGCCTAGAAGCTAGGCGCTACACTGTATAGTGTGGCGCCTGGCTCTCAGGCGCTGCACACTGACTTGGTAATTTTCGGATCACATGGCTGCGACGCTGGCCAGGCGTGTAGCGCCTATCTGTGAGGCGTTGCACAGTGTAGTATGACGCCTTCGTGTTGGTGTCACACAAAAAGGTCAGCCGTATGAAATAGTTTTACGGACAGTTCATTCTGTGATTTGATTTCATCCAGAATCCCCGATGTTTGGCTTCTTTTGATGAGACCGGCTACTGTTAGGAGTTCCGTTCCCGACTTCATGAGAGAAATAAAATCCAGTGCTCTAAACATTGCGTTAGATGATTTCCTGCAATAATTCAAAGTACTTAGCATTTTGTTTCCTTTTGGGAAAGCTAAACTACCGCATCAACGAAATGGTTTTGCACCCATCGCAAAAAGCCAAAAGGCAATTGATAAAGGCCAATTCCATTTCCTGGTTTTGCACCCATCATCTCCTGTACTTCCATATCTCTTTCTCCTTCCTTGTAGCCGCTAGCACGATTTTTCCTCCTTGGTTTCAATCCGTGACACAGGCAAGCAAGCTCTGCTTGATGGCGCGTATCTTCTTCAGGCACTTCTTCGCGCGGTCGATGGCCATGTCCGCCCGGTCCTTCACCCCGGAAGCCGCATTCTTCCTCCGGCGCTTCCCCTGCTCGCGGCCGACCGCGCCGCCGCCGCCGCCGCACCACTTCCTCTTGTTGGTCGAGGACTCTGCAGGTTGCGCATGCAATGCAAGACCGGCATTAATGGTGACCCCGGATGTTCGCGCAGGATTATCATTAGGGGAGGATGGCACGCAGAGAACGCACAGACGCGCTGCATACGTACCTTGCGTGAACATAAGGTCCGCCGGCGCAGAAGGCGGAGAGGAGGAGGAGGGGGAGGAGCAGCGGGCGGGGGCGCCGCCGTCCAGGCAGGCGAGCGCGAACGCGTCGTCGTCGTCCCAGCCGGGCTCGGCGACGAGGCGCCTGAGCTCGTCCTTGAGCGGGCCGAGGCGGCCCGGGTGCGCGGCCTCCAGCTTCGCCAGCTCCTCCGCCGCCACCGCCGCCATCCACGCCCACTGCCCCGACGCCGACGCCATCGCCGGCCGCGTCCAATCTCCCAAAGCGAATACAAAACGCGGCAGCGGACGAGAGGCAGAGATTGGACGCGACGCGACGCGCGGCTAGGGGCGGGGAGGCGAATTTGACCGAGGTTTGATTGGCGCGGACGCGCGCGCGCGCTGCAGGCGCGCCGCTGCAAGTTCACACGGCACAGCAATCCCTGCCCTGCCCTGCTCTGTCTCCTCGGTTCCAGCGGCTTTTCGAGTCCTGGTCCTGCCCGTTGGTTCTTTCCTGGCTTCGTGTTTTGTACCTACGCGAGTTTTAGGGACTTCAATGGGCCCACATGAGGGCAGAGGGGAGTAGCACGTCTGCACGTCTCGCTGACCCCGTTGCGGTCCGGGATGGATGGGAAAAAAAACGCACCAATGCTATAAATAAAGACTTGAAGAGCGTTAATGGACCTTTCATTGTAATATTGCTAATTGTATAAATGTACATGTTCGGTTCAAAGTAATTTAACAGAATTCTAAGGATTCAATTTCTAGAAAAGAAAATTGAATTCGTTTCTAGGATTGGAAATAATATGTTTTTCTCAATTGCTGAAAAATATAACATGCGTTTACATCCAACTACGTAATTTTGCAAGTCCCGTCATAAATTGATTTATCTTTGCTTGCATTGCATTCCTTGCTTTTGAAAGGAAAAACATTGATTTTTCCTTTATCTAACGACTTAGCTAGGAAAAAGAGACCAACAATATCTACGGAGTAATTCAGTGCTGAAGAGTGAGTTGCTTAAACTTTTGACTATTTCCTATTTTGGACTACTTGCAATGACAACTCTTGGTATTCTGTAATGATCATCGATCGTCGGGAAAGCCATCTCGAAGGTTGCTTCCTTAGTTCTTGCCCTCGTTTCACCCCGTCATTGGAAGGTCCCCACAATTTGTAAGGGTTTGCATCTTCACTAATGGGTTCATGACATCCAGGGCACATTTGGTCCTCCCATGATGGTTCAGTATATCGATCTTAGGCGGCCAGCAGGTGGATTCGTCGCTCGAGCCACGTCTGCAAGACATGCTTGCCCTTCAGCCTGCAGCCCATCAAACTGACAACCGCGCCGATCAGCTTCAGAGCCCTGTATAATGGCTTCTTCATCTTCTTCCACGACCTCAGATGCTTGGGCAGCTAGTTTACGAAGGGAGGCAGGCCCCCCACGAGGTCGGGGAAATAGAACCAGTTGTTATGCTAGTCGCACACTGACTGTAGCAGGGCAGTCTTAATGTAATCTGATACAAGACAGAGCTGGAGGTTGGCACCTCCAAGGTCGATCACAGACATCGTCACAATTCTTCTAGACCTTGACCCAGAGGTTATAGTGAAATAGCTTGAGGTTCTGGGTCATCCCGATAATCCACTCGCAAAGAGGGATGAAGTTTGCGATGTGGAGAATTACGTTGGGTGTCATATGACACAATTGACACCCATAGAAGAATAGAAGCTCGTGCATGAAGCTGTGCAATGGGAAGGCCAAGCCTCAGTAGAAGGACTGCTAGTGCACCACCCGCTCCGGCCACGGCCTCGACCGCGATCTCCCTCACCTCACGCCATTGATGAATCGCTGGGATGGAGAAAGAGATAAAGAAAGCAAAACTCGACAAGCACGAGCTTGCGGCAATGGCCGTCCGAAGGAGGAGGGAGAAGCACCGGTGCAATCTGTGAGAGGAACATGGAGAGTGGGGGAAATGCTTTTTGTTCCATCTCTTTATATTCCACAGTGAAACCCAAGCGATGGCATTGGCAATTCGAAATGTGTCCTCTTCCCTCTGATGTTTCCCACTACATGATATATGGGCGCGTAGATCCAGGCATTATCATCATGACACCGCGGTAAAAGTGGAACCGCCTGGCCATCTCCCTATCTTTACTCTAGTGATGATGGGACATGACGAGGCAAGTGGTAGTGGCGCCTTGGTTGCCGCGAGTAGCGATAAACTATTCAAAGCTGCGAAGATGCAACACTAGAGGCTGTTGATACGTCTCCAACGTATCTATAATTTTTGATTGTTCCATGCTATATTATATTCTGTTTTGGATGTTTAATGAGCTTTATTATACACTTTATATTATTTTAGGACTAACCTATTAACCGGAGGCCCAACCCAAATTGCTGTTTTTTTGCCTATTTCAGTGTTTAGAAGGAAAAGGATATCAAACGGAGTCCAAACGGAATGAAACCTTCAGGAACGTGATTTTCGGAACAAACGTGATCCAGAGGACTTGGAGTCTACGTAAAGTAATCAACAAGGAGAGCACGAGGCAGGGGGCGCGCACACCTCCCCCAGGCGCGCCCTCCACCCTCGTGGGGCCCATGTTGCTCCACCGACGTACTTCTTCCTCCTATATATACCCATATACCCTGGAAACATCAGATACGGAGCCAAAACCCTATTTCCACCGCCGCCACCTTATGTACCCGTGAGATCCCATCTTGGGGCCTTTTCCGGCGCTTCGCTGGAGGGGGCATTGATCACAGAGGGCTTCTACATCAACACCATAGCTTCTCCGATGATGTGTGAGTAGTTTACCTCAGACCTTCGGGTCCATAGTTATTAGCTAGATGGCTTCTTCTCTCTCTTTGGATCTCAATACAAAGTTCTCCTCGATCTTCTTGGAGATCTATTCGATGTAATCTTATTTTGGGGTGTGTTTGTCGAGATCCGATGAATTGTGGGTTTATGATCAAGTTTATCTATGAACAATATTTGAATCTCCTCTGAATTCTTTTATGTATGATTGGTTATCTTTGCAAGTCTCTTCGAATTATCAGTTTGGTTTGGCCTACTAGATTGATCTTTCTTGCAATGGGAGAAGTGCTTAGCTTTGGGTTCAACCTTGCGGTGTCCTTTCCCAGTGACAGCAGGGGCAATGATGTCTACTACGCAACCTTCTTCTTGTAGACGTTGTTGGGCCTCCAAGTGCAGAGGTTTGTAGGACAGTAGCAAATTTCCCTCAAGTGGATGACCTAAGGTTTATCAATCCGTGGGAGGCGTAGGATGAAGATGGTCTCTCTCAAGCAACCCTGCAACCAAATAACAAAGAGTCTCTTGTGTCCCCAACACACCCAATACAATGATAAATTGTATAGGTGCACTAGTTCGGCGAAGAGATGGTAATACAAGTGCAATATGGATGGTAGATATAGGTTTTTTTAATCTGAAAATATAAAAACAGCAAGGTAACTAATGATAAAAATGAGCGTAAACGGTATTGCAATGATAGGAAACAAGGCCTAGGGTTCATACTTTCACTAGTGCAAGTTCTCTCAACAATAATAACATAATTGGATCATATAACTATCCCTCAACATGCAACAAAGAGTCACTCCAAAGTCACTAATAGTGGAGAACAAACGAAGAGATTATGGTAGGGTACGAAACCACCTCAAAGTTATTCTTTCCAATCAATCCGTTGTGCTATTCCTATAAGTGTCACAAACAGCCCTAGAGTTCATACTAGAATAACACCTTAAGACACAAATCAACCAAAACCCTAATGTCACCTAGATACTCCAATGTCACCTCAAGTATCCGTGGGTATGATTATACGATATGCATCACACAATCTCAGATTCATCTATTCAACCAACACATAAAACCTCAAAGAGTGCCCCAAAGTTTCTACCGGAGAATCACGATGAAAGCGTGTGCCAACCCCTATGCATAGGTTCATGGGCGGAACCCGCAAGTTGATCACCAAAACATACATCAAGTGAATCACGTGATATCCCATTGTCACCACAGATACGCACGGCAAGACATACATCAAGTGTTCTCAAATCTTTAAAGACTCAATCCGATAAGATTACTTCAAGGGGAAAACTCGATCCATTACAAGAGAGAAGAGGGGGAGAAGAAACATAAGATCCAACTATAATAGCAAAGCTCGTGATACATCAAGATCGTGCCAAATCAAGAACACGAGAGAGAGATCAAAGACATAGCTCTTGGTACATACCCTCAGCCCGGGGTGAACTACTCCTCCTCGTCATGGAGAGCGCCGGATGATGAAGATGGCCACGGTGAGGTTCCCCCCTCCGGTGTCTTGGAACAGGTCCAGATTGGGTTTTGGTGGCTACCGAGGCTTGCGGCGGAACTCCCGATCTAATCTCTGTTCTGGAAGTTTTAGGGTACGTAGGTATATATGGGTGCAGGAAGTACGTCGGTGGAGCTTCGGGGGCCCCACGAGGCAGGGGGCGCGCCCTAGGGGGGTGGGCGCGCCCCCACCCTCGTGGGCACCTCCCTTCTTTCCTTACGTGCACTCCAAGCTTTTCCGGTAGCTTTCCTTCCAAAAATAACTTCTCCAGTTGATTTCATTCTGTTTCGACTCCGTTTGATATTCCTTTTCTTCGAAACACTGAAATAGGCAAAAAAAACAGCAAATCTGGGCTGGGCCTCCGATTAATAGGTTAGTCCCAAAAATAATATAAAAGTGGATAATAAAGCCCAATATTGTCCAAAACAATAGATAATATAGCATGGAGCAATAAAAAATTATAGATACGTTGGAGATGTATCAAGCAACAAGGCACGTATTGTATTGTTTCCATGAAGGATAAAAAGATGGGGTTTATATCATATTGCATGATTTTATCCCTCTACATCATGTCATCTTGCTTAAAGCATTACTCTGTTCTTATGAACTTAATACTCTAGATGCATGCTGGATAGCGGTCGATGTGTGGAGTAATAGTAGTAGATGCAGAATCGTTTCGGTCTACTTGTCGCGAACGTGATGCCTATATACATGATCATACCTAGATATTCTCATAACTATGCTCAATTCTATCAATTGCTCGACAGTAATTTGTTCATCCACCGTAATACTTATGCTCTTGAGAGAAGCCACTAGTGAAACCTATGGCCCCTGGGTCTATTTTCCATCATATTAATCTCCCGACAACAAGCTATTTCTGGCGTCGTTTATTTTGCTTTCTTGACTTTTACTCTTAACATAAAAATACCAAAAATATTATCTTATCATATCTATCAGATCTCACTCTCGTAAGTGACCGTGAAGGGATTGACAACCCCTTTATCGCGTTGGTTGCGAGGTTCTTATTGTTTGTGTAGGTGCGTGGGACTCGGCGTGGTCTCCTACTGGATTGATACCTTGGTTCTCAAAAATTGAGGGAAATACTTACGCTACTTTACTGCATCACCCTTTCCTCTTCAAGGGAAAACCAATGCAGTGCTCAAGAGGTAGCAGCTGCGCAGTTGTGGGGTTGTCACGCCACGAATTCGAATGCTATGAAGTTGCAAATACATATCATCAGGAACCGTTTGGCCACAAAGATTTTTTAAGTCGGGTCACAAGAAGTTGGACTGCACACGCCATTTGGCGCAAAAAGAGCCCGCTTGGATTTTTTTTTCAAGGGCGCAAGACTCCAAAACTCCAGACATGCTCAGGGGCTACCGACGATACATTATATCGAGGGCAGCCCATCGACTGGGATGCCCAATATTGGGCGGGCCTCGGAGGCATAGCGGCAGCCTTGTCCCAGTGATCGGTCCAAGGGCCTGGCTTGAAGATGAAGTATGTTCTTGGCGTCCAAGCCAAGAAGTCCTCGTGGTGAGGTCGAATAGGATTTCTGTAAACCCTAGCCCTCATGGCCCATTTATAAGGTGAGGCTAGGGGTAGTTCGAGACATCCATGCCAATACACAAACCGTAGCATTCGTCGTCCTCAACTCATAACCCCCTCGCATGAGGTGCTCCCACATCAATCCAAAACAAAGGAGGAGTAGAGTATTATATCGACCATGACAACCCGAACCTGGGTGAAAACCTTGTGCGAACTCCCCTCTGGTATTTCAATAATCCTACATCTACGAAGCTTTATGAAACCTTTTACGTAAGCTTCCTAAACAACTATATCGCCCCCTGCATTTCAGGGGGGTGGGGCTGAAGGAAATATGCCCTAGAGGCAATAATAAAGTTGTTATTTATATTTCCTTATATCATGATAAAGGTTTATTATTCATGCTATAATTGTATTAAACGGAAACTTAGTACATGTGTGAATACATAGACAAACAGAGTGTCACTAGTATGCCTCTACTTGACTAGCTCGTTAATCAAAGATGGTTAAGTTTCCTAGCCATAGACATGTGTTGCCATTTGATTAATGGGATCCCATCATTAGAGAATGATGTGATTGACAAGACCCATCCGTTAGCTTAGCACGATGATCGTTTATATTGTTGTTATTGCTTTCTTCATGACTTATACACGTTCCTATGACTATGAGATTGTGCAACTCCCGAATACCGGAGGAACACTTAGTGTGCTATCAAATGTCACAACGTAACCGGGTGATTATAAAAATGCTCTACAGGTGTCTCCGATGGTGTTAGTTGAGTTGGCATAGATCGAGATTAGGATTTGTCACTCCGATTGTCGGAGGGGTATCTCTGGGCCCTCTTGGTAATGCACATCACTATAAGCCTTGCAAGCAATGTGACTAATGAGTTAGTTGCGGGATGATACATTATGGAATGAGTAAATAGAGACTTGCTGGTACCGAGATTGAACTAGGTATTGAGATACCGACGATCGAATCTCGGGCAAGTAACATACTGATGACAAAGGGAACAACGTATGTTGTTATGCGGTTTGACCGATAAAGATCTTCGTAGAATATGTGGGAGCCAACATGAGCATCCAAGTTCCGCTATTGGTTATTGACTGGAGATGAGTCTCGGTCATGTCTACATAGTTCTCAAACCCGTAGGGTCCACACGCTTAACGTTTGATGACGATCGGTATTATGAGTTTATGTGTTTTGATGTACCAAAGGTTGTTCGGAGTCCCGGATGTGATCACGGACATGACGAGGAGTCTCGAAATGGTCGAGACATAAAGATCGATATGTTGGAAGGCTATGTTTGGACACCGGAATGGTTCCTGATGAGTTCGGGCATTTTTCGGAGTACCGGGAGGTTACCGGAACCCCCCGGGGAGTCAATGGGCATTATTGGGCCTTAGTGGAAGAGAGGAGGAGGCGGCCAGGTGGAGGGCGCCCCCCAAGCCCAATCCAAATTGGGGTGGGGGGCGGGCCCCCCTTTCCTTCTCTCCCTCTTCCTCTTCCTTCTTCTCCTACTCCAACTAGGAAGGGGGGAAACCTACTCCTACTGGGAGTAGGACTCCCCGCCCTTGGGCGCGCCCTATGAGGGCCGGCCCTCTCCTCCTCCCCTCCTTTATATACGGGGAAGGGGGCACCCCATAGACACACAAGTTGATCCTAGCCGTGTGTGGTGCCCCCCTCCACAGATTTCCACCTCGGTCATATCGTTGTACTGCTTAGGCGAAGCCCTGAGCCGGTAACTTCACCGTCACCGTCACCACGCCATCGTGCTGACGAAACTCTCCCTTGGCCTTAGCTGGATCAAGAGTTCGAGGGACGTTGATACGTCTCCAACGTATCTATAATTTTTGATTGTTCCATGCTATTATATTATCTGTTTTGGATGTTTAATGGGCTTTATTATGCACTTTTATATTATTTTTGGGACTAACCTACTAACCAAAGGCCCAGTCCAAATTGCTGTGTTTTTGCCTATTTCAGTGTTTCACAGAAAAGGAATATCAAACGGAATCCAAACGGAATGAAACCTTCGCGAGGATCGTTTTTGGAACAAACGCAATCCAGGAGACTTGGAGTGGACGCCAAGGAAGCCACGAGGTGGCCACGAGGTAAGAGGGCGCGCCCAGGGGGTAGGCGTGCCCCCACCCTCGTGGGCCCCTCGTAGCTCCACTTACCTACTTCTTTCGCCTATATATACTCATATACCCTAAAAACATCCAGGAGCATCACGAAACCCTATTTCCACCACCGCAACCTTCTGTACCCGTGAGATCCCATCTTGGGGCCTTTTCCGGCGCTCCACCGGAGGGGGAATCGATCATGGAGGGCTTCTACATCAACACCATGGCCTCTTCGATAATGTGTGAGTAGTTTACCACAGACCTTCGGGTCCATAGTTATTAGCTAGATGGCTTCTTCTCTCTCTTTGGATCTCAATAGAAAGTTCTCCTCGATTCTCTTGGAGATCTATTCGATGTAATACTCTTTGCGGTGTATTTGTCAAGATCCGATGAATTGTGGGTTTATGATCAGGATTATCTATGAACAATGTTTGATTCTTCTCGGAATTCTTATATGCATGATTTGATATATCTGCAAGTCTCTTCGAATTATCAGTTTGGTTTGGCCTACTAGATTGATCTTTCTTGCAATGGGAGAAGTGCTTAGCTTTGGGTTCAATCTTGCGGTGTCCTTTCCCAAAGGATGTTAGGGCAACAAGGCACGTATTGTATTGTGGCCATCGAGGATAAAAGATGGGTTTTATATCATATTTCTTGAGTTTATCCCTCTACATCATGTCATCTTGCCTAATCGTTACTCTGTTCTTATGAACTTAATACTCTAGATGCATCTTTGGATAGCGGTCGATGTGTGGAGTAATAGTAGTTGATGCGAATCGTTTGGTCTACTTGTCACGGACGTGATGCCTATATACATGATCATGCCTAGATATTCTCATAACTATGCGCTTTTCTATCAATTGCTTGACAGTAATTTGTTCACCCACCATAGAATTTGCTATCTTGAGAGAAGGCACTAGTGAAACCTATGGCCCCCGGGTCTATTTTCTGAAGGAAATATGCCCTAGAGGCAATAATGAAGTTGTTATTTATATTTCCTTATATCATGATAAATGTTTATTATTCACGCTAGAGTTGTATTAACCGGAAACTTAGTACATGTGTGAATACATAGACAAACAGAGTGTCACTAGTATGTCTCTACTTGACTAGATCGTTGAATCAAAGATGGTTAAGTTTCCTAACCATAGACATGAGTTGTCATTTGATTAACGGGAACACATCATTAGAGAATGATGCGATTGACTTGACCCATTCCATTAGCTTAGCATTTGATCGTTTAGTATATTGCTATTGCTTTCTTCATGACTTATACATGTTCCTGTGACTATGAGATTACGCAACTCCGAATCTGGGAGGAACACTTTGTGTGCTACCAAGCGTCCAACGAATGGGTGATTATAAAGGTGCTCTACAGGTGTCTCCTAATGTACTTGTTGGGTTGGCATAGATCGAGATTAGGATTTGTCACTCCGATTGTCGGGGAGGTATCTCTGGGCCCTCTCGGTAATGCACATCACTATAAGCCTTGCAAGCAACACAACTAATGAGTTAGTTGTAGGATGATGTATTATGGAGCGAGTAAAGAGACTTGCTGGTACCGAGATTTAACTAGGTATTGTGATAACGATGATCAAATCTCGGGCAAGTTGTTACCGATGACAAAGGGAACAATGTATGTTGTTATGCGGTTTGACCGATAAATGTAGCGACCAGACCTCAAACGATCGATCTCGTGCATCGTTGTCATCCTGGATCGATAATCTTTGAAACACACAATACTTGAAGGATTTATAACAGAGTAGCAATCACACACTTATTACATCAAATGTATCAAAAGAGAACTTATGACAATAAATATGGCTTAAGGCCATCTAATAACGATAACAGCGGAAGGCTTGGAAGATAAGGGAGTCCATCAACTCCAACGGCATCACTGAGTATAGAACCACGAACTAGAGGCACCTTACTCATCGTCTGAAAAGTCTGCAACATGAACGTTGCAGCCCGAAAACGGGTCAGCACATGGAATATGCTGGCAATGTAACACATAGAGAGTAATGGAAGAATAAAGCTATACTACATGCATATATGGCTGGTGGAAAGCTCTATGGTTACAGTTTTTGCGTAAAGCCAAATTTTCCCTACTGCAAAGGAATAAATTTTATTTAACTATCATGGTGGTTGTTAAACATTGAGAATGGTTGACAGCATCCTCAATCCCAATTAAGCATCATCATTAAGAACCCAACAAAATTAATTAACATAACATGATGAGATTCACATGATAATCCAAGTACTAGATACTCAAAACGTCCATAACCGGGGACACGGCTAACCATGATTAGTTTTATACACTCTGCAGAGGTTGCACACTTTTCTCCACAAGACTCGATCTCCTCCGTTGGGATTCTCGCACTACATGGTGTTTGAGAAACGGATGACCGAGACATAGTTTTTCAGAAGCGCTAGCACCTTACGATCGGATAGACCGTTACACCTACTTTCCCCTACATCTGCTAGTCTACCACTGTAAGAGTTCGCATGACTTAGTCAACTATGCTAGAGCCCATAGTAGCTTGTGGCTGCACACGGAAGTTTCTAGTATGAATAATCTCATGATCCCTTTGAGCCTGGGTGGCGGTCCATAAAGAAAAACAACAGGCAATCCTGGAATACCCAGGTACCTCAATCCACCCAGATGTGTGTTTAAGTTGCCACTTTAAATAAACCATTAATTAACAACCTCACATCTGTCATGGATATCACTCACCCAATCCACGTCTACTAGCATAGCATGGCATAATAAGCAAACGTATAAGTAACTCCCAAAGGTTCGATAATAAAACAGGTAATAGGTTCTACCTCAACTACTTCCCATCCCATAATTTAATTAGATCCTAATCATGCAATGTTTGAGGATTGATCTAATGCAGTAAAACTGGGTAGTAAGGAGGTATGATCAAAGTGTTACTTGCCTTGCTGATGATCCGCAAAACCTAGAGATTCGAAGTAACAGGCGGTGCACTCCGGGTACTCTATCGCAAACAAACAAACAAACATACAATAAGTACTCATCTAATGCACAGGTAAAAATCAAGTAAGAGATCTAACCAGAAAGTTCAACTTAAGAACTCCGGTTTGCAAAAAGAATCAAATCAAACGAAGCAGCAAAAGTCAAACGGAGAAAGAAGGAAGCTTCGTTTACTAATCTGGACCTAAGTCAAATTTTACAGAAGCAAAAACTTGTTTAAGTTGGTTAAACGGAAAGAGGTTTTCAAGACGAAACTCCAGGCGCTTGAATCGCCTGATTCCGATAAACGAGCGAAAAGTTATACTAAAACGAAAATCGGATCAGAAATCGTGATCAGAAATAATCACGGAAAATTCGAGAAAAAAAAACGTCGAACAGATTAACGAACAAACGTTCGTTATCTGGATCTAAACGACGAACGCGTTCGTTAAAACGAACGAACGCTCGCTAATTAACTAAACCGTAAAAAAATATTCTACAAAAAAACGGAAACTAAAAAAAACCGACGGAAAAACCAAACGATTTTCCTAAAAAAGCGGCATGGCTACCTCCGTGAGTCGTGGCGGCGTCCGTGGTAGTGGCGGGCGGGCGGCGTGTGCGGGCTAGGGTTAGGGTTAGGTTAGGTGGGCGGGCGGCTTGGCTGTCCCGAGCCTCGGCGGCGCTATATAAAGCGCCCGGCGGTGAGTCTGGCGATTCTGACCCGAGTCGATTCGCGTTTTTTTTTAAAATAATTACGCTTAGAAAAAAACAAAAGAAATACTAAACGGACTCCAAAAATCCCGAAATAAATTTTCCCCGACTTCTAAAATCAAGCCGGACAAAGTGAACATTTATTTGGGGCCTAAATGCAATTTTGAAAAACGCACATTTTTCCTAAATTCAAATAAAATAGCGAAAAGCTTTGAAATAAAACCTTATTTGATTCTTTTTATTAAATCCTCAATATTTCTTTATTTTGGGAAAGTCATTTTATTCCCTCTCTCATATTTTTGTAATAGAAATAATTGAAGATAAAATAATTAAAATCAAATGATCCTATTCTCAAAATTTGAGAAAACTCAAATATGAAAATAACGAAATCCCCAACTCTCTCTGTGGGTCCTTGAGTTGCGTGGAATTTCTAGGATCAAAACCAAAATCAAATAAAATATGATATGCAATGATGATCTAATGTGTAAGATGAATCTCGCCCTCTAGATTGGGTTGGCTAGAAAATAGGTGAGGGTGGTCTTTCAGCAAATCTTCCTCTCGCTCCCAGGTGGCTTCATCCTCTGTGTGGTGGCTCCACTGAACTTTGCAAAACTTGATAACCTTGCTCCGGGTTACTCGGCTGGCATACTCAAGAATCTTAACTGGTTTCTCTTCATAGGTCAAATCAACATCCAAGCAATCGCTTCCAACCAGCCTTTGTATCTCTCGGTGGTATATCGACCATCTCCGTGGCACTTCTTTAACTGGGAAACGTGGAACACATCATGAACTCCTGACAATTCTTCGGGCAGTTCCAACTTGTAGGCCACTTCTTCCATATGCTCCAAAACTCGGTATGGTCCTACAAAACATGGCGCTAACTTTCCCTTAACTCCGAAACGCTTAACTCCCCGAAGTGGAGATACTCGAAGATAAACTCGATCTCCGACTTCGTAAACTGTCTCCTTGCGTTTAGAATCTGCGTAGCTCTTCTGCCTCGACTGGGCTACCTTGAGCCTATCGCGAATCAACTTCACCTTCTGTTCGGACTCTTTAAATAAATCTGGTCCAAACAACTGGCGGTCTCCAACTTCATCCCATGACAACGGGGTTCTGCACCTCCTTCTGTACAAAGCTTCGAAAGGGGCCATTGTCAAACTGGATTGATAGCTGTTGTTGTAAGAGAACTCTGCATATGGCAAATTGTCGTCCCAACTAGATCCATAATCTAGTGCACAAGCTCTCAGCATATCCTCCAAAATCTGATTGACTCTCTCGGTGCATCCATCATGCGTGGATGAAAAGTCATCTTGAACTCGACCTTGTACCCAAAGTTTCGTGCAACTAATTCCAGAACTTTGAGGTAAACTGGGTTCCTCTATCTGATACGATACTCCTCGGAACTCCATGCAGACATACTATCCTGGTCATGTATATCTTTGCCAACTTAGCACTGGTGTATGTGGTCTTTACTGGGATGAAATGAGCTACCTTCGTCAATCGGTCAACTACAACCCAAATCGAGTCATAGCCTGAACGGGTCCTGGGTAATCCCGTGATAAAATCCATGCCTAGCTTATCCCACTTCCATCGGGTATCGGCAATGGCTGTAGCAATCCTGCTGGCTTCTGATGCTCTGCCTTTACTTTTTGACATACATCACAAACTGCTACATACTCCGCAATATCTTTCTTCATTCCGGCCCACCAGAAAGTATCTTTCAAATCCAAATACATCTTGGTATTTCCTGGGTGAATCGAATATGGTGAATCATGGGCCTCTTGCAGAATTAACTTCCTGATCTCCGGGTCATTTGGCACATAAACACGATCCTCAAACCATAGTGTATCGTGTTCATCCTCACGAAATCCCTTAGCCTTTCCTTTGCTCATTTTCTCCTTTATAGAGGCAATCTCCTTGTCAGTCTTCTGAGCTTCTCTGATCCTATCCATCAAAGTTGACTGAATCTCCAATGCTTCTACATAGCCTCTCGAAACTATCTCCAAACATAGCTCACGAAGATCCTCGGCTAACTTCTTGGGTAAACCTCCCGTCATTAGTGTATTGACATGGCTCTTCCGGCTCAATATGTCAGCTACTACATTAGCCTTCCCGGGATGATAATGCAATCTCATATCATAATACTTGATGAGCTCCAACCATCTCCTTTGTCTGAGATTTAACTCCTTCGGCGTGAAAATGTACTTCAAACTCTTGTGATCCGTGTACACCTCACAATGGTTTCCAATGAGGAAATGTCTCCAGGTCTTTAATGCGTGCACTACGGCTGCTAACTCCAAATCATGGGTGGCATAATTCAACTCATGAGGTTTAAATTGTCGTGAAGCATACGAAACAACTCTTCCCTCCTGCATAAGCACTGCTCCAAGTCCTCGACGTGTAGCGTTGCAATACACCTCGTAATCCTTGCTCTGATCTGGCAGAATCAACACTGGTGAGGTAACCAAACGTTTCTTCAACTCCTGGAAACTAGCCTCACATTCCTCAGTCCATATGAACTTGGTATCCTTCTTCAACAACTCCATCATAGGTTTTGCAATCTTCGAGAAATTCTCAATAAATCTCCGGTAGTATCCTGCGAGTCCAAGGAAACTCCGGATCTCTCCAACTGTTGTTGGTGCTTCCCAATTTGTCACAGTGACAACCTTTGTGGGATCAACTGTTATTCCTTCTCCGGATAGAACGTGTTCGAGGAATCCTACTTCCTTCAACCAAAACTCACATTTGCTGAACTTGGCATATAACTAATGTTCTATGAGCTTCTCAAGTACCAATCGCAAATGCTCCTTATGTTCCTGTTCATCCTTCGAGTAAATCAGAATATCATCAATGAACACTATGAAGAACTTATCCAAAAACTCCATAAACACCTTGTTCATCATGTTCATAAAAATAGGCAGGTGCGTTAGTCAGACCAAATGACATAACGGTATACTCATACAGCCCATACCTTGTGGTGAAAGCTGTCTTAGGTATGTCCTACCCTCGAATCTTCAACTGATGGTACCCTGATCATAGATCGATTTTAGAAAATAAATACCTTAGCTCCTTGCAATCGATCAAACAGATCATTGATCATCGGTAGTGGGTACTTATTCTTGATTGTTACTTCATTCAATCCACGATAATCAACAACCATTCTTAACGATTCATCCTTCTTCTCCACTAGAAGTACTGGCGATCCCCAAGGCGAAGAACTTGGGCGAATATAACCTTTATCCAGTAACTCCTTAATCTGCTTCTTAATCTCCTCCAAATCTTTTGCGGGCATCCTGTATGGTCTCTTAGATATTGGCCCTGTGCCTGGCAAAATCTCAATAAAAAACTCAATATCTCTATCTGGTGGCATGCCTGGCAACTCTTCTGGAAATACGTCTGGAAAATCCTTTACCACTGGTACTTCCTCCTACACAACTCCTGATAAGGAATTTACACGAGTCCTCTTCGGCACATGCCGGGATACATACTTGATCCGTTTTCCTTCTGGGGTGGTAAGCAAAATGGACTTACTGGCGCAATCGATGTTTCCTCCATACATCGACAGCCAATCCATACCTAGAATCACGTCCAAGCCTTGCGATTCCAGAATAATTAAATCCGAAGGGAAAACATGCCTTCCTATACTCAATGGCACTTGGAAACATCCTTGACTGGCCATATACTCCGCTCCTGGTGAGCTTACCAACATAGGTGTTCTAAGAACCTTAGTGGGAAGGTTATACTTATCAACGAATCCCCTTGAGATGTATGAATGTGATGCACCAGTATCAAAAAGAACGAGTGCAGTAAATGACTTAACCAAAAACTTACCGATTACTGCATCCGGCTGAGCTTCAACCTCCTCCACGTTAATGTGGTTCACCTATCCCCTGTTGAAAGGGTTCGGCTTCTTCCCAGAGCTTCCATTGCCATTTCCATTCTGAGCTTCAGGACACTCATTGGCATAATGTCCGGTCTTCTGACACTTAAAGCAAGTGACTTGGCTCAGGTCTCTCTTGGCCGGGGTTGATGGGTTGGTACGGTTCTGGCCGTTGCCTCCTCCATTCCCATTACCATTCTTGGGGCCGTTATGGTTGTGCGAGCTACCTCCTCCATGCGTATGCTGGAAAGGTCCTCCCGGTTTAGGGGTAAAACGCGGCTTCTGTTGAGCTCCAGAATTGTACTTCCCTTGTCCATACTTCCTCTTGCGGTTTTCAATCTGCTGCTGCTTCCCCTCAATCATAAGAGCATGATCCACCAACTCCTGGTAGTTGTTGAAGCTTGCTACCATCAACTGCATGCTTAGCTCATCATTCAGTCCTTCCAGAAACTTCTCCTGCTTAGCTGCATCCGTAGCAACATCATCTGGAGCATAACGTGCTAGCTTTCTAAAATCATCCACATACTGGCCAACTGTGCGTCCTCCTTGGCGCAAGTTGCGAAACTCGAGCTTCTTCATGGCCATAGCTCCTGCTGAAACATGAGCAGTACAAAAAGCTTGCTGAAACTGATCCCATGTGACAGTATCTACAGGGTAAGTGGTTGTAAAATTCTCCCACCATGCTGCTGCGGGTCCTTCAAGCTGATGGGCGGCAAATTTCACCTTTTCCGCATCTGTGCATCCTGCTGTGATCAACTCCCTTCCTGTCTTACGGAGCCAATCATCTGCCGCAATCGGCTCGGTGCTACTGGAGAACACCGGCGGATTCAGCCTAAGAAAATGGGTTAAGTGATCAACAGGTGGTGGTGGTGGGTTGTTGTTGTTGTTCCCCTGATTCTGATTCTGGACTAGCAACTGCATCAAAGCATTTTTCTGCTGGATCAACTGAGTGAGCTCCGGTGGGAATGCAAATCCATTGTCACGTCTCGGAGGCATCTGAGGATTTAGAAAAGATGAGAATATAGAATAGAGTGAGGTCTAGAGAGAAAACACTACCCATATGCTTACGAGGCAAATGCACACAAAATCACTTCATTTAATCAAACAGGGCATACAATCGGTCTAGAACTATCGTAAATGTGCTTGGACTATGCTATATACATGGTGGAACACTACTACTGTTATGGTGGTCTACTAGAAAAACTGCTCCGATGAAGACTCCATGATATCTGCTCCAGCTTCATCAACATAGTCATCATCGCTTTCGTCTGGGTCCGAGTCGGTGTCGTCGATGATGATGTAATTCTCCGGGCAAGTGGAATCGTCATCTTCTCCTCCAGGTGCTGGTCCTCCCATAAATACTCCGATCTTCTTAACTAGGTCTTCATTCTTCTCCAGTAGTGTCTTGATTTCCTCCTCATATCCATCGCGTGTAAAATTGAGTTCTTCTTCCAGCTCCATGATCCTAGTCTTCGCCTTCTCCAAGTCCATCATGTCTGCGCACATCTGGTTCTCCTGGCATCGAATGTGCTGGTTTAACTCCTGATTCCGATAAACGAGCGAAAAGTTATACTAAAACGAAAATCGGATAAGAAATCGCAATCAGAAATAATCGTGGAAAATCCGAGAAAAAAGAAAAATGACGAACTGATTAACGAACGAACGTTCATTATCTGGATCTAAACGACGAACACGGTCGTCAAAACGAACGAACGAGCGAACGCTCGCTAATTAACTAAATCGTAAAAAAAGATTCTACAAAAAAACGGAAACTAAAAAAAATCGACGAAAACCGACGGAAAAACCGAACGGTTTTCCTAAAAAAACGGCGGCGGGGCGGAGGCTACCTTCGGCGAGGTCGGTGGTGTCGGCGCAGCGTGGCGGCGTCCGTCTCAGGGCGGCGGCGGCGGCGGCGAAGGAGGTGGCGGCGGATCGGCGGCGGGCGCGGCTAGGGTTAGGGTTAGGTGGGGTGCGACGGCGGCTTGGCTGTCCGGGCCTCGGCGGCGCTATATAAAGCCCGACCAGGCGAGTCTGGCGAGTTCTGACCAGTCGGTTCGCGTTATTTTTTTAAATAATTACGCTCGGAAAAGAAACAAAAGAAATACTAAACTGACTCCAAAAATCCCGAAATATATTTTCCCCGACTTCTAAAATCAAGCCAGACAAAGTGAACATTTATTTTGGGCCTAAATAAAATTTTGAAAAACACACATTTTTCCTAAATTCAAATAAAATAGCGAAAAACTCCGAAATAAAACCTTATTTGATTTTTTTATTAAATCCTCAATATTTCTTTATTTTTGGAAAGTCATTTTATTCCCTTTCTCATATTTTTGTAATAGAAATAATTGAAGATAAAATAATTAAAATCAAATGATCCTATTCTGAAAATTTGAGAAAACTCAAATATGAAAATAACGAAATCCCCAACTCTCTCCAAGGGTCCTTGAGTTGCGTGGAATTTCTAGGATCAAAACCAAAAGCAATTAAAATATGATATGCAATGATGATCTAATGTATAACATTCCAAATTGAAAATTTGGGATGTTACAATAAAGATCTTCGTAGAATATGTAGGAGCCAATATGAGCATCCAGGTTCCGCTATTGGTTATTGACCGGAAACGAGTCTCGGTCATGTTTACATAGTTCTCGAACCCGTAGGGTCCGCACGCTTAAAGTTCGGTGACGATCGGTAATATGAGTTTATGTGTTTTGATGTACCGAAGGTAGTTTGGAGTCCCGGATAAAATCACGAACATGACGAGGAGTTTCTAAATGGTCGAGACATAAAGATTGATATATTGGAAGCCTATATTTGGACATTAGAATAGTTCCGGGTGAAATCGGGATTTTACCGGAGTGCCGGGGGGTTACCGGAACCCCCCGGGGGGTTAATGGGCCTTGTTGGGCCCTAGTGGAGAGAGAGAGAGGGGCCGTCCAGGGCAGGCCGCGCGCCCCCTCCCCTTGAGTCCGAATAGGACAAGGAAATGGGGGCAGCGCCCCCCTTGCCTTTACCCGCTCCCACTCCTTCCTTCCCCCTCCTAATGGGACTAGGAAAGGGGAGTCCTACTCCCACTAGGAGGAGGAGGACTCCTCCTCCTGGCGCACCCTGCAAGGGCCGGCCGGCCTCCCCCCTTGCTCCTTTATATACGGGGGCAGGGGGCACCCCAAGACACACAAGTTGATTGTTCCAAGCCGTGTGCGGTGCCCCCATCCACCATAATCCACCTCGATCGTATCGTAGCAGTGCTTAGGCGAAGCCCTGCGTCGGTAGCAACATCATCACCGTCATCACGCCGTCGTGTTGACGGAACTCTCCCGCGAAACTCTGCTGGATCGGAGTTCGTGGGACGCCATCGAGCTGAACGTGTGCTGAACTCAGAGGTGTCGTGCGTTCGGTCCTTGGATTGGTCGGATCGTGAAGATGTACGACTACATCAACCGCGTTCTCACAACGCTTCCGCTTACGGTCTATGAGGGTACGTGGACGACACTCTCCCCTCTCGTTGCTATGCATCACCATGATCTTGCGTGTGCGTAGGAATTGTTTTGAAATTACTACATTCCCCAACGGTGGCATCAGAGCCAAGTTTTTGCGTAGATGTTATATGCACGAGTAGAACACAAGTGAGTTGTGGGCGATACAAGTCATACTGCTTACCAGCATGTCATACTTTGATTCGGCGGTATTGTTGGATGAAGCGCCCCGGACCGACATTACGCGTACGCTTACACGAGACTGGTTCTACCGACATGCTTCGCACACAGGTGGCTGGTGGTTGTCAGTTTCTCCAACTTTAGTTGAATCGAGTGTGGCTACGCCCGGTCCTTGTGAAGGTTAAAACAACACATACTTGACGAAATATCGTTGTGGTTTGATGCGTGATACGTCTCCGTCGTATCTATAATTTTTGATTGTTCCATGCCAATATTATTCAACTTTCATATACTTTTTGGCAACTTTTTATACTATTTTTGGGACTAACATATTGATCCGATGGCCAAAGCGAGTTCCTGTTTGTTGCATGTTTTATGTTTCGCAGAATACCCATATCAAACAGAATCCAAACGGGATAAACATGAACGGACTTATTTTTGGAATATTTGGAAAATTCGGAAGAAAATCCACGTGAGGCGGTGCAGGGTGGCCACGAGACAGGCGCCCTTCCCCTTGGCGCGCCCGACCTCGTGGGCCACCCGTAAGGCGGTTGATACCCTTCTTCGCCGCAAGAAAGCTAATTTTGGTAAAAAATCACGGCGAAGGTTTCAGTCAATCGAGTTACGGATCTCCATATATATCTGAAAGCGGTGAAAGGGCAGCAGATGTAACGCAGCGAAGCAGAGAGAGAGAGAGAGATGATCCAATCTCGGAGGGTTCTCGCCCTCCCATGCCATGGAGGCCAAGGACCAGAGGGGAAACCCTTCTCCCATCTAGGGAGGAGGTCAAGGAAGAAGAAGGCAGAATGGGCCCCTCTCCCTTCTCTTCCGGCGGCGGAACGCTGCAGTGGCCATCATCATCACCGCAATCTTCACCAACAACTTCACCGCCATCATCACCAACTCTTCCCCCCTCTATGCAGAGGTGTAACCTCTCTCTTACCCGCTGTAATCTCTACTTAAACATGGTGCTCAATGCTATATATTATTTCCCAATGATGTATGGCTATCCTATGATGTTTGAGTAGATCCGTTTTGTCCTATGGGCTATTTGATGATCGTGATTGGTTTGAGTTGCATGTTTTATTATTGGTGCTGTCCTATGGTGCTCTCCGTGTCGCGCAAGCATGAGGGATTCCCGCTGTAGGGTTTGCAATATGTTCATGATTTTCTTATGGTGGGTGGCGTGAGTGATGAAAGCACTGCACCGAGTAAGTAGGTTGTTTGCGTATGGGATAAAGGGACTTGATACTTTAATGCTATGGTTGGGTTTTACCTTAATGATCTTTAGTAGTTGCGGATGCTTGCTAGAGTTCAATCATAAGTGCATATGATCCAAGTAGAGAAAGTATGTTAGCTTATGCCTCTCCCTCAAATAAAATTGCAATAATGATTATCGGTCTAGTTATCGATTGCCTAGGGACAAATAATTTTCTCGTAACAAAAAGCTCTCTAATAAAACTAATTTAGTTGTGTCTTCATCTAAACAGCCCCTAGCTTTTATTTACTCGTTCTTTACTTTCTTGCAAACTTATCCAAAAACACCTACAAAGTGCTTCAAATTTTATTCTCGTTCTAGGTAAAGCGAACGTCAAGCGTGCGTAGAGTTGTATCGGTGGTCGATTGAGCTTGAGGGAATATTTGTTCTACCTTTAGCTTCTCGTTGGGTTCGACACTCTTACTTACCGAAAGAGGCTACAATTGATCCCCTATACTTGTGGGTTATCAAGACCTTTTTCTGGCGCCGTTGCCGGGGAGCAATAGTGTGGGGTGAATATTCTCGTGTGTGCTTGTTTGCTTTATCACTAAGTAATTTTTATTTGCTGTTCTTAGTTGTTCTTTAACTTTAGTTATGGATATGGAACACGAAATACCAAAAAAAATTAGGTGTACTTGCTACTCATGGAGACGAGGAACCTCCCAGAACCCTCGATGCTGGTTATGTGAAGGATATTATGTACTACTTTAATAATCCTGAGAAACCCCCATTCAATTATGTAATGGGAGTAACGTTGGATCAACGTGAATACTTTAGGGATTACCGCTTGACACAAAAAGGGAAACTATTATGGGATCAAATTCATATATTGAAGTGGTATGCTAGGCAACTATGCTTGAGATATGATTATACTTGTTGCTCTAGAATGAAGGCTCCACACCTTCCCTTTTCATGCAAATTTAATGATAATAAAACCTTAGCTTCTTATGCTAATGGTATATATGATTACTATGATGTGGAAAAAATAGAAGAATTTGTTGCTTTTATGGGTGCTTTTGGAATTGTATCTATGTCTAAAGAGTTTGAAGATTTTGATGATGCTGGTTATAGACCTGAAAATTTAGCTATCCTTAAATATTTGTATGGGAATTATGAATACAATTACGATATTAATGCACTTATTGAGAAAGTCTCCGCTGTCCAAGAAGAGACTAATATTTTGCAGGAGTCTATGGAAGAAGAAATTACTGAAACTATGAGCTCATTGGATGAAAAAGATGAGGAGGAGAGCGAAGAACAAAAGGAGGAAGAGCGGATTAGCTACCCGTGCCCACCTTCTAATGAGAGTAACTCTTCAACTCATACATTGTTTAATTTCCCTTCGTGCTTACCGAAGGATGATTGCTATGATCCCGTTGACTCTTTTGAAACATCCCTTTTTGATGATGCTTGCTATGCTTGTGGACAAGATGCCAATATGGATGATGCTTATGGAGATGAACTTGCTATAGTTCCTTATGTTAAACATGAAATTATTGCTATTGCACCCACGCATGATAGTCCTATTATCTTTTTGAATTCTCCAAACTACACTATATCGGAGAAGTTTGCACTTATTAAGGATTATATTGATGGGTTGCCTTATACCGTTGCACATGATGATTTTGATGAATATAATATGCATGTGCTTGCTGCTCCTACTTGCAATTATTATGAGAGAGGAACTATATCTCCACCTCTCTATGTTTCCAACACGATAAGATTGCAAGAAACTGTTTGTGTGCAAGAATTGTTCTTTTATGACATGCCGATGCATAGGAAGAGAGTTAGACTTCGACATTACATGATATGTGTTACTTTGTGCCCACTACTAAATTACAAATCATTGCTAATTAAAATTGGCTTTGATATACCTTGGGATCCGGGTGGATTCACTACTTGAGCACTATATGCCTAGCTTAATGGCTTTAAAGAAAGCGCTGTCAGGGAGACAACCCGGAAGTTTTAGAGAGTCATTTATTTCTATTGAGTGCTTTCATATAGTTTAAAACAACAAAAATAAAGAGGGAACCCAAAACTTTTCAAAAGGAAAGTGAAAGTGAGAAAGACAAGCATTGTTGAAGTGGGAGAGCTCCTTGAACTTTGTTCATGCTCACGGCAACTTTGTGAATCTTGATTACAGAAACTTTTCAACAAAAATAATTATCCCCTTGTACAATTCCATTGTATTATAAAAATAATGTGCTAAGGTTTGCCTTTAGGATGTTTACAATACTTGTTGGTTTGTACGGTGCAGGACATAAACTTTGGCTGTAGTGCGCGATTTTTAATTTTTTACTGGAATGTCAAATGGTTCTGATTCTTTTTGCACTGTATTTATATACACATTTTTTAGTTTTCCTAATTTTTGCAGATTTTTAAAGTATCAGTAGTATGGTGAATGTTCATATTATTACAGACTGTTCTGTTTTAGACAGATTCTGTTTTTGATGCATAGTTTGCTTGTTTTGATGAAACTATCAATTTATATCAGTAGACTAAGCCATGAAAAAGTTATATTACAGTAGAAACAATGCAAAAACAAAATATGAATTGGTTTGCAACAGTACTTAGAGTAGTGATTTACTTTATTATACTAACGGATCTTACCGAGTTTTCTGTTGAAGTTTTGTGTGGATGAAGTGTTCGATGATCGAGAAGGTTTCGATGTGAGAAGAAGGAAGAGAGGCAAGAGATCAAGCTTGGGGATGCCCGAGGCACCCCAAGTAAATATTAAAGGAGACTCAAGCGTCTAAGCTTGGGGATTCCCCGGAAGGCATCCCCTCTTTCTTCAACAAATATCGGTATGTTTTCGGATTCGTTTCATTCATGTGATATGTGCAAATCTTGGAGCGTCTTTTGCTTTTAGTTTTCACTTTTCTTTTATGCACCATGCCGGTATGAGATAGTCCTTGGTTGATTTATAGAATACTCATTGCACTTCACTTATATCATTTGAGCATGGCTTTATAGAATGCTTCATGTGCTTCACTTATATCATTTGAAGCTTGGATTGCCTGTTTCTCTTTACATAGACAACCACCATTTGTAGAATGCTCTTTTGCTTCACTTATATTTGTTAGAGCGTGGGCATATCTTTTGTAGAAAGAATTAAACTCTCGTGCTTCACTTATACCTATTTAGAGAGATGACAGGAACTGGTCATTCACATGGTTAGTCATAAAACCCTACATAAAACTTGTAGATCACTGAATATGATATGTTTGATTCCTTGCAGTAGTTTTGCGATATAAAGGTGGTGATATTAGAGTCGTGCTAGTTGAGTAATTGTGAAATTGAGAAATACTTGTGTTGAGGTTTGCGAGTCCCGTAGCATGCACGTATGGTGAACCGTTATGTAACGAAGTTGGAGCACGAGGTGTTTATTGATTGTCTTCCTTATGAGTGGCGGTCGGGGACGAGCGATGGTCTTTTCCTACCAATCTATCCCCCTAGCTAGGAGCATGCGTGTAGTAATTTGTTTTGATGACTAATAGATTTTTTCAAGAAGTATGTGAGTTCTTTATGACTAATGTTGAGTCCATGGATTATACGCACTCTCACCCTTTCATCATTGCTAGCCTCTTCGGTACCGAGCATTGCCCTTTCTCACCTCAAGAGTTGGTGCAAACTTCGCCGGTGCATCCAAACCCCGTGATACGATACGCTCTATCACACATAAACCTCCTTATATCTTCCTCAAAACAGCCACCATACCTACCTATTATGGCATTTCCATAGCCATTCCGAGATATATTGCCATGCAACTTCCATCATCATCATCATATACATGACTTGAGCATTTATTGTCATATTGCTTTGCATGATCATAAGATAGCTAGCATGATGTTTTCATGGCTCGTCCGTTTTTTGATGTCATTGCCACGCTAGATCATTGCACATCCCGGTACACCGCCGGATGCATTCATATAGAGTCATATCTTTGTTCTAGATATCGAGTTGTAATATTGAGTTGTAAGTAAATAAAAGTGTGATGATCATCATTATTAGAGCATTGCCCCAGTGAGGAAAGGATGATGGACACTATGATTCCTCCACAAGTCGGGATGAGACTCTGGACGAAATAAAAAAATAAAAAATAAAAAAAGAGAGAAAGGCCAAAAAAAGAGAAGGCCCCAAAAAAAAGAAAAAAAAAGAAAAAAATGAGAGAAAAAGAGAGAAGGGGCAATGTTACTATCCTTTTTCCACACTTGTGCTTCAAAGTAGCACCATGTTCTTCATAGAGAGAGTCTCTTGAGTTATCACTTTCATATACTAGTGGGAATTTTCATTATAGAACTTGGCTTGTATATTCCAACGATGGGCTTCCTCAAATGCCCTAGGTCTTCATGAGCAAGCAAGTTGGATGCACACCCACTTAGTTTCAGTTTGAGCTTTCATATACTTATAGTTCTAGTGCATCCGTTGCATGGCAATCCCTACTCCTCGCATTGATATCTATTAATGGGCATCTCCATAGCCCGTTGATACGCCTAGTTGATGTGAGACTTTCTCCTTTTTTGTCTTCTCCACACAACCTCCACCATCTTATTCTATTCCACCTATAGTGCTATGTCCATGGCTCACGCTCATGTATTACGTGAAAGTTGAAAAGGTTTGAGAAACGTCAAAAGTATGAAACAATTGCTTGGCTTGTCATCGGGGTTGTGCATGATGTGAATATTTTGTGTGGTGAAGATGGAGCATAGCCAGACTATATGATTTTGTAGGGACGAGCTTTCTTTGGCTATGTTATTTCAATAAGACATAATTGCTTGGTTGGTATGCTTGAAGTATTATTGTTTTTATGTCAAAGGATAGATTATTGCTTTGAATCACTCGTGTCTTAATATTCATGCCATGATTAGATACATGATCAAGATTATGCTAGGTAGCATTCCACATCAAAAATTATTTTTTTATTATCATTTACCTACTCGAGGACGAGCATGAATTAAGCTTGGGGATGCTCATACATCTCCGTCGTATCTATAATTTTTGATTGTTCCATGCCAATATTATTCAACTTTCATATACTTTTTGGCAACTTTTTATACTATTTTTGGGACTAACATATTGATCCAGTGCCCAGTGCCAGTTCCTGTTTGTTGCATGTTTTATGTTTCGCAGAATATCCATATCAAATGGAATCCAAGCGGGATAAAAGCGGACGGAGCTTTTATTTTGGAATATTTGGAAAATTATGGAAGAAAAATCCACGCGAGACGGTGACCGAGGTGGGCACGAGGCAGGGGGGCCTCCTGCCCCCTTGGCGCGCCCCTAACCCTCGTGGGCCACCCGTAAGGCGGTTGATTCCCTTCTTCGGCCGCAAGGAAGCTAATTTTTGGTAAAAAATCACGGCGAAGGTTTCAGTCCAATCGGAATTACAGATCTCCATATATATACTAAACGGTGAAAGGGCAGCAGACGAGAACGCAGAAACAGAGAGAGACAGAGAGACAGATCCAATCTCGGAGGGGCTCTCTCCCCTACCATGCCATGGAGGCCAAGTACCAGAGGGGAAACCCTTCTCCCATCTAGGGAGGAGGTTAAGGAAGAAGAATACGAAGGGGCCCCCTCTCCCCTTCTCTTCCGGTGGCGCCGGAACGCTGCCATGGCCATCATCATCACCGCAATCTTCACCAACAACTTCACCGCCATCATCACCAACTCTTCCCCCCTCTATGCAGAGGTGTAACCTCTCTCTTACCCGCTGTAATCTCTACTTAAACATGGTGCTTAACGCTATATATTATTTCCCAGTGATGTATGGCTATCCTATGATGTTTGAGTAGATCAGTTTTGTCCTATGGGCTATTTGATGATCGTGATTGGTTTGAGTTGCATGTTTTATTATTGGTGTTGTCCTATGGTGCTCTCCATGTCGCGCAAGCGTGAGGGATTCCCGCTGTAGGGTTTGCAATATGTTCATGATTTGCTTATGGTGGGTGGCGTGAGTGACAGAAGCACAGACCCGAGTAAGTAGGTTGTTTGCGTATGGGATAAAGGGGACTTGATACTTTAATGCTATGGTTGGGTTTTACCTTAATGATCTTTAGTAGTTGCGGATGCTTGCTAGAGTTCCAATCATAAGTACATATGATCCAAGTAGAGAAAGTATGTTAGCTTATGCCTCTCCCTCAAATAAAATTGCAATAATGATTACCGGTCTAGTTATCGATTGCCTAGGGACAAATAACTTTCTCGTAATAAAAAGCTCTCTACTAAAACTAATTTAGTTGTGTCTTAATCTAAACAGCCCCTATCTTTTATTTACTCGCTCTTTACTTTCTTGCAAACTTATCCAAAAACACCTACAAAGTGCTTCTAGTTTTATTCTCGTTCTAGCTAAAGCGAACGTCAAGCGTGCGTTGAGTTGTATCAGTGGTCGATAAAACTTGAGGGAATATTTGTTCTACCTTTAGCTCCTCATTGGGTTCGACACTCTTATTTATAGAAATAGGCTACAATTGATCCCCTATACTTGTGGGTTATCAATGCGTAGGTAAGAAAGGTTCTTGCTCAGCCCGTAGCGGCCACGTAAAACTTGCAACAACAAAGTAGAGGACGTCTAACTTGTTTTTGCAGGGCGTGCTGTGATGTGATATGGCAAGACATGATGCTAAATTTTATTTTATGAGATGATCATGTTTTGTAACCAAGTTATCAGCAACTGGCAGGAGCCATATGGTTATCGCTTTATTGTATGAAATGCAATCGCCATGTAAATGCTTTACTTTATCACTAAGCGGCAGCGATAGTCGTAGATGCAATAGTTGGCGAGACGACAACGATGCTGCGATGGAGATCAAGGTGTCGCGCTGGTGACAATGGTGATCATGACGGTGCTTTGGAGATGGAGATCAAAGGCACAAGATGATGATGGCCATATCATATCACTTATCTTGATTGCATGTGATGTTTATCTTGTATGCATCTTATTTTGCTTAGTTTGATGGTAGCATTATAAGATGATCTCTCACTAAATTTCAAGGTATAAGTGTTCTCCCTGAGTATGCACCGTTGCGAAAGTTCGTCGTGTCGAGACACCACGTGATGATCGCGTGTGATAAGCTCTACGTTCACATACAACGGGTGCAAGCCAGTTTTGCACATGCAGAATACTTGGGTTAAACTTGACGAGCCTTGCATATGCAGATATGGCCTCGGAACACTGCAGGCCGAAAGGTCGAGCGTGAATCATATAGAAGATATGATCAACATAGTGATGTTCAACTACTCCATCTCATGTGATGATCGGACATGGTTTAGTTGGTATGGATCACGTGATCACTTAGATGATTAGAGGGATGTCTATCTAAGTGGGAGTTCTTAAGTAATATGATTAATTGATCTTTAATTTATCATGAACTTAGTCCTGGTAGTATTATCATATATATGTTGTAGATCAATAGCTCGCGTTTAGCTCACCTGTTTTATTTTTGATATGTTCCTAGAGAAAACTAAGTTGAAAGATGTTTGTAGCAATGATGCGGATTGGATCCGTGATCTGAGGATTATCCTCATTGCTGCACAAAAGAATTATGTCCTTGAAGCACCGCTAGGTGATGAATCGATTGCGAGGAGCAAATGCGACGTTATGAGCGTTTGGCAAGCTCGATATGATGACTACTTGATAGTTTAGTGCACCATGCTTTACGGCTTAGAATCGGGGCTTCAAAGACATTTTTGAAACGCCACGGAGCATATGAGATGTTCCAAGAGTTGAAATTAGTATTTCAGACTCATGCCCGTGTCGAAAGGTATGAGACCTTTGAAAAGTACTTTACCTACAAGGTGGAGGAGAATAGCTCAGCTAGTGAGCATGTGCTCAGAATGTATGAGTACTACAATCACTTGAATCAAGTGGGAGTTAATCTTTCAGATAAGATAGTGATTGACAGAGTTCTCTAGTCACTATCACCAAGTTACTAGAACTTCATGATGAACTATAATATGCAAGGGATAACGAAAACGATTCCCAAGCTCTTCATGATGCTGAAATCGATGAAGGTAGAAATCAAGAAAAGCATCAAGTGTTGATGTTTGACAAGACCACTAATTTCAAGAAAAGGGCAAAAGGA
Organism: Aegilops longissima; assembly: GCA_021605205.1. NCBI lineage: Eukaryota > Viridiplantae > Streptophyta > Magnoliopsida > Poales > Poaceae > Aegilops > Aegilops longissima. The sequence continues at coordinate 291,492,024 of CM038676.1, forward strand.
AGAAGGGGAACTTCAAAAAGAATGGCAAGCAAGTTGCTGCTCTCGTGAAGAAGCCCAAAGCTAAACCCAAGCCTGAAACTGAGTGCTTCTACTACAAAGGAAATGGTCACTGGAAGTAGAACTGACCTAGATACTTGACGGATAAGAAGGATGGCAAAGTGAACAAAGGTATATTGGATATACATGTTATTGATGTGTACTTTACTAGTGTTTATAGAAACTCCTCGACATTTGATACTGGTTCAGTTGCTAAGAGTAGTAACTTGAAACAGGAGTTGCAGAATGAACAGAAACTAGTTAAGGGCGAGATGGTGATGTGTGTTGGAAGTAGTTCCAAGATTGATATGATCATCATCGCACACTCCCTATACTTTCGGATTAGTGTTGAACCTAAATAAGTGTTATTTGGTGTTTGCGTTGAGCATGAATATGATTTGATCATGTTTATTGCAATACTGTTATTCATTTGAGTTAGAGAATAATAGTTGTTCTGTTTACATGAATAAAAACCTTCTATGGTCATACACCCAATGAAAATGGTTTGTTGGATCTCGATCTTAGTGTTACACATATTCATAATATTGAAGCCAAAAGATGCAAAGTTAATAATGATAGTGCAACTTATTTGTGGCACTGCCGTTAGGTCATATTGGTGTAAAGCGCATGAAGGAACTCCGTGCTGATGGGATTTTGGAATCACTCTATTATGAATCACTTGATGCTTGCAAACCATGCCTTATGGGCAAGATGACTAAGACTCCATTCTCCAGAACAATGTAGCGAGCAACTGACTTATTGGAAATAATACATATTGATGTATGCGATCCAATGAGTGTTGAGGCTCGCGGCGGGTATCGTTATTTTCTGACCTTCACAGATGATTTGAGCAGATATGGGTATATCTACTTGATGAAACATAAGTCTGAAACATTTGAAAAAGTTCATCTAATTTCAGAGTGAAGTGGAAAATCATCGTAACAAGAAAACAAAGTTTCTATGATCTGACCGTGGAGGAGAATATTTTAGTTATGAGTTGGTCTTCATTTGAAAAAATGCGGAATAGTTTCGCAACTCACGCCACCTGGAACACCACAGGTATGGTGTGTCCGAACATCGTAATCGCACTTTATTAGATATGGTGCAATCTATGATGTATCTTACTGATTTACCACTATCGTTTTGGGGTTATGCATTAGAGACGGCTGCATTCACGTTAAATAGGGCACCATCTAAATCCATTGAGACGACGCCTTATGAATTGTGGTTTGGCAAGAAACTAAAGTTGTCGTTTCTTAAAGTTTGGGGTTGCGATGCTTATGTGAAAAAGCTTCAACCTGATAAGCTCGAACCCAAATCAGAGAAATGTGTCTTCATAGGATACCCAAAGGAGACAGTTGGGTACACCTTCTATCATAGATCCGAAGGCAAGACATTCGTTGCTAAGAATGGATCCTTTCTAGAGAAGGAGTTTCTCTCGAAAGAAGTGAGTGGGAGGAAAGTAGAACTTGATGAGGTAATTGTAGCTGCTTCCATATTGGAAAGTAGTTTATCACAGAAATCTGTTCCTGTGACTCCTACACCAATTAGTGAGGAAGCTAATGATGATGATCATAGAAACTTCAGATCAAGTTACTGCCGAACCTCGTAGGTCAACCAGAGTGAGATCCGCACCAGAGTGGTACGGTAATCCTGTTCTGGAGGTCATGTTACTTGACCATGACGAACCTACGAACTATGAGGAAGCGATGATGAGCCCAGATTCCGCGAAATGTCTTGAGACCATGAAATATGAGATGGGATCCATGTATGAGAACAAAGTATGGACTTTGGTTGACTTGCCCGATGATCGGCAGGCCATAAAAAATAAATGGATCTTCAAGAGGAAGACGGACGCTGATAGTAGTGTTACTATCTACAAAGCTAGACTTGCCGAAAAGGTTTTGACAAAGTTCAAGGTGTTGACTACGATGAGATTTTCTCACTCGTAGCGATGCATAAGTCTGTCCGAATCATGTAGCAAATTGCCACATTTTGTGAAATCTGGCAAATGGATGTCAAAACTACATTCCTTAATGGATTTCTTAAAGAAGAGTTGTATATGATGCAACCAGAAGGTTTTGTTGATCCTAAAGGTGCTAAGAATATGTGCAAGCTCCAGCGATCCATCTATGGACTGGTGCAAGCATCTCGGAGTTGGAATATACGCTTTGATGAGTTGATCAAAGCATATAGTTTTATCTGAGACTTACGGTGAAGCGTATTTACAAGAAAGTGAGTGGGAGCACTACAACATTTCGATAAATATATGTGAATGACATATTGTTGATCGGAAATAATGTAGAATTTTCTGGAAAGCATAAAGGAGTATTTGAAAGGAGTTTGTCAAAGAAAGACCTCGATGAAGGTGCTTACATATTGAGCATCAAGATCTGTAGATCAAGACGCTTGATAAGTTTTTTCAATGAGTACATACCTTGACAAGATTTTGAAGTAGTTCAAAATGGAACAATCAAAGAAAGGGTTCTTGCCTGTGTTACAAGGTGTGAAGTTGAGTAAGACTCAAAGCCCAACCACGACAGAAGATAGAAAGAGAATGAAAGTCATTCCCTATGCCTCAGCCATAGGTTCTATAAAGTATGCCATGCTATGTACCAGATCTATTGTATACCCTACACTGAGTTTGGCAAGGGAGTACAATAGTGATCTAGGAGCAGATCACTAGACAACGGTCAAAATTATCCTTAGTGGAATAAGGATATGTTTCTCGATTATGGAGGTGACAAAAGGTTCGTCGTAAAGGGTTACGTCGATGCAAGTTTTGACACTGATCCAGATGACTCTAAGTCTCAATCTGTATACATATTGAAAGTGGGTGCAATTAGCTAAAGTAGCTTTGTGCAGAGCATTGTAGACATAGAAATTTGCAAAATACATACAGATCCGAATTTGGCAGACTCGTTGACTAAACTTCTCTCACAAGCAAACATGACCACACCTTAATACTCTTTGGGTGTTAATCACATGGCGATGTGAACTAGATTACTGACTCTAGTAAACCCTTTGAGTGTTGGCCACATGGCGATGTGAACTATGGGTGTTAATCACATGGTGATGTGAACTATTGGTGTTAAATCACATGGCGATGTGAACTAGATTATTGACTCTAGTGCAAGTGGGAGACTGAAGGAAATATGCCCTAGAGGCAATAATAAAGTTGTTATTTATATTTCCTTATATCATGATAAATGTTTATTATTCATGCTAGAATTGTATTAACCGGAAACTTAGTACATGTGTGAATACATAGACAAACAGAGTGTCACTAGTATTCCTCTACTTGACTAGCTCGTTGAATCAAAGATGGTTAAGTTTCCTAACCATAGACATGAGTTGTCATTTGATTAACGGGATCACATCATTAGAGAATGATGTGATTGACTTGACCCATTCCGTTAGCTTAGCATTTGATCGTTTAGTATATTACTATTGCTTTCTTCATGACTTATACATGTTCCTATGACTATGAGATTATGCAACTCCCGAATACCGGAGGAACACTTTATGTGCTACCAAACGTCACAACGTAACTGGGTGATTATAAAGGTGCTCTACAGGTGTTTCCGCAGGTACTTGTTGGGTTGGCATAGATCGAGATTAGGATTTGTCACTCCGATTGTCGGAGAGGTATCTCTGGGTCCTCTCGGTCACTATAATTAAGCCTTGCAAGCAACGCAACTAATGAGTTAGTTGCAGGATGATGTATTACGGAACGAGTAAAGAGACTTGTCGATAATCAGATTGAACTAGGTATTGAGACACCGACGATCGAATCTCGGGTAAGTAACATACCGATGACAAAGGGAACAACGTATGTTGTTATGCGGTTTGACCGATAAAGATCTTCATAGAATATGTAGGAGCCAATATGAGCATCCAGGTTCCGCTATTGGTTATTGATCGTAAATGAGTCTCGGTCATGTCTACATAGTTCTTGAATCCGTAGAGTCCGCACACTTAAAGTTCGGTGACGATCGGTAATATGAGTTTATGTGTTTTGATGTACCAAAGGTAGTTCGGAGTCCCGGATGAGATCGGGGACATGACGAGGAGTCTCGAAATGGTTGAGACATAAAGATTGATATATTGTAAGCCTATATTTGGACATCGAAATAGTTCCAGGTGAAATCGGGATTTTGCCGGAGTGCCGGGGGGTTACCGGAACCCCCCGGGGGTTAATGGGCCTTGTTGGGCCCTAGTGGAGAGAGAGAGAGGTGCCGGCGAGGGCAGGCCGCGTGCCCCCTCCCCTTGAGTCCGAATAAGACAAGCAAAGGGGTGCGGCGCCCCCCTTGCCTTTCCCCTCTCCCACTCCTTCCTTCCCCCTCCTAGTGGGACTAGGAAAGGGGAGTCCTACTCCCACTAGGAGGAGGACTCCTCCTCCTGGCGCGCCCTGCAAGGTCCGGCCGGCCTCCCCCCTTGCACCTTTATATACGGGGGCAGGGGGGCACCCCAAGACACACAAGTTGATTGTTCCAAGCCGTGTGTGGTGCCCCCCTCCACCATAATCCACCTCGATCATATCATAGCGGTGGTTAGGCGGAGCCCTGCGTCGGTAGCAACATCATCACCATCATCACGCCGTCGTGCTGAGGAAACTCTCCCGTGAAGCTCTGCTGGATCGGAGTTCGTGGGACGTCATCGAGCTGAACGTGTGCTGAACTCGGAGGTGCCGTGCGTTCGGTACTTGGATCGGTCGGATCGTGAAGACGTACGACTACATCAACCGCGGTCTCATAATGCTTCTGCTTATGGTCACTGAGGGTACGTGGACGACACTCTCCCCTCTCGTTGCTATGCATCACCATGATCTTGCGTGTGCATAGGATTTTTTTTGAAATTACAACTTTCCCCAACATTTTCCATCATATTATTTTCCCGTCAACTAGCTATTTTTGTCGCCGTTTATTTTGCAATCTTTACTTTTCAATCTATACAACAAAAATACCAAAAATATTTATCTTATTATCTCTATCAGATCTCACTTTTGCAAGTGGTCGTGAAGGGATTGACAACCCCTTTATCGCCTTGGTTGCAAGGTTCTTAATTGTTTGTGTAGGTACTAGGGATTTGCGTGTAGTCTCCTACTGGATTGATATCTTGGTTCTCAAAAACTGAGGGAAATATTTACGCTACTTTGCTGCATCACCCTTTCCTCTTCAAGGGAAAATAAACGCATGCTCAAGAGGTAGCAAGAAGGATTTCTGGCGCCGTTGCCGGGGAGATTTGTACCAAGTCAAGTCAAGATTTGATCTCCCGTCAACGAGCCATTTCTGGCGCCGTTGCCGGGGAGATCTATGCACAAGTCAAGACATACCAAGTACCCATCACAAACTCTTATCCCTCGCATTGCATTATTTGCCATTTGCCTCTCGTTTTCCTCTCCCCCACTTGACCTTTGCCGTTTTATTCGTCCTTTTTCCGTTCGTCTCTTTTCGCTTGCTTCTTGTGTGCTTGTGTGTTGGATTGTTTGTCACAATGGCTCAAGACAATACTAAATCATTTGACTTTTCCAAGACCAACAACAATGATTTTATTAGCACTCCGATTGCTCCTATTACCGATGCTGAATCTTGTGAAATTAATGCTGCTTTGTTGAATCTTGTCCCGAAAGATCAATTTTCTGGCCTTCCTAGTGAAGATGCTGCTACCCATCTAAACAACTTCGTTGATTTGTGTGATATGCAAAAGAAGAAAGATGTGGATAATGATATTGTTAAATTGAAGCTATTTCCGTTTTTTGCTTAGAGATCGTGGTAAAACTTGGTTCTCTTCTTTGCGTAAAAATAGTATTGATTCATGGAATAAGTGCAAAGATGCTTTATCTCTAAGTATTTTCCTCCCGCTAAGATCATCTCTCTTAGAAACGATATTATGAATTTTAAGCAACTTGATCATGATGTAACATCCCAAATTTTCAATTTGGAATGTTATACATAGGTCATCCATTCATATCATATTTTATTGCATTTTCGTTTGCAATCCTCGAAATCCTAAGCAACTCAAGGACCCTCGGAGAGAGTTGAGGATTTTTCCGAATTTTCATATTTGAATTTTTATCAAATAATGAAGACGAGGATTTTGATTTTAATTATTTTCTCTTCGGAAAATATTTCATTTTAAAATAATAAATGAGGGGAGATAATATGACTTCTCCAAAATAAGTGAAATATCGGAGGAAAAATGTTGAAATCATTATTTGGTTTTTATTTGATTTTATTTGCCCTAGAAAAATTTGCATGTTTTAAAAATTGCATTTTAGGGGCCAAGAAAAGTTCATATTGTTCTAAATATTTCATTTAGACGGAGATAATTTGTTTTGGTATTTTTAGATTTTTATTTATTTTTCTAGGATTTTTCTAGGTTTCGTCGGAACGTTTAAAAAAAAAAGAGACCAGCTTTGACCGGGCCTAGGGCCCGGCCAGGCAGGCCCGGCCAATGCCCCCGCCGCCGCCTCCTGCGTCTTGTATCCTCCCGCCGCCGACCGGACTCCGAGTCCGGCCGGACTCACGCCCGCTTGCCCCCTCCTCCAAGTCGCCGCCCGCCCCTTTATATACGCCGCCACCCCTCCCTCTAGCCACCACCACCACCGCCCTCCCGGGCCGGAGCCGAGCCTCGAGCCCCGAGTCGCAGCCCGCCGCCGAGTCACCGCCGCCGCCTCTAGCTGCCGCCGCCCCCCGCCGCCACCCAGCGCCCTCGCCGAGCCCGCCGCCCCTCACCGCTGCCGGACGACCTCGCCGGAGGTAGCCGCCCCGCCAGCCGGTTCTTTTTAAGAAAAACCCCTACGGTTTTTTTAGAAAAACCCTAGTTCGTTTTTTTATAGATCGGTTTTATTCTCCGGTTTATTTACTTAGCGAGCGTTCGCTCGTTCGTTCGTTTTAACGAACGTGTTCGTCGTTTAGTTTTCTGCTAACAAACGTTCATTCATTAAGCCGTTCGTCGTTTTTCTTTTATCGGATTTATTCCGCGATTTTCCTGATCGTGATTTCTGATCCGATGTTCGTACTAGTATAACTTTTCGCTCGTTTATCGGAATCAGACGATTCAAGCGCCTGGAGTTTCATCTCGAAACCCTCTTTCCGAATAATCAACTCAAACCAGCTTTTGTCTCTGTAAAATTTGACCCTAGTTCAGATTAGTAAACAGATCTTATTTCTTTCGCCGTTTGAGTTCCATTGCTCCGTTTGGTTTGATTCTTTTGGCGAACCGGAGTTCTTAATTTGAACTCTCTGGTCGGCCTCTTTCAGTTGAGTTTTGTTTGTGCATCTTTGCTTGTTGCTTATGTATGTATTGTTTGCTTGCGATAGAATTCCCGGAGTGCGAAGCGTGTTACTACGAGTCTCTAGGATTCACGGATCGTCAGCAAGGCAAGTAACACTTTGATCATACTCTTTTCCTACCCAGTTTTTATGCATTAGTTTCAACCCTCTAACATTGCATGGTTAGGATGCCATTAATTTGTGGGTTGGGAAGTAGATGATGAGGTAGGAACCTATTGCCTTGTTACTGTCAAACCCTTGGGAGTTACTTCTACGTATTGCCTATAATGCTATGCTATGCTCGTAGACGTGGATTGGGTTTGAGTGTTTTCCATGACAGATGTGAGATTGTTAATTAAAGGTTTAACTTAAGGTGGCAACTCTAATACACATCTGGGTGGATCGAGGCACCTGGGGAACCCATTGTTGTCTGTTTTATTTTGGAAATCCCGGGGAACCCATGTGATGTTCCTATGGACCGCCACTCAGGCTCAAAGGGAACTGAGATTATTCATGCTAGAAACTTCCGTGTGCAGCCACAAGCTATTATGGGCTCTAGCATAGTTGAGTAAGTTACGTGAAGCTCTTGAAGAGGTAGATCAGCAGGTAGTGGGTTTTGTAGGTTTGGTATGATCTATCTGGAGTAGGGAGTTAATGTTTCTGAAAGACTGTGTCTCGGTCATCCGTTTCTCAAACACCATGTAGTGCGAGAAATCAATGGAAGCGATCGAGTCTTATGGGAAAAGTCATAAACCTCTGCAGAGTGTGCAATCTAATCATGGTTAGCCGTGTCCCCGGTTATGGACAATTCTGAGTATCTAGTACTTGAGTATTCACATGTATCTCATCACTTTAAATTTATTCCTTTGTTGTAGGGAAAAATTGGCTTTTCGCAAAAAACTGTAACCGTAGAGCTTTCCACCAGCCAAATATGCATGTAGTGGTAGCATTATTCTGTTATTGCTCTATTGTGTTACATTGCCAGCATATTCCATGTGCTGACTCGTTCTCGGGCTGCAGCGTATTATGTTGCAGACTTTTCAGACGAGGAGTAAGGTTCGATAGGTCGTTGCCGTGCCGCTCAGCTATGCCGTTGGAGTTGATGGACTCACTTTATCTTCCAAGCCTTCCGCTGTTATCATATTAGATGGCCTTAAGCCATATTATTGTAATAAGTTCTCTTTTGAGACATTCAAGGTAATAAGTGTGTGATTGCTACTCTGTTATAAATCCTTCGAGTAATGTGTGTGTCAAGATTACCGATCCGAGGATGACACGGAAGCACGAGAGACTTGACCATCTCGAGGTCGTCGCTACAAGATGGTATCGAGCACACGCTGAGTGTAGGACACGACCACTAAGATAAACCATAGGTCACTCTTCTCTACTCATTTCGACTCCTCTCCATTTTTCCACTCTTTAGGATGACGGAGATGAAGAACAAGTTTGCACAACCGGATGAAGACACACCTTTTGGACGCCACTTGAAGGAAGTCACTAGGTACTTGAACATTGGAATACCAAGCTTCACCGGGATGTACAACGCCACTTTACCTGAAGAAGAGCGCTGGATGATTCAAGTACAAGTTCCAGGAAGGACCTTCTCGCCAACTTCCAAGTCCATAGAGTTGTCTTTGGAAGCACCCACCTGTAGCCTTGGCAAGAGTATGGCAGCTCACATTACCATGGGACGTATTGGAGAAGTCTACAACAGGGAGCTTAAAGACACCATATATCAAATATGTGGGCGCCGAGGGCGAGCAATGGGAAGTAATCAGCACCAAGAAGGATAGATCCATTGCAGCTTACATCCAGAGCTAAACCAGCACATTCGACGTCAGAGAACCAGATGTCTTGCATACATGATGGATTTGAAGAAGGCGAAAACTAGGATCATCGATCCGGAGGAAGAACTCAAGTTTACACGCGATGGATATGAGGAGGAAATCAAGACACTCTTCGAGAAGAATGACGACCTAGTCAAGAAGATCGAGTCTTCATGGGAGGATCAGACACGGAAGAAGAGGAAGAAGATCCCACTTGTCCGGACAACTACATCATCATCGATTTACACGATTCTGATCCAAGTGATGATGACTATGAAGACGAAGCTGGGCGCGTACATCATGGAGTCTTCCACCGATCAAAATTTCTAGATGACCACCATATAATAGTAGTATTCCCCCATGTAACTAGTAGTAGTTGAGCACTTTTGCGATAGTCCTAGACCGTCTGTATGCCCTTGCTTGATTGATTGAATGAATGTTTGTGTTTGCCTCAAGTGCATATGGGTAGTGTTTTCTCACTAGACCTCTTTCTATTCTAATCTCTTCCATCTAAACCCCTCAAATGCCTCCGAGAACTGACCCCGGTTTTGTCTTCCCACCGGAGCTCACCCAGTTGATCCAGCAGCAGAATGCCTTGATGCAATTGCTAGTTCAGAACCAGGGCAACAACAACAACAACAACCCGCCGCCAGTGGACAATTTAGCCCGTTTTCTGAGGTTACAACCGCCGATGTTTTCCAAAGAGCACCGAGCCAATAGTTGTCAATGATCGCTACGCCGTATTGGAAGGAGTTAACCACCGCAGGATGCACGGATCTTTGAGAAGGTGCACTTTGCCGCACACCAATTGGATGGGCCAGCAGCCGCATGGTGGGAGAATTACACGCTACTTTTCCTATAGCCAATGTCACTTGGGACCAGTTCAACAAGCTTTTCAGACGCCCATGTCTCAACTAGAGCCATGCAGATGAAGAAGCGTGAGTTTCGCAACTTACGCCAGGGAACCGTCTCAGGCCCAATCGTGGATGAGTTTAGCAAGTTATCACGCTATGCCCCTGATGATGTGGCCATAGATGCCGCTAAGCAGGAGAAGTTTATGGAAGGGCTGAATGTTGAGATGAGTATGCAGTTGATGGTGGCAACTTTCAACAACTACCAGGAGTTGGTAGATAAGGCCCTAATGATTGAAGGAAAGCAGCAGCGAATTGAGAGCCGTAAGAGGAAGTATGGACAAGGGAAGTACAACTCAGGAGCTCACCAGAAGCCTCGCTTAACCCCGAACTCGCGAGGACTTGTTCATAACCATGGAGGTCATAACCATCTTTGGAGGAGGATCGCATAATCAAAATGGTGCGAAGAACGGGAATGGGAATGGAGTCAACAATAATCGAATCGCTCTAACCCATCTACACCCGCCAAGAGGACTTAAGCCAAGTTATTTGCTTTAAGTGCGGGAAGACAGGCACTATGCCAATGACTGCCTCAAGGAAGGAATGGAAACGAAATGGGAGTCTTTGGGAAGAAGCCCAATCCATTCAACAAAGGACAAGTGAACCACGTTAACGTGGAGGAAGTCGAAGAGCAGCCGGATGCGGTAATAGGTAAGTTTTTGGTTCAGTCATTTACCGCTCTTGCTCTTTTCGATACTGGTGCATCGCATTCATACATATCAAGGGGATTTGTGGAAAAGTTTAAGTTACCAACCCAAACCCTTAGGACCCCTCTTTTAGTGAGCTCGCCTGGAGCAGAGTACATGGCTAGCAGATGGTGCACCCAGATACCCCTAATCATTGGCTGTAACATCCCAAATTTTCAATTTGGCATGTTATACATAGGTCATCCATGCATATCATATTTTATTGCATTCTTGTTTGCCATCCTCGAAATCCTAAACAACTCAAGGACCCTTGGAGAGAGTTGGGGATTTTCTGATTTTCATATTTGAATTTTATCAAATAATGAAGACGAGGATTTTGGATTTTATTATTTTTTCTCTCCGGAAAACATTTCATGTTTAATAAATGAGAGGAGAAAATATGACTTCTCCAAAAATAATTGAAATGTCGGAGGAAAAATGTTAAAATGATTATTTGGATTTTATTTTATTCTATTTGGAATTTTATTTGCCTAGAGAAAAATTTGCATATATTTAAAAATTGCATTTTACGGGCCAAGAAAAGTTCATCCTGTCCTAAATATTTTATTTAGGCAAAGAAAACTTGTTTTGGCATTTCTAGATTTTTATTTATTTTTCTAGGATTTTATAAGTTTCATGAACGTTTTAAAAAAAAATCACGCCTGATCGGGCTAAAGGCCCACTTGAAAGCAGCCGCCCACCACCCACCGCCTCCGCTTGTGAAAGCCACCGCCACGCCGGACTAGAGTCCGAGCCGGACTCTCCTCCCGCCGCCTTGCCCCTCCTCCAAGCCACCCCCTCTTTAAATAGCGCCCCCCCCCTCTCTAGCTAACACTGCTGCCGTCCACCCCGACCCGAGCCGAGCCAGAGCCGAGCAGCGCCGCCGCCGCCCTTGGCCATCGCCGCCGCCTCCGCGCCGCCTCGCCCCTCGCCCGAGTCGCCGAGCCGCCGCCGCCCTCGCCGGACCCGCGAGCCGCCGCCCGCCCGGGACGCCCTCGCCGGAGGTAGCCCTCGTCGCCGTTTTTTTTCTAAAAGAACCCTTCGGTTTAAAAAAACCCTAGCCCGTTTTTTATATAGATCGGTTTTATTTTTCCGGTTTATTTATTTTGCGAGCGTTTGCTCGTTCGTTCGTTTTTACGAACATGTTCGTCGTTTAGTTTCTGCTAACGAACGTTCGTTCGTTTAGCTGTTCGTCGTTTTCTTTTATTGGATTTATTCCGCGATTATTCCGATCGTGATTTCTGATCCGATATTCGAATTAGTATAACTTTTCACTCGTTTATCGGAATCAGGCGATTCAAGCGCCTGGAGTTTCACCTCGAAACCCTCTTTCCGAATAGCCAACTTAAATCAGTTTTTATCTCTGTAAAATTTGACCCTAGTTCAGATTAGTAAAACGGATCTTGTTTCTCTCGCCGTTTGAATTTCGTTGCTCCGTTTGGTTTGATTATTTTTGCAAACCGGAGTTCTTAAGTTGAACTCTCCGGTCAACCTGTTTCAGTTGAAGTTTCATTTGTGCATCTTTGCTTGTTGCTTATGTATGTATTGTTTGCTTGCGATAGAATTCCTGGAGTGCGAAGCGTGTTACTACGGTCTCTAGGATTCACGGATCGTCAGCAAGGCAAGTAACACTTGATCATACTCTTTTCATACCCAGTTTTTATGCATTAGTTCAACCCTCAAATATTGCATGGTTAGGATGTCATTAAAATGTGGGTTGGGAAGTAGATGATGAGGTAGGAACCTATTGCCCTGTTACTATCAAACCCTTGGGAGTTACTTCTACGTTATGCTTATGTTGCTATGCTATGCTCGTAGACATGGTTTGGGTTTGAGAGTTATTCATGACAGATGTGAGATTGTTAATTAATGGTTTACTTTAACGTGGCAACTTTAATACACATCTGGGTGGATTGAGGCACGTGGGGAACCCAAAGGTTGTCTGCATTTTATTTTGGAAATCCCGGGGTACCCGTGTGATCTTCCTATGGACCGCCACCCAGGCTCAAAGGGAACTGAGATTATTCATGCTAGAAACTTCCGTGTGCAGCCACAAGCTATTATGGGCTCTAGCATAGTTGAGTAAGTTACGTGAAGATCTTGAAGAGGTAGATCAGCAGGTAGTGGGTTTTATAGGTTTGGTATGATCTATCCGGAGTAAAGAGTTAATGTTTCTGAAAGACTATGTCTCGGTCATCCGTTTCTCAAACACCATGTAGTGCGAGAAATCAACGGAGGCGGTCGAGTCTTCTTGGGAAAAGTCATAAACCTCTGCAGAGTGTACAATCTAATCATGGTTAGCCGTGTCCCCGGTTATGGACAATTCTGAGTATCTAGTACTTGAGTATTCACATGTATCTCATCACTTTAAATTAATACTGTTGGGTTGTTAATTACTCTAATTGGGATTCAGTTGGGGTTATGCCTTCTCAATGATGTTTCAACCACCATGATAGTTAAATTAAAATTATTCCTTTGATGTAGGGAAAAATTGGCTTTTCGCAAAAACTGTAACCATAGAGCTTTTCCACCAGCCAAATTTGCATGTAGTGGTAGCTTTATTCTGTTATTGCTCTATTGTGTTACATTGCCAGCATATTCCATGTGCTGACCCGTTTTCGGGCTGCAACGTATTATGTTGCAGACTTTTCAGACAAGGAGTAAGGTTCGATAGGTCATTGCCGTGCAGCTCAGTTATGCCGTTGGAGTTGATGGACTCACTTTATCTTCCAAGCCTTCCGCTGTTATCGCATTAGATGGCCTTAAGCCATATTATTGTAATAAGTTCTGTTTTGAGACATTCGATGTAATAAGTGTGTGATGTCTACTCTGTTATAAATCCTTCGAGTACTGTGTGTGTCAGCATTACCGATCCAGGGATGACACGGAAGCACAGAGACTTGACCATCTGAGGTCGGGTCGCTACAAGATGGTATCTGAGCACACGCTGAGTGTAGGACATGACCACTAAGATAAAACCATAGGTCACTCCTCTCTACTCATTTCTGACCCCTCTCCATTTTTCCACTCTTTAGGATGACGGAGATGAAGTACAAGTTTGCACAATCGGATGAAGACACACCTTTTGGACGCCACTTGAAGGAAGTCACTAGGTACCTGAATATTGGAATACCAAGCTTCACCGGGACGTACAACGCCACCTTACCAGAAGAAGAATGCTGGAAGATTCAAGCTCTAGTTCCAGGAAGGACGTTTGCGCCTAGCACGGAACCCATAGTGTGTGTTTTCAATGCACCAACATGGAGTTTGGGAAAGAGTATGGCAGCTCACATTACGATGGGACGCATTGGAGAAGTTTACAATAAGGAGCTTAAAGACACCATATACCAAATATGTGGGCGCCGAGACGAGCAATGGGAAGTAATTAGCACCAAGAAGGATAGATCCATTGCAGCTTACATCCAGGAGCTAAACCAGCACATTCGACATCAAGAGAACCAGATGTGCGCAGACATGATGGATTTGAAGAAGGCGAAAACTAGGATCATCGAGCTGGAGGAAGAACTCAAGTCTACACGCGATGGATATGAGGAAGAAATCAAGACCCTATTGGAGAAGAATGACGACCTAGTCAAGAAGATTGGAGTCTTCATGGGAGGACCAGCACCGAAAGAAGAGGAGCAAGAAGAGGAAGAAGATCCCACTTGTCCGGACAACTACATCATCATCGACGACACCGACTCAGATCCAAGTGATGATGACTATGAAGACGAAGCTGGTGCAGACATCATGGAGTCTTCCAACGATCAAAATTTTTAGATGACCATCATATAATAGTAGTATTTTCCCCCATGTAACTAGTAGTAGCTGAGCACTTATGCGATAGTGTTAGACCGTTTTGTATGCCCTTGCTTGATTGAATGAATATATGTGTGTTTGCCTCATGTGCATATGGGTAGTGTTTTCTCGCTAGACCTCTTTCTATTCTAATCTCTTCCATCTAAACCTTCAGATGCCTCCGAGACGTGACCCCGGTTTTGTTTTCCCACCGGAGCTCACCCAGTTGATCCAACAGCAGAATGCCTTGATGCAATTGCTAGTTCGTAACTGGGCAATGCCAACAACAACAACAACCCGCGCCCGCCAAAGGACAATTTAGCCCGCTTTACGAGGTTACAACCGCCGGTGTTTTCGGTAGAGCACCGAGCCAATAGTTGCGATGATTGGCTACGCCAGTATTGGAAGGAGTTAACCACCGCAGGATGCACGGATGTTTGAAAGAGTGCGCTTTGCCGCACATCAATTGGATGGACCAGCAGCCGCATGGTGGGAGAATTACACGACTACTTTTCCTATAGCCAATGTCACTTGGGATCAGTTCCAACAAGCTTTTCGCACGGCCCATGTTTCAACTGGAGCCATGCAGATAAAGAAGCGTGAGTTCCGCAACTTAAGCCAGGGGAACCATACTGTGGCCCAGTACGTGGATGAGTTTAGCAAGTTATCACGCTATGCCCCTGATGATGTGGCCACAGATGCCGCGAAGTAAGAGAAGTTTATGGAAGGGCTGAATGATGAGATGAGTATGCAGTTGATGGTGGCAACTTTAAACAATTACCAGGAGTTGGTAGATAAGGCTCTAATGATTGAAGGAAAGCAGCAACAAATTGAGAGTCGTAAGAGGAAGTATGGACAAGGGAAGTATAACTCAGGAGCTCACCAGAAGCCTCGCTTAACCCCGAATTCGGGAGGACTTGTTCATAACCATGGAGGACAAAACCATACTGGAGGAGGATCGCATAATCAAACTGGTGCGAAGAACGGGAATGGGAATGGAGTCAACAATAATCAGAATCGCTCTAACCCAGCTACACCCGCCAAGAGGGACTTAAGCCAAGTTATTTGCTTTAAGTGGGAAGACAGGCACTATGCCAACGATCGCCTCAAGGAAAGAATGGAAACGGAAATGGGAGCGCTGGGAAGAAGCCCAATCCATTCAACAAAGGAAAAGTGAACCACGTTAACATGGAGGAAGTTGAAGAGCATCCGGACGCGGTAATAGGTAAGTTTCTGGTTCACCATTTACCGCTATTGTTCTTTTCGATCTTGGTGCATCGCATTCATACATATCAAGGGATTTGTGGATAAGTTTAAGTTACCAACCCGCACCCTTAGGACACCTCTTTAGTGAGCTCGCTTTGGCAGAGTACATGGCTAGTAGATGGTGCACCCAGATACCCCTAGTCATTGGCACGCATGTTTTTCCGTCTGACCTAATTATCTTGGAGTCGCAAGGATTGGATGTGATATTAGGTATGGACTGGATGTCAAAGTATGGAGGAAGTATTGACTGTGCTAGCAAGTCAATTTATCTTACCACACCGTAGGGAAAAGTATTATATGTATCTAGGCATGTGCCTAGGAGGAGCTAAGTGAATACCCTCACGGGAGTTGTACAGGAGGAAGTACCTGTAGTAAAGGATTATCCAGATGTTTTTCCAGAGGAGTTACCAGGCATGCCACCGGATCGAGACATCGAGTTTCTGATAAAACTAATGCCAGGTATAGGGCCAATATCAAAGAGACCCTACCGGATGCCCGCAAATGATCTGGAGGAAATTAAGAAGCAGATCAAGGAGCTATTGGAGAAAGGTTACATTCGTAGAAGTTCATTACCTTGGGGAGCCCCAGTACTTTTGGTTGAGAAGAAAGATAAATCCCTAAGGATGGTTGTTGATTACCGAGCTCTGAATGAAGTAACGATAAAGAACAAGTATCCACTACCTATGATTAATGATCTGTTTGATCAATTGCAAGGAGCTAAGGTGTTTTCGAAGATTGATCTACGATCAGGATACCATCAGTTGAAGATCCGAGAAAAGGATATACCGAAGACAGCATTCACCACACGGTATGGATTATATGAGTATACGGTCATGTCGTTTGGACTGACTAACGCCCCTGCCTATTTCATGAGTATGATGAATAAAGTGTTCATGGAGTATTTGGACAAGTTTGTTGTGGTGTTTATTGATGATATTATGGTTTACTTGAAGAACGAAGAGGAGCACGCAGAACACCTACGTTTGGTTCTCGAGAAACTCAGGGAACACCAGTTATACGCCAAATTCAGCAAGTGCGAGTTTTGGTTGAAGGAAGTTGGATTTCTTCGGCATGTTATATCGTGAGAGGGTATAGCAAGAGATCCCAAAAATTCAGTCGATCCATTGAATGGTTGGCACCCACTTCAGTCAGCGAGATTCGCAGTTTCCTTGGACTGGCAGGATATTACCGGAGATTCATCGAGAATTTTTCCAAGATTGCTAAGCCAATGACAGAATTGCTAAAGAAGGATAGCTTTCAAGAGTTGAAGAAACGGTTGACTACAGCCCCAGTGCTGACCTTGCCAGATATACATAAGGAGTTTCAAGTGTATTGTGACGCCTCTCGCTTGGGACTTGGATGTGTTCTTATGCAGGATGGAAAAGTTGTTTCGTATGCCTCATGACAACTGAAGCCACATGAGCTGAATTATGCCACGCATGATTTTGAGTTAGCAATGTAGTGCATCTTGTTGAAGACACAGAGACATTATCTCATGGGAAACCGTTGTGATGTGTACACGGATCATAATAGTTGAAGTACATTTTCACACAGAAGGAGTTAAACCTCAGACAGGGGAGATGGCTGGAACTCATAAAGGATTACGATATGAAGCTACACTATCATCCAGGAAAGGCCAACGTCGTAGCAGACGCTTTGAGTCGGAAGAGTTATGCCAATATCCTTGAAAGTAGAGGACTGCCAAAGGAGTTAGAAGAGGATATTATGGAACTTCAGTTGGAGATTGTTCCAAGAGATTTTCTTGCAACAATGGAGGTTCAGTCGACCTTGTTAGACAAGATTCGAGACGCTCAGAAGGAGGATAAAGAGATTGTGTAGATAAAAGAAAAGATGGGCAAAGGAAAAGCCAAAGGTTTTCGCGAGGATGAGCACGATACCTTGTGGTTTGAGGACCGGATTTATGTGCCCCACAATTCAGAGATCAGGAAGTTAATACTTCAAGAGGCCTGTCGGTGTCAAAACCGACGGATCTCGGGTAGGGGGTCCCGAACTGTGCGTCTAGGCGGATGGTAACAGGAGACAAGGGACACGATGTTTTACCCAGGTTCGGGCCCTCTTGATGGAGGTAAAACCTTACGTCCTGCTAGATTAATATTGATGATATGTGTTACAAGAGTGGATCTACCACGAGATCAAAGAGGCTAAACCCTAGAAGCTAGCCTATGGTATGATTGTTGTTCGTCCTACGGACTAAAACCCTCCGGTTTATATAGACACCGATAGGGTTAGGGTTACACTGAGTTGGTTACAATGGTAGGAGATCTACATATCCGTACGCCAAGCTTGCCTTCCACGCCAAGGAAAGTCCCATCCGGACACGGGGCGAAGTCTTCAATCTTGTATCTTCATAGTCTTGGAGTCCGCCGATGATGATAGTTCGCTATCCGGACACCCCTAGTCCGAACTCCTCGAGAGCCCTGAACCAGGCTTCAATGACGACGAGTCCGCGCGCATGTTGTCTTCGGCATTGCAAGGCGGGTTCTTCCTCCGAATAATTTATAGAAGATTGTGAACACCAGGATAGTGTCCGCTCTGCAAAAATAAATTCCACATACCACCGTAGAGAGAATAATATTACACAGGATCAATCTGCTGACGTATTTTGTGGCGTGACGTCGCACCACTACCAAGCCTTTATTCAAATTGTTTTTATTGTTCCACCTCGGCGCGTTTAGCGAAGCGGTTTCCTTGGCACGTCTTGTCGAAGCAGAGATCGTGTTCCCCTTATACCGGGATTCCAATTAATACGGACGTGGGTAACCCAACCGCGCCATGGGTTGTGGCGCTTTGGAGATAAGCGAGTTTTACCAGGCCGGTGGGGACACATGTTTTTGTCTGCCCATATAAGGGGATAAAGATCCAACCTTTTTACCTGCGCCTTCTTCCTCCTTGGCTTATCCATCTCCGCGAACTCGAGCTCCAGCGCCCAAGTCCGCACTTCTCACCTCAACCTTCTCCAACTATGTCCAGAGCGGGAGGTAAGTGGATGGCCTCCTCCGTCACGGAGGGGCAGATCCAGAAGCTGCTGACGCCGGATATCTATCCAAAGAACATCACAGATCGGCTCCCCGACGAGGGAGAGCTCGTCCCCAACCCCTGGCCCCATGAGAGGTAGTATTTCTTCCCCATTTCCTCCGCTGGACTGGGCTTCCCTTCATCCCTTTGTCCGGGGCACATGTTCTACTCGGCCTAGATTTCCATGATCGGCCCCAATTTCATCCTCAACATCTCGGCGTTTATC
Organism: Aegilops longissima; assembly: GCA_021605205.1. Classification (NCBI taxonomy): domain Eukaryota; kingdom Viridiplantae; phylum Streptophyta; class Magnoliopsida; order Poales; family Poaceae; genus Aegilops; species Aegilops longissima. The sequence goes on from CM038676.1 coordinate 291,511,086, forward strand.
GTCTTGTGTGAGGCATTCCTCTGCATCCAGCCCCACTTCGACTTGGCTCAAGACCTTGATGTCAAGCAAGGTTGTGAAGGGCAGCCAAGCGGAGTGCGGAGGCGCCATGGTGGGCAGGATGTCCCACGTTACGTGGCTGGAGGGCACTTTCGTGGAAACCATCAAGGGGTGGCAATCGGGGTGGTTCTACATCACCGAGCCGCGCGACCCTGATTGGGCAGCGGCCCCCGAATTCAGATCTGGCATCCCCACATGGCTCACCTCCTGGAAAGAGAGTGGCCGAATTTGGGGGGATTCGGAGGAGCTGACCGGACTCCAAGCCTGTATCCAGAAGCTGGTGGACAAGAAGCTCAAGCTTGTCAACGTAGTCCAGATCATGCTCATCCGCCGGATTCTCCCGTGCCAGCGACGGGGCTTTAACATGTGGGAGTTTGATCCGGCGCACCACCAGACCCTGAGCGGACTCTTCGACACTACTTACGAAGATGTCTGGAAGGTGCTGTTCAAGGGCGCCGAAGCTCCCGCATCCGCTACCGAGGATCGCGGATTCTGCTCGCAGCGTCCAGCTGACGAGGTAAGTGATTTCACCACTTGTTTTCCATAGTTTGGCTCTGTGCGGGATCTAAACTCCCTTTACCTTTGAAAGGAATGGCTGGCGAAGGCCGAACGGATTACCTGTCCGGCCCCACTGCCAGAGGACCCAGCGGATGCCCGCCTAACGGGGCTGCTGGCTCCGGCACCCCACGTGGTGCCGAAGAAGAAGGCCAAGAAGACGGCCACGGGGACTTGGAAGAGTTCCCGTTTTCAGGTGCTATCGGATGATGAATCCGAGGCCGACTCCTCCCACCAAGGTGAGGAGGAGAAGAAGAAAGCCTCTCCCGGTGAAGGAGGAAAGAAAGGAAGGCCTCCCCAACAAGGGAGGCCGAAGGGTCCAAGAAGGGAAAAACTCTTCCTCCGACTGCTCCGCCAACGCTAGTGACGACGACGAAGACTGGCATCCAAGGGCCAAGCCCCTGGCGAGATCGTAAGTATCCGGACTCCCGAATAACTTCAAGGTTTTCTTTTAGCCACATAATGTCTTTCTAATGCCGCATACAACCCTGCAGTCCGCCGAGGATGATCTTCCCGCTCGTCGGCGGGTCCTTGGGTGCGTCGGATATGGACTCCTTCCGATCGCCTCCACCCCGTGCATGCGGACGACACCGAGGTGGGATCCCGAAAAGGACCCACCAGGAGGAGGAGGCCCCGAGGTGTCACAGACACCCTCCCGGACTGTGCACGGACTCGGCCCGGAGGCCACAGTGGCTCCGAGTCCGTGGCGACCCCCCATCGCAAGAAGGGCAAGACCGAGACGCCGGCTGCCTCCGTCCCAACCGGAGGTGCGGATAATTCTTGAGGCGCTCAACGGCGCCTCCATCAGAGGAACACCGCACTATTATGGCGCGGTGATCCAGAAGGTTCAGCTCGCCAAGAGCGGGCTGACCGAAGCTCGCAGTAGCCTTCTAACAGGCTTTGAGGTAAGAATTTCAATATATGTAAAATGGTACCGCATAGGCGGTAGCCCCGATGCTCGGTTCGTGTCGGAAAGAAAAGCCGTCTTGAGGATCTTTAGAAAGATAAACGCAGGAGTCATAAAAATATGTCAATATGGGATTGCAGGTTGTCTTTGCCGACCTCCGCCCGACCGATCAAGGAGGTCAATAATTTGAAGAAAAACCTCGAGCGGTCCGAGAACGAGCTCGGTCATGCCAAGAAGCAGCTCGAGGAAATAGAAGGTGAGTAATACCTTATGAAAATTGTACCTTACAGAAAAGGATTTGGTTGCAAGAAAAATTACAAGGATAACGTGGGTATTGTAGGGGCCACTAACGAGGTGGCGACCCTGAAGGAGGCGGTGGCCGCGGCCGAACGTAATGCGTCCGTGGAACGCACCGAGCGAGAGAAGCAGGAGGCGCGGGTGGCGGAGGTACAGCAAGAGCTCCGGGATCTCGTGAAAAAACATGGGAACTTGGAGCGTGACTCGAAGACTCGAGAGTCTGAGCTTGGAATGGCTCTTGAGAGTGCCAAAGCCGCTAAGGCCAAAGCCTACATGGCCCTCCAGGAGATTGAGGCGATGAAGAAAATAGCAGCGGGTAAGGCATTTTTCATGCAGAGTAAGCATGTGAGTGTTAATTACATTGCTTACCCGATTCGGAGCTCTCGAGGCGTTCGCAGATCTTCCTCGCAACGTGTCCGATGTTGCCGCATTCTTCGGGCCGAGGAGGGAGCTCGACGGAGAAGGTCTTCGGTCTCGGTATCTTTGAGGCGGACATCAGTGCCCTTAGCGACCAGTGAAGCAGCTGGTCGAGCTCCACAAGGTGGCGAACAGGCCATGAAGGGCCTCATAGTTGGCTGTGGCCTAAGGAGGCCATGCACAGGAGCTACTTGGCTGGTGCGGCGGCTGGTGGATGCGTGCCCGTGGGTTGAAGTTATCAAGCATTCCGCTTGTATCGAGGGTGCCCGTCGGGCCCTTGCCCGTGCAAAGGTGCACTGGGGCAAGATGGATGCCCAGAAGCTCGTGATGGACCCGCCACCAGAGGGCAAGGAGCATCGCACGCCCGAGATGTATTATAAGAGTGTCTTTGAAGGCGCCCGCATTATTGCGGTGAGTGCTCAAAGATGTAATATTTGAGTAGACTCGCATTTTGTTATCCCGTCGCTGAAAATTTAGTTCATATCGCTAAGCAACGCTTGTTAATTTAAAATATTACCTTGTGTGTGGCTGTTTATCAAATCGAGAGATGGCAAGTCGTCGGCTTCAGCCCCCATGCCACGAGTCTTTGGGGTGTTCGGATAAACTTGGCGCTCTTGTTCCCATTTTGGGTCCATCTAGGGGCGCTCAACACAGCGAACAAGGCAACCGGACTTATAATGCTTGAACACTCTCACTTAGCCATAGAATTCTATAATTTTAAATTTCGGCGAAGCCCCTAGTCTTCGGAAGGCCGAATTTGGGGCGCTATCCACGCCTTGGCCGGACAGTATCCGGCTCCTCGCTCTAAGCGGCATAAGTCTTTAAGGACTCGCAAAAAACCTCTCGAACAGCGACCGGTCTCTCGCCTCATCATGACGGTCAGTTTTAGCTTTCTCCACTGAGGCGTTAACCCAGCCGAACTGGGGCGGAATCGCAGTGGTTCTCCGGTGCTACCTTAGGCGATATAACGGGCGTAAGGTACCAAAACACGGGAGCCGGGCAAACCCAACTATTGACCCAAGACATGATTCGGAGCCGATGCATATAGTGCTATAAGTTCGGGGTGCCGCACTTGTGAAAGTGTTCGGACTCATCACACCATAACGCGGGAAACATAAGCCCCTGGTGTATATTAGCCGTGCATCAAGTGTACGGATGCAACATGTCGTGAATGAACATATGTATTAAAAAGAAATGCAATTATAAACAAAAAGGTGCTGCATTGGTTTATTCAATAAGTGCTGCTACGAATGCAGAACGATACAAATAGTGAGATAAGCAAGGTATGGAATTTTTAAACATGTCCCCCTCCAGGGGTAGGATGCAGATTGGTGTATAAAAATGCTCGTAATGGAGACCACCTGTATATTCGTTTGTAGCCTTTATCCCTCCCTGGCTGTTGCATCATGAGTTGGCAGTCTGCTGCGGACAGGGCTTCGACAAGCGGAGTCCTGTGGGTAAAAAGTAAAAGGTAAAAAAAAACAAAAAGGAACGACACACTTGAGAGCCCCGGTGTGGTTGAGCCGCACTGCAGGTTTATCGTGGTCGTGCCCCTTTCCCCATGCCCATGGTATCTTCAGAGCGTAGTTGTGTATGCGAAGGACCTACTTTGACGTTTCGCAGGGGCTGGGGTTGGGGCCGCATCGCTACGCTGGCGATGCTCGGGCGTGCCGTGGTCTTGTTGTAAGTTACTCCGGCGCGCTTAGCTGTGTGTCCGGCCGCTTAACGGCCGGACTCGAGAATTGCCTTAAGAGGCTGCATTGCACTTCGCCATGAGAGCGCATGTATGTTCCTCCGTGTGGAGAGAGCGTTCGTGTTTCCGTTGACCATGATGACTCCTCGAGGGCCTCGCATCTTGAGCTTGAGGTATCGTGGTGCGGCACGCGTTGAACTTTGCAAGCGCTGCGTCCGAGCAAGGCATGATAGCCGCTGCGGAGCGGGACTATGTCGAAGATTAACTCCTCACCGGAAGTTATCCGGGATCCAAGACCACTTCGGTGTGATTGAGCTGTACAATTGGCTTCTACACCTGGTATGGCGCCTTTAAAGGTTGTTTTGGTAGGTTTAATCCTTGAGGGTCTATGCCCATTTTGCGCACTATATCCCGGTAAAGCAGGTTCAGTTGCTGCCGCCGTCCATCGAGACTCGGTTAGGTGAAATCCATCAACGATTGGCTCTAAGACCGGTCGGCGAATCCGCCATGGCGGATCTTTGGTGGGTGGTCCCTTGATCAAAAGTGATCGGGCAGAGGACCATGGATTGAACTTGGGCCACTGGCTCCATCGCGTGAACATCCTCGAGTGCACTTCCGCTCCCTTTTGGGTATGTGCGTTGCGTATATCATGTTCACCGTCCGCACCTGTGGGGGGAAACCCTTCTGTCCTCTATTGTTCGGCGTTTGGGTCTCGTCCTCGTCATCGCTCTTCAGCCCCTTGTCATTGCTTTCGGCAATTAACTTGCCTGCCTGCTTGAATACCCAACAGTCCCTGTTGGTGTGGTTAGCTGGCTTTTCGGGGATGCCGTGTATCTGGCATAAGCGGTCGAGTATTCGGTCCAAATTGGACGGACCCGGAGTAGTTCTTTTGAATGGCTTTTTCCGCTGACCGGGTTTAGAGCCTCTGAATCCGGCATTGACTGTCGTATCCTCAATATTATCGCCGCAATGCGGCGTTTGTTTTATTCTGTGCGACCTTCCATTTCGGTCCTTGAAGTCCGGACTGCCAGAATTTTTGCTGAGGTTGTTGCTGCGTGCTAGCCAGCTGTCCTCATCCGCGCAGAAGCGGGTCATGAGTGATGTGAGGGCTGCCATGGATTTCGGCTTTTCCTGTCCTAGGTGCCGGGCGAGCCACTCATCGCGGATGTTATGTTTGAAGGCTGCAAGGACCTCCGCATCCGGACAGTCGACGATTTGGTTTTTCTTGGTTAAGAACCGTGTGCAGAATTGTCTGGCCGATTCGTCTGGCTGCTGAATTATGTGGCTTAGGTCATCAGCGTCTGGTGGTCGCACATAAGTGCCCGGAAGTTATCGAGAATGCGGCTTCCGTGTCCTCCCAGCTCCCAATTGACTCTGCGGCAAGCTGTTGAGCCAATGCCGGGCTGGTCCTTTAAGGTTGAGGGAAGGTATTTGATGGCGTGAAGATCGTCACCGCGGGCCATGTGGATGTGAAGGAGATAGTCCTTGATCCAAACCGCGGGGTCTGTTGTGCCATCATAGGATTCAATATTGACGGGTTTAAACCCTTCGGTATTTGATGATCCATTACTTCATCCGTGAAGCATAGTGGGTGTCTTGGCGCCTGCATCTTTGGCGATATCTCGAGGGAGCTCAAAAGAGCTTTATCTGTTTTGTTCGGCCCGGCGGACTTATCGTGTCCGCGCGACGGTTGTCGCCACGCACTGCATGCCCACGCCGATCCGTAGATCGATCATGATTGTCTTGCCTTGTCCTCCAATATATCTCGCAGGTCCGGAGCGTTCCCCTTTGGTCGTTGTGATGTGTACATGGATCATAATAGTTTGAAGTACATTTTCACACAGAAGGAGTTAAACCTCAGACAGAGGAGATGGCTGGAACTCATAAAGGATTACGATATGAAGCTACACTATCATCCAGGAAAGGCCAACGTCGTAGCAGACGCTTTGAGTCGGAAGAGTTATGCCAATATCCTTGAAAGTAGAGGACTGCCAAAGGAGTTAGAAGAGGATATTATGGAACTTCAGTTGGAGATTGTTCCAAGAGATTTTCTTGCAACAATGGAGGTTCAGTCGACCTTGTTAGACAAGATCCGAGACGCTCGTAAGGAGGATAAAGAGATTGTGTAGATAAAAGAAAAGATGGGCAAAGGAAAAGCCAAAGGTTTTCGCGAGGATGAGCACGATACCTTGTGGTTTGAGGACCGGATTTATGTGCCCCACAATTCAGAGATCAGGAAGTTAATACTTCAAGAGGCCTGTCGGTGTCAAAACCGACGGATCTCGGGTAGGGGGTCCCGAACTGTGCGTCTAGGCGGATGGTAACAGGAGACAAGGGACACGATGTTTTACCCAGTTCGGGCCCTCTTGATGGAGGTAAAACCTTACGTCTGCTAGATTAATATTGATGATATGTGTTACAAGAGTGGATCTACCACGAGATCAAAGAGGCTAAACCCTAGAAGCTAGCCTATGGTATGATTGTTGTTCGTCCTACGGACTAAAACCCTCCGGTTTATATAGACACCGGATAGGGTTAGGGTTACACAGAGTCGGTTACAATGGTAGGAGATCTACATATCCGTATCGCCAAGCTTGCCTTCCACGCCAAGGAAAGTCCCATCCGGACACGGGACGAAGTCTTCAATCTTGTATCTTCATAGTCTTGGAGTCCGGCCGATGATGATAGTTCGGCTATCCGGACACCCCCTAGTCCGGAACTCCCTCAAGGCCCATGACTCACCCTACTCGATTCACCCCGGAAACACCAAGATGTATTTGGACCTGAAGGAACGTTTCTGGTGGACTGGTATGAAGAAGGATATTGCCGAGTATGTAGCCGTTTGCGATGTATGTCAGAGAGTGAAGGCAGAGCATCAAAAGCCGATGGGTCATTGCAGCCTATGCCAATACCGAATGGAAGTGGGATAAACTTGGCATGGATTTTATCACCGGATTACCCAGAACCAAAGCAGGATAAGATTCAATATGGGTAGTTGTGGATCGTTTGACCAAAGTAGCTCACTTCATCCCAGTGAAAACAACTTATACAAGTGCCAAGTTGGCCAAGATATATATGACCAGGATCGTATGTTTGCACGGAGTTCCGAGGAGCATCTTGTCAGATAGAGGAACACAATTTACTTCAAAGTTTTGGCATCAGCTACACCAGACTTTTGGTACCAGATTGGAGTTTAGTACCGCTTTTCACCCGCAGACGGATGGACAGACAGAGAGAGTCAATCAGATTCTGGAAGACATGTTGAGAGCCTGTGCGCTAGATTATGGATCTAGTTGGGATGACAATTTGCCGTACGCAGAGTTATCATATAACAACAGTTACCAGGCCAGTTTGAAGATGGCACCGCTCGAAGCCCTATATGGGCGCAGATGTAGAACACCACTGATGTGGGATGAGGTTGGAGACCGTCAGTTGTTTGGACCAGATTTGATTAAGGAATCACAAGAGAAGGTTAAACTGATCAGAGACAGAATAAAGATTGCTCAGTCTAGACAGAAGAGTTATGCAGATTCAAAATGCAAGGAAGTAACCTATGAAATTGGAGACAGAGCCTATCTGCGAGTATCACCCTTGAGGGGAGTGAAACGTTTTGGAGTTAAGGGAAAGTTAGCCCCAAGATTTGTAGGACCGTATCGTGTTTTGGAACGGATGGGAGAAGTTGCCTACAAGCTGGAGTTACCTGAAGGATTGTCAGGAGTTCACGATGTGTTTCACGTATCACAGCTGAAGAAGTGCCACGCTGAGATGGCCGATATACCGTTAAAGGATACAGTGCCCCTAGAGGCGATACAGTTGGATAGTAATTTGACTTATGAGGAGAAGCCAGAAAAGATTCTTGATTTCGACAGCCGAGTCACCCGCAACAAGGTTATCAAATTTTGCAAAGTTCAGCGGAGCCACTATACAGAGGAGGAAGCCACCTGGGAGCGAGAAGATGATATTCGCAAGGACCATCCGCACCTATTTTCTAGCCAACCCGAATCTCGAGGGCGAGATTCATCTTAAGGGGGGTAGGTTTGTAACATCCCAAATTTTCAATTTGGCATGTTATACATAGGTCATCCATGCATATCATATTTTATTGCATTCTCGTTTGCCATCCTCGAAATCCTAAACAACTCAAGGACCCTCGGAGAGAGTTGGGGATTTTCCGATTTTCATATTTGAATTTTATCAAATAATGAAGACGAGGATTTTGGATTTTATTATTTTTTCTCTCCGGAAAATATTTCATGTTTAATAAATGAGAGGAGATAATATGACTTCTCCAAAAATAATTGAAATATCGGAGGAAACATGTTAAAATCATTATTTGGATTTTATTTTATTTTATTTGGAATTTTATTTGCCTAGAGAAAAATTTGCATATATTTAAAAATTGCATTTTAGGGGCCAAGAAAGTTCATCCTGTCCTAAATATTTTATTTAGGCCAAGAAAACTTGTTTTGGCATTTTAGATTTTATTTATTTTTCTAGGATTTTATAAGTTTCAGTGAACGTTTTAAAAAAAATGAATCATACCTGATGGGCCAAAGGCCCACCGAGCAGGCCGCCCACCACCACCGCCTCCGCTTCTTGTGCTCGTTGCCGCCCATGGCCGGACTAGAGTCCGAGCGGACTCTCCTCCCGCCGCCTTGCCCCTCCTCCAAGCCACCCCCCTCTTTAAATAGCGCCGCCCCCCTAGCTACCACCACCGCCCGCCCACCCCGACCCGGAGCCGAGCCGAGCCCGAGCCGCGCCGCCGCCGCCGCTTGGCCGTCGCCGCCGCCTCCGCGCCGCCTCGCCCCTCGCCGAGTCACCGAGCCGCCGCCGCCCCTCTAGCCGCCCTCGCCGCCCCTCGCTGGACCCCGCCGGAGCCGCCCGCCCCGCCGGACGCCCTCGCCGGAGGTAGCCCTCGTCGCCGTTTTTTTTAAAAAGAACCCTTCGTTTAAAAAAAAAACCTAGCCCGTTTTTTATATAGATCGGTTTTATTTTTCCGGTTTATTTATTTTGCGAGCGTTCGCTCGTTCGTTCGTTTTTACGAACATGTTCGTCGTTTAGTTTCTGCTAACGAACGTTCGTTCGTTTAGCCGTTCGTCATTTTCTTTTATCGGATTTATTCCACGATTATTCCGATCGCGATTTCTGATCCGATATTCGAATTAGTATAACTTTTCACTCGTTTATCGGAATCAGGCGATTCAAGCGCCTGGAGTTTCACCTTGAAACCCTCTTTCCGAATAGCCAACTTAAATCATTTTTTATCTCTGTAAAATTTGACCCTAGTTCAGATTAGTAAAACGGGTCTTGTTTCTCTCGCCGTTTGAATTTCGTTGCTCCGTTTGGTTTGATTCTTCTTGCAAACCGGAGTTCTTAAGCTGAACTCTCCGGTCAACCTGTTTCAGTTGAAGTTTCATTTGTGCATCTTTGCTTGTTGCTTATGTATGTATTGTTTGCTTTCGATAGAATTCCCGGAGTGCGAAGTGTGTTACTACGAGTCTCTAGGATTCACGGATCGTCAGCAAGGCAAGTAACACTTGATCATACTCTTTTCATACCGAGTTTTTATGCATTAGTTCAACCCTCAAACATTGCATGGTTAGGATGTCATTAAAATGTGGGTTGGGAAGTAGATGATGAGGTAGGAACCTATTGCCCTGTTACAATCAAACCCTTGGGAGTTACTTCTACGTTATGCTTATGTTGCTATGCTATGCTCGTAGACGTGGTTTGGGTTTGAGAGTTATTCATGACAGATGTGAGATTGTTAATTAATGGTTTACTTTAAGGTGGCAACTTTAATACACATCTGGGTGGATTGAGGCACCTGGGGAACCCAGTGTTGTCTGTTTTATTTTGGAAATCTCGGGGTACCCGTGTGATCTTCCTATGGACCGCCACCAAGGCTCAAAGGGAACTGGGATTATTCATGCTAGAAACTTCTGTGCAGCCACAAGCTATTATGGGCTCTAGCATAGTTGAGTAAGTTACGTGAAGCTCTTGAAGAGGTAGATCAGCAGGTAGTGGGTTTTTTAGGTTTGGTATGATCTATCCGAGTAGAGAGTTAATGTTTACGAAGATCGTGTCTCGGTCATCCGTTTCTCAAACACCATGTAGTGCGAGAAATCAACGGAGGCGATCGAGTCTTGCGGGGAAAAGTGTGCAAACCTCTGTAGAGTGTGCAATCTAATCATGGTTAGCCGTGTCCCCGGTTATGGACAATTCTGAGTATCTAGTACTTGAGTATTCACATGTATCTCATCACTTTAAATTAATACTGTTGGGTTGTTAATTACTCTAATTGGGATTGAGTTGGGGTTATACCTTCTCAATGATGTTTCAACCACCATGATAGTTAAATTAAAATTATTCCTTTGATGTAGGGAAAAATTGGCTTTTCCCAAAAACTGTAACCATGGAGCTTTTCCACCAGCCAAATTTTCATGTAGTGGTAGCTTTATTCTGTTATTGCTCTATTGTGTTACATTGCCAGCATATTCCATGTGCTGACCCGTTTTCGGGCTGCAACGTATTATGTTGCAGACTTTTCAGACGAGGAGTAAGGTTCGATAGGTCGTTGCCGTGCAGCTCAGTTATGCCGTTGGAGTTGATGGACTCACTTTATCTTCCAAGCCTTCCGCTGTTATCGCATTAGATGGCCTTAAGCCATATTATTGTAATAAGTTCTCTTTTGAGACATTCGATGTAATAAGTGTGTGATTGCTACTCTATTATAAATCCTTGAGTCTTGTGTGTCAGCATTACCGATCCAGGGATGACACGGAAGCACAGAGACTTGACCATCTGAGGTCGGGTCGCTACATTGGCACGCATGTTTTTCCGTCTGACCTAATCATCTTGGAGTCACAAGGATTGGATGTGATATTAGGTATGGACTGGATGTCGAAGTATGGAGGAAGTATTGACTGTGCTAGCAAGTCAATTTATCTTACCACCCGGAGGGAAAAAGGATTAAGTATGTATCTAGGCATGTGCCTAGGAGGAGCCAAGTGAATACCCTCACGGAATTGTACAGAGGACGTACACAGTAGTGAAAGATTTTCCGGATGTTTTCCCGGAAGAGTTACCGGGCATGCCACCGGATAGAGACATCGAGTTATTGATAGAGCTATTGCAGTGCACAGGCCAATATCCAAGAGACCCTATCGGATGCCCGCAAATGATCCGGAGGAAATCAAAAGCAGATCAAGGAGTTATTGGAGAAAGGTTACATTCAGAGAAGTTCATCACCTTGGGAGCCCGAAGACTTTTGGTGGAGAAGAAGGATAAATCCACGAGGATGGTTGTTGATTACCGAGCTCAAATGAAGTAACGATAAAGAACAAGTATCCCTTACCAATGATTAATGATCTGTTTGATCAGTTGCAAGGAGCTAAGGTGTTTTCGAAGATTGATCTATGATCGGGATACCGTCGATTGAAGATCCGAGAGAAGGATATACCAAAGACAGCGTTTACACGGTATGGATTATATGAGTATACGGTCATGTCATTTGACTGACTAACGCCCCTGCCTATTTCATGAGCATGATGAACAAGGTGTTCATGGAGTATTTGGACAAGTTTGTTGTGGTGTTTATTGATGATATTATGGTATACTCAAAGAACGAAGAGGAGCACGCGGAACACTTGCGTTTGGTTCTCGAGAAACTCGAGGAACACCGCTTATCGCCAAATTCAGCAAGTGCGAGTTTTGGTTGAAGGAAGTTGGATTTCTTGGGCATGTTATATCAGGAGAGGGTATATCAGTAGATCCTAGTAAGGTTCAGTCAGTCACTGAATGGTTGGCACCCACTTCAGTTGGCGAGATCCGCAGTTTCCTTGGACTGGCAGGATATTATCGGAGATTCATTGAGAATTTTTCCAAGATTGCTAAGCCAATGACTGAATTGCTAAAGAAGGATACTAAGTTCAAATGGACAGAAGATTGCGAGGCCAGTTTTTAGGAGTTGAAGAAACGGTTGACTACAGCCCCAGTGCTGACATTGCCAGATATACATAAGGAGTTTCAAGTGTATTGTGACGCCTCATGCTTGGGACTTGGATGTGTGCTTATGCAGGACGGAAAAGTTGTTTCGTATGCCTCACGACAACTGAAGCCTCATGAGTTGAACTATGCCACGCATGATTTGGAGTTAGCAGCCGTAGTGCATGCATTAAAGACCTGGAGACATTACCTCATTGGAAACCGTTGTGATGTGTACACGGATCATAAGAGTTTGTAGTACATTTTCACACAGAAGGAGTTGAACCTCAGACAGAGGAGATGGCTAGAACTTATAAAGGATTACGATATGAAGCTACACTATCATCCAGGAAAGGCCAACGTCGTAGGAGAAGATTTGAGCCGGAAGAGTTATGCTAATATCCTTGAAAGTAAAGGATTGCCAAAGGAGTTAGCTGAGGAGATCATGGAACTTCGGTTGGAAATTGTTCCAAGAGGTTTCATTGCAACCCTGGAGGTTCAGTCGACATTGTTGGACAAGATTCGAGAAGCTCAGAAGGAGGACAAAGAGATTGCTGAGATAAGAGAGAAGATGGGCGAAGGTAAAGCCAAAGGTTTTCGCGAGGATGAGCATGATTACCTTGTGGTTTGAGGACCGAATTTACGTGCCCAACAATTCGGAGATCAGGAAGTTAATACTTCAGGAGGCCCATGACTCACCATACTCGATACACCCCGGAAACACCAAGATGTATTTGGATTTGAAGGAACGTTTCTGGTGGACTGGTATGAAGAAGGATATTGCCGAGTATGTAGCCGTATGTGATGTATGTCAGAGAGTGAAGGCAGAGCATCAGAAACCAGCAGGACTGTTACATCCTATGCCGATACCCGAATGGAAGTGGGATAAACTTGGCATGGACTTTATCACCGGATTACCCAGAACCAAGGGAGGATATGATTCAATATGGGTAGTTGTGGATCGTTTGACCAAAGTAGCTCACTTCATCCCAGTGAAAACAACTTATACAAGTGCCAAGTTGGCCAAGATATATATGTCCAGGATCGTATGTTTGCATGGAGTTCCGAGGAGCATCGTATCAGATAGAGGAACGCAGTTTACTTCAAAGTTTTCGCATCAACTACACCAGACCTTGGGTACCAGATTGGAGTTCAGTACCGCTTTCCACCCACAGACGGATGGACAGACCGAGAGAGTCAATCGGATTCTGGAAGACATGTTGAGAGCCTGTGCGCTAGATTATGGATCTAGTTGGGATGACAATTTGCCGCACGCAGAGTTCTCATATAACAACAGCTACCAAGCCAGTTTGAAGATGGCATCGTTCGAAGCCCTGTATGGACGCAGATGTAGAACACCATTGATGTGGGATGAGGTAGGAGACCGTCAGTTGTTTGGACCAGATTTGATCAAGGAATCAGAGGAGAAGGTTAAACTGATCAGAGACAGACTAAAGATTGCTCACCCGCACGTAAGAGTTATGCAGATTCAAAACGCAAGGAAGTAACCTATGAAATTGGAGACAGAGCCTATCTGCGAGTATCACCCTTGAGGGGAGTGAAACGTTTTGGAGTTAAGGGAAAGTTAGCCCCAAGATTTGTATGACCGTATCGTGTTTTGGAACGGATGGGAGAAGTTGCCGACAAACTGGAGTTACCTGAAGGATTGTCAGGAGTTCACAATGTGTTTCACATATCACAGCTGAAGAAGTGCCATGCTGAGATGGCCGATATACCGTTTAATGATACAGTGCCCTTGGAGGCGATTCAGCAGGATAGTAATCTGACCTATGAGGAAAAGCCAATAAAGATTCTTGATTTTGACAGCCGAGTCACTCGCATCAAGGTTATCAAGTTTTGCAAAGTTCAGTGGAGCCACCATACAGAGGAGGAAGCCACCTGGGAGCAAGAAGAGGATATTCGCAAGGACCATCCGCACCTATTTTCTAGCCAACCCGAATCTCGAGGGCGAGATTCATCTTAAGGGGGGTAGGTTTGTAACATCCCAAATTTTCAATTTGGAATGTTATACATAGGTCATCCATGCATATCATATTTTATTGCATTTTCGTTTGCAATCCTCGAAATCCTAAGCAACTCAAGGACCCTCGGAGAGAGTTGAGGATTTTTCCGAATTTTCCTATTTGAAATTTTATCAAATAATGAAGACGAGGATTTTGATTTTAATTATTTTCTCTCTGGAAAATATTTTATTTTAAAATAATAAATGAGGGGAGATAATATGACTTCTCCAAAATAAGTGAAATATCGGAGGAAAAATGTTAAAATCATTATTTGGTTTTTATTTGATTCTATTTGCCCTAGAAAAATTTGCATGTTTTAAAATTGCATTTTAGGGGCCAAGAACAGTTCATCTTGTTCTAAATATTTCATTTAGACGGAGAAAACTTGTTTTGGTATTTTTAGATTTTTATTTATTTTTCTAGGATTTTTCTAGGTTTCGTGAAACTTTTAAAAAAGAGACCCATTGCGACCGGGCCTAGGGCCCACCGCCCGCCCGCGCCTCCCTTGCTGCTTCCCTTGCCGCCGCCGACCCGGACACCGAGTCCGAGCAGACTCCGCCGCCATTGCCCTCCTCCAAGTCGCCGCCCGCCCCTTTATATACCCGCCACCCTCCCTCTAGCCACCACCACCTCCCGGCCCGAGCCGAGCCGAGCCCCGAGCCCCGCCGCCGCCCCTCCCGCCACCACGCCCTCGCCGAGCCCGCCGCCCTCACCGCCCACCGGAGTCGCCCCACCTCGCTGGACGACCTCGCCGGAGGTAGCCGCCCGGCCGCCCGGTTTTTTTAAGAAAAACCCTTCGGTTTTTTTTAGAAAAACCCTAGTTCGTTTTTTTATAGATCGGTTTTATTCTCTGATTTATTTACTTAGCGAGCGTTCGCTCGTTTGTTCATTTTAACGAACGTGTTCATCGTTTAGTTTCTGCTAACGAACGTTCGTTCGTTAAGCCGTTCGTCGTTTTTCTTTTATCGGATTTATTCCGTGATTTTCCTGATCACGATTTCTGATCCGATGTTCGTACTATATAACTTTTCGCTCGTTTATCGGAATCAGGCGATTCAAGCGCCTGGAGTTTCATCTCGAAACTCTCTTTCCGAATAATCAACTCAAACCAGCTTTTGTCTCTGTAAAATTTGAGCCTAGTTCAGATTAGTAAACGGATCTTATTTCTTTCGCCGTTTGAGTTTCGTTGCACCGTTTGGTTTGATTCTTTTTGCGAACCGGAGTTCTTAATTTGGACTCTCTGGTCGGCCTCTTTCAGTTGAGTTTTGTTTGTGCATCTTTGCTTGTTGCTTATGTATGTATTGTTTGCTTGCGATAGAATTCCCGAAGTGCGAAGCGTGTTACTACGAGTCTCTAGGATTCACGGATCGTCAGCAAGGCAAGTAACACTTTGATCATACTCTTTTCATACCCAGTTTTTATGCATTAGTTTCAACCCTCAAACATTGTATGGTTAGAATGCCATTAATTTGTGGGTTGGGAAGTAGATGATGAGGTAGGAACCTATTGCCCTGTTACTGTCAAACCCTTGGGAGTTACTTCTACGTATTGCCTATATTGCTATGCTATGCTCGTAGACGTGGATTGGGTTTGAGTGTTTTCCATGACAGATGTGAGATTGTTAATTAAAGGTTTAACTTAAGGTGGCAACTCTAATACACATCTGGGTGGATTGAGGCACCGGGGAACCCGGTGTTATGCATTTTATTTTGAAATCCGGGGACCCGTGTGATCTTCCTATGGACCGCCACCAGGCTCAAAGGAACTGAGATTATTCATGCTAGAAACTTCCGTGTGCAGCCACAAGCTATTATGGGCTCTAGCATAGTTGAGTAAGTTACGTCAAGCTCTTGAAGAGGTAGATCAGCAGCAGTGGGTTTTGTAGGTTTGGTATGATCTACCGGAGTAGAGAGTTAATGTTTACGAAAGATCGTGTCTCGGTCATCCGTTTCTCAAACACCATGTAGTGCGAGAAATCAGCGGAGGCGATCGAGTCTTGTGGGGAAAAGTCATAAACCTCTGCAGAGTGTACAATCTAATCATGGTTAGCCGTGTCCCGGTTATGGACAATTATGAGTATCTAGTACCTGAGTATTCACATGTATCTCATCACTCTTAACTAATATTGCTGGGATGTTAATTACCTTAATTGGGATTGAGTTGGGGTTATACCTTCTCAATGATGTTTCAACCACAATGATAGTTAAATTAAAATTTATTCCTTTGTTGTAGGGAAAAATGGCTTTCCATAAAAACTCAGTAACAGAGAGCTTTCCACCAGCCAAATATGCATGTAGTGGTAGCATTATTCTGTTATTGCTCTATTGTGTTACATTGCCAGCATATTCCATGTGCTGGCCCGTTCTGGGGCTGCAACGTATTATGTTGCAGACTTTTCAGACGAGGAGTAAGGTTCGATAGGTCGTTGCCGTGCAGCTCAGCTATGCCGTTGGAGTTGATGGACTCACTTTATCTTCCAAGCCTTCCGCTGTTATCGTATTAGATGGCCTTAAGCCATATTATTGTAATAAGTTCTCTTTTGAGACATTCGATGTAATAAGTGTGTGATTGCTACTCTGTTATAAATCCTTCGAGTACTGTGTGTGTCAGCATTACCGATCCAGGGATGACACGGAAGCACAGAGACTTGACCACCTGAGGTCGGATCGCTACACATGAGCATGTTGCACAAGCTTGGGAGAGGATGAAATTAATGATACATAATTGCCCTACACATGGTTTGAATTTATGGATGATTATACAAAAAATTTATGCCGGATAGAGTTTTGCTTCTAGAAATCTTTTAGATTCGGCCGCGGGGGGCACTTTTATGGAAATCACTTTATGAGAAGCTACTAAACTCCTAGATAATATGATGATTAATTATTCTCAATGGCACACCGAAAGGTCTACTAGTAAAAAGGTTCATGCGATTGAAGATATTAATGTTTTGAGTGGAAAGATGGATGAACTTATGAAATTGTTTGCTAATAAGAGTGTTTCTTCTGATCCTAATGATATGCCTTTGTACACTTTGATTGAGAATAACAATGAATCTATGGATGTGTTGTTGGTAGGAACAATTTTGGTAACAACGCGTATAGAGGAAACTTTAATTCTAGGCCATTCCCTAGTAATTCCTCTAATAATTATGGTAATTCCTACAACAACTCTTACGGAAATTTTAATAATATGCCCTATGATTTTGAGACTAGTGTTAAAGAATTTATGAATTCGCAAAAGAATTTCAATGCTTTGCTTGAAGAAAAATTGCTTAAGATTGATGAGTTGGCTAGGAACGTGGATAGAATTTCCCTTGACGTTGATTCTTTGAACTTAGATATATTCCATCTAAGCGTGATATCAATGAGTCTCTCAAGGCCATGAGAATTTCCATTGATGAGTGCAAAGAAAGAACCGCTAGGATGCGTGCTAAACAGGATTGCTTTGTGAAAGTGTGTTCTTCTAGTTTTCATGATAATAAGGATGATCTAAAAATGATTGATGTGTCTCCTATTAAATCTTTGTTTTCCAATATGAATCTTGATAAAGATGGGACTGGAGATGAGTCAACTTTAGTTAAAAGGCGTCCCAATGATTCAGAGTTTTTAGATCTTGATGCAAAAATTGGTAAAAGTGGGATTGAAGAAGTCAAAACTTTACATAGCAATGAACCCACTATTTTGGATTTCAACGAATTTAATTATGATAATTGTTATTTGATAGATTTTATATTCTCTGCATGCTTATGATCAAAATAAAGCTTTTACCAAACATATCGTTGATGCTTTAATGCAATCTTATGAAGAAAAACTTGAATTAGAAGTTTCTATCCCTAGAAAACTTTATGATGAGTGGGAACCTACTATTAAAATTAAGATTAAAGATCATGAATGCTATGCTTTATGTGATTTGGGTGCTAGTGTTTCCACGATTCGAAAAACTTTGTGTGACATGTTAGGTTTGCGTGAATTTGATGATTGTTCTTTAATTGCATCTTGCTGATTCTACCATTAAGAAACCTATGGGAAGGATTAATGATGTTCTTATTGTTGCAAATAGGAATTATGTGCCCGTAGATTTCATTGTTCTTGATATAGATTGCAATCCTACATGTACTATTATTCTTGGTAGACCTTTCCTTAAAACGATTGGTGCAATTATTAATATGAAAGAAGGAAATATTAGATTCCAATTTCCATTAAGGAAAGGCATGGAAACCTTTACTAGGAAGAAAATTAAATTACCTTATGAATCCATTATGAGAGACACTTATGGATTGCATACCAAAGATGACAATACGTAGATCTATTCTCGTTTTTATGCCTAGCTAGGGGCGTTAAACGATAGCGCTTGTTGGTAGGCAACCCAATTTTATATTTGTTCCTTGCTTTTTGTTCCTGTTTAGTAATAAATATTTCATCTATCCTCAGGTTAGATGTGGTTTTATGTTTTAATTAGTGTTTGTGCCAAGTAAAACCTATAGGATCTTCTTGGATGATAATTATTTGATCTTGCTGAAAAAGACAGAAACTTTCTGCTCACGAAACCAATTGTTAAAAATCACAAGAAAGTGATAACATACTGATTCCAATTGCAGTAGATCAATAAACAAATTATTTAGGTCGTCCTATTTTGGCAGAATTTTTGAGTTACATAAGTTTGCGTTTGATACAGATTACTACAGACTGTTCTGTTTTTGACATATTCTTTTTTTCGTGTGTTGTTTGCTTATTTTGATGAATCTATGGCTAGTATCGGGGGGTATGAACCATAGAGAAGTTGGAATACAGTAGCTTTAACACCAATATAAATAAAGAATGAGTTCACTACAGTACCTTAATGTGGTGGTTTGTTTTCTTGCACTAACGGAGCTCATGAGATTTTCTGTTGAGTTTTCTGTTGTGAAGTTTTCAAGTTTTGGGTAAAGATTTGATGGATTATGGAATAAGGAGTGGCAAGAGCCTAATCTTGGGGATGCCCAAGTCACCCCAAGGTAAAATTCAAGGACAACCAAAAGCCTAAGCTTGGGGATGCCCCGGAAGGCATCCCTCTTTAAATCTTCGCTCTATCGGTAACTTTACTTGAGGCTATATTTTTATTCACCACATGATATGTGTTTTGCTTGGAGCGTCTTGTATGATTTGAGTCTTTGCTTTTTAGTTTGCCACAATCATCCTTGCTGTACACATCTTTTGGAGAGACACACATGAATCGGAATTTATTAGAATACTCTATGTGCTTCACTTATTTCTTTTGAGCTAGATAATTTTGTTGTAGTGCTTCACTTATATCTTTTAGAGCACGGTGGTGGTTTTATTTTATAGACATTATTGATCTCTCATGCTTCACTTGTATTATTTTGAGAGTCCTTTAGAACAACATGGTAATTTGCTTTGGCTATAAAATTATTCCTAATATGATAGGCATCCAAGATGGGTATAATAAAAACTTTCATAATAGAGTGCATTGAATACTATGAGAAGTTTGATACTTGATGATTGTTTTGAGATATGAAGATGGTAATATTAAAGTTGTGTTAGTTGAGTAATTGTGAATTTGATAAATTCTTGTGTTGAAGTTTGCAAGTCCCGTAGCATGCACGTATGGTAACCGTTGTGTGACAAATTTGAAACATGAGGTGTTCTTTGATTGTCATCCTTATGAGTGGCGGTCGGGACGGCGATGGTCTTTTCCTACCAATCTATCCCCCTAGGAGCAAGCGCGTAATGCTTGGTTTTTGATGACTTGTAGATTTTTGCAATAAGTATGTGAGTTCTTTATGACTAATGTTGAGTCCATGGATTATACGCACTCTCACCTTTCCATCATTGCTAGCCTCTTCGATACCGTGCATTGCCCTTTCTCACCTTGAGAAGTTGGTGCAAACTTTGCCAGTGCATCCAAACCCCGTGATATGATATGCTCTATCACACATAAACCTCCTTATATCTTCCTCAAAACAGCCACCATACCTACCTATTATGGCATTTCCATAGCCATTCCGAGATATATTGCCAGGCAACTTTCCACCGTTTCGTTTATTATAGCACGTTTCATCATTGTCATATTGCCTTGCATGATCATGTAGTTGACATCGTATTTGTGGCAAAGCCACCATGCATAATTTTTCATACATGTCACTCTTGATTCATTGCACATCCCGGTACACCGCCGGAGGCACTCATATAGAGTCATATTTTGTTCTAGTATCGAGTTGTAATCATTGAGTTGTAAATAAATAGAAGTGTGATGATCATCATTAATAGAGCATTGCCCCCCCCCTCCCCAAAAAGGAGAAAGGCCAAATAAAAAAAGAAAGGCCAAATAAAAAAGAAAAGAAAAAAGAAGAAAAAAAGGGAAAAGAAGGGACAATGCTACTACCCTTTTTCCACACTTGTGCTTCAAAGTAGCACCATGATCTTTATGATAGAGAGTCTCTTATTTTGTCACTTTCGTATACTAGTGGGAATTTTTCATTATCGAACTTGGCTTGTAATTCCAACAATGGGCTTCCTCAAATGCCCTAGGTCTTTATGAGCAAGCAAGTTGGATGCACACCCACTTAGTTTCTTTTGTTGAGCTTTCATACATTTATAGCTCTAGTGCATCTGTTGCAAGGCAATCCCTACTCCTTGCATTGACATCAATTGATGGGCATCTCCCTAGCCCGTTGATTAGCCGCGTTAGTGTGAGACTTTCTCCTTTTTTGTCTTCCCCACACAACCCCCGTCATTATATTCTATTCCACCCATAGTGCTATGTTCATGGCTCACGCTCATGTATTGCGTGAAAGTTGAAAAAGTTTGAGAAATACTAAAGTATGAAACAATTGCTTGGCTTCTCATCGGGGTTGTTCATGATGAGAGCATTTTTGTGTGACGAAAATGAAGCATGGCCAAACTATATGATTTTGTAGGGATGAGCTTTCTTTTGCCATGTTATTTTGAGAAGACACAATTGCTTAGTTAGTATGCTTGAAGTATTATTATTTTTATGTCAATATTAAACTTTTATCTTGAATCTTTCGGATCTGAACATTCATGCCATAATAAAGAAAATTACATTGTAAATTATGTTAGGTAGCATTCCACATCAAAAATTCTGCTTTTATCATTTACCTACTCGAGGACGAGCAGGAATTAAGCTTGGGGATGCTTGAGACGTCTCCAACGTATCTATATTTTTTGATTGTTCAGTGCTATTATATTATCTGTTTTGGATGTTTAATGGGCTTTATTATGCACTTTTATATTATTTTTGGGACTAACCTACTAACCAAAGGCCCAGTGCAAATTGCTATTTTTTCGCCTATTTCAGTGTTTCACAGAAAAAGAATATCAAATGGAATAAAACCTTCGCGAGGATCGTTTTTGGAACAAACGCAATCCAGGAGACTTGGAGTGGACGTCAAGGAAGCCACGAGGTGGCCACGAGGTAGGAGGGCGCGCCCAGGGGGTAGGCGCGCCCCCACCCTCGTGGGCCCCTCGTAGCTCCACCGACCTACTTCTATCGCCTATATATACTCATATACCCTGAAAACATCCAGGAGCACCACGAAACCCTATTTCCACCACCACAACCTTCTGTACCCGTGAGACCCCATCTTGGGGCCTTTTCCGGCGCTCCACCGGAGGGGGAATCGATCACGGAGGGCTTCTACATCAACACCATGGCCTCTCCGGTGATGTGTGAGTAGTTTACCACAGACCTTCGGGCCCATAGTTATTAGCTAGAGGCTTCTTCTCTCTCTTTGGATCTCAATACAAAGTTCTCCTCAATTCTCTTGGATATCTATTCGATGTAATACTTTTTGCGGTGTGTTTGTCGAGATCCGATGAATTGTGGGTTTATGATCAAGATTATCTATGAACAATATTTGATTCTTCTCTGAATTCTTATATGCATGATTTGATATCTTTGCAAGTCTCTTCGAATTATCAGTTTGGTTTGGCCTACTAGATTGATCTTTCTTGCAATGAGAGAAGTGCTTAGCTTTGGGTTCAATATTGCGGTCTCCTTTCCCAGTGACAGCAAGGGCAGCAAGGCACGTATTGTATAGTTGCCATCGAGGATAAAACGATGGGGTTTATATCATATTGTTTGAGTTTATTCCTCTACATCATGTCATCTTGCCTAATGCATTACTCTGTTCTTATGAACTTAATACTCTAGATGCATGCTGCATAGCGGTCGATGTGTGGAGTAATAGTAGTAGATGCAGAATCGTTTTGGTCTACTTGTCACAGACGTGATGCCTATATACATGATCATGCCTAGATATTCTCATAACTATGCACTTTTCTATCAATTGCTCGACGGTAATTTGTTCACCCACCGTAAAATTTGCTATCTTGAGAGAAGCGACTAGTGAAACCTATGGCCCCCGGGTCTATTTTCCATCATATTATTTTCCCGTCAACTAGCTATTTCTATCGCCGTTTATTTTGCAATCTTTACTTTTCAATCTATACAACAAAAATACCAAAAATATTTATCTTATTATCTCTATCAGATCTCACTTTTGCAAGTGGCCGTGAAGGGATTGACAACCCCTTTATCGCGTTGGTTGCAAGGTTCTTAATTGTTTGTGCAGGTACTAGGGATTTGCGTGTAGTCTCCTACTGGATTGATACCTTGGTTCTCAAAAACTGAGGGAAATACTTATGCTACTTTGCTGCATCACCCTTTCCTCTTCAAGGGAAAACCAACGCATGCTCAAGAGGTAGTAGACGTCACCGAGCTGAACATGTGCAGATCGCGGAGGTGCCGTGCGTTCGGTACTTGATCGGTTGGATCGCGAAGACGTTTCACTACATCAACCGCGTTACTTAACGCTTCCGCTTTCGGTCCATGAGGGTACGTGGACAAACTCTCCTGCTCGTTGCTACGCATCACATAGATAGATCTTGCGTGGTCATAGGTAAAAAAAATTGAAATACTGTGTTCCCCAACGGTGGCATCCGAGCTAGGTCTATGCGTAGATGTTATATGCACGAGTAGAACACAAAGAGCTGTGGGCGATAATAGTTATACTGCTTACCAGCATGTCATACTCTGATTCAATGGTATTGTTGGATGAAGCGGCTCAGACCGACATTGCGCGTACGCTTACGCGAGACTGGTTTTACAGATGTGCTTCGCACACAGGTGGCTAGTGGGTGTCTGTTTCTCCAACTTTAGTTGAATCGAGTGTGACTACGCCCGGTCCTTGTTGAAGGTTAGAACAACACACTTGGTGAAAAATCGTTGTGGTTTTGATGCGTAGGTAAGAACGGTTCTTGCTAAGCCCGTAGCAGCCACGTAAAACTTGCAGCAACAAAGTAGAGGACGTCTAACTTGTTTTTGCAGGGCATGTTGTGATGTGATATGGTCAAGCCGTGATGATATAAATTGTTGTATGAGATGATCATGTTTTGTAACAGAGTTATTGAAGGAAACATGCCCTAGAGGCAATAATAAAGTTATTATTTATTTCCTTATTTCATGATAAATGTTTATTATTCATGCTAGAATTGTATTAACCGGAAACATAATACATGTGTGAATACATAGACAAACATAGTGTCACTAGTATGCCTCTACTTGACTAGCTCGTTAATCAAAGATGGTTAAGTTTCCTGACCATAGACATGAGTTGACATTTGATTAACGGGATCACATCATTAGGAGAATGATGTGATTGACTTGACCCATTCCGTTAGCTTAGCACTTGATTGTTTAGTATGTTGCTATTGCTTTCTTAATGACTTATACATGTTCCTATGACTATGAGATTATGCAACTCCCATTTACCGGAGGAACACTTTGTGTGCTACCAAACATCACAACGTAATTGGGTGATTATAAAGGTGCTCTACAAGTGTCTCCGAAGGTACTTGTTGAGTTGGCGTATTTCGAGATTAGGATTTGTCACTCCGATTGTCGGAGAGGTATCTCTGGGCCCTCTCGGTAATGCACATCACTATAAGCCTTGCAAGCAATGTGACTAATGAGTTAGTTGCGGGATGATGCATTACGGAACGAGTAAAGAGACTTGCCGGTAACGAGATTGAACTAGGTATTGAGATACCGACGATCAAATCTCGGGCAAATAACATACCGATGACAAAGGGAACAACATTTGTTGCTATGCGGTTTGACCAATAAAGATCTTTGTAGAATATGAGCATCCAGGTTCCGCTATTGGTTATTGACCGGAGACGTGTCTCGGTCATATCTACATAGTTCTCGAACCCGTAGGGTCCGCACGCTTAACGTTCGGTGATGATTTGTATTATGAGTTTATGTGATTTGATGTACCGAAGGTAGTTTGGAGTCCCAGATGAGATCGGGGACATGACGAGGAGTCTCGAAATGGTCGAGACGTAAAGATCAATATATTGGACGACTATATTCGGACATCAGAAAGGTTCCGAGTGGTTCGGGTATTTTTCGGAGTACCGGGGAGTTACGGGAATACGGGGTAAGAAGTATATGGGCCTTATTGGGCTTTAGGGGAGAGAGAGAGAGAGGCAGGCCGCGCCCCCCCCAATGACTAGTCTGAATTGGACTAGGGGGAGGGGCGGGCGCCCCTCCTTCTTTCTGTTCCCTCTTCCCCTTCCTTGTCTCTTACTCCTACTACTTGGAAGGGGAGGAATCCTACTCCCGATGGGAGTAGGACTCCTCCAGGGCGTGCCATAGGGGCCGGCCCTCTCCCCCTCCTCCACTCCTTTATATACGTGGCCAGGGGGCACCCCATAGACACAACAATTGATCTCTTGATCTCTTAGCCGTGTGCGGTGCCCCCCTCCACCATTTTCCACCTGGATCATATCGTAGCGGTGCTTAGGAGAAGCCCTGCGTCGGTAGTAACATCATCACCGTCATCACGCCGTCGTGCTGACGGAACTTTCCCGTCAAGCTTTGCTGGATCGGTGTTAGCGGGACGTCATCGAGCTGAACGTGTGCTGAACTCGGAGGTGCCGTACGTTCGGTACTTGGATCGGTCGGATCATGAAGACGTACGACTACATCAACCGCGTTGTGCTAACGCTTCCGCTTTCGGTCTACGAGGGTACATGGACACACTCTCCCCTCTCGTTGCTATGCATCACCATGATCCTGTGTGTGCGTAGGAAATTTTTTGAAATTACTATGTTCCCCAACAGTGGCATCCGAGCCTGGTTTTATGCATAGATGTTATATGCACGAGTAGAACACAAGTGAGTTGTGGGCCATACAAGTCATACTTCTTACCATCATGTCATACTTTGGTTCGGAGGTATTATTGGATGAAGCGGCCCGGACCGACCTTACGCGTACGCTTGCGCGAGACTGGTTCTACCTACGTGTTGTGCACACAGGTGGCTGGCGGGTGTCAGTTTCTCCAACTTTAGTTGAACCGAGTGTGGCTACGCCTGGCCCTTGAGAAGGTTAAAACATCACTAACTTGACGAACTATCGTTGTGGTTTTGATGCGTAGGTAAGAACGGTTCTTGCTCAGCCCGTAGCAGCCACGTAAAACTTGCAACAACAAAGTAGAGGACGTCTAACTTGTTTTTGCAGGGCATGTTGTGATGTGATATGGTCAAGGCATGATGCTAAATTTTATTGTATGAGATGATCATGTTTTGTAACCGAGTTATCAGCAACTGGCAGGAGCCATATGGTTGTCGCTTTATTGTATGCAATGCAATCGCCCTGTAATGCTTTTCTTTATCACTAAGGGGTAGCGATAGTCGTAGAAGCATAAGTTGGCAAGACGACAACGATGCTACGATGGAGATCAAGGTGTCGCGCCGGTGACGATGGTGATCATGACGGTGCTTCGGAGATGGAGATCATAAGCACAAGATGATGATGGCCATATCATATCACTTATATTGATTGCATGTGATGTTTATCTTTTATGCATCTTATCTTGCTTTGATTGACGGTAGCATTATAAGATGATCTCTCACTAAATTTCAAGGTATAAGTGTTCTCCCTCAGTATGCACCATTGCGAAAGTTCTTCGTGCTGAGACACCACGTGATGATCGGGTGTGATAGGCTCTACGTTCAAATACAACGGGTGCAAAACAGTTGCACACGCGGAATAATCAGGTTAAACTTGACGAGCCTACCATATGCAGATATGGCCTCGGAACACTGAGACCGAAAGGTCGAGCGTGAATCATATAGTAGATATGATCAACATAGTGATGTTCACCATTGAAACTACTCCATCTCACGTGATGATCGGACATGGTTTAGTTGATATGGATCACGTGATCACTTAGAGGATTAGAAGGATATCTATCTAAGTGGTAGTTCTTAAGTAATACGATTAATTGAACTTTAATTTATCATGAATTTAGTCCTGGTAGTATTAGCATGTCTATGTTGTAGATCAATAGCTCGTGTTTAGCTCCCCTGTTTTATTTTTGATATGTTCCTAGAGAAAACTAAGTTGAAAGATGTTAGTAGCAAAGATGCGGATTGGATCAGTGATCTGAGGATTATCCTCATTGCTGCACAGAATAATTATGTCCTTGATGCACCGCTAGGTGACAGACCAATTGCAGGAGCAGATGCAGACGTTACGAACGTTTGCCAAGCTCGATATGATGACTATTTTATAGTTCAATGTGCCATGCTTTACGGCTTAGAACCGGGACTTCAACAAAGTTTTGAACGTCATGGAGCATATGAGATGTTCCAGGAGTTGAAGTTAATATTTCAAGCAAATGCCCGGATTGAGAGATATGAAGTCTCCAATAAGTT
Source organism: Aegilops longissima (assembly GCA_021605205.1). Taxonomy (NCBI): domain Eukaryota; kingdom Viridiplantae; phylum Streptophyta; class Magnoliopsida; order Poales; family Poaceae; genus Aegilops; species Aegilops longissima. Next base: position 291,537,768 of record CM038676.1, read on the forward strand.
CTACAGCTGCAAGATGAAGGAGAATAGTTTTGTTAGTGAGCATATACTCAGAATGTCTGGGTATAACAATCACTTGATTCAACTGGGAGTTAATCTTCCTGATGATAGCGTCATTGACAGAATTCTTTAATCACTGCCACCAAGCTACAAGAGCTTCGTGATGAACTATAACATGCAAGGGATAGATAAGACGATTCCTGAGCTCTTCGCAATGCTAAAGGTTGCGGAGGTAGAAATCAAGAAGGAGCATCAAGTGTTGATGGTCAACAAGACCACCAGTTTCAAGAAAAAGGGCAAAGGGAAGAAGAAGGGGAACTTCAAGAAGAACAGCAAAAAAGTTGCTGCTCAGGAGAAGAAACCCAAATCTGGACCTAAGCCTGAGACTAAGTGCTTCTACTGCAAAGGGACTAGTCACTGGAAGCGGAACTGCCCCAAGTATTTGGTGGATAAGAAAGATGGCAAAATAAACAAAGGTATATTCGATATACATGTTTTTGATGTGTATTTTACTAGTGTTTATAGCAATCCCGCGGTATTTGATACTACTTCAGTTGCTAAGAGTAGTAACTCGAAACGGGAGTTGCAGCATGAACAGAAACTAGTTAAGAGTGAAGTGACGATGTGTGTTGGAAGCAGTTCCAAGATCGATATGATCATCATCACATACTCCCTATACTTTCGGGATTAGTGTTGAACCTAAATAAATGTTATTTGGTGTTTGCATTGAGCATGAATATGATTTGATCATGTTTATTGCAATAGGGTTATTCATTTAAATTAGATAATAATTGTTGTTCTGTTTACATGAATAAAACCTTCTATGGTCATACACCCAATGAAAATGGTTTGTTAGATCTCGATTGTAGTGATACACATATTCATAATATTGAAGCTAAAAGATGCAAAGTTAATAATGATAGTGCAACTTATTTGTGGCACTGCCGTTTAGGTCATATTGGTGTAAAGCGCATGAAGAAACTCCATGCTGATGGGTTTTTGGAATCACTTGATTATGAATCACTTGATGCTTGCGAACCATGCCTCATGGGCAAGATGACTAAGACTCCGTTCCCTGGAACAATGGAGCGAGCAACTGACTTATTGGAAATAATACATACTGATGTGTGCGGTCCGATGAGTGTTGAGGCTCGCGGCGGGTATCGTTAAATTTTCTGACCTTCACAGATGATTTGAGCAGATATGGGTATATCTACTTGATGAAACATAAGTCTGAAACATTTGAAAAGTTCAAAGAATTTCAGAGTGAAGTGGAAAATCATCGTGACAAGAAAATAAAGTTTCTAGGATCTGATCGCGGAGACAAATATTTCAGTTACAAGTTTGGTCTTCAATTAAAACAATGTGGAATAGTTTCACAAATTCGTGCCACCTGGAACACCACAGCATAATGGTGTGTCCGAACGTCATAACCGTACTTTATTGGATATAGTGCAATCTATGATGTTTCTTACTAATTTACCACTATAGTTTTTGGGGTTATGCATTAGAGACAGCTTCATTCACGTTAAAGGGCACCATCTAAATCCGTTGAGATGACACCTTATGAACTGTGGTTTGGCAACAAACCAAAGTTGTTGTTTCTTAAAGTTTAGGGTTGCGATGCTTATGTGAAAAAAATTCAACATGATAAGCTTGAACCCAAATCGGAGAAATGCGTCTTCATAGGATACCCAAAGGATACTATTGGGTATATCTTCTATCACAGATCTGAAGGCGAATTCTTTGCTAAGAAAGGATCCTTTCTAGAGAAGGAATTTCTCTCGAAAGAAGTGAGTGGGAGGAAAGTAGAACTTGATGAGGTAACTGTACCTGCTCCCTTATTGGAAAGTAGTTCATCACAGAAACCGGTTCCTGTGACACCTACACCAATTAGTGAGGAAGCTAATGATAATGATCATGAAACTTCAGATCAAGTTAATACCGAACCTCGTAGGTCAACCAGAGTAAGATCTGCACCAGAGTGGTACAGTAATCCTGTTCTGGAGGTCATGTTACTTGACCATGACGAACCTACGAACTATGAGGAAGAGATGATGAGCACAGATTCCGCGAAATGGCTTGAGGCCATGAAATCTGAGATGGGATCCATGTATGAGAACAAAGTGTAGGACTCTGGTTGACTTGCCCCGTTGGTAGGAAAGCCATAGAAAATAAATGGATCTTCAAGAGGAAGACGAACGCTGATAGTAGTGTTACTATCTACAAAGCTAGACTTGTCGAAAAAGGTTTTGACAAAGTTCAAGGTGTTGACTACGATGAGATTTTCTCACTCGTAGCGATGCTTAAGTCTATCCGAATCATGTTAGCAAATTGCCACATTTTATGAAATCTGGCAAATGGATGTCAAAACTACATTCCTTAATGGATTTCTTAAAGAAATGTTGTATATGATGCAACCAGAAGGTTTTGTCGATCCTAAAGGTGCTAACAAAATGTGCAAGCTCCAACGATCCATCTATGGACTGGTGCAAGCATCTCGGAGTTGGAATATACGCTTTGATGAGTTGATCAAAGCACATAGTTTTATACAGACTTGCGGTGAAGCCTGTATTTACAAGAAAGTGAGTGGGAGCACTACATCATTTCTGATAAGTATATGTGAATGACATATTGTTGATTGGAAATAATGTAGAATTTTCTAAAAATCATAAAGGAGTATTTGAATGGAGTTTTTCAAATAAAGACCTCGGTGAAGCTGCTTACATATTGAGCATCAAGATCTATAGAGGTAGATCAAGACGCTTGATAAGTTTTTCAATGAGTACATAGCTTAACAAGATTTTGAAGTAGTTCAAAATGGAACAGTCAAAGAAAGAGTTCTTTCCTGTGTTGCAAGGTGTGAAATTGAGTAAGACTCCAAGCCCGACCACGACAGAAGACAGAAAGAGAATGAAAGTCATTCCCTATGCCTTAGCCATAGGTTCTATAAAGTATGCCATGCTGTGTATCGGATCTATCGTAAACCCTACACTGAGTTTGGGAAGGGAGTAAAATAGTGATGTAGAAGTAGATCACTGGACAGCGGTCAAAATTATCCTTAGTGGAATAAGGATATGTTTCTTGATTATGGAGGTGACAAAATGTTCGTCGTATTAGACTAGGGGGAGGGCGGTGCCCCCTCCTTCCTTCTCTTCCCTCTTCCCCTTCCTTGTCTCCTACTCCTACTACTTGGAAGGGGAGGAATCCTACTCCCGGTGGGAGTAGGACTCCTCCAGGGCGCGCCATAGGGGCCGGCCCTCTCCCCCTCCTCCACTCCTTTATATACGTGGCCACGGGGCACCCCATAGACACAACAATTGATCTCTTAGCACTACAAAAAAAATACACTTCCGTGATGATACGTGTTTGTCACAGTAGGTCGCATTTTTTGTCATGCATGTACATCCATGACAAATTTATGACAGAATCAAGATACTCATACCGTCTTTGTCGAGAAGTGTTCCATGACATTATCAAAATTATCATCATGGAAGTGTCCACTTCCATGACGATAAATCGCGCGTCACAGAAGTGCTTTCGTCAAGGGTGACCGACACGTGGCATCCACCGTAACGGAACGCCGTTAAGCTATCGGGTCGGGTTTTGGATCCGATACCCCGTTAATAGCCCCGACCAATGGGAAATTTCCACGTGTAAAATTCTTATTGGCCAGACGAAACACGTGTCAGCTCGTTAGTGGGTCAGATAGGCTCCTATGATATGTCGACACGTGGCACGGCCCAACAGTGGCCCATTTAGCTTACAAAGCCGGCCCGTTTGACTTGGTCAACAGTTAACGGGCTGGCCCATGAAAAGCCTGTTAACAGTCTCTTTGCAAATAGCCCATTTTACGGCTCGTTAACTCAAGGCCCGTTTGGCCCTAAATTAAATCGGCCCAACAACGTCATGTGGGCCGTCGAATATAATACCAGCCCATTTCACTTTCGGCCCTTGTATGGCCCACGACGTCTTTCGGCCCATATGAGGCCTTCGTATCTTTCGGCCCTTTACAGGCCCACGGTGACTCTAGCCCATAATGAACGTAACTTTCTTTATACCCGTTAACGGCCCGTGATTTACATGGGCCGTTTCCAGCCCGTGTTAGCTTTCGGCCTATTGACGGCCCATACGTTTTTGGGCTCCTTTTCGGCCCTCGATTACTTCCAGCCCGTTACTGGCCTGTTCCCCTAATGGGCCAAATTCGGCCCATGGCAAGAGTCGGCCCGTTACTGGCATGTTCCCCTAATGGGCCAAATTCGCACATGGCAAGAGTCGACCACATCGGCATGTTACCTAATGGGCCAAATTCGGCCCATGGAAAGAGTCGACCGTTTACGGCACTGTTAACCCGCTCGCCGTTTCGGCCGTCCTATATTCTGGCCCATTAACGACCCGTTATGCTTGTGACAGAATTAAGCCTTTGTTGTCCTACGGCTTGTTAACGGCTGTTACCGTCTTTGCCGATACCAATTACGCCCGACACGGCCCATGTAGACCCATTTATCCGACGGCCCGAGGCCCACCGATTCTGAGCCCATTTATCGACGGCCGTAGGAGACCCATGGATCCTACGGCCCGTATATGGCCCATGGTAGTTCTTGACCACTAGCAGCAAACTAGGGAAAAGAAGACTAGGAAATAAATAAGGCCGAAACTAACGCTAGGCTATTAAGGCGATTGCATAGATTACATCCACTCGGCATCAAAGATCGCCACCAGTGCAAATATAGGGAACACCCTACACTATACAAAAATGGCTTGCTGTTTTCTTCAGCCGGTGGCTGCACGTTAAGAATAAATTTTGTATCACACCAAAACAAATTACAACTATATAACAAAAGGAAGGTTGGCATAAAACTTAACAGTCTAGCAGATAAATGCACCACCGAAGTTCGAAGCTCACCATTTGACCTTGACCGTTACGTTTTCATGTTGTATTGTCCGATGGAGCACCATAATCCTCGCCTTCATTTCCCTAGGCTCTGAACAACATATCAAATGTCCGATAGTCGGTTTCAAAACCATGCATATCTTGGCGACATTGAGCAATGTTTATCCTTGTTTCACAAAGGGTCTCTGTTAGGGAATGGACTTGTGTCGGAGCGCAGATACAACATTGCTTTGAGCTTGCATATCTTGATCATGAGGCAGTTTGGACGATATTGCCTTAACAACCAACCCAAGATACGCAGAACGTGCTTTTGGCACTTGTTAGTGGACATGTCTTGACCCACTGCAGCAAGAGCTGACATTGCGGTTATAGTTGCCTCGCCACCTTTAGAAGGTGGCGGTTCCACCATTTTTCCATAGCTCGCTGAAAAGTTGAGGTTTTACATTAGTAGTACCAGAATGTAAGATATTAAGGAGGTAGAAAAATCAAACAAAATAGCTTTGGTCTATATACAGAACTTATTCTGGTGAACCCATGTAAAATATTAGTTGTATTTTATTGCAAAGTACATAATAAAACCAGGTTCCAAACATATGACCATGTACCATCGCTAATGTATTGTCTATTTCTTCACATTGTATTGAGGGCTAAGGATAAAGAGACGAAGTTTATAATACGGTAAGCATAGTATGACATCATTCATATCACAAAACAACCGAGAATGCATAAACAGCAATTGTAACGCTACGTGGGCAAGTCCACGACGGAACTAGATTACGGGTCAAGATCAAAGGAACATCACTCCTCTCTTTTATACCTTGTAAGGTGCAATGATACTCTAAGACAATTGTGCATAAAATTGAAAAGAGTAATAGACATTGGCTGCAAACCATGCGTTCAAGGCACAAGTCGAGTAAGTAGTAGTTAAAAGGCATGAGGATAAAGGACTTACAACAGCGGCTTTGACGGTGTAGTCATGCCCTTCTTCTTCTGGTGTGACAGTCCTTGAAGATTTCCACAGCATTTGGTCCAGGTACATTTTGGTCCTTGCGGGCTTTCCTCGCATTTGGAACAAGTCAATATAGATCGATAATAGGTACAAAGAAAGAGTGAAACAACAGCTAATTACAAGAGCCTCGCAGTGTGCAATATAGCTACGAGATCCTGTCATCTGTTGGAATTTCACTTTTGTACGGTTGGCCTTGTTCTTTGAACAGTTCACCTACAAGAAGATAGATTTGTGTGGCACATGCGTAAATAGGACTTCAACATGTGATCTGATGACATATATATAATGTACCTGATACTTCGGATCGGACCAGTGTTTAATGAGGCCTTTCCAGTCTTCATCAGATATATTTTCCACTGGAGATGTTTGGGCAAGTTCACTGTTAGCCTTGCCTTCAAAGTGAGTTTTCCTCAAGTTATACCGATATTGTCGCAGAGCAGACTTGAAAACATGGGTGCAAGCTTGTCTGGTTGCATCATCTTGGCTATCTAACTTGAACCTCATCTGTTGAAAATTATGGGAGTCACATTATTAGCAACCTAGAAAGTATTGGACAGACCAAGACGATATTACTAGTTTCCATACATAACCATACTTACAGATAAATGGTCGAGGAAGGTGTTGAACTGGGTTTCATCTTTGTCATTCCTGTCTCAATCCATGTTGGGAGGATACGTACATGACACCTAACAAAGAACCGCTGCCTCGATACTAACTTGGCTGACTCAGTAGCATCACGTGGCCTTTTAAACCTGCCTCAAAACGAATCTCCATTCTTCCTCCTCTAGATTTAGTTAACCTATCGATCATTATCCCCGATGTTTGTTTCCTCTTGCGCCTAGGTGCTAGTCCAACAACAAAGATAGGAAGTGTTAGTGTACATCAAACTGTGAGACTACATATAAAGAAGCATGCAATCAGAACTTGACTCCAAAGAACTACCTTCTTGCTGTTGAAGCTCACAAGGTTCATCGATATTGCCAACTCAGTATTGTGTCAAGAGTGCTTGGGAAGTAGTGTCGGTGGCAAGGGAGCTTGGGAACGTGCTGCTAGCTCAGTTGACGCACGAGTACGTCGTGCAGCTGGTAGTACTCTGGTAGGTGTTGCAAGAACTAGGGTTGTCTCTGCTTGTTTGGTGGCAGCTATTTGTTTCTGTTTGTCTTCTTTTGCAACTCGTGTAGCATGGGATGCCGTGTTTGTAGAATTTTCCGCTGGACTTTGACCTTCTATTGCACCATCAGTACCAGCAGAATCTGCAGGATTCATCCTCTTCTCATTCCCTGCCATTCTGTGTTTCTTCCTCTTTCTCTGTGCCATGTTAAGTCAAGCCGACAAGAAAAACGAATAACAATTTAGTTCTTCAGAACAAATTGATGCGTGATGCATTTAACTGAACCTTGATGTTAGACAACCACATGATAGGAGGATGTAATATGTATGAAAAACATGATGGAAGAGATAACCGAACTATGATGTGTAAACTAAGAAGAAGACATTTCACCAAATTAGAAGCAATGCAATGGAAGGTAGACACCATATGAAAGATGCTATAAATATAGCTCGCCAAGTTAATGTGTCTCATCATAAATGGCGTTTAAACAAATGTGAAGCAAGACAAGAAATAAATCATATGCAAGATGCAAACAACATCACACTACCATGTTAGAGGTCTCTCGTCATTAGTGCCATTGCATATTCACAGCATTGCATATTCACAGCTTATGATGTGTAAACTAAGGAGAAGGCATTTCAACAAATTAGAAGCAATGAAAGCTAGACACCATATGAAAGATGCAACGAATATCACTATACCAAGTTAAAACTGTCTCGTCATAAGTGCCATTTCAACAAATTAGTAGTACAAGCTAGAAAAGAATGTGAGATGTAACCTATATCACACTCCAAAGTCAAACGTGTCTTATGATAAGTGATTGTTTCAGGTTACACAACAGTAGTAATTTGATGTAAGAACATGGTGTGATAGATGATATTGTATGTTCTAGAAACAGAACACGTGTCTTATTCAAGTATAATGTGTAAAGTAAGCAGATGGAATTCAACAAAATTAGAAGCAATACAAGCTAGACATCACACATAACATGAAACCACATATAACAATTACCAAGTTAGAGGGAGCACCGTGATGCTGCACTAGGGAGACGCTCTCATCATAAACACAGCTTTGTTGAGTGTCTATGCATGTGTTGTCTTGGAAATCATCTTGGGGTGTGGAGGAGTAGAAACTATAGAGGCCCTCCGCTCGAAGGAGCACCTTTATCCGCTGCCTTGCTAACTTCCTTCCGCTTTATTGATTTTGAATTGTCAAGTAAAACCGACAAGAAAAAGCAATAAAATTCTCTCTTCGAACTCATTCATGCATGATAACGACAATCACCACTTTGATGTAAGGCAAACACATGATACCAGGATGGAATATGTACGAAAAATAGGACGGCATGGCATGTTCACAACTGTTTGTGTAAACTAAGCAGAAACCATTCCAGCAAATAAGAAGAAATGCAAGCTAGACACCACATGAAAGATGCAACCAATATGACTCTGCCAAGTTAAAAGCATCCCATCATAAATGGAATTTCAACAAATTAGAAGCAACACATGCTATAAATCATATGAAAGATGCAACTAATATCGCACTGCATATATTAAAGGTGTTTCGTCATGTTGATTGATGCGGGATACAAAAAAAACAATAGTTTTATGTAAGGACATGCTTAATAGACAGATGTACTATGTACTAAATACATGAAGGCATGTCACATTAACAGGTATAACGTATAAGCTAAGCAGACTAGCACATGCAGTTTAACCAGATTGGAAGAATTACAATCTAGACACCATATGCAACATGCAACCACATATCACGCTGCCAAGTTAGAGCAAGCACCTACGATGCTAGTGTAGGGGAAATGCTGTAATCAACTACAGAGCTACGTTCACTATCTTCATCTAGCATTTCTGTTTCTTGAGAATCATGTCGGGAGGTTGACGCTGTATTCTTTAAATGAGGAGTAGTCCCCCTTGCATGCCTGCCTCGTCATAAGTGATTGATGAGGGATACACAAGAACACTAGTTTGATGTAAGAACATGGTTAATACATAGATGTACTAGTATGTACCAAAAACAGAAACGCATGTCATATTCAAAGGTATAATGTGTAAGCTAAGCAGATGCAATTTAACCAAATTGGAAGCAATACAAGCTAGACATCCGGCTGGAGTGGTGAGCATGATCATCTAGGACCTGAGAGCCTGGTGGGAGGCGGGCTGCTTCGCCACCATCGCAACTTTTTAGTTGGCTTCTAGGTGATGCCAATCTTCGCTGGGATTGTCACTAGCTCGGCCAGTGCCCTGACTAGCTATTTGTCTTCTGGTGCTCACGGGATGGTGGTTCATGTAAAAAAATATCTTTCCTTATCTTACCGACTTTGGCCTTTCGAATACAAGCTAGACACCATATGGAACATGCAACCACATATGACACCGCGAAATTAAAGCAAGCACCTGGGATGTGGTTCATTGCGAGTGAGGTCATCAACTCCTGAGCTACGTTCCCCGTCTCCATCTGCTGACACTGCACCCTTTAAAGCCTTGAAACGTGTCTTGCCTAGCCGCACACCAAGCTGGAGCGACTTCTCTCTTTTCTTTTTGGCTTCTCTCATGGCAGCAGAGTCTGAAATACCCTTGCATAAAAACACGACAGTGAGAGTAAGGGTGAAGTGTGTGCAGAACTAGTGCACTGTAAAAGTAGAAGATAGCAGGTGGCTGAAAAATAAATGACAGGAGACATATGATAGCTCTACAACATTGCATGGCAAACTAAATTAGATTCTACTCCGTATGATTTTGTAATATATGAGCACAGGAAATGCAGGTACTCCTCCAGCACACCACCACATGTGGTCATATCTAAGATAACAGTCGACTGAAAATAAATAGGTCAGTCGATTTTTTTAATGAACCGTGAAAGTGCAACTATCCCTAGGTGGTTTTGGTAATTCATAACAACATATAGCTCATTGAGCTAATGCTATTCCAAGACTATTATTTCAGGAAAGCTCAATGAATGGCATGGCATGGATGATGAAAGTGGATCCCTCAAAATACTAAGGACAAAGGATTGGCTCAAGCTCAAAAGCTCAAGACTCTTCATTTTACATTTTAGTGGTCCAAGATCACATTGAGTATATAGGAAAAGCCAATACTATCAAGGAGGGATGAGGTGTTGCTTAATGAGCCTCTTGCTTCATGTGCTTAGTGATATGCTCCAAAACCCTCAGCTACTTTCTTTCAATCTACAAATGACCTAAACCCTAAACCAAAATCGGTCACACCGATTCTTCCTACCCGGCGCCACCGATTTCAAAAGTCATAGTCACTGCCACAAACCCTAGGCAAATCGGTCCTACCGATAGGGATCTCGGTCTCACCGAGATGGGATTGTAATCTCTCTGTTTCCCTTCATAACGTTTCGGTCTAACCGAAGTGAGCGATCGGTCCCACCGAGATTGCAATGTAAACTCTCTGTTTCCCTTTTGTAACATTTCGGTCTCACCGAAAAGAGCAAATCGGTCCCACCGAGTTTACCTGACCAACTCTCTGGAAAGCTTATTACCAAAATCGGTCTCACCTAGTTTGTGTAATCGGTCTCACCGAGATTACATTATGCCCTAACCCTAACCGAATCGGTCTCACCGAGTTGCATGTCAGTCCCATCGAAAATCACTAACGGTCACTAGGTTTACTAAATCGGTCCGACCGAGTCTGTTGAATCGATCCCACCGAGTTTGGTAAATTGTGTGTAAAGGTTAGATTTTGTGTGGAGGCTATATATTCCCCTCCACCTCCTCTTCATTCGTGGAGAGAGCCATCAGACTGAACCTACACTTCCAACTTACCATTTCTGAGAAAGAACTACCTACTCATGTGTTGAGGCCAAGATATTCCATTCCTACCATATGAATCTTGATCTCTAGCCTTCCCCAAGTTGCTTTCCACTCAAACCCTCTTTCCACCAGATCCAAGTCCTATGAGAGAGAGTTGAGTGTTGGGGAGACTATCATTTGAAGCACAAGAGCAAGGAGTTCATCATCAACGCACCATTTGATACTTCTTGGAGAATGGTGTCTCCTAGATTGGCTAGGTGTCACTTGGGAGCCTCCGACAAGATTGTGGAGTTGAACCAAGGAGTTTGTAAGGGCAAGGAGATCGCCTACTTCGTGAAGATCTACCGCTAGCGAGGCAAGTCCTTCGTGGGCGACGGCAATGGTGGGATAGACAAGGTTGCTTCTTCCTGACCCTTCGTGGGTGGAGCCCTCCTCGGACTCAGCAAGAACTGCTACCCTTCGTGGGTTGAAGTCTCCATCAACATGGATGTACGATAGCACCACCTATCGGAACCACGCCAAAAACATCCGTGTCTCCAATTGCGTTTGAATCCTCCAAACCCTACCCTTTACTTTCTTGCAAGTTGCATGCTTTAATTTCCGCTGCCCATATACTCTTTGCATACTTGCTTGATTTGTGTGATGATTGCTTGACTTGTCCTAAGATAGCTAAAATCTGCCAAACTCTAAAATTGGGAAAAGGTTAAGTTTTTAATTGGTCAAGTATTCTAATCACCCCCTCTCTAGACATACTTCAAGGTCCTACAAACCGTCCTATCTATAAGGAACAGGCAGATGGCCTTCGTCTACCTCCCGCCAGTCACTGTTGACGATCTTTCTCGAACCGCCAGCGACCACCGGCCCAGACCCCTGCCTCCGCCGCCCCGCCCTCCCATCGACCTCACACCTCCATCGTGCTTGGCAGCGCCCCCAGGCCATACCTTTAATCCCGGCCGACCTCCAGATCGAGCGCCAGTAGCTCTAGGCCGCACACGCCCCTAAGATAAACACAAAGGCACTGCTTCCCCGGCGTAATAGGCGTACTAGCGCCTGTTACGCCGGGGAATGCTTCCGTTAATTGGGAATCAACTGGCCAGAAATTGAAATTCAGAGGGGCGACGGACCTCTAGCTAAGGTGAAATAGTATATGAGGAGAAACCTTGTGCATCGCGAGTTACTAGGAACATCTAGTATCAAGAAGAAGCGGTCAACTAGTGTCTTCTGTGGGATGAATACCGTGCAAGAAGAGACGTAAGATTTGCACGAATAAGGGAAGAGGAGTACCTTTTTCGGTTGCCGGTGTGGTCACCTCCACATGTCGCGCCAATTTTCTTCTTTTTACCGGGGAAACCGATGTTCTCTCCACATGTCGGGTCGATTTTCTTCTTTTTACCGGGGAAACCGATGTTCTGGAGGGTGCAGGCTTGGACGAACCCACGGCCAAATTGTTGACTATGTTGCCGTGGCCGTATGTCGGCGGAGGGGAAGCAGATCCGAGGCGGTGAAGGACGGCGTAGCCGGAACAACTCCGGTGCGGTGGAAGGTGGCGAAGTTGGAGCGGCAGCGGTGAGGCTCAGGACGGCATGGTTGAACTGGCTCGGGTAGGGACGGCTCGGCCTCGGTTTCAACTACTAGCCGTGGGGGGCGTTGTGGTTGAGGTTGCGGTGGATGACGACGTCGGGGTATCGGCTCCGGTGTGATGGAGTAGGGCGGCGGTTGATGGGTGGGATGGGGTGGCGGACGGAGGACGCCGGGGTTTCGCGGCTGGTGGAGAGGTAGTTTTGGCGCCCACAGAGTACGAATGGGGAATAGGACGGGTGGGCGGGGGGGGGGGAACCATGTTTCCGTCTGGGACGCGCTTGTTTTTGGCTTTTTTGAACAAAAGATGGGACGCGCTTGTTTTATAATTTGGGGAAAGTACAAACTTTGCCTCCCTCTTAAATTCGGACCCATCATGGTCGGGGTAGGATGGTAATCCCAGGTGTCCCAAATAGTGGGCGGGAGTGATTTCGGCCGCGCGCATGCGTGCTTAGGCGGCCATTGTGTATGAATGTTTTTCGGATGCGGTTGCGTGGTGTCTAGATGAAGCTACAAACCTACCCCGGTTTAGACCTTTGGACATCGGGCCGGTAGGTTTCACGGGTCGGAGTTATTAGAAAAGTAATTTCCTTGTACTACCAAACATTGGTCTCACGCGGTTTCAAGTAGTAGAGGCTCTTTTGGCGCTTCGCTCAAATTTTGAAACACAAGCATTCACGCTTAGAGTACTCTTGAACTATGAGGATTGACCTAAATATACAACGTTATATTTGACCTTGTATGTTTGAAAACCTCATTAAATTATCCGCTTCTTTTTGAAATTTTGACACTTGAAAATCCTATAACTACGATTATTTTGGAATGGAGGAGCTAAATTTGAATCTATTTTGTACACGACTACATATGCTATTATGTACAAAATCAGAGCAAAGATTGGTGCCCCCATAATTTAGGTATGGTTTACAAATGCCATGATATCAAATTCAAATAATTGAATGTACTTCATGTTGAATTCGATTTTATAAAACCACCTTAAGTTGAATTCAAATGTATGCTAGTTCATAGGTAGTAGCTATTTATAATGTCCATTGTGTAACTTTTGTATGTATAATGTGGTTTACACACAAAACATGAACTATACTCACGCTTATATTCGATTGCTAAAGCGATGCATTGTCTGGAGTTCAAAATACTAACTATGTGGATCAATTGTGTCGAATAATAACATAGACATGCTCAAATTCGATAGAATCAAGATGTCTGGTGGATCAACGACCGCTCCTTACGCGAATTGCAAATATCATGATCCCATCCTAATATTTGGATACAATTTATATCTTTAATCAATGTGTAGAGCAGTCTTTTACGTGTAGTTTCACTCTCCATCTGTGGTCTCTCACACATGCTCACACACTCTCTCCCGAGGTGTCTTTCTCGCACACATGCTCTAGATATAACCCTCCCTCCCTCTCGTAACCATTTACAACTGTTTTCACTAACCTTTATCACAAGCACTCTTCCTCTCGCAAACATACACACACACAACCATCATCGACCCTTTCTATATACATGGACCTGCCTACGTGTCTCATGTATGCACATTATCTTTACGCTGTCTCTCACGCATTGTCTCACACCTCTCTTCCTAATCGATTTAGTATGATTCTAGCAGAGCATTCTGTAGGATGCCCCTTAAAGTTAGGTTGGATGAATAGTAATATCAGAGATAAAGGGGTTACCTTAGTCCGAGAACCTAGGGTTACAAATCCTAGCCGGCTTTGTTAGTGGACACAAAGTCCTTCACAATTCTGCTATCTTTGTCTTGTACGACTAGTCATCCATGGGTCTTCCTAAATGCGTCACGGGACGACCAATGTGGCGCAGGACGGAACCGAACGAAGGGCCTCACCTCGACCCACCGGACCTCACGCGGTGACAAACCCTCTGCCCCCACGTCTCATTATCTTCTCACACCCACACATACCAACACAAACACCACACACATAGAAAATTTCTCCTGGTGCCTCTATTCCCTCCCCCCTTGCATATACACACTCAAGGGAATGGAATCTCTTGTCGTGACGTCATATTCGTCTCTATCTCTCTAGACCACTCTCATTTCTCGTGCTATCTCTCCCACGCCTCCCCCGTCGGCCCCTCTATCCATGCCTCTCTTTAATACGTAATACACACACATACCTCTCTAGGCCCTGCCAAATGCATCAACTACACATTCACACATGTTACATCACGTACCCCATTGATCTAAAAATCCCCCTCTTCACGTTTTTTTCGCATACAACATTCCTTTTGAATAAAGTGTGGCCAAAAAATTATTTTAGAGTTTCTACATATATACAACATTACAAAGTTATATGGAGGAGTACTGACGCTAATTTGCATTGCATGGTGCCCACAATGATATTTATTCCAAGACCGTGAATTTGTATATTTTTATACTATATACAAAGTTAGTCATAATAAAGAGAAATGAAGAGCATCTCTCTCTCCATCGTGATACCCCTCAGATGCCCCTTTCACGTATGCACACAAAACTATCTCCGTGTCCTCTAAAAGTAAGCCCCGAAAAATTCACGCATGTTTCATCTTTCTCTCGCGAAATATGCAATGGCGATCATTGTATTTGAAGCGAAAGCACGATACGTACATTGGACTTCAGAATCCACTCATTACGGTCACCATTTACGTTTAGTGGTTATTATACAGTCACAGGCTCACCGTACAATTCTGTATTTGCTCATGACATGACTAGTTGACCAGTTAAACGCTCCACGTGACACCTCTAGTGTTGCATCACATTATCTCACTACCATCGTGCCCACCTGTCGACTTGTATCTACTCTACATCTACACTCTTATCTCTACTCTT
Organism: Aegilops longissima; assembly: GCA_021605205.1. NCBI lineage: Eukaryota > Viridiplantae > Streptophyta > Magnoliopsida > Poales > Poaceae > Aegilops > Aegilops longissima. The sequence continues at coordinate 291,553,001 of CM038676.1, forward strand.
ATAAAAGACAAAGTTGGTGATGATGGTGTGCCTGCCATCCTGCAATATAGGCCGTCCAATTTATATCTGACGGATAGGAAGGAAACTATGGCAATTTTGCAAAAAGATACCCACACCCCTCTCCACATTTGCAAATAAGGCCTTCCCTCGTTCATCCTTTTCTCTCACCAGATAAACTAATAATACAAATGCATCTTGATGTTCCGTGCAATGGTCGGGTATCTTGCTAGTAAATACATAAAATACACTCTTATAAAAAACAGAGTTGGTGATGATGGTGTGCCTGCCATCCTGCAATATAGGCCGTCCGATTTATATTTTATATCCAACGGATAGGAAAAAACTATGGCAATTTTGCAAAAAGGTACCCACACACCTCTCCACATTTGCAAATAAGGCCTTCCCTCATTCATCCTTTTCTCTCACAAGATAAACAAGTCATATAAATGCTTCTTGATGTTACGTGCAACGCACGGGCATCTTGCTAGTAAGAATGAAAACAAACAACAAAAACATATTTGGACGGTGGTTCGAAGTCATGACCGTGGGCACAGTGGACAAGGTGGCCTTGTATTGGTATGCTGAGCCATCTGTTTTAACACACATGAGCTGGTGTGGTGATTATACACACACGCACGCATGCACACGAACTGCATCCACGCAACACTCACACAAACACATGCACCCACGCACGCACGCAACACTCACACATACACACGCAGCCATGCACGCACGCAACACTCACACGCACACACGCAACACTCACACGCACACACGCACGCATGCATGCACACACCAGTACACCACACGACCAACACACACTCTCACGCTCAAGTGCTCAACCTACACGTGCATGCGCACACATCAGCCCTCGATGCATACATACACAACCAGGTGATTCCTGCACGGGTTGGAGCCTTGTCGCGCTGCGTAGAATTTGTGTTTATCCGACCTTTTGCCTATGCAAACCGACAGTGGGACCCACAAGGAACATGGTCAATTTAACTAGTCAACATGGCGCCACGCAGACTATTTGGCCGGTCAACAGAGTGCAATCCGATGTTGAACTGTGAGCAAGTGACCGATAATCACCGCAAAACGATATAGTGACCGTAATAAGCTTATTCTGAAGTTCGTGACCGATACGCTTTTCTCTCTGTAGGCCCTCCAAAACTACATCTCTACACGCTCGCATGTTACATCTAACAACTATGCAATACAGCACTACTACTACAGTCTAACACAATAAATCATATGTGTTTTTTGTTTTACTAGATATCATATTGTTACTTATAATTATTCAGTTTATGACATTGAAATTGCCTTTTGAAATATATGGCCAAGATTATCTACAACGCGGAAAAATCCCGCCCTTTCCTGCTTAATCGGGTTTGTATCGATGGATCGCGCGAAACAACAAAACTATAGTACTATACAAGACAAGTGACAGTTCATCGGGCCGTCAGGTCGCCTACTCCTCCGTCAGAAGAGTGGAGCGCCGCTTTCATAAATCTTCTAGTCCCTTTCGCCAACATGTGGGACATCAAGCTACCGGGTCCACGTGCATACCGAATACAGGCAGAGCAGCCGGGTGAAGCACCTAGTCATGGCGCCGGCGTAGTAATGAGCAATGAGGCGCCAAATCATAAAGCTGCACCTTTCCGCAGTTAAGTTGAGGGACGGCAACCATCATTTCACTCGCTGTCAATCCGCTTCTCCTCATCTTCTTCAACTTAACCACGTGTTGCTTCGCGTTGTTCTGCCTCATGTGGGATGCGGATCGGCTTGGTAAAGCACCGACACGGGATCGCATGTTAGCAAACCGCCAGACAACGCCCACCAAAATAAGAAGCCTAATCCTAGACTTACAAAGGGCTACGAAGTTGCTACGTATACTTTCCATCTAATCTATATATGCCCCCTGATTTTCGTGTGGGGTGGGCCTAATCTTCTCCTTTAATCCAATCAAATAGTCCCACATCACATCAGTTCGTAACTTTACGTAAACCATTACGTGGATGTAGCATTGCTCAAATAAGAAACCTTCCCCGCCATCCGCGCGGCAAAATCACCTCCTTTTTACTAATCTTGATTCTATAATTTTTTAGATCAATATAATTGAGATTTGTATAGATAGCACACAGGAGCAAAACTAAGTGGTACGGTTAAGGGCATCCACAATGTGTAGCCAAATGTGAAAATAGCTTTTGGCATCGTGGGAACCATTGTGGACGGTGTTGCCAAAGCCAAAAAGATGGAACCGAAGCTCCCTGATTGATTGATTGAAGGAATAGAAGAATGCAACGTCTCTCCTCTTTCTCCCATGCTTGGATGCATGTAGTATAGTATAGAGCACAGAGTCTACTCCCTTATACCTTCTATCACAAATCACAAAGCAGTGAGGCGCCAAATCACAAAAGCATGGACGAAGCAACCATCATTTCACTATTCGCTGACTCCGCTTCTCCATCGTCTTCTTCGAGAAGCCATCTCACCGCACTAGTACTCCTAGTAGTACTAGTAAAGGACTTCCTGGATGCAAATAAGGCGGTTGTCTCGGCTTGCAGGCGGCACTTGCGAACGACTTACCGTGGTCTCCCTCAATGGTGTTCTCCGTCGAACGCACTTCGCCAAACCACCAAAAAAAGATATCGTCGACGTCGCCGCAATAGGGAAGGAAGTCAAATGTAGTTACTACCTCCATTTTTTTGTACACAAGGCCAGTATATCAAAATTACAATTTGCAAAGGGCCACTAACACTAATCGAGGCAAAATTGATGGGTTTAGCAACCAAGAACATTAATATCCCCTGCATGCATGCGGAAGTGAGAAGGTTGGTTTGCATGGCGCTGCATTAGTCAAGCGATGAGGAGTGAGATGGTTAGCTCTTTGGTCTTTGGAGAAAAAATACGAATTAATTGATACGTGAAACGAGGATTTGTATCGATTAAATCCCGCCAAGGAAAACCCGCCTTTCTTTTTTAACACTAGTACTCCTAGTACGTGCACGCATTTATCCTGTTTGGGTCTAGGCCTTGCATTGCCAAACTTTGCCACACATTTTGCCAAGCTTGCCTTAAGTTTTCAAAATGAGAAGGAGGTACACTTACAGACGGCTGTCACGGTCGCACAAGCACCTCACACGGTCGCTCCTGCACGCCATGTAGCACCGCACCTCACACACGCCATGCACGCCGCAAACCCAACCAAGGGAACGCACCTCACGACACGTGTTGTCACATGTGAACAAACCAAACTCAGCCACCCTATCGCTGACACATAATTTTCGCTCATAGAGTATGTTTATCCAACCGCATGTTGGGAGTATCCGTCGACCCGCAAGCGGTGGTCTGCTGGGGAAGAAGAAGAGGTGAGGAAGAAGGAAAGAAGGGTTAGGGACGAGGATATTCATCCAACCGCCTGAAATGGTAGATCGGTCCAAGTCAGCGACTTGCATAACAAATATATGTTTTTACATAGCAAAAGATCCATGAAAACAACAACATAAAGAAAAACTATCACTACTCGCGGAAAGAGACAACCTCGTCATCTTTGGCTGCCGGCGCGAACCAGCCGTCGCTGCCGACATGTGTCTCCGCACCGTGGTTGTCCTCGGCCTCCAGCTACTCGTTCAAGCGGAGCGTGCGGGCGCTCTGCACGGACGAGAGCACAACCCAGTTCAAGTCGAGGACGTCCGGTTCCGCCTGCAGGAGGGCCTCGATGGCAGCGGCATCCGCGCGCTCCGCGTCAAGTCGAGCCTTCACCGCCGGTTCAAGTCCAGGACGTCCGATTCCGCCTGCAGGAGGGCGTCAATGAGAGCGGCATCCGCGTGCTCTGCGTCGAGTCGAGCCTCTGCCGCCCGGTTCAAGTCCAGGACATCCGGTTCCGCCTGCAGGAGGGCCTCGATGGCAGCGGCATCCGCGCGCTCCGCCTCAAGTTGAGCCTCCGCCGCCCGGTTCACATCCACGACATCCGGTTCCGCCTGTAGGAGAGCCTCGATGGCAGCGGCATGTGCGCGCTCCGCGTCGAGTTGAGCCTCTGCCTCCCGGTCCTCCTTTAGTATCGCCATGTTGAACCGCTGGTCCGCCTGCACCATGGGGGACTCGGAGCCGGCACGAAGTCGACGTCCATCGTCTCATACCCATCGGGGGCCTTCTGCGGCGCGACCTCCGCCATGAACATTGGATCGGCTTCCTCCTCCTCGTAGCTTGGCTCCAGAGAACTCGGGGATTGGCCCGCCGCAAAGCGAGCTTGGGAACGAAGGTCTGTGGCGCCGACCGCCGCCGCGATTTCTGCGCGGCGCTCCGGCGTCAACATCTTGTAGTAAGTGATCTTGCGGCGCACCATGGATTTCCGGCGAACTAGGGGACGCTTGATGCGGCTAGTGGATCAAAGGTGGGGAATGGGCTGAGATTTGGTGTGGTTTTAGGCGTGGCTGGCGAGGCGAGCAGCGAAGGTTCTTGTGTGAATAGTGGTTCCGTGACGACCGGTCAATCGGTTTTGACTGTACATCGCCTTGTCACGCTTATGCTGCAGCCCGCACGCTGGACCCTCCACGCCGCCACCGAATGGAACACGCTTGCCTTGCATTTTTGCTCGCTTGGGACCGCAGCTTGAGAGCAAACCGACGCCTCCTCCCTCCTCGCCTGCGTCATTTATTATACCACCACTCCCTCCATTTTATGCGGAGTAAATAAAAACAGAGGGAGTATACTATGGATGAGGATCCCCTGACGTGGCCGAACCCATTGAGTAACTGATATGCGGGGCCTAGCAAGCATGAGGTCTGCCAGTAAGTGACAGAAAGGGAGGGTAAGGCAGGGATACTGTAGCGACCTGACTCGGTAAGAGTCGAAGTCACTGTACTTACTGTGCTAGTCCCTGGATCGACTTGCTAGCACACACAGTACTCGATGAAATAACAGAAATAACACACATCTTTTTATTACATGGATAGTCCAGGAACCCCGTGATAAAGTCCATACCAAGTTTATCCCATTTCCAATCAGGTATCGGCAACGGCTGAAGTAAACCTGCTGGTTTCTGATGTTCTGCCTTTACTCTCTGACATACATCACATATTGCCACATACTCGGCAATTTCTCGCTTCATACCGGCCCACCAAAAACTTTCCTTCAAGTCCAAATACATCCTGGTGTTGCCTGGGTGTATCGAGTATGGTGAGTCATGAGCCTCCTGAAGAATCAACTTCCTGATCTCAGGATCATTGGGTACACAAATCCGTTGCTCAAACCATATGGTTCCATGTCCATCCTCACGGAATCCTTCTGCTTTCCCTTTGCCCATCATCTCCTTTATCTCAGCAATACCTTGGTCCAACTTCTGGGCTTCTCTGATTCTTCCCAACAAGGTGGATCTGCACTCGAAAAGGGCAACATAACCTCTTGGAACTATTTCCAACTCAAGGTCTCTAAGCTCATCACATAACTCCTGAGGTAAACCTCCTGCTGTAAAAGGGTATTAACATAACTCTTACGGCTCAAAGCATCCGCCACAACATTGGCTTTTCCCGGATGATAATGCGACTCATGTCATAATCCTTTATAAGTTCCAACCATCTTTTTGCCCGAGATTCAACTCCTTCGCGTGAAGATGTACTTCAAACTCTTGTGATCCGTAAACATCACAACGATTCCCAATAAGATAGTGTCTCCATGTCTTGAGTGCATGCACCACGGCTGCCAACTCCAAATCATGCGTGGCATAGTTCAACTCATGAGGTCGAAGCTGTCGTGAAGCATAAGCTACAACCTTTCCCTCTTGCATAAGAACACCTCCAAGTCACTGATGTGAAGCATCACAATACACATGAAAGTGCTTGTGTACATCAGGCAGGATTAGCACTGGGGCTGTAACCAAACGCTTCTTCAACTCTTGAAAGTTGGCTTCACACTCTTCAGTCCAAACAAACTTGGTGTCCTTCTTCAACAACGCTGTCATGGGCCTTGCAATCTTGGAGAAATTTTCAATAAATCTCCGGTAATATCCTGCAAGTCCAAGGAAACTGCGAATCTCACCAACTGTGGTGGGTGCATTCCATTCTGTGATTGACTCTACCTTGGTAGGGTCCACTGCAATCCCTTCACCTGACACAACATGTCCAAGGAATCCGACTTCCTTGAGCCAAAACTCACACTTGCTGAACTTGGCATAAAGTTGATATTCTCTGAGCTTCTCCAAAACCAAGCGCAGATGTTCAGCGTGTTCCTCCTCATTCTTGGAGAAAACCAGTATGTCATCAATGAATACCACAACGAACTTATCCAAGAACTCCATGAACACCTTGCTCATCATGCTCATAAAATAGGCAGGGGCATTAGTCAAACCAAAGGACATGACTGTATACTCATAAAGCCCATACCCTGTGGTAAAAGCTGTCTTGGGTATATCCTTCTCACGAATCTTCAATTGGTGATAACCCGATCGAAGATCGATCTTAGAGAAAACACTAGCTCCTTCTAGCTGGTCAAACAAGTCTTTGATCATCGGCAGGGGATACTTGTTCTTGATGGTCACCTCATTCAAAGAGCGGTAATCCACACACATCCTCAAGGTTCCATCCTTCTTCTCCACTAAGAGTACTGGGGCTCCCCAAGGTGATGAACTCGGGCGAATATACCCTTTCTCTAGCAACTCCTTAATCTGTTTCTTGACTTCCTCCAAATCATTAGCGGGCATCCGATACGGCCTCTTGGAAATAGGTCCTGCACTGCAGCAACTCAATCAAAACTCAATCTCCGATCCGCGGCATACCCAGAACTCCTCCAAAATACATCGGATAATCCTTCACCACTGTACTTCTTCCGGACAACTCCGTATGAGAGTTCACCGAGTCCTCTTACGCTTAAGTCCGGATACATACTTGATCCTCTTCTTCTCGGGTGGTGAGAAAATCGATCTACTAGCACAATCAATGTCTCCCTCATACTTGGACATCCAATCCATCCCTAGGATTACATCCAACCCTTGTGACTCTAGTATGATCATATCCGTGGGAAAAACATGTCGCCCTATGTTCAAAGGCAACTGGAAACATCCCTGACTAGCCATAGACTCGGCTCCTGGGGAACTCACTAGAATGGGTGACTTAAGAGCTATGGTAGGCAACTTATGTTTATCCATGAATCCCCTTGATATGAATGAATACGGTGCACCAGTGTCAAAAAGAATGAGTGCTGGAAATGAATTAACCAAGAACTTACCAATCACTACGTCAGGCTGCTCATAGATCTCCTCCACATTGACATGATTCACATGCCCTTAGTGAAAGGATTAGGCTTCTTGCCTCCAGAATTCCCATTGCCATTTCCATTTCCATTCTGCGCCTCAGGACACTCATTGGAGTAGTGCCCTGTCTTCTTGCATTTGAAGCAAGTGATGTGACTCAGATCTTTCTTCATTGGTGTAGAAGAGTTGAAATGCTGCTGATTGCCATTCCCTCCATTGCCATTGCCATTGCTATTGCCATGCTTGTGGCCATGGTGGTTGTGTCCATTTCCTCCATGCTGAATGTGGCCCCCATGGTTATGATGATTCCCTCCAAACTTGCTAGTGCATGATCCAGAACTTCCTTAGTACGGGCTGTAGCGGGGTTTCTGCTGAATTCCAGAGTTATACTTCCCGTGACCGTACTTCCTCTTACGATTCTCCATCTGCTGGTGCTTGCCTTCGAGAATGGTAGCCTTATCAACCAGCTCCTGATAGTTCGCAAAGGTCGCCACACCAATCGAACTCCCAACTCATTGTTCACCCTCCGTAAACTTCTCCCGCTTGATCGCATCGGTGGCCACGCCCTCTGGGCATAATCGCCAACTTATCGAACTCATCAACATATCGAGGTACTGTAAGGCCCTCCCCGGAGCAAGCTGCATGAACTTCTTCTTCTTCGCACTCATGGCTCCAGCTAAGACATGAGCAGTATGGAACGCCTCATTGAACCGAGTCCAAGTCACACTCTCCAAGGGGTATGTGGTGGTGTAGTTCTCCCACCAAGCAATGGTCGGGCCATCCAAATTGATGGGCGAGAAACTTCACCTTCTCAAAGATCATTGCATCCTCGCCGTGGCCAGCTCCCTTCCTATCTTGCGGCCAATCATCCTGAATGATCGGCTCCGTCTTCCGGAGAACACGGTGGGTTCAAATTTCGCAAAACAGTCATCGCCTTGTTGTTGTTGTTGTTGTTGTTGTTGTTGTTGTTGTTGTTGTTGTTGTTGTTGTTGTTGTTGTTGTTGTTGTTGTTGTTGTTGTTGTTGTTGTTGTTGTTGTTGTTGTTGTTGTTGTTGTTGTTGTTGTTGTTGTTGTTGTTGTTGTTGTTGTTGTTGTTGTTGTTGTTGTTGTTGTTGTTGTTGTTGTTGTTGTTGTTGTTGTTGTTGTTGTTGTTGTTGTTGTTGTTGTTGTTGTTGTTGTTGTTGTTGTTGTTGTTGTTGTTGTTGTTGTTGTTGTTGTTGTTGTTGTTGTTGTTGTTGTTGTTGTTGTTGTTGTTGTTGTTGTTGTTGTTGTTGTTGTTGTTGTTGTTGTTGTTGTTGTTGTTGTTGTTGTTGTTGTTGTTGTTGTTGTTGTTGTTGTTGTTGTTGTTGTTGTTGTTGTTGTTGTTGTTGTTGTTGTTGTTGTTGTTGTTGTTGTTGTTGTTGTTGTTGTTGTTGTTGTTGTTGTTGTTGTTGTTGTTGTTGTTGTTGTTGTTGTTGTTGTTGTTGTTGTTGTTGTTGTTGTTGTTGTTGTTGTTGTTGTTGTTGTTGTTGTTGTTGTTGTTGTTGTTGTTGTTGTTGTTGTTGTTGTTGTTGTTGTTGTTGTTGTTGTTGTTGTTGTTGTTGTTGTTGTTGTTGTTGTTGTTGTTGTTGTTGTTGTTGTTGTTGTTGTTGTTGTTGTTGTTGTTGTTGTTGTTGTTGTTGTTGTTGTTGTTGTTGTTGTTGTTGTTGTTGTTGTTGTTGTTGTTGTTGTTGTTGTTGTTGTTGTTGTTGTTGTTGTTGTTGTTGTTGTTGTTGTTGTTGTTGTTGTTGTTGTTGTTGTTGTTGTTGTTGTTCGTTCGGTTCGATTCGAATGAGCATCTGCATAAGAGCATTCTGCTGCTGGATCAATTGCGTGAGCTCCGGCGGAAAGTTGAATCCGGGGTCACGTCTTGGAGGCATCTGATGGGTTTAGAGTGGATGAGGAGTTAGAATAGAATAAGGCCTAGTGAGTAAAATCACACTACCCATATGCACATGATAGCAATAAAACTTCAAATCACTCCAATTCAATTTCAGTCAAAGAGGTTCACATGAACAATCAAACCTAAGGTAAGCCATGTCACAAGATTTGACAAGGTCTCACAAATGAAATAAAACTAATCAGATAACGAAATCGAATTTCTAACTCTCATGGTGGTATAAAATCTAACTCTCATCGGATGAAGACCAATCAACCATGTTGACATCAGTGTCCTTGCATCACCGTCTGCGGTCGCCATCTCCAAGCTCATCATCCCGGTCCATGTCCCGGCCGACGAATCTCCATAAGAGTGATCCTCCCGGATGTTTTCTCCTCATCCAGCCTTCTCCTCGGCCTCCTCAAGCTCAAGCTTCGTGTCGCCGATCTTCTCTGCGCAGGCGGCCCAGCTCTCCTCATGCTCGATGCGAAGGCCCCGAGTTCCTCCTTGAGCTCGGCCTTGCGAGTCATGAGGTTCTTGATGACGATCATGTTGTCGACAACTCCAGCTCCATCATACGAATGTGATCCTCCATGTCCCGGATATAGGATGCTATCGCCTCGCCCTCCGTGGTACGCACCACATCTCCATTCGCCACGGCGTCTGTGACATCACGAAGGAGGTCCGCTTGAGGTCCTCGTCATACTCCTCCCAAATGCGTCTGAGAGCAATGTGAGCAGCGATGCCCCTGCCCAAGCCCCATGTTGCAGTATCCATATGGAAATCAACGGGCTCGGTGTGGTTTCCGAGGATGCGTCCGGGGATATGGGCACCGATCCTCCAGCCTGTCTCCTCGGGCAGGGTGGTGGTGAAGGTTCCAGTGAATGTGGGAAGCCCAATCTTCAGGTGCTTCACGATCTTCATCAGCTGCCGTCCAAAGGGCATGGTCTCATCGGGCTGCTCAAACTCGACAATGGCGGACGACATCTACATTTTGAAAGATGGAAGAAATTACTAATGAAGCAGAGAAGGTACGAGACCAAAGGATATATAGGGAAAGTGAGAAAAAAATATAGCTTTTTATCCTATGGCTTTTCCATTTTCTAGGGTCGCCCCTACAACCAACGTGGTGCTCGATAGCATCTTGAAGCGACCGACTCGGTAAGAGTCGAAGTCTCTGTGCTTACCATGCTAGTCCTTGGATCGACTTGCTAGCACACACAATACTCGATGAAATAACAGAAATAACACACATCTCTTTATTACATCGATAGTCCAGGAGCAATACATTTATTACAAAATAGGGCATAGAGCCAATAAACAAATACTGCGGAAGCAAAGTAGTAAATGAGTCCAACTCCACGAGCAAGGTTGAGTGTAGAACATCGACCTATCGCACCTTAATCCTCGTCGGATATATCTACAACGTGATAAGTTGCAGCCATATAGGTCAGTTCATTGAATCTACTGGCAAGTCACATCATAAGTGTAAAGAACCTACTTTTACATGCAATTTGGCTGGTGGAAAGCTCTAAGTTTAGTTTTTGCATAAAGCTAGTTTTTCCCTATTAGAAAAGATGTTATTCTACTACTACACATTTGCATAGGATGAGTTGGCAAAGCCAACTCCATCCATTCCCAAGTTTCATTTAAAACCCAACTGTTTAATTAAAGGTGAGGAGATCTCCCGGCATTTCCACTACTAGATGCTCAAGATGTCCGTAATCGGGGACACAGCTAATCGATTAGGTTGACACTCTGCAGAGATTGCACACTTTTCCCCACAAGACTTGACCACCTCCAGTATCGGAAGATCGAGACATAGTCTTTCGAAAATGTTCCCCCTTAACCCACGGATAGGCCGGTACACCTACATCATTCTACATCTGCTAGCCCATCCCGGAAGGGGTCACACTAACTACTCAACTAAGACAGAGCCCATATTGGCTTGTGGTTGCACACGTAAGCTTCTAGACATGAGAATACGATTGATCTCTTTGAGCCTGAGCGGACGGTCCACTAGTGGTGCACCACCATGGATTTCCCATGTGTGCCCCACTATACTTCGCCACCATTCCAACAAGTTTCCGCCCAGGTAGTTCATTGATTATCTTAGGTCCTATTTACTACATTGTCACTCATACTTTACAATGATCACTCCCCAATCCACGTCTACTTAGCGTAGCAACATAATGTAAAACGATGGCGATAATGTTATAAGGTTCAGACCTACCTCAATGAACTACTGGGTGAAAAGCATAGTCATACGACATCAATTCTTACCATGCAGTCCTACCGCAAAGAACTAAGTGCATAATAAAAACATAGGGAATGAAAGATGATCAAGATGCCACTTGCCTTGGTACTGCTGGTTGAATTCTAAAGACTGATAATATTCTGCTTCGCACTCCGGGCAATCTATCGCAAAGAGGATAAACAAACATAAGCAAATATTTCAAAGAAACAAGAAGAAACATGCAAAGCAAAGAGTCTCGGAAAAACCAAATGAACAAACATCACAATTAACTGGCATGAAAATATTCTAGGTGCAAAATAACATAGGCACATGGTTCAAGAAGTGATGTGAACTATAGTGCATACTATGCATACTAGTAAAAATATTAATAAGCATATTCTAGTATGTGAAAATTATTGTGACAAAGGTCTAGGTGAAAGGGTTTGGATATGGTGACAAAGTGCAAAAAGAATCAACTTAATCGGAGCTACGGTTTGAGAGATATGGCCATTTGAAGTTCGAATTCGAATATGAATAAATTCAAATTTGAATCTGACCAAAGTTTGCAAAAAGGATACCACTGGATAGATCTAAACAATACGAAGAATTTGCCGCTGGTTTCATCGAGTTTGGATCTACGGTTAAAAAGTTGTGGCTACGCGAAGTTCAGGGAACAATCTGCTAATTCCAGGGACTAAATAGAGAAGAAAACTATCGCAACCAAGTCCCTGGCCATGTGGCGGCTCCTGGCTGGCCGAGCAGCGTCCGCTGCGGAGGCTATACGGCGAACGGCCGCTAAATAAGAAAAACAGTGGCGGCGGCTAACTAAAGAAAAAAAAACCGATGCTCGGTTTAAATAAACCGCACGGTATAAGGGAACCGCGGTTAACAGCGTACCTCTTTGCAAAAAAATGAACCTAATCTAATCTTGGCCATCCATGGTTGATCGAACGGGCGAGGGTGGGGTGGTGGCTCATAGTGGGCTGGAGGTGGCCGGCGACGAGGGAAGACGACGGCGCGGCGTCGGTGACGATGGGGGCGGCGGCTACGGCGGATCCCGGCGTCAGTGAAGAAGACGGGGAGGTGCGGCGCATCGAGGGCGTCGTGAAGGTGGTGGCGGCGTGCGTCGGCGGCGTCCAGATGGGGCGGGGCAAGGACGGCGGCCTTTGATGCTCCGGCGGCTCCGGCGTTGACGGTGCGGTGGCTCCGACGGGACCTAGGGGCAAAAATCGTGTCAAAAGGATGCGCCTCGGTGGGCTAAGAAAATTTACAGGAAAGGGGATGGTCGGAGTGGTTTACGGGCGACGAAATGCTCCGGCGAGTTGCGCGGCTCCGGTGAGATGCGAATGGGCAGCGCGGCGGCTATGAGCGGCGTGGGAAGAAGCAAGATGGCAAGGATGGAAGAGGGGGTTCGGGGGTATTTATAGGCGAGGCCAGAGGGCACGGGAGCTGCGAATAAGCTGTATCCGAGCGCGAGGCAGCCGGCGGTTGCGGGCGGCGAGGCGCGGATGTTTATCCCGCGCGGTGCGGGAGGTTGGGGACGGCCTGACGAGCGGGGCCCGCCTGGCAGCGGCAGCGAGAGGAGGCGAGCGAGGGGTGAGATCGGGCGAGCGACCGGTGTCGGAGGGTTTCGGGCGCTGGGTGTCGTGTTTCTAAGTCTGACAGTAGAATGGGGGGTAGGTATGGAGAGGCAAGATCCTAGCTATGGAGTAGTTTTATACGCAAGATGTTTATGAGTTCAGGCCCTCCTCGGAGGAAGTAATAGCCCTACATCTCGGAGCCTGGAGGCGGTCGACTGTATTATGAGCGTATGAGTTACAGGGGTGCGAACCCTTTACACTGAGGAGGGGGTGGCTTATATTGAGTTCTTCGCACCCTCCAAATTTCGCTATGTAGGGATTAAGGTACATTAAGATAGGGAGTTATCGTAACGCCCCACATAAAGTGCTATGATGACCATAAAGCCACTTAATGACCGACCGCTTATGCAGATCGATCAGAGACTCCCGGCGGTCGAAAGTGGTTGGCTTCATGGTCGAGTGTCTTCGTGTTCGTCGAGTGGAATCCTTCCGTGTCGATCGAAAGGTGTTTTCTTCAAGAGATGTCCTTGGGGAGGGTATCTTGACAGGTCCATGACCCTACCCTAGGTACATGGCTTCATTAGTAGCCCCGAATGGATCGAGGTTTGAGGGGAAGGAGTTGAGAACTCTTCCCACCCACTTTTCGTGTGATGAGCACGCCATGTTCGGATCAATGAGCTTAGGTGACGGCTTCAACTTCTTTTTCGTTGCCGTGATCCATTCTTTGTATCCGCCGAGTGTGTTTTTCATGCTTGAGATCTCCGAATGATGTGACGGAGGAAATCTTCGTCTGACGATTTGCTCTGCGGGCGCTGGATTTGGCGGATTCAATTTCGGAAGTGAGCGGGCGAAGGAGGCTGCAGAATCGGACGGATAAGGCAGGACGCCGATCTTCGCGCCACCTTTTTTCGCCATGAATCGCGCGGCGATCGCTATGGATTTGATAGGATTGCCCGGCCTACCAACCACCACTCGAAGCAACCTCATATAAGGCCCTGGACGGGTTTTTTTAACAAAGGCGTTCTCTTTCCTCCTCCCTTCCCAGATTCATCCGCCGCGTGGCGATTCCACCTCGTTGTTGCTGTTCTCAGCGCTGCTTGGCGACAATGGTGAAGGAGAAGACGGCGGCTTTGGAACGGGCGAAGAAGGCGACGGCGAAGGCGAAGGAAGAGCGACCACCGGGCGGATCTTCGCCGAGGGCCGGCTTGCCGCAGGCTGGATCCAGTATGCATCGGATACGCCGACGATCAGCCGTAAGGATCTCAACGACATGGCCAATGAGGGACGGATCCCCATGGATCAGCGCTGCTCCCGGGAAGGAGGGAGCCACAACCTCCGGAGGGTGAGTGTGTTCTCTTGGCCACTCATGTCGACCGCTGGTTTTCTCTCCGCCTCACCCTTTCTTTCGTGGATTTGAACTTTTTGAGGCACAACTTCACCACTTCACTCCCAACTCCATCGTATCTCGCTGCTTTTCGTGTCTTTGTGCGAATTTCTGGGTTGCCGGCCTCATTGGGGTCTTTTTCAAGCACATTTTCACTTGTCGCCCGAGACGGTAAAAGGCCAATCCGAGTGATGAGAGAACTCAAGTGATTCAGATGTGTGGGTTCTTGGGGTTCAAATGAGAGTAAAAGTTCTTTTCCGCCATGATCTTACCCGAGTCAGTCCGTGGATGGCAGTGACTTGGTTCTACTACAAGGACCAGCCAACGCCAGGCAGTCCGATCGGACTCCCTCGCTTTTTCCGTGTCGATTGACTTTTGTCTTGTTTGTCGCCTTCCGTGCCACCATCGAGATGTACTCGATGTCCAACGGGCGCAAGAACCACCGAGGAGGAGGAAGGAGCGGAGGTGAAAGCCAGGAGGAATGGCAATCTGATGGTGCGGAGGACGAAGACGACGACAGCTCCGGCGAAGAGGAGGAGGAGGAAGAGGAGGAAGAAGTCGACCCTCCTCGCATGGAAAGGCGATCCAAGCTCACACATGACTCCGCGTTCGAGCGTGGCAAGGCTATCACGCCTGTCGGGCAGTCGACGAAACACCCTCGGACGACGTCTCCGGCGCCAACTGAAAGAGCGCCAAAGCAACCCCGAGCGACGCCATCAAAGCCGACGAAGGCTTTGCCCAAGATGAGGATGGTCATTCCCACCATTTCCGGGTACAACAGAACTTGTGTTTTCTTGTTTGGCACGGACATACTTTTGGTCGACTAGTTGACTGATCAACTAATTTCTAAAACTTGCAGCGCTGCTACTTCCGAGACCTCAGCCAGGAATGAAGACCAGGAGATGGAAGATGCTGCCACCTCTAACCTTGGTATGATCTCTGTAGTTTCGCTTTTGGTCGATTGGATTTCCGTTTTTAACTTTGAATCTTTCTTGTAGCCCCTCCTCATGTCATTGATCTCCCGATGATGATTTATGAGGCGCCGCTGAGGCGGAGGAGGAATAAAAGGCGCTCACGGCAAGACCGCTTCAGTTGTATCGCTCGAGACGCTGGTTCATGAGGGTGGCAACATCACTGGACTTCGTGTCTTTCGCCGTGTCACCGACGAGTATCCGCCTTCATCGCCGATCGCTGATCCGCCTCCTTTTCACCACACACCACGCCCCAGAGGACCAAGTGGTGCTGCTAAGGAAGCTATACGCCAAAGGGGATCATGATGGAGCAAGTGAAGGTGTTCGGAGGCCAGCCAGCGGCCTATGATGCCACTCAGCTCTTCGAGCAATGTCCAGTTAGTTGATCACCGCTTGTTCTCATAGGATATGCTACCTCAAAACTCTTCTTTCAAGATCTTCAGATTCAGACACCCACCGGGTGTGTCGATTGAATTTTTGGATTGGTGGGGCACGCTGAGTGCACCCATCGGTGTAGTCCCCGAGACTATGGTGGATCACGGGCACGATCGTAGTCTTTATACTTTGAATTTCTTTGCTAACTTCTTCACTCGGTCCGGTCGGACCATGTCGAATGGAATCTTGAAACCGTTGGGGGCACACTGAGTGCACCCACTGGGTGTAGTCCCCGAGACTATGGTGGACTGTCGCGCAATGGCCGTAGTCTGAAGAACTCTTTTTTTGATGATACCGAGGCTGAGTGCTGACAGTTAGCTATGGTTTGGGATCATAACCTTTTTGTCTCTTTCAGTCGACTGATTGAACCGAGTCGGTAGGACCAGTGGGGGCATGCTAAGTGCACCCACTGGGTGTAGTCCCCGAGACTACTGTGGAATATTTTGATTCGGCTGGAGTCTTAGAAACGCAACAATTTTTCTTAGTCACTCGGAAGTAACCTATCTTTGATGTCTGTCGATTGATTCTTCACAGAAATCATGCGAGCTTGTGGCTCGCTATACTGAATTGGAAAACAAACAGATCCAGCTCAACCTTGACTTGAAGCTTCCTCAGAGAACTTGCGTATACAGAGACGAAGCAAAAGGTATGGCTAGTGAGAACTTGACGACTGTCTTTGTCTTTCTCGCCTTCCTAATTCTGATCTCACCGCTATTTTGCGTACAAAATGGAGGAGGCTCAATAAGAAGGATCATGACCTTGCCGAGAAGCAAAGCGGCTTTGGACAAAACAAAGCTCGCAGAAGAAAAACTGGCTTCAGTCGGTAAACTTGAAGAAGAGAACGCCAATCTGAAAGCTGCTCTCACGCAGCCAACAAGGAGGTTAGCCGACTGAAGAATGACAAGATGGCTCTGAGTGACAAGGTCATGCGAATCAAGGGAAGAGGAACAATCTGGAGGTTTATCTGGGAGGGCTCGCCAAGAAGTTATTCCTCATGCTTGAAGGTAATTCCTCTTATCCGACTGACTTGTTATCACCAACTCATCATAAAACCATTAGCTTGAACTCGAGTTGCGTTTACAGAATTCTGTCAGAACTTCGAGGAGGAGACTAGTCGAGTGGAGACCAGCCTAGACCCCATTAACTCTCCCGTGAAGGATGAAGCCGCTATGAATGTGCTCCGAATGGAGTCTCGTGTTGCTGCTGTGTTGGACTACCTCGCTCGACTGAAGGTTGCGGTGTCGCGGATCGACTCGACACTCTGGCCAGGCGAGACACTTCAAAATGACCTCGAGTCTTTAATGACTCGACTGAATGACGTTCCAAGCCGAGTGCAGGAATGGAAAACGTCTTCTGCTAGATGTGGTGCCGATGTTGCTCTGACCCTGGTCCGCGTTCACTGCAAGGAGGCGCGAGAGGAAAAGTTGGCGTCCATCAAAGTTGCCAATACCAAGAAGTATGACTTCCGATCTTTCATGGAGACTTTCAATGGTGCTGCACCCGGATCGCTGACGGGATCGACCTGGACCAGTTTGTCGCGCCTTCCAGTCCTCCACATGAGGAGTAAAAAACTTCTATTCGTCTTAAATTTGCCTCGGAATGCCGAGTGGTCTTGTAACCGATAAACTTTAACAGGCTTGATGCCTGGGTACTTCTGAATCCGTAGGATGTTATCCGAACTTGGCTTATCGTCGAATATGCTTTCATTTGCCTTCGAGCGTTTGTTCTTCACTCGGAATATATTTCAGTGCTTGAGATGCAACTCTGAGGTGAAAAATTCAGTCGACCTACACTTCATTGTTCTTGCAGGTAGGGATGGAGCATGGATTGTACTTGTGGCGCAGCTCCGAAGGAGAAGGTAACATTCGACTTGCACCTCGTCGTCCTCGCGGATCGGGATGGAGCGCACGTTGTACTTGTGGCGCAGCTCCGAAGGAGAAGGTAACAGTCGACCTGCACCTCGTCAGTCTCTTATGGATTGGAATGGATTTCAGATTTAGGCGTAGCATCGGACTGCAGCTAAGCCTCCGAGTGTGAGGGTTGCTCTCCACTTGGTAGGATTTTCAGATACTTAGGCGAGTACTGGACTGCAGCTAAGCCCCCGAGTGGGAGGTTTGCTCTCCACTCGGTAGGATTTTCAGATACTTAGGCGAGTACTGGACTGCAGCTAAGCCCCCAAGTGAGAGGTTCGCTCTTCACTCGGTAGGATTTTTCAAACATAGGCGAGTACTTGACTGCTACTAAGCCTCCGAGTGGGAGGATTTTTTGTGCCGTAGCTTTGAAGGGGAAGGCAACAGTCGACCTGTACCTCGTCGTCCTTGCAAAGCGCACATTGTATTAAATACTTAGGCGAGTACTTGGACTGCAGCTAAGCCCCTGAGTGGGAGGCTGGCTCACCACTCGGTAGGATTTTAAACACTTAGGCGAAACGGATTCGCAGCTAAGCCCCCGAGTGGGAGGCTGGCTCACCACTCGGCAGGGATTTTTTCTACAAACTTAGGCGAAACGGGTTCGCAGCTAAGCCACCCACTGGGGGGAAATTTCTCATGTAAACAAATAGTTAATAACAATCACTAGGAAAATTATAACATTCTTGTCTTTGATAAACAAACTACAGAGGTACTTTTATTACATCTCACCCGAGTGAGTACTTAAGTATAAAAGGGGCGGAGCAGCTCCGCATTCCAAGCTTGAGGCTCATCAATCTGGCGATCTATGGAGAACTCTGGTGACGATGAAGGGACCTTCCCAAGTGGGAGCGAGCTTGTGTGGTCTCTGTTGATCCACTCGGAGGACCAAGTCTCCTTCTTGGAAGGTTCGACTCTTCACATTTCTAGCATGGAGTCGACGCAAGTCCTGCTGATAGATTGTCGAGCGGATCAGGGCCATCTCTCTCTCCTCTTCTAGGAGGTCGACTGCATCTTGCCGGGCTTGCTCCGCTTCATCTTGAGAGTAGAGTTCGACTCGAGGTGCATTGTGAAGCAAGCCACTCGGCAGAACTGCTTCAGCTCCATAGACCAGAAAGAATGGAGTTCTCCCAGTCGACCGATTAGGAGTGGTCCTCAATCCCCAAAGAACTGACGGAAGTTCGTCGACCCACGCTCCTGCTGCATGCTTGAGATTGCGATCACCGGGTTTCAAATTCCTTTGAGAATTAGACCATTTGCTCGCTCGCTTGTCCATTCGACTAGGGGTGAGCAATCAAGCATAGTCGACTCAAGGTGCCTTGAGAGGCTAAAAGGCTTTGAATTTGTCGGAATCAAGTTTGACCCATTGTCGCTGAGGATGCTATGCGGAACTCCATATCTGAATATCAACTCTCCGATGAAACCGATAGCAAGGCACGACGAGATTCTTGATAGGCTTAGCTTCGATCCACTTAGTAAACTTGTCGACTACCACTAGCAAGTGAGTGAAGCCGCTCGCCAGCTTCTCGGGTCCAATCATATCCAATCCCCAAACAGCGAAGGGCCGACGAGTGGAATGGTCTTCAAGGCTGAGGCGGTTTGTGTGACATATTGAATAGAACCGACATCCTTCACACTTGTCGACTATTTCCTTTGCCATTTCATTTGCTTTTGTCCAAGAAAATCCTGCTCGGTATGCTTTAGCCAAAATGGTCCGAGAGGACGATGATGACCACAGTCCCCGAGTGGATATCATCAAGAATTATCCGACCTTCTTCCGGTGTTATGCACTTCGCCGACTCCAACAAGGCTTTCTCAGTATAACCGTCCCTTATCACAAGAAGGCCTTGGATCGCGGACGATCCGTCGAGCCTCTTCTTCGCTCTCCGGAGCTCTTTCCTTAGGATATACGCGATGTACGCCATCGTCCAATGGAGTGATGACCACGACTTCCATGACCAAGTCGACCACACCGGGACCTCAACTTCAGCCGGATCATGGCACTTTTTGGTGTGGGGCTTCTTCGTGAAAGGATCCTCTTGAATTGACGGTGTGGATGTGCTCCAAAACACATCACCGGGAATGGCTTCCTCTTGGACCCTATTTTCACCAAATCATCAGCAGCTTGATTTTTCAATCGGGTACATGATGAAGCTCTAACCCTCAAACTTCTTCTCTAGCTTCCTCATGCATTGCAATAACCACCATGGCTGGACTTCGACATCCCACTCCTTCATCACCGATTAACCACTAGATCTGAGTCACCATAAACCATGAGGCGATTTGACGCCGAGTGAAATGGCCATACGCAACCCATACAACAAAGTGCTTCAGATTCGCTTCATTGTTGGAAGAATCAAAGTGAATCGAGCACATATCCGAGCTTATCTCCTCGGGGAAACCAACACTACCCCAAAGACCGAACCATTCAGCATCTTGGAACCATCAAAGAACATGGTCCAAAGGTTCGAGTGAACTTGAGTCGGCAATTGCTGTTCAATCCACTCGGCGATGAAATCTGCTATCGCTTGGGACTTGATGGCTTTTGCCTCAAACTTGATATCAAGGGAAGGAGTTCAATCGCCCATTTCGCCACTCGACCGCTTGCATCTCTATTGTGCGTAATCTCGACAATGGGCGTCACGACGATCGTAATGGAATGGTCGAGAAGTAATGAGAAACCTTCTTCGTGGTCATATAAATCCCATAAACAAGCTTCGATAATGAGGATATCTTTGCTTTGATGGGGTCAATACTTCGTAAAGATAATATATCGGGCGCTGAACTTTGAAGGATTTTCCTTCTTCTTCCGCCGTCAGAAGTACTGCATTTGACGACTTGTCCTGTGGCTGCATGTAAAGCAGCAAAGGCTCTTTGCTGATTGGGGCGTAAAGCACCGGTTGGTGGAGAGCGAGCTTTAGCTCGCAAACGCTGCATCGCTTCAGAGTCCACTCAACTTGTCCGACTTCTTCATCACCGGTAAAGAGGCAATGCCTTTTCACCGAGATGAGATATGAATAGACTTAAAGCGGCCAAGCATCCAGTAAGCTTCTGGACATCGTGCACACGCACATGGCGTTTCATTCGGAGTATAGTGCCAACTTTTTCTGGGTTGGCGCCGATTCCTCGCTCGAAACGAAAACCGAGTAACTTTCGCCAGAACTCCGAATGTGCACTTTGATGGATTAAGCTTGATATCATACCTCCCGAGATTGGCAATGTTTCAGCAAGGTCACCAACAGGTCGGAACCTTTCCGTGACTTGACCACAATATCATCCATGTATGCTTCCACATTCCGACCGATTTGAGTGAGCAAACACTTCAATCATCCTCATGAACGTGGCTCCGCATTCTTGAGGCCTAATGGCATGGTGACATAATGTAAGCACCGAATGGAGTGATGAAAGATGTTTTGACTCGCCGGGTCCATACAGACGGATCTGATGGTAACCGAATAGGCGCCTAAGAAAGACAATCGCCACATCCCGCAATGAGTCGACTATTTGGTCGATGCGGGAGAGGAATGATCTTTCGGCAGGCCCGATTGATATGTTTGAAGTCGATGCACATGTGAAGTGACTTGTCCTTCTTAGGGACCATGACAACATTCGCGAGCCACTGGAGTGGTAAATCTCTCGGATAAACTCTGCTGCTAAGAGCCGAGCCACCTCGCTAATGGCCTTTCTCTTCTAGACGGCGGACCGTCAAGATGTTCTTTGACAGGTTTAACTTTTGGGTCGACTCAGAGACGATGCTCAGCCAGCCCCATGGAACACCCGCATGTCGCCAGGCTTCCATGCGAAGATGTCTCAGCCTCACGAAGGAACCGGATGAGCGCTTCTTCCTATTTGGAGTCGAGTGTTGTTGAGATGTGAGTCGGAGCAGCATTGGGATCACCGGGTGAATATGAATCGCTTCGCCTCACCGGACGATCAAATGCGACTCCATGGCGGGCTTCTTGGCTCGCAACAAATCACTCGGCCTGCAGTTTTCGGTACTCTTGCAGCTCTACCACCGCCATCCGAGCATCATCGATCTTAGAGCCTTCGAAAACACTCTTATTCTTTCTTCCGATTGCCGCGATGTGATCACACCTTTGGGGCCTGGCATCTTCAGTTTGAGGTATACATAACATGGTCGAGCCATGAAACATGCATACACCGCCTTCCTAGAATAGCGTGATAAGCGCCTGAAATCCACGACCTCAAGGTCAACTTTTCTCACGAAAATTCTTGTAATCACCAAAAACCACATCGAGAGCAATTTGGCCGAGTGACTCAGCCTTCTTTCCAAGAATGACTCCATGGAAGCTCATGTTGCTGGTGCTGAGTCTGGACATCGGAATGCCCATCCCTATCAATGTCTCGATACAAGATGTTCAAAGCCATCGCCACCATCCATCAAAACTTTAGTTAGTCGAGTGCCTTCGACGACTGGATTGACCACCAAATCTTGCCTCCCAGGGGTGGCTATGTGCGTCGGGTGATCAGACTGGTCGAACGTGATGGCGGTCTGTGACCATCTCAGATAACTGGGTGTCGCCAGAGCGACCATATTCACTTCTCGTTTGATAACTTTCAATCGACTTTTGCTTTCAACGTCAGCAAAAATCATCGGGGTGGAATTGATCTGGGGGTATCCACGGTCACTATCTTCCTTGTCCTCAACTTTGTCCGACTCCTTCTCCTTATCCTTGGGCTGCTTCCCTCGAACCGCTGAATCAAGAGCCGACAATCGTCGAAAGTGGTATGCTTTGGGTAAATGATTTTACCTCTTCATCTTTCTTCGTGTGAATGTGACATGGCAAGTCCAATACATCATTTCCATCTTGGTCTTTCACCTTCTTGGGGTTCCAATGTCCCTTGATTTCCCTTGAACTTTCCTCGAGTCACGCCAAGGCTTCTCCAGAGCAGCAGCTCGGCTTTCCGATCCGCTTCCGATCGAGTTCCTCCCTGTTTCATTAGCGGCTGACTTGTACTTGCCACTCCGGAGCCGATCCTCTTCTTCACAATTGGCGCATTTGGTGGCAATCTCTATCATTCGACTCGTGGTCATGTCTCCGGTCCGACCAATTTCAAACTTAACTCTCTGTTTTAACACCTTCCTTGAAGGCACAGACTCGATGATCGATACATTCTCTACCGTGATGCAATGTGATCCATCTCTCGATGTAATCCTCGAGTTTCATTCGACTTCGCACACATGATCGCAACTCTATCAACCCTGCTGGCCGCTTGCAAGTTCCTTCAAATGTCTCCGACAAACACTGGCAAGATCTTCCCAAGTGTAAATGCTGCTGGGTGCTAATCGATTCAACCATGCTCGCCGAGCCCTCCAACATAAGAGGCAGGTGTTTCATGGCCACTTCATTGTTGCCGCCAAATCTGAATAGCCACTCGGTAGTCCTCAAGCCAAGTATCCGCTTGACTCACCGTGAACTTATCGACTCCGACCGCCAACCTGGTTGGGAGGAATCACCGCGCTCGATGGCTCGCTAAAACACTCGTCCCGAGACGGTACTCTGCGATGGTGGGTGCATTTCGCCATGGCCTTCTTGGTGAGCTCGCTTCGCCGACCAAACCTTGAACGATAATGGATCTCGTGATCAAAGCCTGGTTCCTCGGGTCGACCGAATCCTTCGCCAACAAAGGTGATGGCGCTTATCATCTTGTCTGTCGAGGCACGATGACCCACCTCTTGGGGAGGAGGGCACTGACGCCGATCATCACGATCGAATCGGTCCTCATATCGATCACGCTGGCCTCCATGTCCCTCACGCCGGGGCGATCTTGGGCTATGAGCCGATCGATCGTATTCGCAGCGACGGATCTGTTGTGAATCCTGCTCCGCGATCGCGATATAGCTGAATTTTGATCTCCGCTGCCGGAGTAAATCTCGATCAGTAGAAGCCTCTACCAGCCTCCGACCGAAGGCTGAATGGACTCGCTATATGGGCTGCAGCTGCTAGATTCTGAATTGAGTTCGTATACCTGAGTCGGTTGTGGAAAGAGTTGACGCCGATCGACGACGGGACCTGTTGTTGCGCTGTTCACGAGCACTCGCTGGAGATTTTCCAATGAAAGCGCCAGCCAAGTTGGCCAAACGCGCCTTCTATGGCACGGGCCTCGTGGGTTTCTCCAACGATAGGAGTGTGAAGCGCATCCATGTTCCGCGGCGAAGCTCCTCCTCTCGCAGCGAAGTGAGGGGCTCGCTGATACTCTTCGTGAACCATCGCCGATCGCTTCGCCAACGCCCGCCGACGCGAGGGAAATCAGAGGACTACGTGGTCCGCCGACCATCGTAACCTCCGCCGCCGGATCATCGCTGCGCGACTTCGGATGCGTCTGGAGCCGCTGACAAATCGCACAGGCCGTAGAGAGATTCATCGGGCTCTGTTGCCGCGACTTGGGGAGTGGCCGACTGGCGGGCCACCGCGTGCCTCACCCACCGCTGAAGCCTCGACCGACCAGAGCGCTTGCGCCGGCGAGAGACTGGGAGGGAGGACGGCACAGAAGCCGACCAATACTGGGTCGACGGTTGCCTCAGGAGGACGCACGCGTGAAAGTGCGTTGCCCCGCGGACGGGGAGTGCGTCGACGTCGAGTGGAGCCTCCTGCAGCCAAGCGGAGTCGTCGGCGATGAACGTGACCGCGCCGAGACGGATCTCGTGGCCCTCAACCAAAACTCCACCAGAAACCATGATGAAGGAGATCGGAAAAAACTGCAACTTCTCCAACAAGTCGCTAAGACACCTGCCCCACCGTGGGCGCCAACTGTCGTGGTTCAAAGTCTGACAGTAGAATGGGGGGTAGGTATGGAGAGGCAAGATCCTAGCTATGGAGTAGTTGTATACGCAAGATGTTTACGAGTTAAGGCCCTTCTCGGAGGAAGTAACAACCCTACGTCTTGGAGCCCGGAGGCGGTCGACTGTATTATGTGCGTATGAGTTACAGGTGCGAACCTTTACACCGAGGAGGGGGTGGCTTATATAGAGTTCGCTGCACCCTCCAGCCCTTAGTTATGTAGGGATTAAGGTACATTAAGATAGGGAGTTACTGTAACGCCCCACATAAAGTGCTATGATGACCAAAAGCCACTTAATGACCGACCGCTTATGCATGCATACCGACCAGAGACCTCCGGCGGTCGAGTGGTTGGCTTCATGGTCGAGTGTCTTCAGTCCGTCGAGTGGAATCCTTCCAGTCGATCGAAGGTGTTTTCTTCAAGAGATGTCCTTGGGGAGGGTATGTTGGACAGGTCCATGACCCTACCCTAGGTACATGGCTTCATCACTGGGCGCTGGCCTTGGGCCAAATGGCCGTGGGGCTGGCTGGCCTGGCGCGCGTGTCCCTGGGCCGAACTGGTTTCGGTCCAGGCGGGTGAGTGCGTGCGTGTTTTTTTAAACCGAACACTAAAGTGGCCCTAAATAATTCAAATGAATTAATAAAAACACCATAATAATTTATAAAATAACTACACAATATTTATAGCCTAATGAACATTAACTTAAGCACATAACATTTTGAAAATATTTTCCTAATGCAATTAATGCACTTTTTGCAAATAAACTAAATACCAATAAACTCCAAAACTTTAAATAATATTCAAAATAAAATTTTCCCACTCTTTTATATTTTGAGGAAGTCATCTTATCCCCTCTCATTTGTTTTTCTCGAGTGGAAACATATTATTTGAATATTTTAAAAACTCCAAAATGCAAAGAAATATGATATGCATAGAATGATTCTATTAACATCCAATTTAATAAAAATTGGGATGTTACAGATACCTACGTCAGAGGATCCTCTTCCACTATACTACTTTTACCAAATGTTAGAGTAATAATATATGACATGCAACTCACACAAATGTTAGAGTAATAATATATGACATGCAACTTACACAAAGCATATAGGGTCTAATGCGTTTTTCGAGGCTAACTTTGACCAAATGTTAGAGTAATAATATATGACATGCAACTTACACAAAGCATACGGTCAAATTCATATGTGAAAGGAGTTTCCAATGATATAATTTTCACATTATACATCTCATGTACTATTAATCTTGTCAATAGTCAAATTGGAAACCATCTCGAGTAAAAATCTAGGAGTATGTACGAATCTAACAATATTGATTGGGTGTTGTTGAATGTTGATACCTTTTTTTATCAAAGTAGATATACTTTGACTACACATAAAACTTATATGTAAACTAGAAAGGATAGGAGGGAGTATATTGTACGTTCAAAAACGAAACGAACATTGAATACCCTTTATATATGATTTATGGATGCTATGATCACCGGTTCAAAATTTTGAATCCGCCTTTAGGTATCACGTGTTTCACTCGCTCCTCTCGATTTCATCTCGGGTCCGGAGATCTATTGAAAGAGGACTAGGGTGGGTACATGCGAATGATACTCAGCGGAATGTTCAAATGAGGCATGCGGGAGGATGGACTCAACTGGAGGGCGACATGATCGATGGAGAAGAGGGTTGGAGAGGAATGAGAAATAAGCAAACGCCACATGATTATACTTGAATGGCCCAAATAAACAATAAGTTGTCTCGCTTGGCCTACATAGTGAAAGGCCTAATGCGCAACGTGGAGCACTGACGCTCGAATATGGCCGGGAAAACAGGGAAACGGACATGTGGGGCACACCCGTCGGGACGATATAGCGCAGACTAGTCCAATGGAGGAGCTGGCCCACGACCTCCTCGCCACCGACAACCGCTCATGTGGGTCGTTAGCCAACAACGGGCGCAGCTCCAAAGACCGCTCGACACGGCGATCATGTGAGCGACACACTCATATCGCCGCTAGACACGGTCGGTTTCAGTTTGCCGAGGGTGGCGTTAGTGCTGTGGCACGACCAACGGTATGTTTGGTTTGTGCCCAAGGTTGCCCCATCAAAGCATTAGGTAGCCAAAATTTTGGTTGAGGTATTGGTTGCCCATGATTTGGCCGACATTGGCAAGAAAAATGAACTAGAGTTGGCTAGAGTTCATTGGCATGCCAAAGAAATGGCAACCATCCAAACAAAGACCAATCTTTGGGTCATGACCAAAATTTTGGTTGCCCGTGATTTGGCCGACATTGGAAAGAAAAATGAACTAGAGTTGGCTAGAGTTCATTGGCATGCCAAAAAATGGCAACCATCCAAACAAAGACCAATCTTTGGGCATGACAAAATTTTTGTTAAGGTGCACTTTGGCCACAATCCAAACACACCCCAACACCCGGCTCGTCGAGGATGCACGGGGCGCCGTGACGCGTCCGCGGAGTGGTGTAGCACGGCCAACTGCATCCTCTGGACTTGAGACCATGCCGGGTCGTCTTGCTTTTTCAATGACATGCTGGGATCACATGTGAGCAAAGGGCATCTCTAATGTTGCCACGACCGCAGCTGACTACCCTAGCACACCAAAACCCTTGTCCCTCGCGCCGTCGCGCGGTGCATTCCCAGCCGGCGCCAGCTGCCCGCATTCATGCCATCCGTTCGTATGTCGTCGTTAAGAGGCTCGGTGCCCGAGGAACCAACTCCGGCGACTTAATGAGGCACCCCGACGCTTGGCCTCACCGGAATGCGCTACTTAAAGCGGCAACGCCCAGCTAACCTCCACACCATAGCGCATCGTCCTCCTACCTGGAACCACATCCGCCATGATCGCAAGCGCGAACGCTCTGCGAGAGAGCTTGTCTTCGGGGATGGAGCTCGAGGTCGCTGCCCTCACTCAAGTCGCCGCACAAGTGGTGGCCACGCTGGCGGCCGACGACGGTAGCACCGTCAGCCACGCGTCCTACTTGCCGCCGTCCAACGTCCGGCACCGCCGAGGTCGGGGACTCCACCGAGGATGAGTAGGGCATGGGAGGCGGCAGGGCATGGTGTGCCAACTGGCCGGTCTATCTCCCGTGTTCTACTTTTCCTCGCCAGAGATCACACCTTCACTTCACGGGTCTTGAACCCCGTCCCCGTACATGGAGATCACAGATGGAGGACGTCGGTCGCCGTCGTAGAATAGGTTTAGGGTCGGGTTTATTTTATTTTTTTGTCCTTTAAAAGTTCGAAATGTAATGAAAATCTGCCGTGTTTGCATTAATCTCGGCCGGTGTATATGAACTTTCACAATAATATACATATTGTAGGAGTACTAGAAAGATGCCCGTGTGTTGCATGGAAGATCAAGATCTTGTGGGAGAAAAGGATGAACGAGGGAAAGCCTTATCTGCAAATGTGGAGAGGAGTGCGGGTAAATTGTCATAGTTTCCTTCCTATCCGTTAGATATAGATCGGACGGCCTATATTGCAGGATGACAGGCACACCATCATCACCAACTCTGCTTTTTATTGAACCGAGACAAATCTAACATGTGAAGTAAAATAAACACATAGGGTCTATAGATACACAAATTATCTTAGGCACTCCAATAGTATGTCCACTACACATTCACGCATTTCACATCTTTCTACATCTACGGGAACCGACGAAAGGGTTAACGTAAATAGCCTCTCTCTCTCCTCCCCTGATTTTCATGGTGGTGGGCCCCTCCCTCCCCCCAATCTACAATCAACAGCTCACATGTTTCACATTACGTTAATTACGTAACTAGGATTACGTAGGTGTAGCATTACTCGTCCTAAAAACCCCAACTAAGCCAACCTCCCAAAGATATCGCTGAAAAGACCCGCCGCTACCGTTTTAGTCGGGATTACCGGATTACTAGTAGTAGTATTGATGGCTCGCGCGAAGCAACAAATTTTTTTTGAGGGGGTGAAGCACCTAGTCTACTCTTATAAAAAACTGAGTTGGTGATGATGGTGTGCCTGCCATCTTGCAATATAGGCCGTCCGATTTATATCCGACGGATAGGAAGGAAACTATGACATTTTTTGCAAAAAGATACTCACAACCCTCTCCATATTTGCAAATAAGGCCTTCCCTCATTCATCATTTTCTCCCACAAGATAAACTACTCATAGAAATGATCTTGATGTTCCGTGCAACGCATGGGCATATTGCTAGTTTAAAAGGAAAAAAGACGGTACACTCACAGCACTCCTGTCGCGGTCGCATTGCACCCCACACAAGTTCGGTCCTCCACACGGCTCACGCGAACGGAACGCGCTCGCTTGCCTCTTCACCGACACGGGGACTGCACTTGGAGAAACCGACCATGCGCCAAACTCCCCGCCCACCGCGAAAAATCCTCCTCCAAACCCAAAATTCCCCCAACCGATTCAACCGCCTTCGCCAACTAGCCAATAATATTCCCCAAACCCCCTCCCGCTGTCCCCTCCATTCCATTCGCTCCGCCAAAGCCGCCTCTCCCGCCCGACATCGTCCGGTGCAGCGGTTCGGCGATCCTCTCACTCCCACAAGACGCTCGAGATCGCCGTCCTCTAGCCGCGCCGCCACCTCTGGCTATGTTCCTGTGGAGGCGCACGGCGGTCAGCGCCGCCACCGCTGGCGACGTTCGTGTGGAGACGCACGACGGTCAGCTTCTCCCACGGTACGCGCATTCTAGACTGAGGCCCCGTTCATGTCGGTGTAGCGCTGAATGTTAGCTGATAGATGCTGTTAATCTCACTGTTTGCCGAAGTATTTTACTGTCAATATGCTCTGCTTAAGAAGCTTCCTTGCCCTATTCTGCACTCAATCTGCTTAGTTGAGATGGCATGCCAAGGCCGATTAGGTGCTAAAATATCCTGCCGTATATTTATTGTGACGTAGATTGCCATGGTCTAGTAGCCAATCTGTTAGGTGAAATAGCTCTACACCATTTTATACTCGATCTTTGTTGCTGCGATGGCCTTCGATAGTTCGATGGATGTGTGCTCGGCCTCATTGACTGCTAAAACAGCCTGCCATAATTTGGCACTCAAATCTATTTGCTGAATTAGCTTTACATATATTTCGTTACTTAGATCTGCTCGTCCAAATATCTTGCCATAGCTTTAGACATCGACCTAGGTATTTTTTTCTTGGACTTCATAAAAAGCATATATGTTTTTCCTGTAATATCTAGTAGAAGAACTAATTTGTATGTCTAATGATGGACATGACTTGATAACTTCGCTCAAGATTCTCCGCTGCATATGTCGAGGGGGTTGAAAACTGCATGAACTTTATCAGAGCTGAGTACGGTGGTCCGAAATCAGATGTGCTCTGCCCGTGTAGCAGTTGTATGAATTCAGTTACAAGACCCGAGTCAACTGTGCAAAATCATCTACACTTGTATGGGATGTCGGTCACATATACTAGGTGGGTTCATCATGGTGAAGCTGTGAACGCCAATGTTATTGACTACGTGGAATCAACAGATCACCATCTTGATCTGCCTGATGCTCAGGTGGAAAAGGAGGAGGAGGTGGTGGTGGCGGATCCAGTGAGTTTGACCAACATTGAAACAATGCTATGAAATGCTCGTGCATTCCGTGAACTTTCACCTGCAGAAGAAAAACGGTGGGCCCGCATGTTGGAACAATGCGACGTTGCTGTCACCCCAGGAAATAAGCTGTCAGTATTCTCAGCTATGGTCACCTTTCTTCAGGTGAAGACATCTGAGTGGATGACCAACAAATCATTCGATGCGATGTTGGCTGCTTTCCGCGAATCTTTCCCAGATGCGTCTGAGCTGCCACACATCTACAGTAAAATGAAGAATTTCCTTCGTGCAGTTGGAATTGGATATGATATGATCCATGTTTGTAAGAATAATTGTGTTCTGCATTCGGAAGGATTATGCCAACTTAAGTGAATGCCCAAATGCAAATCATCAAGATGGAAAGATGGCGATCTGTGAAGAGGATTCCTCATAATGTTCGAGACATTTTCCAATTACACCAAGATTGCAGAGGTTGTTTCATGATGTTGAAACAAGAGAGGATGTATTGTGGCATTCTAGGAACCAGAGTACAGAGATCAGAATGTAATGAGCCATCCATCTCATGGTAGTGAGTGGAAAAGCTTCAATGATAAACACAAAGAGTTTTCTGCTGACCCGAGAAACATTAGACTTGGCTTAGCTTCAGATGGATTTAACCCATTTGGCCACCAGAGCGCCACATATAGCATGTGGCCAGTGCTTGTTATCCCTTACAACATGCCTCCAAATGTCTACACCAAAGAATCAAACTACATGATGGCCTTGCTCATCGCAGGTCCAAAAAGTCCTGAAAAGGATTTTGATTTGTTAATGGAGCCTCTTGTGGAAGAACTTCAACAGCTATGGGAGGGTGTTCTCACTCGAGACCTATATAGCAGCCCACCAGCTGATTTCTTTCTGCATGTTGTTATAATTTGGTGCATCCATGATTATCCGCTTTGGGCACTATGTCGTATGAACGACACATGGTTACAATGCATGTGTTCGCTGTGACAGGAATCCGCTGTCATACGCAATACTTAGCAAGATCTGTTAGATTGGACACCGCCGTTTCCTTGCCAAGGACAGGTCGCTTCCTAGAAAATACCGAAGACATTTGTTCAATGCAGAGCATGAAAACTGTGATGCCCCATAGAGGCTCACCGCTGATGAGTTGCAAGTGGAAGTAGAGAAGGTCAGGCATATTACACCAGGAAACCATCCTGATAATGGTAGCGGGAAAAGGAAGCGTGGCAGGGAAGAAGAGAGATTATTGTTTACCCACAGGTCCACTTTGTGGGACTTGGAGTATTGGAAAGATTTGGATCTGCGGCATAATCTTGATGTGATGCACATCGAGAAAAATATATGTGATAGCATTATCGGCACACTTCTTAATATTGAAGGCAAGACGAAAGATACCTTAAAATCTAGGATTGATTTGACACACCTGGGTATCAGACAGGATGTGCAGGTGCAAGATGAAGGTAAACCAAGGGATATGGCACCAGTTGTGTACGTCTTGGACAAGGTAAAAAGAAAAGAATTCTGCGAGGTCCTATCACGTGTGAGATTCCCACATGAATTTGCTTCCAACCCTGAAAGGAGAGTCAGTGCAGATGGAAACAAGGTACAAGGGTTGAAAACTCATGACTGCCACGCCCTACTTCAAAGGGTTTTACCTGTTATCCTTAGAGGATTGGGCCGCCCTGACTTATACAGAGCAGTTGCAGAGTTGAGACAATTCTTCAGGGAACTTTGCAGTAGAAATATCAGGATAGATGCTTTGGAACGTCTTAGAGACAAGATACCAACTATCCTATGCGACCTTGAGAAGATATATCCTCCAGCCTTCTTTGATGTGATGGTGCATTTGGCTGTTCATCTACCTGACGAGGTACTACTTAGAGGTCCAGTACAGTATGGCTGGATGTACCCTATTGAAAGGCGGCTAGGCACTTTCAAGGGCTATGTTAGGAACAAAGCTGGACCCGAGGGTTCCATTGCAGAGGCCTACATTGCTACAGAAGCGTTGACATTCTGCTCAAAATACATTGAAACAGCTGATCAGCTTAGCAAAGAGGTGGATGAAGACAATCCCGGGCTCAATGTTTTCGATTATTCTGTTCGAGTTACAGGGAAGAGTGGACAAGAGGACAAACCTAAATATTTGGACAAAATGGTTTGGTATGTGTTGAATAACTGTCCTGAGATACTACCTTATATCAAGTGCTAAGTACTGCAGCTTATACATCATAATCTACTAAACTTGCAGCACATTCTTATATATTTAGATGTTTGACGCGATCACTATGTTGTGCAGCATCTACAAAGAGGAGTTTCTGCCGCAAAATCCAAGAAACATTGACAAACTGGTTATGGCAGGATTTGCGAAATGGTTCAAGAACCATGTAAACTTTTGAAGTGCAATCGCGGTTTTTAATATATTGAGTACATAAGATGATCAACTTGTCTATTTTCTAACCATAGGTTAAGAAGATGCGGGAGGATGGGCAGGTAGTTGATGATGCCCTTTACTCACTAGCAATGGGTCCTGATACTCGGGTAAGACATTATGAATCTTGTGTTGTTGGAGATGTGCGCTACAACACCCTTGCACGAGACGAAGGCAGGAAGGCACAAAACAGTGCCATCATGAGCACGGATACGTATGACAAAGAGACAACTGAAATGTATGCTAACATAACAGACATTGTTCAGTTGAAGTATATCTCCAGTTTCGAGGATCATCGGTGTGTGGTTCTGTTGTGATGTCGTTGGTATAACCTGTTTTCCAGGATCACAAAACCCAGAGTTGATGATTATTTCAAATCCATCAATGTCAAGGCGGCGTACCAGACCAACGAGCCTTTTATTTTGGCAAATCAAGCAACACAGACACATTTGCACGTAGCGATGACTGGAGAGTATTGCAAAGGTTTGAGCAGAGGAATTCGTTTAATGAAGTTGCACAATAAGATGATGCTTACACTGCTCCTGATGTACAAGATAACACAAATGTTCCTAATATCTTTGAGAACCATCATGTCAATGACGCCGGCAAAAAGATTGCTTGTCGTGCTGTGGACATACAAGAGTTGATCAAGAAGAAGCCAACGTTCGAGGACGAAGAAGAAGATGACACCGTGGGGAATTACGATACAGACTGATACACATGGTGAAGATGTTGACGATGCTGCTGCGGATGATGATTACATTGCTTTTGTCGTATTTTCCTGTCAGAAGACGTTTTTTTATCTACTATGTGAAATTGTGTTTCCTATGACAACTGAAACCTGATGAACATGTTGTTTAGTATTTTGCTGTGAGAACATCACTTGTTATGTATGCTGATTTGTGTTTGGTGATTGTATGACAACTAAAACATGATGACATTGTTGTTTAGTTGTACTCATATTTGGTTGTGAAACTTGAATCTGATGACATAGTTTGCTGTTGGACTGCAATTTGCTCGACGCCTTCGAATGAGAACAAAGCTGATTCGACGTGGCCTCTCGCTATTTATTTATTTATATGAGCAAAAGGGATACCCCCTAATTTCCGTTAATAGAAATCATTAGATGTTCACAACACTACGCCCAGCCTCCTACACAGGTTTCATTCATTACTAGTTTCAGCAAAGTGCTCATGTCGTAGCCACTGAATACATCACGAGTGCTACATACACTACAAATAAGGAGACAATCATCCTACAGAGCACATCGATTTTGCCCATTATCTTCACAAGCTCTTTGATCTCCTCATTGTTGTCAAGGTCGTTCAGCAGCTGTTGCTTGGCCATGATCAGAGGAACTGCATCTTTAACCTTCTACTCTACATCTTCCTCTTCTGCCGTTCCTTCAGTTACTTGTCCAACACCCCAACCTGCTGGTATTGGGATTCCTCGGCTAACCAAATAATCAGCGTAGTTGCATTCCCCCACATCAGCAACTTCCCAGAAATACAAATCACACGAATCTTCCCTTTTCTGCATGAATCAAATTGGAAGATCATCAACCAAACTATTAAAAAAATCAGCAACTGAAAGCAGCAGAACAACACTTAAACATATTATTACCCCATGATTCGGGCATTTGTAGAAGACTCGGCCAGGGTTGCGGATTGTGGTTGAGACGCGACGGATGACTCTGCGTGATTTGCAGCAGTGGCACCACACCAACGGCAGCGGGTTGCAATGAGCAATCGGCTGCGGTGCGCGTGCCGGCGAGGGTGTGATGAGACCCACAGGCGATGGTACGGGTGGCGACTTGGCACATATCTGGTTGTTACCTGCAGAAGAGCAGGTGGACAAGCAACCAGCGGACATGGTTGATGCGGCCAGAGCTTTTGATGCTAGTCAGAGTAAGTAGAGAAGTGGAGAAGTGAACGTTGGATATGTCAGTTTCATTACTTGCAGAGTAGCATAGCACCATATATAGTCATAGTCTAGGTTTGGATTCGAACCAGCTACAGGAGCACATCTTTCTTTTTTTTAAACTCGGCAACGTCTCTTTACTGGTACACTAGCTTGTTTTGTACGCCTTCCCAAGTCTTTGATTTTCTTTCCCTTTTTTTGTGGGTCTACTAGGTTGACGTGTACTTTGGCTTTGTCAACTTAGTCCACAAACGATTCTAGCAGCAGTGACCGTTGGATGTTAATCCAACGGCCGTGCTACTTCTTCAATATATGATCTCCTTGCTCCAGCCGCCCAAACCAGCTCTGGTGGGACTGCCTGCTCCCGCCTCCCGTGGCCGGCTGTGCTGCCGCACAGGCCGCACCGCCCCACCCTACTTCATTGCTGGCCAGGCCATTCCTCTACTCACCCACACCTCCTGTTATTTTCCGTGACGGCCACGGACCAAGAACCCTCGTACTCCCCAAATACAGGCAACCATTGCCGAGTCTTCCCCGGCTCCGTGTCATTCCCTTCCTAGGCCTCACCGTCGTCCACTGCCATGGTGCTCTCGGCGCGGCCTGGTCAACTTGCTCAACGAACGACATCCATCGGCAATGGACTGTACGCGCAAAATAATTATTCCTCCACCTGACAGCTGGGACCCACCGGAAGGGCCTTTGTATTTCGCGAAAAAAATGTTCCCCCTGCTGACATGTCGGACCCACCAGCTATATCTTCGCACGCAAGGAAGTGCCTCCTTATTATGCACAAAAAATGAATACCCCATGTTAGCTGGGACCCACCATAGTGGAGGATGACTTAGGGCCAACTAAGTTGACGGGACGGAGGGCTTTGTCAACTTAGTCAATATGAATGATTCTAGCTCCAAAGGACCGCATCGATGTCCATCCAACGGCCGTAGTGCTTCTTCAACCTCTCGATCTTCTTGCTCCACCGCCAAAGCAGCGCCGGTCATGTCGCATGCTCCTCGCCTCCCGTGGCGGCTGGTTGCCGGAGGCCTCACCACCCCCTACTATTCCCATCGCTGGCCAGGCCCTACGGCGACGGCAGCCTCACACCGCAGCCAAACCAGTGAACCTCAGATTCTCTCCGCTGGCTTCCACCTGCTGCGTCTTCCCGGCTCCGCCGCCCCTTCCTTAGGCCTCGCCGTCGTCCACCGCCGTGGTGCTCTCCGCGCGGCGTGGTCAACGTGGTCAAGGAACAACTTCCATCGGAAGAGTACCGTACGTGGAGAGGCTGATAGCTGGGTCCACGGCCACAGCCCAGTTTTTTTGTGATTTGCCAAGTAAGTCGCTTTGTCATGCCTGTTGGGCTACAAATCTTTCAAGACGAGGAGAGCTTTCATTCGGCTGGCCGAGAAAATGGCCCATCAGTAATGAGAAATGGGATGTACATTTTTAAAACACATCAAACCGGCAATTAGTTTCAAATTTCTTTTTTTTCATTTCAAGATTTTAAATTACATTAATTTTTATGCGTGGAGAATTTGTTGGATTTTATATTGATATACATTTATTTTTAAAATCAGTTTGAATGTGAGTCGAAATTTTGGGATTAAAAACAGTTCAGACCGCACCGAAATATGCAAATTTTCGTATAATTTTTTAACCGTGGCCACAATATGGGCTGTAATGCTAACAAAAAGAATATGGGCTCCAAAAAAACCTTAAGAATTAGCAAATGGGCTGTAAATTATTAGAAATAATGGCAGATGGGCTGTATGTTGTTTTCCGCAGATTTGAGGCTTTCCTAAAAAAAAGGTTGACGCACAAGAAGTGACTGTTGGATGTCCATTGAACGGCCGTTGTGCTTCTTCAATCTCTGCTCTTCCTGCTCCAGCCGCTCAAACAAGCGCCGGCGGGACTGCCTGCTCCATCCTCCCTGTGGGTCGCTGTGCTTGCCGCCAGCCTCACCGCCCCACCGCATCCCCATCGCTGGCCTAGCCATCCTCTACTCACCCACACCGCTGTTATTCTCCGGCGACGACAGAAGAACCAAGAACCCTCGACAACAGTATTCTCCGCTGCGGGAAACAACTGCCGAGTCTTCCCTCGCCTCCATGTCGCTCCCTTCCTAGGCCTCACCGCCTTCCACCGCCTCGGTGCTCTCGGCGCGCGCTTGGTTAACGTGGTCAACGACCGACATGCATCTGGCGGATCAGACGTGGAGAGGCCGATACTGGGTCCACGGCCGCACGCAAGGAAATGCCTCCTTATTACGTGCAAAATAATGATTCCTCCACCGACATTAGGGACCCACCGAAGGGCCTCAGATTTCACGAAAAAAAACGTTATCGCCACCGATAGCTCGAACCCACTGTATATCTTCGCACGCAAGGAAGTGCCTCCTTATTACGCACACAAAAAATGAATACTCCCCCTGTTAGCTGGGACCCAGTATAGTGGCAGGCTGACTTGTGGGCCTACTAAGTTGACGAGGACGGAGGGGTCTATATGCATGATTCTAGCTCCAGTGACCGTACAATGTCCATCCAACAGCCGTAGTGCTTCTTCAACCTCTGGTCTTCTTGCTCCAGCCGTCCAAACCAGCGCCGGTCGTGCCTCGTGCTCCTGCCTCCCGTGGCCGGCTGCGATGCGGCGGAGGCCTCACCGCCCCCTACTACTCCTACCGCTGGCCAGGCTATCCCTCTACTCATCCACACCGCCTGTTATTCTGCGGCGACGGCAGCCTCACACCAAAGCAAACTAGTGAACCCTCGTACTCCTCTACGCGTGGGCATCCACTGCCGCGTCTTCCTTGGCTCCACGTCGTCCCCTTCCTAGGCCTCGCCGTCGTCCACCGCCTTGGTGCTCTCGGCGTGGCGTGGTCAACGTGGTCAAGGAACGGCTTCCATCGGACGTGGACTGTAGGTGAAGAGGCTGACAGCTGGGTCCACGGCCGCAGCAAGGAAGTGCCTCCTTATTACGTGCAAAATAATTATTCCTCCACCTAAGGGACCCTCCGGACGGGCCACCATATTTCGCCCCCCTGACTGCTGGGAACCACTAGCTACATCTTCGCACGCAAGGAAGTGCCTGACAGTCGCGACCCACCTGGTCGAAGCGTACGTAGCGTTGTCATTCTGGTCGCGAACGTGTACGTACACATATACTGGTGGATGTAGAGGCGCCGCACGTGTCGAAAGGCAGGCGCGCACGCGTCGTAGTAGAGGCGCCGCACGTAGCATGTACACGCACGCATAACGCCGTGGTGCAAGAAAGAAAATACGCCACGCATATAAATATGCGCAGGGTCTCGAACGCCTACTCGCGCGCGATACGCACGGCGTGGCTCGTGTACATGGCTGGGTCGGAACGGAGAAACAACATCGCTCGTCGTGTTCATGGGGAGGCAACGGAATGCGTCGTGTTCATGGGGAGGCAACGGAATGCGTCGTGTTCATGGGGAGGCAACGGAATGCGTCGTGTTCATGGTGAGGCAACGGAATACGTCGTGTTCATCGGGAGGCAACGGAACGCGTGGGAGCCAACCGGCTGGGTCGGAACAGAATGCGTGGTTGTGTTCATCGGGAGGGCTTGGACGGAACAGGCGATGGAAACGAGGCCTGGCGCACCACACAACGGAGGAAACGGACCTCCTACGTTCGGAACGGGGTCCTGTTGATCGGGAGGGGTGTCGCGTACCGCAAAACGGACGAAACGGACCTCCTAAGGTCGAAACGGGGGTCCTGTTCATCAGGAGGGGTGTGGCGTACCGCAAAACAGAGGAAACGGACTTGTGTTGGAGCGCTACAGTTGAAACGGGGGTCCTGTTCATCGGGAGGGGTGTGGCGTACCGCAAAACGGGACTCCACAGGATACTGTTCATCTCCGCCGTCGACCTTCTCCAGCCTCCACGGGCTCCTGTTCATTCAGCCTCCACGGGCTCCTGTTCATCCAGCCTCCATGGGCTCCTGTTCATCCAGCCTCCACCGCGCGCTACTCCACCGGCTACTGTTCAACCACCCCTCCATCGTCTACTGTTCATCCAGCCCTCCACACCACGGGGTCCTGTTAAACCACCTCTCCACGGGCACCCCTCCACCGTCTATTGTTCATCCAGCCCTCCACACCACGGGGTCCTTGAAGGAAATATGCCCTAGAGGCAATAATAAAGTTATTATTTATTTCCTTATTTCATGATAAATGTTTATTATTCATGCTAGAATTGTATTAACCGGAAACATGATACATGTGTGAATACAAAGACAAACAGAGTGTCACTAGTATGCCTCTACTTGACTAGCTCGTTGATCAAAGATGGCTATGTTTCCTAGCCATAGACATGAGTTGTCATTTGATTAACGGGATCACATCATTAGGAGAATGATGTGATTGACATGACCCATTCCGTCAACTTAGCACCCGATCGTTTAGTATGTTGCTATTGCTTTCTTCATGACTTATACATGTTCCTATGACTATGAGATTATGCAACTCCCATTTACCGGAGGAACACTTTGTGTGCTACCAAACGTCACAACGTAACTGGGTGATTATAAAGGTGCTCTACAGGTGTCTCCAAAGGTACATGTTGGGTTGGCGTATTTCGAGATTAGGATTTGTCACTCCGATTGTCGGACAGGTATCTCTGGGCCCTCTCGGTAATGCACATCACTTAAGCCTTGCAAGCATTGCAACTAATGAGTTAGTTGCGGGATGATGTATTATGGAACGAGTAAAGAGACTTGCCGGTAACGAGATTGAACTAGGTATTGAGATACCGACGATCGAATCTCGGGCAAGTAACATACCGATGACAAAGGGAACAACGTATGTTGTTATGCGTTCTGACCGATAAAGATCTTCGTAGAATATGTAGGAGCCAATATGAGCATCCAAGTTCCGCTATTGGTTATTGACCAGAGACGTGTCTCGGTCATGTCTACATAGTTCTCGAACCCGTAGAGTCCGCACGCTTAACGTTTCGATGACAGTTATATTATGAGTTTATATGTTTTTTTTTCGGAGTCCCGGATTTGATCACGGATATGACGAGGAGTCTCGAAATGGTCGAGACATGAAGATTGATATATTGGAAGCCTATGTTTGGACATCGAAAGTGTTCCGAGTGAAATCGGGATTTTACCGGAGTACCGGGAGGTTACCGGAACCCCCCGGTAACTTAATGGGCCTTAATGGGCCTAGTGGAGGAAGAGGAGAGGAAGCCAAGGGGCAGCCGCGCGCCCCTCCCCCCAAGTCCGAATTGGACAAGGAGGGGGGCGCCCCCCTTTCCTTTCCCCTCTCTCTCCTCCTTCCCCCCAAGTCCTAGCCCAACATGGAAAAGGGGGAGAGTCCTACTCCCGGTAGGAGTAGGACTCCTCCTGGCGCGCCCCAAGCCTGGCCGCACCTCCTCCCCCTTGCTCCTTTATATACGGGGGCAAGGGGGCACCCTATAGACACAACAATTGATTATTGATCTTTTAGCCGTGTGCGGTGCCCCCCCTCCACCATAATCCACCTCGATAACACTGTAGCGGTGCTTAGGCGACGCCCTGCGTGGGTAGAACATCAACATCGTCACCACGCCGTCATGCTGACGAAACTCCCCCTGAACACTCGGCTGGATCGGAGTTCGAGAGACGTCATCGGGCTGAACGTGTGCTGAACTCGGAGGTGTCGTGCGTTTGGTACTTGATCGGTCGGATCGTGAAGACGTACGACTACATCAACTGCGTTGTGCTAACGCTTCCGCTTTCAGTCTACGAGGGTACGTGGACAACACTCTCCCCTATCGTTGCTATGCATCACCATGATCTTGCGTGTGCGTAGGATTTTTTTTGAAATTACTACGTTCCCCAACAGTGGCATCTGAGCCTGGTTTTATGCGTAGATGTCATATGCACGAGTAGAACACAAGTGAGTTGTGGGCGATATAAGTCATACCGCTACCCAGCATGTCATACTTTGGTTCGGCGGTATTGTTGATGAAGCGGCCCAGACCGACATTACGCGTCACGCTTATGCGAGACTGGTTCTACCGACGTGCTTTGCACACAGTGTGGCTGGCGGGTGTCAGTTTCTCCAACTTTAGTTGAACTGAAAAGGCTACGCCCGGTCCTTGCGAAGGTTAAAACAGCACCAACTTGACAAACTATCGGTGGGGTTTTGATACGTAAGTAAGAACAGTTCTTGCTATGCCCGTAGCAGCCACGTAAAACTTGCAACAACAAAGTAGAGGACGTCTAACTTGTTTTTGCAGGGCATGTTGTGATGTGATATGGTCAAAGATGTGATGAGATATAAGTTGTTGTATAAGATGATCATGTTTTGTTGAAGTTATCGGCAACTGGCAGAAGCCTTATGGTTGTTTTTTATTGCAGAAGATGCAAGCGCCAAATAATTGCTTTACTTTATCGCTATGCGATAGCAATAGTTTCAAGAGCAATAGTTGGCGATACGACCATGTGACGACACATTGATATAGATCAAGATAGTGGATATCACGGTGTCATGCCGGTGACGATAAAGATCATGACGGTACTTCGGAGATGGAGATCAAAGACGCAAGATGATCATGGCCATATCATGTCACATATATTGATTGCATGTGATGTTTATCTTTTATGCATCTTATCTTGCTTTGATTGACGGTAGCATTATAAGATGATCTCTCACTAAATTATCAAAGTATAAGTGTTCTCCCTGAGTATGCACCGTTGCGAAAGTTCTTCGTGCTGAGACACCACGTGATGATCGGGTGTGATAGACTCTACGTTCAAATACAACGGGTGCAAAACAGTTGCACACGTGGAATACTCAGGTTAAACTTGACGAGCCTAGCATATAACAGATATGGCCTCGAAACACGGAGACCGAAAGTTCGAGCATGAATCATATAGTAGATGTGATCAACATAGTGATGTTCACCATTGAAACTACTCCATCTCACGTGATGATCGGACATGGTTTAGTTGATTTGGATCACGTGATCACTTAGAGGATTAGAGGGATGTCTATCTAAGTGGGAGTTCTTAAGTAATACTCCCTCTGTCCCAAAATGCTTGTCGGAGAAATGGATAAAAATAGATGTATCTACAACTAAAATACATCTAGATACATCCATTTGTCCGACAAGTATTTCCGCACGGAGGGAGTATGATTAATTGAACTTAAATTTATCA
Organism: Aegilops longissima; assembly: GCA_021605205.1. NCBI lineage: Eukaryota > Viridiplantae > Streptophyta > Magnoliopsida > Poales > Poaceae > Aegilops > Aegilops longissima. The sequence continues at coordinate 291,594,573 of CM038676.1, forward strand.
TGAACTTAGTCCTGGTAGTATTAGCATATCTATGTTCTAGATCAATAGCTCGTTTTGTTGCTTCCCTATGTTTATTTTGATATGTTCCTAGAGAAAAACTGTGTTGAAAGATGTTAGTATCAATGATGCGGATTGTATCCGTGATCTGAGGATTATCCTCATTGCTGCACAAAAGAATTATGTCCTTGATGCACCGCTAGGTGACAGACCTATTGCAGGAGCAAATGCAGACGTTATGAACGTTTGGCTAGCTCAATATGATGACTACTTGATAGTTTAGAGCACCATGCTTAATGGCTTAGAATCGGGACTTCAAAGACGTTTTGAACGTCATGGACCATATGAGATGTTTTAGGAGTTGAAGTTAATATTTCAAGCAAATACCCGAGTTGAGAGATATGAAGTCTCCAACAAGTTCTATAGCTAAAAGATGGAGGAGAATAGTCAAGCAGTGAGCATATGCTCATATTGTCTGGGTACTACAATCACTTGAATCAAGTGGGAGTTAATCTTCCAGATAAAATAGTGATTGATAGGATTCTCTAGTCACCAACACCAAGTTAGTAGAACTTCGTGATGAACTATAATATGCAAGGGATGACGAAAGTAATTCCCGAGCTCTTCGCGATGTTGAGATCGGCGAAGGTAGAAATCAAGAAAAGAGCATCAAGTGTTGATGGTTAACAAGATCACTAGTTTCAAGAAAAGGGCAAAGGGAAAGAAGGGGAACTTCAAGAAGAACGGCAAGAAAGTTCCTTCTCAAGTGAAGAAGCCCAAGTTTGGACCTATGCCTGATACTGAGTGCTTCTACTGCAAAAAGGACTGGTCACTGGAAGCGGTACTACCCCAAACAATTGGTGGATAAGAAGGATGGCAAAGTGAACAAAAGTATATTAGATATACATATTATTGATGTGTACTTTACTAGTGTTTATAGCAACCCCTCGGTACTTAATACTGGTTCAGTTGCTAAGAGTAGTAACTCGAAACGGGAGTTGCAGAATAAACAGAAACTAGTAAAGGGCGAGGTGACGATGTGTGTTGGAAGTAGTTCCAAGATTGATATGATCATCATCGCACACTCCCTATACTTTCGGGATTAGTGTTGAAACTAAATAAGTGTTATTTGGTGTTTGCGTTGAGTATGAATATGATTTTATCATGTTTGTTGCAATACGGTTATTCATTTAAGTTAGAGAATAATTGTTGTTACGTTTACATGAATAAAACCTTATATGGTTACACACCCAATGAAAATGGTTCGTTGGATCTTGATCGTAGTGATACACATATTCATAATATTGAAGCCAAAAGATGCAAAGTTAATAATGATAGTGCAACTTATTTGTGGCACTGCCGTTTAGGTCATATTGGTGTAAAACGCATGAAGAAACTCCATGCTGATGGGTTTTGGAATCACTTGATGCTTATGAACCATGCCTCTTGGGCAAGATGACTAAAACGCCGCTTCGAACAATGGAGCGAGCAACAGATTTGTTGGAAATCATACATACTGATGTATGTGGTTCGATGAATATTGATGCTCGCGGCAGGTATCGTTATTTTCTGACTTTCACAGATGATTTGAGCAGATATGGGTATATCTACTTGATGAAACATAAAGTCTGAAACATTTGAAAAGTTCATATAATTTCAGAGTGAAGTGGAAAATCATCGTAACAAGAAAATAAAGTTTCTACGATCTGATCGTGGAGGAGAATATTTGAGTTACGAGTTTGGTCTTCATTTGTAACAATGCGGAATAGTTTCACAACTCACGCCACCTGGAACACCACAGCGTAATGTTGTGTCCATACGTCATAACCGTACTTTATTAAATATGGTGCGATCTATGATGTTTCTTACCGATTTACCACTATTGTTTTGGGTTATGCATTAGAGACAGCTGCATTCACGTTAAAAAGGGCACCATATAAATCCGTTGGGACGACACCGTATGAACTTTGGTTTGGCAAGAAACCAAAAGTTGTCGTTTCTTAAAGTTTGGGTTTGCGATGCTTATGTGAAAAAGTTTCATCCTGATAAGCTCAAACCCAAATCGGAGAAATGTGTCTTCATAGGATACCCAAAAGGAGACTGTTTGGTACACCTTCTATCACAGATCCGAAGGCAAGACATTCGTTACTAAGAATGGATCCTTTCTAGAGAAGGAGTTTCTCTTGAAAGAAGTGAGTGGGAGGAAAGTAGAGCTTGATGAGGTAATCTGCACTGCTCCCTTATTGAAAGTAGTTCATCACGTAAACCGGTTCTGTGACGCCTATACCAATTAGTGAGGAAGTTAATGATGATGATCATGGAACTTCAGATCAAGTTGTTACTGAACCTCGTAGGTCAACCAGAGTAAGATCCGCACCAGAGTGGTACAGTAATCCGGTTCTGGAGGTTATGTTACTAGACCATGACGAACCTACAAACTATAAAGAAGCAATGGTGAGCCCAGATTCCACGAAATGGCTTGAGGCCATGAAATCTGAGATGGGATCCATGTATGAGAACAAAGTGTGGACTTTGGTTGACTTGCCCGATGATCGGCAAGCCATAGAAAATAAATGGATCTTCAAGAGGAAGAAGGACGCTGATAGTAGTGTTACTATCTACAAAGCTAGAATTGTCGCAAAAGGTTTTCGACAAGTTCAAGGTGTTGACTACGATGAGAGCTTCTCACTCGTATCTATGCTTAAGTCTGTCCGAATCATGTTAGCAATTGCCGCATTTTATGAAATCTGGCAAATGGATAAATAAAACTGCATTCCTTAATGGATTTATTAAAGAAGAGTTGTATATGATGCAACCAGAAGGTTTTGTCAATCCTAAAGGTGCTAACAAAATATGCAAGCTCCAGCGATCCATCTATGGACTGGTGCAAGCATCTCGGAGTTGGAATATACGCTTTGATAAGTTGATCAAAGCATATAGTTTTATACAAACTTGCGGTTAAGCCTGTATTTACAAGAAAGTGAGTGGGAGCACTACAGCATTTCTGATAAGTATATGTGAATGACATATTGTTGATCAGAAATAATGTACAATTATTCAGCAAAGCATAAAGGAGTGTTTGAAAGGAGTTTTTCAAATAAAGACCTCGAAGAAGCTGCTTACATATTGAGCATCAAGATCTATAGAGATAGATCAAGACGCTTGATAAGTTTTCTTTCCAATGAGTACATACCTTGACAAGATTTTAAAGTAGTTCAAAATGGAACAGTCAAAGAAAGAGTTCTTGCCTGTGTTACAATGTGTGAAATTGAGTAAGACTCAAAGCCGGGCCACGGCAGAAGATAGAAAGAGAATGAAAGTCATTCCCTATGCCTCAGCCATAGGTTCTATAAAGTATGCCATGCTATGTACCAGATCTATTGTATACCCTACACCTTTTTTGGCAAGGGAGTACAATAGTGATCTAGGAGTAGATCACTGGACAACGGTCAAAATTATCCTTAGTGGAATAAGGATATGTTTATCGATTATGGAAGTGACAAAAGGTTCGTCTTAAAGGGTTACGTCGATGCAAGTTTTGACACTGATCCAGATGACTCTAAATCTCAATCTGGATACATATTGAAAGTGGGAGCTATTAGCTAGAGTAGCTCCATGTAGAGCATTGTAGACATAGAAATTTGCAAAATACTTACTGAACTGAATGTGATGTAATCTGCTGACTAAAATTATCTCACAAGCAAAACATGATCACACCTTAGTACTCTTTGGGTGTTAATCACATAGCGATGTGAACTAGATTATTGACTCTAGTAAACCCTTTGGGTGTTGGTCACATGACGATGTGAACTTTGGGTGTTAATCACATGATGATGTGAACTATTGGTATTAAATCGCATGGCGATGTGATCTAGATTATTGACACTAGTGCAAGTGGGAGACTGAAGGAAATATGCCCTAGAGGCAATAATAAAGTTATTATTTATTTCCTTATTTCATGATAAATGTTTATTATTCATGCTAGAATTGTATTAACCAGAAACATGATACATGTGTGAATACATAGACAAACAGAGTGTCACTAGTATGCGTCTACTTGACTAGCTCGTTGATCAAAGATGGTTATGTTTCCTAGCCATAGACATGAGTTGTCATTTGATTAGTGGGATCTAATCATTAGGAGAATGATGTGATTGACATGACCCATTCCGTTAGCTTAGCACCCGATCGTTTAGTATGTTGCTATTGCTTTCTTCATGACTTATACATGTTCCTATGACTATGAGATTATGCAACTCCCGTTTACCGGAGGAACACTTTGTGTGCTACCAAACGTCACATTGTAACTGGGTGATTATAAAGGTGCTCTACAGGTGTCTCCAAAGGTACATGTTGGGTTGGTGTATTTCGAGATTAGGATTTGTCACTCCGATTGTCGGAGAGGTATCTCTGGGCCCTCTCGGTAATGCACATCACTTAAGCCTTGCAAGCATTGCAACTAATGAGTTAGTTGCGGGATGATGTATTATGGAACGAGTAAAGAGACTTGCCGGTAACGAGATTGAACTAGGTATTGAGATACCGACAATCGAATCTCGGGCAAGTAACATACCGATGACAAAGGGAATATGCGGTCTGACCGATAAAGATCTACGTAGAATATGTAGGAGCCAATATGAGCATCCAGGTTCCGCTATTGGTTATTTACTGGAGACGTGTCTCGGTCATGTCTACATAGTTCTCGAACCCGTAGGGTCCGCACGCTTAACGTTTCGATGATAGTTATATTATGAGTTTATATGTTTTGATGTACCGAAGGTTGTTCAGAGTCCCGTATGTGATCACGGACATGACGAGGAGTCTCGAAATGGTCGAGACATGAAGATTGATATATTGGAAGCCTATGTTTGGTCATCGGACGTGTTCCGTATGAAATCGGGATTTTACCGGAGTACCGGGAGGTTACCAGAACCCCCCGGTAACTTAATGGACCTTAATGGGCCTAGTGGAGGAAGAGGAGAGGAGGCCAAGGGCAGCCGCCCTCTCCACCCCCCAAGTCCGAATTGACAAGGAGGGTGCGCCCCCTTCCTTTCCCTCTCTCTCCTCCTTCCCCAAGTCCTAGCCCAACATGGAAAAGGGGGAGAGTCCTACTCCCGGTAGGAGTAGGACTCCTCCTGGCGCGCCCCAAGCCTGGCCGCACCTCCTCCCCCTTGCTCCTTTATATACGGGGGCAGCGGGGCACCCCATAGACACAACAATTGATGATTGATCTTTTAGCCGTGTGCGGTGCCCCCCTCCACCATAATCCACCTCGATAACACTGTAGCGGTGCTTAGGCGATGCCCTGCGTCGTAGAACATCAACATCGTCACCACGCCGTCGTGCTGACGAAACTCTCCCTCAACACTCGGCTGGATCGGAGTTCGAGGGACGTCATCGGGCTGAATGTGTGCTGAACTCGGAGGTGTCGTGCGTTAGGTACATGATCGGTCGGATCGTGAAGACGTACGACTACATCAACCGCGTTGTGCTAACGCTTCCGCTTTCGGTCTACAAGGGTACATGGACAACACTCTCCTCGTTTCTATGCATCACCATGATCTTGCGTGTGCGTAGGATTTTTTTTTGAAATTACTACGTTCCCCAATAGTCCTGTTCAACCACCCCCCCACGGGCACCCCTCCACCGTCTACTGTTCATCCAGCCCTCCACCGTCTACTGTTCATCCAGCCCTCCACACCACGGGGTCATGTTCAACCACCCGTCCACGGGCACCCCTCCACCGTCTACTGTTCATCCAGCCCTCCACACCACGGGGTCCTGTTCATCCACCCCCTCCACGGGCACCCCTCCATCGTCTATTGTTCATCCAGCCCTCCACCACACCACGGGGTTCTGTTCATCCAGAGGCAACACCACCACTCACTGTTCATCCAACCCCCCCCCCCCCTGCAATGCTCACTGTTCATCCCATCGATCGGCTTCACTTAGCAGCAGTAGCGAAGGAATCGCTGATCGGGTTCGCTTAACAGCCATCGATCGATCGCTCGGGTTCAATAACGTAGCTCGCAAAGGCAATCGCCGGGTTCGCTTAGAGCCCAATGCCTCGCTCGGGTTCGCTTAGAGCCAACGCCACACACAAGCGCCGTACATGTACGAGAGAAAGCGCATCGCCGCCCCGACCTCCCACCGTAATCGGAACTCCTGAAATTTTCCTCCCCTCGCTTCTACCATGGTTTTTCCGTCATGGACGGCCCAAAGAATGTCATGCAGCTGCGTCTCCGGCCTGCCCAGGACGAAAAGCCCATTTTCTGTCATGATTTTTTGTCATAGAAGTAGGATCCCACCACATCTATGATGATACCGGGTTTTGTCACAATTATCGTCATAGAAGTGTCATATGTATGATAGAAAAAAAATTCGGCCCAAAATATCACGGATGTATCTTTTTTTTGTAGTGTAGCCGTGTGCGGTGCCCCCTCCACCATATTCCACCTAGATCATATCGTAGCGGTGCTTAGGCGAAGCCCTGCGCCGGTAGCAACATCATCACCGTCATCACGCCGTCGTGCTGACGGAACTCTCCCATGAAGCTCTGCTGGATCGGAGTTAGCGGAACGTCATCGAGCTGAACATGTGCTGAACTCGGAGGTGCCGTACGTTCGGTACTTGGATCGGTCGGATCGTGAAGACGTACGACTACATCAACCGCGTTTTGCTAACGCATCCGCTTTCGGTCTACGAGGGTACGTGGACACACTCTCCCCTCTCGTTGCTATGCATCACCATGATCCTGTGTGTGCGTAGGATTTTTTTTGAAATTACTACGTTCCCCAACAGTTATTGGCAACTTGTTGGAGCCATATACTTGTCGCTTTATTTTACGCAATGCAATCGCCATCTAATTGCTTTACTTCATCACTAAGCGGTAGCGATAGGCGTGATAGCAATAGTTGGCAAGACGACAACGATGCATCGATGGAGATCAAGGTGTCAAGCCGGTGACGATGGTGATCATGACGGTGCTTTGGATATGGAGATCAAAGGCACAAGATGATGATGGCCATATCATATCACTTATATTGATTGCATGTGATGTTTATCCTTTATGCATCTTATTTTGCTTAGTTTGGCGGTAGCATTATAAGATGATCTCTCACTAAATTTCAAGGTACAAGTGCTCTCCCTGAGTATGCGCCGTTGCGAAAGTTCGTCGTGCCGAGACACCATGTGATGATCGGGTGTGATAAGCTCTACGTTCACATACAACGGGTGCAAGCCAGTTTTGCACACGCACTCGGGTTAAACTTTGCGGGCCTAGCATATGCAGATATGGCCTCGGAACACTGAGACCGAAAGGTCGAGCGTCAATCATATAGTAGATATGATCAACATAGTGATGTTCACCATTGAAAACTACTCCATCTCACGTGATGATCGGACATGGTTTAGTTGATTTGGATCACGTGATCACTTAGATGATTAGAGGGATGTCTATCTAAGTGGGAGTTCCTAAGTAATATGATTAATTGAACTTTAATTTATCATGAACTTAGTACCTGATAGTATTTTGCATGTCTATGTTGTAGATCAATAGCTCGCGATGTAGCTCCCCATTTATTTTTGATATGTTCCTAGAGAAAAACTATGTTGAAAGATGATAGTAGCAATGATGCGGACTAGGTCCGTGATCTGAGGATTATCCTCATTGTTGCATAGAAGAATTATGTCCTTGATGCACCGCTAGGTGACGGACCTATTGCAGGAGCAGGTACATACGTTATGAATGTTTGGGAAACTCGGTATGATAACTACTTGATAGTTTAGTGCGCCTTGCTTTACGGCTTAGAATTGGGACTTCAAAAATGTTTTGAACTCCACGGAGCATATAAGATGTTCCAAGAACTGAAATTGGTATTTCAGACTCATGCCCAAGTCGAGAGGTATGAGACCTCTGACAAGTACTTTGCCTACAAGATGGAGGAGAATAGCTCAACCAGTGAGCATGTGCTCAGAATGTCCAAGTACTACAATCACTTGAATAAAGTGGGAGTTAATCTTCCAGATAAAATAGTGATTGACAGAGTTCTCTAGTCACTATCACCAATTTACTAGGACTTCGTGATGAACTATAATATGCAAGGGATGACAAAAACGATTCCCGAGCTCTTCATGATGCTGAAATCGACGAAGGTAGAAATTAAGAAAAGCATCAAATGTTGATGGTTGACAAGACCACTAGTTTCAAGTAAAAGGGCAAGGGAAAGAAAGGGAACTTCAAGAAGAATGGCAAGCAAGTTGGAACTCCCATGAGGAAGCCCATAGCTAGACCCAAGCCTGAAACTGAGTGCTTCTACTGCGAAGGAAATGGTCACTGGAAGCGGAACTGCCCCAAATACTTGGCGGATAAGAAGGATGGCAAAGTGAACAAAAGTACATATGATATACGTGTTATTGATGTGTATTTTACTAATGTTCATAGTAGACCCTAGGTATTTGATACTGGTTCAGTTGCTACGATTAGTAACTCAAACCAGGAGTTACAAAATGAACAAAGACTAGTTGAGGGCAAGGTGACGATGTGTGTTGGAAGTGATTCCAAGGTTGATAAGATCACCATCGCACACTCCCTTTACCTTCGGGATTAGTGTTGAACCTAAAACAAATGTTATTTGGTGTTTGCGTTGAGCATAATATGATTGGATCATGTTTATTGCAATACGGTTATTCATTTAAGTCAAAGAATAATTGTTATTCTGTTTACATGAATAAAACCTTCTGTGGTCATACACCCAAGGTGAATGGTTTATTGAATCTCGATCGTAGTAATACACATATTCATAATATTGATGCCAAAAGATGCAAAGTTGATAATGATAGTGCAACATATTTGTGGCACTGCCGTTTAGGTCATATTGGTGTAAAGCGCATGAAGAAACTCCATGCTGATGGACTTTTGGAATCACTTGGTACTTGCGAACCATGCCTCATGGGAAAGATGACTAAAACTCTGTTCTCCGAAACAATGGAGCGAGCAACAAATTTATTAGAAATAATACATACTGATGTATGCGGTCCGATGAATGTTGAGGCTCGCGGGTATTGTTATTTTCTGACCTTCACAGATGATTTGAGTAGATATGGGTATATCTACTTGATGAAACAGAAGTCTGAAACATTTGAAAAGTTCAAAGAATTTCAGAGTGAAGTGGAAAATCATTGTAACAAGAAAATAAAGTTTCTACGATCTGATCGCAGAGACGAATATTTGAGTTACGAGTTTGGTCTTCATTTGAAACAATGTGGAATAGTTTCGCAACTCACACCACCCGGAAAACCGCAGCGTAATGGTGTGTCAGAACGTCATAACCGTACTTTATTAGATATGGTGTGATCTATGATGTCTCTTACCGATTTATCACTACCATTTTGGGGTTATGCATTAGAGACAACTGCATTCATGTTAAATAGGGCACCATCTAAATCCGTTGAGACGACACCATATGAACTGTGGTTTGGCCTGAAACCCTAGTTGTTGTTTCTTAAAGTTTGGGGCTGCGATGCTTATGTGAAAAAGCTTCAACCTGATAAGCTCGAACCCAAATCAGAGAAATGTGTCTTCATAGGATACCCAAAAGAGACTATTCGGTACATGTAGCGACCTGACCCAAAATCGGTCAAATCTCTGTGTCTGTACCATCCCAAGATCATGCTGGTACTCACAGTACATCGATAAAGTATTCAAAGTTCAATCACACCTGAATATCATTATACGATTCTCATATAGAGTCTTTATTACAAGGAATAAATTCGCTCAAGGCCAACTCATGAGAAATAAACTACTAATGCTGCGAAGCGTCAAGTAAAGCGAGTCCATCCGACTCCAAAGGGCAATCGCCAAGCGAGCGTAGCCTCACTCCCGATCGAATATACCTCTCGCAACATAAGACGTTGCAGCCATGTAGGTCAGCTTTTGAATAAGCTGGCAAGTCATGAAGAATAACAATAATAAACTTACTATTACTATATGCATTTTGGCTGTGGAGCTCTAAGTTTCATCATTTTGCGAAAAGCAAATTTTTCCCTACTACAAAGGACTTGCTTGCAAATTACTACAATTGTTGGTAGTTATTGAGATGGTTCCGCCAACCAATGTCTCATTCCCATATTATTAAGTCATAAACCCTCAAATTAATTCATTAGTTTTAGTGTTGAGATATCCGAATACTTCCAAGTTCCAGAGGCTCAAATTGTCCGTAATCGGGACACGGCTAATCGATTAGATCTTTAACTCTGCAGAGGGTTGCGACTTTCCCGCAAGAATCATTCCTCCTTTAAAGTCTTCGCACTTCATGGTGTTTGAAGACGGACGAATGAAACAGGTCTTCCAAAGAGTTCTTCCGCTACTGCCGGTACCCATCCAATCCTACCGTTCTTCTACATCTCGTAGTACCATCCAGCCAGCGTCACTACTAGGGTCAACCCAGCTAGAGCCCATAATGTCTTGCGGCTGCACAGTAAGCTTCGGTCATGGGGCATCCATCCTTCTCTTCGTGGCTGGGTGAAGCTTTCCATAGATGTCATGGCACTTCTCCATGCATCCCGCCACCACTAGGTTCTCCAGGTGCCCGTCAACCGTCCCTCCACCCAAGAGTGAATTTCCAAGTCCATCTTGATCATTGTAGTTCATGGGGTTGTCATCATCATTGACTCTCACATCTTGCTTATGAATTTCACTCAACCCAAAACCCGCTCACGAGCATAGCAAAGTGAACTACTTCGTCCCGGGTCATGGTAACAAGGGATTGGTTCATCCTACCACATGATACTACTCAAGATTAATAACTTCAAAATTTCAACTACTGCATGCATGGTGGGGTGGTGACAATTCTAATGCACAAAAACATAGGTATAGAAAATAACATGATCAAAACTTGCCTTGCTGATGATCCTCGAAGCTAAAGATTCAGAGTAGCAAGCTTCAGACTCTGGAAACTCTACCGAGACAAACAAATCACAATAAGCATATAGCAATAGGATCACATAACACAATAGCATAACAAAGTAACATAACACACCAAAACAACCAAATCAAAATCCAAAGGGAAAACTCAAAGAAAACCCATTCAAAGTTTTTCCTACTTCAAACAATAGCTAGAATAGTTTTTATATAACAAAAATTTCTTAACATAACCTAATTATGGTTTTAGGTTAACTTAACAGAAAAGAATTCACTAAGCAACTAGGAGCAAAAAGAATTAATTTAAAATCTATTATAAAACTCCTATTAGGCCTAATCCAAATTCTATTAAGAAAATAAAATAAAACTTTTATTAATTATAAATAAAAGTTCATCCTATAAAGTGACAGAAACTACCCTAGAATAATCAATCACATGATAAAAATAAATTTATTTACTATTTAAAATAATAGGAAAACAAGAGCTAGTTAATTAATTGGGATTAACAAGATTCTGCTTAAAACTATTTTTTATTAATCCTAAAATACCCAAATTAACTTTTATGGTTTGGCAATGTTAAAATAAAGTTGGGACAAAAGAATCATCCAAAAATAATTTTTCTAACTCAAGTTATAGCAGATTTACTATTCTGGCTAAAACTAAAATAAAGCAATTTTAATTAACTTTAACATAGCTATATATATATTCTACAGAAACTACATAAAATTTGTAATCCAACAAAAAAATAATCATCTAAAAATAATAAACAGAATAAAAGATATGAATTTTTCAAAACAGAAACCATTCTATTAAAACAGAAAAACAAAAATAAAAGGAAAAGGCCTAATGGGCCTAAACTGTGCACTAGGCGTCAAATAACCTAAACGGGCCTAGGGTTAAACTAAGACGGGCCGGGCTAATAAAAATAAACCTAACTAACTAAACCGGAAAGAACCGGGCCGGTCTTTTATAAAAAACATACCCCTTCGGGGTCTAATCCTAGCCGTAGATGGGGATCGGACGGCGGAGGGGGTTTCCGGCGACCTACCGGAGTTCGGCGACGGCGGCGGCGGTGACGAGGAGTGCGGCGAGGGTTCCGGTCGTCGGGGAGGTCGGGGAAGTAGCCGGGCGGGTGCGGGGGAGCTCGGTGATGCGTCTGGTGGATTCGGGGGTGACCGGGGTGGTCTAGGGCGGCGACGGCGGCGACAATGGCGGCGACGGGGGACTCGGGCTCCGGCGTGCTCGGGAGAGAGAGGGAGGAGGTCCGGCAAGGGCTAGGGGGGAAAATGGGGTGCGGGGCAACGGCTTTTATAGCCAGGGGCCTCAGATTTCGCTTCGGGGCGATCGGGCGATCGGGATCCCGGATCCTTCGATCCGCGATCTGCAGCGGCGACGGCAGGCATGGGCGAGGGTAGACGATGGGGCGGGCCCACTGTCGAGAGAGAGAGGGGTGGGGAGCGAGCGGGCGGCCGATGCGGAGCGCTTTCGGGCGATGGGGAGTGAGGCCGGTTGGCTGGGCTGCTCGGTGGCAGTGGGGCACTGGGCAGGCAGGCAGGTGGTGGGTCTGGGCCAGTGGGGAGAGCCTAGCTGGCGCTGGGTGGGTTTTTTCTTTTTGAAATTTATTTTTAAAATAAAACAAAACAGAGTATAACTTTTAAAATATAAATATTTTAGATAGGGTATATATATACCAAAATGATCAGGGAAAATTCCTTTCATTTGAACATTTTTCCAAAGGCAAAATCCAAACTTTATAAAAATCCATTTTTTCAAATTCAAATAAAATTCAGATTTGAATCCAAATCTTTTGGCAATGTTTTCCTCTGATATTTTGGAGTGTCATGTTTACTCCTCTCATACTTTTGATCAAGTATTTATCAGCTTAGTTTTTGAAATGTTTCTCACTTGCCAAAGTTTGAATTCAAATTCAAAACTCAAAATTCTCTCAAACTTCAAAAGGCATTCAAATTCAAACAGATGCATAGGATGCTTAGCTATAATTGTAAAACATTCCAAATAGGAAATTTGGGATGTTACAAACCTACCATTTTAAGATGAATCTCGCCCTCGAGATTCGGGTTGGCTAGCAAATAGGTGCGGTGGTCTCAAGAAGGTCTTCTTGGCCCTGTGTGGCTTCTTCCTCGTGTGGTGACTCCACAAGACCTTGCAAAATTTGATGACCTTGCTGCGGGTGACTCGCTTGCGCCTCGAGAATTCGGACGGGTTTCTCCTTGTAAGTCGATCACCGTCAAGCTGTATGGCCTCTAGGGGCATTGTGTCTCTCAACGGAACATCGGCCATGTCGGCATGACACTTCTTCACCGAGAAACATGGAAGACATCATGAACTCCGGACAATCCTTCCGACAATTCCAACTTGTAAGCAACCTCTCCACGACGCTCGAGGATTTTGTAGGGCCAATGAATCGGGTGCTAACTTCCTTGACACCAAACCTCTTGATTCCACGGCGGAGACACACGAAGGTATGCTCGGTCTCCCGCTCGTAAGTCACTTCCTTGCGCTTCTCGTCGGATAACTCTTCTGTCTCGACCGTGCTATCTTGAGCCTGTCTCGAATCAGCTTGACTTTCTCTTCTCATCCTTGATAAGGTCGGAACCGAAAACGATCGATCTCCAACATTATCCCACAAAGAATGGTGTCCTGCACCTCCTTCCGTGATAGAGCTTCGAAGGGGCCATCTTCAAACCGGATTGATAATCGTTGTTGTATGAGAATTCTGCGATGGCAAGTTATCATCCCAGCTAGACCCATAGTCTAGTACACAAGCTCTCAACATGTCCTCCGTAATCTGGTTGACTCTCTCGGTCTGTCCATCTCGCTCATGGATGAAAAGTTGTACTGAATTCCAGCCTCGCACTCCAAAGTTTCATGCAACCGCTTCCAAAACTTGGAGGTAAACTGCGTTCCTCTATCCGACACGATTTTCCTCGAACTCCATGCGATATACGATCCTGGTCATGTATATCTTGGCCAACTTAGCACTGGTATAGGTAGTCTTCACGGAATGAAGTGAGCTACCTTGGTCAAACGATCAACCACTACCCGATAGAATCATAACCTGAACGGGTCCCGGATAATCCTGTGATGAAATCCATACCAAGTTTCTCCCATTTCCAATCGGGAATCGGCAAAGGTTGAAGTAACCTGCTGGCTTCGATGTTCTGCCTTTACATGTTGACAAACATCGATATCGCTACGCACTCGCAATATCCTTCTTCATACCGCCCACCGTAAACTTTGCTTCAAATCCAGGTACATCTTGGTGTTGCCGGGTGAATCAAGTACGGTGAATCATGAGCCTCCCGAAGAATTAGCTTCCTGAGTTCGGGATCATTGGGCACATAGATACGATCCTCGAACCATATAGTTCCGTGTTCATCCTTACGAAATCCTTTAGCTTTTCCTTCATCCATCTTTTGCTTTATCTCATCAATTTCCTTGTCCGACTTCTGGGCTTCACGAATCCTTTCGGCCAAAGTGGACTGAACTTCCAGAGTTGCAACAAATCCTCTCGAACTATCTCCATTGGAGATCTCGAGGTCATCGACTAACTCCTGGGTAATCCTCCTCCGTAAGAGTATTCACATAACTCTTACGGCTCAAAGCATCTGCTACAACATTAGCTTTACCGGTGGTAATGCAATCTCATGTCGTAGTCCTTTATCAACTCTAGCCATCTCCTCTCGCTCGAGGTTCAATTCCTTCTGCGTGAAAATATACTTCAAGCTCTTGTGATCTATGTAAACATCACAACGATTTCCGATGAGGAAATGTCTCCAGGTCTTGAGTGCATGCACTACGGCTGCTAACTCCAAATCATGAGTGGCATAATTCATCTCGTGAGGTCGTAGCTGTCTGGAGGCATAAGCTACAACTTTACCTTCCTGCATTAGTACTCCTCCGAGTCCTTGACGAGAAGCGTCACAATTTACTTGGTATTCCTTATGTATGTCCGGCAAAATCAGCACTGGGGCTGTGACCAAACGTTTCTTCAATTCCTGAAAACTGGCTTCACATTCCTCGGTCCAAACATACTTGGCTTCCTTCTTCAACAGCTCAGTCATGGGCTTGGCAATCTTCGAGAAGTTCTCAATAAACCTCCGATAATATCCTGCGAGTCCGAGAAAACTGCGGATCTCCTTGATCGAGGTGGGTGACTGCCAATCGGTGAATGATTCAACCTTGGCGGGATCAACTGCTATTCCTTCTCCCGAAATAACATGTCCGAGGATTCCAACTTCCTTCACCAAAATTCACATTTGCTGAACTTGGCATACAACCGATGTTCTCAAGTTTCTCCGAACTAGACGCAAATGTTCCTTATGCTCTTCCTCGCTCTTGGAGAAAATCAATATATCATCGATGAACACCACGGCAAACTTGTCCAGATATTCCATAAACACCTTGTTCATTAAATTCATGAAGTATGCAGGAGCATTAGTCAATCCAAATGACATGACGGTATACTCATATAAACCATACCTGGTAGTGAATGCTGTTTTGGGTATATCCTTTTCACGATCTTCAATCGATGATACCCGATCAAGATCGATCTTAGAGAATACCTTGGCTCCAACTAACGATCAAACAAGTCATTAATCATCGGCAGAGGGTACTTGTTCTTGATGGTTACTTCTTTCAACGCACGATAATCCACAACCATCCTCAAGCTTCCATCCTTCTTCTCTACCAAAAGAACTGGGGCTCCCCAAGGTGAAGAGCTTGGACGAATATATCCTTTCTCCAATAACTCATTAATTTGATCCTTGATCTCTTTCAACTCATTCGTGGCATCCGATAAGGTCTCTTGGATATTGGGGCTGTGCCGCAATAACTCAATAAGAAATTCAATGTCCTGTCCGTGGCATCCTCGTAATTCCTCCGGAAACACATCGGAAAATCTTGCACCATCGGCACTTCCTCCTGAACAACTCCCGTGAGGGAATTCACCGATTCTTCATCCGGCTGTGCTCGCTACATACTTGATCCTCTTCGCCCGGGGTGGTGAGCAGAATAGACTTCGGGCACAGTCTATGTTCCTTCAAACTTTGTCAACCAATCCATGCCTAGGATTACATCCAAGGTCCGGGTTTCCAACACTATGAGGTCTGCGGAAATTTATGGTTCCCGATGTTGAGGGTTGCATGACAGCCTAAGCCTGCCATCATTTCTCCTCCTCGGAACCGACGCCAAGGGGGCTTCTAAGGGTTTTAGTGGGCAACCCGTACTTTTCCACAACTACCCTTGATATGAATGAATGCGCTGCACCGTAATCAAAGAGAACCAAAACTGAACGTGAATTCAATAAAAACTTACCAACCACAGTGTTTGGCTGATCATAGACGCCCTCCACGCCGATGTGGTTCACCCGAGCACGAGGGAACGGATTGGGCTTCTTCGCTGGGCCTCCATTGCCGCTTTCCATTCCTCCGCTTGGCCTCCGGCAGTCGGTGGCATAGTGCCCTGCCTTCCGGCACTTGAAGCAGGTGATGTGGCTCAGATCCTTCGAGCCGGGCAGAACGATGCTGATTGCCATTATCGTTGCCATTGCCATTGCCATGGCCTCGACTTGTTGTCCTGGCTGCGGTTGTTTCCATTTCCTCCATGGTTATGGCCTCCATGGTTATGATGGGTGTGCCTCCCGAGTATGGTGCATAACGGGCTTCGCTGAGCTCCCGAGTTGTGCTTCCCCGGCTGTACTTCCGCTATGCTTTCTATCTCGCTGCTGCTTGGCTTCAAGTATGGTGGCCTTGTCTACCAGCTCCGGTAGTTGTTGAAGGTAGCCACAATAAGCTACATGCTCGCTTCATCATTGAGTCCCTCAAGGAACTTCTCCTGCTTGGCGGCATCTGTGGCCACATCATCCGGGGCATAGCGAAGAGCTTGCTGAATTCATCCACGCATCGTGCCACAAGACGGTTCCCGGGCGCAAGTTGTGGAACTCACGCTTCTTCGCACTCATGGCTCCACCGAGACATGAGCGTGTGGAAGGCTCGCTGGAATTGATCCCATGTGATGGCACCAATGGGATAGGTGGCGTGTAGTTCTCCCACGAAGAATCTGCAGGTCCATCCAGCTTGATGCGCGCAAAACGCACCTTCTCAAAGATCGCAGCATCCCACGTTGATTAGCTCTCTCCGACTTTGCGGATCCAATCGCTACCATAATCGCTCGGTGCTACTAGAGAACACCGGCGGATTCAGTCTCGTGAATCGAGTCAAGTTGTCCACGGGGGTGGTGGCGGTGGGTTGTTGGCGTTGTTGTTCGATTCGGATAAGTAGCTGCATCACAGCATTCTCTTTGGAGCAGCTGGGTGAGCTCCGCGGGAAACCAAAGGTCACGCCTCGGAGGCATCCGTGTTTTTGGAGTGGATGAGAAAATTAGAATAGAACAATGGTCTATGAGAAATAACACTACCCATATGAATGCACAATCATAACACACCAATCATTTATTCATTCCACTCAAACATGGTTCAAACTCGATTACAAAAGCTCATGACTAATCGAAGGAAAAATATCGGCCTAACTGATCGATGAAAAAGGAAAAATAACATGGTGGTCGACTAAAAAGTCTTCATCAGTGGCGCCTCCTCTTGTGGCTTCCTTCAGTGGTACTCCCTTCATAATCCTGATCATTACTCACGAGGGGTCCTTCATCTCCACTCGGATAAAGGTCCTCTCCCAAGTCCATCCTTTCCTCTATCGCGGCAAGCTTCATCTTTAGATCGTCGACTGTCTCCATGAAGTCCGCGACTTCTTCCTCATGGCCAAGGAAGTCTGCGCGTGCCTTCTCCTCCAGTTCCAGTTCACGGAACAAAAGCTTCCGGTGTGTCTTCGAGTTACGGCGAGTCTGAATCTCCCGTTTCCTGAGAAGACACTCCAAGTCCTGGATATAAGAGAGAGTGGAATCGCCCTCCACGGTGCGGATGATATCTCCATTCCTTGCCCCGCGAGAAACCATGGCGAGGTCTCGAGAGATCGAGCTCGCCCTCAGATTCTCCTCTCGGAGATGTCCAAGTGCTTGATAGATCGCCACGCCCTTCCGATGATCCAGCTTGAACTCGGTGAACTCAAAGTCAATCGGCCCGTGTGTCCTCCGAAGGTTCTCCTCGATATGCACTTCAATCTCAGAAGCGGTGTCCGCCGGAAGTGCGTTAGTTGGCTTCCCGGTGATCGAGGGTAGAGCGATCTTCAGCTTCTTCACCATCTGGACCAGTTTACGTCAAGGGCATCGCCTCGTCGGGCCGGCAAAACTCCGTAGCAAAACTGGGTGAACTCGACGCCATCTAGAATGTTGAAAATCGGAGAGGAGTTAGAAATGAATAGGGAAGAATTACGGAATGATAAGGATAAAAGTAAATGGTCTCTTCCTATGGCTTTCCGATCCTAGGGGTTACATCCTACGGTCAGCGTGTGCTCGATACCATCTCTCAGAGCGACTGACCCAAAATCGGTCAAATCTTCGTTCTGCATTCCATCCCAAGATCATGTCAGATACAGAACATCCCAAAATTCTAAATTTTGGAATGTTATAAACAAATAGATAGATTTGATTGATTGCTTGATTGATTGACTGAAAGTGAGTGATTTCGAAACTTTTGAAAGTTAGATGAGAGGGAATAAAAGGACTTTCCCAAACTTTCATTTTTCTTTTATGATCTTCGGGAATTCGAATTCTTTTCATCACAAAACCCTGGAGAGAAGATGACATGACTTCTTCCATTTATTTAAATAACAAGGGGTGTTGAAAATATTTGAATTTCATTTGGAAAATATTTCCAATTCTGAAACTTTATGCAACTCAATGATTTTCACGAGAGAAGATAAAATGACTTCTTCAAAACATATGAAATATGAGTTGGGAGTTTCAAAAAATAAATTCAAAGTTCCTTTGAATTATTTTCAATTGGAGTTAATTGAGTTTTATTCAAATTATTTTCTCTAAAAATAAAATATATGGAAAATAGGGTAACATGATTCCTACATCGAAAATTGGAGAGAAATTAATTTGAAATCATTTTGGTATTTTTAAAATGATTTTCAGTGGATTTTATTAGGGCAGTAGCACTGTTTGTTTTATTTGAATTTTGTGTATTTTATTTGAAGCTATAATAAAGTTCATCATGTACTAAATTTTTTCTGAAAATTTTGATATATTATATGCCTATATAATATATTTATTTATTTGGTTTTATTATTTTTATTTGTCTCTGTTAAAAAAATTTAAAAAGAAAAAAGAGAGAGCGCTTGGGCCAAAGGCCCAAGCCGCTAAAACCAGCGGCCGTCAAGGCCAAGGCCACGCGCACGCACCACGCACCTAGGGAGCCAGGAGCCCCAAGTTTCCTATTCTTTACGATTCCTAGTAGAATTTGACCCGCTTTGTTATTCCGTTTTTATTCCTAGGATTGCTAATCCTAATCTATTTCTTACCCCCACCCAAGCAAAACCCTCCCTCTCCAATATAAATACCCAAGCACCCCCTCCAACACATCAAATCAACTCTCCTCCTCTCTCCACCACAGAAGAAGAAGAAGCAAGAGTGCCACCGCCCGCCGCCATTTACATAGCCGCCGCCCGCCATAGCCAGCCGCCGCCGCCCTCACCGCCGCCCTCACCAAGCGCCCTTGCCACCCCAGCCCCTTGCCCCCTCACCACGCCGCCGCCGCCACTTGCCGCCGCCGCCCTCACGCCGCCACCGCCGAGCCTCGCGCTTCGAGGTACTAGCCTCAGCCAAGGCCACGCTTTCTAGATCGGTTTTCTAGATCGGTTTTTTTGTTTCGGTTTCCTTTCCGAAACCCTAGATCGGTTTTCTCGTCGGTTTTTCTTTCCGGTTTTGTTTAGCGAGCGTTCGCTCGATTGATTTTTCTTTTTATTTTTAATTTCCGTCATGGACCTATCCGTAGTCCCTAATCTTCAAACGGCTATAACTTTTTAGTCGTAAGTCGGAATCCAACGAAACCAACGCCCACTTCTTCGTTATGATCTCCTCTATCCAGTAATACAACTCAAATATGTTTTTGAAAGTTTTAAAATTTGAATTCAAACAGATTTGTATTTGAACTTCGCTTGATCATAACTTGAGTTTCAGAATCTCGATTTAGTTGATTCTTTTGCTAATCAAGCTCTTGACCTAAACTTTCTGATAAGGCCAAATTCACATAATTTTGGTACTGTTAGAAATTGTTTTATGCTGCAAGAGTTATTTGATTTGGTTTTGACGTTTTCCTCAATTGTTTTCTTCGCTCTTTCCGATCTTTTGAGTGATTGCTTATGTGTGGTTACTATTGCTTGATTACGATAGATTGACCGGAGTGTGACGAGTAGAGCTATCAAGAGTTTTGAGTGCGAATCATCTTCATCAACTTTGCAGGCAAGTAACACTTGATCATATCTTTTCTACTACCCATGTTTTTATGCATTAGATAAATCCTCAAACACTTGCATGGTTAGGATCTAATTAAATTGTGGGATGGGAAGTAGATTGAGGTAGTACCTATTACCTGTTTTACTTATGAACCTTTGGGAGTTACTTCTCGCTTGCTTATTACGCCATGCTATGCTCAGAGACGTGGATTGGGTTTAAGTGAATATCCATGACAGATGTGAGATTGATAATTAATGGTTTATCTAAGGTGGCAACTTAAACACACATCCGGGTGGATTGAGGCACCTGGCTATTCCAGACTTGCCTGTCAAGGCACCAGGTAGACAGGATTTGCCTGTATTTCTTCGGACCGCCACCCAGGCCCAAAGGGATCATAAGATTATTCAAACTAGAAACTTCCGTGTGCAGCCACAAGCCAATATGGGCTCTGGCGTAGTTGACTAAGTTGTGCGAACTCTTACGGGTAGGCTAGCTGATGTAGGGGATGTAGGTTGGTACGGTCTACCCACATGTAAGGTGCTAGTGCTTCTGAAAGACTGTGTCTCGGTCATCCGTCTCTCAAACACCATGTAGTGCGAGAACCAAACGGAGGCGATCGAGTCTTGTGGGGAAAAGTGCGCAAACCTCTGCAGAGTGTATAAACTAATCATGATTAGCCGTGTCCCCGGTTATGGACAATTTTGAGTATCTAGTACCTGGATAACCTGTTGATCTCATCACGTTACTTAATATAATTTGTTTGGGTTTAATGAGTACTTTTAATTGGGATTGAGGATGCTGTCAACCATTCTCAATGTTCAACAACCACCATGATAGTTAAATAAATTTATTCCTTTGAAGTAGGGAAAATTGGCTTTTCAAAAAACTGTAACCATAGAGCTTTCCACCAGCCATATATGCATGTAGTATAGCCTATTCTTTCATTACTCTCTATGTGTTACATTGCCAGATATTCCATGTGTCAACCCGTTTCGGGCTGCAACTTTTCATGTTGCAGAATTTTCAGACGACGAGTAAGTGATACGTTAGGGTTACGATTTCCTATACTCAACTTTGCCGTTGGTGTTGATGGGAATCCACAACCTTGTTGCTTCCGCTATGTTTTGGATTGAGGTAATAGTTTTTACGTTACTTTATACATGTGATTTACCTCTGTTATAAATCCTTCGAGTACTGTGTGTGTCAGCATACCGATCCAGGGATGACACGAAAGCACAGAGACTTGATCCATTCGGGTCGGGTCGCTACAAGATGGTATCAGAGCACATGTTGACTGTAGGACGTGACCCTAGAAACTGATAAGCCCATAGGAAAGATTTTTCTCTACAACTTCATTTTCAAAAAGATCTTTTACCTCTCTTCTCTTCTGAGCTTATTCAAATATTCCTTTTAGTGAGACCATACCCTTTTCCTTTTGACCACTCAAGATTTGATGATGAGACCACTCCAAGGAGACAAGATATCGGACAACTAAAACCATTTGGAATGAAGATGATTTTACCGTAAACGGAAACTACAACGGTGAAGACTCAAGACTAGGAGATTTGAAGGCTCCAAATAAATTCGGATTTGTATGACCTAGGAAGGTTACGCTTATGGAACTTGGCAGACTATGGAAGTTATCAATAACCGAGATCAAGGTGTATCGGAGAAAGACTAGAACATGGAGCATTAGAATTCAAAGCTTTGTCAGGAAAACCCTAAGGCAGGAGATATCAACTATGGAATGATAGCTCATGAAAATGACAAGAGCGTAAACACGCTATCCATGATGTTATCGCCGCCTATGCTATTGTCACCATGCGGAGTTAAGCATGCAGATGCATGGAAGGATTGGATGGTAGAAAGCTGATGGAGCATCTATCCGCAAACGTTGGAGTTTTAACCTTAGCTGGTGTATCACCGGATCCGGAGTATTACATGAAGAAGTTTAAGGTGGATCTGCAGAAGCAGATTTGATAAGGAAGCAGTTCGTGAAGAACTCAGACCCGTGGCTGAAAGTAGACAAGATGAAGGAGCAAAACATCGAGATACCGGAGATTTTACAAGAATCAAGGACAGAGGATCATGGATCATGTCAAGGATGTTGAAACCGGCAGTTGGAACGTAACTCCAGAAATATTGAAGGACGTCGCGAGAGACTTCGCGTCAACAGAGATGATCTGGCAACAGAACTGGAGAAGGACAAGCATGATCGGAAGAAGCCATCGGAGACATGAACAAGACTTGAAGAGTTTGATGACTTTGAAGATTTATTGACCGTTAGAAGACCAAACCCCTGTTACATACCTATGTTAGATGCGACGATTTTGAGCTGTCATTTGTTTGATGTTTTTCCGACAGCCACAATAAAATCTGCCTTTTCAAAACTTTGTTTGTATTGTGTGCATCCCTCTCGATCTCTCTTATCCCACCCCAAACCCATGGACTCATTAGAGGATGGATGGAGATGAGCTTGTAATTTCCGGACCAATGAGTCAATTGGAGACAGACCGATGGATTCAGAACATGGAGGATCACATGAAGAATAACCCGATAGTCGAAAAGATATGACCCAAAGATGCTCTTCATTGCTTTGAAAGAGGTGCTGCTATCTAGTGGAGGATGTACCAAACCATCAATGTGGCCAGGAGTAACCACTTGGGAAGAATTTAAGTTGACTTTGCTAAAGTCTCGGTTTGTGTCCCGTGGTTGAAGCCTTATGGAAATGATATGGAGAAAGTGCATGCAAGCTTTGTGGAGAAATAGGACACAACCATAAAGAAAATAAGGATTAATACCCTCATAATCGGAGGATTATCAAAGGAGTTAGCCGAGGATTTTCAGGGAACTTTGGTTGGAGATTGTTCCCAAAGGTTTTGTTGCAGCAATGGAAGTTCAGTCTACATTGTTGAGAAAGATCCGTGAAGCTCAGAAGGATGACAAAAGATATTGTTGAGGTAAAACAGAGGATGAGCAAAGGAAAGGCCAAAGGTTTTCGTAAGGATGAGCACGACACCTTATGGTTTGAGGACAGTGTACATGTACCCAATAATGCAAAGATCAGGAAGTTAAAACTTCAGGAGGCTCGTGACTCACCATACTCGATTCGCCCTGGAAACACCAAGATGTATTTGGAATTGAAGGAGTGTTTCTGGTGGACTGGTATGAAGAAGGATATTATGGAGTATGTAGTCGAAAGTGATGCATGCCAGAGAAAGTAAAAGCAGAGCATCAGAAGCCAGCAGGATTACTACAGCCTATGCCGATACCCGAATGAAAGTAGGATAAGCCTGGCATGGATTTCATTTCGATTTCCATAACCCGATTGGGATATGATTCTATCTGGGTAGTAGTTGACTCGCTTGACCAAAGTGGCTCACTTTATCCCAAAGAAATACGAAAGTGCAAAGTTGGCCAAGATATATTGGACAAGGATCGATGTCTCGCATGGAGTTCCGAGGACCATCATAAAGGAACACAGTTTACCTCAAAGTTTTGGAATCAGCCGCACTGCACTTTAGGTACTAGGCTAGAGTTCAAGACAGCCTTTCATCCGCATACGATGGATAGACCGAGAGAGTCAATCAGATACCGGAGGACATGTTGAGAACGTATGCGCTAGATTATGGATCTAGTAGGGATGATAATTTACCTTACACGGAGTTTCTCATACAACAACAGCTACCAAGTCAGTTTGAAGATGGCCCCTTTTGAAGCTTTGTATGGGAGAAGGAGCCAAACACCGTTGATGTGGGATGA
This sequence comes from Aegilops longissima, assembly GCA_021605205.1. Classification (NCBI taxonomy): domain Eukaryota; kingdom Viridiplantae; phylum Streptophyta; class Magnoliopsida; order Poales; family Poaceae; genus Aegilops; species Aegilops longissima. Next base: position 291,618,640 of record CM038676.1, read on the forward strand.
AGTTGGAGACCGTCAGTTGTTTGGACCAAATATGATCAAGGAGTCAGAAGAGAATGTTAAGTTGATTCGAGATAGACTGAAGATAGCTCACCAGTGCGAAAGAGTTATGCAGACTCAAAATGCAAGGAGGTAGTCTATGAAATCGGAGACAGAGCATATCTTTGTGTGCCACCTCTGCGAGGAGTTAAATGATTTGGAGTTAAGGGAAAGTTAGCCCCGAGATTTGTAGGACCATACCGAGTTTTGGAGTGTATGGGAGAATAGGCTAACAAGTTGAAGTCACCGAAGGACTGTCAGGAGTTCATGATGTGTTTCACGTTTTCCGCTTGAAGAAGTGCCATGCGAGATGGCCAATATTTCCTTGTAAGGACGCTTGACCTCGAAAGGATAATGAGGTTCCACGAAGTGGAGTATGGATTTCATAAGTATAAGTTTTATCACGGTATGTGGGACATCCCACGAGGATGAAGAGATGAAGTGTTATTGGATATAAAGGAGGTATGATGTTGGAAATATGGATCAATGGAAATTCCATGATGAGTCCGAGTAATCACGTCTTAGTTTGGTGCAAATATAAGGAAAAGAGACAAGACAATTGGATGGATTTAAGTATGCGGGGAGTTGGATGTTGGGATAACGATCAGCTGTTGCCGGAGGATGTGTTCAAGGATTGCAAGTGATGAGATGGGCTATAACCCACAGCCCAGGACCTGCCAAGAAGCAAGCACACTCTTGTCAAGGAAAACCTCGAAGAAGTTACGACTTGTATCAACCGACAATTCTATAGGAGTTTACGCAAAACACGAGAGTTGTTAAGGAACGATAGATGTTTGTTTGGCTTGCAGAATCAATGGATTTTCCGGACTTGGTTCGTCGACAAGAGAAATTCTGCAATGCTTGTGAGGATGACCGAGTGTTAGAATGCGAGATTCGCTAAACCATGTACAAGGTAATGATTTAAAAGGGGATGGATTGATCACCATACCGACTTACTCTTATTATTTGCTTTGCTATATGGGATAGTAAATCTGAGTGACTTACCTATAGTTGCAAGACGATTTATATTAAACCTTGTTTGAACCTTAGAACGGTATAGGTATTTCTTTTCCCTTGTACACGGCAGCTGTTGCCAACCGTAGGTCATACGGTGAGGTTCAACCTGACCCGTTTTCTGCAGGAGAAACCATAAATCGTTGACCACCATGAGATACCGATATTTGTTTAGAATTGGCGCCGCATCTGTCAGCTATGAAGACCCAATCTCGGAATAACCTTACCAAGAGGAATGGACAAAAGAATTGAGGAAAAGGTTATGCCACTACCGGAAGAGCCCAGAGAAGGTATTATCCTTAATACCTGAGAAGACCGACACTGTCAGTAATAAGGATGGAGTATATGAGTTTTGTTGGAACCTTAACAATGCTTCTAAGGGTGGTAGCACCCGAGACCCCGGAGACGAGCGATGGATTTTGAGAAGACCCCCAAACCCTAACCTATTTCTTGCTAGCCTCTCCGAATCTCGAGGACGAGATTCATTTTAAGGGTGGTAGCTTGTAACATCCCAAAATTCTAAATTTTGGAATGTTATAAACAAATAGATAGATTTGATTGATTGCTTGATTGATTGACTGAAAGTGAGTGATTTCGAAACTTTTGAAAGTTAGATGAGAGGGAATAAAAGGACTTTCCCAAACTTTCATTTTTCTTTATGATCTTCGAATTCAATTCTTTTCATCACAAAACCCTGGAGAGAAGATGACATGACTTCTTCCATTTATTTAAATGACAAGGGTGTTGAAAATATTTGAATTTCATTTGGAAAATATTTCCAATTCTGAAACTTTATGCAACTCAATGATTTTCACGAGAGAAGATAAAATGACTTCTTCAAAACATATGAAATATGAGTTGGGAGTTTCAAAAATAAATTCAAAGTTCCTTTGAATTATTTTCAATTGAGTTAATTGAGTTTTATTCAAATTATTTTCTCTAAAATAAAATATATGGAAAATAGGGTAACATGATTCCTACATCAGAAAATTGGAGAGAAATTAATTTGAAATCATTTTGGTATTTTTAAAATGATTTTCAGTGGATTTTATTAGGGCAGTAGCACTGTTTGTTTTATTTGAATTTTGTGTATTTTATTTGAAGCTATAATAAAGTTCATCATGTACAAAATTTTTTCTGAAAATTTTGATATATTATATGCCTATATAATATATTTATTTATTTGGTTTTATTATTTTTATTTGTCTCTGTTAAAAAAAATTAAAGGAAAAAAAAAAGGAGCGCGGCGCCTTGGGCCAAAGGCCCAAGCCGCCAAAACCAGCGGCCGGCAAGGCCAAGGCCACGCCTTTCCACGCACCTAGGGGAGCCAGGAGCCCCAAGTTTCCTATTCTTTTCGATTCCTAGTAGAATTTGACCCGTTTGTTATTCCGTTTTTATTCCTAGGATTCCTAATCCTAATCTATTTCTTGCCCCCACCCAAGCAAAACACCTCCCTCTCCAATATAAATACCCAAGCACCCCCTCCAACACATCAAATCAACTCTCCTCTCCTCTCTCCACCTCCAGCAGCAGCAGAAGTAGTGTGCCACCGCCAGCCGCCCCCATAGCCGCCGCCGCCATAGCCATGCCGCCGCCCCACGCCGCCGCCCTCACCAGCGCCGCCGCCGCCCCTCACCAGCGCCGCCGCCCACCAGCCGCGCCGCCACTTGCCGCCGCCGCCCTCGCCGCCACCGAGCCTCGCCTCTTGAGGTACTAGCCCAGCAGCGTCCGTTTTCTAGATCGGTTTTCTAGATCGGTTTTTTTGTTTCGGTTTCCTTTCCGAAACCCTAGATCGGTTTTCTCGTCGGTTTTTCTTTCCGGTTTTGTTTAGCGAGCATTCGCCGATTGATTTTCTTTTATTTTTAATTTCCGTCATGGACCTATCCGTAGTCCCTAATCTTCAAACGGCTATAACTTTTTAGTCGTAAGTCGAATCCAACGAAACCAACGCCCACTTCTTCGTTATGATCTCCTCTATCCAGTAATACAACTCAAATATGTTTTGAAAGTTTTAAAATTTGAATTCAAACAGATTTGTATTTGAACTTCGTTTGATCATAACTTGAGTTTCAGAACTCCGATTTAGTTGATTCTTTTTGCTAATCGAAGCTCTTGACCTAAACTTTCTGATAAGGCCAAATTCACATAATTTTGGTACTGTTAGAAATTGTTTTATGCTGCAAGAGTTATTTGATTTGGTTTTGACGTTTTCCGAATTGTTTTCTTCGTTCTTTCCGATCTTTTGAGTGATTGCTTATGTGTGGTTACTATTGCTTGATTACGATAGATTGACCGGAGTGTGACGAGTAGAGCTATCAAGAGTTTTGAGTGCGAATCATCTTCATCAACTTTGCAGGCAAGTAACACTTGATCATATCTTTTCTACTACCCATGTTTTTATGCATTAGATAAATCCTCAAACACTTGCATGGTTAGGATCTAATTAAATTGTGGGATGGGAAGTAGATTGAGGTAGTACCTATTACCTGTTTTACTTATGAACCTTTGGGAGTTACTTCTACGTTTGCTTATTACGCCATGCTATGCTCAGAGACGTGGATTGGGTTTAAGTGAATATCCATGACAGATGTGAGATTGATAATTAATGGTTTATCTAAGGTGGCAACTTAAACACATCTGGTGGATTGAGGCACTGGCTATTCCAGGACTTGCTGTCAAGGCACACAGGTAGACAGGATTTGCTCATTTCTTGGACCGCCACCCAGGCCCAAAGGGATCATAAGATTATTCAAACTAGAAACTTCCGTGTGCAGCCACAAGCCAATATGGGCTCTGGCGTAGTTGACTAAGTTGTGCGAACTCTTACGGGTAGGCTAGCTGATGTAGGGGATGTAGGTTGGTACGGTCTACCCACATGTAAGGTGCTAGTGCTTCTGAAAGACTGTGTCTCGGTCATCCGTCTCTCAAACACCATGTAGTGCGAGAACCAAACGGAGGCGATCGAGTCTTGTGGGGAAAAGTGCACAAACCTCTGCAGAGTGTATAAACTAATCATGATTAGCCGTGTCCCGGTTATGGACAATTTTGAGTATCTAGTACCGGATAACCTGTTGATCTCATCACGTTACTTAATATAATTTGTTTGGGTTTAATGAGTACTTTTAATTGGGATTGAGGATGCTGTCAACCATTCTCAATGTTCAACAACCACCATGATAGTTAAATAAATTTATTCCTTTGAAGTAGGGAAAAATTGGCTTTTCGCAAAAACTGTAACCATAGAGCTTTCCACCAGCCATATATGCATGTAGTATAGCCTATTCTTTCATTACTCTCTATGTGTTACATTGCCAGCATATTCCATGTGCTGACCGTTTTGGCTGCAACTTTTCATGTTGCAGAATTTTGAACGACGAGTAAGTGATACGTTAGGGTTACGATTTCCTATACTCAACTTTGCCGTTTGTGTTGATGGGAATCCACAACCTTGTTGCTTCCGCTATGTTTTGGATTGAGGTAATAGTTTTTACGTTACTTTATACATGTGATTTACCTCTGTTATAAATCCTTCGAGTACTGTGTGTGTCAGCATACCGATCCAGGGATGACACGAAAGCACAGAGACTTGATCCATTCGGGTCGGGTCGCTACATACTCACAGTACATCGATAAAGTATTCAAAGTTCAATCACACCTGAATATCATTATACGATTCTCATATAGAGTCTTTATTACAAGGGAATAAATTCGGCTCAAGGCCAACTCATGAGAAATAAACTACTAATGCTGCGGAAGCGTCGAAGTAAAGCGAGTCCATCCGACTCCAAAGGGCAATCGCCAAGCGCGAAGCGTAGCCTCACTCCTGATCGGAATATACCTCTGCAACATAAGACGTTGCAGCCATGTAGGTCAGCTTTTTGAATAAGCTGGCAAGTCATGAAGAATAACAATAATAAACTTACTATTACTATATGCATTTTGGCTGTGGAGCTCTAAGTTTCATCATTTTGCGAAAAGCAAATTTTTCCCTACTACAGTGGACTTGCTTGCAAATTACTACAATTGTTGGTAGTTATTGAGATGGTTCCGCCAACCAATGTCTCATTCCCATATTATTAAGTCATAAACCCCTCAAATTAATTCATTAGTTTTAGTGTTGAGATATCCGAATACTTCCAAGTTCCAGAGGCTTAAATTGTCCGTAACCGGGGACACGGCTAATCGATTAGATCTTTAACTCTGCAGAGGGTTGCGACTTTCCCATAAGAATCATTCCTCCTTTAAAGTCTTAGCACTTCATGGTGTTTGAAGACGGACGAATGAAACAGGGTCTTCCAAAGAGTTCTTCTGGCTACTGCCGGTACCCATCCAATCCTACCGTTCTTCTACATCTCGTAGTACCGTCCAGCCAGCGTCACTACTAGGGTCAACCCAGCCAGAGCCCATAATGTCTTGCGGCTGCATAGGTAAGCTTCCGGTCATGGGGCATCCATCCTTCTCTTAGTGGCTGGGTGAAGCTTTCCGCAAGATGTCATGGCACTTCTCCATGCATCCCGCCACCACTGGGTTCTCCAGGTGCCCACAACCGCCCTCCACCCAAAGTGAATTTCCAAGTCCATCTTGATCATTGTAGTTCATGGGGTTGTCATCATCATTGACTCTCACATCTTGCTTATGAATTTCACTCAACCCAAAACCCGTCTACGAGCATAGCGAAGTGAACTACTTAAATCCCGGGGTCATGGTAACAAGGGATTGGTTCATCCTACCACATGATACTACTCAAGATTAATAACTTCAAAATTTCAACTACTGCATGCATGGTGGGGTGGTGACAATTCTAATGCACAAAAACATAGGTATAGAAAATAACATGATCAAAACTTGCCTTGCCGATGATCCTCGTAAGCTAAAGATTCAGTAGTAGCAAGCTTCAGACTCAGAAACTCTACCGAGACAAACAAATCACAATAAGCATATAGCAATAGGATCACATAACACAATAGCATAACAAAGTAACATAACACACCAAAACAACCAAATCAAAATCCAAAGGAAAACTCAAAGAAAACCCATTCAAAGTTTTTCCTACTTCAAACAATAGCTAGAATAGTTTTTATATAACAAAATTTCTTAACATAACCTAATTATAGTTTTAGGTTAACTTAATGAAAAAGAATTCACTAAGCAACTAGGAGCAAAAATAATTAATTTAAAATCTATTATAAAACTCCTATTAGGCCTAATCCAATTTCTATTAAGAAAATAAAATAAAACTTTTATTAATTATAAATAAAAGTTCATCCTATAAAGTGACAGAAACTACCCTAGAATAATCAATCACATGATAAAAATAAATTTATTTACTATTTAAAATAATAGGAAAACAGTAGCTAGTTAATTAATTGGGATTAACAAGATTCTGCTTAAAACTATTTTTTATTAATCCTAAAATACCCAAATTAACTTTTATGGTTTGGCAATGTTAAAATAAAGTTCCAAAAATAATTTTTCTAACTCAAGTTATAGCAGATTTACTATTCTGGCTAAAACTAAAATAAAGCAATTTTAATTAATTTTAACATAGCTATATATATATATTCTACAGAAACTACATAAAATTTGCAAACCAACAAAAAAAGAATCATCTAAAAATAATAAACAGAATAAAAGATATGAATTTTTCAAAACAGAAACTATTCTGTTAAAACAGAAAAACAAAAATAAAAGGAAAAGGCCTAATGGGCCTAAACTGTGCACTAGGCGTCAAATAACCTAAACGGGCCTAGGGTTAAACTAAAACGGGCCGGGCTAATAAAAATAAACCTAACTAACTAAACCGGAAAGAACCGGGCCGGTCTTTTATAAAAAACATACCCCTTCGGGGTCTAATCCTAGCCGTAGATGGGGATCGGACGGCGGAGGGGGTTTCCGGCGACCTACCGGAGTTCGGCAACGGCGGCGGCGGAGGCGAGGAGTGCGGCAAGGGTTCCGGTCGTCGGGGAAGTCGGGGAAGTAGCCGGGCGGGTGCGGGGGAGCTCGGTGATGCGTCTGGTGGAGTCGGGGGTGACCGGGGTGGTCTAGGGCGGCGACGGCGGCGACAATGGCGGCGACGGGGGACTCGGGCTCCGGCGTGCTCGGGAGAGAGAGGAGGAGGTCCGGCGAGGGCTAGGGGAAAATGGGGTGGGGGCAACGGCTTTTATAGCGGGGGCCTCGTACTTTCGCTTCGAAGCGATCGAGGCGAATCGGGATCCGGATCGCCGGGATCCGCGATCTGGCGGGCGACGGCGTGGCGTGGCGAGGGGTAGATGATGGGGCGGGCCCACTGTCGATGAGAGAGAGAGGGTGGGGAGCGGCGGGCGGCCGATCGGAGCGCTTTGGGCGAGGGGAGTGAGGCGGTTGGCTGGGCAGCTCGGCTGGCAGTGGGCACTGGCTGGGCCAGGCAGTGGTGGGTCTTGTTGCGCTGGGCGAGGGGCCTAGCCGGCGCTGGGGTGGGTTTTTTTTTTTGAAATTTATTTTTAAAATAAAACAAAACAGAGTATAACTTTTAAAATATAAATATTTTAGATAGGGTATATATATACCAAAATGATCAGGGGAAAATTCCCTTTCATTTGAACATTTTTCCAAAGGCAAAATCCAAACTTTATAAAAATCCATTTTTTTCAAATTCAAATAAAATTCAGATTTGAATCCAAATCTTTTGGCAATGTTTTCCTCTGATATTTTTGGAGTGTCATGTTTACTCCTCTCATACTTTTGATCAAGTATTTATCAGGCTTAGTTTTTGAAATGTTTCTCACTTGCCAAAGTTTGAATTCAAATTCAAAACTCAAAATTCTCTGAAACTTCAAAAGGCATTCAAATTCAAACAGGATGCATAGGATGCTTAGCTATAATTGTAAAACATTCCAAATAGGAAATTTGGGATGTTACAGTACACCTTCTATCACAGATCCGAAGGCAAGATATTCGTCGCTAAGAATGGATCCTTTCTAGAGAAAGGAGTCTCTTTTGAAAGAAGTGAGTGGGAGGAAAGTAGAACTTGATGAGGTAGTTGTACCTGCTCCCTTATTGGAAAGTAGATCATCACAGAAATCAGTTCCAGTGATGCCTACACCAATTAGTGAGGAAGTTAATGATGATGATCATGAAACTTCGGATCAAGTTACTCCTAAACCTCGTAGGTCAACCAAAGTAAGGTCCGCACCAGAGTGGTACGGTAATCCTGTTCTGGAGGTCATGTTACTTGACCATGACGAACCTACGAACTATGAGGAAGCGATGATGAGCCCATATTCCGCGAAATGGCTTAAGGCCATGAAATCTGAGATAAAATCCACGTATGATAACAAAGTGTGGACTTTGGTGGACTTGCCCGATGATCGGCAAGCCATTGAGAATAAATGGATCTTCAAGAGGAAGATGGATGATGATTATAGTGTTACTATCCACAAAGCTCGAATTGTCGAAAAAAAAGGTTTCGACAAGTTCAAGGTGTTCACTATGATGATATTTTCTCACTCGTAGCGATGCTTAAAGTCTGTCTGAATCATGTTAGCAATTGCCATATTTTATGAAATCTAGCGACCCAACCTCAGACGGTCAAGTCTCTGTGCTTAAGTGTCATCCCTGGATCAGTATGCTGACACACACAGTACTCGAGGATTTGTAACAAAGGTAAATCACATGTATAAAGTAATGTAAATACTATTACCTCAATCCAAATAGCGGAAGTAACAACAAGGTTGTGGATTCCCATCAACACCAACGACAAAGTTGAGTGTAGAAATCGTAACCCTAACGTATCACTTACTCGTTGTAAGATTCCTGCAACATGAGACGTTGCAGCTACAAAGGGTCAGTACATTGAATGTACTGGCAAATTCACACCATAGAGCAATGATGAATAATGGCTATCACTACATGCAAATTTGGCTGGTGGAGGCTCTAAGGTTATATGTTTTTGCGAAAAGCCAATTTTTCCCTACTTCAAAGGAATATATTTTATTTAACTACAAAGTTATTTGAATATTGAGAAGGTATATCCCCAACTCAATACCAATTAAAAGTTAACAACCCAAGAAAATTAATTTAGAGTGATGAGATCAATATGATAATCCAAGTACTAGATACTCAAGATGTCAATAACCGGGGACACGGCTAATCATGATTAGTTTGTACACTCTGCACAGGTTTGCGCACTTTTCCCCACAAGACTCGATCTCCTTCGTTCGATTTTCTCGCACTACATGGTGTTTGAGAAACGGATGACCGAGACACGGTCTTTCAGGAGCATTTACTCTCTACTCCGGGCGGACCGGTACACCTACAATCCCCCTACATCTGCTAGTCCACCTCTTCGAGAGCTCACACAACTTACTCAACTATGCCAGAGCCCATAATGGCTTGTGGCTGCACACGGAAGTTTCTAGCATGAATAATCTTATGATCCCTTTGAGCCTGGGTGGCGGACCATAGGATGGTCACACGGTATATCCCAGGGATCTCCTAGGACACCACTAATATATCCCCAGGTGTCCGGGCAAGTCCACTGGCATATCCCCAGGGTGCCCCTAGCAATCCACCCAGATGTGTATTAAAGTAGCCACCTTAAGTTAAACCTTAGTTAAAAATAATCTCTCACATCTTTCATGAATTATCTCAAACCAATCCACGTCTACGAGCATAGCATAGCAGTATAAGCATAACATAGTAGTAACTCCCAAGGTTTAATGCAGGACAATAGGTTCCTACCTCATCAACTACTTCCCAATACCCACATGTTATCAATTCCTAACCATGCAATGTTTGAGGGTGAAACTAATGCATAAAAACTGGGTATGAAAGGGATATGATCAAAGTGTGAACTTGCCTTGTACTATTGATGAAGATGATTCGCACCCATAACTCCTGATAGTTCTACTTGTCACACTCCGGTCAATCTATCATGAGCAAGCAATAGTAACCACACATAAGCAATCACTCAAAAGATCAGAAAGAACGAAGAAAACAATTTGGAGAACACCAAAACCAAGAAATAACTCTGGCAACATAAAACAATTTCTAACAGTACCAAAATTATGTGAATTTGGCCTTATCAGAAAGTTTAGGTCAAGAGCTTAGATTTGCAAAAAGAATCAACTCAAACGGAGTTACGAAACTCAAGTTATGATTAAACGAAGTTCAAATACAAAACTATTTGAATACAAAATTTTGAACTTTTCAAAAATATGTTTAAGTTGTTTTACTAGATAGAGGGGATCATAACAAAGAAGCGAGCGCTGGTTTCGTTGGATTTGGATAAATTGTTTAAAAGTTGCGAGGGTTTGAAAACCAGGGGCTAAAATGTAAAAAAAAACTTATTTGCAACTGGGTCCCTGGCCACGTGACAACAAGCTAACGGACGAACGTCCACTACAGAAGCTTAGGTGACGAAATCGTTCGCTGTAAAGACTAAAACAACGAACGTTCACTACTTAAAGAAAAACGGTTTGCAAGAAAAAAAACTAGCTGATCTAATCTACAGCATCGAAACTAGATCGGACGGTCGAGGCTTACCGCGGAGGTGAGTCGAAGAAGACGGAGAGGTCAGCTCCTGTGGTCGACGGCGGCGATGTCTCTGGCGATCGCCGGCGGTGACGGAGGGGTCAGGCGGACGCGGTGGATAAAGGCGAGTCCGGGGGTGGTCTCGGCGGGACTCGGGGACGTCGGGACGAGGCGAGGTGGTGACGGCGGTGCTCGCCGGCTCCGGCAACTCTGGAGAGCTCGAGGGCGGCACTCCGGTGGTTCTGGGGCTCAGGATAGTGTTTGGGTAGGTGTAGAGGAGGGAGAGGAGCACGATGATGGTGTGGGCGGATCTTGGGGAGGTCGGAGGCAGAAAGCTTCTCCGGCGAGGGATTTGCGGGTGGTGCAGGCGCTCCGGTGGTTCTCGGGCTCGTCCGAGGGCACGGGAAGGTGCAGCGTGGAAAGGGAAATCGATGGTGATGGCGGAGGTGATCAGAAGGGGCGGGTGGAGGCTGATACGTCTCCAACGTATCTATAATTTTTTATTGTTCCATGCTATTATATTATCTGTTTTTGATGTTTATGGGCTTTATTATGCACTTTTATATTACTTTTCGGACTAACCTATTGACCCAACGCCCAGTGCCAGTTCCTGTTTTTCCCTTGTTTCTGTGTTTCGAAGAAAAGGAATATCAAACGGAGTCGAAAAGGAATGGAACCTTCTGGAGATGTTATTTTTGGAAAGAAAGCAACCCAGGAGACTTGGAGTGCACGTCAGGAAAGCAACGAGGGAGGCACGAGGCAGGGGGCGCGCCCACCCCCCTGGGCGCGTCCTCCACCCTCATGGGCCCCTCGTGGCTTCCCTGACGTATTTCTTCCTCCTATATATACCAATATACCCTAAAACCATCGGGAACAGAAGAGATCGGGAGTTTCACCGCAACCCTCTCAGAGCCACCAAAACCAATCGGGACCCTATTCCAAGCACCACGGGGGGGGATCTCACCGTGGCCATCTTCATCATCCCGGCTCTCCATGACGAGGAGGGAGTAGTGCACCCTCGGGGCTGAGGGTATGTACCAGTAGCTATGTGTTTGATCTCTCTCTCTCTCTCTCTCTCTCTCTCTCTCTCTCTCTCGTGTTCTTGATTTGGCACGATCTTGATGTATTGCTAGCTTTGCTATTATAGTTGGATCTTATGATGTTTCTCCTCCTCTACTCTCTTGTAATGGACTGAGTTTTCCCTTTGAAGTTATCTTATCGGATTGAGTCTTTAATGATTTGAGAACATTTGATGTATGTCTTGCGTGGGATAACCGTGGTGACAATGGGTTATTCTATTGATTCACTTGATGTATGTTTTGGTGATCAACTTGCGGGTTCCGCCCATGAACCTATGCATAGGATTTGGCACACTTTTCATCTTGACTCTCCGGTAGAAACTTTGGGGCACACTTTGAAGTTCTATGTGTTGGTTGAATAGATGAATCTGAGATTGTGTGATGCATATCGTATAATCATACCCACGGACACTTGAGGTGACATTGGAGTATCTAGGTGACATTAGGGTTTTGGTTGATGTGTGTATTAAGGTGTTATTTTACTACGAACTCTAGGGCTGTTTGTGACACTTATAGGAATAGCCCAATGGATTGATCAGAAAGAATAACTTTGAGGTGGTTTCGTACCCTACCATAATCTCTTTCTTTGTTCTCCGCTATTAGTGACTTTGGAGTGACTCTTTGTTGCATGTTGATGGATATTTATATGATCCAATTATGTTATTATTGTTGAGAGAACTTGCACTAGTGAAAGTATGAACCCTAGGCCTTGTTTCCTAGCATTGCAATATCGTTTACGCTCACTTTTACCATTAGTTACCTTGCTGTTTTTATATTTTCAGATTACAAAAACCTATATCTACCATCCATATTGCACTTGTATCACCATCTCTTCGCCGAACTAGTGCACCTATACAATTTACCATTGTATTGGGTGTGTTGGGGACACAAGAGACTCTTTGTTATTTGCTTGGAGAGTTGTTTGAAAGAGACCATCTTCATCCTACGCCTGCGACGGATTGATAAACCTTAGGTCATCCACTTGAGGGAAATTTGCTAATGTCCTACAAACCTCTACACTTGGAGGCCCAACAACGTCTACAAGAAGAAGGTTGTGTAGTAGACATCAAGCAGTTTCTGGCGCCGTTGCCGGGGAGGCTAGGTAAGCGGCACTCACACCCGTCAACTAAGCTCTTTTCTGGCGCCGTTGCCAGGGAGGTGAGTGCTTGAAGGTATATCTTTAGATCTTGCCATCGAATCTTTTTTTTCTTGTTTTAGCACTAGCTTAGTTTATATAAGAAAAAAAAATGGAATTGAGTTTGCCTCATATGCTTTATCTTTTTAATGTCTTCCGTGAAAATAAGGCTTCCTATAATTGTGCTCAGGTGCTAGAAGAAGAATGCATTAGAATGTTTGGCACTAAATCTTTGTATGATGAGCATGATTGCAATGTTGTTAGTATGAATCCTATGAATATCCATGATGCTAATGAGATGCAAAGCCACAAGCTTGGGGATGCTATGTTTGATGAAGATGATATGTTTTGTCCGCCAAGTTTTGATGAGCAAATTTATTAGGATGAAAGCATGCCTCCTATTTATGATGATTATTGAGTTCACAAGATAAACCGTTTGACTGAACTATCACGTAGTTATCAAAACGTGTATGTCCGATGTTCGAAACATCCACAAACGACGCTTGGGGTTCATCACACCGAGCGTGCATTAAGGACATAAGCTTTCTCTCGTCCGCATAATCGCTACTTTCAACTTTCAACTATATTTTCTCTAGGAACATATCTAAACAAGGAACTAAAACGCGAGCTTTTACATAATTTGCAAAAGGTCTTTGACTATGTTTAGGATAATTAAGTTCATCCTATGAACTCCCACTCGATAGACATCCCTCTGGTCATCTAAGTGATTACATGATCCGAGTCAACTAGGCCGTGTCCGATCATCACGTGAGACAGACTAGTCATCATCGGTGAACATCTTCATGTTGATCGTATCTACTATACGACTCATGCTCGACCTTTCGGTCTCTGTGTTCCGAGGCCATGTCTACACATGCTAGGCTCGTCAAGTTAACCCCAAGTGTTTTTGATGTGTAAATCTGTCTTACACCCGTTGTATGTGAACGTAAGAATCCATCACACCCGATCATCACGTGGTGCTTAGAAGCTGACGAAACCGTAGCAACGGTGCACTGATCGGGGAGAACACTTCTTGAAATTTGTGTAAGGGATCATCTTATTTACTACCGTCGTTTCTAAGTAAACAAGATGCATAAACATAATACACATCACATGCAATTATATAGTAGTGACATGATATGGCCAATATCATATAGCTCCATTGATCTCCATCTTCGGGCTCCATGATCATCATCGTCACCGCATGACACCATGATCTCCATCATCATGATCTCCATCATCGTGTCTTCATGAAGTTGTCTCGCCAACTATTACTTCTACTACTATGGCTACCGTTAGCAACAAAGTAAAGTAATTACATGGCGTTGTTTAATGACACGCAGGTCATACAATAAATAAAGACAACTCCTATGGCTCCTGCCGTTGTCATACTCATCGACATGCAAGTCGTGAGTCCTATTACAAGAACATGATCAATCTCATACATCACATATCATTCATCACATTCTTCTTGGCCATATCACATCACATAGCATACCCCGCAAAAACAAGTTAGACGTCCTCTAATTGTTGTTTGCATGTTTTACGTGGCTGCTATGGGTTTCTAGCAAGAACGTTTCTTACCTACGCAAAACCAAAACGTGATATGCCAATTGCTATTTACCCTTCATAAGGACCCTTTTCATCAAATCCGTTCCGACTAAAGTGGGAGGACGGCACCCGCTAGCCACCTTATGCACCAAGTGCATGTCGATCGGTGGAACTTGTCTCACGTGAAGAGTGTAAGGTCGGTCCGGCCGCTTCATCCCACAATACCGTCGAAACAAGATTGGACTAGTAACGGTAAGCATATTGAACAACATCAACGCCCACAACTACTTTGTGTTCTACTCGTGCAAATAATCTACGCAATAGACCTAGCTCATGATGCCATTGTTGGGGAACGAGCAGAAATTCAAAATTTTCCTCGTGTCACCAAGATCTATCTATGGAGAAACTAGCAACGAGGGAAGGAGAGTGCATCTACATACCCTTGTAGATCGCTAAGCGGAAGCGCTCATGAGAACGGGGTTGAAGGAGTCGACTTGTCGTGATCCAAATCACCGGAGATCCTAGTGCCGAACGGACGGCACCTCCGCGCTCAACACACGACAGCCCGGTGACGCCTCCCATGCCTTGATCCAGCAAGGAGAGAGGGAGAGGTTGAGGAAGACTCCATCCAGCAGCAGCACAACGGCGTGGTGGTGATGGAGGAGCGTGGCATCCCAGCAGGCTTCGCCAAGCACCAAGGGAGAGGAGGAGGAGGAGAGGCAGGGCTGCACCAAGAGGGAGAGAACTCATGTGTGTGGGCAGCCCAAAACCTCAAGTATATATAGGGGAAAGGGGCTGCGCCCCTTTAGGGTTTCCCACCCCAAGGGGTGCGGCCAGCCCTAGATGGGACTTGGGGCGGCCAAGAGGGGAGGAGTGCCTCCCAAGTCAAGTGGAGGCCCTCCCCTTAGGGTTTCCCCTTCCCATGCGCATGGGCCTTGGGGGCTGGTGCCCCTGGCCCATTAAGGCTAGGGCGCCCCCTACATCCCATGCTACTGTATTGACGTGGTGGAACAATTTCCGACCTCCGGACCCCTCGAATCCTCCGAACCTTCTAGAAGCTTCCGGTACAATACCGAAAAACCTGAACTTTTCCTAACCCAACAACAACTTTCCATATATAAATCTTTACCTCCAGACCATTCCGAACTCCTCGTGACGTCCGGGATCTCATCCGGACTCAACAACATTCGGTAACCACATACAAACTTCCTTTATAACCCTAGCATCATCGAACCTTATGTGTAGACCCTACGGGTTCGGGAGACATGTAGACATGACCGAGACGTTCTCCGGTCAATAACCAACAGCGGATCTAGATACCCATGTTGGCTCCTACATGTTCCACGATGATCTCATCGGATGAACCACGATGTCAAGGACTCAATCGATCCCGTATACAATTCCCTTTGTCTAGCGGTATTGTACTTGCCCGAGATTCGATCGTCGGTATCCCGATACCTTGTTCAATCTCGCTTCCGCAAGTCTCTTTACTCGCTCCGTAACACATCATCCCGTGATCAACCCCTTGGTCACATTGTGCACATTATGATGATGTCCTACCGAGTGGGCCCAGAGATACCTCTCCGCTTACACGGAGTGACAAATCCCAGCCTCGATTCGTACCAACCCAATGACACTTTCGGAGATACCGTAGTGCACCTTTATAGTCACCCGATTCGCCAGTGACGCTTTGGTACACCCAAAGCATTCCTACGGTATCCGGAGTTGCACAATCTCATGGTCTAAGGAAAAGATACTTGACATTAGAAAAGCTTTAGCATACTAACTACGATCTTTGTGCTAGGCTTAGTATTGTCTTGTCCATCACATCATTCTACTAATGATGTGATCCCGTTATCAATGACATCCAATGTCCATGGTTAGGAAACCGTAACCATCTATTGATCAACGAGCTAGTCAATAGAGGCTTACTAGGGACATGGTGTTGTCTATGTATCCACACATGTATCTGAGTTTCCTATCAATACAATTATAGCATGGATAATAAACGATTATCATGAACAAGGAAATATAATAATAATAACTAATTTATTATTGCCTCTAGGGCATATTTCCAACAGTCTCCCACTTGCACTAGAGTCAATAATCTAGTTCACATCGTCATGTGATTAACACTGATAGGTCACATCGCCATGTGACCAACACCCAAAGAGTTTACTAGTGTCGTAAACTAGTTCACATCATCATGTGATTTAGACTCAATGAGTTCGAGGTTTGATCATGTTTTGCTTGTGAGAGAGGTTTTAGTCAACGGGTTTTAGTCAACGGGTCGAACCTTTCAGATCCGTGTGTGCTTTGCAAATTTCTAGGTCATATTATAAATCTGCTTCCACGCCCACTTGGAGCTATTCCAAATGGTTGTTCCACTATACGATCCTGTTTGCTACTTAGAGTCATTCGGATAGGTGTTAAAGCTTGCATCGACGTAACCCTTTACGCCGAACTCTTTATCACCTCCATAATCGAGAAACATGTCCTTATTTACTCCAAGGACAATTTTGACCGCTGTCCAATGATCCATTCTTGGATCATTCTTGTACCCTTGACCGACTCATGGCAAGGCACACTTCCGTCGGTACACAAAGATAGCATACTATAGAGCTTATGTCCGAAGCATAGGGACGACCTTCGTCCTTTCTCTCTTTTCTGCCGTGGTCGAGCTTTTAACTCTTAACTTCATACCTTACATCTCGGCAAGAACTCCTTCTTTGATTGATCCATCTTGAACACCTTCAAGATCATGTCAAGGTATATGCTCATTTGAAAGTACCATTAAGCGTTTTTGATCTATCCTCATAGATCTTGATGCTCAATGTTCAAGTAGCCTAATCCAGGTTTTCATTTGAAAACACTTTTCAAATAACCCTATATGCTTTACGAGAAATTCTACATCATTTCGATCATCAATATGTCAACAACATATACTCATCGAAATTCTATAGTGCTCCCACTCACTTCTTTGGAAATACAAGTTTCTCATAAACTTTGTATAAACCCAAAATCTTTGATCATCCTATCAAAGTGCATATTCCAACTTCGAGATGCTCACTCCAGTCCTTAAAAGGATCGCTGCAGCTGGCATACCTTTTAGCATCCTTAGGATCGACAAAACTTTTTTGATTGTATCACATACAACCTTTCCTTACGTAAACTGGTAAGGAAACTCGTCTTGACATCCATCTGCCAGATTTCATAAATGCAGCTAATGCTAACATGATTCCGACGGACTTAAGCATCGCTACGGATGAGAAAATCTCATCGTAGTCAACTCCTTGAACTTGTGAAAAAACTCTTCGCCACAAGTCAAGCTTCATAGACGGTGACATTACCGTCCTTGTCCGTCTTCTTCTTAAAGATCCATTTATCTCAATGGCTTGCCGATCAACGGGCAAGTCCACCAAAGCCCATGCTTTGTTCTGATACATGGATCCTATCTCGGATTTCATGGCTTCTAACCATTTATCAGAATTTGGGCCCACCATTGCTTCTCCATAGCTCGTAGGTTCATTGTTGTCTAGCAACATGACCTTCAAGATAGGATTGCGTACCACTCTGAAGTAGTACGCATCCTTGTCACCCTACGAGGTACGTCAGTGACTTGATCCAAAGTTCATGATCACTATCATAAGCTTCTACTTCAATTGGTGTAGGTGCCACGGGAACAACTTCCTGTGCCTTGCTACACACTAGTTGAAGTGATGGTTCAATAACCTCATCAAGTCTCCACCATCCTCCCACTCAACTTTTCGAGACGAACTTTTCCTCGAGAAAGGACCCGACTCAAGAAACAATCCCTATTGCTTTCGGATCTGAATTAGGAGGTATACCCAACTGTTTTGGGTGTCCTATGAAGATGCATTTTATCCGCTTTGGGTTCGAGCTTATCAACCTGAAACTTTTTCACATAAGCGTCGCAGCCCCAAACCTTTAAGAAATGACAGCTTAGGTTTCTCTAAACCATAGTTCATACGGTGTCATCTCAACGGAATTACGTGGTGCCTCATTAAAGTGAATGTGGTTGTCTCTAATGCCTAACCCATAAACGATAGTGGTAATTCGATGAGAGACATCATGGTACGCACCATATCTTATAGGGTGCAACTATGATGTTCGGACACACCATCACACTATGGTGTTCCAGGCGGTATTAATTGTGAAACAATTTGCACAATGTCTTAATTGTGAGCCAAAACTCAGAACTCAGATATTCATCTCTATGATCATATCATAGACATTCTATCCTCTTGTCACGAAGATCTTAAACTTCACTCTGAAATTACTTGAACCATTCAATAATTCAGACTTGTGTTTCATCAAGTAAATATACTCAACATCCACTCGAATCATCCGTGAAGTAAGAACATAATGATATTCACTTCATGCATCAACACTCATTGGACTGTACACATCAAAATGTGTTACTTCCAACAAGTTGCTATCTTGTTCCATCTTACTGAAACCGAGGCTTTTCAGTCATCTTGCCCATGTGGTATGATTTGCATGTCTCAAGTGATTCAAAATCAAGTGAGTCCAAACGGTCCATCTGCATGGAGTTTCATCATGCGTATACACCAATATGACTTACATGGCAGTGCCACAAGTAAGTGGTACTATCATTACTATCTTATATCTTTTGGCATGAAAATGTGTATCACTACAATCGAGATTCAATAAACCATTCTTTTAGGTGCAAGACCATTGAAGGCATTATTCAAATAAATAGAGTAACCATTATTCTCCTTAAATGAATAACCAGATTATGCATAGACATAATCCAATCATGTCTATGCTCAACGCAAACACCAAATGACAATTATTCAGGTTGAATACTAATCTTGATGGTAGAGGGAGCGTGCGATGTTTGATCACATCAAACTTGGAAACACTTCCAACACATATCGTCAGCTCACTTTTAGCTAGTCTCCGTTTATTCCGTAGCTTTTGTTTCGAGTTACTAACTCTTAGCAACCGAACCGGTATCTAATACCCTGGTGCTACTAGGAAAGTACACATTAACATAATGTATATCCAATATACTTCTATCGACCTTGCCAGCCTTCTCATCTACCAAGTATCTAGGGTAATTCTGCTCCGAAGGTCTGTTCCCCTTATTACAGAAGCACTTAGTCTCGGGTTTGGGTTCAACCTTGGGTTTCTTCACTAGAGCAGCAGCTGATTTGCCGTTTCATGAAGTATCCCTTCTTGCCCTTTCCCTTCTTGAAACTAGTGGTTTCATCAACCATCAACAATTGATGCTCCTTCTTGATTTCTACTTTTGCGGTGTCAAACATCGTGAATACCTCAAGGATCATCATATCTATCCCTGATATGTTATAGTTCATCACGAAGCTCTAGCAGCTTGGTGGCAATGACTTTGGAGAAACATCACTATCTCATCTGGAAGATCAACTCCCACTCGATTCAAGTGATTGTTGTACTCAGACAATCTGAGCACAAGCTCAACGATTGAGCTTTTCTCCCTTAGTTTGTAGGCTAAGAAAATCGTCGGAGGTCTCATACCTCTTGACGTGAGCACGAGCCTGAAATCCCAATTTCAGCCCTCGAAACATCTCATATGTTCCGCGACGTTTCGAAAACGTCTTTGGTGCCTCTACTCTAAACCGTTTGACTGAACTATCACGTAGTTATCAAAACGTGTATGTCCGATGTTCAAACATCCACAAACGACGCTTTGGGGTTCAGCACACCGAGCGGTGCATTAAGGACATAAGCTTTCTACGTCCGCATAATCGCTACTTTCAACTTTCAACTATATTTTCTCTAGGAACATATCTAAACAGTGGAACTAAAACGCGAGCTTTTACATAATTTGCAAAAGGTCTTTTGACTATGTTCAGGATAATTAAGTTCATCCTATGAACTCCCACTCGATAGACATCCTCTCGGTCATCTAAGTGATTACATGATCCGAGTCAACTAGGCCGTGTCCGATCATCACGTGAGACGGACTAGTCATCATCGGTGAACATCTTCATGTTGATCGATCTACTATACGACTCATGCTCGACCTTCGGTCTCTGTGTTCCGAGGCCATGTCTGCACATGCTAGGCTCGTCAAGTTAACCCCAAGTGTTTTTGCTGTGTAAATCTGTCTTACACCGTTGTATGTGAACGTAAGAATCCATCACACCCGATCATCACGTGGTGCTTAGAAGCGACGAACTGTAGCAACGGTGCACGATCGAGGAGAACACTTCTTGAAATTTGTAAGGATCATCTTATTTACTACCGTCGTTTCTAAGTAAACAAGATGCATAAACATAATACACATCACATGCAATTATATAGTAGTGACATGATATGGCCAATATCATATAGCTCCATTGATCTCCATCTTCGGGCTCCATGATCATCATCGTCACCGCATGACACCATGATCTCCATCATCATGATCTCCATCATCGTGTCTTCATGAAGTTGTCTCGCCAACTATTACTTCTACTACTATGGCTACCGTTAGCAACAAAGTAAAGTAATTACATGGCGTTGTTTAATGACACGCAGGTCATACAATAAATAAAGACAACTCCTATGGCTCCTGCCGGTTGTCATACTCATCGACATGCAAGTCGTGAGTCCTATTACAAGAACATGATCAATCTCATACATCACATATCATTCATCACATTCTTCTTGGCCATATCACATCACATAGCATACCCTCGCAAAAACAAGTTAGACGTCCTCTAATTGTTGTTTGCATGTTTTACGTGGCTGCTATGGGTTTCTAGCAAGAACGCTTTCTTACCTCGCAAAACCACAACGTGATATGCCAATTGCTATTTACACTTCATAAGGACCCTTTTCATCAAATCCGTTCCGACTAAAGTGGGAGAGATCGGCACCGCTAGCCACCTTATGCACCAAGTGCATGTCACCGGTGGAACCTGCCTCACGAAGAGTACGTAAGGTCGGTCCGGCCGCTTCATCCCACAATACCGTCGAAACAAGATTGGACTAGTAACGGTAAGCATATTGAACAACATCAACGCCCACAACTACTTTGTGTTCTACTCGTGCAAATAATCTACGCAATAGACCTAGCTCATGATGCCACTGTTGGGGAACGTAGCAGAAATTCAAAATTTTCCTACGTGTCACCAAGATCTATCTATGGAGAAACTAGCAACAAGGGAAGGAGAGTGCATCTACATACCCTTGTAGATCGCAGCGGAAGCGTTGATGAGAACGGGGTTGAAGGAGTCGATTGTCGTGATCCAAATCACCGGAGATCCTAGTGCCGAACGGACGGCACCTCCGCTGTTCAACACACGTACAGCCCGGTGACGCCTCCCATGCCTTGATCCAGCAAGGAGAGAGGAGAGGTTGAGGAAGACTCCATCCAGCAGCAGCACAACGGCGTGGTGGTGATGGAGGAGCGTGGCAATCCCAGCAGGCTTCGCCAAGCACCAAGGGAGAGGAGGAGGAGGAGAGGCAGGCTGCACCAAGAGGAGAGAACTCATGTGTGTTGGGCAGCCCAAAACCTCAAGTATATATAGGGGAAAGGGGCTGCGCCCCTTTAGGGTTTCCCACCCCAAGGGGTGCGGCCAGCCCTAGATGGGACTTGGGGCGGCCAAGAGGGGAGGAGTGCCTCCCAAGTCAAGTGGAGGCCCTCCCCTTAGGGTTTCCCCTTCCCATGCGCATGGGCCTTGGGGGTTGGTGCCCCTGGCCCATTAAGGCTAGGGCGCCCCCACAGCCCATGCTACTATATTGGACGTGGTGGAACAATTTCCGGACCTCCGGACCCCTCCGAATCCTCCGAACCTTCCGAAGCTTCCGGTACAATACCGAAAAACCCGAACTTTTCCTAACCCGAACAACAACTTTCCATATATAAATCTTTACCTCCGGACCATTCCGAACTCCTCGTGACGTCCGGGATCTCATCCGGACTCAACAACATTCGGTAACCACATACAAACTTCCTTTATAACCCTAGCGCCATCGAACCTTATGTGTAGACCCTACGGGTTCGGGAGACATGTAGACATGACCGAGACGTTCTCCGGTCAATAACCAACAGCAGGATCTGGATACCCATGTTGGCTCCCACATGTTCCACGATGATCTCATCGGATGAACCACGATGTCAAGGACTCAATCGATCCCGTATACAATTCCCTTTGTCTAGCGGTATTGTACTTGCCCGAGATTCGATCGTCGGTATCCCGATACCTTGTTCAATCTCGCTTCCGCAAGTCTCTTTACTCATTCCGTAACACATCATCCCGTGATCAACCCCTTGGTCACATTGTGCACATTATGATGATGTCCTACCGAGTGGGCCCAGAGATACCTATCCGCTTACACGGAGTGACAAATCCCAGCCTCGATTCGTACCAACCCAATGACACTTTCGGAGATACCGTAGTGCACCTTTATAGTCACCCAGTTACGCCAGTGACGTTTGGTACACCCAAAGCATTCCTACGGTATCCGGAGTTGCACAATCTCATGGTCTAAGGAAAAGATACTTGACATTAGAAAAGCTTTAGCATACGAACTACGATCTTTGTGCTAGGCTTAGTATTGTCTTGTCCATCACATCATTCTACTAATGATGTGATCCCGTTATCAATGACATCCAATGTCCATGGTTAGGAAACCGTAACCATCTGTTGATCAACGAGCTAGTCAATAGAGGCTTACTAGGGACATGGTGTTGTCTATGTATCCACACATGTATCTGAGTTTCCTATCAATACAATTATAGCATGGATAATAAACGATTATCATGAACAAGGAAATATAATAATAATAACTAATTTATTATTGCCTCTAGGGCATATTTCCAACATATTAAAGTTGTGCTAGTTGAGTAGTTGTGAATTTGAGAAATACTAGTGTTGGAGTTTGTAAGTCCCGTAGCATGCACGTATGGTAAACATTATGTAACAAATTTGAAACATGAGGTGTTCTTTGATTGTCCTCCTTATGAGTGGCGGTCGGGGACGAGCGATGGTCTTTTCCTACCAATCTATCCCCCTAGGAGCATGCGCGCAATGCTTGGTTTTTGATGACTTGTAGATTTTTGCAACAAGTATGTGAGTTCTTTATGACTAATGTTGAGTCTGTGGATTATACGCACTCTCACCTTTCCACCATTGCTAGCCTCTTCGGTACCGTGCATTGCCCTTTCTCACATTGAGAGTTGGTGCAAACTTGGCCGGTGCATCCAAACCCCGTGATATGATACGCTCTTTCACACATAAACCTCCTTATATCTTCCTCAAAATAGCCACCATACCTACCTATTATGGCATTTCCATAGCCATTCGGAGACATATTGCCATGCAACTTTCCACCATTCAGTTTATCATGACACGTTCATCATTGTCATATTGCTTTGCATGATCATGTAGTTGACATAGTATTTGTGGCAAAGCCACCATTCATAATTATTTCATACATGTCACTCTTGGTTCATTGCATATCCCGGTACACCACCGGAGGCATTCATATAGAGTCATACTTTGTTCTAGTATCGAGCTGTAATCATTGAGCTGTAAATAAATAGAAGTGTGATGATCATCATTTTCTAGAGCATTGTCCCAAGTGAGGAATAAAAAAAGAAAAAAAAAGAGAAAGGCCATAAAAAAGAGATGGCCCAAAACAAAAAAAATGAGAGAAAAATAGAGAAGGGACAATATTACTATCCTTTTACCACACTTGTGCTTCAAAATAGCACCATGATCTTCATAATAGAGAGTCTCTTGTTTTGTCACTTTCATATACTAGTGGGAATTTTTCATTATAGAACTTGGCTTGTATATTCCAACAATGGGCCTCCTCAAGTGCCCTAGGTCTTCATGAGCAAGCAAGTTGGATGCACACCCACTTAGTTTCTTTTGTTGAGCTTTCATACATTTATAGCTCTAGTGCATCCGTTGCTTGGCAATCCCTACTCCTTGCATTAACATCAATCGATGAGCATCTCCATAGCTCATTGCTTAGCCTCGTTGATGTGATACTTTCTCCTTTTTTGTCTTCTCCACATAACCCCCATCATCATATTCTATTCCACCCAAAGTGTTATGTCCATGGCTCACGCTCATGTATTGCGTGAAGGTTGAAATTTTTTGAGATTACTAAAGTATGAAACAATTGCTTGGCTTGTCATCGGGGTTGTGCATGATGAGAGCATTCTTGTGTGACGAAAATGGAGCATGACTAAACTATATGATTTTGTATGGATGAACTTTCTTTGGCCATGTTATTTTGAGAGGACATAATTGCTTAGTTAGTATGCTTGAAGTATTATTATTTTTATGTCAATATGAACTTTTATCTTGAATCTTTCGGATCTGAATATTCATACCACAATTAAGAAGAAATACATTGAAATTATGCCAAGTAGCATTCCACATCAAATTTTTTGTTTTTATCATTTACCTACTCGAGGACGAGCAGGAATTAAGCTTGGGGATGCTGATACGTCTCCAAAGTATCTATAATTTTTTATTGTTCCATGCTATTATATTATCTGTTTTGGATGTTTATGGGCTTTATTATGCACTTTTATATTACTTTTGGGACTAACCTATTGACCCAGAGCCCAGTGCCAGTTCCTGTTTTCCCCTTGTTTCAGTGTTTCGAAGAAAAGGAATATCAAACGGAGTCGAAAAGGAATGAAACCTTCTGGAGAAGTTATTTTTGGAAAGAAAGCAACCCGGGAGACTTGGAGTGCACGTCAAGAAAGAAACGAGGGAGGCAGGGGGCGCGCCCGCCCCCCTAGGCACGCCCTCCACCCTCATGGGCCCCTCGTGGCTCCCCTGACGTATTTCTTCCTCCTATATATACCAATATACCCTAAAATCATCGGGGAACAGAAGAGATCGGGAGTTCCGCCGCCGCAAGCCTCTGTAGCCACCAAAAACCAATCGGGACCCTGTTCTGGCACCCTGCTGGAGGGGGGATCCCTCACCGGTGGCCATCTTCATCATCCTGGCGCTCTCCATGACGAGGAGGGAGTAGTTCACCCTCGGGGCTGAGGGTATGTACCAATAGCTATGTGTTTGATCTCTCTCTCTCTCTCTCTCTCTCTCTCGTGTTCTTGATTTGGCACGATCTTGATGTATCGCGAGCTTTGCTATTATAGTTGGATCTTATGATATTTCTCCCCCTCTACTCTCTTGTAATGGATTGATTTTTCCCTTTGAAGTTATCTTATCGGATTGATTCTTTAATGATTTGAGAACACTTGATGTATGTCTTGCGTGGGATAACCGTGGTGATAATGGGTTATTCTATTGATTCACTTGATGTATGTTTTGGTGATCAACTTGCGGGTTCTTCCCATGAACCTATGCATAGGGGTTAGCACACATTTTCGTCTTGACTCTCCGGTAAAAACTTTGGGGCACTCTTTGAAGTTCTATGTGTTGGTTGAATAGATGAATCTGAGATTGTGTGATGCATATCGTATAATCACACCCACGGACACTTGAGGTGACATTGGAGTATCTAGGTGACATTAGGGTTTTGGTTGATGCGTGTCTTAAGGTGTTATTTTACTACTAACTCTAGGGCTGTTTGTGACACTTATAGGAATAGCCCAATGGATTGATCAGAAAGAATAACTTTGAGGTGGTTTCGTAGCCTACCATAATCTCTTCGTTTGTTCTCCGCTATTAGTGACTTTGGAGTGACTCTTTGTTGCATGTTGAGGGATATTTATATGATCCAATTATGTTATTATTGTTGAGAGAACTTGCACTAGTGAAAGTATGCACCCTAGGCCTTGTTTCCTAGCATTGCAATACCGTTTACGCTCACTTTTACCATTAGTTACCTTGCTGTTTTTATATTTTCAGATTACAAAACCTATATCTACCATCCATATTGCACTTGTATCACCATCTCTTCATTAACTAGTGCACCTATACAATTTACCATTGTATTGGGTGTGTTGGGGACACAAGAGACTCTTTGTTATTTGGTTGCGGGGTTGCTTGAGAGAGACCATCTTCATCCTACGCCTCCCACGGATTGATAAACCTTAGGTCATCCACTTGAGGGAAATTTGCTACTGTCCTACAAACCTCTGCACTTGGAGGCCCAACAACTTCTACAAGAAGAAGGTAGTGTAGTAGACATCAGAGGCGCGGTAAGGCAGCAAAACTCGACGAAGCTTCATGAACTCCGGCGAGATCGGGAGGACTCGCTAGGGCACGGTAGATCGACGTTTTCACGAAAATCAGACGAGGACGAGGTGGGAAGTATTTATGGGGGGTTGGGCTTGCGAGAGGGGCCATGGAGACAGCGCCCCGGGAGGATTTGAGCGAAGTGGTCTTAGTTGTCGGAGATCTTGTCTTTCTTGGAGTAGTCTCATCAGCCGAATCTTCATGGTCAAAACAGGAAAGGGGTATGGTCTCACTAAAAGGGAATATTTGAATAAGCTCAGAAGAGAAGACACGTAAAAGATCTTTTTAAAAATGAAGTTTTAGAAAAAAAATCTTTCCTATGGGCTTGCCACTTTCTTGGGGTCACGTCCTACAGCCAACATGTGCTCTTATACCATCTTGTAGCGACCCGACCTCAGACGGTCAAGTCTCTGTGCTTAAGTGTCATACCTGGATCGATATGCTGACACACACAGTACTCGAGGATTTATAAAGAGGTAAATCACATGTATAAA
Source organism: Aegilops longissima (assembly GCA_021605205.1). Taxonomy (NCBI): domain Eukaryota; kingdom Viridiplantae; phylum Streptophyta; class Magnoliopsida; order Poales; family Poaceae; genus Aegilops; species Aegilops longissima. The sequence goes on from CM038676.1 coordinate 291,645,644, forward strand.
GTAAAGTAAATACTATTACCTCAATCCAAATAGCGGAAGTAACAACAAGGTTGTGGATTCCCATCAACACCAACGACAAAGTTGAGTGTAGAAATCGTAACCCTAACGTATCACTTACTCGTCGTAAGATTCCTGCAACATGAGACGTTGCAGCCACAAAGGGTCAGTACATTGAATGTACTGGCAAATTCACACCATAGAGCAATGATGAATAATGTCTATCACTACATGCATATTTGGCTGGTGGAGGCTCTAAGGTTATATGTTTTTGCGAAAAGCCAATTTTCCCCTATTTCAAAGGAATATATTTTATTTAACTACAAAGTTATTTGAAAATATTGAGAAGGTATATCCCCAACTCAATCCCAATTAAAAGTTAACAACCCAACAAAATTAATTTAGAGTAATGAGATCAATATGATAATCCAAGTACTAGATACTCAAGATGTCCATAACCGTGGACACGGCTAATCATGATTAGTTTGTACACTCTGCAGAGGTTTGCGCATTTTTCCCCACAAGAATCTCCTCCATTGGATTTTGTCGCACTACATGGTGTTTGAGAAAGGGATGACCGAGACACAGTCTTTTAGGAGCATTTACTCTCTACTCCGGGCGGACCGGTACACCTACAATCCCCCTACATCTGCTAGTCCACCTCTTCGAGAGCTCACACAGCGTACTCAACTATGCCAGAGCCCATAATGGCTTGTGGCTGCACACGGAAGTTTCTAGTATGAATAATCTTATTAGCCCTTTGAGCCTGGGTGGCGGACCGTAGGATGATCGCACGGTATATCCCCAGGATCTCCTAGGACATCATTGGTATATCCCCAGGTGTCCGGGCAAGTCCACTGGCATATCCCAGGGTGCCCCTAGCAATCCACCCGGATGTGTATTAAAGTAGCCACCTTAAGTTAAACCTTAGTTAACAATAATCTCTCACATCTTTCATGAATTCTCTCAAACCAATCCACGTCTACGAGCATAGCATAGCAGTATAAGCATAACGTAGTAGTAACTCGCTCCCAATACCCACATGTTATCAATTCCAAACATGCAATGTTTGAGGGTGAAACTAATGCATAAAAACTAGGTATGAAAGGGATATGATCAAAGTGTGAACTTGCCTTGTACTGTTGATGAAGATGATTCGCACTCATAACTCCTGATAGTTCTACTCGTCACACTCCGGTCAATCTATCGTGAGCAAGCAATAGTAACCACACATAAGAATCACTCAAAAGATCGGAAAGAACGAAGAAAAAAATTCGGAGAACACCAAAACCAAGCAAATAACTGTTGCAACATAAAACAGTTTCTAACAGTACCAAAATTATGTGAATTTGGCCTTATCAGAAAGTTTAGGTCAAGAGCTTCGATTTGCAAAAAGAATCAACTCAAACGGAGTTATGAAATTCAAGTTATGATTAAACGAAGTTCAAATACAAAACTATTTGAATACAAATTTTAAACTTTTAAAAAATATATTTAAGTTGTTTTACTGGATAGAGGGGATCATAACGAAGAAGTGAGCGCTGGTTTCATTGGATTTGGATAAACGGTTGAAAAGTTGTGAGGGTTTGAAAACCAGGGGCTAAATTGTAAAAAAAACTTACTTGCAACTGGGTCCCTGGCCACGTGACAGCAAGCTAATGGACGAACGTCCACTACAGAAGCTTAGGTGATGAAATCGTTCACTGTAAAGACTAAAGCAACGAACATTCACTACTTAAAGAAAAACAGTTTGCAAGAAAAAAAAACTAGCTGATCTAATCTACAGCGTCGAAACTAGATCAGATGGTCGAGGCTTACCGCAGCGGTGAGTCGAAGACGACGGAGAGGTCAGCTCCTGTCGTCGACGGTGGCGACGTTTTCGGTGATCGCCGGCGGTGACGGAGGGGTCAGGCGGACGCGGCGGAGAAAGGTGAGTCCGGGGGTGGTCTCGGCGGGACTCGGGGACGTCGGGACGAGGCGAGGTGGTGACGGCGGTGCTTGCGGGCTCCGTCGACTCAGGAGAGCTCGAGGGCGGCACTCCGGTGGTTCTGGGGCTCAGGATAGTGTTTGGGTAGGTGTAGTGGAGGGAGGGGAGCACGATGATGGTGTGGGTGGGTCTTGGGGAGGTCAGAGGCGACGACGGCGAGCAATGGCGCGCGGCGGCAGAAAGCTTCTCCGGCGAGGGATTTGCGGGTGGTGCAGGGGCTCCGGTGGTTCTCGGGCTCGTCCGAGGGCACGGGGAGGTGCAGCTTGGAAGGGCGAAATCGATGGTGATGGCGGAGGTGGTCGGAAGGGGCGGGTGTAGGCGCGGTAAGGCGGCGAAGCTTCACGAACTCCGGCGAGATCGGGAGGACTCCCTAGGGCACGGTAGATCGAGGTTTTCGCGAAAATCGGATGAGGACGAGTTGGGAAGTATTTATAGGGGGTTGGGCTTGCGAGAGGGGCCATGGAGACAGCGCCCCGGGAGGATTCGAGCGGCGGTGCTCGGCGTCGTGCTCGGGCAGGAGTCGTGCCTATCATGGGGAAGAAGAAGACGCGGGCCAAGCTATCAGCGAGACAGGGCGAGCGAGAGGGCATCGGGCGACCGGGCGGAGGCTGTTCGCGCGAGGGAGAGAGGCCATGGGCCGATTCGGCTTGCTGGGCCGTGGGGCGGAGAGAGAGAGAGAGCAGTGCTGGGCTTCGGCCTCGCACTGTTCGAGGAGTTTTTTTTACGGACACAACAAAAAATAAATTAAAAACAAATAAAATAAAATAAAACATAGGCATATTATATATCAAAATTTGCAAAAAAAGATTTTCTACAACGTGAACATTATTCTAGCTTCAAATGAAATCCAAAAAAAATTTAAATAAAGCAAACAGTGCTATCTTGTTGCAATAAACCCAACAAAAATCATTTTAAAAATACCAAAATTAATTCAAATATATTTCTCTCAAATTTTCTGTTGTAGGGAATTATTTTACCCTATTTTCCATATATTTTTATTTTTGGAGAAAATAATTTGAATAAAACCAAATAACCCCAAATTGAAAATAATTTCAAAAGGACTTTAAATTTGATCTTTTAAACTTCCAACTCATATTTCATATGTTTTGAAGAAGTCATTTTATCTTCTCTCATGAAAATCATTGAGTTGCTTGAAGTTTCTGAATTTGAAATATTTTCAAATGAAATTCAAATATTTTCAACACCCCTTTTCATTTAAATAAATGGAAGAAGTCATGTCATCTTCTCTCCAAGGTGTTGTGATGAAAAGAATTTGAATTCATGGAGATCATAAAAGCAAAGGTGAAAGTTTGGGAAAGTCCTTTTATTCCCTCTCATTTAACTTCCAAAAAGTTTCAATGTCACTCTCTTTCAGTCAATCAATCACACACAATCAAAACTATTTATTTATTATAACATTCCAAAATTTAGAATTGTGGGATGTTACATGAAATCTGGCAATGGATGTCAAAACTGCATTCCTTAATGGATTTCTTAAATAAGAGTTGTATATGATACGACAAGAAGGTTTTGTCAATCCTAAAGGTGCTAACAAAGTGTGCAAGCTCGAGCGATCCATCTATGGACTGGTGCAAGCATCTCGGAGTTGGAATATACGCTTTGATGAGTTGATCAAAGCATATATAGTTTATACAGATTTGCGGCGAAGCCTGTATTTACAAGAAAGTGAGTGGGAGCACTACAGCATTTCTGATAAGTATATGTGAATGACATATTGTTGATCGGAAATAATGTAGAATTTTCTGAAAAGCATAAAGGAGTGTTTGAAAGGAGTTTTTCAAAGAAAGACCTCAGTGAAGCTGCTTACATATTGAGCATCAAGAGATATATCAAGACGCTTGATATTTTTTTAATGGGTACATACCTTGATAAGATTTTGAAGGAGTTCAAAATGGATCAGTCAAAGAAGGAGTTCTTGCCTGAGTTGTAAGGTGTAAAGTTGAGTAAGACTCAAAACACGACCACGACAGAAAATAGAAAGAGAATGAAAGTCATTCCGCCTCGGCCATAGGTCTTATAGGATATGCTATGCTGTTTACCAAACCTATTGTGTGCCTTGCCATGGGTTTGGCAAGGGGTACGATATTGATCTAGGAGTGGATCACTTGACATCGGTCAAAATCATCCTCCGAAGACTAAGGAGATTTTTCTCGGTTATGGAGGTGATAAAGAGTTCGTCGTAAAGAGTTACGCCGATGCAAGTTTTTACACTGATCCGGATGACTCTGAGTCTCAATCTGAATACATATTCAAAGTGGGAGCAATTAGCTAGAGTAGCTCCATGCAGAGCATTGTAGACATAGAAAATTTGCAAAATACATACGGCTCTGAATGTGACAGACCCATTGACTAAGCTTCTCTCACAAGCAAATCATGATCACACCTTAGTACTCTTTGAATGTTAATCACATAGAGATGTGAACTAGATTATTGACTCTAGTAAAACCTTTTGGGTATTAGTCACATGGCGATGTGAACTAATCACATGATGATGTGAACTATTGGTGTTAAATCACATGGCGATGTGAACTAGATTATTGACTCTAGTGCAAGTGGGAGACTGAAGGAAATATGCCCTAGAGGCAATAATAAAGTTATTATTTATATTTCCTTATATCATGATAAATGTTTATTATTCATGCTAGAATTGTATTAACCGGAAACTTAGTACATGTGTGAATACATAGACAAATAGAGTGTCACTAGTATGCCTCTACTTGGCTAGCTCGTTAATCAAAGATGGTTAAGTTTCCTAGCCATAGACATGAGTTGTCATTTGATTAATGGGATCACATCATTAGAGAATGATGTGATTGACAAGACCCATCCGTTAGCTTAGCACGATGATCGTTTAGTTTGTTGCTATTGCTTTCTTCATGACTTATACATGTCCCTATGACTATGAGATTGTGCAACTCCCGAATACCGGAGGAACACTTAGTGTGCTATCAAACATCACAATGTAACTGGGTGATTATAAAGATGCTCTACAGGTGTCTCAGATGGTGTTTGTTGAGTTGGCATAGATCGAGATTAGGATTTGTCACTCCGATTGTCGGAGGGGTATCTTTGGGCCCTCTAGGTAATGCACATCACTATAAGCCTTGCCAGCAATGTGACTAATGAGTTAGTTGCGGGATGATACATTATGGAGCGAGTAAATAGAGACCTACCGGTAAAGAGATTGAACTAGGTATTGAGATACCGACGATCGAATCTCGGGCAAGTAACATACCGATGACACAAAGGGAACAACATATTTGTTATGCGGTTTGACCGATAAAGATCTTCACAGAATATGTGGGAGCCAATATGAACATCCAGTTTCCGCTATTGGTTATTGACCGGAGATGAGTCTCAATCATGTCTACATAGTTCTCGAACCCGTAGGTTCTGCACGCTTAACGTTCGATGACAATCGGTATTATGAGTTTATGTGTTTTGATGTACCGAAGGTTGTTCGGAGTCCCGGATGCGATCATGGACATGACGAGGACTCTCGAAATGGTCGATACATAAAGATTGATATATTGGAAGGTTGTGTTTGGACACGGAATGGTTCCGGATGAGTTCGGGCATTTTCCGGAGTACCGGGAGGTTACCGGAACCCCCCGGGGAGTCAATGGGCATTATTGGGCCTTAGTGGAAGAGAGGAGGAGGCGGCCAGGTGGAGGGCACCTCCCCAAGCCCAATCCGAATCGGGGTGGGGGCCGACCCCCCCTTTCCTTCTCTCCCTCTCCCTCTTCCTTCTTCTCCTACTCCAACTAGGAAGGGGGAGGGGAAACCTACTCCTATTGGGAGTAGGACTCCCCCCCTTGGGCGCGCCCTATGAGGGCCAGCCCTCTCCTCCTCCCCTCCTTTATATATGGGGGAGGGGGCACCCCATAGACACACAAGTTGATCTTAGCCGTGTGCGGTTCCCCCCTCCACAGATTTCCACCTCGGTCATATCGTTGTAGTGCTTTGGCGAAGCCGTGCGTCGGTAACTTCATCATCACCGTCATCACGCCGTCGTGCTGACAAAACTCTCCCTCGACCTCAGTTGGATCAAGAGTTCGAGGGACGTCATGGAGTTGAACGTGTGCAGATCGCGGAGGTGTCGTGCGTTTGGTACTTGATCGGTTGGATCGTGAAGACATTCGACTACATCAACCGCGTTACTTAACGCTTCCGCTTTCGGTCTACGATGGTACGTGGACACACTCTCTCGCTCGTCGCTATGCATCACATAGATATATATTGCGTGATCGTAGGTAAATTTTTTGAAATACTGAGTTCCCCAACAGGGGCCCCTTCCCCCTTTCTCCAATCAGACTTATCCATGGGGCTGCCTACGTAAAACACATAGCTTTATTTACGTGGATGTAGCATTACTCGTAGTACTTCCAGCTATGTTCCACGCTACCCAGGGCATTGTTGATTTTCAGCACCGTCAAAGGTGACATGGCATTGATGGTATATTGGTTTTAACTTCTGATATTTTACCGAGATAACTGCACAACTACCTTTTATATCCATAGTGGCAACAATATAGTACAAGACTTTTCCACTTTCTGTCATTGTGCTAGTTGTAGCGACCCGACTCGAATGGATCAAGTCTCTGTGCTTAAGTGTCATCCCTGGAGCAGTATGCTGACACACACAGTACTCGAGGATTTATAACAGAGGTAAATCACATGTATAAAGTAGCGTAGATACTATTACCTCAATTCAAATAGCGGAAGTAACAAGGTTGTGGATTCCCATCAACACCAATGGCAAGGTTGAGTGTAGAAATCGTAACCCTAACGTATCACTTACTCGTCGTCTGAAAAGTCTGCAACATGAAAAGTTGCAGCCCGAAAACGGGTCAGCACATGGAATATGTTGGCAATGTAACACATAGAGAATAATGGAATGATAAGCCTATACTACATGCATATATGGCTGGTGGAAAGCTCTATGGTTACAGTTTTGCATAAAGCCAAATTTTCCCTATATCAAAGGAATAAATTTTAATTTAACTATCATGGTGGTTGAAACATCATTGAGAAAGTATAACCCCAACTCAATCCCAATTAAAATAATTAAGATCCCAGCAATATTAATTTAGAGTGATGAGATACATGTGAATACTCAAGTACTAGATACTCAGAATTGTCCATAACCGGGGACACGGCTAACCATGATTAGATTGTACACTCTGCAGAGGTTTGTGCACTTTTCCCCACAAGACTCGATCGCCTCCGTTGATTTCTCGCACTACATGGTGTTTGAGAAACGGATGACCGAGACACAGTCTTTCAGAAACATTAACTCTCTACTCCGGGTAGACCATACCAAACCTACAAAACCCACTATCTGCTGATCTACCTCTTCAAGAGCTTCACATAACTTACTCAACTATGCTAGAGCCCATAATAGCTTGTGGCTGCACACGGAAGTTTCTAGCATGAATAATCTCAGTTCCCTTTGAGCATGGGTGGCGGTCCATAGGAAGATCACACGGGTACCCCAGGATTTCCAAAAATAAAACAGACAACACTGGGTTCCCCAGGTGCCTCAATCCACCCAGATGTGTATTAAAGTTGCCACCTTAAGTTAACCATTAATTAACAATCTCACATCTGTCATGAATAACTCCCAAACCCAACCACGTCTACGAGCATAGCATAGCAATATAAGCAACACGTAGAAGTAACTCCCAAGGGTTTGATAGTAATAGGGCAATAGGTTCCTACCTCATCATCTACTTCCCAACCCACAAATTAATGACATCCTAACCATGCAATGTTTGAGGGTTGAAGCTAATGCATAAAAACTGGGTATGAAAAGAGTATGATCAAAGTGTTACTTGCCTGCAAAGTTGATGAAGATGATTCGCACTCAAAACTCTTGATAGATCTACTCGTCACACTCCGGTCAATCTATCGTAAGCAAGCAATAGTAGCCACACATAAGCAATCACTCAAAACATCGGACCGAACGAAGAAACAACTCGGAAAACATCAAAACCAAGCAAATAACTCTTGCAACATAAAACAATTTCTAATAGTGCCAAAATTATGTGAATTCGGCCTTATCAGAAAGTTTAGGTCAAGAGCTTCGATTTGTTGGGGAACGTAATAATTTCAAAAAATTTCCTACGCACACGCAAGATCATGGTGATGGCATAGCAACGAGAGGGGAGAGTATTGTCAACGTACCCTCGTAGACCGTAAGCGGAAGAGTTATGACAACGCGGTTGATGTAGTCGTACGTCTTCACGATCCGACCGATCCAAGTACCGAACGTACGACACCTCCGAGTTCAGCACACGTTCAGATCGATGACGATCCCCGGACTCCGATCCAACAAAGTGTCGGGGATGAGTTCCGTCAGCACGACGGCGTGGTGACGATGATGATGCTCTATCGCGCAGGCTTCGCCTAAACTCCGCGATGATATGACCGAGGTGGAATATGGTGGAGGGGCACCGCACACGGCTAAGGAACGATCCGTAGATCAACTTGTGTGTCTATGGGGTGCCCCTGCCCCGTATATAAAGGAGCAAGGGGGTGCGACCGGCCCTAGGAAGAGGCGCGTCGAGGAGTCCTACTCCCACCGAGTAGGACTCCCCTTCCTAGTTGGACTAGGACTTGGGGGAAGGAGGAGGGGAAAAGGAAGGGCGCCCCCCTCCTGTCCTATTCGGACTTGGGGGAAGGCGCGCTGCCCCTTGGCCCCTTCTCCTCTTTCTCCACTAGGCCCACTAAGGCCCATTAGGTCACCGGGGTTCCGTAACCTCCGGATACTCAGAAATGCCGATTTCACCGGAACACTTCCAATGTCCAAACATAGGCTTCCAATATATCAATCTTTATGTCTCGACCATTTCGAGACTCCTCGTCATGTCCGTGATCACATCCGGACTCAACAAACTTCGTACATCAAAACTTTTAAACTCATAATAAAACTGTCATCGTAACGTTAAGCGTGCGGACCCTACGGGTTCGAGAACTATGTAGACATGACCTAGAACTATTCTCGGTCAATAACCAATAGCGGAACCTGGATGCCCATATTGGTTCCTACATATTCTACGAAGATCTTTATCGGTCAAACCGCATAACGACATACGTTGTTCCCTTTGTCATCGGTATGTTACTTGCCCGAGATTCGATCGTCGGTATCCAATACCTAGTTCAATCTCGTTACCGGCAAGTCTCTTTACTTGTTCCGTAATACATCATCTCGCAACTAACTTATTAGTTGCAATGCTTGCAAGGCTTATGTGATGTGCATTACCGAGAGGGCCCAGAAATACCTCTCCGACAATCGGAGTGACAAATCCTAATCTCGAAATACAACAACCCAACATGTACCTTTGGAGACACCTGTAGTTCTCCTTTATAATCACCCAGTTACGTTGTGACGTTTGGTAGCACCCAAAGTGTTCCTCTGGTAAACCGGAGTTGCATAATCTCATAGTTACAGGAACATGTATAGGTCATGAAGAAAGCAATAGCAATATACTAAACGATCAAGTGCTAGGCTAACGGAATGGGTCGTGTCAATCACATCATTCTCCTAATGATGTGATCCCATTAATCAAATAACAACACATGTCTATGGTTAGGAAACATAACTATCTTTGATTAATGAGCTAGTCAAGTAGAGACATACTAGTGACTATATGTTTTTCTATGTATTCACACATCTATCATGTTTCCGGTTAATACAATTCTAGCATGAATAATAAACATTTATCATGATATGAGGAAATAAATAATAACTTTATTATTGCCTCTAGGGCATATTTCCTTCACGATTTGCAAAAAGAATCAACTCAAATAGAGCTACGAAACTCAAGTTATGATCAAACGAAGTTTGAATACAAATCTGTTTGATTTCAAATTTTAAAACTTTCAAAAACATGTTTGAGTTGTATTACTAGATAGAGGAGATCATAACGAAGAAGTGGGCGTTGGTTTCGTTGAATTTGGACAAACGGGCAAAAAGTTACGAAGGTTTGAAAATCAGGGGCTAAACGGTAAAGAAACTAATTATGGATAGGTCCCTGACTAAAAAAAAAGAAAAAGAAAAAATCTACCGGGCGAACGCCCGCTACAGAAAGCTAACGAACGAACTCGTTCACTACCGGACTCTAACTAATGAACGCTCGCAAACTAAACTATTCAAAAAAACAAAAACCGATCTAGAATAATAAAGAAAAACCGGGCGGTTTTTTAGCGGGTTTTACCGATCCACGGCGGTTTGGCGGTTTTCTGCGGAAAGCCGGCAGCTCTCCGGCGAGGCTGCGTACTCCGGCGAGGCGGGGCGGCAGCTCCGGCGGTCGTCGAGGACGGCGGAGAGCACGGGGAGGTGCGGCGCTGGGCGGCGGTTGCGGTGGTGGCGACGGCAGTGGGCATAGGCGGCGAGGGTGGCGGTTTCAAGCGGCGCCGCTTGGCGGATCTCGCCGGCGGCGGCGACTTGGGCGGCGGGGCGGTGAGCGAGGGGAGAGAGGGGAGTCGGGGCGTCAAGGCCCGCCTTTTAAAGGCTAGGGTAGGGGCGGTGGCGTGGGCAGGGCAGCAAGCGGCGCGGACTCGGAAGGAGTCCTGTCGGTGACGACGGGCAAGGCGGCATGAGTCGGGCCGCTGCTTGGCTGGGAGCCGGGCCGCCCAGCCGAGGGAAGTTTTTTTATAAACATTTTCCAGAAAACAAAATAGAACAAACCACCAAAATAAAATATAATATAGGCATATAATATATCGAAATTTTCAGAAAAATATTTCCTACAACATGGACATTTCTATAGCATTAAATAAAATTCGCACAAATTCAAATAAAGCAAAGAGTGCTTCTGGTCCAATAAAATCCAACAACAATCATTTTAAAAATACCAAAATGACTTCAAATTAATTTCTCTCCAATTTTCTGATGTAGGGAATCATGTTACCCTATTTTCCATATATTTTATTTTTGGAGAAAAATAATTTGAATAAAACTCAAATAACTCCAAATTGAAAATAAATTCAAAGAACTTTGAATTTAATTCTTTGAGACTCCCAACTCATATTTCATTTGTTTTGAAGAAGTCATTTTATCTTCGCTCGTGAAAATCATTCAGTTGCATAAAGTTCCAGAATTAGAAATATTCTCAAATGAAATTCAAATATTTTCAACACCCCTTGTCATTTAAATAAATGGAAGAAGTTATGTCATCTTCTCTCCGTGGTTTTGTGATGAAAAGAATTTGAATTCGAAGATCATAAAAGCAAAATGAAAGTTTGGGAAAGTCCTTTTATTCCTCTCATTTAACTTTCAAAAGTTTCAATTCACTCACTTTCACCAATCAATCAAACAATTAATCAAAACTATCTATTTGTTTATAACATTCCAAAATTTAGAATTTTGGGATGTTAAAAACTACCACCCTTAAAATGAATCTCGTCCTCGAGATTCGGAGAGGCTAGAAAGAAATAGGTTAGGGTTTGGGGGCCTTCAAAATCCATCGATCATCTCCGGGGTCTCGGGTGCTACTTCCCTTAGAAGCATTGTTACGGTTCCATCAAAACTCATATACTCCATCCTTATTACTGACAGTGCCGGTCTTCTCAGATCGTAAGGAAAATTCCTTCTCTGGGCTCTTCCGGTAGTGGCATAACCTTTTCATCAATTTTTTTGTCTTACTCTTGGTAAGGTTATTCCAACCGGTCTTCATAGCGACGGTCCGGCGCCAATTCTAAACAACTATCGATATCTCATGGTGGTCAACAATTTATGGTTTCTCCTGCAGAAAATGGGTCTGGGTTGAACCTCACCGTATTTCCTACGGTTGGCAACAACTGCCTTGTACAAGGGGAAAAATTCTTATACCATTCTAAGGTTTAAACAGGGTTTTGATCGTCGTCTCTCTACTATAGGGAAGTCACTCAGATTTACCATCCCATATAGCAAAGCGAATAATAAGAGTAAGTCGGTATGGTGATCAATCCATCCCGCACCCAAATCATTACCTTGTACATGGTGTAGCGAATCTCGCATTCTAACACTCGGTCATCCTCACAAGCATTGCAGAATTTCTCTTGTCGACGAACCAAGTTCGGATATATCCATAGATTCTGCAAGCCAGACAAACATCTATCGTTCCTTCACAACTCTCAGGTTTTGCGTAAACTCCTATAAGTCTGTCGATAAAATCGTAACTTCTTCCAGGGTTTTTCCTTCAGCAAGAGTGTGCTTGCTTCTTGGCAGGTCCTGCGGCCTGTGGGTTATGGCCCATCTCATCACTTGTAAATCCTGAACTCATCCTTGGGGAAACTGATCGTTACCCCAACATCCAACTTCCTGGCATACTTAAAATCCATCCAATTGTAATGTATTTCTTCCCTCTATTGCACCAAACTAGACATGATTACTCAGACTCATCATGGAATTTCCATTGATCCATATTTCCAACATCATACCTCCTTTATATCCAATAGTAATTCATCTCTTCATCCTCGTGGGATATCCCACTTACCGAGATAAAAACTTATACTTATGAAGTCCATACTCCACTTCGTGGAACATCATTATCCTTTCCAGGGTCAAGCGTCCTTACAGGGAATATCGGCCATCTCGCATGGCACTTCTTCAATCGGGAAACGTGAAACACATCATGAACTCTGACAGTCCTTCGGTGACTCCAACTTGTTGGTAACTTCTCCCATACGCTCCAAAACTCAGTATGGTCCTACAAATCTCGGGGCTAACTTTCCCTTAACTCCAAATCGTTTAACTCCTCGCAGAGGTGGCACACAAAGGTATGCTCTGTCTCCGATTTCATAGACTACCTCCTTGCGTTTTTCTTTTTGAGCTTGCATAACTCTTCTGCCTGGACTGAGCTGCCTTCAGTCTATCTCGAATCAACTTAACATTCTCTTCTGACATCCTTGATCACATTTGGTCCAAACAACTGACGGTCTCCAACTTCATCCCACATCAACAGTGTCTGGCTCCTTCTCCCATACAAAGCTTAAAAAGGGGCCATCTTCAAACTGGCTGGGTAACTGTTGTTGTATGAAAACTCCGCGTAAGGTAGATTATCATCCCTACTAGATCCATAATCTAGCGCACACGTTCTCAACATGTCCTCCAGAATCTGATTGACTCTCTCGGTCTATCCATCTGTCCGCGGATGAAAGGTTGTACTGAACTCTAGCCTAGTACCCAAAGTTTCACGCAACTGATTCCAAAACTTTGAAGTAAACTGGGTTCCTCTATCTGATACGATGGTCCTCGGAACTCCATGCAGACATACGATCCTGGTCAAATATATCTTGGCCAACTTCTCACTTGTATAGGTGGTTTTCACTGGGATAAAGTGAGCCACTTTGGTCAAGCGAATCAACTACTACCCAGATAGAATCATATCCCGATCGGGTTCGGAGAAATCCGGTAATGAAATCCATGCCAAGCTTATCCCACTTCCATTCGGGTATCGGCATAGGCTGTAGTAATCATACTGGCTTCTGATGCTCTGCTCTTACTCTCTCTGGCATACATAACCTACAACTACATACTCCGCAATATCCTTCTTCATACCAGTCCACCAGAAACGCTCCTTCAAATCCAAATACATCTTGGTGTTTCCAGGGCGAATCGAGTATGGTGAGTCATGAGCCTCCTGAAGTATTAACTTCCTGATCTTTGCATTATTGGGCACATATACACGGTCCTCGAACCATAAGGTGTCGTGCTCATCCTTACGAAAACCTTTGGCCTTTCCTTTGTTCATCCTCTCTTTTACCTCAGCAATCTCTTTGTCAACCTTCTGAGCTTCACGGATCTTTCCCAACAATGTAGACTGAACTTCCATTGCTGCAACAAAACCTTTGGGAACAATCTCCAACCGAAGTTCCCTGAGATCCTCGGCTAACTCCTTTGGTAATCCTCCGCTTATGAGGGTATTCGTCCTTATTTTCTTTATGGTTGTGTCCTATTTCTCCACAAAGCTTGTATGCACTTTCTCCATATCATTTCCATAAGGCTCAACTTCTGGGACACAAGCCGAGACTTTAGCAGAGTCAACTTAAATTCTTCCCAAACGGTTACTCCTTGCCATCCATTGATGGTTTGGTACATCCTCCACCAGGTAGCAGCACCTCTTTCAAAGAAACGAAGAGCATGCTGGGCCATATCCTTTCTGACTATAGGGTTATTCTTCATGTGATCCTCCATGTTCTGAATCCATTGGTGTATCTCCAATTGACTCATTGGTCCATACAATACAAGCTCATCTCCATTCATCCTCTATGGGGTCCATGGGTTTTGGGGTGGGATAAGAGAGATAGAGAGGGATACACACAATACAAACAAAAGTTTTGAAAAGACAGATTTTATTTGTGGCTATCGGAAAAACATCAAACAAATGACAGCTCACAATCGTCGCATCTAACACAGGTATATAATAGGGGTTTGGGCTTCTAATAGTCAATAAATCTTCAAAGTCATCAAACTCTTCGATTCTTGTTCATGTCTCTGATAGCTTCTTCCGATCATGCTTGTCCTACTCAAGTTCTTTTGCCAGATCATCTCTGTTGTCACAAAGTCTCTCGTGGCGTCCTTCAATATTTCTGGAGTTACGTTCCAACTTCTGAATTTCATCAACCTCGACATGAACCATGATCCTACTGTCCTTCAGTTCCTGACGAATCTTTGATGTCTCAAGGTTTGGCTCCTCTAGCTTGGCTACTTTCAGCTTCTGGGTCCTGAGTTCTTCACGGAACGCTTCCTTATCAAATACTGCTTCTTGTAGGTCCATCTTAACTTCTTGATGTAACAATCCAGATCCTGGTAATACACCAGCTAAGGTTAAAACTTCATCTTGCTGATAGGTCCTCCATCAGCCTTCTACCATCCAATCCTTCCATGCATCTGCACGCTTAACTCCGCATGGTGACAATAGCATAGGCGGGTAATAACACCATGGTTAGCCATGTCTATGCTCATGTTACTGCCATGAGCTTTCATTCCATAGTTGATATCTCCTTCCTTAGGGTTTCTTGACAAAACTTTGAGTTCTATGCACCATGTTCCGGTCTTTCTCCGATACACCTGGATCTCGGGTATTGACAGCTTCCATAGTCTGCCAAGTTCCATAAGGGGTGCCTTCCTAGGTCATACAAATCCGGAAATTCTAAAGAGTCTTCAACCGTTGTAGTTTCCAACATTATAATGCTCAGAAAAATCCTTTTCATTCTAAAGGGTCTTAGTTGTTCAATATATTGTACTTCTTGGAGTGATCCCATCAGTTGAATCTTCGTGGTCAAAAAGGGGAAAGGGGTATAATCTCACTAAAAGGAATTTTTTGAATAAGCTCAGAAGAGAAGAGAGGTAAAAGATCATTTCGAAAATGAAGTTGTAGAGAAAAATCTTTCCTATGGGCTTGCCATTATCTAGGGTCACGTCCTACAGTCAACATGTGCTCGATACCATCTTGTAGCGACCGACCGAATGGATCAAGTCTCGTGCTTAAGTGTCATCCTGGATCGGTATCTTGACACACAGTACTCGAGGATTTATAACAGAGGTAAATCACATGTATAAAGTAGCGTAAATACTATTACCTCAATTCAAATAGCGGAAGTAACAAGGTTGTGGATTCCCATCAACACCAACGGCAAGGTTGAGTGTAGAAATCGTAACCCTAACGTATCACTTACTCGTCATCTGAAAAGTCTGCAACATGAAAAGTTGCAGCCCGAAAACGGGTCAGCACATGGAATATGCTGGCAATGTAACACATAGAGAATAATGGAATGATAAGCCTATACTACATGCATATATGGCTGGTGGAAAGCTCTATGGTTACAGTTTTGCATAAAGCCAAATTTTCCCTATATCAAAGGAATAAATTCTAATTTAACTATCATGGTGGTTGAAACATCATTGAGAAGGTATAACCCCAACTCAATCCTAATTAAAATAATTAAGATCCCAGCAATATTAATTTAGAGTGATGAGATACATGTGAATACTCAAGTACTAGATACTCGAATTGTCCATAACCGGGACACGGCTAACCATGATTAGATTGTACACTCTGCAGAGGTTTGCGACTTTTCCCCACAAGACTCGATCGCCTCCGCTGATTTCTCGCCTTGCATGGTGTTTGAGAAACGGATGACCGAGACACGATCTTCGAAACATTAACTCTCTACTCCGGTAGACCATACCAAACCTACAAAACCCACTACCTGCTGATCTACCTCTTCAAGAGCTTCACGTAACTTACTCAACTATGCTAGAGCCCATAATAGCTTGTGGCTGCACACGGAAGTTTCTAGCATGAATAATCTCAGTTCCCTTTGAGCCTGGGTGGCGGTCCATAGGAAGATCACACGGGTACCCCGGGATTTCCAAAAATAAAACAGACAACACTGGGTTCTCCAGGTGCCTCAATCCACCCAGATGTGTATTAAAGTTGCCACCTTAAGTTAACCATTAATTAACAATCTCACATCTGTCATGAATAACTCTCAAACCCAACCACGTCTACGAGCATAGCATAGCAATATAAGCAACACGTAGAAGTAACTCCCAAGGGTTTGATAGTAACAGGGCAATAGGTTCCTACCTCATCATCTACTTCCCAACCCACAAATTAATGACATCCTAACCATGCAATGTTTGAGGGTTGAAGCTAATGCATAAAAACTAGGTATGAAAAGAGTATGATCAAAGTGTTACTTGCCTGAAAAGTTGATGAAGATGATTCACACTCAAAACTCTTGATAGATCTACTCGTCACACTCCGGTCAATCTATCGTAAGCAAGCATTAGTAGCCACACATAAGCAATCACTCAAAACATCAGACCGAATGAAGAAACAACTCGGAAAACATCAAAACCAAGAAAATAACTCTTGCAACATAAAACAATTTCTAATAGTACCAAAATTATGTGAATTTGGCCTTATCAGAAAGTTTAGGTCAAGAGCTTCGATTTGCAAAAAGAATCAACTCAAATAGAGCTACGAAACTCAAGTTATGATCAAACGAAGTTTGAATACAAATCTGTTTGAATTCAAATTTTAAAACTTTAAAAAACATGTTTGAGTTGGATTACTAGATAGAGGAGATCATAATGAAGAAGTGGGCGTTGGTTTCGTTGAATTTGGACAAACGGGCAAAAAGTTACGAAGGTTTGAAAATCAGGGGCTAAACGGTAAAGAAACTAATTACGGATAGGTCCCTGACTAAAATAAAAAGAAAAAGAAAAAAATCTACGGGGCGAACGCCCTCTACAGAAAGCTAACGAACGAACTCGTTCACTACCGGACCCTAACTAATGAACGCTCGCAAACTAAACTATTCAAAAAACAAAACCGATCTAGAATAATAAAGAAAACCAGGCGGCTCTTTAGCGGGTTTTACCGGTCCACAGCAGTTTACGGTTTCATGAAAGCCGGCAGCTCTCCCATGAGGCTGCGATTGGCGAGAGGCGGGCCGCAGCTCGGCGGTCGTCGAGGACGGCGGAGAGCACGGGAGGTGCGGCGCTGGGCGGGCGGTGCGTGGCGGCTCAGTGGGGCATAGGCGGCGAGGGTGGCGGTTTCGGGCGGCGGCGCTTGGCGGATCTCGCCGGCGGCGGCGACTTGGGCGGCGGGGCGGCGAGCGAGGGGAGAGAGGGGAGTTGGGGCTTCGGGGCCCGCCTTTTAAAGGCCAGGGGAGGGGCGGTGGCGTGGGCAAGGGGCAAGCGTGGCGGGGCCGGACTCCAGGAGCTGGGCCGCGGCCTGGCTGGGAGCTAGGCCAGCCCAGTTCGAGGGAAGTTTTTTTTTATAAACATTTTCCAGAAAACAAAAATAGAACAAACCACCAAAATAAAATATAATATAGGCATATAATATATCGAAATTTTTAGAAAAAGATTTCCTACAACATGGACCTTTCTATAGCATTAAATAAAATTCGCACAAATTCAAATAAAGCAAAGAGTGCTTCTGGTCCAATAAAATCCAACAAAAATCATTTTTAAAATACCAAAATGACTTCAAATTAATTTCTCTCCAATTTTCTGATGTAGGGAATCATGTTACCCTATTTTCCATATATTTTATTTTTGGAGAAAAATAATTTGAATAAAACTCAAATAACTCCAAATTGAAAATAAATTCAAAGAACTTTGAATTTAATTCTTTGAAACTCCCAACTCATATTTCATTTGTTTTGAAGAAGTCATTTTATCTTCGCTCGTGAAAATCATTGAGTTGCATAAAGTTCCAGAAATGGAAATATTCTCAAATGAAATTCAAATATTTTCAACACCCCTTGTCATTTAAATAAATGGAAGAAGTTATGTCATCTTCTCTCTAGGGTTTTGTGATGAAAAGAATTTGAATTCCCGAAGATCATAAAAGCAAAATGAAAGTTTGGGAAAGTCCTTTTATTCCCTCTCATTTAACTTTCAAAAAGTTTCGTATTCACTCACTTTCAGTCAATCAATCAAACAATCAATCAAATCTATCTATTTGTTTATAACATTCCAAAATTTAGAATTTTGGGATGTTACACTAGTTTATTTGCAAGACCAAACCGAACCAGCATACGCAACTCCCTCTTAGTGCAAGAATAATAAAATCGGAGAACATATGTGTATATAAATCATGCAACAAGGAATATCAAAAGAAGTCATGAGTATATCCGATCATAAAGTGACAATTCATCGCACTGCAAAAAACACAACAAGAATTATATGGGATTGATCTCAATCATGCAGGGCAACACATGAGATCTTTGTTTTGAATATTAAGGAAGAGAAGATGTCATCTAGCTACTTATATGGACTCATAGTCCAAGGAGTCCGTGTTGGGGGACGCAGTATTTCAAAAAATTTATCTACGATCACGCAAGATCTCTCTAGGATATGCATAGCAACGAGCGGGGAGAGTGTGTCCACGTACCCTCGTAGACCGAAAGCGGAAGCGTTTAGTAACAGGGTTGATGTAGTCGAACGTCTTCGCGACCAACCGATCCAAGCACCGAACGTACGACACCTCCGCGTTCAGCACACGTTCAGCTCGATGACGTCCCTCGATCTCTTGATCCAGTTGAGGACGAGGGAGAGTTCCGTCAGCACGATGGCGTGGTGACGGTGATGATGAAGTTACCAACACAGGGCTTCGCCTAAGCACTACGATGATATGACCGAGGTGTGTAACTGTGGAGGGGGGCACCGCAAACGGTTAAGAGAAACTTGTGTATCCCAGGGTGCTCCCCTGCCCCCGTATATAAAGGAGGGGAGGGGGAGGCCGGCCGGCCCTGTAGAGCGCGCCAGGGGAGGGGTGTCCTACTAGGACTTTAAGTCCTAGTAGGATTCCACCTGGAGGAAAAGGGGAAGAAGGAAGGGAGAGGGGGAAGGGAAGGAAAGGGGGGCGCCGCCCCCTTCCCCTAGTCCAATTCGGACCCAGGGGGAAGCCCCTTGTGTCCCTTCCTCTCTCCCCACTAAGGCCCATTAGTTCCCCCGGGGGTTCCGATAACCCTCGGGCACTCCGATAATTATCCGGTACCTCTCAGAACTCATCCGGTGTCCGAATAACATCGTCCAATATATCAATATTTATGTCTCGACCACTTCGAGACTCCTCGTAATGTCTGTGATCTCATCCGGGGCTACAAACAAACTTCCGTACATCAAATCACATAACTCATTATACAAATCGTCATCGAACGTTAAGCGTGCGGACCCTACGGGTTTGAGAACTATGTAGACATGATCGAGACACATCTCCGGTCAGTAACCAATAGCGGAACTTGGATGCTCATATTGGATCCTACATATTCTACAAAGATCTTTACCAGTCAAACCGCATTAACAACATATGTTGTTCCCTTTGTCATCGGTATGTTACTTGCCCGATATTCGATCGTCGGTATCATCATACCTAGTTCAATCTCATTACCGGCAAGTCTCTTTACTCGTTCTATAATGCATCATCCATGACTAACTCACCAGTTACATTGCTTGCAAGGATTATAGTGTTGAGCATTATCGAGAGGGCCCAGAGATACCTCTCCGATACACGGAGTGACAAATCCTAATATTGATCTATGCCAACCCAACAAACACCTTCAGAGACACCTGTAGAGCATCTTTATAATCACCCAGTTACATTATGACGTTTGATAGCACACAAGGTGTTCCTTCGGTATTCGGGAGTTGCATAATCTCATAGCCAGAGGAACATGTATAAGTAATGAAGAAAGCAATAGCAATAAAACTAAATGATCATTATGCTAAGCTAACGGTTGGGTCTTGTCCATCACATCATTCTCTAATGATATGATCTCGTTCATCAAATGACAACACATGTCTATGGTTAGGAAACTTAACCATCTTTGATTAAAGAGCTAGTCAAGTAGAGGCATACTAGTGACACTCTGTTTGCCTTAGTATTCACACATGTACTAAGTTTCCGGTTAATACAATTCTAGCATGAATAACAAATATTTATCATGATATATGGAAATATAAAATAACAACTTTATTATTGCCTCTAGGGCATATTTCCTTCAGTCTCCCACTTGCACTAGAGTCAATAATCTAGATTACATAGTAATGATTCTAACACCCATGGTGTGTTTGTGTTGATCATGTTTTGCTCGTGGACAAGGCTTAGTCAACAGGTCTACAACTTTCAGATCCGTATGTATTTTGCAAACTTCTATGTCTCCCTCCTTGACTAGATCGCAGATGGAATTGAAGCGTCTCTTGATGTGCTTGGTTCTCTTGTGAAATCTGGATTCCTTCGCCAAGGCAATTGCTCCAGTATTGTCACAAAAGATTTTCATTGGACCCGATGCACTAGGTATTACACCTAGATCAGATATGAACTCCTTCATACAGACTCCTTCATTTGCTGCTTCCGAAGCAGCTATGTACTCCGCTTCACACATAGATCCCGCCATGACGCTCTGCTTGGAACTGCACCAACTGACAGCTCCACCATTCAATATAAATACGTATCCGGTTTGCGACTTAGAGTCATCCGGATCATAGTCAAAGCTTGCATAGACGTAACCACTTACGACGAGCTCTTTGTCTCCTCCATCAACGATAAACATATCCTTAGTCCTTTTCAGGTATTTAAGGATGTTCTTGACCGCTGTCCAGTGATCCACTCCTGGATTACTTTGGTACCTCCATACCATACTTATAGCAAGGCACACATCAGGTCTGGTACACAATATTGCATACATGATAGAACCTATGGCTGAGCATAGGGAATGACTTCCATTTTCTCTCTATCTTCTGTAATGGTCAGGCATCGAGTCTCACTCAACTTCACACCTTGTAACACAGGCAAGAACCCTTTCTTTGACTGATCAATTTTGAACTTCTTCAAAATCTTATCAAGGTATGTGCTTTGTGAAAATCCAATTAAGCGTCTTGACCTATCTCTATAGATCTTGATGCCCAACATGTAAGCAGCTTCACCGAGGTCTTTCATTGAAAATTTCTTATTCAAGTATCCTTTTGTGCTATTCCGAAATTCTATATCATTTCCAATCAACAATATGTCATCCACATACAATATTAGAAATTCTACAGAGCTCCCACTCACTTTCTTGTAAATACAGGCTTCTCGAAAAGTCTGTTTAAAACCATATGCTTTGATCACACTATCAAAGCATATATTCCAACTCCGAGAGGATTGCACCAGTCCATAAATGGATCGCTGGAGCTTGCACACTTTGTTAGCACCTTTAGGATCGACAAAAACTTCTGGTTGCATCATATACAACTCTTCTTTAAGAAATCCATTAAGGAATGCAGTTTTGACATCCATTTGCCAAATTTCATAATCATAAAATGCGGTAATTGCTAACATGATTCAGACAGACTTAAGCATCGCTACGGGTGAGAAGGTCTCATCGTAGTCAACTCCTTGAACTTGTCGAAAACCTTTTGCAACAAGTCGAGCTTTGTAGGCAGTAACATTACCGTCAGCGTCAGTCTTCTTCTTGAAGATCCATTTATTCTCTATGGCTTGCCGATCATCGGGCAAGTCAACCAAAGTCCACACTTTGTTCTCATACATGGATCCCATCTCAGATTTCATGGCCTCAAGCCATTTTGCGAAATCTGGGCTCATCATCGCTTCCTCATAGTTCATAGGTTCGTCATGGTCTAGTAACTTGACGTCCAGAACAGGATTACCGTACCACTCGGGTGTGGATCTTACTCTGGTTGACCTACGAGGTTCAGTAGTAACTTGCTCTGAAGTTTTATGAACATTATCATTAGCTTCCTCACTGATTGGTGTAGGAATCACTGGAACTGATTTCTGTGATGAACTACTTTCCAATTCGGGAGAAGGTACAATTACCTCATCAAGTTCTACTTTCCTCCCACTCACTTCTTTCGAGAGAAACTCCTTCTCTAGAAAGGATCCAATCTTAGCAACGAATATCTTGCCTTCGGATCTGTGATAAAAGGTGTACCCAACAGTCTCCTTTGGGTATCGTATGAAGACACATTTCTCCGATTTCGGTTTGAGTTTATCAGGTTGAAGCTTTTTCAAATAAGCATCGCATCCCCGAACTTTAAGAAATGACAGCTTAGGTTTCTTGCTAAACCACAACTCATATGGTGTCGTCTCAACGGACTTAGATGGTACCCTATTTAACGTGAATGCAGACGTCTCTAAAGCATAACCCCAAAATGATAGCGGTAAATCAGTAAGAGACATCGTAGATCACACCATATCCAATAAAGTACGGTTATGACGTTCGGACACACCATTACGTTGTGGTGTTCCAGGTGGCGTGAGTTGCGAAACTATTCCGCACTGTTTAAACTGAAGACCAAACTCATAACTCAAATATTCTCCTCCACGATCAGATCATAGAAACTTTATTTTCTTGTTACGATGATTTTCCACTTCACTCTGAAATTCTTTGAACTTTACAAACTCAGACTTATGTTTCATCAAGTAGATATACCCATATCTCCTCAAATCATCTGTGAAGGTCAGAAAATAACGATACCCTCCGCGAGCCTCAACACTCATCGGACCGCATACATCAGTATGTATTATTTCCAACAAGTTTGTCGCTCGCTCCATTGTTCCAGAGAACGGAGTCTTAGTCATCTTGCCCATGAGGCATGTTTCGCAAGCATCAAGTGATTCATAATCAAGTGATTCCAAAAGCCCATCAGCATGGAATTTCTTCATTAGCTTTACACCAATATGACCTAAATGACAGTGCCACAAATAAGTTGCACTATCATTATTAAACTTATATCTTTTGGCTTCAATACTACGAATATGTGTATCACTACAGTCGAGATTCAACAAAAATAGACCACTCATCAAGGGTGCATGACCGTAAAAGATATTACTCATATAAATAGAATAACCATTATTCTCTAATTTAAATGAATAACCATTATTCTCTGATTTAAATGAATAACCATCTCGCATCAAACAAGATCCAGATATAATGTTCATGCTTAACGCTGGCACCAAAAAACAATTATTCAGGTCTGATACGTCTCCGTTGTATCTATTATTTTTTATTGTTCCATGCCAATATTCTACAAG
Source organism: Aegilops longissima (assembly GCA_021605205.1). Classification (NCBI taxonomy): domain Eukaryota; kingdom Viridiplantae; phylum Streptophyta; class Magnoliopsida; order Poales; family Poaceae; genus Aegilops; species Aegilops longissima. Next base: position 291,669,193 of record CM038676.1, read on the forward strand.
TTCTACTTACTTTTGGCAACTTTTTATACTAGTTTTGGGACTAACATATTGATAAAGTGCCCAGTGCTAGTTCTTGTTTGTTGCATGTTTTTTGTTTTGCAGAAAATCCATATCAAACGGAGTCCAAACGCGATAAAAACTTCCGGAGATTTATTTTGGAATATATGTGATTTTTGGGAAAAAGAATCAACGCGAGATGATGCCCGAGGGGCCCACGAGGGTGAGGGGCGCGCCCTAGGGGGTAGGGCGTGCCATGGGCCCTCGTGGCCACTCTGTAAGGCGGTTACTGCCCTTCTTTCGCCACAAGAAAGCCAATATCTGGATAAAAACCGTGTCCAAATTTCAGCCCAATCGGAGTTGCGGATCTCCGGGAATTTAAGAAACGGTGAAAGGGCAGAATCAGGGAGCGCAAAAAATAGAAGGGAACAAAGAGAGAGAGATCCAATCTCGGAGGGGCTCCCACCCCTCCCCCGCCATGGAAGCCAAGGACCAGAGGGGAAACCCTTCTCCAATCTAGGGGGAAGGTCAAGTAAGAAGAAGAAGACGGGGGCTCTCTCCCCCTCTCTCCCGGTGGCGCCGGAACACCGCCGGGGCCATCATCGTCACCGCAATCTACACCAACAACTTCACCGCCGTTGTCACCAACTCTTCCCCCCTCTATGCAGCGGTGTAACCCCTCTTTTATCCGCTGTAATCTCTACTTAAACATGGTGCTCAACGCTATATATTATTTCCCAATGGTGTATGGCTATCCTATGATGTTTGAGTAGATCCGTTTTTTCCTATGGGTTAATTGATGATCGTGATTGGTTTGAGTTGCATGTTTTATTATTGGTGCTGTCCTATGGTGCTCTCCGTGTCGCGCAAGCGTGAGGGATCCTCGTTGTAGGGTTTGCAATATGTTCATGATTTGCTTATGGTGGGTGGCGTGAGTGACAGAAGCACAAACCCGAGTAAGTAGGTTGTTTGCGTATGGGAGTAAAGAGGACTTGATGACTTATAATGCTATGGTTGGGTTTAACCTTAATGCTCTTTAGTAGTTGCGGATGCTTGCTAGAGTTCCAATCATAAGTGCATATGATCCAATAAGAGAAAGTATGTTAGCTTATGCCTCTCCCTCAAATAGAATTGCAATAATGATTACCGGTCTAGTTATCGATTGCCTAGGGACAAATAACTCTCTTGTGACAAAAAAATCTCTCTACTAAAACTAACTTAGTTGTGTCTTCATCTAAACAACCCCTACTTTTTATTTACGCGCTCTTCATTATCTTGCAATCCTATCCAACAACACCTACAAAGTACTTCTGGTTTCATACTTGTTCTAGGTAAAGCGAACATCAAGCGTGCGTAGAGATTTATCGGTGGTCGATAGAACTTGAGGGAATATTTGTTCTACCTTTAGCTCCTCGTTGGGTTCGACACTCTTATGGAAAGGGCTACAATTGATCCCCTATACTTGTGGGTTATCAAGACCTTTTTCTGGCGCCGTGTGGGGTGAATATTCTCATGTGTGCTTGTTTGCTTTATCACTAAGGAGTTTTTATTTTTTGTTCTAAGTTGTTCTCTATCTTTAGTTATGGATATGGAACACGAAATACCAAAAAGAATTAGGTGTACTTGCTACTCATGGAGATGGGGAAGCTCCTAAAACCCTCGATGCTCATTATGTGAAAGATATCATGCACTACTTTAATAATCCTGAGAAAACCCCATTCAATTATGTAATGGGAGACACGTTGGATCAACATGAATACTTTAGGGATTATCGCTTGACTCAAAAAGGGAAACTATTATGGGATCAAATTCATATGTTGCATTGGTATACTCGGCAACTATGCTTGAGATATGATTATACTTGTTGCTCTAGGATGAAGGCTCCACACCTTCCCTTTTCATGCAAATTTAATGATGATAAAACCTTGGCTTCTTATGCTAATGGTATATATGATTACTATGATGTGGAATCAATAGAAGAATTTGTTGCTTTTAAGGGTGCATGTGAAATAGAATCTTTGTTTAAAGAGTTTGAAGATTTTGATGATTCAGTTTATAGACCTGAAAATTTAGCTATCCTAAAATATTACTATGAGAATTATAAATACAATTATGACATTGATGAATTTATTGAGAAAGTCTCCACTGTCCGAGAAGAGATTAATATTTTGTAGGAGTCTATGGAAGAAGAAATTGATGAAAATGTGAGCTCGTTGGATGATAAAGATGATGAGGAGAGCGAAGAACAAAAGGAGGAAGATCGGATTAGCTACCCGTTCCCGCCTTCTAATGAGAGTAACTCTCCAACTCATATACTATTTAATGTCCCATCGTTCTTACGGAAGGATGAATGCCATGATAATTGCTATGATCCCGTTGATTCTTTTGAAATATCCCTTTTTGATGAACTTGATGTTTGTTATGCTTGTGGCCATGATGCCAATATGAATTATGCTTATGGATATGAACTTGCTATAGTTCCTTATGTTAAACATGAAATTGTTGCTATTGCACCCACACATGATAGTCCTATTATCTTTTTGAATTCTCCCCACTACACTATATCGGAGAAGTTTGCACTTATTAAGGATTATATTGAGGGTTACCTTTTACCATTGCACATGATAATTTTGATGACTATAATATGCATGTGCTTGCTGCTCCTACTTGCAATTATTATGAGAGAGGAACTACATCTCCGCCTCTTTATGTTTCCAACACGATAGAATTGCAAGAAACTGCTTATGCTATGTATTGGCCTTTACTTGATGTGCATGAATTGTTCTTGTATGACATGCCGATGCATAGGGAGAGAGTTAGACTTCGTCATTGCTTGATATATGTTACTTTTGCTCACTACTAAATTACAAATTATTGTTGATTCAATTTGGCTTTGATATACCTTGGGATCCGGGTGGATTCATTACCAAATTTTGCATCAAGATCTAAAAACACCGAATCATTGGGACGCCTTTTAACTAAAGTTGACTCATCTCCATTCCCATCATTATCAAGATTCATATTGCAAAACAAAGATTTAATAGGAGACACATCAATCACTTTTAGATCTTCATCCTTATTATCATGAAAACTAGAAGAACACGCTTTCATAAAGCAATCTTTTTTAGCACGCAACCTAGTGGTTCTTTCTTTGCAATCATCAATCGAAATTCTCATGGCTTTGAGAGACTCATTGATATCATGCTTAGGTGGAATAGATCTAAGTTTCAAATAATCAACATCAAGAGAAATTCTATCCACATTCCTAGCCAACTCATCAATCTTAGGCAATTTTCCTTCAAGCAAAGCATTGAAATTCTTTTGAGAAATCATAAATTCTTTAACACTAGTCTCAAAATCAGAGGGCATCTTATTAAAATTTCCATAAGAGTTGTTGTAGGAACTACCATAATTATTAGAGGGATTACTAGGATACGGCCTAGGATTAAAGTTTCCTCTATAAGCGTTGTTGCCAAAATTGTTCCTACCAACAAAATTCACATCCATAGATTCATTATTATTCTCAATCAAAGTAGACAAAGGCATATCATTGGGATAAGAAGAAACACTCTTATTAGCAAACAATTTCATAAGTTCATCCATCTTTCCACTCAAAACATTAATTTCTTCAATTGCATGCACCTTTTTACTAGTAGATCTTTCAGTGTGCCATTGAGAATAATTAACCATAATATTATCTAGGAGTTTAGTAGCTTCTCCTAAAGTGATTTCCATAAAAGTGCCTCCCGCGGCCGAATCTAAAAGATTTCTAGAAGCAAAATTCAATCCAGCATAATTTTTTTGTATAATCATCCATAAATTCAAACCATGTGTAGGGCAATTATGTATCTGTGACGCCCCCGATCCAATCGTACACTAATCATGCACGCAAATGTGTACGATCAAGATCAGGGACTCACGGGAGGATATCACAACACAACTCTACAAATAAAATAAGTCATACAAGCATCATAATACAAGCCAGGGGCCTCGAGGGCTCGAATACAAGTGCTCGATCATAGACGAGTCAGCGGAAGCAACAATATCTGAGTACGCATAAGTTAAACAAGGTGCCATAAGATGGCTAGCACAAAGCGGGATACTGATCGAAGAGGAGCAGGCCTCCTGCCTCGATCCTCCTAGGTCACTCCCGGTCGCGCGTCGCTGGCTGCACGTAGTAGTAGGCGCCTCCGGAGTAGTAGTCGCCATAGGCGGTGGCGTCGACTCCTGGCTCCATCGTGCTGTTGCAGCAATCGAGTAGAGGTAGGGGAAAAGGGGAACAAGGCAACCGTGAGTACTCATCCAAAGTACTGCAAGCAAGGAGCTACACTACATATGCATGGATATATGTAAAGGCCATATCGGTGGACTGAATCGCAGAATGCCGTAATAAGAGGGGATAGCTAGTCTTAACGAAGACTACGCTTCGACACCTGTCTTGCAATGACATGTAAGAGGACGAACGGAAGTCCTCCAAGTAACATCATATAGCAATAATCCTACCCGCAATCCCCGCTCATAACCCCGAGCGAGAGCGACCACCGGTTGTATCGGCACTTGGAAGGGTGTGTTTTATCAAGTATCCGGTTCTAGTTGTCATAAGCTCAAGGTACAACTCCAAGTCGCCCTGTTATCAAGATCACGGCTATCCGAATAGATTAACTTCCTGCAGGGTGCACCATCTTACCCAAAGACGCTTGATCCCATTTGGCCGGACACACTTTCTGGGTCATGCCCGCCGCGGAAGATCAACACGCCGCAGCCCCACCTAGGCACAACAGAGAGGCCAACACGCGGTCTAAACCTAAGCGCCAGGGTGCAGGCCCATCGCCGAAAGCACACCACGTTCGCGTCTGTGGCCGAAGCGCACCTAGCCCAATGAGCGCTCCAGTCCAATCCGGCGCGCGCCGCCTCGTCACGACGTCTGAAGTATGCCGGTGATACCACGACGCCGATACCCATAACTACTCCCGCGTAGATGGTTAGTGCGTATAAGCTCAGAGCCAACCCAGATCAAATACCAAGACCTCGTTAAGCGTGTTAAGAAACCGCGAACGCCGAACAGGCCAGGCCCACCTCTCTCTAGGCGGTCTCAACCTGCCTGTCGCTCCGCCTCAAGGATCCACTCATGGGTGCTCCATCACCGACCCGACTTTAGTCTCGCATGTATCATGTATAAGTATATAGTATATACCGTGATCAACTCCCGAGTGATCACGGCCCGATAGTATAGCACGCAGACGGACAAGAAAGTAGGGCCACAGATGAAAGTACTAGCATCCTATACTAAGCATATAGGATTGCGTAAGGTAACAACGGTTACAAGGACAAAGCTATGCAAAATATAGGAGTATCAAAACAAGAACATGCTATGCTACTCTAATGCAAGCAGTGTAGATAAGAGTAGGCGATATCTCGTGATCAAGGGGGCTTGCTGGTTGCTCTGGCAAGAGAGAGGGTCGCCAACACCGTAGTCGAACCGCCACCGCAGCGTCGGTCTCGTAGTCTACCGGAGAGAAGAGGGGAAGAAACAATGAATACAAAGTAAACAGATGCATATCGATGCATGACATGTCAAGAAGCGATGCTAGGCGTTCCCTAACGTGGTATGAGGGGTATCGTTAGGGGAAAACATCCGGAAGTTTTCCGCTTCGAACGTCTGTCGACCGGATGAACCGGAGAGGAAAGTTTGCGGTGTTCGATAGGTTAGAGGCGTGTGGTGGACGAACGGACTGCGTATCCGGATTCGCCTCGCTGCTTACGAGCAACTCTCATGTTGAAAATATTTTAATCCGGATTACGGATTAAAAGATATGATTTTAAAAGATTTTATTAATTTCGAATTTAATTAATTATTTAATTAATTTCGAAAATGCATTTATGACATCAAGATGATGTCATCTTCGACATCAACGATCAACAGGGTTGATCGAGTCAACCCCGACAGTGGGTCCTGCATGTCATTCTCTAATATCTAATTAACCTAATCGAGTTATTTAACATTGATTAATTAGGTTAATTAGTGATTAGGGTTAATTAATCGAATTAATTAGATTAATTAATTACTTAATTAATTAATTAATTAATTAATTATTTAATTAGTTTTAATTCATTTTCATTTTAATTTTATTCCTGTTTTTAAAAATAAAACGTCCCGTGTGGGGGGTGGGGCCCCATGTCATTGGCCCCGAGGGGCAACGGCAGCAAGGCTGGCATGGGCAAGTGGCGGCCAACCCGAGGCCAACGGGGACCGGGCGCCGAGGCCAAGACGGCGGCGGGGCCGCAGCCACGCCAGCTGACCGGCCGGCGGCGAAGCGGCGCGGCGAGGCGACGAGGTGGTGGGGTTCGGGCCCAGACGGGGGGGAAGAACGTGCACGGGGGCCGGGGCCGAGCGACGGGCGCGAGGGGAGGGAGGGGCTCATGTCATGGGCGAAGCGGTCGGCGGGGAGCCGGCGACGGGAGGTCGCCGACGGGGCCGAGGGGGGGGGGGCGGCGGCCGGGGGGAGGGCGCCGTGAGGTGGCGCGCACACCGGGCACGGGAAGGGCAGTCAGAAGCTGCTGGGCGCGTGTGTGGCGACCGATTGGGAGGAGGGGAGGCGGTCACGGTGGGCATGGTGGCGAGAGCCGTCGTCGGCAGAGGAGGAACCGTGGGAATCGGCGAGCTCACCGCGCCGTGGGGGTCTAAGGGAGCGGGCGCGGTGGAGGTCGACGGTGACCGCGAGGAGGAGGCGGGGTAGCGTCTTGGACGGAGAGGGGGGCCGACCAGCATGAGAAGTCTCAGGCAACAGGGCGACGGAGGAAGAGGGGACCTCAGCGGTGGCGAGGAGGAGGAGGGGGTCCCGGGGGCGGAGGGGGCCGCCAGCGAGGTGGGGGGGCACGGGGTCTCGGTCGGGGTCTCGCCCGATCCAGATCAGGCGAGGGGAGGGGAGGGGGCGGCGGGGGAGGAGGGCGGCTAGGGTTCACCAGGGGGGGGGGGTGGGGGGTATGTGGCATGGCGGTGGGCCGATGGGCCGCCTGTGGGAAGTTGGGCCAGCCGGGGCAGGTGGGGTGGGGAATGGGCCAGGGGAATGGGCCAAGGGTTTTCCTCCCTCTTTCTTGTTTTTCTTTTCTTTTTTTTTCTTTTCTTTTTTAGTTTATTTAAAATGCGAGCATTTTACAAAAATTAGTACACCCCACCATAATTAGGTTAGCTATTTTAGACAACCCCCGAACATTTTTAGTCTTTGTTTTGAAACCTTTTATCTTTGCTTTTGTTTTGATTTTTTTGTTTTAGAACGGGTTCGGATCAAAGAGAGGTTTGGCACAGTAACCGAGGTGATCACTGTTGCATAACCATCCGGGTGTTACAAATCTCCTCCACTACAAGAAATCTCGTCCCGAGATTTAGGAGGTAGCAGGAAAGAGTGCGGGATATTCATCTCGTAGACGATCCTCGCGTTCCCAGGTGGCTTCGTCTTCAGAGTGATTCGACCACTGGACCTTGAGGAATTTGATCGCCTTCTGACGTGTGCGACGTTCAGCTTGGTCGAGAATGCGGACCGGATGCTCTTTATAGGAGAGGTCCTGTTGCAATTCGAGCACTTCATGGTCCACTTCTCGGATTGGGTCCTTGAAGCAGCGTCGGAGTTGGGACACGTGGAACACATCGTGAACCTGAGAAAGGTTCGACGGAAGCTCCAGTTGATAAGCCACTTTTCCACGCCTTTCCAGAATAGTGAAAGGGCCAATATAGCGAGGCGCTAACTTGCCCTTGATCCCGAAGCGGTGAGCACCCTTCATTGGTGTAACGCGAAGATAGGCCTTTTCGCCAAAGTTGATAGACCATGTCTTTGTGATGACGGTCATAATTGTCTTTTGACGCGATCGAGCAGTCTTGAGATTCTCGCGAATAATGCGGACTTGTTCTTCGGCATGTTGGATAATATCCGGACCAAGAGTGGACGCTCCCGCTTCGACCAGTTCGAGAGGGTTCGCACTTTCGTCCATATAACACTTCAAGGGGCCATCTTCGACTAGCTTGATAGCTATTATTATAAGAGAACTCAGCATACGGAGAGATTCCTCCCATTTCTTGCGAAGGAAGCGACACAAGCTCAAGCATGTCTTGAGAATTTGGTTGACACGCTCAACTTGCCCTTGGGACTGCGGATGAAACGATCTTGAAAGATAAATGAGTTCCCATAGCTTCTTGAAAACTTGCCCGTAACCTTGAAGTGAATAAGCTGCCACGGTCCGAATCGATAACCAGTGGAATACCGTGAAGTGAAACAATTCTCGACATATAGAGCGCTGCAAGCTGGCTAGCGATGATCGCTTCTTTGACCGCCGTAAAATGTGCAACTTTAGAAAGCCGGTTAATGACGACAAGAATTGCATCATTACCTTTCTGCGATTTGGGAAAACCAAGGACGAAGTCCATTTCAACATGGTCCCATTTCCATTCGGAATAGAGATAGGTTGCAGAGTTCCAGCAGGCCTTTGATGTTCTGCTTTGATACGACGGCAAACGCCACACTCGTAAACATAGCGAGCAATGTCCCGCTTCATATTAGACCACGTAATCTCTCGATTTAATGTCTTGGTACATCTTTGTACTACCAGGATGGATACATAGAGGCGTATCATGAGCTTCTTTCATAACCTTCTGAGTCATATTCAGGTTTTCCTTCTTACATGGCACCACTAGGCGGCCTTTGAAGTACAAGGCGCCATCATCAGCAATAGTGAAGGACGAGGGATTTCCTTTTTTGATGTCTTGTTTAATTTTGTAGACTTCAGAGTCAAATCCCTGCATTGTCTTTATGGTGCCCACGAGATCGGGTTCAACAGCCAGGGTATAGAGGGAACCCTGGGGAACAACACGGAGATTCATCTTGCGGAACTCCGGAGGAGGGGGAGCGAGTGCACCCGGAGGAACAATATGAAGGTTCAGCTTTCTGAATTCTTCAACAAGTGAGGGCTGAACTTTGTGAACCTGAAGGTGGTTGCAGTAAGACTTGCGGCTCAAAGCATCAGCCATTACATTAGCCTTGCCTGGCGTATAGGAAATACCCAAATCAAAGTCTGCAACAGTCTCCATCCATCTCTGCTGACGGAGGTTCAGGTCTGGCTGAGTAAACAGATACTTCAGACTTTGGTGGTCGGTGAAGATCTCGCAACGATTACCGAGAAGGTAATGTCGCCACTGCTTTAGTGCATGAATGACGGCAGCAAGTTCGAGGTCATGAATTGGGTAGTTCTCCTCGTGAGGGCGCAACTGTCGAGAGGCATAAGCAACCACTTTGCGCTCTTGCATTAGGACACCGCCTAAACCTTGACGAGATGCGTCGCAGTAAATGATGAAGTCCTTCTTAGTATCGGGAGGAGCTAGCATCGGGCAGATGTCAACTTGTCTTTGAGTGCCGGAAACTTTCCCGACATTTATCTCGCCCATTGGAATTTGACGCCTTATGCAACAAGGTTAGTCGAGGCTGGCAATCTTGGAGAAGTTCTCGGCGAATCGACGGCAATAGTGGCGAGACCGAGAAAACTTCGACTTGCTTAACGTTCTTGGAGGAGTCCAATCGAGAATGGCCTGAACTCTTTCAGGGTTGACGGCAATACCATCCTTAGAAATGACATGCCCAAGATAGGTTACTTCGGGAAGCCAGAATTCACACTTGGAGAACTTGGCATATAGTTGATGCTCTCGTAGCTTTTCCAAAGACAAGACGAAGATGTTCAGATGTTCTTCTTCATTCTTGAATAGATCAGATATCATCCAGATAAACCACGACGAACTTGTCGAGGTAATCCATGAATATATAGTTCATCGGTGAGAGAAGGTGGCTGGAGCATTGGTTAAGCCGAAGACATGACGGTGTACTCGTAAGAACCATAACGAGTCACGAATGCGGTCTTGGGGATATCCTCCTCACGGACACGGATCTGGTGGTAACCCAACCTCAAGTCGAGTTTCGAGAACACTGACGAACCAGCCAGTTGATCATAAAGATCATTGATCCGAGGAAGAGGATACTTATTCTGAATGGTAGCTTGATTTATAGGACGGTAGTCTTGGACCAATCGGTTTGTCCCATCCTTCTTCTTGACAAAGAGAGAAGGTGCTCCCCAAGGTGAGCAACTTGGGCGAATGAAGCCACTTTGAAGAGATTTGTCGATTTCCTCCTTTAGCTCAAGGAGTTCATGCGGCGGCATCTTGTAGGGTCGCTTGGCTATAGGAGTGGTGCCTGGTTTCAAGTCGATGACGAATTCGACAGCTCTAGCAGGGGGAATCCCTGGAAGTTCTTCAGGAAAGACGTCTTGGAAATCGCAAACGACAGGAATGTTTTCAATTCCTCGAGGGTGCGGCGCTCAATGCATTCAATGCATAGAGCCTTGCCTCGGCATCTTGAACCGCATTTAGCATTGTAGCTACGATTTCATCGAAGGGTGCAGCAGATGGACGGTCTTAGTGGCGCAAACGATTGACGCAGATGCGCTTTCAACCAATCCATCCCCAAAATGAGGTCGATGTTAGACGCCTTCGTGATAATGGGGAGGCATAGAATTCCAACCCTTCGATTTCCACGGGACGCCGACGCCAACCATGGAGGTTTGACATTGTCCCAATGGGGTTTTTACCACTACCAAGAGTTCATCTCTTCACACTTAACGTCGTGCTTGTATGCAAAGTCTTGAGACATGAATGAATGCGATGCTCTGAATCGAATAAAACAGATGCAGTACTGAATTTACGAGGAGTGTACCCATCACAATGCAGGCTGGTCTTGAGCTTCGCTCGAGATCAACGTGGTTGGCCCGAGCTTGCCCATAAGACTTGCCGGTGTTGTTGCGGTTCGGTGTTTCCACGGCCACCGCTTTGGAAGGGCCGCTTGATTCTGGTTCTGGTTGCATTCTCTAGCACGGTGCCTCGCTGTCCGCACCAAGCATAAGCCATTATTGGGAGTGGGAACAGAGCTTGGGGTGGTGGAGCTGGAAGCTTGGCTGCTTAGTTGTAGGCGACGAGGTGTAGCATAGTTCGCTTTGAAGCAGGTGCATTCGGCCGGTACATGCTGTTGGGAATCCATATCTTGCGCTTGCGAGGACGGGCCCAAGATGAGCCGTGTCACGGTTGCGCTGTTAGAGCTCTGGTATTCCTGCACCAGTTTCGACGTTGATAGCTTTGTTCACCAAGGTGGCGAAATCAGCAAAGTCGTGCACTAGGAGTGCGAGCTTGATGTCGACTTGAAGACCGTCACGGAACTTCTCCTGTCTGCGTGCATCAGTTGCAATATCCTCTTCAGCATAGCGAGACAAGTCCAAGAACTCTCGCTGATAGGCTTCAACAGTCTTGTTGCCTTGGGTGAGGTTGCGGAACTCACGCTTCTTCCTGTCCATGACCCCTTGAGGGATGAAGCGGGCACGGAAGGCGGCCTGGAAGTCTGGCCAGGTGATGAGTGTTCCAACTGGCAGAGTACGCCGGTGGCTGTCCCACCATTGAGCTGCGGGTCCCTTCAGGAAGAAGGAAGCAAAGGTGACATAGCTGGCAGGGGCTACATCAGCAGACTCCATCTCGTAGGTGATGTCACGGAGCCAGTCATCAGCAACCAGTGGCTGTGTTGAGCTGCGGTACACGCTGGGGTTCAGGCGTATGAAATCCTGCAGAGTTGTTCCGTTTGGGTGCTGGTTCATATTGGGGCGAGGAAACTGAGCCATCATGTTCTCCATGAACTGGCGATTCATCTCGAGCTGTTAGATCATACCAGCCATGTACTCAAAGCGGTGGTGGGAAGTTGGCACCACGACCACGACCTGCTGGCCTAACCATCCCGCTATTATATAACAGGTAGTTCAGATTTGAGAAATTAAGCAAGAGACAGAATCATTCATGATGAAACATGCATAATGAAAGCAGATGATGGGAACTACATAGTAGTTGGCATATCTTACAAAAGGAATCATGCATAGAGTTCGATACATAGAGTCCAAGACATAGGCTACTACATCATAGGCGGCACGCAGCTCATGACGAATACATCAAACACTAACAAGCGAAGTCTACATCAGTCCCACGCGATGCTGCGGAGGTAGTCAGTAGCTTTGAAAGTCGATAGTGCGGCAGCGGATAGTCCTCCACGCGGCTGACTGGGGCCGCGGATACTCGGTGCTGAATCCGACGCCCGTGTGGCGTGAAAGGGCCAAGTCGGAGAGTAGCCTCCACGCCCGCCAACCGACACCTGGGGCATCACGGTCCGGCTGGGTAGATCGCAGAACGCCGCAGCTCTCCGGATCGGACAAAGGGTGCATCAGCGTCGAGCACGGTGGAGGTGCCGACGGGTGATGTACAACTCGTGGCGAAGAGCTCGGTTAGCTCGATCCAGCCCATCGGCATGCGTAACAAAGTTCGATGGTGGAAGGGCTCTCTGGTGACGATGGTGTAGGCAGCGGTGTAGTAACCTCCTCACCAACATCGACGCGATAGCAATGTGCACGAAGGGGAGGTGTCCAACTCTCGATACTCGCACGAAGACGGTCGAGCAGCATAAGCAGCATCGTGGACTGCCATATCGATAGTCACTCCAACACCATGTGCGGTGTGCAGCACAAGAGTGGACTCGTACTCCGAGAGTAGAGGTGGACGATGGCGCTGCATCGCTCCTGGTTATAGTCCCGTACTCCTCATAGACGGTGTACTCAGGGTGCCAGCGATAACCCAGATAGGTCATCATCTCGGCTAGCACCGCAGGTGATCCCGAGGCACCAATGGCCGTCGTGTGACGCACGACCTGCCTCGTGGGTTCCATCTGAAAACAAAGACGTTTCAAAGGAGTCAAATGACAGTGTGGAAATTGCTCAAATACAATTCCAAAAACAACTAAGGCTATATCCAACTTTGGGGTGAATGCGATCACGGGATCCTAGTGATAGTTAGTAAAATCATTTAACCCGAGTAGAAGAGAGTTCAGAGTCCCAGAGTAAGGGTCGAGGAGTAAAAGATCCTAGTACCACCCGATGGCGACGTGGGCCCGTAAGGCACACAGCCAAGTTAGTAAAAGCTTTTGCAATGTCTAGACTCGACTTCGGCCAAGGAGTGTGGAAGGGGGATTCCTACAGGCAGTCGGCTCTGATACCAACTTGTGACGCCCCCGATCCAATCGTACACTAATCATGCACGCAAATGTGTACGATCAAGATCAGGGACTCACGGGAGGATATCACAACACAACTCTACAAATAAAATAAGTCATACAAGCATCATAATACAAGCCAGGGGCCTCGAGGGCTCGAATACAAGTGCTCGATCATAGACGAGTCAGCGGAAGCAACAATATCTGAGTACGTACATAAGTTAAACAAGGTGCCATAAGATGGCTAGCACAAACCGGGATACAGATCGAAGAGGAGCAGGCCTCCCGCCTGGATCCTCCTAGGTCACTCCCGGTCGCCGCCGCCGGCTGCACGTAGTAGTAGGCGCCTCCGAGTAGTAGTCGCCATAGGCGGTGGCGTCGACTCTGGGCTCCATCGTCAGTTGCAGCAATCGAGTAGAGGTAGGGGAAAAGGGGAACAAGGCAACCGTGAGTACTCATCCAAAGTACTGCAAAGCAAGGAGCTACACTACATATGCATGGATATATGTGTAAAGGCCATATCGATGGACTGAATCGCAGAATGCCGTAATAAGAGGGGATAGCTAGTCTTAACGAAGACTACGCTCGGACACCTGTCTTGCAATGCATGTAAGAGGACGAACGGAAGTCCTCCAAGTAACATCATATAGCAATAATCCTACCCGCAATCCCTGCCATAACCCCGAGCGAGAGCGACCACCGGTTGTATCCGCACTTGGAAGGGTGTGTTTTATCAAGTATCCGGTTCTAGTTGTCATAAGCTCAAGGTACAACTCCAAGTCGCCCTTACTATCAAGATCACGGCTATCCGAATAGATTAACTTCCTGCAGGGTGCACCATCTTACCCAAAGACGCTTGATCCCATTTGGCGGACACACTTTCTGGGTCATGCCCGCCGCGGAAGATCAACACGCCGCAGCCCCACCTAGGCACAACAGAGAGCCAACACGCCGGTCTAAACCTAAGCGCCGCAGGGTCAGGGCCCATCGCCTCGAAAGCACACACAAGACGTTATGTCGCGGCGGAAGCGCAGACCTAGCCCATGAAAGCGCTCCAGTCCAATCCGCGCCGCGCGCCGCCGTCGCCGACGTCTGAAGTATTTCGGTGATACCACGACGCGGGATACCCATAACTACTCCCGCGTAGATGGTTAGTGCGTATAAGCTCAGAGCCAACCCGGATCAAATACCAAGACCTCGTTAAGCGTGTTAAGAAACCGCGAACGCCGAACAGGCCAGGCCCACCTCTCTCTAGGCGGTCTCAACCTGCCTGCCGCTCGCCTCAAGGATCCACTCATGGGTGCTCCATCACCCGACCGACTTTAGTCTCGCATGTATCATGTATAAGTATATAGTATATACCCGTGATCAACTCCCGAGTGATCACGGCCCGATAGTATAGCACGCAGACGGACAAGAAAGTAGGGCCACAGATGAAAGTACTAGCATCCTATACTAAGCATATAGGATTGCGTAAGGTAACAATGAAGTTACAAGGACAAAGCTATGCAAAGAAGATAGGAGTATCTCAAAACAGAATATGCTATGCTACTCTAATGCAAGCAGGTAGATAAGAGTAGGCGATATCCGTGATCAAGGGGGGCTTGCCTGGTTGCTCGCAAGAGAGAGGGTCGTCAACACCGTAGTCGAACCGCCACCGCAGCGTCGGTCTCGTAGTCTACCGGAGAGAAGAGGGGAAGAAACAATGAATACAAAGTAAACAGATGCATATCGATGCATGACATGTCAAGAAGCGATGCTAGGCGCATTCTAACGTGGTATGAGGGGTCTACCGGTTAGGGGAAACATCCGGGAAGTTTTCCTGCCCGGACGTCTGTCGGCCAGATGAACCGAGAGGAAAGTTTGCAGGTTCGATAGGTTAGAGGCGTGTGGTGGACGAACGGATCGCGTATCCGGATTCGCCTCGCCGCTCGAGCAACTCTCATGTTGAAAATATTTTAACCGGATTACGGATTAAAAGATATGATTTTAAAAGATTTTATTAATTTCGGAATTTAATTAATTATTTAATTAATTTTGAAAATGCATTTATGACATCAGCATGATGTCATGCCGACATCAACGATCAACAGGTTGATGAGTCAACCCTGACAGTGGGTCCTCGCATGTCATTCTCTAATATCTAATTAACCTAATCAGAGTTATTTAACATTGATTAATTAGGTTAATTAGTGATTAGGGTTAATTAATCAGAATTAATTAGATTAATTAATTACTTAATTAATTAATTAATTAGTTAATTAGTTTTAATTCATTTTCATTTTAATTTTATTCCTGTTTTAAAAATAAAACGTCCCGTGTGGGGGGCGGGGGTGGGGCCCCCATGTCATTGGCCCCGAGGGGCAACGGGCAAGCAAGGCTGCAAGGGCAGGTGGCGAAGCCAACCCGAGGCCAACGGGGACCGGGGCGCCCGAGGCCAAGACGGCGGTCGGGGCCGCAGCCACGCCTGCGACCGCCGGCGGCGAAGCGGCGCCGGCGAGGCGACGGAGGTGGTGGGGTTCGGGCCCGACGGGTGGGGAAGAACGTGCTCGGGGGGGCGGGGCCGAGCGACGGGCGCGAGGGGAGGAGGGGGCTCATGGCACAGGCGAAGCGGTCAAGGGGAGCCGCGACGGGAGGTCGCTGGACGGGGCCGGGGGGGGTTCAAGGCGTGGGGGAAGGGCGCCGGCGAGGGTGGCGCGCACACCGGGCACGGGAAGGGCAGCCGCCAGCTGCGGTCAAGGCGAGTAGGCCTGTGGGCGCGCGACGAGCGGGAGGAGGAGGCGGTCGGGGCGGGGCCGGAGCCGTCGTCGGCGGGGAAGAGGGGGAACTGGGGAATCGGCGAGCTCACCGAGCGCCGTGGGGTCTAAGGAGAGGGCGCGGTGGAGGTCGACGGTGACCGCGAGGAGGCGGGGGGTAGCGTCTTGCGCGACGGGAGGCGGGGCCGATCCAGCGGCGAGTGCTCGCGCTGGGGGCGACGGAGGAAGAGGGGACCCAGTGGTGGCGAGGAGGAGGGAGGGGGGGTCCGGCGGTGGGGGCGGGGGCCGCAGGTGGGGCGACGGGGTCTCGGTCGGAGTCTCACCCGATCCAGATCCAGAGCGAGCGAGGGAGGGGGGGGGGGCGTGGGGGAGGAGGGGCGGCTAGGGTTCGGCCATGGGGGTGGGGGTATGTGGTCGGGCGGTGGGCGATGGGCCGCCAGGGGAGTTGGGCGGGCCAGGGCGGTGGGGTGGGGGAATGGGCCAGGGGGAATGGGCCAAGGGGTTTTCCCTCCCCCTCTTTTCTTGTTCTTTTTCCTTTTCTGTTTTTAGTTTATTTAAAATGCCAGAGCATTTTACAAAAATTAGTGCACCCCACCATAATTAGGTTAGCTATTTTAGACAACCCCCGAACATTTTTGGTCTTTGTTTTGAAACCTTTTATCTTTGCTTTTGTTTTGATTTTTTTGTTTTAGAACGGGTTCGGATCAAAGAGAGGTTTGGCACAGTAACCGAGGTGATCACTGTTGCATAACCATCCGGGCGTTACAGTATCATTAATTTCATTCTCTCCCAAGCTTGTGCAACATGTTCATGATCAAGTTGCTTAAAGTTCATAATATCGTTTCTAAGAGAGATGATCTTAGCGGGAGAAAAACACTTAGAGATAAAATCATCTTTGCACTTGTTCCAAGAATCAATACTATTTTTAGGCAAAGACGAAAACCAAGTTTTAGCACGATCTCTAAGCGAAAAGGGAAATAGCTTCAATTTAACAATATCATTGTCCACATCTTTCTTCGTTTGCATATCACACAAATAAGCAAAGCTATTTAGATGGGTAGCGGCATCTTCACTAGGAAGGCCGGCGAATTAATCTTTCATGACAAGATTCAGCAAAGCAGCATTAATTTCACAAGATTCGGCACCGATAAGAGGAGCAATCGGAGTGCTGAGAAAATCATTATTGTTGGTATTGGCAAAATCACACAATTTAGTATTATCTTAAGCCATCGTGACAAGCAAGCAATCCAACACACAAGCAAACAAGAAGCAAGTGAAAAAGAGGCGAACGGAAAGAGAGGGCGAATAAAACGGCAAGGGTGAAGTGCGGGAGAGGAAAACGAGAGGCAAATGGCAAATAATGTAATGCTAGGGATAAGAGTTTGTGATGGGTACTTGGTATGTCTTGACTGGTGCGTAGACTCCCCGGCAACGGCGTCAGAAATCCTTCTTGCTACCTCTTGAGCACTTCGTTGGTTTTCCCTTGAAGAGGAAAGGGTGATGCAGCAAAGTAGCGTAAGTATTTCCCTCAGTTTTTGTGAACCAAGGTATCAATCCAATAGGACGCCACACGCAAGTCCCTCGTACCTACACAAACAAATAAGAACCTTGCAACCAACGCGATAAAGGGGTTGTCAATCCCTTCACGGCCACTTGCAAAAGTGAGATCTGATAGAGATGATAAGATAATATTTTTGGTATTTTTATGATAAAGACTAAAAGTAAAGAAAGGAAAATAAACGACGAAAGAAATAGCTTGTTGATGGGACATTAATATGATGGAGAATAAACCCGGGGGCCATAGGTTTCACTAGTGGCTTCTCTCATGATAGCATAAGTATTACGGTGGGTGAACAAATTACTATCGAGCAATTGTTAGAAAAGTGCATAATTATGAGAATATCTAGGCATGATCATGTATATAGGCATCACGTCCGCGACAACTAGACCGACTCCTGCCTGCATCTACTACTATTACTCCACACATTGACCGCTATCCAGCATGCATCTAGAGTATTAAGTTCATAAGAACAGAGTAACACATTAGGTAAGATGCCATGATGTAGAGGGATAAACTCATGCAATATGATATAAACCCTATCTTTTTATCCTCGATGGCAACAATACAATACGTGCCGTTTCCCCTACTGTCACTGGGATCGAGCACCACATGATTGAACCCAAAGCTAAGCACTTCTCCCATTGCAAGAAAAATCATTCTAGTAGGCCAAACCAAACTGATAATTCGAAGAGACTTGCAAAGATAACCAATCATACATAAAAGAATTCAGATAAGATTCAAATATTGTTCATAGATAATCTTGATCATAAACCCACAATTCATCGGATCTCAACAAACACACCGCAAAAAGAGTTACATCGAATAGATCTCCAAGAAGATCGAGGAGAACTTTGAATTGAGATCCAAAGAGAGAGAAGAAGCCATCTAACTAATAATTATGGACCCGAAGGTCTATGGTAAACTACTCACACATCATCGGAGAAGTTATGGTGTTGATGTAGAAGCCCTCCGTGATCTATGCTCCCTCCGGTAGAGCGTCTGAAAAGGCCCCAAGATGGGATCTCACGGGTACATAAGGTTGCGGTGGTGGAATTAGGTTTTCGTGGTGCTCCTCGATGGTTTCGGGGTACGTAGGTATATATAGGAGGAAGAAGTAGGTCGGTGGAGCCACGAGGGGCCCATGAGGGTGGAGGGCACGCCCCCTGCCTCGTGGCCTCCTCGTTGATTGCTTGACGTCCACTCCAAGTCCTCTGGATCATGTTTGTTCCAAAAATCATGCTCCCGAAGGTTTCATTCCGTTTGGACTCCGTTTGATATTGTTTTTCTACGAAACACTGAAATAGGCAAAAAAACAGCAATTTGCACTGGGCCTTGGGTTAATAGAATAGTCCCAAAAATAGTATAAACGTGTATAAATAAGCCCAATAAACATCCAAAACAGAATATATAATAGCATGGAGCAATCAAAAATTATAGATACGTTGGAGACGTACCAGGATTAAGCCTTGGAAAAGTTATATTATAGTAGCTACAATGCAAAAACAAAATACGAATTGGTTTGCAACAGGACTTAAAGTAGTGATTATACTAACGGATCTTACCGAACTTTCTGTTGAGTTTTGTGTGGATGAAGTGATCAAAGATCGAGGAGGTCTCGATATGAAGAGAAGGAGGAGAGGCAAGAGCTCAATCTTGGGGATGCCCAAGGCACCCCAAGTAAATATTCAAGGAGACTCAAGTGTTTATGCTTGGGGATGCCCCGGAAGGCATCCCATCTTTCTTCAACAAGTATTTGTATGTTTTCGGTTTCATTTCGTTCATGTGATATGTGCAAATCTTGGAGCGTCTTTTGCATTTAGTTTTCACTTTTCTTTGATGCACCATGCTGGTATGAGATAGTCCATGGTTGATTTATATAACGCTCATTGCACTTCACTTATATCTTTTGAGTATGGCTTTATAGAACACTTCATGTGCTTCACTTATATCATTTGAAGTTTGGATTGCATGTTTCCCTACACATAGAAAACCGCCATTTGTAGAATGCTCTTTTCCTTCACTTATATTTGTTAGAGCGTGGGCATATCTTTTGTAGAAAGAATTAAACTCTCTTGCTTCACTTATATCTATTTAGAGAGTTGACATGAACTGGTCATTCACATGGTTAGTCATAAAATCCTACATAAAACTTGTAGATCACTGAATATGATATGTTTAATTCCTTGCAATAGTTTTGTGATATAAAGATGGTGATAATAGAGTCATGCTAGTGGGTAATTTTGGATTGTAGAAATAATTGTGTTGAAGTTTGTGATTCCCGTAGCATGCACGTATGGTGAACCGTTATGTGATGAAGTTGGAGCATGATTTATTTATTGATTGTCTTCCTTATGAGTGGCGGCCGGGGACGAGCGATGGTCTTTTCCTACCAATCTATCCCCCTAGGAGCATGCGTCTAATGCTTTGTTTTGATAGCTTCTATACTTTTGCAATAAGTATGTGAGTCTTTATGACTAATGTTGAGTCCATGGATTATACGCACTCTCACCCTTCCATCATTGCTAGCCTCTTCGGTACCGTGTGATAACCCACAAGTATAGGGGATCGCAGTAGTTTTCGAGGGTAGAGTATTCGAACCAAATTTATTGATTCGACACAAGGGGAGCCAAAGAATATTCTCAAGTATTAGCAGCTGAGTTGTCAATTCAACCACACCTGGATAACTTAATATCTGCAGCAAAGTATTTAGTAGCAAAGTAGTACGATAGTAACGGTAACGGTAGCAAAAGTAATATTTTTGGGTTTTCTAGTGATTGTAACAGTAGCAACGGAAAAGTAAATAAGCGAAGAACAATATGTGAAAAGCTCGTTGGCATTGGATCGGTGATGGAGAATTATGCCGGATGCGGTTCATCATGTAACAGTCATAACATAGGGTCACACAGAACTAGCTCCAATTCATCAATGTAATGTAGGCATGTATTCCGAATATAGTCATACGTGCTTATGGAAAAGAACTTGCATGACATCTTTTGTCCTACCCTCCCGTGGCAGCGGGGTCCTATTGGAAACTAAGGGATATTAAGGCCTCCTTTTAATAGAGTACCGGACCAAAGCATTAACACATAGTGAATACATGAACTCCTCAAACTACGTCATCACCGGGAGTGGTCCCGATTATTGTCACTTCGGGGTTACCGGATCATAACACATAGTAGGTGACTATAGACTTGCAAGATAGGATCAAGAACTCACATATATTCATGAAAACATAATAGGTTCATATATGAAATCATGGCACTCAGGCCCTAGTGACAAGCATTAAGCATAGCAAAGTCACATCAGCATCAATCTCAGAACATAGTGGATACTAGGGGTCAAACCCTAACAAAACTAACTCGATTACATGATAAATCTCGTCCAACCCATCACCGTCCAGCAAGCCTACGATGGAATTACTCACGCACGGCGGTGAGCATCATGAAATTGGTGATGGAGGATGGTTGATGATGACGATGGCGACGGATTCCCCTCTCCGGATCCCCGAACAGACTCCAGACCAGCCCTCCCGAGAGAGTTTAGGGCTTGGCGGCGGCTCCGTATCATAAAACGCGATCAATCCTTCTCTCTGGTTTTTTTCTCCCCGAACATGAATATATGGAGTTGGAGTTGAGGTCGGTGGAGCTCCAGGGGGCCCACGAGACAGGGGCATGCCTGGGGGGCAGGCGCCCCACCCTCGTGGAAAGGG
The DNA here is from genome assembly GCA_021605205.1 of Aegilops longissima. Classification (NCBI taxonomy): domain Eukaryota; kingdom Viridiplantae; phylum Streptophyta; class Magnoliopsida; order Poales; family Poaceae; genus Aegilops; species Aegilops longissima. The sequence goes on from CM038676.1 coordinate 291,690,325, forward strand.
TGGGCCCCGGCCTTGATTCTTCGCCAAGATTTTTATTATTTCCAAAATAATCTCCGTGAAGTTTCAGTCATTCCGAGAACTTCATTTCGCAAAAGATAACACCATGGCAATTCTGCTGAAAATAGCGTCAGTCCGGGTTAGTTCCATTCAAATCATGCAAGTTAGAGTCCAAAACAAGGGAAAAATCTCTGGAAAAGTCGTATCAACTCCCCCAAGCTTAAACCTTTGGTTGTCCTCAAGCAATTCAGTTGATAAACTGAAAGTGATAAAGAAAAACTTTTGCAAACTCTGTTTGCTCTTGTTGTTGTAAATATGTAAAGCCAGCATTCAAGTTTTCAGCGAAGATTATGAACTAACCATATTCACGATAACACTTAGGTCTCATGTTTACTCATATCAATGGCATAATGAACTAGCGAGCAGTAATAATAAATCTCGAATGACAACACTTTCTCAAAACAATCATTATATGATATAACAAGATGGTATCTCGCTAGCCCTTTTTGAGACTGCAAAACATAAATGTAGAGCCCCTTTAAAGATCAAGGACTGACTAGACATTGCAATTCATGGTAAAAGAGATCCAATCATAGTCATACCCAATATAAATTAATAGTAATGGATGCAAATGACAGCGGTGCTCTCCAGCTGGTGCTTTTTAATAAGAGGGTGATGACTCAACATAAAAGTAAATAGATAGGCAATTCGCAGAGGGAAGCAGGGATTTGTAGAGGTGCCAGAGCTCGGTTTGAAATGGAGGTAAATAATATTTTGAGCGGCATACTTTCATTGTCAACATAACAACCAAGAGATAGCGATATCTTCCATGCTACACACATTATAGGCGGTTCCCAAACAGAATGGTAAAGTTTATACTCCCCCTCCACCAACAAGCATCAATCCATGGCTTGCTCGAAACAACGAGTGCCTCCAACTAACAAGAGTCCCGGGGGAGTTTTGTTTGCAATTATTTTGATTTGATTTGCATAAAGCATGGGACTGGGCATCCCAGTGACCAGCCATTTTCTCGTCAGTGAGGAGCGGAGTCCACTCCTCTTGAGAGTAACCCGCCTAACATGAAAGATACAGGCAGCCCTAGTTGATACATGAGCTATTCGAGCATACAAAACAGAATTTCATTTGAAGTTTTAGAGTTTGGCACATACAAATTTACTTGGAACGGCAGGTAGATACCGCATATAGGAAGGTATGGTGGACTCATATGGAATAACTTTGGGGTTTAAGGGATTGGATGCGCAAGCAGTATTCCCGCTTAGTACAAGTGAAGGCTAGAAAAAGACTGGGGAGCGACCAACTAGAGAGCGACAACAGTCATGAACATGCATTAAAATTAATGAACATTGAGTGCAAGCATGAGTAGGATATAATCCACTATGAACATAAATATCGTGGAGGCTATGTTGATTTGTTTCAACTACATGCGTGAACATGTGCCAAGTCAAGTCACTTAAATCATTCAAAGGAGGATACCACCCCATCATACCACATCACAACCATTTTAATAGCATGTTGGCACGCAAGGTAAACCATTATAAACTCCTAGCTAATTAAGCATGGCATAAGCAACTATAATCTCTAATTGTCATCGCAAACATGTTTATTCATAATAGGCTGAATCAGGAATGATGAACTAATCATATTTACAAAAACAAGAGAGGTCGAGTTCATACCAGCTTCTCTCATCTCAATCAGTCCATCATATATCGTCATAATTGCCTTTCACTTGCACGACTGAACGATGTGTATAATAATAATAGTGCACGTGCATTGAACTAAGCTGGAATCTGCAAGCATTCAATAAACAGGAGAAGACAAGGTAATATGGGCTCTTGGTTAAATCAACAATAATGCATATAAGAGCCACTTCAACATTTTCATTATGGTCTTCTCCTCTCGACCCCCAAAGAAAAGAAAAGAAATAAAACTATTTACATGGGAAAGCTCCCAACAAGCAAAAGAAGAACGGGAAATCTTTTTGGGTTTTCTTTTAATTATTACCTCTACAGCAAGAAATGTAAACTAGCTAAAGGCTACTACTAATTTTTTTTGGGTTTTCTTAAGGTTTTTCAAACACACAAGAAGAAAGCGAGAAAAACAAAATAAACTAGCATGGATATTATAGTGAAAAAGTATGAGCACCGACAACAAGCATGAGTGTGTGAACATAAATGTAATGTCGGTGGGTAATACGTACTCCCCCAAGCTTAGGCTTTTGGCCTAAGTTGGTCTATTGCCACGGCTAGCCTAGCGGATATCCAAAGTTATAGTTGGGGTCGTACTGAGATGCATCGGCTATTGCATCGTGGGCTGCAGCTTGGAGGCGAGCTGCCCTCGTCCTCCTCTCGTACTCATCTGCCTCCTCCCTGGTTATAAAATATCTCCCCCTTGCCTGAAAGTCAAAGAGAGTAGGAGCAGGGAGGACAATATTGACGGCGTGACGCCTGTCAAAGATTAGTCGGTACTGGAGAGGCGGTTCATTCCTCTCAACAAACTAATGGTGAACCATGGCATTAAAATCCAGATAAGAAGGAGGAAATTCCATATCATAATCACGAATAGGTATATCAAGAAAATTAGCTAAACGGGTTGCATAAATTCCACCAAAGAAATCTCCATTAAATCTATTATTATGCAACCTACGTGCAACAATGGCTCCAAAATTATAATGTTTATCTCCTAATATAGCACTCCTGAGAACACTAAGATCAGGGACACACATGTGACATGCTTCATCCTTACCATTTATGCACCTACCTATGAAGAGAGCAAAATAATGTATAGTAGGAAAATGAATGCTCCCTATGGTAGCTTGTGTTATATCTCTAGACTCCCCCACAGTTATACTAGCAAGAAAATATATAAACTCAGATTTGCGAGGTTCACTAGTACTACCCCATTGTGGAAGCTTGCAAGCAGTATTAAAATCCTCTAAATCCATAGTATAAGAATTTTCATAAAGATCAAACAGGACAGTTTGAGAATTGCGTGATGATGAAAATTCAAACCTCCTCACAAAGGAATCAGTGAGATAGTGGTACTGACGGCACTTATCTGCCTCAAAGCTCACAAGATAAGTGTTACGCACATAGGCATTAAATTCTTCCTTGATTCCTGCTCGATCCATGAAGTCCTCTGAAGGCCATTCACAAGCCCGCACTTGAGCTTCCCTTGGTGGTTTATTATCGGCGTCGCGCATTGCGAGCCTGGGTCCTTGCTTCCTTGAAGGGCCACCTTGGTACATTTTCCTAAACATATTTCTTCCTCTGAAAAATTTCTGAAATTTTTAGTAACTTCAAAATAAAAGTGAACCAAACTCAACAAAATTGATAGCAACTACTCCCACAAGTGCCTAGAGACTAAATCATGCATTAGAAATACTTGGAACCATATAAATTTGCATGCAAGCTCAATAACATGGTCACCTAGGCAGCACAAATTTGCAATGAATAAAGCAGTAGAACAAAAACTAATTGGACCATTGGAGGAGTCACATACCAAGGAACAATCCCCCAAAGCAGTTTTGTGAGAGGTGCTTTGAGCAAGGAGATCGAAAATCGCAGCAAAATGAGCTAGAACTCGTGCTTGAGCTGGTTGGTGATTTTTTTGGGAGGAAGAAGGAGTGTGTGGGTGCAGGAATAAGTGGAGGGGAGCCGCCATGGGCCCACGAGGCAGGGGGAGCGCCCTGGACCCTCATGGCTAGGTGCTTGCTCCCCCTGCTGTGTTTTCAGTGCCAGGTATTCTCAGATATTCCAGAAAAATCATATTTCAATTTCAGGGCATTTGGAGAACTTTTATTTTCGGGGTATTTTTTATTGCACGGATAAATCGAAAATGCATGTAAAATACTATTTTTACTTTATTTATTCTAAATAACAGAAAGTAAAAGGAGGGTACAGAAGGTTGTGTTTTCTAACTTCATCCATCTCATGCTCATCAAAAGGAATCCACTAACAAGGTTGATCAAGTCTTGTTAACAAACTCATTCCGAATAACATGGAACCGGAGAAGTTTCAAATAACACTATGTTACCTCAACGGGGATATGCACATCCCCAATAATAAGAATATCATATTTCTTCTTGACAGTAGCTAAAGGAAATTCAAAACCTCCAAAAATAATCGATGGAATTTTTCCAATAGAATTGATACTATGGACCTGAGGTTGCTTCCTCGGAAAGTGTACCGTATGCTCATTACCATTAACATGAAAAGTGACATTGCCTTTGTTGCAATCAATAACAGCCCCTGCAGTATTCAAAAAGGGTCTTCCAAGAATAATAGACATACTATCGTCCTCGGGAATATTAAGAATAACAAAGTCCGTTAAAATAGTAACGTTTGCAACCACAAGAGGCACATCCTCACAAATACCGACAGGTATAGGAGTTGATTTATCAGCCATTTGCAAAGATATTTCAGTAGGTGTCAACTTATTCAAATCAAGTCTACGATATAAAGAGAGAGGCATAACACTAACACTGGCTCCAAGATCACATAAAGCAGTTCTAACATAGTTTCTTTTAATGGAGCATGGTATAGTGGGTACTCTTGGATCTCCTAACTTCTTTGGTATTCCACCCTTAAAAGTATAATTAGCAAGCATGGTGGAAATTTCAGCTTCTGGTATCTTTCTCTTATTAGTAACAACTTTTTTCATGTACTTAGCATAAGGATTCATTTTGAGCATATCAGTCAAACGCATACGCAAAAAGATAGGTCTAATCATTTCAGCAAAGCGCTCAAAATCCTCATCATCCTTTTTCTTGGATGGTTTGGGAGGAAAAGGCATGGGTTTTTGAACCCAAGTTTCTCTTTCTTTACCGTGCTTCCTAGCAACAAAGTCTCTCTTATCATAACGTTGATTCTTTGATTTGGGTTATCAAGATCAACAGCAGGTTCAATTTCTACATCATTATCATTGCTAGGTTGAGAATCATCATGAACATCATTATTAATATTATCACTAGGTTCATGTTCATTACCAGATTGTGTTTCAGCATCAGAAATAGAAATATCATTAGGATTCTTAGGTGTGTCAACAACAGGTTCACTTGAAGCATGCAAAGTCCTATCATTTTTCTTTTTCTTCTTTTTAGAAGGACTAGGTGCATCTAAATTATTTCTCTGAGAATCCTGCTCAATTCTCTTAGGGTGGCCCTCAGGATACAAAGGTTCCTGAGTCACTTTACCTCCTCTGGTTGCAACTCTAACAACAAAGTCATTATTCTTACTATTCAATTCATTGAGCAAATCATTCTGAGCTTTAAGTACTTGTTCTACTTGAGTGGCAACCATAGAAGCATGTTTACTAATGAATTTAAGTTCACCTTTAACTCTAGACATATAATCACTCAAGTGTTCAATCATATAATCATTGTGTATTAATTCTCTACCAAAATAAGCATTGAAGTTTTCTTGCTTAACCATAAAATTATGAAACTCATCTAAGCATTGGCTAGCAAATTTAGTAGGAGGGATTTCAGCTTCATCATATCTATAGAGATAATTTACCTTTATTACCTGTGTCGGGTTATCAAGACCATGAATCTCTTCAATAGGTGATGAATTAATACCGTGTATTTCTTCAACAGGCGGTAAATTAAGACCATGTATTTCTTCAACAGGAGGTAAATTATTAACATCTTCAGCTTTAATACCTTTTCCTTCATAGATTTCTTTGCCTCTTGCATATCTTCAGGACTGAGAAATAGAATACCCCTTTTCTTCGGAGTTGGCTTAGGAGTTGGTTCAGGAAGTGTCCAATTATTTTCATTAGTCAACATATTATTCAATAGAATTTCAGCTTGATCAACAGTTCTTTCCCTAAAAACACAACCAGCACAACTATCCAGGTGGCCTCTGGAAGCATCGGTTAGTCCGTTATAAAAGATATCAAGTATTTCATTTTTCTTGAGAGGATGATCAGGCAAAGCATTAAGTAATTGGAGAAGCCTCCCCCAAGCTTGTGGGAGACTCTCTTCTTCAATTTTCACAAAATTATATATATCCCTTAAAGCAGCTTGTTTCTTATGAGCAGGGAAATATTTAGCAGAGAAGTAATAAATCATATCCTGGGGACTACAGACACAACTAGGATCAAGAGAATTAAACCATATCTTAGCATCACCCTTTAATGAGAATGGAAACATTTTAAGGATATAATAGTAGCGAGTTTTCTCATCATTAGTGAACAGGGTGGCTATATCATTTAATTTAGTAAGATGTGCCACAACAGTTTCAGATTCATAGTCATAGAAAGGATCAGACTCAACCAAAGTAATTATATTAGGATCAACAGAGAATTCATAATCCTTATCAGTAACAAAGATAGGTGAAGTAGCATAAGCAGGATCATATTTCATTCTAGCATTCAAAGTTTTTTGTTTCAGCTTAGCTAATAATTTCTTAAGATCACTTCTATCATTGCAAGCAAGAAAGTCTCTAGCAGTTTCTTCATCCATAACATAACCCTCAGGCACAACAGGCAATTCATATCTAGGGGGAGAGTCTTCATCATCACTTTCATCAATATTATCAGTTTCAATAATTTTATTCTCTCTAGCCCTAGCAAGTTGTTCATCAAGAAATTCACCAAGTGGCACAGTAGTATCAAGCATAGAAGTAGTTTCATTGTAAGTATCAAGCATAGCAGAAGTGGCATCATCAAAAACATGCGACATATCAGAATTAATAGCAGAAGCAGGTTTAGGTGTCGCAAGTTTACTCAAAACAGAAGGTGAATCAAGTGCAGAGCTAGATGGCAGTTCCTTACCTCCCCTCGTAGTTGAGGGATAAATTTTAGTTTTCTCGTCTTTCAAGTTCTTCATAGTGACCAGTAGATATTAAATCCCAAGTGACTCAAAGAGTAGAGCTATGCTCCCCGGCAACGGCGCTAGAAAATAGTCTTGATAACCCACAAGTATAGGGGATCGCAAAAGTTTTCGAGGGTAGAGTATTCAACCCAAATTTATTGATTCGACACAAGGGGAGCCAAAGAATATTCTCAAGTATTAGCAGCTGAGTCATCAATTCAACCACACCTGGATAACTTAATATCTGCAGCAAAGTATTTAGTAGCAAAGTAGTATGATAGTAACGGTAACAGTAGCAAAAGTAATATTTTTGGGTTTTGTAGTGATTGTAACAGTAGCAACGAAAAAGTAAATAAGAGAAGAACAATATGTGACAAGCTCGTAGGCATTGGATCGGTGATGGAGAATTATGTCGGATGCGGTTCATCATGTAACAGTCATAACATAGGGTGACATAGAACTAGCTCCAATTCATCAATGTAATGTAGGCATGTATTCCGAATATAGTCATACGTGCTTATGGAAAAGAACTTGCATGACATCTTTTGTCCTACCCTCCCGTGGCAGCGGGGTCCTATTGGAAACTAAGGGATATTAAGGCCTCCTTTTAATAGAGTACCGGACCAAAGCATTAACACATAGTGAATACATGAACTCCTCAAACTACGGTCATCACCGGAGTGGTCCCGATTATTGTCACTTGGGGTTGCGGATCGTAACACATAGTAGGTGACTATAGAGTTGCAAGATAGGATCAAGAACTCACATATATTCATGAAAACATAATAGGTTCAGATCTGAAATCATGGCACTCGGGCCCTAGTGACAAGCATTAAGCATAGCAAAGTCATAGCAACATCAATCTCAGAACATAGTGGATACTAGGGATCAAACCCTAACAAAACTAACTCGATTACATGATAAATCTCATCCAACCCATCACCGTCCAGCAAGCCTACGATGGAATTACTCACGCACGGCGGTGAGCATCATGAAATTGGTGATGGAGGATGGTTGATGATGACGATGGTGACGGATTCCCCTCTCCGGAGCCCCGAACGGACTCCAAATCAGCCCTCCCGAGAGAGTTTAGGGCTTGGCGGCGGCTCTGTATCGTAAAACGCGATGAATCCTTCTCTCTGGTTTTTTTCTCCCGGAACACGAATATATGAAGTTGGAGTTAAGGTCGGTGGAGCTCCAGGGGGCCCAAGAGGCAGAGGGGGCGCGCCCTGGAGGGGCAGGCGCGCCTCCCACCCTCGTGGAAAGGGTGTGGGCCCCCTGGCCTTGATTCTTTCACCAGTATTTTTTATTATTTCCAAAAATAATCTCCGTGAAGTTTCAGGCCATTCCAAGAACTTTTGTTTCTGCACAAAGATAACACCATGGCAATTCTGCTGAAAACAGCGTCAGTCCGGGTTAGTTCCATTCAAATTATGCAAGTTAGAGTCAAAAACAAGGGCAAAAGTGTTTGGAAAAGTACATACGACGGAGACGTATCACTGTTCATTGCCCTTTCTCACCTCGAGAGTCGGTGCAAACTTCGCCGGTGCATCCAAACCCTGTGATATGATTCGCTCTATCACACATAAGCCTCCTTACATCTTCCTCAAAACAGCCACCAGACCTACCTATCATGGCATTTCCATAGCCATTCCGAGATATATTGACATGCAACTTCCATCATCTTCAGATACATGACTTGAGCGTTCATTGTCATATTGCTTTGCATGATCGTAAGATAGCTAGCATGATATTTTCATGGCTTGTCCGTTTTTTGATATCTTTGCTATGCTAGATCATCGCACATCCTCGTACACTGCTAGAGGCATTCATATAGAGTCATATTGTTCTAGATATCGAGTTGTAATATTGAGTTGTAAGTAAATAAAAGTGTGATGATCATCATTATTAGAGCATTGCCCTAGTGAGGAAAGGATGATGGAGACTATGATTCCCCCACAAGTCAGGATGAGACTCCAGACTTTAAAAAAAAAGAGGCCAAAGAAGCCCAAATAAAAAAAGAGAGGCCAAAGAAACCCACCAAAAAACAAAAAAACAAAAAAATGAGAGAAAAATAGAGAAGGGGCAATGCTACTATCCTTTTACCACACTTTTGCTTCAAAGTAGCACCATGTTCTTCATATAGAGAGTATCTTGAGTTATCACTTTCATATACTAGTGGGAATTTTCATTATAGAAATTGGCTTGTATATTCCGATGATGGGCTTCCTCAAATGCCCGAGGTCTTCATGAGCAAGAAAGTTGGATGCACACCCACTTAGTTTCTAGTTTGAGCTTTCATACACTTATAGCTCTTAGTGCATCTGTTGCATGGCAATCCCTACTCCTCACATTGACATCAATTGATGGGCATCTCCATAGCCTGTTGATTAGCCGCGTCGATGTGAGACTTTCTCCCTTTTTTTCTTCTCCACACAACCTCCACCATCATATTCTATTCCACCTATAGTGATATATCCATGGATCACGCTCATGTATTGCATGAAAGTTGAAAAGGTTTGAGAACATCAAAAGTATGAAAAATTGCTTGGCTTGCCATCGGGGTTGTGCATGATTTAAATATTTTGTGTGGTGAAGATGGAGCATAGCCAGACTATATGATTTTGTAGGGATAGCTTTCTTTGGCCATGTTATTTTGAAAAGACATGATCGCTTTATTGGTATGCTTGAAGTGTTATTGTGTCTTAATGTCAAATGATAGAGTATTTCTTTGAATCACTCGTGTCTTAATATTCAAGCCATGATTAGATTATGTGATCAAGATTATGCTAGGTAGCATTCCACATCAAAAATTATCTTTTTTATCATTTACCTACTCGAGGACGAGCAGGAATTAAGCTTAGATGCTGATACGTCTCCGTCAGATCTATAATTTTGATTGTTCCATGCCAATATTCTACAAGTTCTACATACTTTTGGCAACTTTTTATACTATTTTGGGACTAACATATTGATCCAAAGGCTCAAAGGTCGGTTCCTCGTTTGTTGCATGTTTTTTGTTTCGCAAAAAATCCATATCAAACGGTGTCCAAACGTGATAAAAACTTCCGGAGATTTATTTTGGAATATATGTGATTTTTGGGAAAAAGAATCAACACGGGACAATGCCCGAGGGGCCCACGAGGGTGATGGGCACACCCCAGGGGGGTAGGGCGCGCCCTGGGCCCTTGTGGCCACTCCGTAAGGCGGTTGGTGCCCTTCTTTTTCCGCAAGAAAGCTAATATCCGAAAAAAATCGTGTCCAAATTTCAGCCCAATCGGAGTTACGGATCTCCGGGAATTTACGAAACGGTGAAAGCGCAGAATCAGGGAGCACAGAAACAGAAGGGAACAGAGAGAGAGAGAGAGATCCAATCTCGCAGGGGCTCGGCCACCATGGAAGCCAAGGACCAGAGGGAAACCCTTCTCCCATCTAGGGGGAAGGTCAAGGAAGAAGAATAAGAAGGGGGGCTCTCTCCCCCTCTCTCCGGTGGCGCCGGAACGCCGCCGGGGCCATCATCGTCACCGCAATCTACACCAACAACTTCACCGCCGTCATTACCAACTCTTCCCCCCTCTATGCAGCGGTGTAACCCCTCTTTTACCCGCTGTAATCTCTACTTAAACATGGTTCTCAACGCTATATATTATTTCCCAATGATGTATGGCTATCCTATGATGTTTGAGTAGATCCGTTTTATCCTATGGGTTAATTGATGATCGTGATTGGTTTGAGTTGCATGTTTTATTATTGGTGTTGTCCTATGGTGCTCTCCGTGTCGCGCAAGCGTGAGGGATGCCTGTTGTAGGGTTTGCAATATGTTCATGATTTGCTTATGATGGGTGGCGTGAGTGACAGAAGCACAGACCCAAGTAAGTAGGTTGTTTGCGTATGGGAGTAGAGAGGACTTGATGCCTTATAATGCTATAGTTGGGTTTTACCTTAATGATCTTTAGTACTCGGATGCTTTCTAGAGTTCCAATCATAAGTGCATATGATCCAAGAAGAGAAAGTATGTTAGCTTATGCCTCTCCCTCAAATAAAATTGCAATAATGATTACCGGTCTAGTTATCGATTGCCTAGGGTCAAATAACTCTCTTGTGAAAAAAAAACTCTCTACTAAAACTAACTTAGTTGTGTCTTCATCTAAACAGCCCCTACTTTTTATTTACACGCTCTTTATTATCTTGCAATCCTATCCAGCAACACCTACAAAGTACTTCTAGTTTCATACTTGTTCTAGGTAAAGCGAACGTCAAGCGTGCGTAGAGTTGTATTAATGGTCGATAGAACTTGAGGGAATATTTGTTCTACCTTTAGCTCCTCGTTGGGTTCGACACTCTTACTTATCGAAAGAGGCTACAATTGATCCCCTATACTTGTGGGTTATCAAGGTCTAAAACTCATCCCGAAGGTAGATGTAGAGGTAGCGTGCCGACGGTGATCACATCGACTTTGGAACCATTTCCCACTCGCATCGTCACCTCGTCCTTAGCCAATCTTCGCTAAATCCGTAGCCCATGTTTCGAGTTGCAAATATGAGCAACAAAACCAGTATCAAATACCCAGGCACTACTACGAGCATTAGTAAGGTACACATCAATAACATGTATATCAAATGTACCTTTCACTTTGCCATCCTTCTTATCTGCCAAATACTTGGGGCAGTTCCGCTTCAAAGGACTAGTCCCTTTGCGGTAGAAGCACTCGGCCTCAGCCTTAGGTCCAGACTTGGGCTTCTTCACTTGAGCAGCAACTTGCTTGCCGCTCTTCTTGAAGTTCCCTTCTTCCTTTGCCCTTTTCTTGAAACTAGTGGTCTTGTTAACCATCAACACTTGATGCTCCTTCTTGATTTCTACCTCCGCAGCCTTTAGCATTGCGAAGAGCTCAGAATTGTCTTATCCATCCCTTGCATATTATAGTTCATCACGAAGCTTTTGTAGCTTGGTGGCAGTGATTGAAGAACTCTGTCGATGACACTATCATCGTGAAGATTAACTCCCGCTTGAGTCAAGTGGTTGTGGTACCTGCACATTCGAGTATATGTTCACCGATGTAACTATTCTCCTCCATTTTGTAGCTGTAGAACTTATTGGAGACTTCACATCTCTCAATGCGGGCATTTGCTTGAAATATTAACTCAACTCCTGGAACATCTCATATGCTCCATGATGTTCAAAACTTCGTTGGAGTCCCGGTTCTAAGCCGTAAAGCATGCCACACTGAACTATCGAGTAGTCATCAGCTTTGCTCTGCCAGACGTTCATAACATCTGGAGTTGCTCCTGCATCGGGTCTTGCACCTAGCGGTGCTTCCAGGACGTAATTCTTCTGTGCAGCAATGAGGATAATCCTCAAGTTACTGACCCAGTCCGTGTAATTGCTACCATCATCTTTCAACTTAGCTTTCTCTAGGAACGCATAAAATTCAAAACGGTAGCACGGGCCATTGATCTACAACAACATAGACATGCAAAATACTATTAGGTACTAAGTTCATGATAAATTAAAGTTCAATTAATCATATTACTTAAGAACTCACACTTAGATAGACATCCCTCTAGTCATCTAAATGATCACATGATCCAAATCAACTAAACCATGTCCGATCATCACGTGAGATGGAGTAGTTTTCAATGGTGAACCACTATGTTGATCATATCTACTATATGATTCACACTCGACCTTTCGGTCTCAATGTTCCGAGGCCATATCTGCATATGCTAGGCTCGTCAAGTTTAACCCGAGTATTCTACATGTGCAAAACTGGCTTGCACCCGTTGTATGTGAACGTAGAGCTTATCACACCCGATCATCACGTGGTGTCTTGGCACGACGAACTATGGCAATGGTGCATACTCAGGGAGAACACTTGTACCTTGAAATTTAGTGAGAGATGCATAGCAATGAGCGGGGAGAGTGTGTCCACGTACCCTCGTAGACCGAAAGCGTTTAGTAACGCGGTTTATGTAGTTGAACGTCTTCACGATCCAACCGATCCAAGCACCGAATGTACGGCACCTCTGCGTTCAGCACATGTTCAGCTTGATGACGTCCCTCGATCTCTTGGTCCAGTTGAGGACGAGGGAGATTTCCATCAGCACGACAGCGTGGTGATGGTGATGATGAAGTTACCGGCGCAGGGCTTCGCCTAAGCACTACGACGATATGACCGAGGTGTGTAACTGTGGAGGGGGGCACCACACACGGTTAAGAGAAACTTGTGTATCCTAGGGTGCCCCCCTGTCCGCGTATATAAAGGAGGGGAGGGGGAGGCCGGACGGCCCTGTAGGGTGCGCCCCCTTCCCCTAGTCCAATTCGGACCCAAGGGGGGCGGCCAGCCCATTATGGCCCTTCCTCTCTCCCCACTAAGGCCAATCAAGGTCCATTAGTTCCCCCGGGGGTTCCAATAACCCTCCGGCACTCTGATAATTATCCGGTACCTCTCGGAACTCATCCGGTGTCCGAATAACATCGTCCAATATATCGATCTTTATGTCTCGACCATTTCAAGACTCCTCGTCATGTCCGTGATCTCATCCGGGGCTCCGAACAAACTTCCGTACATCAAATCACACAACTCATAATACAAATCGTCATCGAACATTAAGCGTGCGGACCCTATGGGTTCGAGAACTATGTAGACATGACAGAGACACATCTCCGGTCAATAACCAATAGAGGAACCTGGATGCTCATATTGGCTCCTACATATTCTATGAATATCTTTATCGGTCAAACCGCATAACAACATACGTTGTTCCCTTTGTCATTGGTATGTTACTTGCCCGAGATTCGATCGTCGGTATCATCATACCTAGTTCAATCTCGTTACCGGCAAGTCTCTTTACTCATTTTTTAATGCATCATCTCGTAACTAACTCATTAGTTACATTGCTTGCAAGGCTTATAGTGATGAGTATTACCGAGAGGGCCCATAGATACCTCTCCGATACACGGAGTGACAAATCCTAATCTTGATCTATGCCAACCCAACAAACACCTTCGGAGACACCTGTAGAGCATCTTTATAATCACCCAGTTAGGTTGTGACGTTTGATAGCACACAAGGTGTTCCTTCGGTATTCGGGAGTTGCATAATCTCATAGTCAGAGGAACATGTATAAGTCATGAAGAAAGCAATAACAATAAAACTAAACGATCATTATGCTAAGCTAACGGATGGGGCTTGTCCATCACATCATTCTCTAATGATATGATTCCGTTCATCAAATGACAACACATGTATATGGTTAGGAAACTTAACCATCTTTGATTAACGAGCTAGTCAAGTAGAGGCATACTAGGGACATTCTGTTTGTCTATGTATTCACACATGTACTAAGTTTCCGGTTAATACAATTCTAGCATGAATAATAAACATTTATGATGATATAAGAAAATATAAATAACAAATTATTATTGCCTCTAGGGCATATTTCCTTCAGTACGTACTACTCACACATGGTCACAAAGGAAGCAAGGTCGGTGAAGATAGCTCTGATGATGGATTCCCCCTCCATCCGAGTATCAGAACAAGCCTCTAGACTGTCGCGGAACACAAAAGTGTGAAATTCCTTGACAAATATGATGATACTTTTTGGGGTATATAAAGGAGGCGATGAAAAGAGGCGGTGGAGGCGACCTCCGTGGGGTCCACACAGCCCCACTCTACGGTCTCCACCCTGCCAGAGACCCGGGGTGGCCCATGGGCCCCCCTCCTGTGGCTACGATGTCCGTGAGAAGAGTCATGATCTGAATTTTTTTGTGGTATTCTTTCCCGAATTTTTCCATCCCGAAAAACTATTTCTTTGAAGAAGTCCAAAAACAACATAAAAAAATAACCGGCTGACGGCACTGCATTTATAGGTTAGTCCAGAAAATGATATGAACTCAAGCCAATACAATGCATTTTGTTATAAAAGCGGCGGCTACTACAAATCAATCGGCTCATTTGTTACAAAATTAAACCGCCTAGCCAGCCGTCCGATCTGACGGATTGTGGTTGTATGATCGCAACCAAAGGAGTCATTGTCTTCCTCCTCTGTTCTACCATCCACCACGCGCATCCATCCAGCATCTGCACATGTCGGCGACCTCGCTGCACTGAAGCCGCTAGCGACCGCTGCATCGCAGCACCGAGGAGCCATCCGGGTGCTGCTCAAATGGCAACGCCGAGCGAGGCAAAAAAGCTTCAGCGCAACAACTTCCTTGGCAGAAACGCGCGGCGCGAAGTACCGACGACGCTTATTGCAACCCCCGACAAGCTTCAACGGCCCCGTGGCGCTGCAATGCAGCTCCGACACGCTTCATTGCAGCCCCGACGGAGCTTCAATGACCCGCGCGACGCTCCGTTGCAGCCTCAACACACTTCACTGGAACAGCAGCACCGCTGCGGAGCATGTTGCGTAGGATGCCGACAGCACCACGAGCGCGTTGCGTCAGACATCGCTTTGCAGCACCATGAGCTTTGCCGCCCAGGCGAGATCCATGGCCAACTGGTGCTACAAGGCGGGTCGCAACCTGCCTGCTGCGAGGGGTCATCCCACCTTTGTAGCGCAGCGGTGCCCCTCGCAGTAGCAACAACTCCGCCAGTCGGGGTAGGAGAAGGCATGGGGCGGTCGCTATCTGGCAACACATGGTGGTCGCCGTCCGCTCACAACAACCGAGGCTCTTCGCATTGCCCGCGTCCATGGCTAGGTTATCTCGTGTTGTCTGAGCAATGTGGGCACAGACGTGTGTGGGACTGGGACCACGGATCTTTCGAGAAAATCATCCGGTAGAATTTAAGTGTTTTCCATAAGTAAAATTATAGATACGTTTGAGAGCTATCACACATCATGGCAGGTGTGGAGATGTCTGCAAGGAGGGACAATTACGCTGCTGAGGTGGTCGCGAAGCACCATTCCAGCACATGTGTTGATTAACATGAAGAAGCCGCCAACATTTGGTCATAGTGGGGAGTAACTTATAATAGTGCCATGCATATATATGACACCAGTATAAGTTACTATCTCCATAGTGCAAAGTAATATAGTAGTAGTGTCATAGATGACTTCATTTATTAGCTTGTAGACTAATCTCCTTTTAGGAAACGTTGTGTTATAGTAACATATTATGTTACTGTAAACACATCTCTCCTCATTAAATACATGTCACATAAACAAATTTGTCTTAACCCGCTAGCTAAGTTACTCCCACCATGACTAGCCTCACCCATCCTTTGTTCAGCGATTTTCAAACTAGTGATGGATTTACCTTTGATGTCATCCATCGTTGGGTGTTGGACAATGTTTAGGACCTGCTCAAGGTAACTCGTTAGGAATCTTCTGGAAACTTTCAGAAGGGGGTGAGGGCTTGCTATGGACAATCTCATATAAAACATGTTGCAGTCCATCTCCGGGAGGTCGCATGAACCGTGCAAGAGTAATTTGGGATCAAAATATGTATTGTGTTTTGAAGGAAAATTTCCATCCACCTAAACTTCTTGTTTGAGTTGTTTGATGTGAATTCATGTAGTTTTCAAATCCATTATATCCATACATTACACCCTTATTATGAATTATTTTCTCTTTCCACATTTGAGAATTATGTACTTTAATTATTTTTCAGCCAAGAAAAACGATTCCAACAACAATATATTTACAGCCAAGAAAAGCAATATTTTTCAGAACTCCGATTGTATTTCTTGAAAGAAAAGAAAAGGCAATGTATTGGATTTTCTTTCGGGAAGAAATTGAAAACAAACAGCCACCCCTCGAAACATGCATCCTGTCACCGGAAAAGCGGGCAAATTGGGCACTCGGGATCACTTTCCTTGCGCTCGAGAGCCGCCAAACAAGAAACAACAAAACAGAGCCATGCATGCATGCCACGCGACGAGAGAAACTGAGAGACACGTATATCCAGGCAGCAGGTCCCACGCACCAGCGAAGCGACACGCCCAAACTGCACAACGACTTCCCCTAAAAAAACTGCACAACAACCGGGCGCGCGCAACGAAAAGTGGACAGCGGCGTACGATTTTAGTACCAAGCATGCATATGCATTCATCAATCAGCACCGGCGGCCATGAATTTTGATCGAACCCATAGTAGCAAAGATAAACAGATCCGGCCGGCGATCTCAAAGCTGACCGGCGCCGCTCGCTTGCTCGTGCAACGGCACGTACAAGTAGTACATCAGAAATAGGAGGAGCATCGTCACGAGAGGAGCGGCCAGGCTGCCGACGCCCTGTTGGCGGCGGTCGTCCAGCACCCGCGCCTCGATCAGGTTCAGCTGCAGGGTGAGCAGGTGCAGGCCCCGCGAGCAGTCGCGCACGCCCGCCTTGATCTCGCGCAGCTCCCGGCGGAGCCCCTCCGCTCCTCCGTTCCTCGCCATCCTCCCACCTCCAGGCGCGAGCCCGACGGCCGCGGCGCCGCCCTGGAGGACGCTCGACGAACCCGACAGCGCCATGAGTATAGATGGGATCGATTCTGGGGGCTGATGGATTTGATCATAGGGCTCCTGCTCTTATATAGTCTATCGTGGTCATTATCCGGGACCTACACGTACCCTAGTCCGCGATTTTTTCTTCTTGTGAAACTAGAGACAAAGTCTTTTTCCAAGTCTTTTTTTCATTTTTCTAGAAAGAAGATTCGGTAGTATCTCTGTTTTGAACAGCAAAGGTATATATGTGCAATTTTGTGAAAAGTGTATCGGTGCCCAAGGTAAATAAGCCGTGAATCGTGTCTTTCCATTGATTACGTATATGCAAGGGACAGAATCCCCTCTCGGCCGGTGCGTTACACGAACCTGGAGCGATGTATACGTGACAATTTGCTGGGACTAGGCAAACACTTGTGTTCTTGGCGCGCGCTAGGCACCGGCCGGCCGGTCCGAATTTCCGCGGGTCGCCTGCGCGTCGTCTCATCTGGTGCATGCGGGCCGTTGATTTTATTACTTCGTCTTGTTCTTTCTTCCCCTGATGCCTTCTTTTTTGAGAAAAAGAAGTTTCAATATCCCCGCCATGGACGAGCGACAGACCCAACCTCGAAGCACCGCCCGCATGTGGCTGCCTTCGCCGCCGGTGACCGCCCTTACGACCGTCGTCTTCTCCGTTTCTCCCGAGCTCCATGCATACAACAGTATGTGTCCCGGTTGTAACCCTCCATTGCGACGGCCGCAACTCCTGTGAGACTAAATTTCATGTTTTGACCATTTTCTAAAACCTATTCGAGATCTGATCCTAGGTTGAAATTTTTTCGAGATCTGACCCTTTTGCTACCGCCAGAGTCTATGGCAGTAGGAAACATCGCTACCGCCAAACGGGCTGGCGGTAGGCTGCACAACCCTGCCGTCAAGGTGCTTGGCGGTAGGCACGAGCACGCACTGTGTTCAATACTTAGAAGGTTTTTGGCGGTAGGGCATGCAACCCTACCGCCAGGGTCCTTGGCGGTAGGTTGTTATACCCTACCGCCATGGTCCCTGACGATAGCAAAAGGGTCAGATCTCGAAATTTTTTTAAACTAGGATCAGATCTCGAATAAGTTTGCGAAAAGGATCAAAATACGAAATTTAGCCTTCCTGTGGCGATGGTTGCTGACCGCGCACTTCGATGAGGAGCTCGCAAAGATGCACTCTCCCTTGATTTGCTGGTAGCAACCAAAATGTCACCTGGTTGTAGCAAATAAATCTGCTGATTCTGGCAAAAACAATAGCTAGCTGATGCCGCCGCCCGTCGCCACGGTAGCCAAGCGCTCACCGATTTGTAGCTTTGTGGTTGTCAGTTGTAGCAAAACAGTGACCTGGTTGTAGCAAAAAAAAGATGCCAATTGTGAGTTATAGCAAAACAAGATGTCGTTTGTAGCACAAAAGCGACGCGGTTGTAGCAAAAGTCGACGATGGATGTCAAGAAATCATGGCTACCGCTGTCATGGGTCACATGAACAACATGGATGATTGTCGGAATTGTCGTTGCCAGTAGTAACAAAAACCAACTACCTTTGTAGCAAAATCATCGTCACCGCCGCCTCGCCATGACTGGTATTAGCAAAAACCAACGCAGTTTGCAGCATTGAGGCTCGTCGGTTTTAGCAAAATTTGTCGTGGTTGTAACACCTGAGGTGAGCCGGTTCCAGCAAATTTCCCACCGTGGGGTGTAGTCCGACGTTGGGGTGCACGTTCACCGCGTCTCCAACCTCTGGCTTGCCTGTCGCAGCTTTCTGCATCGCTGGTCACTCGGTCTGGTCGCATCATCCGGTACTCGCCCGTCGCACGCGGGTATGGTGACCGCCCCTGTTGTCGTCTACGGAGTACATAACAACTATGGTTGGACCACACATGGCAACTAGATAAACACACATGTCAACTATTGTTTGACCACATGTGGCAAGTAGTTAATCACACATGACAACTATGGTTTGATTACACACGACAACTATCATAAATTAGACATCGCAACTATATATAGTTAACCCAAACAGATAGTTGACATGCTTTTACAACTACATTTGTCATCCTGGATAACTAAAGTTGCCATCCTAGGATAATGAAAGCGTCATCCTGCGGGTAACTAATGTAGCTGTGTCAGGATGTGTGGGCATATTTGCTTCGTGCCATACGCGTGGGATGGGGATGAGTAGTATTTGTTAGGCGTGTGACATGAAGTAGCTGCGCCCACACTTGTGAGCAGTTCTAATGTTCGCCCACACGTGACCCGTGCGGGTTGCCTCAGATTATGCCACATAAGGCGTGTGGGCGGATCTCTAATATGTCACACGTGTGGCATTTATCAGGTTTGAACAATGTCTGCATGTTAAGTTCAACATAAACTGTATGATGTATATTGTCATCGGTGTTAAAAGAGTCAATTACACCACATGTGTCTGAATTTGACAAAAAAAGTCTGTTTGGTGCTAAAACTTGCGGCATACATTGAACTAGTGACATAACTTGGCTTGGGCGTGCATCTACGGTGCTAATCACGTTTTGTATATGCACAACATGCTGACAAGACGTGCCAACATGGCGTGGGACCCAATGTCAATGACCGGAAGACAGGAAAGGCCATGTGGCCTGATTTTTGCGAAAAACACTCTGATATTTTATTTTCTCACAAAAAGCCCCTTGTTTTTTGCTTTTCTTAAATAACCCTGAAACGTCACTATGAAATTTGTGCCCCACCTGCCAGGGCACATTACAGCAAAATGTAGCCCCGCCCAGGTGCAAAAACAAGACTTGTTACCGCCAGCCCGGACTGGCTAGCCACCACACCTATCACTTTTTGTAGGCGTACACCACGTATCACTTTCTGTACAAGTGGGTTTTCTACCCGTAATGACCTATAGACAATGCAGTCATCGAGGGTCATTTTCACATGTTAGTTAGGATTTTGTAGAAATACATAAATTAAAAATAATATACATACAAATAAATTACTCCATCCGTTTCATAATATAAGACCATTTTTAACATTAGTGTAGTGTAAAAAATACTTTTATATTATGGGACGGAGGAAGTAACTTATTTTAAAAATGTTTTGTAATTACAAAAAAAATCATATAATTCTAAACATATATTCTCATTTAACATAATGGCCATGTAACTCTAAAAAGTATTATTATTTTAAATAATTTTCATGTAATTCTTAAATATGAGTATTATTTTAAATAATGTTCACCTAATTCTAAAAATGTTATTATTTAAAATAACGTTAATGTTATCCTAATAAATATTCAAGTATTATTTCAAAATGTTTTCATAGTTAAATAATATTTATGAATTATAATCATTTTCGTAAATTATAAAAATATTAATTTATTACTAACGTATTCATAAAATATTCATGTATTTTTAGGTCGATGCATTCAGATAAATATTCATGTCATGCAAAAGAATAATGTACTCACTTTCCAAGAAATATTATTGCTTACACTACTGTTATGTAATTCTTAATAATATTCAAGCATTATTTAAAAATAATTATATAATTGAAATAGTAAATATGAATTATAATCATATTTATGAATTAAAAACACTATCATTGAAAAATGGGCCATGGTCACTGCACCCATTTAAGCCCCATCTGGGTCATTAGGTTTTTTTCTTAGAGAAATATGAGTCACTAGTGTAGCTATCCCGGGAAAGTATCCAGTGCTCCCATCCTTGGGATACTCCTAGTGCTCCAATGTCAAAAAACATTCATAAATATCTCAAAAATTCTGGAAAAAAATGAGAATGTTCACAAGGAATGTCACTACATACCCTAAAAGTTTCAGGTCCAAAATTGAAATGTACATTAAGAAATAAAAAAGAGAAATCCAAAGCTGAATAGTGTCAATGTTGCTTTTGTCTCTTCTTTACACTATTCATGCTAGATTTCACAATTTTATTTCTCAATGTGTGTTTCGAGTTTGGATCTGAAATTTTTAGGGCTTGTAGTCAAATTCATTGTGAACATTTACCATTTCTTTCGGATTGTTTTGAAACATTTTTTTTTTACATTGGAGTACCGAGAGTACCCCATGGCTGAGAGCACCGGATACTTTCCCTAGCTATCCCAACAAGACAGCAGGTTTGATTTCGTTTGGTGAGGTCGCTTGTTGGAACTCCGGAATTTTGCATCTTCGTTTCCTTTTTGTACTGTTTCCTGACAGGTGGGCCTCACTGGTTTTTTAAGGAAAAAAATCAAGGGTCTCTTTTGCGATGAAAAAGGTTCCAGTGTGTTTTTCGCAAACGCCCAGGTCACACTCCTATCCCGCCTTTCTGGTCACTGACAGTGGGTCCCACACCACCTTGGTGTGCCATGTCAGCATGCTGAGCGTATACAAACGTGATAAGCACCTTAGATGCACTCTCAAGCCAAGTTCTGTCGCCGATTCAAGCACCTGTAGATACCACAAGTTTTAGCACCAAACCAACTTTTCTTGCCAAGTTCAAGCACCTATAGTGTAATTGACTCGTGTTAAAATATATGTTCATGTTGCAGGTCATCGTGCCACAATTACAGATCATACTTTGCATTCATAAAAAGTGTCCATGCAGTTAACTAACTTCTCGGTTGTATTTGTCATTTGCGTCATGGCGCAACGGGTCATCTAGAACAGGCAACGAGTTATCTAGTGTATATAGTACTCTCTCCATGCCAAATTTCTTGTCGTAAAAATGAATAGAGATGGATTTATCTAGAACTAAAAATCAAGATACATACATTTTCGTGACAAGTAATTCTGGACGGAGGAGTAGTAGACATGTGCATCATTTTTTCTTCCTTACAAAGCATTAAGGGGTACAAAGCGTTAAGGGTAGGAAAAAGCAAAATAACTACCAGAAATGTGGGTAGTGTACCACTTGCAAGAACATCTACACCACTGCATCGCATGGTTGAACTAAGCTATCCATGGCCAAAACAGGGACAAACTTCTTTCTTTGGATGCTCGAATCCAAACGGTAAATTGTCTCCAGCTCAACCGTCTTGGAGGTATAGTAACCCAATGATCTCCCGGTGCTGAGTAAGATTCTTCCATCCTTGGGATTGACGGCCAGCAGCGTCGTATTCTCCGACGAGTACTGCGGAAAGAAACTCGCTAGCTCTATACAACGTCGCATGGACCACATGCCAATGCCATCCATGTCCCATATCTCTATGGTGTTGGTGCTTGGTCTTGAGCACGTCACACATACCTCTCCTTGAAGCTCCGTGATGGATATGTACTATTTGCCGCAAGGTGGCCCTGCCAAGACATGAAATTCTAAAGTGTTAAGATCAAGCATTATGACCTCGCTGCAAGCCGATGTCGGACCAAACTCGGGGTCAACAATCCAATAGAGCTTGCCGCTTGCATAGACCGGCGGCACATCGGCCATAGGCCTTGAAGGAGGATCTATCTGTACCCAGTCACGCCGTTCAATCAACTGGATCTTGCACTCGAGTTTGTAATCCCTCGATGCCCGGTTTTTTTCCTTATACTCAAGGCTCACCAGGACATGCATTCCTATGTTGGGTGCATACCCAAGGGCGACACGAGGTGTTCTCTGGGTGTCACTGGAACAGGATGCAGCATTCTTACCATTGCCCAAGTTTATGGCTCGGTAATGCTTTGTCAATGGGTTGCACACGAAGTCATACTTGGCCCAGCTCCCTGCGTTAGCCCATTGCATGGCTTGGAGTAAACCACTCGTGAGCCCTCGTCAACCAAAGGCGGTAGTGCGTCTGATGTGTTGATGAAATCCTCCAGGGCTTTGAACCTGAAGGACGTTCCATCTGTGAACATAATGTGGGGAATTTTATCAAGGTTTGTGTGGTACAAATTGAAGGAAATATGCCCTAGAGGCAATAATAAAGTTATTATTTATTTCCTTATATCATGATAAATGTTTATTATTCATGCTAGAATTGTATTAACCGGAAACATAATACATGTGTGAATACATATACAAACAGAGTGTCACTAGTATGCCTCTACTTGACTAGCTCGTTAATCAAAGATGGTTATGTTTCCTAACCATAGACATGAGTTGTCATTTGATTAACGGGATCACATCATTAGGAGAATGATCTGATTGACATGACCCATTCCGTTAGCCTAGCATTTGATCGTTTAGTATGTTGCTATTGCTTTCTTCATGACTTATACATGTTCCTGTAACTATGAGATTATGCAACTCCGTTTACGGAGGAACACTTTGGTGCTACCAAACGTCACAACGAATCGGGTGATTATAAAGGAGTACTACAGGTGTCTCCAAAGGTACATGTTGGGTTGGCGATTTCGAGATTAGGTTTTGTCACTCCGATTGTCGGAGAGGTATCTCTAGGCCCTCTCGGTAATGCACATCACTATAAGCCTTGCAAGCAATGTAGCTAATGAGTTAGTTACGGAATGATGCATTACGTAACGAGTAAAGAGACTTGCCGGTAACGAGATTGAACTAGGTATTGGATACCGACGATCAAATCTCGGGCAAGTAGCATACCGATGACAAACGGAACAAAGTATGTTGTTATGCGGTTTGACCGGTAAAGATCTTCGTAGAATATGTAGGAGCCAATATGAGCATCCAGGTTCCGCTATTGGTTATTGACCAAGAATAGTTCTAGGTCATGTCTACATAGTTCTCGAACCCGTAGGGTCCGCACGCTAAGGTTTCGATGATGCTTATATTATGAGTTTATGAGTTTTGATGTACCGAAGGAGTTTGGAGTCCCGGATGAGATCGGGGACATGACGAGGAGTCTCAAATAGTCGAGACGTAAAGATCGATATATTGGACGACTATATTCGAGTTCGGAAAGGTTCGAATGATTCGGTATTTTTCGAGTACCGAGAGTTACGGAATTCGCCGGGAGAAGTATTGGGCCTTATTGGGCCCTGCGGAAAGAGAGAGGGCTGCCTAGGGCAGGCCGCGCGCCCAAGGCCTAGTCCGAATTGGACTAGGGGAGGGGCCGCACCCTTCCTCCCTTCCCTCCTTCTCTCCTACTCCTACTAGGAAAGGAGGAGTCCTACTCCCTGGGAGTAGGACTCCCCTTGCGCGCCTCCTCCTTGGCCGCCACCTCCTCCTTGCTCCTTTATATCTGAGGGGCAGGGGGCACCCCATGACACACAAGTTGATCTACGGATCGTTCCTTAGCCGTGTCGGTGCCCCTTCCACCATATTCCACTTCGGTCATATCGTCATGAGCTTAGGCGAAGCCTGCGCCGGAGAAGTCATATCGTCGCTGAAGCTTAGGCGAAGCCCTGCGTCGGTGGAGCATCATCATCGCCACCACGCCGTCGGTCGACGGAACTCATCCCCGACACTTTGCTGGATCGAAGTCCGGGGATCGTCATCGAGCTGAACGTGTGCTGAACACGGAGGTGCCTTACGTTCGGTGCTTGGATCGGTCGGATCGTGAAGACGTACGACTACATCAACCGCGTTGTTATAACGCTTCCGCTTTCGGTCTACGAGGGTACGTGGACAGACACTCTCCCCTCTCGTTGCTATGCCATCACCATGGTCTTGAGTGTGCGTAGGAAATTTTTGAAATTACTACGCCCCCAACAAAGGCATCCGAGCCTGGTTTTATGCGTTGATGTCATATGCACGAGTAGAACACAAGTGAGTTGTGGGCGATATAGGTCATACTGCTTACCAAAGATGTCATACTTTGGTTCAGCGGTATTGTGAGATGAAGCGGCCGGACCGACATTACGCAGACGCTTACGCGAGACTGGTTTCACCGCTTGAGCACTAGTTTGCTTAAAGGTGACCGGCGGTGTCTGCTCTCTCACTTTAGTTGAACTGAGTGTGGCTACGCCCGGTCCTTGCGAAGGTTAAAACAGCACCAACTTGACAAACTATCGCTGTGGTTTTGATGCGTAGGTAAGAACGGTTCTTGCTCAGCCCGTAGCAGCCACGTAAAACTTGCAACAACAAAGTAGAGGACGCCTAACTTGTTTTTGCAGGGCATGTTGTGATGTGATGTGGTCAAGACGTGATGCTATATTTTATTGTATGAGATGATCATGTTTTGTAACCGAAGTTATCGGCAATGGCGAGGAGCCATATGGTTGTCGCTTATTGTATGAAATGCAAAGCCATGTAATTGCTTTACTTTATCACTAAGCATAGCGATAGTCGAGAAGCAATAGTTGGCGAGACGACAACGATGCTACGATGGAGATCAAGGTGTCGCGCCGGTGACGATGGTGATCATGACGGTGCTTCGAGATGGAGATCACAAGCACAAGATGATGATGACCATATCATATCACTTATATTGATTGCATGTGATGTTTATCCTTTATGCATCTTATCTTGCTTTGATTGACGGTAGCATTATAAGATGATCTCTCACTAAAATTATCAAGAAGTGTTCTCCCGAGTATGCACCGCTGCTAAAAGTTCAGAGTACCCGCACACCACGTGATGATCGGGTGTGATAAGTTCTACGTCCATCTACAACGGGTGCAAGCCAGTTTTGCACACGCAGAATACTCAGTTAAACTTGACGAGCCTAGCATATGCAGATATGGCCTCGAACACGGAGACCGAAAGGTCGAGCGTGAATCATATAGTAGATATGATCAACATAGTGATGTTCAAGATTGAAACTACTCCATCTCACGTGATGATCGGACATGGTTTAGTTGATTTGGATCACGTAATCACTTAGATGACTAGAGAGATGTCTGTCTAAGTGGGAGGTTTTAATATGATTAATTAAACTTTAATTTATCATTAACTTAGTCCCGGTAGTATTTTGCGATTATGTTGTAGATCAATAGCTCGCGTTGTTGCTTCCCCGTGTTTTTATATGTGTTCCTAGAGAAAATTGTATTGAAAAATGTTAGTAGCAATATTGCGGATTGGATCCGTGATCCGAGGTTTATCCTCATTGCTGCACGTAAGAATTATGTCCTTGATGCACCGCTAGGTGATGACCTATTGCAGGAGCGGATGCGACGTTATGAACGCTTGGCTAGCTCAATATGATGACTACTTGATAGTTTAGTGCACCATGCTTAAATGGCTCGAATCGACTTCAAAGACGTTTTGAACGTCATGGACCATATGAGATGTTCCAGAGTTGAAGTTAATATTTCAAGCAAATACCGAGTTGAGAGATATGAAGTCTCCAACAAGTTCTATAGCTAAAAGATGGAGGAGAATCGCTCAACTAGTGAGCATGTTCTCAGATTGTCTGGGTACTTCAATCGCTTGAATCAAGTGGGAGTTAATCTTCCAGATAAGATAGTGATTGACAGAATTCTCTAGTCACCATCACCAAGTTAGTAGAACTTCGTGATGAACTATAATATGCAAGGGATGACAAAAGTAATTCCCAAGCTCTTCGTGATGCTGAAATCGACGAAGGTAGAAATCAAGAAAAGAGCATCAAGTGTTGATGATTGACAAGACCACTAGTCTCAAGGAAAAGGGCAAAGGGAAGAAGGGGAACTTCAAAAAGAACGGCAAGCAAGTTGCTACTCGAGTGAAGAAGCCCAAGTCTGGACCTAAGCCTGAGACTAAGTACTTTTGCTGCAATGGAACTGGTCACTGGAAGCGGAGCTACCCCTGAATATTTGGTGGAAAAGAAGGATGGCAAAGTGAACAAGGTTATATTTGATATACAGGTTATTGATATGTGCCTTACTAGTGTTTATAGTAGCCCCTGAGTATTTGATACTTGTTCGGTTGCTGAGATTAGTAACTCGAAACAGGAGTTACAGAATAAACAGAGACTAGTTGAAGGGGAAGTGACGATGAGTGTTGGAAGTAGTTCCAAGATTGATATGATCATCATCGCACACTCCCTATACTTTCGGGATTAGTGTTAAACCTAAATAAATGTTATTTGGTGTTTGCGTTGAGCATGAATATGATTTGATCATGTTTATTGCAAAACGGTTATTCATTTAAAGTCAAAGAATAATTGTTGTTCTGTTTAAATGAATAAAACCTTCAATGGTCATACACCCAATGAAAATAGTTTGTTGGATCTCGATAGTAGTGATACACATATTCATAATATTGATGCCAAAAGATGCAAAGTTAATAATGATAGTACAACTTATTTGTGGCACTGCCGTTTGGGTCATATCGGTGTAAAGCGCATGAAGAAACTCCATGCTGATGGGTTTTTGGAATCACTTGATTATGAATCATTTGATACTTGCGAACCGTGCCTTTTTGGCAAGATGACTGAAACTCCGTTGTTCAGAACAATGGAACGAGATACTAACTTATTGGAAATAATACATACCGATGTATGCGATCCAATGAGTGTTGATGCTCGTGGCAAGTATCGTTATTTTCTGATCTTCACAAGATGATTTGAGCAGATATGGGTATATCTTCTTGATGAAACATAAGTCTGAAATAGTTGAAAGGTTCAAAGAATTTCAGAGTGAGGTGGAAAATCATCGCAACAAGAAAATAAAGTTTCTGCGATCTGATCGTGGAGATGAATATTTGAGTTACGAGTTTGGTCTTCAATGAAAACAATGTGGAATAGTTTCACAGCTCACGCCACCGAACGCCACAACGTTATGGTGTGTCCGAACGTCAGAACTGTATTTTATTTTGATATGGTGCGATCTATGATGTATCTTACCGATTTACCACTATCGCTTTGGGGTTATGCATTAGAGACAGCTGCATTCACGCTTAATAGGGCACCATCTAAATCCGCTGAGATGACACCGTATGAACTATGGTTTAGCAAGAAACCTAAGCCGTCGTTTCTTAAAGTTTGGAGTTGTGATGCTTATGTGAAAAAGTTTTCACCTGATAAAGCTCGAACCCAAATCGGAGAAATGCGTCTTCATAGAATACCCAAAGGTAACTATTGGGTACACCTTCTATCACAGATCCGAAAGCAAGATATTTGTTGCTAAGATGGATCCTTTCTAGAGAAGAAGTTTCTCTCGAAAGAAGTGAGTGGGAGGAAAGTAGAACTTGATGAGGTAATTGTACCTTCTCCCTTATTGGAAAGTAGTTCATCACAGAATCAGTTCCATGATTCCTACACCAATTAGTGAGGAAGCTAATGATGATGATCATGAAACTTCAGATCAAGTTGCTACCAAACCTCAGAGGTCTTCCGAATAAGATCCGCACTGAGTGGTACGGTAATCCTATTCTAGAAGTCATGTTACTAGACCATGATGAACCTACGAACTATGAGGAAGCGATGATGAGCCCAGATTCCGCGAAATGGTTTGAGACCATGAAATCTGAGATGGGATCCATATATGAGAACAAAGTGTGGACTTTGATGGAGTTGCTTCGATGATCGGCAAGCCATATTATATAAATGGATCTTCAAGAGGAATACAGATGCCGATAGTAGTATTACTATCTACAAAGCTCGACTTGTCGCAGAAAGGTTTTCGACAAGTTCAAGGTGTTGACTACAATGAGATTTACTCAATCAGTAGCGATTCTTATGTCTGTCCAATCATGTTAGCAATCGCCACACTTTATGAAATCTGGCAAATGGATGTCAAAACTACATTCTTTAATGGATTTATTAAAGAAGAGTTGTATATGATGCAACCGAAGGTTTTGTCAATCCTAAAGGAGCTAACAAAATGTGCAAGCTCCAATGATCCATCTATGGACCGTGCAAGCATCTCGAGTTGAATAAACGCTTTGATAGTGTGATCAAAGCATATAGTTTTATACAGACTTGCGGTGAAGCCTGTATTTACAAGAAAGTGAGTGGGAGCACTACAGCATTTCTGATAAGTATATGTGAATGACATATTGTTGATCGGAAATAATGTAGAATTATTCTCAAAGCATAAAGGAGTGTTTGAAAAGAGTTTTTCAAAGAAAGACCTCGGTGAAGCTGCTTATATATTGAGCATCAAGATCTATAGAGATAGATCAAGACGCTTGATAAGTTTTTCAATGAATACATACCTTGACAAGATTTTGAAGTAGTTCAAAATGGAACAGTCAAAGAAAAGAGTTCTTGCCTGTGTTACAAGGTGTGAGATTGAGTAAGACTAAAAACCCGACCACGGCAGAAGATAGAAAGAGAATGAAAGTCATTCCCTATGCATCAGCCATAGGTTCTATAAAGTATGTCATGTTGTGTACTGATCTATTGCATACCCTACCACTAAGCTTGGCAAGGAGTGCAATAGTGATCTAGGAGTAGATCAATGGACAGCGGTCAAAATTATCCTTAGTAGAATAAGGATATGTTTCTCGATTATGGAAGTGAAAAAGGGTTCGTAAGTAAAGGGTTACGCCGATGCAAGTTTTAAACACTAATCTAGATGACTCGAGTCTCAATCTGGATACATATTGAAAGTGGGAGCAATTAGCTAGAGTAGCTCCGTGCGAGCATTGTAGACATAGAAATTTGCAAAATACTTACGGCTCTGAATGTGATGCACCCGCTGACTAAAATTATCTCACAAGCAAAACATGATCACACCTTAGTACTCTTTGGGTGTTAATCACATAGCGATGTGAACTAGATTACTGACTCTAGTAAACCCTTTGGGTGTTGGTCACATGTCGATGTGAATTATGGGTGGTAACCACATATAGATGTGAACTATTGATGTTAAATCACATGGCGATGTGAACTAGATTATTGACTCTAGTGCAAGTGGGAGATCAAGGAAATATGCCCTAGAGGCAATAATAAAGTTATTATTTATTTCCTTATATCATGATAAATGTTTATTATTCATGCTAGAATTGTATTAACCGGAAACATAATACATGTGTGAATACATATACAAACAGAGTGTCACTAGTATGCCTCTACTTGACTAGCTCGTTAATCAAAGATGGTTATGTTTCCTAACCATAGACATGAGTTGTCATTTGATTAACGGGATCACATCATTAGGAGAATGATCTGATTGACATGACCCATTCCGTTAGCCTAGCATTTGATCGTTTAGTATGTTGCTATTGCTTTCTTCATGACTTATACATGTTCCTGTAACTATGAGATTATGCAACTCCGTGCTATCGGAGGAACACTTTGATGCTACCAAACGTCACAACGAATCGGGTGATTATAAAGGAGTACTACAGGTGTCTCCAAAGGTACATGTTGGGTTGGCGATTTTGAGATTAGGTTTTGTCACTCCGATTGTCGGAGAGGTATCTCTGGCCCTCTCGGTAATGCACATCACTATAAGCCTTGCAAGCAATGTAGCTAATGAGTTAGTTACGGAATGATGCATTACGTAACGAGTAAAGAGACTTGCCGTAACGAGATTGAACTAGGTATTGATACCGACGATCAAATCTCGGGCAAGTAACATACCGATGACAAAGGGAACAAAGTATGTTGTTATGCGGTTTGACCGATAAAGATCTTCGAGAATATATAGGAGCCAATATGAGCATCCAGCTTCCGCTATTGGTTATTGACCAAGAATAGTTCTAGGTCATGTCTACATAGTTCTCGAACCCGTAGGGTCCGCACGCTTAAGGTTTCGATGATGTTATATTATGAGTTTATGAGTTTTGATGTACCGAAGGAGTTCGAGTCCCGGATGAGATCGGGACATGACGAGGAGTCTCGAAATGGTCGAGACGTAAAGATCGATATATTGGACGACTATATTCGAGTTCGGAAAGGTTCCAATGATTCGGTATTTTTCGAGTACCGGAGAGTTACGGGAATTCGCCGGGAGAAGTATTGGGCCTTATTGGGCCCTGCGGGAAAGAGAGAGGGCTGCCTAGGGCAGGCCGCGCGCCCAAGGCCTAGTCCGAATTGGACTAGGGGAGGGCCGCACCCTTCCTCCCTTCCCTCCTTCTCTCCTACTCCTACTAGGAAAGGAGGAGTCCTACTCCCTGGGAGTAGGACTCCCCCTTGGTGCGCCTCCTCCTTGGCCGCCACCTCCTCCTTGCTCCTTTATATACGGGGCAGGGGGCACCCCATGACACACAAGTTGATCTACGGATCGTTCCTTAGCCGTGTGCGGTGCCCCTTCCACCATATTCCACTTCGGTCATATCGTCATGAGCTTAGGCGAAGCCTGCGCGCCGGAGAAGTCATATCGTCATGGAGCTTAGGCGAAGCCCTGCTTGTGGAGCATCATCATCGCCACCACGCCGTCGTCTTGTGGAACTCATCCTCGACACTTTGCTGGATCAAGTCCGGGATCGCCATCGAGCTGAACGTGTCTGAACACGGAGGTGCCTTACGCTCGGTGCTTGGATCGGTCGGATCGTGAAGACGCACGACTACATCAACAGCGTTGTTATAACGCTTCGCTTTCGGTCTCACGAGGGTACGTGGACGACACTCTCCCTCTCGCTGCTATGCCATCACCATGGTCTTGAGTGTGCGTAGGATTTTTTTTGAAATTACTACGTTCCCCAACACAAATGTGCACCGATGAAGCAGTCGGCCTTTATCATAGCACGCCAACCCTTGCACACCTGGTTCAAGCGCCCAACCGTACGTGCAGGCAGGTACATGAGCACCATCGACGCGGCTCGTGCCCATGGCGAAGTGAAGATGATCTCCTCGTTGGTGCGGCCCACGGACGCGAGGCGCTCCTCAAACAACCCGATGGTGGGGAATTCGCTGTCCCAGTTGCCCTGATATCCCATGATGGTGTCCTCCGGCGAGAATATAACTTCCGGGACGCCGGTGTCAGGGTCCACCACGAACACCTTGCATGCGCTCGTGCCAAACATGATCTTCTTCTTCTGAGCGCCATGGTCATAGTACATGTCAAGCGGGGCGATCCAGGAGGACTTGAGCGGGGCGATCTCCGCTTCTCCCATGCTCCCCCAGTTGATGCACCGCAGTCTTTCCCATTTTCCTGCCTCGTAGTCTCTTAGCAGCCAGATGTCGTAAGGGTCGGCAAACTCCGGATGGTCTCTGCGTTTTGCGTGGTAGACACATAGGAAACCGCCCAGCTCAGTTAGCATGAAGTCCGGCGAGTATGATCTCATCTCCGGAGGCAGCACCATCGTGCTGAACGTCTCGGCGTGGATATTGAAAACGGTGAGGAGGTCTAGACCATGCTGTGAACGAAATGCAGATTGTCGTTGCAGAGAACGGCTCCCTGCACTAATAGAAAAGGGGGCAAAGGTTCAGGCTGGGTCAGCCCATTAGTCCCGGTTCAGTCCAGAACTGGGACCAATGGGGGCATTGGACCCGGTTCGTGAGCCCAGGGGGCCGGCCGGGCCACATGGGCCATTGGTCCCGGTTCGTCTAGACCTTTGGTCCCGGTTGGTGGGACGAACCGGGACCAATGGGCCTCGCTCTGGCCAACAACCATTGGTCCCGGTTGGTGGCATGAACCGGGACCAAAGGCACACTGCGGACCAATGGGCTCTCCTTTAGTCCTGGTTCATGCCACTAACCGGGACCAATGAGGTGCCTATATATACCCCCTCGCGTAAGAGAAGAGCACACTGCTCTGTTTTTTCTGGCTGAGGGGGAGAGGGCTTGGTGGTGATCTAGCTCACCTCCTATGCACACAAGGTGTTCGATGGAATGCCCGAGCCACACTACTTAAGCTTTCTCCTCTCCAAGCTCGACCTTCAAGCTCCATTTTCCTTAATATTTGTTTAGGTTTAGCGGTCCGTCACGCCCCGTCCCCATCTTCACCGCCGTCGATCACCCGCGCCGAGCTCATCGCCGGCACCACCGTGGTGAGCCTCTTATTCTTATCTTCTTTCTGAAAGGAAAAATATTCTTACTTGTATGTTTACATAGATACTTGTATTATTTTCTTTCTTTTATTATTGCATCTTATATAGTGCGATGGTTTTGGTATCCGCCCCTTTCGGCCCTCGTCCTGTCTATGATTCGGATGTGGTATATATTATCTTTATAACTATTGGTTCATTTATTGTTTATGAAAATTATGCCGACCAACGTGACATAGATTTTATTTATCTAGGATGTATGTGAACCGGAAATTCCAACCGAACCTATTGTCGAGAAGTTAAATTTAGTTGAAGAAGAAAACAATTTCTTGAAGGAAAAAATAAAAAAATTGAGGAGGAGAAGATGATATTGGAGTTGCATGTTGCGGATGTCGTCGATGATCACAAGATCAAGATGGATGCAATGCGCTTGAAGATTAGAAAGATTAAAAAATATGCCATTCATACAGAGGCTTGGTATCATTATGCCGTTGGATCAATTGTTACCTTGGTTGCGATTATGATCGCATTTGTTTTTGCATTGAAATGTTTTACATAGTTTCAATGTATGGTTTAATTAATTAGATGCTCTGGAGAGCTATATGTTGTTAGATGAGAACTATGTATGTACTTTGGTTTTAATGTGATGATGAACTTCTATTAATTTGGACACTTAATTATATATAATGCACGCAGATGAACCGGCAATGGATGTACGGTGACAGACACACCTCCGAGTACATTAAGGGCGTGCATGAGTTTCTCGATGCGGCTGAGGCAAACAAGCAGAATGGTTTTATGTGTTGTCCATGCACTAAATGTGGGAATACGATGTCTTACTCTAACCGGAAAATCCTTCAATCCTACCTGCTTTACAAGGGTTTCATGCCACACTATAATGTTTGGACAAGGCACGGAGAAATAGGGGTTATGATGGAAGACGGCGAAGAAGAAGAGTACGATGACAACTATGTGCCCCCTGAATACGATGATGCTGCAACGGGGGGAGCTGGTGAAGATCAAGAGGAACCAGACGATGTGCCCAATGATGCTACAACGGGTGAAGCTATTGAAGATGAAGAGGAACCAGACGATGTGCCCGATGATGATGATCTCCGCCGGGTCAATGTCGATGCAAGGATGCAATGCGGAAGTCAAAAGGAGAAGCTGAAGTTCGATCGCATGTTAGAGGATCACAAAAAAGGGTTGTACTTAAATTGCAAAGATGGCAACACAAAGCTCGGTACCGTACCGGAATTGCTGCAAGGGAAGGCGAGAATGTTGTGCTCGACAAAGGATTTGAGAAGCTATCAAAATATTGAAGAAGAAGCTTCCAAAGGATAATGAATTGCCCGACAAGACATACGCAACAAAGAAGGTCGATGCCCTCTAGGATTGGAGGTGGAGAAGATACATGAATGCCCTAATGATCTGCATCCTCTACCGCGGTGCATACAAGGATCTGAACACATGCCCGTATGCGGTGCATTTTGGTATAAGATCAGACGAGATGACACTGGTGATGTTGACGGCGAGCCCCCAGAAGAGGGTTCTGCGAAGGTGATGTGGTATGCTCCTATAATACCATGGTTGAAACGCGCTCGTAAACGGAGAGCATGCCAAGTTGATGCGATGGCATAGTGAGGACCGTAAGAAAGACGGAAGTTGAGAGCACCCACGACGGGTCGCAGTGGAGAAAAATCGAGAGAAAGTACTGGGATGAGTTTGCAAAGGACCCAAGGAACATATGGTTTGCTTTAAGCGCGGATGACATTAATCCTTTCGGGGAGCAGAGCAGCAATCACAACACCTGGCCCGTGACTCTATGTATGTATAACCTTCCTCCTTGGATGTGCATGAAGCGGAAGTTCATTATGATGCCAGTTCTCATCCAAGGCCCTAAGCAACCCGGCAACGACATTGATGTGTATCTAAGGCCATTAGTTGAAGAACTTTTACAGCTGTGGAATGGAAACGGTGTACGTACGTGGGATGAGCACAGACAGGAGGAATTTAACCTAAAGGTGTTGCTGCTCGTGACCATCAACGATTGGCCCGCTCTCGTGAACCTTTCGTGACGCATAAACAAAGGATACCACGATGCATGCACTGCTTAGATGACACCGAAAGTATATACCGGACAAATGCAGGAAGAATGTGTACCTGGGCCATCGTCGATTTCTTCCGACCAACCATCAATGTCGAAAGAAAGGCAAGGATTTGAAAGGCGAGACATATCACCGGAAGAAGCCTGTCATGCGTACCGGTGATCACACACTTGCTATGGTCAATGATTTACACGTAATCTTTGGAAAGGGTCCCGGCACACTAGCTGTTCCGAATGACGCTGAGGGACATGCACCCATGTGGAAGAAGAAATCTATATTTTGGGACCTACCCTACTTGAAAGACCTAGAGGTCCGCTCTTCAATCGACGTGATGCACGTGACGAAGAACCTTTGCGTGAACCTGCTAGGCCTCTTGGGCGTGTATGGAAAGACAAAAGATACACCTGAGGCACGGGAGGACCTGCAACATTTGCACGAAAATGACGACATGCCTCTGAAGCAGTATGAAGGTCCTACCAGCTACGCTCTTACGAAAGAAGAGAAAGAAATCTTCTTTGAATGCCTGCTCAAGATGAAGGTCCCGACCGGCTTCTCGTCGAATATAAAGGAATAATAAATATGCCAAAGAAAAGTTCCGAACCTAAAGTCTCATGACGCCACGTGATTATGACGCAATCGCTTCAGCTTGCATTGAGGGGCTTCTACCGAAAACGTCCGATTAGCCATTGTGAAGCTATGTGCATTCCTCAATGCAATCTCTCGAAGGTGATCGATCCGAAATCATACCAAGGCTAAGGAGTGATGTGGCGCAATTTCTTGTCGGGCTTGAGCTGGTGTTCCCACCATCCTTCTTCAATATCATGACTAACGCCCTAGTTCATCTAGTCTACGAGATTGTCATTCTAGGGCCCGTATTTCTACACAATATGTTCCCCTTTGAGAGGTTCATGGGAGTCCTAAAGAAATATCTCCATAACCACGCTAGGCTAGAAGGAAGCATCTCCATGGGCCATCAAACAGAGGATGTCATCGGGTTTTGTGTTGACTTCATTCCTGGCCTTAAGAAGATAGGTCTCCCTAAATCACGGTATGAGGGGAGACTGACTGGAAAAGGCACACTTGGAAGGTACTCAATAATATGTAGGGACGGATATTCTTGGTCTCAAGCACACTACAGCTTCTACGTAACTCTACCTTGGTGACCCGTATGTCGATGAACACAAGAACGATCTGCGCCCAAACACCCGAGCAATGCGACGATCGGATTACATGTGAACACATCAGACTTTCAGCAGCTTGGTTGGAAACACGCCTCGAGGGTGACAACACTGTTTGTGATGAGTTGTACTTGTTGTCCAGGGGACCATCTTTGACTGTATTGATTTACAAAGGATACGAGATAAATGGGAATACATTTTACACGATTGACCAAGATCAAAAGAGCACCAACCAAAACAGCGGTGTCCGCTTTGATGCAACAACCGAGAGGGGAAATGACACATATTATGGTTACATAGTGAACATATGGGAACTTGACTACGGACATGATTTTAAGGTCCCTTTGTTTAAGTGCAAATGGGTCAATCTGTCAGAGGCGGGTATGTGTAGACCCACAATGATGTAATGACAACAAAGGATCTGAAAAATCTTGGGTACACTAACGAACCGCTCGTCCTAGCTAATGATGTGGCACAGGTTATCTATGTGAAGGACATGTCTACCGCATCGAGAAAAGAAAAGATAAATAAGCGAATACATCATACGATGAGCCAAAGCGCCACATAGTTCTTTTCGGTGAAAAGGGACATCCCAGGAGTGGAGGGCAAGATGACATGTCTCAAGATTATGAAAAGTTTCATGAAATTCCTCCTTCAAAGTCAAGGCTGACCCAAGCATCCCGATAAACGATAAAGATTATCCATGGTTACTACAAGAATAAGTAATGACACAAGCGAAGAAAAAGTGAAGACTTTCTCCCGCAACTATTATGATGATACCATGCCAACTTTGTAACACACGAGTATGATACTATTGTCCGTTTTGTACATGCATATGCTATGCCAACTTTTTCAGAGTTCATTTGAAAACTATGAATTTAGGTCGAATTTTCTCTATAGGTGCATCTATGTTCATATTTTTAGTAAAGTTAATCACAAACTTGTGATTCACACAAATTTCAAAGAATTCAAATTTTAACTATTCAAATTTGAAAACTAATGGCACTAAGTAAAGTTTATAATTTTTCTAAAACTAATGGCACTAACAGAAAGTTTATAATTTTGTTGACCTAAAAGCAAAAAGAATTAAAAATAAAGCAAAAAACAAAAGAAAATAAATAATACAAAAACAAAACAAAAAACTGGAAAAAAATAAAAATAGCAACAATAAGTATTTTGTTGTAAGTAGAAACAAAATAAAAATAAATAAAGCAACAAAGAAAACAAAAAAACAAAAAAAAAGTGTTTTCAAATTTGAAAACTAATGGCACTAACAGAAAGTTTATAATTTTTCTAAAACTAAAAGCAAAAAAGAATTAAAAAATAAAGGAAAAAACAAAAGAAAATAAATAACGCACAAAACAAAACAAAAAAACTGGAAAAAAATAGCAATGCGGCTCGCCCCTGGCCCATGACCATTAGTCCCGGTTTGTTCCACAAACCGGGACTAAAGGGTTGGTCCTCGTTGCGCTCAGAGTGTAGTCCCACCTCGCCAACCGAAGGGCGCTCACACCGGTATATAAGTCCGTCCCTCTCTGCCTTGTTGAGCTCCTCTCAAAGTGAAAATAGATGGCCCCTATACAAGGAATTTGACCTAAATTCATAGTGAGTTTCTCTGAAATTCATAGAAATTGATTATGAATTTAGGTCGAATTTTCTCTATAGGTGCATCTATGTTCATTTTTTTAGTAAAGTAAATCACAAACTTGTGATTCACACAAATTTCAAAGAATTTAAATTTTAGCTATTCAAATTTGAAAACTAATGGCACTAACAGAAAGCTTATAATTTTTTTAAAACTAATGGCACTAATGAAAGTTTATAATTTTGATGACCTAAAAGCAAAAAGAATTAATAAATAAAGCAAAAAACAAAAGAAAATAAATAATGCGAAAACAAAACAAAAAAACTGGAAAAATTATAAAATAGCAACAATGAGTATTTTGTTATAAGTAGAAACAAAATAAAATAAATAAAGCAACAAAGAAAAAAACTAAAAAGTGTTTTCAAATTTGAAAACTAATGGCACTAACAGAAAGTTTATAATTTTCTAAAACTAAAAGCAAAAAGGATTAAAAAATAAAGCAAAAAACAAAAGAAAATAAATAATGCAGAAAACAAAACAAAAAAATTGAAAAAAATAGCAACAATAAGTATTTTGTTGTAAGTAGAAACAAAATAAAATAAATAAAGCAACAAAGAAAAAAAAGTGCCACCTACTGGGCCCCCACGGCCTGAATACGACTAGAAACCCTACCATGGCCAGGATTCAGGCCCGCAGGAGGCCCAGTAGGCCCACAGGCACACAACACAGGGTTAGGCCCGAAAGCCTGCATTTAAGAGGAGCTCGAGAGGGAAGGCGCAGCAGCGCTTATAAACCACTCTCGAGCTCTCTCAGCTAGCAAGGTAGGACTAAAGTTTTGGCGCGGAGGAGCACAAGGCCTTTATTCCCAGTTGGTGCCACCAACCGGGACCAAAGGTCGCCGCTTCCCGCCCTTTGGGCTGCTCAAAAGAGGTTTGGTCCCGGTTGGTGGCACCAACCGACTAGTAGTATTGGTCCCGGTTTGTGCCACTTAACCGACCAATGGCTTTGCTATATAAGCCAGCACTTAGGAAAATTTCACTTCATCTCTGCAGTTGCCCGCGCCGACGACGATGCCAGGCTGCCCGATTCAAACCACGCCGACGCCGCCGCCGCCTTGTCGCCGCCCGCACCTCTGCGCCACCACCACCTCACGCCGCCGCCTAACGCTGTCGCCACACACACCTCGCCACTGTCATGATCATCTCCTCACGCCGCCGACGTCGTCGCCGCCCGCCTCGCCTCACCGCCTCAGCTGCCTCAAGGTCTGCCGCCTGCCTCGCTTTGGTCGGGGCTGCACCGCCCCCTTTCCCCTGTTTTTTTTTGCAAATATATAGATGTTTTTTCCTGATTATATGTATATGTATGAGTATATGTATGTGTGTATATCTGTTTATATGTCCTTTTTTAGATTTTTGTTTTTTGCATTTCTATAAAATGTATATATGTTCTCTATGTATATATATGTTCATGTATATATGCAAAAGATAGATTTTAGAAAAATAGTATTTTTCTATTCATAGATTTTTTGGTGATACTGATTATTGTAAATACGCATATGTTTGTATGTTCATATGAATAATGAATTAGGCAAAACCTTTACTTTTTTCTAAAATTTCTATTTGAACATTATTTAAAAAAACAAGCAATACTACTTCATGTATTTTAAGAAGGAAGAAGAATAAGAAGAATGAGAGGAAAAGGAAATAAGAAGAGGAAGAAAGGAGAAGAAGAGGGGAGAGGAAGACGAGGAGAAATAAATAAGAAGAAGAAAAAGAAGAAGAAGAGGAGAAGAAGAAAGGAATAGAGGAGAAGAAGAGAAAATAGAATATATTCTATTTTTTTCTTCTTCTCCTCTATTCCTTTCTTCTTCTCCTCTTTTTTTTTTCTTCGATCGTCTCCTCTAGCTATTCCTTTCTTCTTCTCCTATTTTTATTTCTTCTTTGTTTTCTTATGTTTTATCGGGTCTGCTGTCAATCGATATACCCTCCCGATAACTTCAACATGAGGGGGGGGTCGATATACCCCTCCCGATAATATTATTTTCCCATGTACGTATGTCGGTCGATATAAACTCCCGATAACTTCAACACGTAAATATACCCCTCCCGATAACTTCAACACGAGGGGGGTCGATATACCCCTCCCGATAATATTATTTTCCCATGTAGTATGTCGGGTCGATATAAACTCCCGATAACTTCAACACGTGGGGGGGGGGGTCGATATACACCCCTTCCGATAACTTCAACACGAGGGGGGGGGGTCGATATACCCCCTCTCGATAACTTCAACACGTGGGGGAGGGGTCGATATACACCCCCTCCCGATAACTTCAACACGAGGGGGGTCGATATACCCCCTCCCGATAACTTCAACACGTGGGGGGGGGGTCGATATACCCCCTCCCCGATAATATTATTTTCCCATGTACGTATGTCGTCGTTGTCGATATACCCCCTCCCGATAGATTCTACACGTGGAGGGGGGGGGGTCGATATAC
This sequence comes from Aegilops longissima, assembly GCA_021605205.1. Lineage (NCBI taxonomy): Eukaryota > Viridiplantae > Streptophyta > Magnoliopsida > Poales > Poaceae > Aegilops > Aegilops longissima. The sequence goes on from CM038676.1 coordinate 291,730,640, forward strand.
CCCCTCCCCGATATTATTTTCCCGTGTATGTATCTCGTCGTTGTCGATATTACCCCCTCCTTGAAGCGTTCTCGAGGCCACCCCAAACCCTTGAAGCATTGTCGAGGCCACCCCAAACCCTAGAGAAGCAGCGTCGAGGCCACTAATTAATATGATTCCTTACTGTGATTAGCTAGCTAGTTCTACGTTTGCCACTAATATATCCATCTGTCATGTTTGAATAATAATTGCCATGTTGTAATTATTTGTAGAAACTATGGACACCCCCCGAGACGAAGTACAAGAAGAGTTGTTGGGGGACATAATCGCACGAGGAAGTGATGCCGTCTGCTCGTTGTTTCTCAACGACACCGATGGTCTGGAAGCAGCTGGCTATGATTATGATGGCTCCGGTGACCCAATGCTGCAAGAAGGAGACCGTGAGGGCGGCTCCGGTGACCCAGTGCCGGTGCAAGAAGGAGACCGTGATGACGGCTCCGGTGACCGAACCGAGTCCGGCCAGGTATATATATTAGTTAATCCTGTGGTGACTAGCTAATTGATGCATTCATTGTTTTGGTATGTACACATATTAATTAAGTCTTTGTTCTTTTTTCTAGCCCTCCGGATCGAGCACAACTTCGGTAAAGAGACGAGGCCCGAAGAAAAAGTTGAGCTCGGATGAAAGGTTTGAGATCATAGCAATCGCGCCCGACGGCCAACCGATTGAACCCATCCGGACAAAGAACGCATTTGTTGCTCAGTGCGGGGTTCTGGTTAGGGACAAGATCCCGATCTGTTGGGGAACGTAGTAATTTCAAAAAATTTCCTATGCACACTCAAGATCATGGTGATGGCATAGCAACGAGAGGGGAGAGTATTGTCCACGTACCCTCGTAGACCGTAAGCGAAGCGCTATGACAACGCTGTTGATGTAGTCGACGCCTTCACGATCCGACCGATCCAAGTACCGAACGCACGACACCTCCGAAGTTCAGCACACGCTCAGCTCGATGACGATCCCGGACTCGATCCAGCAAAGTGTCGGGATGAGTTCCGTCAGACGACGGCGTGGTGGACGATGATGATGCTCTACCGCGCAGGCTTCTCCTAAACTCCGCGACGATATGACCGAGGTGGAATATGGTGGAGGGGGCACCGCACACGGCTAAGGAACGATCCGTAGATCAACTTGTGTGTCTATGGGTGCCCCCTGCCCCAGATATAAAGGAGCAACGGGGTGCGGCCGCCCTAGGAGGAGGCGCATCGAGGAGTCCTACTCCCACCGAGTAGGACTCCCTTCCTAGTTGGACTAGGACTTGGGGGAAGGAGGAGAGGGGAAAAGGAAAGGGGGCGCCGCCTCCTTGTCCTATTCGGACTTGGGGAGGCGGCGGCTGCCCCTTGGCCCTTCTCCTCTTTCTCCACTAGGCCCACTAAGGCCCATTAGGTCACCGGTGGGTTCCGTAACCTCCCTGCATCCGTAAAATGCCGATTTCACCCGAACACTTCCGATGTCTAAACATAGGCTTCCAATATATCAATCTTTATGTCTCGACCATTTCGAGACTCCTCGTCATGTCCGTGATCACATCCGGACTCAACAAACTCGTACATCAAAACTTATAAACTCATAATAAAACTGTCATCGTAACGTTGTTGCGTGGGACCCTACGGGTTCGAGAACTATGTAGACATGACCTAGAACTATTCTCGGTCAATAACCAATAGCGGAACCTGGATGCCCATATTGGTTCCTACATATTCTACGAAGATCTTTATCGGTCAAACCGCATAATGACATATGTTGTTCCCTTTGTCATCGGTATGTTACTTGCCCGAGATTCGATCGTCGGTATCCAATACCTAGTTCAATCTCGCTACGGCAAGTCTCTTTACTCGTTCCGAATACATCATCTCGCAACTAACTTATTAGTTGCAATGCTTGCAAGGCTTATGTGATGTGCATTACCGAGAGGGCCCAGAGATACCTCTCTGACAATCGGAGTGACAAATCCTAATCTCGAAATACGCCAACCCAACATGTACCTTTGGAGACACCTGTAGTACTCCTTTATAATCACCCAGTTACGTTGTGACATTTGGTAGCACCCAAAGTGTTCCTCTGGTAAACGGGAGTTGCATAATCTCATAGTTACAGGAACATGCATAGGTCATGAAGAAAGCAATAGCAATATACTAAACGGTCAAGTGCTAGGCTAACGGAATGGGTCATGTCAATCACATCATTCTCCTAATGATGTGATCCCATTAATCAAATAACAACACATGTCTATGGTTAGGAAACATAACCATCTTTGATTAATGAGCTAGTCAAGTAGAGGCATACTAGTGACTATATGTTTGTCTGTGTATTCACACATGTATCATGTTTCCGGTTAATACAATTCTAGCATGAATAATAAACATTTATCATGATATGAGGAAATAAATAATAACTTTATTATTGCCTCTAGGGCATATTTCCTTCAGTCTCCCACTTGCACTAGAGTCAATAATCTAGATTACACAAGAATGATTCTAACACCCATGGAGTCTTGGTGCTGATCATGTTTTGCTCGTGGAAGAGGCTTAGTCAATGGGTCTGCAACATTCAGATCCGTATGTATCTTGCAAATCTCTATGTCTCCCACCTGGACTTGGTCCCGGATGGAATTGAAGCATCTCTTGATGTGCTTGGTCCTCTTGTGAAATCTGGATTCCTTTGCCAAGGCAATTGCACCAGTATTGTCACAGAAGATCTTCATTGGTCCCGATGCACTAGGTATGGCACCTAGATCGGAAATGAACTCTTTCATCCAGACTCCTTCATTTGCTGCTTCCCAAGCAGCTATGTACTCCGCTTCACATGTAGATCCCACCACGACGCTTTGTTTAGAACTGCACCAACTAACAGCTCCACCGTTTAATAAAAATACGTATCCGGTTTGCGATTTAGAATCGTCCGGATCAGTGTCAAAGCTTGCATCGACGTAACCATTTACGACTAGCTCTTTGTCACCTCCATATACGAGAAACATATCCTTAGTCCTTTTCGTATTTCAGATGCTCTTGACCGCCGTCCAATGATCCACTCTGATTACTTTGGTACCTTCCCGCCAAGCTTATTGCTAAGCATACGTCGTGTCTGGTACACAGCATTGCATACATGATAGAGCCTATGGCTGAAGCATAGGAACATCTTTCATTTTCTCTATCTTCTGCTTTGGTCGGGCAATGAGTCCGACTCAATTTCACACCTTGTAATACAGGTAAAAATCCTTTCTTTGCTCGATCCATTTTGAACTTTTTCAAAACTTTATCAAGGTATGTGCTTTGTGAAAGTCCAATCAAGCCGCCTTGATCTATCTCTATAGATCTTGATGCCCAATATGTAAGCAGCTTCACCAAGGTCTTTCATTGAAAAACTTTTATTCAAGTATCCTTTATGCTATCCAGAAATTCTATATCATTTCCAATCAATAATATGTCATCCACATATAATATCGTAAATGCTACAGAGCTCCCACTCACTTTCTTGTAAATACAGCTTCTCCAAAAGTCTCAGATAAAACCATATGCTTTGATCACACTATCAAAGCGCTTATTCCAACTCCGAGAGGCTTGCACTGCACCATAAATTGATCGCTGGAGCTTGCACACTTTGTTAGCACCTTTTGGATCAACAAAACCTTCTCGTTGCATCATATACAACTCTTCTTCTAGAAATCCATTCAAGAATGCAGTTTTGACATCCATTTGCCAAATTTTTCATAATCATAAAATGCAGCAATTGCTAACATGATTCGGACAGACTTAAGCATCGCCACGGGTGAGAAAGTCTCATCGTAGTCAACCCCTTGAACTTGTCGAAAACCTTTCGCAACAAGTCGAGCTTTATAGACAATTACATTACCATCAGCGCCATCTTCTTCTTAAAGATCCATTTATTCTCAATGGCTTGCCGATCATCGGCAAGTCAACCAAAGTCCATACTTTGTTCTCATACATGGATCCCATCTCAGATTTCATGGCTTCCAGCCATTTTGCTGAATCTGGGCTCACCATCGCTTCTTCATAGTTCGTAGGTTCGCCATGGTCAAGTAACATGACTTCCGAATAGGATTACCGTACATCACTCAGTGCGGATCTTACTCGTTGACCTCGTGAGTTCAAGAGAAACTTGATCTGAAGTTTCATGATCAATATCATTAGCTTCCTCACTAATTGGTGTAGTTGTCACAGGAAAAGGTTCTTGTGATGAACTACTTTCCAATAAGGGAGCATATACAGTTATCTCATCAAGTTCTACTTTTCTCCCACTCACTTCTTTCGAGAGAAACTCTTTTCTAGAAAGGATCCGAATTTAGCAACGAAAATCTTGCCTTCAGATCTGTGATAGAAGGTGTACCCAATAGTCTCTTTTGGGTATCCTATGAAGACACATTTCTCCGATTTAGGTTCGAGCTTATCCGTTGAAGTTTCTTCACATAAGCATCGCAGCCCCAAACTTTAAGATACGACAACTTTGGTTTCTTGCCAAACCATAGTTCATAAGGCGTCGCTTCAACGGATTTTGATGGTGCCCTATTCAACGTGAATGCGCCGCCTCTAAAGCATAACCCCAAAACGATAGCGGTAAATCAAGAAGAGACATCATAGATCGCACCATATCTAGTAAAGTACGACATCGACGCTCGACACACCATTTCGCTGTGGTGTTCCGGTGGCGTGTTGCTAAACAATTCCGCATTGTTTCAAATGTAAACCAAACTCATAACTCAAATATTCTCCTCCACGATCAAATCAGAAATTTTATTTTCTTGTTACGATGATTTTCCACTTCACTCTGAAATTCTTTGAACTTTTCAAATGTTTCAGATTTGTGTTTCATTAAGTAGATATACCCATATCTGCTCAAATCATCTGTGAAGGTGAGAAAATAACGATACCCGCCAAGTGCCTCAACATTCATTGGACCACAAACATCGGTATGTATGATTTCCAACAAATCAGTTGCTCGCCCATAGTTCCGAGAACGGCGTTTTAGTCATCTTGCCCATGAGGCACGGTTCGCAAGTACCAAGTGATTCATAATCAAGTGATTCCAAAAGCCCATCAAGATGGAGTTTCTTCATGCATTTTACAATCGATATGACCCAAACGGCAAGTGCCACAAATAAGTTGCACAATCATTATCAACTCAGATCTTTTGGTTTCAACACTATGAATATGTGTATTACTACTATCGAGATTCAATAAAATAGACCACTCTTCAAGGGTGCATGACCATAAAAGATATTATTCATATAAATAGAACAACCATTATTCTCTCGACTTAAATGAATAACCGCCTCGCATCAAACAAGATCCAGATATAATGTTCATGCTTAACGCCGCACCAAATAACAATTATTTAGGTCTAAAACTAATCCCGATGGTAGATGTAGAGGTAGCGTGCCGATCGCGATCACATCGACTTTGGAACCATTTCCCACGCGCATCGTCACCTCGCCCTTAGCCAATCTTCGCTAATCCGTAGTCCCTGCTTCGAGTTGCAAATATTAGCAATGTAACCAGATCAAATACCTGTACTCTCATGAGCATTAGTAAGGTACACATCAATAACATGTATATCACATATACCTTTGTTCACTTTGCCATCCTTCTTAACCGCCAAATACTTGGGGCAGTTCCGCTTCAAAGGTCCATCGCTTGCGGTAGAAGCACTCGGCCTCGTGCTTAGGTCCAGACTTGGGTTTCTTCTCTTGATCAGCAACTTGTTTGCTGTTCTTCTTGAAGTTCCCTTCTTCTTCCCTTTGCCCTTTTCTTGAAACTGGTGGTCTTGTTGACCATCAACACTTGATGCTCCTTTTTGATTTCTACCTCCGCTGCTTTTAGCATTGCGAAGAGCTCGAGAATAGTCTTGTCCATCCCTTGCATATTATAGTTCATCACGAAGCTCTTGTAGCTTGGTGGCGTGATTGAAGAATTCATCAATGACACTATCATCGTGAAGATTAACTCCCGTGTGAATCAAGTTATTATTATACCCGCACATTTTGAGTATGTGTTCACCGACGTAACTATTCTCCTCCATCTTGCAGCTATAGAACTTATTGGAGACTTCATATCTCTCAATCCGGGCATTTGCTTGAAATATTAACTTCAACTCCTAGAACATCTCATATGCTCCATGACGCTCAAAACGCCGTTGAAGGCCCGTTCTAAGCCGTAAAGCATGGCACATCGAACTATCGAGTAGTCATCGCCTTTGCTCGCCAGACGTTCTTAACATCGCTCGGCCAGATCAAGAAGAGTTCGGCACCCAGCGGTGCTTCCAGACATAATTCTTCCGTGCAGCAATGAGGATAATCATCGAGTTACGGACCCAATCCGTAATTGCTACCATCATCTTTCAACTTTGCTTTCTCAAGGAGCGCATTAAAATTCAACGGAACAACAACACGAGCCATCTATCTACAGAAACATAGACAAGCAAAATACTATCGGTACTAAATTCATGATAAATTTAAGTTCAATTAATCATATTACTTAAGAACTCCCACTTAGATGACATCTCTCTAGTCATCTAAGTGATTACGTGATCCAAATCAACTAAACCATGTCCGATCATCACGTGAGATGGAGTAGTTTCAATGGTGGACATCACTATGTTGATCATATCTACTATATGATTCATGTTCGACCTTCGGTCTCCGTGTTCCGAGGCCATATCTCAGATATGCTAGGCTCGTCAAGTTTAACTCGAGTATTCCGCTGTGCAACTGTTTTGCACCCGCTGTATTTGAACGTAGAGCCTATCACACCCGATCATCACGTGGTGTCTCAAAGACGAAGAACTTTCGCAACGGTGCATACTCGTGGAGAACACTTCTTGATAATTTTAGTGAGAGATCATCTTAAAATGCTACCGTCAATCAAAGCAAGATAAGATGCATAAAGGATAAACATCACATGCAATCAATATAAGTGATATGATATGGCCATCATCATGTTGTGCTTGTGATCTCCATCTCCGAAGCATCATCGTGATCACCATCGTCACCGGCGCAACACCTTGATCTCCATCGTAGCATCGTTGTCGTCTCGCCAATCTTATGCTTCTACGACTATCGCTACCGCATAGTGATAAAGTAAAGCATTACAGGGCGTTTGCATTTCATACAATAAAGCGACAACCATATGGCTCCTGCCAGTTGTCGATAACTTCGTTACAAAACATGATCATCTCATACAATAAAATATAACATCACGCCTTGACCATATCACATCACAACATGCCCTGCAAAAACAAATTAGACGTCCTCTACTTTGTTGTTGCAAATTTTACGTGGCTGCTATGGGCTGAGCAAGAACCGTTCTTACCTACGCATTAAAATCACAACGATAGTTCGTCAAGTTAGTGCTGTTTTAACCTTCGCAAGGACCGGCGTAGCCACACTCGATTCAACTAAAGTGAGAGAGACACACCCGCCATCACCTTTAAGCACGAGTGCTCGCAACGGTGAAACCAGTCTCGCGTAAGCGTCGCGTAATGTCGGTCCGATCCGCTTCATCTCACAATACCGCCAACCAAAGTATGACATGCTAAGTAAGATGACTTGTATCGCCCACAACTCACTTGTGTTCTACTCGTGCATATGACATCTACGCATAAAACCGGCTCGATACCATCATTGGGGAACGAGTAATTTCAAAAATTCCTCGCACACGCCGAGATCATGGTGATGGCATAGCAACGAGGGGAGAGTATTGTCCACGCACCTTCGTGAGACCGTAAGCGAAGCGTTATGACAACACGGTTGATGTAGTCGACGCCTTCACGATCCGACCGATCCAAGTACCGAACGTCACGGCACCTCCGAAGTTCAGCACACGCTCAGCTCGATGATGATCCCGGACCCGATCCAGCAAAGTGTCGGGATGAGTTCCACAAGACGACGGCGCAGGACGATGATGATGCTCTATCGGCGCAGGGCTTCGCCTAAACTCCGCGACAATATGACCGAGGTGGAATATGGTGGAGGGGGCACCGACACGGCTATGGAACGATCCGTAGATCAACTTGTGTGTCTATGGGTGCCCCCCCCCCGTATATAAAGGAGCAAGGGGGGCGGCCGCCCTAGGAGGAGGCGCTGCTGAGGAGTCCTACTCCCACCGAGTAGGACTCCCCCCTAGTTGGACTAGGACTTGGGGGAAGGAGGAGATGGGGAGAAGGAAAGGGGGGCGCCGCCTCCTTGTCCTATTCGGACTTGGGGGAGGCGCTGCCCCCTTGGCCCCTTCTCCTCTTTCTCCACTAGGCCCACTAAGGCCCATTAGGTCACCGGGGTTCCAGAACCTCCGTGCACTCGAGAAAATGCCGATTTCACCCGAACACTTCCGATGTCCAAACATAGGCTTCCAATATATCAATCTTTATGTCTCGACCATTTCGAGACTCCTCGTCATGTCCGTGATCACATCCGGACTCAACAAACTTCGTACATCAAAACTTATAAACTCATAATAAACTGTCATCGTAACGTTGTTGTGGACCCTACGGGTTCGAGGACTATGTAGACATGACCTAGAACTATTCTCGGTCAATAACCAATAGCGGAACCTGGATGCCCATATTGGTTCCTACATATTCTACGAAGATCTTTATCGGTCAAACCGCATAACGACATACGTTGTTCCCTTTGTCATCGGTATGTTACTTGCTCGAGTTCGATCGTCGGTATCCAATACCTAGTTCAATCTCGTTACCGGCAAGTCTCTTTACTCGTTTCGTAATACATCATCTCGCAACTAACTTATTAGTTGCAATGCTTGCAAGGCTTATGTGATGTGCATTACTGAGAGGGCCCAGAGATACCTCTCCGACAATCGGAGTGACAAATCCTAACCTCGAAATACGCCAACCCAACATGTACCTTTGGAGACACCTGTAGTACTCCTTTATAATCACCCGATTCGCTGTGACGCTTGGTAGCACCCAAAGTGTTCCTCCGTAAACGGAGTTGCATAATCTCATAGTTACAGGAACATGTATAGGTCATGAAGAAAGCAATAGCAATATACTAAACGATCAAGTGCTAGGCTAACGGAATGGGTCATGTCAATCACATCATTCTCCTAATGATGTGATCCCATTAATCAAATAACAACACATGTCTATGGTTAGGAAACATAACCATCTTTGATTAATGAGCTAGTCAAGTAGAGGCATACTAGTGACTATATTTTTGTCTATGTATTCACACATGTATCATGTTTCCGGTTAATACAATTCTAGCATGAATAATAAACATTTATCATGATATGAGGAAATAAATAATAACTTTATTATTGCCTCTAGGGCATATTTCCTTCACGATCAGCATCCAACAATGGTTAAAGCCGGCTACAGAAGACCCTGAGGTGTCTTATGTCAATTATATGCAGAAAAATGATCTTTGGACTGAGCTAAAGTCAAATTTTACCCTACCGCCAGAGGATGATCCGGAGAAGCCAGTTAAAGAGCAATTAATCAAGTATTTTGCTCTTAAGAGGATGGCAGACATATTCAGGAGGTGGAAGAAAGACCTGAATAGGTTTGTCGATAAAAAAGAGACACCAGAATTCAAGGGCAAATATGAGAAGATCAGAGATCACTGGCCCGCATTTGTGGCCCACAAGACATCAGAAAAGAGTAAGAAGATGTCGGTGACAAACAAGCAAGACGCTGCGAAGAAGAAGCATCACCATCGCACGGGGTCAGGTGGCTACCTCGTAGCCCGGCCTAAGTGGGTCAAGGCTGAGAATGATCTGGTTGATAAAGGGATCGAACCAGAGACAATGAATCGCTGCACCGCTGCCGGAGTTGGTTCTTCGGTGTCAAGGAACCTTGGACCTCAGACGTGGAAGTGCATTTGGACGGACGAGCAAATGGAAATACCAATCAAGAGGCTTCAAAGACTATATCGGCAGCAAGCGCAAGAAGGGACGTTCTTTCCGCATGAGAGAGAACGACAAGCTCACAATGGCCCTCGGGAATCCTGAGCACCCTGAACGGACACGAGGCATGCCAGGTGAGGGAGTCCCGGATTAGGGGGTGTCCGGATGGCCGGACTATGACCTTTAGCCGGACTCCTGGACTATGAAGATACAAGATTGAAGACTCCGTCCCGTGTCGGGATGGGACTTTCCTTGGCGTGGAAGGAAAGCTTGGCGATACGGATATGTAGATCTCCTCCCATTGTAACCGACTACAGGTAACCCTAGACCTCTCCGATGTCTATATAAACCAGAGGGTTTTAGTCCGTGGGGCTAACAACAATCATACCATGGGCTAGCTTCTAGGGTTTAGCCTCTCGATCTCGTGGTAGATCTACTCTTGTACTACCCATATCATCAATATTAATCAAGCAGGAGTAGGGTTTTACCTCCATTGAGAGGGCCCAACACAGGTAAAAACATCGTGTCCCTTGTCTCCTGTTACCATCCGCCTAGACGCACGCTTTGGGACCCCCTACCCGAGATCCGCCGGTTTTGACACCAACATTGGTGCTTTCATTGAGAGTTCCTCTGTCGCCATCTTTAGGCCCGATGGCTCCTCCGATCATCAACAACGATGCGGTCCAGGTGAGACTTTTCTCCCGGACAGATCTTCAGATTCGGCGGCTTTGCCCTGCGGGCCAATTCACTTGGCCATCCGGAGCAGATCGAAGCTACGCCCCGCCATCGTGTCAGATTTGGAAGTTTGAACTACACAACCGACGTCCGCGGAGACTTGATCTTCGACGGGTTCGAGCCACGCCAAGCGTGCGCCTTTGACTGCCTCGATGGGCATGATCTAGCTCGCCGCCGAACAAAGGCCTCGGAGGTCGCGACGGTGTCCGCCCGACCCTTAGCTCGGGCCGATCGCGCCAATCGAGGATGGGTGGTTGGACACCGCCGGGCTGCAATCTCTACGGCGATCGCGAACACCATACCTGTCCTTTGTGAAGCTCGTGGCTCCAAGGTGCTGGACTCCTCTCCGGACTCCGAACCTTCGCGCCGCTAATCGAATCCGATTGGGCGCCGATCATGGAGTTCATCGCGCGGACATCTTTCAAAGACTCGCCCTTCGGCGACATTCTGAATTCACTAAAGTCTCTCTTTATCGAGAGCCTCGCCGGACTATGGTCAGCAAGGTTGGGACGCGGACGACGAAGAAATTCAAAGCCCACCCACCACCCACTTCAGAGCCACCGCCGATGATTTAACCGACATGCTGGACTTCGACTCGATGACATCGACGATATGGACGCCGATCCAGAGAGCGACCAAGAACCAGCGCCACTGAGGGCATTGAAGGCCACCTCGTCAGATGACATATAATCGGTGGACACCCCAAAAGAAGGAACGGCGATGGAACAACGGAGGATGACCCCTCCAAGAAATAGCCTAAGCGCAGGCGTCGTGGCGCCGCTCTAAATCCCGCCACAAAGAAAACGGCGATTCCGCACGGAGATAATAACACTCGGACAAGGTCGAAGACAACCCCTCCACCTGGATTCAGCGGGAGGATGGAGAAGCCAGCCCTCATGAGAGAGCGGCAGACAGAGAGGTAGAGGACGATAATTACATGCCTCCTCCGAAGACGAGGCACGCCTCGACGATGACGAATTTGTCGTGCCTGAGGATCCCGTCGAACAAGAGCGTTTCAAACGCAGGCTTATGGCCACAACGAGCAGCCTCAAGAAAAAACAGCAACAGCTTAGAGCTGACCAAGACTTGCTAGCCGACGGATGGACGATGTCCTGCGGTGAAGAGTACTAACTCGAACGCCTCCAAGAGCTACCCAAAATGCAGGCTGCTACCCCGATTAGAGGAGGAAGCACAAAGACCTACATCACCAACAAGATGATGTGGCCGACCGCCACCTCGTGGCCGCGACAGAGAGGCTTCTCGACTCCACTCAAGCCGCACCTAGCGTCGTCAAGAATACCAAGGCACGGAAAATGTGCGGACCTGCGAGATATATTGGAGGACAGGCAAGGCAAACAAGATCGATCTATGGATCGCGTGCGCCTACGACACGTGATTTATAACCGCCATGCCGGATATGGTAACTCCGCCGGGCCGAACACGAGAGACAAAGCTCATTTGAGCTACGTCGTGATATAGCCCAATACAGAGGCGCCTCACACCCACTATGCTTCACAGATGAAGTAATGGATCATCAAATCCCCGAGGGTTTCAAACCCGTAAACATCGAATCATACGATGGCACAACAGATCCGACGGTATGGATCGAGGATTATCTCCTTCATATCCACATGGCCCGCGGCGATGATCTACATGCCATCAAATACCTCCCACTCAAGCTTAAAGGACCAGCTCGGCATTGGCTTAATAGCTTGCCAAAGAATCAATTGGTTGTTGGGAGGACTCGAAGCCGCATTCCTCGACAACTTCGTGGCACCTATGTGCGACCACCGGGCGCCGATGACCTAAGCCACATAATTCAGCAGCCAGAGGAATCGCCGGACAATTCTCGACACGGTTCCAACCAAGAAAAATCAAATAGTCGATCGTCCGGACGTAGAGGCCCTTGCAGCCTTCAAGCATAACATCCGTGATGAGTGGCTTGCCCGGCACCTAGGACAGAAAAGCCAAATCCATGGCAGCCCTCACAACACTCATGACCCGCTTATGCGGGAGAAGACAGCTGGCTAGCTCGTAGTAATAACATGACCAAGAGCCCCGTAATTCGGATACCAAGGACAACATTGGCGGTCGCGTCGCAACAAGCAAAAGCACCGCATTAACGGCGATAATGCCGAGGATACGGCGAGCTAATGCCGGATTCGAGGCTCTAAACCCGTCAGCGGAAAATCCATTCAAAAGAAATACTCCGGGCCCGTCCAATTTGGACCGAATACTCGATCGCTCGTGCCAGATACACGGCACCCCCGAAAAACCAGCCAACCACACCAACAGGGATTGTTGGGTGTTCAAGCAGGCAGGCAAGTTAAACGCCGAACAAAATGACAAGGGGCTGCATAGCGATGACGAGGAGGAGCCCGCCCGAAAAATAGGGGATGAAGGGCTTCCCCACAAGTGCGGACGGTGAACATGATATACGCAACCCACATACCCAAAAGGGAGCGGAAGCGCACTCGTGGACGATATGCGTTGGAGCCAGTCACCCCAAAGTTCAACCCATGGTCCTCCTGCCCGATCACTTTCGATCGAAGGGACCACCCCACTAGCATCCGCCATGGCGGATTCGCCGCATTGGTTTTAGACCAAATCATTGACGGATTTCACCTCACTAGAGTCCTTATGGACGGCGGCAGCAACCTGAACCTGCTTTATCGAGGATACGGTCACGAAAAATGGGCATAGATCCCTCAAGGATTAAACCCACAAAGACGACCTTTAAAGGCGCCATACCAGTGTAAAGCCAACTGCATGTGCTCGCCACACTTGAGGTGGTCTTCGATCCCGGATAATTTCGAGCGAGGAGTTAATCTTGACATAGTCCCGCTCGCGATGGCTATCATGCATCGCTTTCACGAACCGCATTTGCAAAATTCAATGCGGTGCCTCACTACGCATACCTCAAGCTCAAGATGCCAGGACCTCGAGGAGTCATTACGGTCAATGGAAACACCGAACACTATCTCCGAACGGAGGAGCATACGGCGGCGCTCGCGGCGGAACTACAAAGCAGCCTCTCAAGGCAATTCTCCAGTCCGGCCATTAAACATCCGGACACCGTCAAGCACGCCCGGAGTAACCTACAACAAGACCGCCTGGCACGTTCCGAGCACGCGTAGCAATGCGGCCCCAACCCCGGCCCTCGCGAAATTGCGAAACCAGTACCACACGTACATAACTACGCTCTGGAAATGCCATGGGCATAGGGGGAGGGGCACGACCGCGGCATGCCCAAAATGCGGCTAAACCGCACCAGGGGCTCCCGATTTTGTCATTCTTTTTTTCTTATTTTCCGGACTCCACTTTCCGGAAGGCCTGTCCAGCAGTACAATCGCCGAACACACGATGCAACAGCCAGGGAGGCAGAAAGCTACGTCGAGTATCCAGGTGGTCTCTATAACGATCAGTATACTTGTTTCACATATCATCCCGCGGCTCGCCCCTGGAGGGGGACATGTTAAATAGTCCCATCTCTTGCTTATCGCACTATCTGTATCGTTCTGCTTTTACCGCAGACTTTTTTGAATAAAACAATACATAGCTTTTGTCTATTATTGCATTCCTTTTTTATAAAAACATGTTCGCTTATGACATTATGCAACCGCACACTTTGGTAAGTACAATTCACGAGGGCTTACGTACCCCTGAATATGGTGTGAGAAGTCCAACACTCTCATGAGTGCGGCACCTCAACTTATAGCATTATATGCATCGGCTCGAATCATGTCTTGGGTCAATAGTTGGGTTTGCCCGGCTCCCATGTTTTGGTACCTTACGTTCCGTTATATCGGCTAAGGTAGCCTGGGGAGAACCACTGCGATTGTGCCCCGGTTGAGCTGGGCTAAGCACCTCGGGAGAAAGCTAAAACTGACCGTCATGATAGGGCGAGAGCTGGTCGCTGTTCGAATGATTTTCGAGTCCCTAAAGACTTATGCCGCTTAGAGCGAGGAGTCGGCTTTGTCCGCCTAGGCATGGATAGCGCCCGAACTCGGTCTTCGAATACTAGGGGCTTCACCAAATTTAAAATTATAGAATTCTATGCCTAAGTGAGAGTGTTCAAGCATTATAGTCCGATTGCCTTGTTCGTTGTGTGGACGCCTCCCTCGAAGGACCCAATAATGGGAAAAAAGAGCTCAAGTTTATCCTTAACACCCCAAAGACTGTGGCATGGGAGCGAAGCCGACGACTCGCCATCTCTCAAATTTAATAAACGGCCGCACATAAGGTAATATTTTAAATTCAAAAGCATTGCTTAGTGCATATGAACAAGTTTTCAGTCTGACAGATCAAAAAATGCGAAGTTTACTCAAAATTACATCTTTGGAGCACTCATCCGCTATAAGGCGGGCACCTTCGGGGCGCCTCATAATACATCTCGGCTTGCGATGCTCCTTGCCCGGCGGTGGTCCGTCCGTCACAAGCTTCTCGGCGTCCATCTTGCCCAAAGCACTTTAGCACGGGCAAGGGCCTACGGCACCTTCGATGCATACTGAGCGCTTGATGACTTCAAGCCTTGGACATGCATCCACCAGCCGCCTTACCATCCCGAAGTAGCTCCCAGGCATGGCTTCCCTAGGCCACAGCCGGACTACGAGACCCTTCACGGCCTGTTTGGCCACCTTATGGAGCTCGACCAGCTGCTTCAAATGGTCGCCAAAAGCACTGGTGTCCGCCTCAAGATATCGAGACCGAACACGCTTCTCCGTCGAGCTCCCTCTTGGCTCGGTAGAGAGTCTTGGCAGCGTCGGACACACTCTAGGGAAGATCTGCGAATGCTCCTGGAGAGCTCCGGACTCGGGTAAGTAACAAGTAATTCACTTTCACGTGCTTGCTTTACATAAAGAATGCCTTACCACCGCTATCTTCTTCATCGCCTCAATTTCCTGGAGGGCTTTTTGGGCTTCGGCATTGGCAGATTTGGCGCTCTCAAGCCGAGGCGAAGCTCGGACTCTCGAGTCTTTGAGTCAAGCTCCAAACTCGTGTTTTTTCACAAGAGCCTGGAGCTCTTGCTGCACCTCCGCCACCCGCTGCCTCCTGCTTCCCACTGGTACGCTCCACGGCCGCATTTTCTTGACCTTGGACAGCGCCTTCGTGGTCGCCACCTCGCTCGTGGCCCCTGATACCCACGCTGATCCTGTCATTTTTGCAACCGCATCTTTTATATACTTACATAAGGTATTCCTTACCTTCCTTGTCCTCGAGCTGCTTTTTGGCAAGGCCGAGCTCGTTCTCGGACCGCCGAGGCTCTGCTTCAATGCACCGACCTCCGCAGATCGGTCTGCAGAGGTCAGCAAAGACAACTCGCATTCCCATATTGACATACTTATGTTAGACTCCTGCGTATATCTTTTGATCCTCGCCCGGCTTTTCTTTCCAACACCAAGCTGAGCATCGGGGCTACTGCTCTATGCGGTAATATTTTTACATATCTTAAATACATACCTCAAAGCTCGTTAGAAGGTCAGCACGAAGCTTGATCAGCCCGCTCTTGGCGGATCGAACCTTCTGGATCACCACACTCATAATAGTGCGGTGCTCCTCGTCGATGGAGGCGCCTTTAAGCACCTCCAGCAGATTATCCGGTGCCTCCGGTTGGACAGAGGTCGCCGGTGTCGTAGGCTTGCCCTTCTTAGTAGGGGGTCGCCTGCCGGACACTGGAACCGTTGAAGGTTCCGGTGCGGTGTCCGGCTCAGGGCCGGACTTAGAGCCCTTCGGGGTACTATCCCCTTTGCGCCTGGAGTCCGGGAGGTCGCCTTGCGGCGCCTCCATGACCACCCCCTCCTGGCTTGACCCCTTTTGGGACTCCACCTCGGCATCGTCCGTAGGACGAGGGGAGGTAGCAGTCGGAAGCGAAAGGCTATTCATATCCGATTTAATCTAGGATCCGCCGACGGTTGCCGAGCTGGGCATGGGCGGACTGCATGATTACATTCGCGTCGGAAGATCTTTGTGCGATAAAGGAACGCCATGAGTTATTCTGGTATCAGGATACTTATGATTTTGCCAGGGGCTTGGCCCTAGATGGCCACTCCTCTTCGTTGTCGTCGGCGTTGGTGGAGTAGTCCGGAGGAAGGGTCCTTCCCTTCTTGGACCCTCCGCCCCCCCAGTTGGGGCGGCCTTCCTTTTCATTCCTCCCCCCGCTGGAGGGGGAGAGGCTTCTTCTTCCTCCTCGCTCTTCGGAGGAGGAGGCGCCTAGACTCATCGGACGATGAATCCGCACTACGGGTGCCGGAACTCTTCGAGTTCCCGAGGCCTTCTTCTTGGCCTTCTTCTCGGACCACGTAAGGTGCCGGACCAGCAGCCTCGTCAAATGGGCGTCTGCTGGATCTTCAACAAAGGAGCCGCATAATCGATCCGTCCGGTCTTCTTCGCCATTCTGTCAAAGGAACGGAGCTTAGATCCCGCATGGAGTTAAACTATGGAAAACAAGTATCCCGTAAAGGGTAAAATAAGCTTACTGCGCTGGCTTGGCGCTTCGCGCGGAATCCGTGATCCTCGGTGATGGGAGGAGGAACCTCGGCGCCCTTGAATAGCACCTTCCAGGAATCCTCGTGCGTTGTGTCAAAGAGCCTGGTCAGAGTTTGGTGCTGGGCCGGGTTGAACTCCCATAAGTTAAAAGCCCGTCGTTGACACGGGACGATCCGGCGGATGAGCATGACCTGGACTACGTTGACGAGTTTAACCTCTTTGTTCACCAGGTCTTGGACGCAGGATTGGAGTCCGGTCCGCTCTTCCGAATTACCCCACGACAGGCCCTTCTCTTTCTAGGAGGTGAGCCGTGTGGGGATGTCGGATCGGAATTCGGGGGCCACTGCCCATTTAGGGTCACGCGGCTCGGTGATGTAGAACCACCCCGATTGCCACCCCTTTAGGGTCTCCACGAAGGAGCCCTCGAGCCATGTAACATTGGGCATCTTGCCCACCATGGCGCCTCCGCACTCCGCTTGCTGGCCACCCACTACCTTCGGCTTGACATTGAAGGTCTTCAGCCATAAGCCGAAGTGGGGCTTGATGTGGAGGAAAGCCTCGCACACGACGATAAACGCCGTGATGTTGAGGATGAAGTTCGGGGCCATATCGTGGAAATCCAGGCCGTAGTAGAACATGAGCCCCCGGACAAATGGGTGAAGTGGAAAACCTAGTCCACGGAGGAAGTGGGTGAGGAACACCACCCTCTCATGGGGCCTGGGGGTGGGGATGAGCTGCCCCTTGTCTGGGAGCCGGTGCGCGATGTTGTTAGACAAGTATCCGGCCTCCCTCAGCTTCTTGATGTGTCCCTCCCTGACGGAGGGGACCATCCACTTGCCTCCCGCCCCCGGACATGGCCGAGAAGGTTGAGGCGGATGTGCGGACTTGGGCGCTGGAGCTCGAGTCTTGAAAATGGATAAGCAAAGGAGGAAGAAGGCATAGATGGAAAAGGTGGATCCTTATCCCTTATATGGGCTGACGAAACTATGTGCCCCACCAGCCGGGTAAAACTCGCTATCTCCCAAGCGCCAAATTAATGGCACGGTTGGGTTACCGACGCCAGTATTGATGAGAATCCCGGAATAAGGGGACACGATCTCTGCTTCAACAAGACGTGCCAAGGAAACCGCCTCGCCAAGTGCGCCGAGGTGGGACAAGAAAACGATTCAAATAAAGGCTTGGCGTGGTGTGATGTCACGCTGCGGAATACGCCAAGAGTTGAATTTGTGTAAATATTATTCTCTCTACGGTGGTATGTGGAAATTATTTTGCGAGCCGACACTATCCTTGTGTTCAAAATATTCTATGAAGTATTCGAGGAGGAACCCGCCTTGCAATGCGAAGACAATCTGCTACGCGGACTCGTCGTCATTGAAGCCTGGTTCAGGGCTACCGAGGAGTCCTGGATTAGGGGTGTCCGGATGGCGGACTATGACCTTTAGCCGGACTCTGGACTATGAAGATACAAGATTGAAGACTCATCCCGTGTCCGGATGGGACTTTCCTTGGCGTGGAAGGCAAGCTTGGCGATCTGGATATGTAGATCTCCTCCCATTGTAACCGACTCTGTAACCCTAGGCCTCTCCGTGTGTCTATATAAACCGGAGGGTTTTAGTCCGTGGGATGAACAACAATCATACCATAGGCTAGCTTATAGGGTTTAGCCTCTCGATCTCGTGGTAGATCTACTCTTGTACTACCCATATCATCAATATTAATCAAGCGTGAGTAGGGTTTTACCTCCATCGAGAGGGCCTCGAACCTGGTAAAACATCGTGTCCCTTGTCTCCTGTTACCATCCGCCTAGACGCACAGTTCGGGACCCCCTACCCGAGATCCGCCGGTTTTGATACCGACACCAGGCTCCAATCCGTGGAAGGTTGGGTTTCCGGACACAGGCGGTTACAAATGCCAAGAGAGGAGGAAGAAAGTGCAGCAGACCCAACTGCAGGCGCTGCACGCAAGGGTACAAGCGATAGAGGAACGAGAAGCAAATCGCAGCAAACGAACTACCGAAGCTTCCCCCGAAGCTACCCCGCCATCTCAGTGGAGAAGCAGCGTGGCTTCCACCGAGCTGCTTCAGCCGGAGCATGGCTTGACGGCTCCTGCCAGCTATCCCGTGGATGCTATCACGGAGTCTCAAAATTGCCACCTTATGACGCAATGGATGAATTTGAAGGTCAAGGCGGCTGTTGGCTCTGTTTTTCCTACTTAACCTGGTGCAACTTTTCACTGCCAGCCGATTCCAGAAGGATATGCTAGGGTGATGGTGGATGAAATAACGGAGGGATTTGAGGACCTCCAGCTTGACCACCCTACCGGTGAAGGGGAGACTCGGCTGGGTTCTGCTCGGAAGACTCCACGCCTATGGCGGAAGGAGCTCATCAACCTTCCGAACTGGACGCCTCCGCCTCCTCCTCCTCCTCCGGTGAGTCAGGGCACTCCGCCTCCTCCACCGCCTCCTCCTCTGGTGAGTGACGATCAGGGCACTCGGCCGGCTCCTTCTCTGGCGCGTGGCGGCACTCCGCCTCCTTCTCCGCCTGCGCCGGCGCGCCCGAGCAGCCAGCCTCCTCCTTCTCCGCCTCGCCAGCAAGGGCGGAAGAGACCCGCCGCCGCTTCGGCTGCTCCGGTGCATCGTAGTCCTTCTCCTCCGCCTCGTATGCAAGTAAAGAAGACAACCGCTCCGTCTGCTCTGCCGGCGTCTAGCAGTACAGCCAGAGGCGGGAGGACATACAGATTCGGTCCTTCTCTGAAGACTCCAGAGAAGTTACCATACGAGATGAACCCGGAGGAGAACGCGAAGATCGCGTGAACTGAAGTGAAGGACTGGTTTCAAGGGTTGAAAGCACAGAGACATCCACCTCCGGAGGAGAAGGTAGATCCGGTGAAATCACTCTGGCTGCCCTGAGAAAACCACCCAAGTCTCTGCCGAAAGGCAACTATGAGCGCATTATTGGAAAGGCATTTGCCGAAGCGGAGCGGTCGGGAAGTACTGTCAGTGATCAAAGGATGAAAGAACGACGAGCTGGGAAACAAATTGCCCAGCTCGGCGAACAAGCGAAGCAATCGTGCCCCCGCTCAAGGTGCCTAGCGACATCGTCGCCAATGATCCGAGGATGGTGCCCGGTTATAGCAATCTTGGAGATTACCTGCCCGACGATGTACATTATGATTTCTTGGAGGTGCAGATACAAAGATACGAGTACGGGAAGCCTCTCTCAAAGATGAAAGATCTCTAACAACGATGATGCGAAGATTGCATGATTGGTACATGAAAACCTGCAGAGAGTCTGGGGGAGGAATACTTTGTATGTGAGAGTTAAAAAGGAGCATGACCTCGTTGGAATTGAACTTTTGCCTGTTCCATTTGAGGAGTTCTTTCAGTTTTTCAATCAATTGGCCCTCGACAAAGCAACGGTCACCTGCTACTGTCTGTAAGTAGTACTACTTCTGTCATTAAGTCTCTCTATATAGCTCAACTCTTTCATTGCATGTATTTATAATTATCCTCACTATATTATGCAGATTGAAGATCGTCGAACTGAAGAAAAGACAAGTCGGTGATATTCGGTTCATTAACCCAAATCTCATAGATGCAACTGAGGCTAAATTTCATGCCGAAGATACCGAGGCCAACTTGCTACGATCGTTGGTAATAAATGAAAACAAAGATATAATACTCTTTCCTTACAACTTCAAGTGAGCGTTACTGTCTTGTGCGTATTCGGTTTCCCTTATATATTAGTCAAGGTTATAGTAATGTAATTGATGAGTTATGCATGTGTGCATAGGTTCCACTATATTCTCCTAGAGATTAAGCTTGAGCAGGGAGTAGTAACTGTCTTAGACTCGAAACGAAAAGATCCCCAGGAGTATGCGGACATGACTCAAATGCTTGAGAAGTAAGTTAAATCGATCATTATCCACCATATCAACAACTTTGTTCATTTCGATATCAAGTAATTGTTTTCTTTGTCCGCAGGGTTTGGAGAAAATTCACCAAAAAGCTCCGGACTGCCGAAGAAGCTGGAATTTAGACACCCGAAAGTAAGTACTATAGTAGCTTGTTCCGCGCATCTCCTAGTGATTCAAGCGCTAGTTTCATCAATACCATTTGGCATTCTTTCTTATCAGTTTGATTGACCTCTATTTCTTGTAAAGTGGTTGTGCCAGGAACAAGGGAATGATTTCTGTGGATACTACGTTTGCGAGTCCATCCGCCACACGACCTGTGAGCGGGGCTACTCTGACGAACAATATGAAGTGCGTAAATAACAATATTCACAATTTTATTTTATTACCATCATTCGTGTTGAGTTTCATTCATTCATATATATATATATATATATATATATATATATATATATATATATATATATATATATATATATATATATATATATATATATATATATATATATATGTATGTATGTATGTATTGACCCCTTCTTCAAATTAGATGTTTCGGATGCGGATCAACTCCTAGCACCAGATCGCATGCGAGCAATTCAAGAGGAATTGGCGGCATTCTTTCTTGACCACGTGATCGTTGAAGACGGAGAATACTATGTGGACCATGCGTCCGTATGTTAGGAGATTATATTTGTAAGAGATAATTATTGTATATATGTAGCCGGTAGTGTCGGATAGATAGAACTTGTTGTTCGACCAATCTCTCGGAGAAGGAGAGGGGGTCGATATCACTTCTCTCTATATGCATATATGTTCATGATGATCTTCTGTTTCCTTCGTTTGCTTACTAGCTAGCTAGCATGTCTAGTCCTCTCTATACGTATGTATAGTACGTAGCGTCGACCAAGCACGGACATAAGAGAGGACACTTCTCTCTATTAATTAGCTAGCTAACACAATATATGAAACATCTAAATTAACCCTCAAAACCCCCAACCCCCCTTTCAAAAAAAAACAAAACCCCAGCCACGTAAATGTCGACGCGTGGATGTTTATTGGTCCCGGTTGGTGCCACCAACAGGGACCAAAACCCTCCCCGCCTGGCTCGGCGCCACAAAGCCACGTGGAGGCCCATCTGTCCCGGTTTTGGACTGAACCGGGACTAAAGGGACAGGGCATTAGTAACGACCCTTTAGTCCCGGTTCAGGAACCGGGACAAAAGGCCCTTACCAACCGGGACAAATGGGCCGTTTTCTACTAGTGATGCCTCCCATTGACTCGGAGCTGGCATGAGTGAGGCTGCGTGGCAGCGGGCCTCCAGTGCGTGGACTCGTCCAGAGTGTAGACCTCGCACACCGTGTCGTGGAGTCCGAGGTCACGGTCAAAATTGTACGTGCGCACTATTTTGTACTCCTTGGCCGTTGAGCAGTAACCCATGCTCTAGATCATGTCGGTTCTGCCGCCGGCCCAGGCCACCCTGGCCGGTCTTCTGTCCGGCAAAGCCAAGAGTTGGTTGGATGAAGGGTTCCACACGTAGTACAGACCGTAGTCGAGGTAGCGTAGGAGGACGATGCCATGGCAGGACTTGGTGATGGGGAAGATCTTCCCCTGCGACAATCTCTAGTTGTCCATGATGGTCTCCACTGGGCCACCGAGCTTCCAAGCGTAGAATGTTGGAAATATGCCCTAGAGGCAATAATAAAAGTGTTATTATTATATTTCTTTGTTCATGATGATTGTCTTTTATTCATGCTATAACTGTATTATCCGGAAATCGTGATACACGTGTGAATACATAGACCATAACATGTCCCTAGTGAACCTCTAGTTGACTAGCTCGTTGGTCAACAAATAGTCATGGTTTCCTGACTATGGACATTGGATGTCATTGACAACGGGATCACATCATTAGGAGAATGATGTGATGGACAAGACCCAATCCTAAGCATAGCACAAGATCGTAGTTCGCTTTGCTAGAGCTTTTCCAATGTCAAGTATCTCTTCCTTAGACCATGAGATCGTAACTCCGGATACCGTAAGAGTGCTTTGGTGTACCAAACGTCACAACGTGAATCGGGTGACTATAAAGGTGCACTACGGTATCTCCGAAAGTGTCTGCTTGGGTTGACACGGATCGAGATCGGATTTGTCACTCCGTATGACGGAGAGGTATCTTTGGGCCCACTCGGTAATGCATCATCATAATGAGCTCAAAGTGACTAAGTGGTTAGTCACGGATCATGCATTACGGTATGAGTAAAGTGACTTGCCGATAACGAGACTGAACAAGGTATTGGGATACCGACGATCGAAGTCTCGCAAGTAATGTACCGATTGACAAAGGGAATTGTATACGGGGTTTGATTGAATCCTCAACATCGTGGTTCATCCGATGAGATCATCGAGGAGTATGTGGGAGCCAACATGGGTATCCAGATCCCGCTGTTGGTTATTGACCGGAGAGGCATCTCGGTCATGTCTGCATATCTCCCGAACCCGTAGGGTCTACACACTTAAGGTTCGGTGACGCTAGGGTTGTAGAGATATTAGTATGCAGTAACCCGAAAGTTGTTCGGAGTCCCGGATGAGATCCCGGACGTCACGAGGAGTTCCGAATGGTCCGGAGGTAAAGATTTATATATAGGAAGTCCAGTTTGCCACCGGAAAGTTTTGGGGTCACGGTATTGTACTGGGACCACCTAAGGGTCCCGGGGTCCACCGGTGGGGCCACCTATCCGGAGGGCCCCATGGGCTGAAGTGGCGGGGAACCAGCCTGGTGGGCTGGTGCGCCCACCCAAGGGCCCAAGGCGCCTAGGGTTGGAAACCCTAGGGGACCGTTGCCCAGAGGCATGCCCCCTGTTGAAACCCTAGGGGCCGTTGCCCCGAGGGGCATGCCCCTGGTTGAAACCCTAAGGGGCCGTTGCCCTGGGCCGCCCCCATCTAGATGGGATCTCCAGGGGCATGCCCCAGCCCCTATATATAGTGGAGGGAGGAAGGGCAGCTAGACCCGCATCTTGGCACCTCCTTCCCCTTGCTACACCTCCTCCTCCCGCAGACGCTTGGCGAAGCCTGCGGATCCTGCTGCATCCACCACCACGCCGTCGTGCTGCTGGATCTTCATCAACCTCTCCTTCCCCTTGCTGGATCAAGAAGGAGGAGACGCCACGCCGACCGTGCGTGTGTTGAACGCGGAGGTGCCGTCTGCTCGGCGCTAGGATCTCCGGTGATTGGATCACGCCGTGTACAACTACCTCAACCCCGTTCTTTTGAACGCTTCCGCCGCGATCTACAAAGTGGTATGTAGATGCATCTCCCATGACTCGTTGCTTAGATGAACTCATAGATGGATCTTGGTGAAACCGTAGGAAAATTTTAATTTTCTCGCAACGCTCCCCAACAAAGGCATCATGAGCTAGGTCTATGCGTAGTTCTCTATTGCACGAGTAGAACACAATTTAGTTGTGGGCGTGGATCTTGTCAACTTACTTGCCGCTACTAATCTTATCTTGCTTCCGCGGTATTGTGGGATGAAGCGCCCGACCAACCTTACACGTGCGCTTACGTGAGACCGGTTCCACCGACTAACATGCACTAGTTGCATAAGGTGGCTGGCGGGTGTCCGCTCTCCTACTTTAGTTGGAGCGGATTCGATGAAAAGGGTCCTTATGAAGGGTAAATAGAAGTTGACAAGATCACGTTGTGGTTATTCGAGGTAAGAAAACGTTCTTGCTAGAACCCAATTGCAGCCACGTAAAAGATGCAACAACAATTAGAGGACGCCTAACTTGTTTTTGCAGCAATTGTCATGTGATGTGATATGGCCAAGTTGTGATGAATGATGAATGACATATTGTGACGTATGAGATCATGTTCTTGTAATAGGAATCACGACTTGCATGTCGATGAGTATGACAACCGGCAGGAACCATAGGAGTTGTCTTTATTTTTGTATGACCTGCGTGTCATTCAAGAACGCCATGTAATTTACTTTACTTTATTGCTAAACGCGTTAGCCATAGAAGTAGAAGTAGTCGTTGGCGTGACAACTTCATGGAGGCACAATGATGGAGATCATGATGATGGAGATCATGGTGTCATGGCGGTGACAAGATGATCATGGAGCCCCGAAGATGGAGATCAATGGAGTTTTATGATATTGGCCATATCATGTCACTACTATATAATTGCATGTGATGTTTATTATGTTTATACATCTTGTTTACTTAGAACGACGGTAGTAAATAAGATGATCCTTACAAAATTTCAAGAAGTGTTCTCCCTAACGTGCACCGCTGCTAAAGTTCGTCGCTTCTAAGCACCACGTGATGATCGGGTGTGATGGATTCTTACGTTCACATACAACGGGTGTAAGACAGATTTACACACGCAAAACACTTAGGGTTAACTTGACGAGCCTAGCATGTACGCACATGGCCTCGAACACGGAGACCGAAAGGTCGAACACGAGTCGATAGAAGATACGATCAACATGAGAATGTTCACCGACGATGACTAGTCCGTCTCACGTGATGATCGGACACGGCCTAGTCGACTCGGATCGTGTATCACTTAGATGACTAGAGGGATGTCTAATCTGAGTGGGAGTTCATTGTAATAATTTGATTAGATGAACTTAATTATCATGAACTTAGTCTAAAACTTTTGAATGATATGTCTTGTAGATCAAATGGCCAACGCCATGTCAACTTGAACTTCAACGCGCTCCTAGAGAAACCAAGCTGAAAGATGACGGCAAGAACTATACGGATCGGGTCCGAACTTGAGGATCATCCTCATAGCTGCCAGAAACAATATGTCCTAGAAGGACCGCTAGGTGACGCCTCCGTCGAGAGAACCAAGACATTATGAATGCTTGGCAGTCTCGTCTGATGATTACTCCCTCGTTCAAGGCGGCATGCTTTACAGCTTAGAACCGGGCTCCAAAAGCGTTTTGAGCATCACGGAGCATATGAGATGTTCGAGAGCTGAAACTTGTTTTCCAAGCTCACGCCGGGTCGAGAGATATGACATCTCCGACAAGTTCTATAGTTGTAAGATGGAGGAAAATAGTTCACAAGGAGCACATTCTCAAGATGTCCAGGTTGCACAACCGTATGACCCACTGAATATTAACCTCCCCGATGAGGCGGTCATTGACAGAATCCTCCATCGCTTCCACCAAGCTACAAGAGCTTTGTGATGAACTACAATATGCAGGGGATGGTAAAGACCATTCTGAAGTATTCTCTATGTCAAGTCACCGAGGTTGAAATCAAGAAAGAACATCAAGTGTTGATGGTCAATAAGACCACTAAGTTTAAGAAGGGCAAGGGCAAGAAGAACTTCAAGAAGGACGGCAAGGAGGTTGCCGCGCCCGCAAGCAAGTTGCCGGGAAGAAGTCAAAGAATGGACCCAAGCCCGAGACCGAGTGCTTTTATTGCAAGGGAAGGGTCATCGAAGCGGAACTGCCCCAAATACTTAGCGGACAAGAAGGCCGCAACACCAAAGGTATATTTGATATACATGTAATTGATGTGTACCTTACCAAGACTCGTAGTAACTCCCGGTATTTGATACCGGTGCCGTTGCTCATATTTGTAACTCACAGCAGGAGCTGCGGAATAAGCGGAGATCGGCGAAGGACGAGGTGACGATCTTGCGTCGGGAATGGTTCCAGAGTCGATGTGATCGCCGTCGGCACGCTACCTCTTCATTTACCCACGGGATTAGTTATAAACCTTAATAATTGTTATTTGGTGCCAAGTTTGAGCATGAATATTGTATCCGGATCTCGTTTAATGCGAGATGGCTACTCATTTAAATCCGAGAATAATGGTTGTTCTATTTATATGAGAGATATGTTTTATGGTCATGCTCCGATGGTCAATGGTTTATTCTTAATGAATCTCGGCGTAATATTACACATATTCATAGTGTGAATACCAAAAGATGTAAAGTTGATAACGATAGTCCCACATACTTGTGGCACTCGCCGCCTTGGTCACATTGGTGTCAAGCGCATGAAGAAGCTCCATGCTGATGGACTTTTGGAGTCTTTAGATTATGAATCATTTGACACATGCGAACCATGCCTCATGGGCAAGATGACCAAGACTCCGTTCTCCGAACAATGGAGCGAGCAACCAACTTGTTGGAAATCATACATACCGATGTGTGCGGTCCAATGAGCGTTGAGGCTCATGGAGGATATCGTTATGTTCTCACTCTCACGAGATGACTTGAGTAGATATGGGTATGTCTACTTGATGAAACACAAGTCTGAGACCTTTGAAAAGTTCAAGGAATTTCAGAATGAAGTAGAGAATCAACGTGACCGAAAGATAAAATTCTTACGATCGGATCGTGGAGGAGAATATTTAAGTCACGAATTTGGTACACACTTAAGAAAATGTGGAATCGTTTCACAACTAACGCCGCTGAACACCTCAACAGAACGGTGTGTCCGAACGTCGTAATCGCACTCTATTGGATATGGTGCGGTCTATGATGTCTCTTACTGATTTACCGCTATCATTTTGGGGATACGCCTAGAGACAGCTACATTCACTTTAAATAGGGCACCGTCTAAGTCCGTTGAGACGACACCGTATGAATTATGGTTTGGGAAGAAACCTAAGTCTGTCGCTTTCTAAAAGTTTGGGGATGCGATGCTTATGTCAAGAAACTTCAACCTGAAAAGCTCGAACCCAAGTCGGAAAAATGCGTCTTCATAGGATACCCTAAGGAAACCGTAGGGTATACCTTCTACTTAAGATCCGAGGGCAAGATCTTTGTTGCCAAGAACGGATCCTTTCTGGAAAAAGAGTTTCTCTCGAAAGAAGTAAGTGGGAGGAAAGTAGAACTAGATGAAGTACTACCTCTTGAATAGGATAGTAGTGCAGCTCAGGAAAATGTTCTTGTGATGCCTACACCAACTGAAGAGGAAATTCATGATGATGATCAAGGTACTTGGATCAAGTTGCTCTTGAACTCAGAGGTCCACTAGGACACGCCCGCACTGAGTGGTACGGCAACCCTGTCTTGGAAATCATGTTGTTAGACAACAATGAACCTTCGAACTATGAAGAAGCGATGGCGGGCCCAGATTCCAACAAATGGCTAGAAGCCATGAAGTCCGAGACAGAATCCATGTATGAAAACAAAGTGTGGACTTTGACTGACTTGCCCGATGATCGGCGAGCGATAGAAAACAAATGGATCTTTAAGAGGAAGACGGACGCGATGGTAATGTCACCATCTATAAAGCTCGACTTGTCGCTAAGGGTTATCGGCAAGTTCAAGGGATTGACTACGATGAGACTTTCTCTCCGTGGCGAAGCTTAAGTCCGTCCGAATCATGTTAGCAATTGCCGCATACTATGATTATGAGATATGGCAGATGGACGCCAAAACAGCGTTCCTTAACGGATATCTTAAGGAAGAGCTGTATATGATGCAGCCGAGGGTTTTGTCGATCCTAAGAACGCTAACAAAGTATGCAAGCTCCAACGATCCATTTATGGGCTGGTGCAAGCATCTCGAGTTGGAACATTCGCTTTGATGAGATGATCAAAGCGTTTGTTTATGCAGACTTATGGAGAAGCCTGCGTTTACAAGAAAGTGAGTGGGAGCTCAGTAGCATTTCTCATATTATATGTAGATGACATACTTGATGGGAAATGATATAGAATTCTTGGACAGCATTAAGGCCTACTTGAATAAGTGTTTTCAATGAAGGACCTTGGAGAAGCTGCTTATATATTAGGCATCAAGATCTATAGAGATAGATCGAGACGCCTCATAGGTCTTTCACAAAGCACATACCTTGATAAGATTTTGAAGAAGTTCAAAATGGATCAGTCCAAGAAGGGTTCTTGCTCAGATTGCAAGGTGTGAGATTGAGCTCAGCTCAATGCCCGACCACGGCAAAAGATAAAGAAGAGATGAGTGTCATCCCTATGCCTCAGCCATAGGATCTATTATGTATGCCATCTTGTGTACCGGACTGATGTAAACCTTGCCGTAAGTTTGGTAGGAAGGTACCAAAGTAATCCCGCAAGGAACACCGGACAGCGGTCAAGAATATCCTGAAGTACCGAAAAGGACAAAGGACATGTTTCGTTTATGGAGGTGACGAAGAGCTCGTCAGAACGGGTTACGCCGACGCTTAGCTTCGACACGATCTGATGACTCTAAGTCACAAACCGGATACGTGTATATGTTGAATGGTGGAGCAAGATGGCTGGTGCAGCTGCAAGCGAGCGTCGTGGCGGGATCTACATGTGAAGCGGAGTACATGGCAGCCTCGGAGGCAGCGCATGAAGCAATTTGGGTGAAGGAGTTCATCACCGACCTAGGAGTCATACCCAATGCGTCGGGGCCGATCAAACTCTTCTGTGACAACACCGAGCTATTGCACTTGCCAAGGAGCCCAGGTTTCACAAGAAGACCGAGCACATCAAGCGTCGCTTCAACTCCATCCGTGAAAACGTTCAGGATGGAGACATAGAAATTTGCAAAGTACATACGGATCTGAATGTCGCAGATCCGCTGACTAAACCTCTCTCATGAGCAAAACATGATCAACACCGAACTCTATGGGTGTTCGATTCATCACAATGTAACTAGATTATTGACTCTAGTGCAAGTGGGAGACTGTTGGAAATATGCCCTAGAGGCAATAATAAAAGTGTTATTATTATATTTCTTTGTTCATGATGATTGTCTTTTATTCATGCTATAATCTGTATTATCCGGAAATCGTGATACACGTGTGAATACATAGACCATAACATGTCCCTAGTGAGCCTCTAGTTGACTAGCTCGTTGGTCAACAGATAGTCATGGTTTCGACTATGGACATTGGATGTCATTGATAACGGGATCACATCATTAGGAGAATGATGTGATGGACAAGACCCAATCCTAAGCATAGCACAAGATCGTGTAGTTCGCTTTTGCTAGAGCTTTTCCAATGTCAAGTATCTCTTCCTTAGACCATGAGATCGTGTAACTCCCGGATACCGTAAGAGTGCTTTGGGTGTACCAAACGTCACAACGTGGCTCGGGTGACTATAAAGGTGCACTACTGTATCTCCGAAAGTGTCATTGGGTTGACACGGATCGAGATCGGATTTGTCACTCCGTATGACGGAGAGGTATCTTTGGGCCCACTCGGTAATGCATCATCATAATGAGCTCAAAGTGACTAAGTGGTTAGTCAGGGATCATGCATTACGGTGATGAGTAAAGTGACTTGCGTAACGAGACCGAACAAGGTATTGGGATACCGACGATCGAGTCTCGGGCAAGTAACGCACCGATTGACAAAGGGAATTGTATACGGGTTTGATTGAATCCTCGACATCGTGGTTCATCCGATGAGATCATCGAGGAGTATGTGGAGCCAACATGGGTATCCAGATCCGCTGTTGGTTATTGACCGGAGAGGCATCTCGGTCATGTTCGATATCTCCGAACCCGTAGGGTCTACACACTTAAGGTTCGGTGACGCTAGGGTTGTAGAGATATTAGTATGTAGTAACCCGAAAGTTGTTCGGAGTCCCGGATGAGATCCCGGACGTCACGAGGAGTTCCGGAATGGTCCGGAGGTAAAGATTTATATATAGGAAGTCCAGTTTGCCACCGGAAAGTTTTGGGGTCACGGTATTGTACCGACCACCTAAGGGTCCCGGGGGTCCATCGGGTGGGGCCACCTATCCGGAGGGCCCCATGGGCTGAAGTGGCGTGGGAACCAGCCCCTGGTGGGCTGGTGCGCCCCACCCAAGGGCCCAAGGCGCCTAGGGTTGGAAACCCTAGGGGACCGTTGCCCCCCGAGGGGGCATGCGCCCCCCCATCTAGATGGGATCTCCAAGGGGGCATGCGCCCCCCTAGCCCCTATATATAGTGGAGGGGAGGAAGGGCAGCTAGACCCCGCATCTTGGCACCTCCCTTCCCCCTTGCTACACCTCCTCCTCCCGCAGACGCTTGGCGAAGCCCTGCCGGATCCCTGCTGCATCCACCACCACGCCGTCGTCTCAGCTGGATCTTCATCAACCTCTCCTTCCCCTTGCTGGATCAACAAGGAGGAGACGCCACGCTGACCGTGACGTGTGTTGAACGCGGAGGTGTCGTCCGTTCGGCGCTAGGATCTCCGGTGATTGGATCACGCCGTGTACAACTACCTCAACCCCGTTCTTTTGAACGCTTCCGCTCGCGATCTACAAAGTGGTATGTAGATGCATCTCCCATGACTCGTTGCTTAGATGAACTCATAGATGGATCTTGGTGAAACCGTAGGAAAAATTTTAATTTTCTGCAACGTTCCCCAACATAGAAGACGTTCTGGTAGGTTGGCTTGAGGAACAATCTGCAGTGGCGGCGGGACCGATCGGAGTGGAGGTCCTCGAACGCGGGGGAGGCGATAAGGGCGTCCCACGCGCGACTCACGCAGCGGAAGCAGCGAAGCGACCTCACCGGCAGGCGGGAGAGGAGTCCTCCACGATCTCCTCCGGCAGCGTCCACCCGCCCTCCATCTTGTTGAAGCTGAACCAGGGAAGAATTCAGACGATGAACTCACACACACGCGAGAGAGAGAGGGTTTTGCGCTGCGTGCAACAACTGCAGCCTTTTCTGTTTCTTAGTTTATTTAACAGCTCAAACCAACTAACAGATTGATCCTAATCTTACGCCATGACCAAGCTAAGCGGACGCGCCATCCCATGTCCCTTGACCACGCACAAGCCGTCGTGCTAACAACCTAGCTACTGCTTCCTCCCGATCCAGCCGTGAACAGGCTCACGTTGCATGGACCGACTTATTTGCTGAAAAAAAACTAAATGACTAGTGCGACAGGATTACAGTAATTCCAACAAATCACCACCTAATCCTGTTGCCTAAGATCCCTTCACTTCGACAACACCAAGCCACTGACGTAGCAAACTGAATCTGACGCGCCCTAGTGCCTTGGTGAGCAGATCAGCAAGTTGTCTTTCAGTCCCAACATGCTCGACCTGCACTTTGCCATCCTCGATGCATTCACGGATGAAGTGAAAACGTATGTCAATGTGCTTACTCCGATCGTGATGGACCGGGTTCTTGCTCAGCGCGATTGCTGACTTGTTGTCGATGAACAGCTTCACCGTCATGGGGTCATTCCCGGCCAGCTCGCCATAGAGACGGCTTAGCCAGATGCACTGGCACGCCGCCGTCGCCGCTGCCATGTACTCTGCTTCACAAGAGGAGAGGGCGACGACTTTCTGCTTCTGTGATGTCCATGTGATCGGGCTGCCATTGAGGAAGAACACCACCCCAGTTGTACTCTTGCGATCATTGACGTCGCCGGCGAGGTCACTGTCGCTGTACCCCACCAGCTCGGCTTCCTCCATGGTCCTTCTGTAGCAGCATCCATAGCCAGAGGTCCCTCGGACATAGCGGAGGATCTGCTTCACCGCAGCCTAGTGCGGCGCGCCCGGCGCCTCCATGTGTCGGCTGACGATGCCGACGGCGTGTGTGATGTCCGTCCTAGTGTTGCAGAGGTAGCGTAGGCTCCCAACAACACTCCGATACTTGGTGACGTCGATGCCGCCGCCGATGTCGCCCTTGATCAGCTGCAGCCGGTGCTCCATGGGCGTGTGGCTTGGGTTGCAGTCTTTCATACCTGCCTGCTCCAGCACCTTCTCTGCATAGGTGCTTTGACACAACGTGATCACGCCCTCACGCTATTTAACCTTGATCCCCGAGTAATAACTCAGGAGACCCAGGCCGCTCATGTCGAACAGCTGGTGCATTTGCTCCTTGAAGTTTTCGATCTCCTTCTCGTCGGTGCCGGTGATCACCAGATCGTCGACGTACACGCCGACAAGCAAGACGCCCGCTTCAGTTGTCCTTCGGTACACGGCGTACTCCAGGGGGCTTCGTTTGAAGCCTAGGTTGGTGAGCTCGCCGTCGAGCTTGGCATTCCAGGCGCGCGGGGCCTGGCGCAGTGATACGTCTCCGTCGTATCTACTTCTCCAAACACTTTTGCCCTTGTTTTGGACTCTAACTTGTATGATTTGAATGGAACTAACCCGCTGTTTTCAGCAGAATTGCCATGATGTTGTTTTATGTGCAGAAAACAAAAGTTCTCGGAATGACCTGAAACTCCACGAAATATCTTAGAATAAATAATAAAAAATCCTCGCCAAAGATGAAGACTAGGGGGCCCACACCCTGTCCTCGAGGGTGGGGGGCGCGCCCCTCCCCCCTGGGCGCGCCCCCTACCTCGTGGGCCCCTGGAGACCCTCCGACGCCAACTCCAACTCCATATATTGGCTTTCGGGGAGAAAAAAATCAGAGAGAAAGTTTCATTGCGTTTTACGATACGGAGCCGCCGCCAAGCCCTAATCTCTCTCGGGAGGGCTGGTCTGGAGTCCGTTCGGGGCTCCGGAGAGGGGGATTCGTCGCCGTCGTCATCATCAACCATCCTTCATCACCAATTTCATGATGCTCACCATCGTGCGTGAGTAATTCCATCGTAGGCTTGCTGGACGGTGATGGGTTGGATGAGATTTATCATGTAATCGAGTTAGTTTTGTTAGGTTTTGATCCCTAGTATCCACTATGTTCTCAGATTGATGTTGCTATGACTTGGCTATGCTTAATGCTTGTCACTAGGGCCCGAGTGCCATGATTTCAGATCTGAACCTATTATGTTTTCATGAATATATGTGTGTTCTTGATCCTATCTTGCAAGTCTATAGTCACCTATTATGTGTTATGATCTGACAACCCAAGTGACAATAATCGGGATACTTCTCGGTGATGACCGTAGTTTGAGGAGTTCATGTATTCACTATGTGCTAATGCTTTGTTCGGTTCTCTATTAAAAGGAGGCCTTAATATCCCTTAGTTTCCAATAGGACCCGCTGCCATGGGAGGGTAGGACAAAAGATGTCATGCAAGTTCTTTTCCATAAGGACGTATGACTATATCTGAATACATGCCTACATTACATTGATGAGCTGGAGCTAGTTCTGTGTCACCCTATGTTATGATCGTTACATGACGAACCGCATCCGGCATAATTATCCATCACGATCCGGTGCCTACGAGTTTTCCATATCTTGGTTTACGCTTATTTACTTTTCCGTTACTCTTGTTACAATCACTACAAAATACCAAAAACATTACTTTTGCTGTCTTTACTTTTGTTACCGTTACCACCACTATCATATTACTTTGCTACTAAACACTTTGCTGCAGATACTAAGTTTCCAGGTGTGGTTGAATTGACAACTCAGCTGCTAATACTTGAGAATATTCTTTGGCTCCCCTTGTGTCGAATCAATAAATTTGGGTTGAATACTCTACCCTCGAAAACTGTTGCGATCCCCTATACTTGTGGGTTATCACGCAGCCCGTAGAGCGCCTTGCGCAGCCTAAATACCTTGTTCTCGTTGTCGGAGTCGATGAAGCCGGGGGGCTGGTGCACGTACACTTCTTCGACCAGCTCGCCATTCAGAAAAGCGGACTTGACGTCCATGTGGTGGACTTGCCACCCGGAGTGCGTGGCGACCGCGAGCAGGACGCGCACGGTCTCCATGCGCGCCATTGGAGTGAAGACCTCGTCAAAGTCCACCCCCTGCCGCTGCACATATCCTTTCGCGACAAGCCTTGCCTTATGCTTCACAATGTTGCCAGCTGGATCCTTTTTGACCTTAAACACCCACTTGAGGCCAATGGCGACGTGACCAGGCGGGGCCTTGGCGAGCTCCAGTGCCATTGCTCTGATCGCGTCGATTCATCCTCCATCGCGCCCACGGTGGGATCCCTCTTGCCTCCTCAACGCCGCCTGGTTCCTCCGCGGCTAGCAAGCAGAGGTGGTTCACCTCCACCTGCTCCTCCTCCCAGGCGTCGTCGAGCTCTTGCTCGATGCTGTCCATCTTTATCTTGCAGCCTGATGCGGTCGCCCGTCATGCCGTCATGTTTCATGCGACGGTGGCGTCGCCCGATTAATGGCGCTGCGGGGCAGCGAATCTGGCGTTACTGCGGTGAGCTTTCGAGCCCGCCCTTGGTGCGTGCGGGCTGCGGTGTTGCGCCCAGATCGTGGTGCCTGCCGGTCGGCAGGTCACGGTACACCACCTCAAATGTGGCGCACGGCGTAGGCGTCGCGTCAGCGCCGCCGCTCCAGTCCCATCTTCGGTGCTGCTCGAACACCACGTCGCGCGTGACTCGCAGCTGCTTCGTCGCCAGGTCATACACCCGGTAGGCCTTGGCGCCGTCCTTGTTGCCGACGAAGACCATGGGCGTTGAGCGATCGGCCAACTTGTCGATGCCGGGGCCGAGACGCTTCACATGTGCTACGCACCCAAACACACGAAGATGATGTACCTTGGGCTTCCAGTTGTGCCACGTCTCGTACGGAATTCGTCCATCCAGACTGCGTGTGGGCGCGCGGTTCAACAGATAGACCGCGGTGCGCACGGCCTCGCCCCAGAAGATCGCCGGCATGCCCATGCTCTTCAGAAGACAGCGCGCCATCTCCACCACCGTCTGATTGCGGCGCTCGACGACGCCGTTTTGCTGTGGTGTGTAAGGGGTGGTGGTGCAGTGTTTGATGCCGTGCTCGTCGCAGTACTCCCGGAACGCGGCGGAGTTGAACTCGCCGCCGCGATCGGAGCGTAACGCCAGGAGCTCCCTGCCCGGCGTCGCCTCGGCGAGCGCCTTGACCCTCTTGAAACGCTTGAACGCCTCATCCTTGGACTTGATCACCTCGATCCACATGAAACGGCTGTGATCATCGACCATCAATAAGAAATACCTGTTCCCGCCCGCCGTGGCTGGCTTGATCGGCCCGCACAGGTCACTGTCGACCAGTTCGAGCCCACGCTCCGCGCGATACTTGGACGCGTGCGGGAACGGGACGCGGTGCTGCTTCCCAAGGGCGCACCCGTCGCAAAATTCTTCGACGCGCTCGATCGATGGCACGCCCTCCGCCATGCCCTTATCAATGAGAGCGCAAAGAGACCGGAAGTTCAGGTAGCCGTAGCGTCCATGCCACAGCCAGGCCTCGTTCTGCTTGACAGACAAGAGGCACACGGGCGCCGCCATCTTCAGCTTGTTAGAGCCTGTTCTTGGAGTGCGTCACCCGCGCGAGCAGCGCACGGTCGCGGTCGAACAGCTCCAGCACGCCGTCTTCGACCACCGTCTTGCACCCGAGCTCGTCCAGCTGCCCGAGGCTCACTATGTTGCTGCGCAGCCTCGGGATCAGGTACACATCCGTGAGCGCCCGGTGGCCCTTCTGTCTGCACTCGAAGACGATCGTGCCGCGCCCGCAGATGCTGACGAGCGATCCATCGCCGAACTTAACCGTGCCCTTGATCGACTCGTCGAGCGTGGCGAACAGCTCCTTGTCGGCGGTCATGTGGTTGCTCGCGCCGGTGCCGAAGTACCACACACCGGCGCCCGCGTCCACCGGCACGACGCACTCCTCG
Source organism: Aegilops longissima (assembly GCA_021605205.1). Lineage (NCBI taxonomy): Eukaryota > Viridiplantae > Streptophyta > Magnoliopsida > Poales > Poaceae > Aegilops > Aegilops longissima. Next base: position 291,767,164 of record CM038676.1, read on the forward strand.
TTGAGGTTCACCACCTCAGTCGCGCCCGGACTTTCTCCGCGGCTGCCGCTCGGCGCCAGCGCCGCGCCCGCTGTTTTCCTCCGGCACCACGTCGTGCACGACCTCGTCGCACACCTGAGCCAGCAAGATTGCCGGCTGGTCGTCTTCTCCTTGTGCGAGGTGGGCCTCCTCGCCGCCTTCACGCCGCTCCTGGCGCGGCTTGTAGCACTCGCGGGCGAAGTGCCCCCACATGCCGCAGTTGTGGCATTTGCCGCTGCGCTTCGGTGCCTTGTCGCGCCCGCCTCGGTTGCGCCCGCCGCCACGACCATGACCGCGGCCGCGGCCACGGCCACGTCCGCCGTTTCCCCCAGAGGAGCTGCCGCCCTGCTCCTTGTCCTTCAGACGGGCGTACCACTCCTCTTCAGTGAGAAGTAGGCGGCCACCCGAGCCGCCGTCGTTGTTGTCCTCCTCCAGGCGATCCTCGACGACACGCAGCCGGCCGGCGAGCTCATCCACTGACATGGTCGTGACGTCGAGCATGGTCTCGATGGCGATGGCCACCACAAAGTACTTGGCAGGAACTACACGCAGGAACTTGCGAACAATTTTTACCTCTTCAAGTGTGTCCCCGAGCGACCAGAGGGAACCGGCGAGCCCTAAGATGCGCATGGAGAACTCGTCCACCGTCTCGCCATCCCGAAACGAGATGGCCTCAAACTCCTTGCGGAGCTCGAACGCGCTCAACACCGACGCTCTAAACCTTGATGGTGTCCCATGCCATCTTCGCCGTCTCCTTGGTGGCGAGCGACGCGTGCATCTCCTCCGGCGTGGAGCGCAGTATCGCCGCCAGCGCACTGCGATCCTCACGGACTGGGGCATCCTCCGTCTCGACCGCGTCCCAGAGCATCTTCGCCTGCAGGTTCACCATCATGACCACGGACCACTGGGCATAGTTGGTCCGCGTCATCATGGGCCATACGACGTCGGCGCCGCCGACCTCCCTGGTGCTCTCTCGGACGACCACAACGCGCCCACCATGCCGCACGGGGCTCCGCCCGCGGCTCTGCGTGCGGGCGCGTTGATCCACCACCGGCGTCCCTGTCGACGCCTGCGCACCTCGTCCGCCGGCCATGGCCCTCAGCCCTTGATCGGAGGCTCTGATGCCACTTGTTGAAGCTGAACCAGGGAAGAATTCAGACGATGAACTCACACACACACACACGAGAGAGAGGGTTTTGTGCTGCGTGCAACAACTGCAACCTTTTATGTTTCTCCGTTTATTTAACAGCTCAAACCAACTAACAGATTGATCCTAATCTTGCGCCATGACCAAGCTAAGCGGACGCGCCATCCCACGTCCCTTGACCATGCACAAGCCGTCGTGCTAACGACCTAGCTACTGCTTCCTCCCGATCCAGCCGTGAACAAGCACAGGTTGCATGGACCGACTTATTTGCTGAAAACAAAAACTAAACGACTAGTGCGACAGGATTACAGTAATTCCAAACACATCTCGAGCCTCTTTGCTCGCGCCGCAGTATCCATGTCTGTCTCGGCCGACACTTGCCTGCTCCCTCAGCGTGCTCCCATCTGTACTCCCCTCCATTTATTCTTCATCCAACAACCGGACCGTTGCCAAAAAAAAACATAAAATCACTTGTATTCACATCTGTCTTCCCCCGAATACCCGAACAACCATCATACTTCCTTCTCCGAGAGCACAGGCGGGGCGTGCGAGCCTCAAGGTAACCCATGCAAGCACGGCCACATAACAGCGACGTCTGGCACAACGGGCGGCAAGGTCAGGTCTCGCTCGATGCCGGAGCCCGGAGGTGACATGACCCGCGCGAGGACGGCTCGTTCATGGCCGTGGCGTGCACAACAGCGTGGGCGGCTCGCCGGCGTTCCAAGCGGGCTCCTCCGCAAGGGAGATACCGTCGTTGACTGCAATCCTGGTAAAGCAAGTAGGGCCTAGCCCGGAGTGTTCGTCAATGCGTTCGAGGAGGAGCTCCAGACCTGCACGGACGAATTAATTCGGCGGCGGCGGCCCTCCACAGCATGAGGTCGTGCTTCGGCGATGGCAGGGCCCGGCAAAACAAGAGGCCGTAGTTCGGCGCCAATCACCAACTGCACCTCACCGCTGCGCCTCACCCTACGTCGATCGGCGTCTTTGTCGAAGATGGCAACAGGACAGTCGGGTGGCCCACCCCACCGTTCGTGTCCCTCATGGCCGCGCTCCGTCTAGGCGACTCCGGCAACCTCGTGCTGCTCGACGAGTAGAACGCCACGCTTTGGAAATCCTTCGACCAGCCTGCAGGCTCGCTTGTGTCATCGGCCGCATCGGCCTAGGACCTGAAGGAGGAGGACAACGGATGAGGCCGACAACATGCTCGCATGGATGGGTCACCGTAAGTCCTGCCGGCGGCAGCAGGCCAGCTCGCCGCGTGGGGCGAGGGGTGCGGTCGGCCGGGACTGTGTTCATGGTTAGGCAGCTTGTAGCTTGTAGCTTTGGCTGGGAGTGTGACCGATGCCGGCGACACGAGCATGGCTGATGCGAATAGAGTAACAGACTCCAGGCCATTGACGTGTATTACGGGTGAGAGGATTGCGTGTATACGGGTGGATGAGGATTACACCGGTATTCTTGATTGTTTGTTTTGGCAGTGAAAAAGAACGGATGGAAAAGAAATTACTGGAACCGTTCGATGCAAAAGGAAGGATGCGGAGTACGGATGGGAGCAGGGCAACGGGAACAGGCAAGCCCCGTGTCCGTCTGTCTCGGCGATTGCTCGGCCACGCAGGCAGGAGCTGCACCTACTACTACGTCTACACTCCTTTTTCTCGTCGATTGCTACAAGTCTGGCGTGGCACGTCGTGTCGCTAAATAGGCCGCGAGAAGTCCGAACAGGGATGCGACTCCGACTCGGTGATATAGCAACCTCTTCACTTTTTGCGAAAATTTGGCATGCCCACAATTGGCAAGGCAGTCCGGAGCGCTAACCGAACAGCCCCTAAATCTTTCAAGTAATAAAACACCTCTTTTTAAAAATATTTGGTAAAGTGAAGAGGTTGTGTACTGGCGACCAAAAAATTGGCTGGGTAAGCAAAAGCTGGCACCAATCCAAACGCCCTCCCAGGATCTTGGTCAATGCCAAAATATTGGCATGGCAGCTCTCGGCTCGTGGTCAATGCCAAAATATTGGCATGGCATGGCAGCTCTCGGCTGTCATCCAAACAGCCTATTAAGTATTACACCTGGCCTCTGCATAACTAAGATACACATAAACAAACACAGACCACTCACACAAACGGAAAATAAAAAAAGCGAAATACAAAGAGACATGTAGAGTCCTTTGACGCCTAAAGTGGAGGAGGGCCAATCCTATGATCATGCTGCCATCCATGTTGGGTAAAAATATTCCTCGCCATAGCCTTCAATTGAGTACCAAATATATTTGAACTTACGCAACAAACATTTCTGCCATAATATGGAATTTAATAAGCTTCATGAGCCAGTCTCGGTCCGTGTGACACTCTTTCCATGAATATAATCCATGAAAAAACAGAACATGTGGTGAATCAGTGACCAGAATACACACAGATAAATGTCACAGGTTTGCAAACTGAGGGCATCCGTGCCTAAACAAACGTATGACTTAACAACAAAACTCAGCAAACTGAACAACATTCCAGCCTAGAAGCAAACTGAACTAGCTTAACACTAACTGATGCATGCAGAAACGAAAATGACACAAAAAGTGCCATATATAGTGCATATATCTCTACATGAGATGAGAATAGCGTAACTGCAGAACCAGATCGTTCAAATCTTGGAACCGGATCCTCTAACATTGAGAAGGAAAGTTAGAGAAGTTAAAGTATCCTAACTTTCCTTCTCTCTATCCATATGATTATGACTAAAACGTTTTAAATTAATTTGCAAATTGATGATCTACTACGTACATTTATAGTAATTACATACAAACAAATTGATGGTGAAATAAAATTAATTTTAAATTATTTATATCTACAGTTAATATCAACAGTAAACAATTTACTAAATAGCTACTAACTGTCCCTAACTTTCCTTCTTCATTTTACACTAGGGTAACACTGTAGCACCGTGACTTTCCTTCTCAATGTTAGAGGATCCGGCTCCTCAAATCTTTAGGCTGGCCATAATGGGGGTAACATAACCGGTAACATGCACTTGGAACTAGCAAACATGCTTATGTGGCACATAATTAAAGAAGAGAGAGAGGGTTAGAGTAACATAGATAGATACCATATCATGTTAAATGCTATGCCACTTTGTGCCATGCATTGCAATAAATATGATCATCTATGATACTATTTTATATTAGTATGCACTATGAAGGTAGTATCATACACTAATATCAAATGCATGATACTAGTATATGTTACTCCCCACTATGACCAGTCTTACCAAGTTTCAAGCCGAAAGAAGCTGGAGTTGCATAACCCGGAGCTAATCATCTGAATCAATCCAGGCAACCACAGCAAACATAGGTCCACAAAGAACCACAACAAGGCATATTCAAGAAGAAACGACCACAGGGTAAACCATCGTCGAGAAGGTTCAATTGTAAACTGTCTTTTCCATCTTGACAGAAAAGAGAAAAAGTAGATCACTGTGAGTTATTGACAAAAACAATTCAATGGCATCCAATTGCTACCGTCGTGTTTGATCAAACCAAGACTCTTATTATACTAATTACCACCGAACAACATTTTCAGAAGATCATGTAATGTCGTTTGAATTAATGAAGAAGCAATGGAGATGCCATTTCGACAGTAACTGATGAGGAGCAGAATTAGCACAGCATATCAGGAGGAAGGAACATCAGGAAAGACAATCAAACCTATCACTGACAGAACTGCATATCCACAACCCAACCTGGAGAGGGCGCCTGGATATCATGAACAGAGCAACTAAATGAAGATCTAAAAGAGATTTAGTGTAGTTCAACAGAGAGCATCAACTCAATCAAGTTTCCAAAAATGTTCCAATCATTCAAGCACTACTCGATAGCGAAACAACCACGCAGCCACAAATTACCATCAGAAGTTCAGAACTCATCACGACGTCCGCAGGACTTCCGGTGGCCGCCGGTGTCGCCATGGCAAGTCAGGCGGCATGAAGCCGTCTCTAACCTGCATCGCGGAGGCGGGCGATGGCCTCGCGGATCCTGATGCTCACACGCATCGCCGACATGGAGACGGAGGTCGCGTCCGACCGGGTTGGCATGCTGTCGCCGTGGCAGTGGTACGAGTAGTGCGAGTGGTTGAAGCAGGAGTAGCGTGAGAGCGGTTGCAGGAAGGTGCGGAGGCCATGGACGATGTAGCGGCCGTCGTTGTACACCTCAGGGTGGGAAATCTCGACGCCTTCGACGAAGAGCCTGGCGTGGTGGACGGAGAAGGTGCCGCTCACGGTGTCGATGTTGAGGCAGAGGTTGACGGAGGCCGATGGAATCTTGATGGTGGGGGCGGCGGTGAGCTCGGAGTAGGGGTAGTAGCCCAAGGCGATGTGGTCCAGGAGGAGACGGCGCATCGAGCACATGGAGCACGAGGTCTGGAGGGAGATGTCGGGAGGCGCGAAGACGGTGATCGGCCCGTGCCACCTCGCGAGAGGCGGTAAGTCGGGGTGGAGCCTCGCCGCCGATGCCATCTCGTCGTACCCCAGAGCCGTAAGCACCCTCACCAGCGGCAGCAGCCCCTCGTTGCTGCCCCAGCCTACCACCCTCGCGACGCCAGCTTGGACGGGAGACGCAGAGCTTGCTGATGCCGCCGCGGCGCGCTGGTTGAGGAGCGGTAGAAGCGTCGTCGTTGTCGTGGACGCGGCCGCGGCTGGAGAGGCCGAAGCAGATGACGACCCCTCCGAGTCCGAGTCCTCCTGCAGCAGCAGTGCCGGTGCATGGGGTGGAGGCGGCGGCGTGGCTGCTTGGGGCGGCACGGGCAGTGCATGGGGGTTCCCCGCCGTGGCTTCGAGCGGTGACGGGCTGTGCTCCATCCCGAGGTAGTTTTGGGGCATGGAGGAGGTGGCGCTGGTGGCGGGGTGGAATTGGACGGTAGCCGCGCCGGCGGTGGCGGGGGAAGTGTGGTGGCGGCGGCGCGCGGCGGCGTGCTCCGGCGAGAGCTGGCTGTGGGAAGCGGAGGCGGTGAACAGGGGTACGATGGCTATGAGGACGAGGAGGAGGAGGGGTAGGCGGTAGAGAGCCATGGTCGTGAACCGGATGTGCTAATGGCTTGAGGTCTCCCCAGAATCCCAGATTGGGGTTGGGGAGGGGCCTTTGTAGCCGGACTCCGGAGCGAAAGGGTGGCACACGCCGTTTGTGACTTGTGACGGTCGTTTGCCTGTACAGTGAAGAGAGCCGAAATGACAAGCGTGCCCCCTAGGATTGCTGAGCAAGTTGATCAAACCTGCGAAGCGAAACGCTCAACGGACCAACATAGCTAAACACTTCAGCGTTCGTCATCATAATAAATCTTCTCGATCAGAGATCTCTATCTGATCCCTAAAAAAGTACAGTGGAGTAATTTTCTAGTTTACTCCACTAAACCGTACCTAACTGATTCCCTAAATTCTACAAGGGAGTAAACTTTTCATCCTTCCTGCCGACGCCGGCCCACGCGCTGCCGTCGCCACCAATGACCGCCTACATCACCGGATTGGGTAGCCAAGACACTTCCAGCACCCCACCGACCACCGTCATCGGCTTGTCACCGCCGGAAAACCACCCCCACGCCGCCGTCTGCACGGAAAAAGAGGTTGGGGATAAAAAAAATCTTCACCAGCCATAAGCGGCGGCTCCAACCGCGACCGGGGCCGTCGGAGTGGCCACTGCCTCTCTGGCGACGGTCGGCCTCCCTCCCGTAGCTCCCGCTGACGGAAAGAGAGCTAGGAAACCGATGGCTGCACCGTCTGCCCTCGCCGAGGAGGCCGCAGAGAAGAAGAAGGCCCCCCCCCCCTCCATGTTTGCCGCCTCGTGTAGCGTCTCTGGCCACCGCTATGGCCACTGCTCCGGTGCGTCCGGTTGTTGCTGCCGACAAAAAGGGCAACGACTGCCAAGTGCTCGAGGAAATGCCAACAAGGTAAAAAACAACTTCCTTTTCATTTTGGCCGATGAATTAGACAGTGAATGTTGGTGGCCGATGATGATGGAGTTTGTTGATTTTGTTGTATTATTGTGGAGATGAAGACGGTTGAATTCTTGGCGTCTTTGGAGTCCTCGACTACGATTGGGCTAGACAATCATAATTTGATTTGGGATCATCAAGAGGAGGTGCCGAAAAAGAGGGGGCCGAAGAGGAGGTGGCCGATGTAGAAGAACTTGAGGAGGTGACCGAGGGAAGGACAAAGAAGCCTAGGTCACAAACTATAAGGGCAATTTTATTCCTAAGGTGTTTTGGTGATTGATGACAATGCTTTTGTGGACTAATTGTGTGCCTTGAGTTTCTCAGATGTTCCATCGCTAGGCACAAGACGGTTTGGTGCCCCTCGAAGACTATTGAAGACGGCGTTTTTCTACGTTTCTTTTCGGTGGATTTGAGTCGTAGGAAAGCCGTACTATTAAGAGGGGGTCCACTTCGGAAAGGTTCGGGTGGAATCATCACGTACACATTCTCCTCCTTTGCACCGCCTTTCCTCTGGCACTTTGGAGCATCCTCCGTTTTATCCTCTATGCATTCTGTCTTGGTTGCTGAAATTGGGCTTGCGGTAGTACTGCTCCCTGGAGCGGTAGTACCGCAGGCACTTGCGGTAGTACCTGACCTCGGTGCGGTAGTACCGTAGGAGCCCACGGTAGTACTGCTCCTCAGGAGCTGTAGTACCGTGGCCCCCAAGCCAAGTGCCGCTGCGCAACGGTAGTAGGGGCGGATGTAATTTTTTACATCCGCGTCCTCCGTGGTAGTACCGCACCCTGTGCGCGGTAGTACCGCGCGCCCTGGCCTGGCTTAGCCGCCACACGGTAGTACCACTCCTCCAGCTGTACTACCGTGTCGGATTTTTGCATCGACTCCAACTCATCGGAAGTTGCTACGGATGTAATTTTTTATGTCCGTGCCTCCCCGTTCTCTGGACCTTCCCTGCCTTGCGGTAGTACCGCAAGGTGATGCGGTAGTACCGCTTGTGCGGTTCTACCGCCCTCCGCTTCTGTGCGGTTGGGCTGGCCAGGTCTGTGCTGATCAGGCGTTAGTACCGTAAGGCCCCGCGATAGTACCGCATGTGCCTGCGGTAGTACTGCAGCCCCGGCGCGGTAGTACCGTGCTGCGCAGAATGGGTTGGTGGATAACGGTTGGATTTGTCTCTCCACTATATAAGGGGTGTCTTCTTCCCCGAGTTGACTACCTCTTCCAACCCTAAGCTCCATTGTTGCTCCAAGCTCCATTTTCGCCCGATCTCTCTCCCTAGCCAATCAAACTTATTGATTTGCTCGGGATTGGTTGAGAAGGCCCCGAACTACACTTCCACCAAGAGAAATTTGATTCCCCCCACTAATCCCTTGCGGATCTTGTTACTCTTGGGTGTTTGAGCACCCTAGACGGTTGAGGTCACCGCGGAGCCATAGTCCATTGTGGTGAAGCTTCGCGGTGTCGTTGGGAGCCTCCAATTAAGTTGTGGAGATTGCCCCAACCTTGTTTGTAAAGGTTCAATCGCCGCCTCCAAGGGCACCAATAGTGGAATCACGGCATCTCGCATTGTGTGAGGGCGTGAGGAGAATACCGTGGCCGTAGTGGCTTATTGGGGAGCATTGTGCCTCCACACCACTCCAACGGAGACGTACTTCGCCTCAAAGGGAAGGAACTTCGGTAACACATCCTCGTCTTCACCGGCTCCACTCTTGGTTATCTCGTGCCTTTATTTGTGCAAGCTTATTTGTGTTATATCCTTTGCTTGCTCGTGTCCTTGTTGTTGTTGCATCATATAGGTTGCTCACCTAGTTGCATATCTAGACAACCTACTTTGATGCAAAGTTTAAATTGGTAAAGAAAAGCTAAAAATTGTTAGTTGCCTATTCACCCCTCCTCTAGTCAACTATATCGATCCTTTCAATTGGTATCAGAGCCTCGTCTCTTTATTAAGGACTTTACTGTCCAATGAGTATGGTTGACGTCGTAGACGGTGTGGATGAGCACTCCGGTGCGAATCCGATCTCGTCTACGAGAGATGGGGGAACCGCGGTGTCTCATGAGGAATTCAATGTGGCGTTGGACACATTAAAAACCTCCATGACGACCGAGGACGAAAGCATGTTTAATAAATTTATAGAAGGGCTTAAACTTTCCACCGCACCGTTGAAAGTGGGTGATCCCGCTAACAAGGTGACGGATGCTACCTCCGACAAGGGGGAAGCTACGAGCGAGAAAGCTCCTTCATCTAGTGGTAAAAATGGCACCGGCATCTTTTCCCATGTGGAACCTCCACTTGTCTATGGTGGACCGCTTCCTTCCACTCATTTGAATCATGCCGGCCCGGCCCCTAAGATTGAGAAGAATGTGGAATTTGATTCTTGGGTCTATCGCTTTAAGCGTCATTTAAATCATGTGAATACTAACCTTTGGAGAATCATTAAAGAAGGTTTCTATCCGCATGACCGAAACAACTTCACTCCTAGAGAAGCCGTGGACAATCAATTCAATGAGAATGCTCTCTTCATCATCCATGAAGCAATCCCACCCGAAGATCTTCCTCATCTCCGGCCCTACTCCATGGCCAAAGATGCTTGGCACCAAGTTGTTTCCCTCTACCGGGGAAGCGCTAGCATTCAACGCTCCAACTATGAAGTGGTGCAAGATGAAGCCGATGAGTTTGCAATGAAAGAAGATGAAGAACCTCGTGAGCTTTATCGGAGGGTAACCAAGCTCGCGGTCTCAGTCCGAGATCATGGAAGTAAGGACACGGATGACAATTGGATCAAGCGCAAATTCCTCAAGGCAATGATGCCCTACCACAAAGCCATGTCCTCCGTCATTCATCAAAGACCGGACTTCCACACCTTGTCCTCAAGTGAAGTGTTGGATGACTTCATTTCTATGAGCATCTTGGACAAGACCGCCGACAATGCGGTACTACGCTCTCAAAGAGTAAAGAAGCCCAACCTTGCACTAAAGGTCAAGGTTAGTATGGAGGAAGAGGATGAAGAGGAAGAAGAGGAGAGCAACCTCGAAGATACGAAATATGCCTATCATGAACACATGGCTCTTGCTTCAAGGCAATTTTGGAGCAAGAAGAACTCAAGGCCCAACTTCAACAAGAACTATTCAAGTGGTTCAAAGGGCAAGCAACGAGTGTGGACTTGCTTTAATTGTGGCAATGTGAGCCACTTTGTTGCGGAGTGCCCTTATGAGAAGAGGGAGACAATGCTGGCAAGCTCATCCGAAAGGACAAGGCCAAGTCTTTCCCCAATAAGAGCAACTTCACCAAGAAGACTCCCCCCAAAGCATTGGTGGTACAAGAAGAGTACAATGATGATGACGATGGTGACTCGGTTGCCATGGCCTCCGTTGCCATTGCGACAACTCCATGGGTGTCTCTCTTTGACTCACCAAATGAAAGCATCACCGCCAAGTGCCTCATGGCGAAAGCCACCAATAAGGTAACCCCCAACATCAAAACTACCATCATTGATCATCCTTCTTTGACGAATTGCATTGATGAACATGAGGAATCTTATGTGGAGGATAATGAGTTTGAGTCCTTTATGGGTAAACTCAAGGGTAAACCCAAGAAGCACTTCGTTGCTCTCTTGGAACAACTTGGTGAAGCCAATGACATGATCGAGGCTCACGAAGATACCATCTCTAAGATGGAGGGGCATAGTCGAGACTATGCCGATGAGATTTCGGATCTTTCCAATGCTCTTGAGGAAGAGCGTGGTCTTCGTTTGGCTCTTGAGGAGTCACACAACTATGATCATGCTAAGTTAAAGAAAGATCTTGATCATGCACTTGTTGTTACTCGTGTGCTCTGATACGTCTCCAACATATCTATAATTTTTGATTGCTCCATGCTATATTATCTACTGTTTTGGACCATATTGGGCTTTATTTTCCACTTTTATATTACTTTTGGGACTAACCTATTAACCGGAGGCCCAGCCCAGAATTGTTGTTTTTTGCCTATTTCAGTGTTTCGAAGAAACGGAATATCAAACGGAGTCGAAACGGAATGAAACCTTCGGGAACGTGATATGCTCATCAGATAAGACCCATGAGACTTGGACCCTCCGTCAAGAAAGCCACGAGGCGGTCACAAGGGTGGAGGGCGCCCCCCTAGGGCGTGCCCCCTGCCTTGTGGGCCCCTCGAAGCTCCACCGACGTACTCCTTCCTCCTATATATACCTCATACCCCAAACGATCGACATCGGAGCCAAAACGTAATTCCACCGCCGCAACTTTCTGTATCCATGAGATCCCATCTTGGGGCCTGTTCGGGAGCTCCGCCGGAAGGGGAATCCACCACGGAGGGCTTCTACATCATCATCATAGCCCTTCTGATGAAGTGTGAGTAGTTTACCTCAGACCTTCGGGTCCATAGTTAGTAGCTAGATGGCTTCTTCTCTCTTTTTGGATGTCAATACAATGTTCTCCCCCTCCCTCGTGGAGATCTATTCAATGTAATCTTTTTTTGCGGTGTGTTTGTTGAGACCGATGAATTGTGGGTTTATGATCAAGTTTATCTATGAACAATATTTGAATCTTCTCTGAATTCTTTTATGTATGATTGGTTATCTTTGCAAGTCTCTTCGAATTATCAGTTTGGTTTGGCCTACTAGATTGTTTTTTCTTGCAATGGGAGAAGTGCTTAGCTTTGGTTTCAACCTTGCGGTGTCCTTTCCCAGTGATAGAAGGGGCAGCAAGGTACGTATTGTATTGTTGCCATCGAGGATAACAAGATGGGGTTTATATCATATTGCATGAATTTATCCCTCTACATCATGTCATCTTGCTTAAGGCGTTACTCTGTTTTCATTAACTTAATACTCTAGATGCATCTTTGGATAGCGGTCGATGAGTGGAGTAATAGTAGTAAATGCAGGCAGGAGTCGGTCTACTTGTCTCGGACGTGATGCCTATATACATGATCATACCTAGATATTCTCATAACTATGCTCAATTATGTCAATTGCTCAACAGTAATTTGTTCACCCACCGTAGAAATACTTATGCTCCTGAGAGAATCCACTAGTGAAATCTATGGCCCCCGGGTCTTATTCTCATCATATCAATCTCCAATCACTTTATTATTGCTTTGCTTTTACTTTTGCCTTTTATTTTACTTTGCATCTTTATATCAAAAATACCAAAAATATTATCTATCATCTCTATCAGATCTCACTCTCGTAAGTGACCGTGAAGGGATTGACAACCCCTAATCGCGTTGGTTGCGAGGAGCTATTCGCTTTGTGTAGGTACGAGGGACTCGCGCGTGGCCTCCTACTGGATTGATACCTTGGTTCTCAAAAACTAAGGGAAATACTTACGCTACTTTACTGCATCATCCTCTCCTCTTCGGGGAAATCCAACACAGTGCTCAAGAGGTAGCATGCTCAATTCCGAGAAAGCCAAGCTTGGGGTTGATCTTGCTAGACTCAAAGAGGAGTTTTACATAATTGACAAGGCCCACAAAGTCTTGAAAGGTGCTCATGCTAGCCTCAAGGAGTCTCATGATCAACTCCAAGTAAAGCTAACCAAGGAGAAAGCCACATTTCCTCATATGGTATTAATTGATAATGCAAATGCTACTAACCCATGTTGTGAGCACGCGCATCTTGTTGAGGAGAATGCTAAGTTAAAGGAGCAGCTTGAGAAGGGTCTTGTGTCATGCATACAATGCGATACAAAACTCAACGACCTTTTGAGCAATCAAAAGGAAGTTGTGGCCAAGGAAGGGATTGGGTATGCACCCAAGTCCAAGAACAAGAATGACAAGACCGAATGACCTCCCCCTCTCAAGCAAACCTTTGTAAATGAGGGAGAGGGTGCTTCCAAGGAGAAGAAGAACAATGTGAAGGGTGGTGGTGTCAAGAAAGGCAATGCCACCCCTTCCAATAAAGCCGGTGACTTTAACCCTTCTTATATATTGTGCCGTGCTAGTGATGGGCATGTTTATGCCAAATTTGTTGGTTCTCCTTATGAGTACATTGAATGGTCTATTTGGGTTCCTAAGACCCTTGTCACTAACATCAAAGGACCCATTACAAAATGGGTACCTAAAACCAAGCATTAATCTCTTGCAGGTGTTTGCTTCCGGTGGGGGATCATGGTTGCTCGATAGTGGAGCTACAAATCATATGACCGGAAGCAAGGACTTGGTGGTGGACGTACACAAGATTCCATCTATGCCCACCAATGTCGAGTGGGGTGATGCCTCGTCCTCAAAGGTATTGGGACTTGGCAAGGTTGTCATTTCTCATGATCTCACGATCGAGAAGGTCATGCTTGTTGAGTCCCTTGCATACAATTTACTTTCCGTTCATCAACCCACACTCATGGGCTTTGTCACTTTCTTTGATATTGATACCGTGGCCCTTGGAGCAAGACTCTTAAAGTAGCCTTTGTTGGGCATGTCGAGAACGGTCTCTATGTGATCAACTTTTCGGAGCGACCCACTAAGACCGCGACATGCCTAATGGCTAAAGTTGATGTGGGATGGCTTTGGCATCGCTGTTTAGCCCATGTCAATATGAGATCTTTGCAAAGTCTTCTCAAGGGGGACCATGCACGTGGACTAACGAATGTTAGTTTTGCTAAAGATCGTGCTTGCAGTGCTTGTATCGAAGGAAAGCAACATGAGAAGGCTCACCCTCCCACGACTATCATTTACTCGAAGAGGCCTTTGGAGATCCTTCATTTGGATCTCTTTGGGCCTCCATCCTTTGATAGTCTTGGGGGTAGGAAGTATTGCTTGGTGATTGTGGATGACTATTCAAGATACACTTGGGTGTATTTCTTCAAGAGGAAGAGCGAGAGCTAACAAACCGTCATTGACTTTGCAAATGAAGCCCAACGTCAACACAATGCAAAGATCTTGACAATAAGAAGTGACAACGGCACTGAGTTCAAGAACTACACCTTGGATGAGTTTCTTAGTGATGAGGGGATCAAGCATCAATATTCCGCACCTTACACCCATCAACAAAACGGTGTTGCTGAGAGGAAGAACCGTACGTTGATGGATGCGGCAAGGACCATGATGGCGGAGTTCAAGTCTCCATACAACTTTTGGGCCGAAGCCATCAACACCGCGTGTCATGCTTCAAATCGTCTCTATCTTCGCAAAGGCTTGAACAAGACTCCGTATTAGATACTCAACGGTAACAAGCCCAACCTCAAGTACTTCTGGGTGTTCGGGTGTAAGTGTTTCATTCTCAAAAAGGGTGTTCGGTTGTCTAAATTTGAGGCTAGAGCTTATGAGGGCATATTTGTTGGTTATGCTACAAACTCTCATGCTTACTTTGTCCTCAATAAGTCCACGGGGCTTATTGAGGAGACGTGTAACGTGGAGTTTGATGAGAATAACAGCTCCCAAGTGGAGCAAAGTGGCACTTGTGATGTAGGTGATGAAATTCCTCCTCAAGCCATAAGAAGACTGTGTGTTGGTTTTATCCTACCCATTGAGGAACCCCTTGTGGTCGAAGGAGAAGGACAATGCTCCACTCAAGTGCAGCCATCACCAACCCAAGGCCCACACGCTTCCGAAGAAAAAAGTGAAGGCCCTAAACCTCATGAACAAGACCAAGGGCAAGATCATGCTCAAGACGGTGTTGAAACACCAAGTGATGCCCAAGGTCAAGTTCTCTCCTCTGAGCAAGTTCAAGATCAAGAACAATCTCAAGACGGCGCTCAAGATGATCAAGTGACCGCTCCTCAAGTCACCACCGAGGAGGAATTGGAGCGTCGTGCTGCCAAGATTGCATCCAAGCTCTCCACCAAGGGTCATCTCATGAAAATGTGCTTGGAAGCATTCAAAGGGGTAAGCACTCGAGACAATTGGCAAACTATTGTGAACATCACGCGCTTGTCTCTTGTGTTGAACCCCAAAAGGTATATGAAGCACTCGAAGATTCGGATTGGCTTAATGCCATGCATGAAGAACTCAACAACTTCGAGTACAACAAGGTGTGGAGATTGGTGCCAAGGCCAACGGGGAACCACAATATCATTGGAACCAAGTGGATATTCAAGAACAAGCAAGATGCTCATGGGACCATCGTTCGCAACAAGGCAAGATTGGTGGCACAAGGCTACTCCCAAGTCGAGGGTATCGACTACGGTGAAACCTTTGCTCCCGTTACTCGCCTTGAATCCATTCGTTTGTTGATTGCTTATGCTTCTCATCACAACTTTAAGTTGCAACAAATGGATGTGAAGAGTGCTTTTCTTAATGGTCCTATTAATGAGTTGGTATATGTCAAGCAACCCCTCGGGTTCGAGGATCCCTACTTTCCTGATCATGTGTATCAACTCGATAAGGCACTCTATGGCCTTGAACAAGCCCCACGTGCGTGGTATGACCACCTTACCGAGTTGTTACAAGACCGTGGATTTGAAGTTGGGCTAATCGACCCCACTCTTTTTACTAAGAAGGTCAAAGGGGATTTTTTTGTGTGCCAACTATATGTTGATGATATTATCTTTGGTTCCCCTAACAAAGCTTTCAATGAGGAATTTGCCGCACTCATGACCTCAAAGTTCAAGATGTCTTCCATGGGAGAGTTGAAGTTCTTTCTCGGGTTCGAAGTGAAGCAAAGAAGAGAAGGAACCTTCATCGACCAAGCCAAATACACTCAAGACATGCTGAAGAGATTCAAGCTAAGTGATGTCAAGCCGGCTTCCACTCCAATGCCCACCAAGTTCCAACTTGACATTGATCCCAATGGTAAAGCGGTGGATCAGAAGGTATATCTTTCCATGATTGATTCCTTGCTTTACCTTTGTGCATATAGACCGGATATCATGTTGAGTGTGGGAATTTGTGCACAGTTTCAAGCCGCACCTAAGGAAAGCCACTTTGTGGCGGTCAAGCGAATCTTTCGATATTTGGCTCATACCCCAAACTTTGGCTTATGGTACCCAAGAGGAGAAAACTTAAAGCTTGTAGGATATTCAGATTCGGATTGGGCGGGAGACAAAGTGGATAGGAAATCCACTTCCGGAGGGTGCCAATTCCTTGGTTGCTCTTTGGTAAGTTGGTCTTCTAAGAAGCAAAGTTGTGTGTCTCTCTCGTCCACCGAAGCGGAGTATGTGGCGGCCGGTAGTTGTTGTGCACAACTTCTATGGATGAGGCAAACTTTAAAGGATTACGGTGTCATTTGTGACAAAGTGCCTCTTTGGTGTGACTATGAAAGTGCCATCAAGATTTCTCTCAACCCGGTGCAACACTTCAAGCCGAAGCATATTGAGATTCAGTATCACTTCATCCGGGATCACATCAGGCGAGGGGAGATCAAGCTCAACTACTTCAACACTCATGATAACCTTGCAGATATTTTCACGAAGCCATTGGATGAAGCAAGATTTCATGAGTTAAGGCATGAGCTAAATATCATTGATTCGAGCAATGTTGCTTGAACCCTTGCACACCCCACCATACTCAACTTGTTGTCTTGTTTAGATGTAGGCATGGACACAGGGGGAGCGTTGTTCTCTCAATGAACTCTCCCTCCCCCATTATGAATAAATTGATCAACTCTTTCACATTAGCCATTGTTGATGGCACTTGTGCCTCAAAGATGAGTTTTGGTCATGGGCCCAAGGATAATTCTTTGTGGTGCCATACCAATTCACTCAAACATAGGTGGCTCCGGCCACCGCCCTCTCCTTGAAGAGGTTGTGTCTCGTGGTTGGTCCTTGTTGTCTCTTGCCTTTCTTTCTTTGTGCTGAGCGTGTTCTTGTGGTGTCTCGTTTGCTTGAAGATTCCATGCGAAGACCTTTTTTTTCTTGTGTTTGAAACATGCATCTTCCTGAGCTCACGGTACTATCAAGAGCTCGCCACGGTACTACCGTCACGAGGCGCGGATACTCAAGCACCCAGCGCGGCAGTAATTTTTATCGCCGCTGGGGAGCGGTACTACCGCTTGGTCGCGGCACTTCCGCTGAGCGGTACTATCATGATGAAGCGCTGTACTACCGCGTTGGCCAGACTTGGCGCTGGGGGTTATGACACAGGCGGGGGAGTTCAAACTCCCCCATACCCATTCATTTGTCTCTCTCCCCGCCGCCTCTCTCTATCCTGCTCAAGAACGACGCCGGAGACCCTCGCCGGATCTCCATCTCCGGCCACTCTCCTCGGATTCCAACTGGTGGAATCGTTCCCCACCACTTCCTCTTGCCATGGAAC
Source organism: Aegilops longissima (assembly GCA_021605205.1). Classification (NCBI taxonomy): domain Eukaryota; kingdom Viridiplantae; phylum Streptophyta; class Magnoliopsida; order Poales; family Poaceae; genus Aegilops; species Aegilops longissima. The sequence goes on from CM038676.1 coordinate 291,784,505, forward strand.
AAGGTTTCTCCCCAAATCCCTCTCTCTCTCTTGCTTGTTCTTTTGCCTCTAGATTTTTGGGGAGATGCATGTGTTCTTGAGATTTTAGGCCAAATCTTTGCAAGAGTAGGATGTAGGAGAGTAGTGTTGCGTAGAAATTATACTTGATATGTTGTCCCGTGGTAGATTTGATCACACCGTAGTACCGCCGCGTTTTCGCGGTTCTTCTCAGATTCAAAGTGGTTCGGATCTGACACCGTGCGGTATTACCACCCCTCTGGTGTGGTACTACCGTTGGTCCGGTACTACCGCCCGTCAGGTGCGGTACTACCGCACGTGCTACGGTACTAAGGTCATACTACCGCTCCGAGCCCCGGTACTACCGTGTCCTCACGCGGTACTACCACGAGTAGGAGCGGTACTACCGCGACTAGGAGCGGTACTAAAATTTTAGTACCACGCAAACTGGCAGTACTACCGTTGTTGTCCAATCTTCCTATTGGCAATTACCACGTATGCTTCCTACATGTTTCCCTTGTTTTGCTGATGTCTTTGCATTGATTCTTCTCGCTTGTCGTGTGTGTTTTGTGTTTGGTGTCTTAGGTGGTGGCTCCGGTGCTCCTGCTCGCCGTTCCAATCCCAGTCGTGCCACTAGCTCCAAGCGTCTGCGCAATCAAGACGAAGCTCCAGAGGGCTCCAATGCCCCCCAACGCAGGACCAAGACCACCGCCACCAAGCAGAAGGATCCCACCACAGGCATGGATGAGATTCCACTGGCAGAGTTTCTCGCTCGACGGAGGATCAACCCTTATGTGAATCCTCGTGCCAACATCAGAGGCAATGATCTATTCTGGACCAAGCAGCAGAACCTCATCTACCTGGATGTGATCAAGGGCAAGCAGAACATCTATGTGGACGTGCACTGGATTGATATGCATCACATGAGGGAGGAGAAGCACCATGCCTACTTTGGTGAGGCCTTGGATCTCGTGGAGCAGTTTTCCATTGAGGAAGTGATCTCCTTTCACCTGGACTATGATCCCGAGCTTGTGGCCCAGTTCTTTGCTTCAGTTCACTTTCACACTGAGGAGGATCAGAGGATGACCTGGATGACCAATGGACGTCAGCTGACTGCCACTTGGCAGGAATTCATGGCGTTGCTCAGTGTTCCTAATGAGGGGCTCAACACGCCCGTTGGTGTCCGCCCTCATGCCAACCCCGAGTCTGCCAACAAGAACAGGCTTATGCCATACTATGTTGAGAAGGTCCTTCCAAGTGGTAAGAGGTCATGGGTGCTGAACTCTTTCCTTGACATCATGCACCGGATCTTCCGCAACTCTCTCTTCCCATGCATTGGGGACAAGGACAAGGTGCATGCTTATCTTGTGGACATGTTGCTTATCTGTGAGGAGGCGCGGATCTCTCAGACACAACCCTTGGATGTTTCCCACATCATGTAGCGCGAGCTTCACTTTGCGGTGTTCAACCGTAAGGTTCCCATATATGGACCTTACCTGTTTCTGCTGATCTCGAAGACTTGGGAGCAGCGCTTCCCTCAGGACTAGTTTCTAGCCCCTAACTGGATCCGTCATGACCCCATCAGACTTCACATCAAACCCCAGTGGGCTAACACTACCACTCGTGCTGAGGCAGCGGCTGCTAAGATGGTTGTGGATGGAGAGGAAACTGAGGAGGAGATTGCAGCTGAGGACCGCCCTACTGGACATGCCTCTTCCTCCACTGAGCCCTCTTGGGACAAGAAGCTGAAGGACAAGATGAAGACTCTGTTCTGCATGCAAGCAAAGGGGCAGTACAAGACTCACGTGGCCTCCAAGGAGAGTCGTCGCCGCGACAAGAAGATTATGAAGGTTTTTGGAGAGGAAGTCTCTGGCGGTTCTAAGGAGGTCATCACGCCAGAGGCTGAGTGGATGGCTAAGCAAGGCTTCAAGTGGACTGATTCTGAGGAGGACATCGAGGAGACCGTCCCCGCTGCCGAGTCTGACGAGGAGCGTTGGATTGATTACTCTGCCTGAGCCACCCCTTGTGTGTAGGTGTCCTCTCTGCCTTTTTGGCGTCTCGATGCCAAAGGGGGAGAGAGTGTAGGGATTTGCTAGTCATGTGTCGTGTGTTGTGGTTTGTTTGCCTTCTCGTTTGAACCTCGTTTGCTTTGGTTTGGTTTGTGCTTGTGAGACTTATCCTTCATATGGTGTAAGATATATGCACTCTATCTTATCTTCTTAGTGAGCTTATGATATATTGTGCTACTTATGTTATGCTCGTGTTTGCTATCTTGCCTTATGTTAGCCTTACTATTGCAAGTTATGCGCCTTGTCTATAAAATATAGGGGGAGCGTTGATCCTAGTATGTGTGTCGTGCAGTCCAAAGCAAATATCTAGATTGCACACATCTAGGGGGAGCCCATCTATATTTTAGAGAGAAGGGGTTTGCGTATGCTCTCTATTATTTTCCTTTGTGAAAATCCTGCATTGTCATCAATCCACCAAAAAGGGGGAGATTGTCCTAAGGTGTTTTGGTGATTGCTGACAATGCTTTTGCAGACTAATCGTGTGCCTTGAGTTTCTCAGATATTTCATCGCTAGGCACAAGACGGTTTGGTGCCCCTCGAAGACTATTGAAGACGGCGTTTTTCTACGTTTCTTTTCAGTGGATTTGAGTCGTAGGAAAGCCGTACTATTAAGAGGGGGTCCGCTTCGGAAAGGTTCGGGTGGAATCATCACGTACACATTCTCCTCCTTTGCACCGCCTTTCCTCTGGCACTTTGGAGCATCCTCCGTTTTATCCTCTATGCATTCTGTCTTGGTTGCTGAAATTGGGCTTATGGTAGTATCTGCTCCTGGAGCGGTAGTACCGAGGCACTCTGATAGTACCGACCTTGGTGCGTAGTACCGTAAAGCCCACGGTAATCTTGCTCCTCGAGAGCTGAAGTACCGTGGCCCCTGTGCCAAGTGCTTGCTTGCCAGTAGTAGGGGCGGATGTAATTTTTACATCCGCGCCCCGTCAATAGTACCGCACCACAATGCGTGGTAGTACCGCGGCATGCTCTTGGCTTAGCCGCCACGCTGTAGTACCACTCCTCAACTGTACTACCGGTCGGATTTTTGCATCGACTCCAACTCAGCGGAAGTTGCTACGAATGTAATTTTTTATGTCCGTGCCTCCCCGTTCTCTGGACCTTCCCTGCCTTGCGGTAGTACCGCAAGGTGATGCGGTAGTACCGCTTGTGCGGTTCTACCGCCCTCCGCTTCAGTGCGGTTGGGCTAGCCAGGTCTGTGCTGATCAGGCAGTAGTACCGCAAGGCCCCGCAGTAGTACCGCGTGTGCCTGCGGTAGTACCGCAGCCCCGACGCGATAATACCATGCTGCGCAGAATGGGTTGGTGGATAACGTTTGGATTTGTCTCTCCACTATATAAGGAGTGTCTTCTTCCCCGAGTTGACTACCTCTTCCAACCCTAAGCTCCATTGTTGCTTCAAGCTCCATTTTCGCCCGATCTCTCTCCCTAGCCAATCAAACTTGTTGATTTGCTCGGGATTGGTTGAGAAGGCCCCGATCTACGCTTCCACCAAGAGAAATTTGATTCCCCCCACTAATCCCTTGCGGATCTTGTTACTCTTGGGTGTTTGAGCACCCTAGACGGTTGAGGTCACCGCGGAGCCATAGTCCATTGTGGTGAAGCTTCGTGGTGTCGTTGGGAGCCTCCAATTAAGTTGTGGAGATTTCACCAACCTTGTTTGTAAAGGTTCGGTTACCGCCTCCAAGGGCACCAATAGTGGAATCATGGCATCTCACATTGTGTGAGGGCGTGAGGAGAATACGGTGGCCCTAGTGGCTTATTGGGGAGCATTGTGCCTCCACACCGCTCCAACGGAGACGTACTTCCCCTCAAAGGGAAGGAACTTCGGTAACACATCCTCGTCTTCACCGGCTCCACTCTTGGTTATGTCGTGCCTTTACTTGTGCAAGCTTATTTGTGTTATATCCTTTGCTTGCTCGTGTGCTTGTTGTTTTTGCATCATATAGGTTGTTCACCTAGTTGCATATCTAGATAACATACTTTGATGCAAAGTTTAAATTGGTAAACAAAATCTAAAAATTGTTAGTTGCCTATTCACCCCCCCTCTAGTCAACTATATTGATCCTTTCACAAACTCACATCTATTTGAAGATATTACCCTATGCTATGCTTGGATGAACATCTCCATGGATGCACGGATCAATCAGAGGACAAGTTTTTGGAGAGAATTGTAGAGTACTACAACAAATCCGTGGAGGTGACATCAAGCCATACACAAGGGTCTCTTGGGCATCGTTGGGGCACCATTCACGACCAATGCAACCAATGGTCTGGTTGCATCAATAAAGTGAATCATGCACCACCAAGCGATGTGCAAGTCATGGAGTATGGCTCGTACATCCAAGAACTCTTCAAGCATAGGAACAAGAAGTTCGGCCACAAGCACTTCACTTTGTATCATTCTACAAAGATATTTGCAAAAAACAGAAGTGGATCAAGAGAGTTGCGGATACCACTTCAAAAAGATCAAGATTGAGCATATCCGTTGAGGAGGACGACGACGTGGATGAAGAGGCCAACAATAGACCGAAAGGGAACAAAATTGCAAAAGGAGAGAAAGAAGAGAAGTGCATATGATGGTGCATACATAGAAGAACTTGTAGCCATGATTGGGGACAAGAAGGTGTTGGCGAGGTGGAATGAGCTCAAGATGTTGGAGGATGAGAAATGGAGGTCCAAGTTGGCGGCCAGGGAAAGAAAGTTGAAGGTAGAGGAGTGTAGACTTACACTTGAGGATGAGAGGCTTTGTGATGCCAGGAAAGTCGAAGATCGTGCTAGCATGACCCAAACGGAAGTCTCTCTTCGGAATGGTGGTGGTGGTGGCCGAGAGGGTGGTCGCTGATAGGATGGTGGTGATGGTGGCCATGTTGGAAATATGCCCTAGAGGCAATATAAATTAGTTATTATCATATTTCCTTGTTCATGATAAATATTTATTGTTCATGCTAGAATTGTATTGACCGAAAACTTAAATACATGTGTGGATATATAAACAGGTATAAACAACACCGTGTCCCTTGCGAGCCTCTACTAGACTAGCTCGTTATCAAAGATGGTTAAGGTTTCTAACCATAGATATGAGTTGTCATTTCATAACAGTCACATCATTACGAAAATGATGTGATGGACAGACCCAACTGTAAGCTTAGCATCAAATCGTATCACTTAGTTTATTTGCTACAGTTTTCTTCATGTCAAGTATATGTTCCTTAGACCATGAGATCATGCCACTCCCGGATTCCAGAGGAATTCTTTGTGTGCTATCAAATGTCACTTCATAACTGGGTGATCATAAAGATACTCTAAAGGTATCTCCGAAAGTATTTGTTGGGTTGCATGGATCGAGACTGGGATTTGTCACTCCGTGTGACGGAGAGATATCTCTGGGCCCTCACGGTAATACAACATCACAAGAAGCTTGCAAGCATGTGACTAATGAGTTTAGTCACAAGATTTTGTATTACAAAACGAGTAAAGAGACTTGCCGGTAACAAGATTGAACTAGGTATGAAGATACTGACGATCGAATCTCGGGCAAGTAACATATCACCGGACAAAGCGAAATATATATGAGATTAACCGAATCCCCGACATTGTGGTTCAACCGATAAAGATCTTCGTGGAAAATTTAGGAGTTAATATGAGTATCCAGGTCACGCTATTGGTTATTGACCGGACATGTGTATTGGTCATGCCTACATGATTCCCGAACCTGTAGGGTCGCACGCTTAACATTTGGTAGCGCTAGAGTAATGTTGAGACATTAATAGTGGTAAGTCCAAAAGTAGCTTGGAGTCTCGGATGGGATCCCAGACATCCCGAGGAGCTCCGAAATGGTCCGGAGGTAAAAATTTATATATGGGAAGTCATATTCAGGGTTCCGGAGAAGTTTGGAAATTTTTGGTTGAGTACCGGGAAGGTTCTAGAAGGTTCCAGGGGTTCCACCGTGGGGCCCAACGACTCGGGAAGGTCCCACATGGACCAAGGGGTAGGGCTACAACCCACATGGGCTGGCTGCACTATTCCCCAAGGCACCGTCGTTCAAATCTAGAGAAAAGGTCTTATCTCTAAATTTAAAGGGTTGAATCTAGAGATAAGATGTTATCTCCAGGTTTAAAGGAATTTCTCCTTTGTGGCATACCCTAGGAGGGTTTTGTACGCCCGCCCCTGCCCCTAGCCTATATGAAGAGGGGGTGCATGGGGGCAGCCACCCCCTTGACCCTTGCCCATTGCCTCTCCCAACTCCTCCCACGTTTCTTCGATACGCGCTTTGCGAAGCCATGCGGGAATTCCGCTGCCACCACCACCACCTCGCGTTGAGCTGGCCCCGCTCTCATCTACCTCATCTCCTTCACTTGATGGATCAAGGAGGAGAGGACGTCATCAAGCTGAATGTGTGCTAAACTCGGAGGTATCGTCCATTCAACACTAGATCGGATTGGATCGCGAAGAGTACGACTACATCAACCGCGTTACATACGCTAACACTTTTGGTCAAGGGTATGTAGACTCACTTTCCTCTTGTTGCTACGCATCTCATAGATTAGATCTTGGGTGGTTCGTAGGAAACTTTTTGATTTTCATGCAATATTCCCCATCAGGCCATGTGTACGACGGTGGCGGTGGTGATTTCCTTGGCAAGGACATTGTGTTGAGTTCGTGCATGCCATTGGTTGGCCTCGATCCACAACATAACACATGCTATATTTGTGGTGATTTTGGTTCAACCCTGATCGGTGAAGTGATGCCTTTTGGATGAACTATGTGAAGGAAATATGCCCTAGAGGCAATAATAAAGTTGTTATTTTATATTTCCTTATTCATGATAAAGGCTTGTTATTCATGCTAGAATTGTATTGATCGGAAACCTTGATACATGTGTGAATACATAAACAAACACCGTGTCCCTAGTGAGCCTCTAATAGACTAGCTCATTGATCAAAGATGGTTAAGGTTACCTAACCATGGACATGAGTTGTCATTTCATAATGAGATCACATCATATTTTGATTGCATGTGATGTTTATCTTTTATGCATCTTATTTTGCTTAGTACGGCGGTAGCATTATAAGATGATCCCTTCACCAAATTTCAAGGTATAAGTGTGCTCCCTGAGTATGCACCATTGCGACAGTTCATCGTGTTGAGACACCACGTGATGATTGGGTGTGATAGACTCTACGTTCACATACAACGGGTGCAAGACAGTTTTGCACATGCGGAATACTCGGGTTAAACTTGACGAGCCTAGCATGTACAGACGTGGCCCTGGAATACTAGAGACCGAAAGGTCGAACGTGAATCATATAGTAGATATGATCAACATAGATATGTTCACCATTGATGACTACCCCATCTCACGTGATGATCGGACATGGGTTAGTTGATTTGGATCACGTATCACTTAGATGACTTGAGGGATGTCTATTTAAGTGGGAGTTCTTAAGTAATTTGATTAATTGAACTTAATTTATCATGAACTTAGTCCTGATAGTATTTGCATATCTATGTTGTAGATCAATAGCTCGCGATGTAGCACCCCATTTATTTTTGATATGTTCCTAGAGAAAAATAAGTTGAAAGATGATAGTAGCAATGATATGGACTGGGTCCGTGATCTGAGGATTATCCTCATTGCTGCATAGAAGAATTATGCCCTTGATGCACCGCTAGGTGATAGACCTATTGCAGGAGCAGATGTAGATGTTATGAATGTTTGGCAAGCTTGTAATGATGACAACGCTACTGCAGGATGCTGCTAACGCGACACTACAATCAAAGACCCTTTGATGAAACTGTGTGTGATGCATTAACCGCAAACGCGGATGTAAACAAACCATCAAAAAAGGTGCAAAACATTTGCGATGGCGGAGCCATCAAACACCGTTCAATTTTAGTTGTGTGTGCGATGCAGGGCACACGGTTAATCCAATCGAACTGTTTGCGATGAGGCAGAACAACAGAAATGGGCAACCATATCAATGTGTGTGCGATATACGGTATACAGTTCGCTCCGATGAACTGTTTGCTATTAGGAAGTGCAACAGAAATGGTTAGCCAGATCAAGGTGTGTGATATACGGCATACGGTTCACTCGGACGAACTATTTTCGATTAGGGAACACAACAGAAATGGTTCAACTTAACAAGATGTGTGTGATACGTGGCAAACAGCCGACTCGGATGAAGTGTTTGCGACGAGAAATTAAAACACAGATGGTTAAGACAATTAGTTCGTGTGCGATTCTGTGTGTACAAAAAACTTTGAAAAATGCAAACCAGTTGCTTGCGGTGGCTAGGAGTATCGCACATGATGCGTCTGCGAGTACTCGTGTGCGATGATTAGTAAGTTACACAAACGTTTCCTTATGTTAACACGTGTGTGTGATAAATAACACGTGGCACCAGATACGGTATTCGGGTTGTGTGCATGCTCCACTTAGACTTACCGCGCTCCACCGAGTGCTTCCCGCGCTCCACATGGGTGAATTGTAAAATCCACGCCTCTTCCCTCATCGGTTTCCCGCCACCAGCTAATGGCTTGCTGCATATAGCCCAGGCGGCAACGCACCGTCGCGGCACTCTGCGCAGATCTAGTCCTCACCCATCTACCATTAGTTATTCCAAGCATGCCAGGCAACAACCAAAGCTTCGACGTTGATGCCTACCTGCGTTACATCTTAGGTGAGGAGAACAAGCCGGAGTAGGTCAGGGAGCAAGAGTTTCATCGGCCGGTGCAGGCACCATTGCACATCGGTAGTGATATCGGCGTGACAGTCCTTGGGCGCACAATCGACATATTGCAGAAGAGGTGTGATATGTCTCCAACGTATCTATAATTTTTGATTGTTCCATGCTGTTTTATTATCAATCTTGGATGTTTTATAATCATTTTATAGTCATTTTATATCATTTTTTGCTACTAACCTATTGATATAGTGCCAAGTGTCAGTTGCTGTTTTTTTTCCATGTTTTTTACATTACAAGAAATCAATATCAAACGGAGTCCAAATGCCACGAAACTCCATGATGATTTTTTATTGGGCCAGAAGGAAGGCAATGGGCCCTGGTTGCACCTGGGGGGTGCCCCGAGGGGGGCAAAACCCACCAGGGTGCGCCAGGAGGCCCAGGCACGCCCTGGTGGGTTGTGCCCACCTCGGGTGCCCCGGGACCGCCTCTTTGCTCTATAAATACCCCAAAAATACCAGAACCCTAGAAGCGTTGACGAAATATTCATCCAGCCGCCGTAGAGTCCAGAACCACCAGATCCAATCTAGACACCATCACAGAGGGGTTCACCACTTCCATTGGTGCCTCTCCGATGATGCGTGAGTAGTTCTTTGTAGACCTTCGAGTCCGTAGTTAGTAGCTAGATGGCTTTCTCTCTCTCGCTGAATTCTCAATACAATGGTCTCTTGGAGATCCATATGATGTAACTCTTTTTGCGGTGTGTTTGTTGGGATCTGATGAACTTCGAGTTTATGATCAGTTATATTTTTTTATATCCATAAAATTTATTTGAGTTTCTTTGATCTCTTATATGCATGATATCTTATGGCCTCGTATTTCTTCTCCGATATTTGGGTTTTGTTTGGCCACCTTGATCTATTTATCTTGCAATGGGAAGAGGTGCCCGGTTGTGGGTTCGATCTTACAGTGCTTGATCCCAGTGACAGAAAGGGAGCCGGCACGTATGTATCGTTGCTACTAAGGATAAAAAGATGAGATCTATATCTACCGCCATATAGATAAACAGATCTTGTCTACATCATGTCATCGTTCTTATTGCATTACTTTGTTTTTTCATGAACTTAATACACTAGATGCATGCTGGATAGCGGTCGATGTGTGGAGTAATAGTAGTAGATGCAGGCAGGAGTCGGTCTACAAATCTTGGACGTGATGCCTATGTAATGATCATTGCCTGGATATCGTCATGATTATTTGAAGTTCTATCAATTTCCCAACAATAATTTGTTTACCCACCGTTTGCTATTTTTCTCGAGAGAGGCCACTAGCGAAACCTACGGCCCCCGGGTCTTCTTTCTCATATATTTCCTTGCAATCTACTTTTCCTTTGCATTTTTATTCAGATCTATTGAACCAAAAAATACAAAAATACCTTGCTGTGTTTTATCTTTATTTATTTTATTTGGCATTCGACCTATCAATCTACTACAATTTTCCTCACGTCCGTTTGCCTATCTTGAGGCGCCGTACCCCGGAAGGGATTGACAACCCCTTTAACACGTCGGGTTGCGAGGTGTTGTTGTTTGTGTGCAGGTGCTGCTTACGTTGTGTTGCTTGGTTCTCCTGCTGGTTCGATATCTTTGTTTCATAACTCAGGGAAATACCTACCGTCGCTGTGCTACATCATCCTCCCTCTCCAGGGAAATACCGACGTAGTTCCAGCTACCATCAAGGAGAATTTCTGGCGCCGTTGCCGGGGAGGATCTTCAACATAACCAGATTCCTAATCACAAATCTCATCTCCTTACAATTTACATTATTTGCCATTTGCCTCTCGTTTTCCTCTCCCCCACTTCACAAAAATCTGCCGTTTTATTCACCCTTTTTTCGTTCGCCTTTTTCCCGTCAGATCTCTTGTTTGCTATCTCTATTTGTGTTACCATGTCCCTTCTATTTGCTTGCATCTTCACTTGCTAAACATCTCTTAATATGGAACCTCATCCACTTGCTAATCTTTTCAAAAGATCCAATCTTGATCAACCAATTGCTAGTGAGTTGAGTGCACTAGATTATCTTTATGAAGTTTTGCTTGAGATTCGTGAAACTGAAAATTGCGATGAAGAACTTTATGAAGTGATTCATGATAGCTCCTTGAATTAAAAGCATGATTGCAATGATTTTACTATAAATTCTATTAATGTCAATTGTGCTAATAATATGCAAAACCCCAAGCTTGGGGATGCTAGTTTTGCTATGTCCGCTACTTATTGCAATGATCATGATTGGGTGATGATGCTTCTTATGATCTTGAAAATTTATTTAAGCCTCACGATGAATATGTTTGCAATAGTATTGAAAGTGGGTTTGTAAGTGTGTCAACTTTAGGAAATAATTATCCCACTACTTTGGAGTATGTTCAATCTTATGAATTTTTTGATAAAAGTGGGCTTGGAGAGGTCATGACTTTATTTGATGGTAATCCCACTATTTTGGAAGAGTGTCAACTTTGCATGCATGTGGATCATGTTGAGAATATTTTATGTGATAGCTATATTGTTAAATTTGATTATAATCCTACATGTAATTATCACGAGAGAGGAAAATATGGTTGTAGGAATTTCCATGTTACTAAATTACCTCTCTTCATGTTGAGATTGCTATTGTTTCTTGATTCTTCCTTGCATTTGCTAGATTTTGCTTGCCTTCAAAATTTGTTTTCCTATAAAATTCCCTATGCATAGGAAGTATGTTAGACTTAAATGTGTTTTTCATGTGATTTATGATGCTCTCTTTGTGTTCAAATTATTATCTTTCTTGTGAGCATCAATAAAGTCTTATGCCTAGCTAAGGGCGTAAAACTATAGCGCTTGTTGGGAGGCAACCCAATGAATAAAATTTATTTTTACTTTTTGCTTTCTGTTCTTGAGTGTTTACACAATTATTCTACTGGTATGATTGTGTTTTTTATGTTTCAATTAGTGTTTTTGCCAAGTAAAGCCTTTAGGATCTTCTTGGGTGATAGTTGTTTGATCTTGCTGAAAAAGACAGAAACTTTGCGCTCATGAAAATAATTTTCATAAATCACAGGAAAGAGATTTTGCTTTGATTCTTTTTGCAGAATATTAATATACAAATTACTCTGGTCGTCCTAATTTGGTAGAAGTTTTGGAGTTACAGAAGTATTCACTAAAGTCAGATTGCTACAGACTGTTCTGTTTTGACAAATTCTGTTTTCTTTGTGTTGTGTGCTTATTTTGATGGCTCTATGGTTTACTTTGATGAGTTTTTGCCATAAAAAAGTTGGAATACAGTAGATATAATATAAAAACAAAATATGAATTGGTTTGATACAACACTTATAGTAGTAGTTTGCTTTCTTATACTAACGGATCTCACAAAGGTTTTGTTGAGTTTTGTGTGATTGAAGTTTTCAAGTTTTGGGTTATCTTACGATGGATGAAGGAAGGATGTAAGAGCCTAAGCTTGGGGATGCCACGGCATCCCAAGCTATTATCCAAGAATGAGCAAGCAACTAATCTTGGGGATGCCCCGAGTGGCATCCCCGCTTTCTTCCAACAACTATCGGTATTTTACTCGAGGCTATATTTTTATTCGTCACATGATATGTGTTTTGCTTGGAGCGTCTTGTATGATATGTGTCTTTGCTTGTTTTATTTTGTGTTTTAAGTCATCAATCCTTGCCGGACACACCTACTTGAAAGAGCCAAAATTATATCATGACTTGTTAGAATTTCTCTCTATGCTTCACTTAAATCTTTTATGAGTTAGGACTTGCTCTAGTGCTTCACTTATATCTTTTTTGAGCACAGCGTACTTTGTTATTTTTTAAGAAATTCTCTCTTTCTTCACTTAGATTTATTTGAGAGTTAGTAAAATTTCGAAGAAATTCTCTCTTGCTTCACTTAAATTATTTCGAGAGAAAGAAAATTTGTTATGTTCATGATCTTCACTTATATTTGTCTGAGCTTATGAAAAGCAACACATGAAAGTTAGTCCCAAAGTGATAGATATACAAGAAGGATAAAGAAAAGAAAATGTCATGAAGATCATTGGAAAAAATAAACTTGATTCTTAGTAATACTTTTGAGATATGATGATGTGATATGTTAGTTATGTTGATGAGTAATTGTGCTCTAGTAAGAATATTGGTGTTAAGGGTGGTGATTCTCTATGCATGCACTATATCCTACTTGTGGTGCATTATTCGGTGTTAATTATGCTTAATGCTTGCTTATGATATTATTCGTTTCTTGGTTGGTCGCTTCTCAATCTTTTTGCTAGCCTTCATTTTGCACTAAGTATGATCTCTACTTGTGCATCCAAAATCCTTTAAACCAGTTTTGCCACATGAGTCCACTATATCTACCTATATGCGGTATTCTTTTGCCGCTCTAAGCAAATTTGCATGTGCCATCTCTAATTTTCAAAATAAACTTCCCTTTTGTGTGTTTGTTTCGCTCGCAGAACGGTGACGGGTGGCTAATATTTTCCATGCTAGATGTGTTATTCTCAAGATGAGTGTTTATTCACTTGTCATTGCACGAGAGTAAGGCAAAGGTTTTAGGGATGCCCAGTCCCGAAATGCCAAAAATATTTACTTTATGTTGTCAATTAATAAATTCCTTGGAAAGTGTTGGAATGGAGGGCACCCGTGGATACGGCTAGCCATGGAAAGTGAATGTATGGTGGAAAAAGGAATAAACTTTATTTTCTGTTTGGGAACCGCCTATGGCATATCTAGCATGGAAAGTGTTCGTAGCTCTGAGTCGTTTTCGTTGGTGGGATGGATACACCTCCCAAAATGTTTTTATCTCTAATTTTTTGCTTTGAACTCTGGCACCTCTACAAATCCCTACTTCCCTCTGCGAAGGGCCTTTCTTTTAATTTATGCAATTTTTATGTTTGAATTTGAGTCTCCATCTTCTCTTACAAAAGCACCAACTAGGAGGCAATATGATCGTGCTCAAGTATTGGGTGTAGTTAATATTCGAGTGTGTTTCATGAATGGATCAATGTTTGAGCATGATGGTCTAGGGATAACTTATTTTAGCGTTGATATTTTGGAAGATATGGTTGCTTGTTGATATGCTTGAGTATCTAAATTATCTTGTCAAAACTAGACTATTTCTTTGAATCACATAGAAGTCCAAATATCCATGTTATAAAGAAAAGAATATGATATGACTTGATGAATAGCACTCCACATCAAAAATTCTATTTTTATCACTTACCTACTCGATGACAAGTAGGAGTTAAGCTTGGGGATGCTGATATGTCTCAAACGTATCTATAATTTTTGATTGTTCCATGCTGTTTTATTATCAATCTTGGATGTTTTATAATCATTTTATATCATTTTTTGGTACTAACCTATTGACATAGTGCCAAGTGTCAGTTGCTGTTTTTTCCCATGTTTTTTACATCACAGGAAATCAATATCAAACGGAGTCCAAATGCCACGAAACTCCACGATGATTTTTTACGGGCCAGAAGGAAGGCAATGGGCCTGGTTGCACTGGGGCTGCCCGAGGGGCACAACCCACCGAGCGCGCCAGAGGCCAGCGCGCCTCGGTGGGTTGTCCCCACCTCGGGTGCCCCCCGGACCGCCTCTTTGCTCTATAAATACCCCAAAAATACCAGAACCCTAGAAGCATCGACGAAATATTCATCCAGCCGCCGTAGAGTCCAGAACCACCAGATCCAATCTAGACACCATCACGGAGGGGTTCACCACTTCCATTGGTGCCTCTCCGATGATGCGTGAGTAGTTCTTTGTAGACCTCCGGGTCCGTAGTTTGTAGCAAGATGGCTTTCTCTCTCTCGCTGAATTCTCAATACAATGGTCTCTTGGAGATCCATATGATGTAACTCTTTTTGCGGTGTGTTTGTTGGGATCTGATGAACTTCAAGTTTATGATCAGTTATATCTTTTTATATCCATGAAAGTTATTTGAGTTTCTTTGATATCTTATATGCATGATCTCTTATAGCCTCGTATTTCTTATCCGATATTTGGGTTTTGTTTGGCCAATTTGATCTATTTATCTTGCAATGGGAAGAGGCGCCCGGTAGTAGGTTTGATCTTACGGTGCTTGATCCCAGTGACAGAAAGGGAACCGACATGTATGTATCATTTCTACTAAGGATAAAAGACGAGATCTATATCTACCGCCATATAGATAAGCAGATCTTGTCTACATCATGTCATCGTTCTTATTGCATTACTCTCTTTTTCCATGAACTTAATACACTAGATGCATGCTGGATAGCGGTCGATGTGTGGAGTAATAGTAGTAGATGCAGGCAGGAGTCGGTCTACTAATCTTGGACGTTATGCCTATGTAATGATCACTGCTTGGATATCGTCATGATTATTTGAAGTTCTATCAATTTCCCAACAGTAATTTGTTTACCCACTGAGGGAGTCCTGGATTAGGGGGTGTCCGGATAGCCGGACTACCATCATCAGCCGAACTATCATTGGCCGGACTATCATCATCGACCAGACTCCAAGACTATGAAGATACAAGATTGAAGACTTCTCCTGTGTCCGGATGGGACTTTCCTTGGCGTGGAAGGCAAGCTTGGCGATACGGATATGTAGATCTCCTACCATTGTAACCGACTCTATGTAACCCTAGCCCTCTCCGTGTCTATATAAACCGGATGGCTCTAGTCCGTAGGACTATCGAACATCAACAACCCTTACAATCATACCATAGGCTAGCTTCTAGGGTTTAGCCTCCTTGATCTCGTGGTAGATCCACTCTTGTAAACATCCACAATATCAATATCAATCGAGCAGGGCGTAGGGTTTTACCTCCATCAAGAGGGCCCGAACACAGGCAAAACACCATGTCCCTTGTCTCCTGTTACCATCCGCCTAGGCGCACAGTTGGGACCCCTACCCAAGATCCGCGGTTTGACACCGACATTGGTGCTTTCATTGAGAGTTCCTCAATGTGTCGTCACCGATAGGCTTGATGGCCTCTTCAATCAACAACGACGCAGTCCTGGGTGAGACTTTTCTCCCGGACAGATCTTCATGTTCGGCGGCCGCGCTGGGCCAACTCACTTGGCCATCTGAGCAGATCGAAGCTACGCCCCTGGCCGTCGAGTCAGGTTTGAAGCCTAAACTTCATGGCGATATCCGCGGGGACTTGATCTTGATGGATCTGAGCCACACCGAGCGTGCCGCCGCTGTCACGATGGGCATGACCTAACTCGCCGCGGACAGCACCTTGGAGGTCGCTGCACGAATCCGCTCCGACCCATAGTCCGGAGCCGATCGCTCGGATCGAGGACGGATGGCTGGACACCGCCTCGGGAGCTGCAACCTCTCGGCGATGGAGCGAACACTTACCTTGTCTCGCATAAAGCCCATGACTCGAGGTGCGGACTCCCTACGGACTCAAACCTCCTGCGCCCGCCGGTCGAATCCGATTGGGCGCCCGATCATGGAATTCACCGCTGCGGACATCTTTCAGCACTCGCCCTTGGCGATATCATAAATTCATCAAGCATCTCTCGCTATCCGGAGAGCCTGGCGAACTATGGCGGGATGGTTGGGACAGCAGACGGCGAAGAAAGTCGAGCCCACCACCACCCACCGTAGCCACCGTCGATTTATTTAACCGACGTGCTCGACTACGACTCCGAAGACATCGATGGTATGGGCGGCGATGCGGAGACTACCAAGAACCAATGCTGCAGGACACCGGAAGACCACCTCGTCATATGACATATACATGGTGGACACCTAAAAGATGGGGACGGCGAAGAAGCGGCGGAGGCCGATTCCTTAAAGAAACAGCCCAAGCGCCCGGCGTCGGGCGCGCGCTCTAAATCCCGCCACGGCAAGAATGGAGATTCCGGCAAAGGAGATAATAACACCCCGAAAGTGCCGAAGACAACTCCCTCCAAAGACGATCCAGCGCAGAGGAGGCGAAGCAAGCCCTCACGAGAGGCGGCGGGCGAAGAGGTCGAGGATGACAATTACTTACCTCCTCCGGAGACGAGGCAAGCCTCGGCGACGCATTTAATTCGTCGTGCACGAGGATCCCGTCGATCAAGAGCGTTTCAGACGCAGGCTAATGGCCACGGCAAACAGCCTAAAGAAAAAGCAGCAACAGACTTCAAGCTGATCAAGACCCATTGGCGACAGATGGACCGATGTCCTCGCGTCAAGAGTATGAACTCGAACGCCCCAAAAGTTACCCAAAACGCAAGTTGCTCCCCGATTAGAGGAGGAGGCATACAAACTTGCATCACCAGCGCCAATCTGGCAGGACCGGCCACCTCGTGGCGCGGCAGAGAGGCGTGCAAGCCCTCCACCAAAACCGTACTCGCATCGCTCAAAAGCATGAAGCCATGGGGAACGCGCGGACTTGCGGGATATATTGGAGGACAAGGCAAGACAATCCAGATCTATCTATGGATCACGTGGGCCCCAAGACCCACGCGAATACCGTCGCGCGGATATAACTACTCGCCGGGCGAACACAGCAGACAACGCTCTCTCGAGCTACGTCGCGATATTGCTCAATCTGAGGCGCCAGACACCCACTATGCTTCACCGACGAAGTAATGGATCATCAAATCCTCAAGGGTTTAAACCCGTTAACATCGAATCCTACGATGGCACAACAGACCCGCGGTTTGGATTGAGGATTATCTTCTCCATATACACATGGCCCATGGCGGCGGCCTTCACGCCATCAAATATCTCCGCTCAAGCTTAAAGGACCAGCTCGGCATTGGCTTAACAGCCTGCCTCTGAGTCAATTGGATCTTTGGGAGGACACGGAAGCCGCATTCCTCGACAACTTCGAGGCGCGTGTATGCGACCACCGGACGCAGATGACCTAAGCCACATAATCCAGCAGCCGATTTAATCGCCGGCAATTCGGACACGGTTCTTAACAAAGAAAAATCAAATCGCCGATTGTCCGGATGCAGAGGCCCTCGCTGCCTTTAAACATAACATCCGCGACGAGTGGCTGGCGGCACCTAGGGCAGAGAAGCCAAATCCATGGCAGCCCTCACATCACTCATGACCCTTGATAACAACCTCAAAGAAAACGCTGGCAGTCCGGATACCAAGGACCGCAATGGCAGGTTGCGTCGAAACAAAACAAACGCCGCGTGCGGCGACAACAATGAGGATCGGCAGTCAACGCCGGATTCCGAGGCTCCAAGCCCGTCAACGGAAGAAGCCATTCAAAAGAACTACTCCGGCCCGTCCAATTTGGACCGAATACTCGACCACTCTGTCAAATACATGGAACCCCGAAAAGCTAGCTAACCACACCAACAGAGGTTGTTGGGTATTCAAGCGGCAGGCAAATTAATTGCAAAACAGTGACAAGGGCTGCACAATGATGACGAGGAAGAGACCCGCCCGAACAACAGAGGACAAAAGGATTCCCCCTCAAGTTAGGACGGTAAACATGATATACGCAACGATATTCCCAAGAGGGAGCGGAAGCGTGCACTAAGGGGCGTATCTGCTGATGGAGCCGCCGCCCAAAATTCAACCCATGGTCCTCTTGCCCGATCACTTTCGATCGAAGAGACCATCCGACCGATATCCGCCATGGCGGATTCGCGCATTGGTTTTAGACCCAATCGTTGATGGATTCCACCTCACGAGAGTCCCGATGGGCGGCGACAGAGCTGAACCTGCTTTATCGGGATACGGTCGCAAGATGGGCATAGACCCTTCAAGGATTAAACCTACAAAGACAACCTTCAAAGGTGTCATACCGGTGTCGAGGCCAATTATACAGCTCGCCACACTTTGAAGTGGTCTTCGGATCCCGGATAATTTCGAGCGAGGAGTTAATCTTCGACATAGTCCCGTTCATGGCGGCTATCATGCTCGCTTTCGGACGAACGCGTTTGCAAAATTCAACGCGGTGCCGCATTATGCATACCTTAAGCTCAAGATGCCAGGCCCTCGTGGAGTCATCACGGTCAATGGAAACACGAACGCTCCATCCGAGCGGAGGAACATACAGCGGCTCTCGCGGCGAAATCTGAGCAGCCTTTTAAGGCAATTCTCGAGTCCGGCCGTTAAGCGACCGGACACGACCAAACGCCCGGAGCAACATCAACCAAGACCACAGCACGCCCGAGCACGCAGCGTAGCAATGCGGCCTTAACCCCAGCCTCGCAAAATTGTAAGACAAGCTCTCCGCGTACATAATTACGCCTTGGAGATACCATGGGCATAGGGGGAAAGGCACAACCACAGTAGACCCAGAGTGCGGTTCGACCACACCAGGGGCTCCCAAGTGTTTCGCTCTTTTTTCTTTTATTTTTCTCTTTTTTATACAGAACTATGTCCGGCGGCGACCCTGCCAAACTCATGATGCAACAGCCAGGGAAGGACAAAGGCCGCGAAGAACACTCAGGTGGTCTCCATCACGAGCATTAAATTTGTTAAATACAAACATTCCGCGGCCTACCCCTAGAGGGAGACGCCTTTAATTCGTCCAATCCCTTGCTTTCCGCACTATTTGTATCATTCCGCACTCATAGCATATCTTCTCGAATAAAATGCAGTACTTTTTTGCCTATAATTGCATCACCTTATATATATATATATATATATATATATATATATATATATATATATATATATATATATATATATATATATATATATATATGTTCATTTACGACATGTTGCATCCGTACACTTTAGTACGGCCAAACACACCAGGGCTTATGTTCTCCATGGTATGGTGTGATAAAGTCCATTTACTTTCACAAGTCGGCACCCGAACTTATAGCATTATATGAATCGGCTCGAATCATGTCTTGGGTCAATAGTTGGGTTTGCCCGCTCCCATGTTTGGCACCTTACGTTCCGTTCTATCGGCTAAGGTAGCACTTTCGGAGAACCACTGCGATTGCGCCCGGTTGAGCAGGTTAACGCCTCGATGGAAAGCTAAAACTGACTTGTCATGATAAGGCAAGAGACTGGTCGCTGTTCGAGAGGTCCTTCGGGTCCTTAAATACCTCGCCGCTTGACGAAGTTCGGATTATGTCCGAGCGAAGGGGTGGATAGCGCCCAATTCGGTCCTCCGAATACTAGGGGCTTTGCGAAATTTAAAATTATAGAATTCTATGGCTAAGTGAGAGTGTTGAAGCACTATAAGTCCGGTTGCCTTGTTAGCTCTGTTGGCGCCTCCTCGATGGACCCAAAATGGGAACTAGGCGCTCAAGTTTATCCCGAACACCCCAGCACTTTCGTGGCATGGGGGCTGAAGCCGACGACTTGCCATCTCTCGATTTAATAAGCGGCCGCCTGAAGGTAATATTTTAAATTAACAAGCGTTGCTTAGCGCGTATGAACAAAGTTTTCAGCGCACAGGATAACACATTGCGAATTTACTCAATAATTACATCCTGGGCACTCATCCGCAATCTTGCGGGCACCCTTCAGACAGCCTTATAGTACATTTCGGCGTCGATGTTCCTTGCCCACTGGTGGCGCATCGGTGATTAGCTTCTCCGCATCCAGCTTGCCCTAATGCACCTTTGCGCGGGCAAGGGCCCGACGAGCACCTTCAATACTGGTGGAGTGCTTGATAACCTCCACCCAGGGGCACGCATCCACCAGCCGTCGCCGACGAGGCGAAGTAGCTCCAGTGCATGGCCTCTCCAGAGCCACACCGGACTATGAGGCCCTTCATGGCCTGCTCGGCCACCTTGTGAAGCTCGACCAGCTGCTTCACTGGTCGCTAGGGGCACTGGATGGTCGGCCTCGATATCTCGAGACCGAAGACCTTCTCCGTTGAGCTCCCTCCTCGGCTCGGTAGAATGTGGCGGCATCGGACACGCTTGAGGCAGATCTGCAAACGCATACGAGAGCTCGAATTGGGTAAGTAACACGTAATTTATATTCACATGCTTGCTTTGCATGAAAAATTCCTTACCCGCCGCTATCTTCCTCATCAACTCAATCTCTGAAGGGACTTATGGGCCTCGGCCTTGGCGGTTTAGCACTTTCGAGAGCGAGGCAAGCTCGGACTCTCGAGTCTTTGAGTCATGCTCCAAACTCTCATGCTTTTCCATGAGAGCACGGAGCTCTTCTGAACCACCACCACCCGCGCCTCCTGCTTTTCTCGCTCTGCCCGTTCCGTGGCGCAATGCGTTGACCCACGGACACGGCCTCCTTCGAGGCCGCCACCTCGTTCGTGGCCCCCGCAGCACCCGTGTTATCCTTGTTATTTTTGTTGCAACCTAAATCCTTTTCTCATGAGGTACAAGTTCAAAGTGGTGTTACTCTCCTTCTTTGTCCCGAGCTGCTTCTGGCGCGGCCGAGCTCTTGCTCGGACCGCTCGAGCTCTGCTTCACAGCACCGACCTCCATGATCGGCGGCAGAGGTCAGAAAGCGCCTGCAACCCATATTGACATAATTTTTAGCAACCCTGCGTATATCTTCTTTTTTCAGATCCTCGGTCCGGCTTTTCTTTCCGAACACCGAACCGAGCATCGAGGGCTACCGGCTATGCGGTATTACATTGCATATTTTAACTTCTTACCTCAAAGCCCGATAGAAGGCTACTGCAGGCTTCGGTCGGACCCGCTCTTGGCGAGCTGCACTTTCGGATCACCGCACTCATAATAGTGCGGTGTTCTTCCTCGATGGAAGCGCTGCAGCGCCTCAACAAATTACCCGGCGCCTCGGTTGGGCGGAAGCCGCCCGGCGTCACGGTCTTGCCGTTTGTTGAAGGGCGCCCGGCGGACTCCGGAACCACTGCGGGTTCCGATGTGGAGTCCGGCGCAAAGTCGGGAGGGCGCCTTGTGGCGCCTCGGGCCTCCCCGATGGGTCCCTTCTTGGGATCCCACCTCGGCGTCCTCGGTGTCGCGGGGGTGGAGCGGTCGGGATGGAGTCTACATCCGACGGAGCCAGCGACCCGCTTGATGAAGCGGGAGATCATCACCGGCGGACTACGGGCATGCGGCATCGAATGACACTATGTGACACGTAAAAAGAAATTATAAATCATTCAGGAATCCGGATACTTACGATCTCGCGGAGGCCTGGCCCTTGAAGGTCATTCTTCCTCGCCAGCGTTGATGTTGGCGGAGCTGTCGAGGGAATAGTCCTTCCCTCTTGGACCCTTGGCCTCCCTGTTGGGGAAGCCTTCCTCTTCCTCTCTCCTCCTCCGGAGAGTCCTCTCCTCCTCCTCATTTTCGGGAGGAGTCCGCCCGAGTCGTCGGACACAAAACGGGCACTCTTTCCAGCACCGTGGCCTCCTTCTTGGCCTTCTTCTCCGGCACCACGTGCGGTGCGGAACAAGCAGCCTCGCTAGATGGCGTCTCTTGGATTTTCTCGGCATAGGGCCGGACGGTGTCTGCTCCGCCTTCCTCATCCATCTGTCAAAGGAAAGGGGAAATTAAAACCGCATAGAGTCAAACTATGAAAACAAGTGTCCCGTAAAGGGTAGAATCACTTACCTCGTCGGCTGGCGCTCTGGCGAAATCCATGATCTTGATCGCGGATGCGAAACCGGCGCCTTTGAACAGCACCTTCCAGCGCCCGTGCGTTGTGTGAAGAGCACGCTCGGCGCTGGTGCTGTTAGGATCAAACTCCCACAGATTGAATGCCCGTTCTTGGCATGGGAGTATCCGTGAGACGAGCATGACTTGGACCACGTTAACCAGCCTCGGCTTCTTCACCACTTCTTGATACGAGCTTGGAGTCCGTCGGCTCCTTGAACTACCCCACAGCAAGCCCTTCTCTTTCCGGAGGTGAGCTGCGTGGGATACCAGATCTAAACTGGGGGGCCGCCGCCCATTTAGGGTCCGCTGCTCGGTGATATAGAACCACCCGATTGCCACCTTGGCGGATTCCATGAAGGCCCCTTCAACCAATGGACATTGGGCATCTTGCCCAACATGGCGCCTCCGCACTCCGCTTGAATGCCCTTCACTACCTTGACTTGACATTGAAGGTCTTGAGCCTAAGTCGAAGTGGGGCTGGATGCAGAGGAAGGCCTCGCTACGACGATAAACGCCGAGATGTTGAGGATGAAGTTCGCGCGGATCATGGAAATCCAGGCCGTAGTAGAACATGAGCCCCGGACAAAGGGGTGAAGTGGAAAGCCCGATCCATGGAGGAAGTGGGAAAGAAAGACAACCCTCTCATGGGGCCTGGGGTGGGGATGAGCTACCCCTCGTCCAGGCAGCCAGTGCAGCGATGTCGCGGAGAGGTATCCGGCGCTTCGCAGTTTGGCGATGTGCTCCTCCTTAGCGGTGGAGGCCAACCATTTACCTCCGCTCCGGACATGGTCGGAGAAGGTTGAGACGAGATCTTGCGAACTTGGGCGCTGGAGCTCGAGTCTTGTGGAGATGGATAAGCAAAGGAGGAAGAAGGCGTGGGTGAGAAGGTAAATCCTTATCCCTTATATGGGCGGCGAAGTCTTCGCGTCCCCCACCGGCTGGTAAAACTCACTTATCTCCCAAGCGTCACCATCAATGGCGCGGTTGGGTTACTACGCCCGTATTGATGAGAATCCCGGATTAAGGGAAACGCGATCTCTGCTTCGACAAGGCGTGCCAAGGAAACCGCTTCGCTAAATCTTGCCGAGGTGGTAAAGTAAAAACAATTGAGTAATGCTTTGGTAGTGGTGTGACGTCATGCCACGTAAAACGTCGGCAGATTAAACTTGTGTATATATTATTATTCTCTCTACGGTGGAATGTGGAATTTATTTTGCGAGCGGACACTATCTGGTGTTCACAATCTTCTATCATTGGAGGAGGAACCCGCCTTGCAATGTCAAGCAACATACTGCGCGGACTTATCGTCATTGAAGCCTGGTTCAGGGAGCTCTTGAGGAGTCTGGATTAGGGGTGTCCGGATAGCGGACTACCATCATCACCGAACTATCATTGGCGGACTATCATCATCGACCGGACAACAAGACTATGAAGATACAAGATTGAAGACTTCTCCCGTGTCCGGATGGGACTTTCCTTGGCGTGGAAGGCAAGCTTGGCGATCGGATATGTAGATCTCCTACCATTGTAACCGACTCTATGTAACCCTAGCCCTCTCCGTGTCTATATAAACGGATGGCTCTAGTCCATAGGACTATCGAACATCAACAACCCTTACAATCATACCATAGGCTAGCTTCTAGGGTTTAGCCTCCTTGATCTCGTGGTAGATCCACTCTTGTAAACATCCACAATATCAATATCAATCGAGCGGGGCGTGGGTTTTACCTCCATCAAGAGGGCCCGAACCTGGGTAAAACATCGTGTCCCTTGTCTCCTGTTACCATCCGCCTAGACGCACAGTTCGGGACCCCCTACCCGAGATCCGCCGGTTTTGACACCGACACCCACCGTTTGCTATTTTTCTCGAGAGAAGCCACTAGTGAAACCTACGGCCCCCGGGTCTTCTTTCTCATATATTTGCCAGGCGATCTACTTTTACTTTGCATTTTTATTCAGATCTATTAAACCAAAAAAATACAAAAATACCTTGCTGCGTTTTATCTTTATTTAATTTATTTGGCGCTCGATCTATCAATCTACTACAATTTAACTCACGTCTGTTTGCCTGTCTTGAGGCGCCGTACCCCGGAAGGAATTGACAACCCCTTTAACACGTCGGGTTGCAAGGTGTTGTTGTTTGTGTGCAGGTGCTGCTTACGTTTTGTTGCTTGGTTCTCCTACTGGTTCGATACCTTGGTTTCATAACTGAGGAAATACCTACCGTCATTGTCTTTGCATCATCCCTCCCTCTCGGGGAAATACCAGCGTAGTTCGGCTACCATCAAGGTGTGATGAGCAGTTTGCCATGCACCACGCAAAAGAACCAGAGCTGCTCGGCGGCATGATAGGCGACCCACCGAAGAGCCGCCACCAAAGCTCATCGAGAGTCTAATGCCCCATAGGTCTAGAATCATGCCATGCAACCGCTCGATCTCAGATCCAAGGGCTCTCGAAGCCAGATCATGGTAGAATGGAAAGCCACTACCCCGCTGCTCACACGGCAGTTCGCTTACTCGTCCCCTCACGACGCCCTTCAATACTACGGTTCGCCTTAGTCGTCCCTTCCATTCTCATTACGTAGTTCCACTAATCCTAACCTCCTCCCAAATCCATGGCGCCCCAATTCCGTGATCGGCGGTGAGTACAAGGTTAGAACCATCACCGCGATGAGTTCGACATCATCTACCCGCTCTTCCGCGACGGTGAAAGGATGCCTTCTCGCCTGACGCATGTTCGAAAAACTCGTGATGATGAGGGTCGCCGACTAGATGTTGAGTACACCATACCCGGGACGAGAGAAGGGTCTAAAGGACAAAGAGAGGAAGAAGCCCGCCGTGATCCAGGTTTGCGCATGACTTATGCTTGGTCTACCACATATGCCATGCCGACGTTGAGTGCCAGGATTTTAAGGACTTCCGAGAGCAACCTAGTCAAATTCGTTATCAGAGACTTTGGTAACGCATAAAGAAGTCCTGTGGTCGGTAGGCCTCACAGGCAACACCTTCGACTCCGTAAGAATCGGCCGGTGTCCTCTCTCTTCACCTTCGATGTCAGATCGGCAGAGCCATGGTTCATCCTTCAGACGGTGAACCGGAGAAACCTCCATACACGCTTTCATCGCCATGCATGGCAGCGAATGTACTAGATATAGACCACATCCACTACGCTGCAATGGATGGCTACCTTTGCTTCAATATCTACAAGGGTTGGATGAAGAGCAAAGCAAAGAAGTAAAAGGTTCAAGCAAAGAAGTATCGCCAAGAGGAAGAGGGACAAGGACTAAGTCGAGGACGGGACGAGGACCCGAGTAAGGTGGCAAGGTCGCTGTTCATGGTGGTTCTAATGTAGTGTCTACCGTATTAGTTGCAAAGTTTAACTGTGCTTAGTTTAATTTGAGGGTGTGTTGTGTCAGTCTTCACAGTAATCCTATGTTATGTTTCTTCTCGTACTTTAACTCTTCAAGACGCATACTAGTATTTTTACATTTCATCTTTTAGTTGGTATAGTACTACCACTGCTTTTCACATTATATACGTGACAATATATATGGCCAACATCATATAGCCGCAGTTTAGTTGTCAAAGAATTTCAGGGTGCTTAGTTTTGTCAAAGAATTCAGATGCTTAGAGGGTGCTTGGTTCCAAGGACTTATTTTAGTCTGACTAAAATAGTCTCTTTAAGAGGCTAAAGTTCCAAGCACCCCGACTAAAGAGGGGCTAAAACTAGTCTTGAGACTAAAATTTTAGTCAAGGGTACCCCTACTAAAATGTGGATTAGTCATCTCTACTATTTAACTCTCCTTTAACACAAAGTAGTTCTGGATTGGAGGGTTTGGAGGATAATAAATGCTCATTAACTTGATCTTAGCCTTTTTAGTATTTGATCCAAGCATGGTGTTTTTTACCATGGCATATATGTGCCATGTCAAGAAACCATGCCAAGTTTCATGTTTTTTGGGTGAGTTTTTGATTTACTGGGATTTAAAAACTGAGATTCTCAATGTTTCAGGACGACGAGAAGTTTGTAATTCATTCCCACTCCTTAAATCAGACCTAAACATGCACCCAATGACACATGTACGATTTCCCACCCATTTTGCTTCACTGGAGCATGTGCTTGTAGTTCAAATTTGAGTTATGCACTACATTAAATGACTAGAAAACTTAATTAATATATACAATGGCCAAACGAACCCTGAACAGTTTCAAATTTCAGCACGACACTCATGTTATTGTATGTTGCCTGTAGAAAACAAAGTTCAAGGCGAGAAGAGGCAGCGATTATCGTTTCGCCCACAAGAGGGGCATGTTTCCCTACCGGAACCATGAGGGTTGCGACATGCTCCGGTTTGTAAGAGACTTGTAATATAGCTTCGCCCAAATTGGACAATTATATGTACCATGTAGTGACACCATGCCAAGTTTCGTGGTTTCCTGGTGAGTTTTGGATTTACAAAGATTTAAAAACCGAGACTACCAATGTTTGTGGGCAAGCCAGGACAGCGAGACAGTTGAATTCATTCCCATTTGTTCCATGGGACCTAAACATGCACCCCAAGGAAACATGTATGTTTTTTCTAGCCATTTTGGTGCACTAGAGCATGTATTTGTAGTTCGGATTTGAATTATGAACATTAAATGCCTAGAAAACTCAATTAATGAATAAGAAGGTCAAACGAACCTTGAATAATTTCAAAGTTCAGCGCGAATCTCCCGTTGTTCCTGGTGCGTGTAGGAGAAAATATGAGGCTAGAAGTGGGAACAATTATCATTTGGCCCACAAGGGGATACGTTTGCCTATAGAAACCATGAGGGTTCTTGCGACAGGCTCCGGTTTGTAAGAGGTTTGTAATAAAGCTTGGCCCAAATTGGCAATGTTTTTACCACGACATATATGTGCCATGACGTGACACCATGCCACCTTGGATGACTTTCCTATGAGTTTTGGATTTATGGGGATTTAAAAACCGAGATTCGAAATGTTTTAGGACGAGCCAGGACGCCGGTACGGTTGTAATTCGTTCCCATTCCTGGCATGGGACCTAAACATGCACCCAAGGACACATGTATAATTTTTCTAGCCATTTTGGTGAACTGGAGCATGTATTTGTAGTTCAGATTTGATTTATGGACATTAAATGCCTAGGAAACTCAATTAGTGTATAAAAAGGCCAAACGAACCCTAAATAAGTTTAAACTTTAGCACGGATATCCTGTCGTTCCATGTTGCCTGTAGAAGAAAATACAAGGCGAAAAGAGGCAGTGATTTTGTTTCAGCAACAAGGGGGACACGTTTCCCTATCGGAACCACGAGGCTTCTTTGATAGAAGCTCCGGTTTGTAAGAGGCTTGTAATAAAACTTGCGCCAAAATGGGCAAAAAAATTCCTCGACATATATGTGCCATGTCGTGACACCATGCCAAGTTTCACGATTTTCGGGTGAGTTTTGAATTTACAGGGATTTAAAAACCGAGATTCTTCTCACGAAATGTTTTCAAATAGCACACGATTCACTCACGAAAGATGTGTGCCTACCAAACCGTGGCCTATGCCCCCCTCCCCCCGGCTGCACGCGCGATCTGAGTCGTGCGTTCTGATTGGCCAGAACCCAAACCCCACGGATCATATGTGTGCACCGTTGGATGCTCCCAGATCGAACGGCAACCCTAAGCCCTTTCGACAGCACATGTAGTACATGGGTAAGCACTGTGCGCATGCGTCGTGCTAGCTCATGCTTCCTTCTCTACTACGTTTTCTAAACAGGCTACCGTTTCCCGCCTTCCTGTCATCGGTTTCCCGCCTCTCACTACAAAAAAAAGACACATCCGTGACATTTTGGGCCGAACGAAATTTTTTCTGTCATACATATGACACTTCTATGACGATAATTGTGACAAAACCGGTATCATCATAGATGTGGCGGGCTCCTACTTCTATGACAAAAAATCATGACAGGAAAATGGGCTTTTCGTCTGGGCGGGCGAGACGTAGCTGCATGACATTCTTTGGGCCGCCCATGATGGAAAAAACCGTGGTAGAAGCGAGGGGAGGAAAATTTGGGAGTTCCGATTCACATGGGAGGTCGGGGCGAAGCGATGCGTTCTCGTATACGTATGCGGCGTGTGTGCGGCGTTGGCTCTAATCAACCCGAGCAAGGCGTTGGGCTCTAATCGAACCCGGCGATTGCCTGCGCAAGTTACGCGTTCGAACTGAGTGATCGATCGATGGTGATTAATCGAACCCGATCCAGCGATTCGCCGCTCTGCTTTGCTAATCAAGCCGATCGATGGGATGAACAAAGAGCATTGCGGGGGGTTGGATAACAAAGTGGTAGATGGGCGCTGCCTCGGATGAACAGGACCCTCACGATGTGGTGGAGGGCTGGATGAGCAGAGACCGTGGAGGGGTGCCCGTGGAGGGTGGATGAACAGGACCCCGTGGTGTGGAGGGCTGGATGAGCAGAGACGGTGGAGGGTGCCCGTGGAGGGTGGTTGAACAGGACCCCGTGGTGTGGAGGGCTGGATGAATAGTAGACGGTGGAGGGGTGGTTGAACAGTAGCTGGTGGAGTAGCGCGCGGTGGAGGCTGGATGAACAGGAGCCCGTGGAGGCTGGATGAACAAGAGCCCGTGGAGGCTGGAGGAGGTCGACGGTGGAGATGAACAGTATCCCGTGGAGTCCCGTTTTGCGGTACGCCACACCCTCCCGGCGAACAGGACCCCGCTTTGACCGTGGCGCCCAACACAAGTCCGCTTCCTCCGCTTTTGCGGTTCGCCACACCCTCCCGATCAGCGGGACCCCGTTTCCACCGTAGGAGGTCCGTTTCGCCGTTGGCGGTGCGCCGCACCCCTCCCGATCAGCGGACCCGTTCCGAGCGTGGAGGTCCTTTTCTCTGTTGTCAGCGCGGCGCGGAGCCCGCTTCCATCGTCTGTTCCGTCCAAGCCCTCCCGATGAACACGACCACACATTCCGTTCCGACCCAGCCGGTTGGCTCCCACGCGTTCCGTTGCCTCCCGATGAACACGACGCATCCCTTTGCCTCCCCATGAACATGACGCATTCCATTGCCTCCCCATGAACACGATGACGATGCTGTTTCTCCATTCCGACCCAGCCATGTACACGAGCCATGGTCGTACGTATGCGTGATTAGGCGTTCGAGACCCTGCCCGTATGTACGTACGTGGTCGTATTTTCTTTCTTGCACCCTGGCCGCTGTACGTACGTGTACATGCTACGTGCATGCCTCTACTACGACACGTACGCACCTCTACTACGACACGTGCGCGCCTCTACATCGACCAAAGATATATATATGCATATCGTTCGCGACGAATGACAATGCTACATACGCCGACCAGGTGGGTCCCGACCGCCGACACTTCCTTGCTGCGAAGATGTAGCTGGTGGGTCCCAGCAATCAGGGGGCGAATCATTTTATTTTTTTGCCCGGACGCACTTCCTTGCGTGCGAAGGTGTAGCTGGTGGGTCCCAGCAGTCGCGGGGCTGGTGGGTCCCAGCAGTCAGGGGCGCGAATCTTTTTTTGCCCGGACACACTTCCTTGCGTGCGAAGGTGTAGCTGGTGGGTCCCAACAGTCAGGGGGAAACGTTTTTTTCGTGAAATACGGTGGCCCGTCGAGTGGGTCCCTGCTGTCAGGTGGAGGAATCATTATTTTTTATGTAATAAGGAGGCACTTCCTTGCTTCCGCCATGGACCCATCTGTCAGCCTCTCCACGTACAGTCCACGTCCGATGGAAGTCGTTCCTTGACCACGTTGACCACGCCGCGCCGAGAGCACCAGGGCGGTGGACGATGGCGAGGCCTAAGAAGGGGACGACGGCGAGGCCTAGGAAGGGGATGCCACGGAGGTAGGGAAGACTCGGCAGCTGTTTCCCACGCGGAGGGGAGTACGACTGTATGAGGGTTTACTGGGTTGTCTGCCGTCGCCGGAGAATAACAACAGGTGCGGGTGAGTAGAGGGATGGCTAGGCCAGCAATGGGAGTACGATCGGGCGGTGAGGCTCACTGGCAAGCACACCGGCCGGCAGCGAGGAGGAGAGACAGCAGTCCACGGAGCTTGTTTGAGCGGCCGGAGCGGGAAGAGCAGAGATTGAAGAAGACGACGGCCGTTGGATGGACATCCAACAATCGGCTTTAAAGGCCAACCTTTTTAGGAAAGCAACAAATCTGTGGAAAACAGCATACAACCCATCTGCCATTATTTCTAATAATTTATAACCCATTTCCTAATTCTTAAGGTTTTTTTTGGAGCCCATATTTTTTTTGTTAGCATT
The DNA here is from genome assembly GCA_021605205.1 of Aegilops longissima. NCBI lineage: Eukaryota > Viridiplantae > Streptophyta > Magnoliopsida > Poales > Poaceae > Aegilops > Aegilops longissima. The sequence continues at coordinate 291,815,102 of CM038676.1, forward strand.
GCAGCCCATATTGTGGCAACGGTTAAAAAATTATACGAAATTTTGCATATTTCGGTGCGGTCCGAACTGTTTTTAATCCCAAAATTTCGACTCACATTCAAACTGATTTTAAAAATAAATGTATATCAATATAAAATCCAACAAATTCTCCACGCATAAAAATTAAAGTAATTTAAAATCTTGAAATGAAAAAAAGATATTTGAAAGTAATTGCCGGTTTGATGTGTTTTAAAATGTACAACCCATTTCTCATTATTGATGGGCCATTTTCTCGGCCAGCCGAATGAAAGCTCTCTCGTCTTGAAAGATTTGCAGCCCAACAGGCCGACAAAGCGACTTACTTAGCAAATCACAAAAAACTGGGATGTGGTCGTGGACCCAAATTGTCGGCCTCTTCACGTCAAAGACTCTTCCGATGGAAGTCATTCCTTGACCATGTTGACCACGCCGGCGCGAGAGCACCACGGCGGTGGACGACGGCGAGGCCTAGGAAGGGGACGACGCGGCAGTGGAAGCCCGCGCGGAGAGGACTACGAGGGTTCACTAGTTCGGCTGCGGTGTGAAGCTGCCGTCGCCACAGGGCCTGGCCAGCGGTGGGTATAGTAGGGGGCGGTGAGGCCTCTGCGGCAGCACAGCCGGCCACGGGAGGCAGAAGCATGCGACACGACCAGTGCTGCTTTGGGCGGCTGGAGCAAGAAGACCAGAGGTTGAAGAAGCACTACGGTCGTTGGATGGACATCGTACGGTCACTGGAGCTAGAATCATTCATATTGACTAAGTTGACAAAGCCCTTCGTCCCCGTCAACTTAGTAGGCCCACAAGTCAGCCTCCCAGCAAAGTGGGTCCCAGCTAGCCGAGGGAGTATTCATTTTTTTGTGCATAATAAGGAGGCACGTCCGGTGGGTCTGAGCTGACATCGGGGGGAACGTTTTTTTCGCGAAATACGGTGGCCTGTCCGGTGGGTCCCAGCAGTCAGGGGGAAACGATTTTTTTCGCAAAAGATTGGTGGCCCGTCCGGTGGGTCCCTGCTGTCAGGTGGAGGAATAATTATTTTCCGCGTAATAAGGAGGCACTTCCTTGCGGCTACCGTGGACCAGTATCGCCCTCTCCACGTCTGATACTCTTCCGATGGAAGTCGGTCATTGACCACATTGACCACGCCACGCCGAGAGCACCAGGCGGTGGACGACGGTGAGGACTAGGAAGGGACAACTCGGGCCGGGAAGACACAGCAGTGGGTGCCCACAGCGAGGAGTCTGAGGGTTCACCGGTTCAGCATGGTGTGAGGCTGCTTTGTCGCCCTTGAGAATAACGGGGGTGTGGGTGAGTAGAGGATGGCCTGGCCAGCGGTGGGAGTAGTAGGGGCGATGAGGCCTCCATGGCATCACAGCCCGCCACGGGAGGCGAGGAGCACGCTGCACGCCGGGCGCTGGTTTGGGCGGCTGGAGCAAGAAGACCAGAGGTTGAAGAAGCACTACGGCCGTTGGATGAACATCGTACGGTAACAGGAGCTAGAATTGTTCATAGTGACTAAGTTGACAAAGCCCTCCGTCCCCGTCAACTTGGTAGACCCACAAGTCAGCCTCCCACTATGTTGGGTTCCAGCTGGCAGGGGGAATATTCATTTTTTTTGTGCGTAATAAGGAGGCACTTCCTTGCGCGCAAAGATAGCTGGTGGGTCCGACATGTCAGCGGGGGGTACTTTATTTCACGAAATACAGAGGCCCTTCCGGTGGTTCCCAGATGTCAGGTGGAGGAATCATTATTTTGCGCGTAATAAGGAGGCATTTCCTTGTGTGCGGCCGTGGACCCAGCTGTCAGCCTCTCCATGCACATTCTACTTCCAATGGTGTCGTTCGTTGACCACGTTGACCACGCCGCGCCGAGCGCATCCAAGGTGGTGGATGACGGCGAGGCCTCGGACAGCAACGAGCCGGAGATGGGAAGACACGGAAGTAGAGTCGCAGACGGAGAGGTGTACGAGGTTAATCGGTTCTAGTCTTGGTGTGGTTGGCAGTCGATGGAGAAGAACAGGAGGTGTGGAGGGGTGGAGGGATGGCCTGGCCAATGGTGGAGTAGCGCTACATAGCAAAGCGTGCTAAGAAGAGCTGCTAGCAGCAGGAGGCGGGAGGTGTTCCCGGCGGCGCTCGAGGAAGAAGACGAGAGATTGAAGATGGATGCCGGTCGTTGGATGTAAATCCAACGGCTAACATGTTAGAATCATTTGTTGACTAAATTGACAACGACATGCATTGGCTTCGACCTATTGGCCCACATTTCATCCTCCAAAAATGTGGCACGTATTCAACCCATTTTTTCAGAATTTACAGTCTTTTTTTTGCGCGGTAGAATTTACAGTCAATTTGATCTTTTTTTTGAATTACAGCCATTAGCTGGGCTGGGTGAACAAATAATGTAGCATCCATGCGGCCCGTTATTTTATTTCCTAAAAAATTACAGGCCATTTGCACTTTCTCGAAATACACGATTTTGCTGGGCTGATTCTAATTATAATGTTGGGTTGGGCCAGCAATGTTATCAAAAAATAAAAAGTGGCTGAGCATTTTGTTATAAATATTTTTAAATAATAAGTGATATTATTACATTCGTCCTTAAATCTTACCAAGCTTTTGTACACAATCACTAGGATTTTCGTGCCAAAACAATCCAGGATTTTATTTGTTAAGAAATTACTTTTATAAGTTAATAAGATGTGGGATATTGTTTTCTTACATATGTAAGTATCTGTTAAATATATGATGACAATAAAAATAATATATAATAACATATGAAATATTTTTTTTTAGAAAAACAGGGAGCATCTCCCCGGTTCCATTGCTGAGAACGAAACCACAACATATTCTGATACAGCAACTCAAAGAGGAGTTCGAAAGCAAAGGTAGAAAAACTACAAACTAGGGGGGTGGATGAACAAGTTCTCTGAATAACACAAATCACCCGAGCGGTGCCAAAGGCAGAGCGGATAGAGCACTCAAATGACACAAGGAGGGTCCAGCGAAGCCTTCATGGTCTTCAGCCGAGGGGCCGTGTCAGCCTGCGGCGACCAGTAAGCAAGCGGAGACACCGGGCTGGAAGGCGTAGCATGGTGGATGTCCCTCTTTATCGGTGCCAGGTGCCCATCATCTTCATCAGAGATCTTGAGACGAGCCCACGGGTCCAGCCCCAGAGCAGGTCGAGCCTTGTTCAGCCACTAGTGATTGCCAACGGTTTTTGGAGGGATCTTGTTAGGGTTTCCACGAAGCTCATCAACTTGTCCTTGTCCGATCCGGAGGAGAGAATCGCCCAGTTCCTCACCATGTTCCTGATCAACCTCAAGACCTGCGGAATGGAAATCCAGGAGGTGTTACTGAAAATCATAGCATTTCTATATTTCCAGAGGCACCAAAGGACAGCTGAGCTAACAGTGTTTAAAACTGAGTAATTTTGGTAGCAATCCAGAATCATGGCATGATTCAGAGGATGAACCAACGACTAGAGAAATATTCCTCAATGTGGGCCCGTAGATGTTTAGCAACTATACATTCAAAAATAGGTGAGAACAAGACTCTTGTTCCAAGCAATAAACACAATCAAGGGGTTTGATGATGTGTCTCTTCCTAAGGTTATCCCTAGTCATCAATTTGTTTTTGGAGAGAAGCCGAGAAATACATGAATTTTAGGGGAACTCTCAATTTCCGTAAAGCGAGGATAAACACGGTTGAACCCCTCTAAAGTTGATAACATGATAGAGGGAGCTGGAGGAATACTTCCCCTTATTGTCTAGCTGCCAAATCAGGGCATCCGGCTCGGCAGTAAAGGTAATGCTTTTGTTAAAGAGAGTTTTAGGCATTGACCGTCCCAAACTTCATTGACACTTTTGTTAAGCTCATTGCGCACAGAGTAAATAGGCCAAAATTGGACTGCTAGGGGGGATGTGCCAAACCAACTATCTTCCTAGAACCTGGTTCTGCTCCCATCCCCTATGTTCCATCTCAGAGCCAAATTTCACAAAGATGCATAATAGATTTTAATCCTTTCCGTAATCTAGAGTTCTTAGGGTTGGAGGAAGGGACAAAAATATTAGGTTTATTTCCTAGGTATTTATGGGCAATAAGAAGCTTCCAGGGTTTCAGGTCTTCCTCATAGAATCTTTTAATCCAAGACCCTAGAAGACAGATGTTAATTTTTTGGAGGTTAGGTATGCCTAGGCCTCCAAAATCTTTTTTCATAGAGACTAGGGCCCAATTAGCAAGGTGTAGCTTCCTATTTCCCTCAAAATCATTCCACAAGCAATGAGACATCTGAGAATTGATGAGGTTCACTGCCCATTTAGGGAACTTGAAGAAGGAGAGGAGATACACTGGAATGCTAGCCAAACAAGCTTGTATGAGGATCAATCTACCTCTATAAGAGAGAAGTTTGCCCCTCCACCCAGCAATCCTTTTAATGATTTTATCCCGAAGGGGTTGGATATCCTCTCTCCTCAGTTTATCATAGTGGAGAGGGATACCTAGGTACTTTATGGGGAAGTTACCTTTATTACGCACTAGAATAGAGAGGAAGTCACTAACTCCCGATCATCCATGTTGATAGGGATGAGTTCACTTTAGAGTAGTTGATTCTCATGCACGAGACTTGTTAAAACCAGGTTAGAACAGTTTTCAGATTGCTAGCATGTGTGGAGTCATTGTCTAAGAAAAGGATGGTATCATCTGCATATTGAAGGCAGATGATGCCACCAGGGAAGACCTCAGGACAGAGCCCTGCAATCAGACTATGATCAGCAGCTTTGCTCAGCATTTTAGTAAGAACGTCCAGTACTAAATTAAACAAAAGCGGGGAGATGGGGTCACCTTGCCTAAGGCCTTTACTAGCAAGGAAAAAATCACTTTCACAGTTATTTAACTTGACCCCAACAGACCCCCCATGAGTAAGTTGCTGGATCCAACTCCCCTCTATGAAAGGCTTGGAAAAGATCTAAGAGATCATTTTTCACCAAGTCCCAAAAATGCTGGTAAAACAAGAAGGGAATCACATCAGGACCTGGAGCCCCATCAGGATAAGAGCTAAAAATGGCTTCCTTCACCTCTGTCTCTGAAAAAGGGGCTTCTAGCAGCTCATTTTCAGCAGGATAGACTTTTTCGCGAGAGAAAAAATGTTTTGTAGAGAGAACCCGAAGGGTTTTCTTTCTTAAACAGTCTTTGTAGAAGTCACTAGCCACTTTCAAAGATCTCATCTACCTCGATGAATGAGGCCATTAGGGCCATCAAGGGAGTGAATGAGGGTTTTCCTCCTCCTCTAGTTAGCTACTGCATGGAAGTAAGCAGTATTTCTATCACCCTCCTTAATGTTCCTATCTCTAGACCTTTGTTTGGCTTGATTTCTTCTTGAAGCCAAATTTTCTTGAGCTCTCCATGAACAAAGTTTAATCTATTAGTCTCACCTCGAGAGAGGTCAAGTGGTTTCGCTTAATATCTAGAGAATCAAACTCAAGGAGGAGAAGCCTTTTGTATCTTCTAAGATTAGCTTCCTCATTGGAGTTCCACCCTTTGGTAGTTCTTCTAAATCTCCTGATTTTGATCTCGCCAATTTTCTAGGGGCAGCTGCTCCCAAGAGGCTCATTCCATATTTTCTGACTAGCTCAAGAAAATCTTCTCTAAGCAACCACCACTTTTCAAATTAAAAACTATTGCTCTTTGGAGTTTGGTTAAGACCAGAGTCCCAGAGCAAAGGAGTGTGGTCACTACCACATCCAGGCGAGCTCTACAACTAGAAAGGGAAAGAAACTATCTAATTACATGTCACGTAAAGTTCATCAATGGTGGACATAATCACTCGAGCAGCACTTCCAACATATCTAGCGTAACTGTGGGTTTTCCTTCCGACAGGGCAATTCTCAACTTTATGGGTAACCATTTTGCGGATAAAACAACTCTTAGGCTTGACACATTTATCCAAATGATGCCCCGTTCCCCACAGTTGTAGCAGATCACCTCGAGTATGCCATAAGGCCCGGCGAGGCAGGAGCAGTTTTCGGATGTCCTATCTCTTCTTTTGCTGATTCTTGCCTTGAGATTTCCCATTGATCGAGAGTCGAACCACCAGCAGATTGATCTTGGGCAATTACAGAGCCTGCCCAGATTGTGCCCCCATTTGGGGCGGAGGTGGGCCGCACCACCGCCCAACCGGCGCTCCCCCATTGTGATAGGGGAAATTCATCGAGTTCTGGTTCCTTCTCATCCTCCAGCCAGATGTTGTCTCTCGGAAGCGAAATAACCACCAGACAGCTCAATTGAAGCAGATTGCAAGCCTAATTTCAATCTTCTGCAGGTTTGGGGAGAGGTAAGGTAGGGATCCACCTGCTCGGCTCAGTGGCGTCTGGTGGGCGAGTCCATCAAGCATTCCCATCTCGCAAAGACGACGTGGATCTCCTGAATTCACTTCTCCTTTGGCCCATCGAACGAACGCAATCGACGGCTCACTGGTGTGGGGCATCCTGTGCTTCTCCGAGAAATCTCCTTCGAAGTAGATCCGCAGGGCTAGATTCAGCAGCTCCCAATCCACATGATCCATGAACATCCGAGCATACCTGCACGAGTGAGAGAACGGATTCGGTCCCTCCTCGGCTTCCTCCCTCGCAGCTTCCTCCTCTGCTTCCCTCCATTCGCGTGCACCGGGTCCGAGAGAGAGCGCGTCAGCGGATCCGCGACGCCCTCCTCCATCTCCTCCTCGAGTCTCTCCTTGAAGACCGCCGGGCGTGACGGAGTCGAGCCAGGCTGGAGCATCCGGGAAGGCTTTGTAGACATGTGGGAGATGCATCTTGTACATCTGCTGTCTTCCAGCCATTCCCCGTGGATATGGCCGGCGACTCCATGGGGCGCGAGCGACTTGCTTGAGGGGGCAGCGCGCTTGAGTCGAGGCGGGGGTGGCGGCGATCTATTTGCCAATTACTCCTCCTTTTCGGTTTATAGGGCTCAATTCAAAAATCTCACCAACCAAGGTAGATGATGAATGGTGGAATACTTTTTGTAGTTTGCAAAAGCACCTAATTAATGCACTTATTTTCCTCAAAAAAATATGTTTATCAATGCATAAATTGCAATGCATGCATGCATAAAGTACATGCATTGGTCAATTTTCTCTTGATACTTGCATGCAATGATTTAATGCACCTTGGAATCTGAACATGTGATGGAAAACAACCAAATTGAGCCTTATAAAATGGAAAAACTAAAATTTTGAGATAAGCCCTATAAATCAAAAAGGAGGGAGTATGTGAACTAAACAGTCAACATATAAAATAATTTAAATATATATAATATAGTTCGAAGGGAAACATAAGTACATATAAAAATAAAACAGACCTCTGCGTTTTCTTCAAAAAAATACATAAATTGGGCTGCCAAAAATAAAACCTCGGATGGGAGGTCCATAGGCCGGTCGATACATGACGGCCCTAAGAAAATACAAACAGGCCTATGGACCTCTAAAACCACGTCCAACACTTGCCAAAACTTCGTCCCTCGTTTTCTCTGTGTTTCGCACACTCGACATTGTGTGGGTATTTTGACTGTGCATCATATGAAGATGTGCTATGCATGAATGTTGATCAGCATGATGTTAACTGGCCGGTAGTTCCATTTTCGACCATGAATAAAACTTCCAACATGATGTTAACCCTGTTTGAAAAGGCCGTGTTAATATAAATGCTCTGCCTCTGAAAGTTGCAGTTTCTTATCTGAAACTGAAACTTGCAGTTTCTTCTCTGAGAATCACATTTTCTGCACTTTTATACTCCTATGAAACTACATTTTTTTAAGTGCTAAAAATAGATCTCTAGAATCATAAAATACTTTATATGCTCAATACTGCAAATCTGAAATTCAAAAGACATTCATATCTGAAAGTACTCTCAAAATACACAACACAAAACACAATTCACAACCTGCAAATCGACAACCCTAAGCTCCTCCCGAGAATTCACAACCTGCCCGACTATTGGGCTGGGGGGGGCAGCCCTCCTATTCCTCGGCGGCAGACAGCCGCCCATGGGACGATGTGAGCGGCGAGGAGGCGATGTCGGGAAGCGTCGTCGGGCCAACTGCTTTTCTCCTCTTGCAGTTGGGTTCGGTGACGAAGACTTCACCGCTCGCTCTGGCAGACACCCTCACAAACGGCACCCTATAGATGCTCGATCCTTCAATCTCGGTAGATGCTCCATCAGGATCGATACTCCACCACCGCTCCCTCACGATCGGATTCGGTGAATCTGTTTGCTCCATGGCCCGGAGGAGCAGCTCTATGTACTCGGCGTGACTCCCTCCGGGAGTATCACCGCCTTTTCGCTCTGTTGCAGATATTTGGCCATGGATGTCGCCGTCTTTGCTAGTTGGTCCTTGTTGTCAAACCAAGACTGTATCTCTAACATCCTAGCTAGCTTCACACGGTCGCCGTCTGCGATCCTCACGTATCGGTTGTACTCCTCCATCGATCTACTTCTCCACAGCACCTTCACTCGCCGGCGGTTGTTTTTGAATGGAAGAGGAGAGGAGCAGCGCTGGTTTTGGATTAGAACGGGAGAGGAGCGACGCTGGTTTTGGACTGGAACAGGAGAGGAGGGGCGGTGGTTTTGAAATGGAAGAGGAGAGGAGCGGCGCTGCATTTAGATTGGAACAGGAGAGGAGCGGCTGTGGTTTAAGAGGAGAAGAGGAAGATCGGCGCTGGTATTGTAAGTATTTTTTTGTTGTTTCGCGTATTTTGGGTCAAAGTTTGACCACATACTGTATTTGACAAGCAAAATGTGAATGCATGTCACCAAAAATTGTATCGTTTGGTTCGTATCTGAATGTACTTTCAAATTATACTCCCTCCATTTTTGTATACAAGGCCACAAACTCATATTACAGGTACCAAGGTAAAAGTCAATGCTATGTTTAAGTCAATGTTGCAAGCTAGCTTGTCACCTTGATTGTCGTGTTAATTAATGTGGTTTTTCTCTCCCAAGCACAACAAGCCAACCCTCTTACTCCTCATTGGTTGATTAATGTTGGGAATGCAAGCTAACCTTCTAACTCCCGCATGCACACAAGGGATATTAATGTCCTCGGGTGCTAGTACGAGGCAAACGCCATCAATTTTGCCTCGATTAATGTTAGTGGCCTTGTATAGTTGCAAATTGTAATTTTGATAGTGGCCTTGTATACAACTTATAACATACTCCCTCTGTCCCATAATATAAGAACGTTTTTGACACTAGTGTAGTGTCAAAAACGTTCTTATATTATGGGACGGAGGGAGTATATTTTATGTGCGAAAATCATGGTCAATTATGACCCAAAATAAAAGGGAGACTAGTTAATGTGGGGTCGCTTTCTTAATTGAAGGGTAAATTGATTTTGATTTTGATCCAGTCAGAGCGTGCCGGCCCTCTCTTCCAATCCTAAATCGCTGCCGCACGCTCCTCTCCCTCTTCTCCATTGCAAAACCTCCTCCTCTCCTCTCAATCATCTCCATTCCAAAACCACCGTCTCGCCTCTCCCTCTTCTCTATTGCAAGATCACCGTCTCTCCTCCGTTTTCTAGACGCTTTGCTCCATGGCGCGGGCGCAATCCATGGATACAAAATTAGTACACTGTATACTATTTACGAGTCGAGGGCGGGGCTTTTCCTACGCGGTAGGCGGCGGGATAGTTCCGCCTAGTCGGTTCGACAGAGACGCAAGAAGACGAGGGAGTAGGCTGCTGCAAACGTAGGGCTATGTGATTTGACAGCGAGTTACTGCTAGACAGGTGGGGCCCCATGATTTGACTTGCCATTATCATTTTAACTGCGGCGCTATGACCGGCGTGAGTCTCCCAGATTCCTGACCACCTCCATACAGGTGCCTCTTCCAATGCTCCACCATGTAGTAGAGGCTGGCTCTTGCATGAGAGCCCACTTCTCCACTTTTTCCTTGCATCTCTTTCCTCCACATATGCAAAAATGCCATGTAAAACGCACTATTGTACTTACTTTTACTTGCTCCTACAGGTGCTTAAGCTTGCCACATAGGCATAAAGTCTGATGTGGCAAGTTAATCAAGAAGAGAGAGACTAGTTTGGTGACCCAAGGAAGAAACGATGCTAAGCGCGTGTACCTAGGTGAAAAGACAATTTTGAGTCTATAGCTAATTAAATGAAGCAAACTTAGCAACACCATTTCATTGGAAGAGGTCACTCCTAGGCAAATGCAATAAATACACGCGCTTACTAGCACCGTTTCTTCTTTGAGTACGAAGAAAGAGATAGAGAGGAGTAACGAAAAATACACTTACAGCCAACCTTGTTGTAGTATGAGTGACTAAGTGATGACTATGTATGACATGCCAACATCAGATAGCCTAACGCACCGTGTTAAATCTCCAAATGCGACCGCATGAAAGTGACGCGACAGTCGTGCTAGGCGCGACCATGATCACGGACTCTTGGCAGCCCTTGGATCTGAGATCACACGGTCGCATGCTAAGTTGCTGAAAATTTGCAGAATAACCCTCCAGGATAGGACATTCACCCATAGGTCTAGAATCATGCCATGCAACCGTTCGATCTCAGATCCAAGGGCTCTCGGAAGCCCGTATCATGGTAGAATGGAAAGCCACTACCCCGCCGTTCGCACGCCGGCAGTTCGCTCCTACTCGTCCCCGCACGTCCTTCAATACTACGGTGGTTCGCTCCTAGTCGTCCCTTCCATTCTCATTACGGTAGTTCCACTAATCCTAACCCTCCTCCCAAATCCATGGCGTCCCAAATCTCCAGGATCGGCGGTGAGTACAAGGTTAGAACCATCACCGGCGATGAGTTCGACATCATCTACACCCGTTCTTCCGCGACGGTGAAAGGATGCCTTTCTCGCTTCAGACGCATGTTCGAAAACTCAGATGATGAGTGGGTCGCTGGACTAGATGTTGAGTACACCACAGTCCTGGGACGAGAGAAGGGTCTAAAGGACAAAGAGAGGAAGAAGCCCGCCGTGATCCAGGTTTGCGTGCATGACTTATGCTTGGTCTACCACATATGCCATGCCGACGTTGAGTGCCAGGATTTTAAGGACTTCCTCGAGAGCAACCTAGTCAAATTCGTTCTCAGAGACTTTGGTAACGACAAAGAAGTCTGTGTCGGGTAGGCCTCGTTGTAGGCAACACCTTCGACCTCCGTAAGAATCGGTGGTGTCCTCTCTTGACCTTTCGATGCTGACCTGGCAGGAGCCATGGTTCATCCTTCAGACGTAAACTGGAGAAACCTCCATACACGTTTCATCGTCATGCATGGCAGCGGAATGTACTAGATATAGACCACATCCACTACGCTGCAATGGATGGCTACCTTCTTCAATATCTACAAGGGTTGGATGAAGAGCAGCAGACAAAAGTGTGCGGTTCAAGCAAAGAAGTATCGGCCAAGAGGAAGAGGGACAAGGACGAAGTCGAGGACGTGGGCGAGGACTCGAGTAAGGTGGCGATGTCGTTGCTCATGGTGGTTCTAATGTAGTGTCTACCGAATAGTTGCAAAGTTTAATTTCAGGTGTGCTTAGTTTAATTTGAGGGTGTGTTGTCTTTGAGCCCCAATGCAGAACTATGTTATGTTTCTTCTCGTTACTTTAACTCTTCAGTACGTACATACTAGTATTTCTTACATTTCATCTTTTAGTTGGTATAGTACTACCACTCGTTTCTTCACATTATATACGTACAATATATATGGCCAACATCATATAGCCAGCAGTTTAGTTGTCAAAGAATTTCAGGGTGCTTAGTTTTGTCAAAGAATTCCAGGATGCTTAGAGGGTGCTTGGTTCCAAGGGACTTATTTTAGTCTGACTAAAAATAGTCTCTTTAAGAGGCTAAAGTTCCAAGCACCCCTGACTAAAGAGGGGCTAAAACTAGTCTTGAGACTAAAATTTTTTAGTCAAGGGTACCCCTACTAAAATGTGGATTAGTCATCTCTCTACTCATTTAACTCCTCTCCTTTAACACAGGCGAGTTCTGGATTGGAGGGTTTGGAGGATAATAAATGCTCATTAACTTGATCTTAGCCTTTTTAGTATTTGGATCCAAGCATGGGTGAGGCTAGCATGTTTTAGTCCCACTACTTTTAGTCATGGGACTAAAACGTATCCAAGCACCCTCTTAGTTTTATTTGAGGGGTGGGTTTTGCTGGACACCATTATTGCGACTAGCCTTTTTAATAGTACTATATGCATAATTTGGCGACGAGCGCTCTCTATATGTACCACCTTTTTTGTAATTTCAAGTTTTGCTCCATGGCGCAATCCATCGATACTATTGTTGTACAAAAGTTACATTTTTTAAAAGGCTAGAGGGTGGGGCAGTCTAGCTTGGTCGGTTTCACGAGAGGCGAGGGCCTTTGTGATTTGACGGCTCATTACTGCTGGAATGCGGGGCCTTGTGATTTGACTGCTCATATAAATGCGCCGACGACCTGATCGAGGAGGAGCACAGAACCGTGCGGTATACTCAAGTTTTCCACTGGAGTAGTACTGCGACGGAGGAGCACGAAACACGGCAGCCTAGTGCCATATGGCGATAAAAAATGATCTAATTTGCTAGTCATCTCATTGTTAGCATTGTTCTATTCATTCTCTCAAAAAAAACATTGTTCTATTCATGCCTCGCAGAGAACGTGACACGTGCGGCGAAACACCCGAAGCAAAAGATGAAACACAGGAGCAAAAGAAGAAGGAAGATTATCACCCCAAATGATCTAATTAAATGAGTCGTGAATCGCTTCTTCATCGCCTCCACGACCTCCATCTCCTTGCGCGTCTCCTCCGCCATCTTCATCATTGTGTCCATGACGCGCATTTCTCGACGCGAGCCTTCATCATCTATTCCACGGCCATATTACGTACCTTGACAAAGCAGCGGGTGCTCGATCGCGAGCTTCGCCAACTCTTCCTTCTGTTCCGTGGCGAGGGCCTGCAGCATCTTCATCGAGGAACTACTATTCTCATGCAGCTTCTTCCAGCCGGCGTTCTTCTCCTTAAATAGGTCGATCTCGTGGCAGAGCTTCGCATTGTCCTCTCGAAGTCGCAGGATTTCGCCGGTCGCCTTCTTCTCTGAGGCAATGCTCTTCTTCAGCAGCATCACCAAGCTGGCGGTCAACTCCCCCTATTGATTGAGCTCAGCGGGCATGTTGTCGAGGCTCTCCTTTAGCAACTCCATCAAGCCTTGGATGAACTCCTTCTGCTTATTGATCTAATAGGGCATGCCGTCGAGGGATAACGACTCCAGCTCCGCCGGCTCGGCATGTTCGCTCCGCGGCTATGGCGCTCTTGGGAGCCATCGCCTGCCCGTGAGAGATCTTTCGAGGTCTCTGCATGGAGGCGAGCCCTCTTATTTTTCCGCAGCCTTGGTTGCCGCTCCCTTGTTACGAGTAGTTCTCGACCTAGAGCTCTGCTCACCGGCCATGGCAACGACGGACGAAGAAGAAGCACTTATGAGGAGGAAAGGTAGAGTGATTTTCGGTTATGTAGTTCCCCTTTTTATAACCTAAGTACTAGCACTAGTACTAATACCTGCATAGTGGGAACACATTCAGGTTTGGTACATACTACTAGTAGGTGTGAGCAGGCTTTCGAATGTGATGGGAACAAGGTAAAGATTAATTGATGGTTTTGGTTTCGAGGCCCAAAACGGCTCCCGATGAGTTTAGCGGAACATAAATTTCAAGTACTACACTGCTCAAATGCGTAAATATTATGTTACTGTCAAAAATTGGCACCAAATACGAAGGAGACCAATGGAAGTACTACTAGCAACCCACGATTTAACTACTGCGCATGCGCCGCAAAGGAGTAATAATGTCTTTATTCCGCCCACGTCCACTCAATTTGCATGCGCTGTATTAATTGACCATCAATGAAGTGAACGACTTTACACGCGTCAATTATCACATGGGGTGGATCTTGGTACAAAATTACGTCCGCCCGTGTACCCGCGTGTGCGTGCGAGGAATGAGTGCATGCATGGCGTGCATGCACATCTTCGCTTTGTGCATGCATCGCCAGTATGGCTCAGGGAGGATGAGTACATTCTTCTGGAACCAGCAGCACATCACTGTGATCAATCCACGCAAGGAGGTCGCGACAACGCCTACACATGTGCCACGTGGTTTCATGAACTGTAAGAGAGACACTGTGTAGCGTGCCATTGGTATTCTAATTTACGTGTTTTGCACAAACTCGAAGTACTAGTAAGGTACACGTGCATTGCACACATCAGATTTTGCAACCAAATTATGAATAAATACCACACTATAGCATGTAAGCTCTGAGTCATATATGCCTGATGTAGCCCTTCGTTTAATTCTTCTAGTTTATCTCATTCAAAATCAATTAGTTTTTATAAAAAAGCTAAGAACGCGGGAATAGGAAAAACATGGGATTATAGTGGAATGTCGCCTTGAATCCTACAGATTGTACGAGTGTTTGATTGTGCATAGAAAAATGCAGAATTCTTTCAAAGAGGTTTGAGTGGATGGGATGTTTCCTATGAAATCTAGTGCAACTGAATCATATGGAAAAATTCCTATGGTTTACAATCCTACGAATCAAACAACCAAGATAGGAAAAATTACTAATGATTAGAATCCTCCAAAATTCCTTTGAGAATCCTTTGAATCAAAGAAACCCTTAATCTATTTTATGATTCATGGAATTGTGCGTTGTAAAGCATAAGTAAAAACAAATAATGGCAATTCAACTAGAAAAAAAGTTTGGGCAGTTATGATACAGAAGATTCTAGAACAAAAGAGAACCACTGTTGTTTTGAGGTTTCACTACAAATAAATACACTTCCATGATGATACGTGTTTGTCACAGTAGGTCGCGTTTTACATCATGCATGTACATCCATGACAAATTTATGATGTAATCAAGATAGTCATACCGTCTTTGTCGTAGAAGTGTTCCATGACATTGCCAAAATTATCATCACGAAGTGTCCACTTCCATGACGATAAATCGCGCGTCACGTAAGTGTTTTCGTCAAGGGTGACCGACACGTGGCATCCACCGTAACGAACGCCGTTAAGCTATCGGGTCGGATTTTGATCCGATAACCGTTAACACCACGACCAATGCCGATTTTCCACGTGTAAAATTCTCATTGGTTGACGGATCCAACGGGCGAGATGGGCCTATGATATGTTGACACGTGGACCGGCCCAAAAGTGGCCCATAAGATTTAGCGGACCATAATGGGCTGGCCCAGCTAAAGGCCCACAAAATTTAGCGGGCCATAATGGGCCGGCCCAGCTAAAGGCCCACACGATTTTGCAGACCATAATGGGCCGGCCCAGCTAAAGGCCCACAAGATTTTGTGAACCATAATGGGCCGGGCCAGCTAGAGGCCCACAAGATTCTGCCGACCATAATGGGCCGGCCCAGCTAAAGGCCCAACATTCTCTGTCAAATCGGCCCGTCAACGGCCTGTCCTAAACTTGTCATCAACGCGGCCCATGGTCACTTCTGGCCCGTTAACAATCCGCTAAGTAATTGGGCCAGATTACGGCCCGGTATATTTCCGGCATGTTAAAGGTTCGGCTTCATTTGGGCCCATTTACAGGCCATCAAAACTTTCGGCCCATAAACGACCGTGAAGGATTTGGGTCATATTCAGCCATGTCTGACATTCGGCCTGTTAGAGGCCCACTATAGCTTTGGGCCACTTTCGGCCTGTTAAAGCCGAACGTAAACCATGGGCCATATGTGGCCCAACGTCATATCGGGCCCATTAACGGCCCATATAGAAATGACGATAATCTAGCCCGACCGAAGTTCCGACCTGTTAAAGGCCCGTGTATTAGGTCGGCGCATTTACGGCCCGTCCGAATTTCGGCCTGTTAAAGTCCAGTGGGTTATTTGGCACAATCAGGGCCCGATCTCACTTTCGGTCTATTAAAGGCCCATGTATTTTATGGGCTCGAGATATTTACACCTGTAAACGGCCTATTTTTACTGAGGACCCAGATTATGTTTAGGCCTGTCAAAGGCCCACTATGGGCACATGCCTACCAGAAAAATATGAAAGCTTATGCTAATTTAGCCCAGATATTTTTAGTGGGCTACATGCCAATTTCGGCCCATAATCGTTTTTAGCCCAATTGGAATGGGCCCGACGAATGTTGGCTTGTTGGGCTCCTACGAAGCTTTCGGCCGATTAAATTACTAAGATAAACCTACACTATACAAAAATAGCGTCGTAATTACTGCAGCCTGAGGCAGCATCATAAATGGTGTATCGCAACAAAATATATTCCAACCATACAACAAAAGGCCTGTTGGCATAAAGTTTACAGTCCTTCCAGATAAAAGCACCATCAGATGTTTAGAAGCACAGATCATTTGACCTGAGTGCTAATGTTTCAGGCTGTAGAATCTGATGGAGTAGCACGATCTCCACCTTTTTTCCGCCATTGCTCTTGAACAACGAGGCGAATGTCTGATAGTCTGGTTTCAAAACCATTCATATATTGACGACATTTCTTAACCACTATTCTTGTTTCGAAACAACGTCCATTAGGGATTGGACTTGTGTCCGAGTACGATATATCACTCATCTAGCAGGAAGATTTTTTCAAGAGGCGATTTGGACGAGGTTACCTTGACAACCAACCCGAATTACGCAGAAGGTGCTTTTTGCATCGTTAGTGGAGAGATACCGATGCACCGCAGCAAGAGGTGACATTGTGCCTGTAGTAGCCTCGTCACCTTCGGTGGTTGTGGCTGTTCAATCATTTGTTCCATAGCTTCCTGAAAGTTTGAACTTGTAGATTAGTGTACCAGATAAGTTACTAATGAGACAAAAAGAAACAAAGTAGGTTAAACGTTTATACATAACTTATTTTGGTTAACTACTATAATACACTAGCATGTATTGTAGTGCCAACTACATAATAAAATCACATTCGGAACATATGTCCATGTAGCATGCCTACTGTATTGTCTATTTCCTCGCATTCGTTGACATCTAAGGATAAAGAGACATGGTTTAAAGTAGGATGAACATAGTATGACATCATTCATATCATGGGCAAACAGATATAAAACAAACAGGCTGTTTTATCATTGTGTGCGCACGTGAACATAACAACTAGATTACAGATCAAGACCAAAAGAATATCCTTCATCTCTTTTAAACCATGTAAGGTGAAATGATACGTTAAGACAAATGTGAATAAAAGTGAACGGAGTAACTGACATTGGCTGCAAACCAAGTAGTTAAATGAACACATCACAGTACCAATCAGTTCAAGGCAGGAGGAGTAAGGACTTACAACATCGGCTTGAACTGGTGTGCTCATGCCCTTCATCTTGCTGGTGTGGCAATCCTTGAAGATTTGCACTGCATTCAGTTCAGGTTCTTTTCGGTCCGCACGGGATTTCCTCTGTATTTGGAACAAGTCAATATAGATACGATAATATGGCACAAAAAAGAAGGAAGTAGCAGCTATTTACAAGAGCCTCGCAGTGTGCAATATAGCTACGAGATCCTGTGGTCTATTGGAATTTCACTTTAGAACGGTTGGTTTTGTTCTTCAAACAGTTAGCCTAGAAGAAGATACACTTGTAAGGCACATACATAAATACAAGTTCAATATGTGGTCTGATCAAATACATATAGCCTACCTGATACTTTGGATCAGACCAGTGTTTAACAAGGGTTGTCCAATCTTCATCGTAATATATTCCATTTGAGATGTTTGGGCGATTTCATTGTTAGCCTTGCCTTCAAAGTGAGATTTTCTAAGGTGGTACCGATCTCATTGCAGAAGCGGTGAAAAACATGAGTGCATGCTTGTCTAGTTGCATCATCTTTCGGATCCAACTTGAACCTCATCTGTTGAAAAAGAATGTGAGTCTTATTAGGAGGAAGCTAGAAAGTATGGGACATAGCAAGACAATATTACTAATTGCGATGAATAACATTACTTACGGATAAATGGTCAAGGAAGGTGTTAAACTGGGTATTGTCTTTCTCATTCTTGTCTTTGGATCCACGTTGGGAGGATACGCATGACACCTAACGGCAACGGCTGCCTCGATACTAACTTGGCTGACTCAGAGCATCACGTGGCCTTTTAAACCTGCCTCAAAATGGATCTCCATTCTTCCTCCTTTAGATGTTGTTAATCTGTCAAGCATTATCCCCGATGTCTGCTTTCGCTTGCGCCGTGGTGCTAGTTCAACAACGAATATGGAAAGTGTTAGTGTACATCAAACTGTGAGAGTACATATAAAGGAGCATGCAATCGCAACTTGACTCGGTCAGTACCGCCTTGGTGTTGATGCTCATGAGGTTCATCTGATCTTGCCAAGTCATGTTGTGTCGTGATTAGCTTCGAAGTAGTGTTAGGTGTGAAGGCAGCTTGGGAACCGCCGCCCGAGCAAACGACCGAGTAACTGGTTGAGATGCTGGTATAGTTGAAGCGGATGCTGCAGCTGGTGGAGCAGGTGATACTGTGTTTCTAGATTTAGCCGGTGGACTTGGACCTTCTACTACACTATAAGTACCAGCAGAATCTCGACGGCAGAACCTTTTCCGTTTCACCGGACGAGTAATAACACTCCCTAATATATTATTTTCCTTGCTCTTTTTTGACTTTGCCATGTCAAGTTGTACCCACAACACAAAAGAATAAAATCACTCTTCAGAACTCATTGATGCATGATACAGACAAGCAATACTTTGATGTAAGACAACCGTATGAGGATGGAATATGTAAGAAAAACAGGACGACATGACATATTTACAACTACGATGTGCAAACTAAGCAGAAGGATTTTCAAGAAAATAGAAGTAATGCAAGCTAGACACCATATGAAAGATGCAACCAATATTACTCTTCCAAGTTAAAAGTGTCTTGTCATAAGTGGTAATTCGAAAAATTAGAAGCAGTACAACATAGAAATCAATGCAAGATGCAACCACTATCAAAATGCCATGTTAAAAGCGTCCAATCATGAGTGATCGATGCGGATACACAACAACAGTACTTTGATGTAAGAACATGGTATTATAGATAGATGCATGTATTCTAGACACGTAAAGCCATGTCATATGCACATGTATAACGATAAACTCAGCAGGTGCAATTTAATCAAAATAGAAGAAATACAGGCTAGACAACATATGCAACATGAAACC
This sequence comes from Aegilops longissima, assembly GCA_021605205.1. Lineage (NCBI taxonomy): Eukaryota > Viridiplantae > Streptophyta > Magnoliopsida > Poales > Poaceae > Aegilops > Aegilops longissima. The sequence continues at coordinate 291,834,306 of CM038676.1, forward strand.
AATTATCACATCATCAACTTAGAGCAAGCACTGCGATGGTGGAGTACGGGAGATGAACTCATCATGTAGACTTGGGACTTCAACTTCATTAGCGAGAGCAATGGCAAATCTAGAGAGTCTCTGCTTTGCGTTGGTGCGGAGGACCACCAACATCCCCTAACTTACTCTTTTCCTTCCTATTTTCTGATATTGCCTTATGAATTCAAAACCACAAGAAGATGAATAAAATTAGTTCTGCATAACTGGTTGACGCATGATAGAGACGAACACTACTTTGATGTAAGGCAAGCGCAGGATAGGAGGATGGAATATATACAAAAAAAGACAGCGTTTCATATTCACACGTACGATAGCATGTCTTATGGGTAAGTAATCGTTGCAGGTATAAGTTGTAAGCTACGCAGATGCAATTCAACATAATCAGAAGCAATACAAACTAGACATCATACGGAAAACACAACCACATATAACAGTTCCAAGTAAGAGCAAGCACCGGTGATTGTGGAGTAGGGGAGATGTGCTCATCATGTACATGTATGTTCTAGAAACAGGAACACGTGTCATATTCACAGGCATTATGTGTAAAGTAAGCAGATGCAATTCAAGTTAGAAGCAATACAAGCTAGACATCATACGCAACATGCAACCACATATAATAGTGTCAAGTTAGAGCAAGCACCTGTGATGGTGGAGTAGGGGAGTCATCATCCACACAGCTACGTTGACTGTCCAGCCTTGTGTTGTCTTGCGAATCTTGTTGGGAGGATGGCGGAGTAGAATCTGTAGAGACCCCCTGCTTGAGTTGCTCCGAAGGACCACCATCATCCACTGCAGGACTAATTTCCTTCAGCTGTAATGATTTTGCATTGTGAAGTCAAACCGATAAGAAAAAGGGATTAGAAACACTGCAAGACACCATGTGGAAGGTGCAATCAATATCACTCTGCCAAGTTAAAACTGTCTCGTCATAGGTGGCATTCATCAAACTAGAAGCAATACATGCTAGAAATCATATTCAAGACGCAAACCAATATCACACTGCCAACTTAAAGGTGTCCCATCATAAGTGACTGATGCAGGATACACAAGAAGAGTAGTTTCATGTAAGAACATGGTGTGATAGACAGATATAGTATGTACCAAAAACAGGAAAGCGTGTCATATTCACATGTATCATGTGTAAGCTAAGCAGATGCAGTTTACACTAATTAGGAGCAATACGAGCTAGACACCATATGCAACATGCAACCAGATATCACACTGCCAAGTTAGAGCAAGCACCTTGGATGGTGGAGTAGGGGAGCGGAGACTTGGACCTTGTAATGCACTATCAGTACAAGGAGAATCGGTATAGATGCTCCATTTACGTTGCTGCAGAGGACCACCATCATCGCCTTCCTTACTCTTTTCCTTCCTCTTTCTTGATTTTTCCTTGTCAAGTCAAACCCACAAGAAAAAGGAATAAAATTTGCTCTTCAGAACTCATTGATGCATGATACTGACAAACACTACTTTCATGTAAGGCAACCGCATGATAGGAGGATGGAATATGTATGAAAAACAGGACGGCGTGACATATTGACATGTATGATGTATAAAGTGTAAACTAAGCACAAGGTGCTTGAACTTGTTAGAATCGATACAAGCTAGAAACCATATGAAAGATGAAACCAATATCACTCGCTAAATTAAAAGGGTGCCCTAACAAATGTATTTGACCAAATTAGAAGCAATACATGGCAACAAAGCTAGAAATAATATGCAATATGCAACAAATAAAGGTGACTCATCGTAAGTGATTGATGCAGGATACGTAAGAGAGGTAGTTTCATGTAAGAACAAGGTTAACACATAGATGTAGTGTGTACCAAAATAGGAAGGCATGTCATATTCACAGGTATAGTGTGTAAACTAAGCAGATGCAATTTACCCTAATTAGAAGCATTACAAGCTAGACACCAGTATGCAACATGCAACCACATATCACATCTGCTGAAGTTAGAGCAAGCACTGTGATGGTGGTGTAGGGAAGTCTTGTCTTCGTGCACAGAGCTACGCTCAATATCTTCATTTAGGCTTGCTGTTTCTTGAGAATCATGTGGAGAGGATGAAATTGCATTCTTTATAAGAGTATTGCATCTCATATTAACCAACGCGCGGATCTGTCTCATCATAAGCGATAGACGCAGGATACACAAGAACGAGAGTTTGATGTAAGAACATGGTGTGATAGGCGATGTAGTATGTACCAAAAACAGAAGGCGTGTCATATTCACATGTATAATGTGTAAGCTAAGGAGATGCAATTTAACAAATTAGGAGCATTGATGAGGGATACACAAGAAAATTAGTTTGATGTAAGAACATGGTTAATAGAAAGACGTAGTATGTACCAAAACAGAAGGCATGTCATATTCACGGTATAATGTGTTAACTAAGCGGATGCAATTTACCCTAATTAGAAGCATTACAAGGTAGACACCATATGCAACATGCAACCACATATCACACCGCCAAGTAAGAGCAAGCACCTGCGATGGTGGTGTGGGGAATTATGTGATCAACTAGAGAGCTACGTTGACTATCTTCATTTAGCCTTGCTGTTTCTTGAGAATCATGTGGGGAGGATGACACTGCACTCTTTAAACGAGTATGGGGTCTCACAGTAACCCACCCGGGTGACTGTCTCATCATAAGTGATTGACGAGGGATACAAAAGAGCATTAGTTTGATGTAAGAACATGGTTAATAGACATATGTAGTATGTATCAAAAACAGGAAGGCATGTCATTATCAAAGGTATAATGTGTAAAGTAAGCAGATGCAATTTAACCAAATTGGAAGCAATACAAGCTAGACACCATATGCAACATGCAACCACATTTGACAACGCGAAGTTAAAGCAAGCACCTGGGATGGTTGTGTGTGGCAATTGAGATCATCACCTGCAGAGCTACGTTTAATGTCTCGAGCTGCTGACACTGCACCTGTTAGAGCGCTGGAACGCTTAGTGCTTATCTTAGAATTACACTGGAGCGACTTCTGTCTTTTCTTTTCTGCATTCATCAACACTGCGTCAGAGTCTGAAATACCCATGTATAAGAAAACAATAGTGTGATTATGGGTGAAGTGTGTGCACAATTAGTACAGTGTAAAGGTAGCAGATAGCAGGTCGGTGAGAAATAAATGACGGGAGACATATGATAGCTCTACAACATGCATGGCACACTAAATTACTACAGGATTCTATGAAAATAACAATGATCGAAAGCAAATAGGTCAGTCCATTTTTTCTGCACCGTCCGATGTACAAAGAACGGGCAGATCACCTTCATCTACCTCCAGCCAGTCAGTGTTGACGATCTTCCTCGAAACGCCGGCGACCACCGGCCCAGTATTCCTCGCCTGCATGTGCCCCCCCTCGACCTCACCGCACCGCCGTGCTTGGCACCGCCCCCCGGCCATCCATTCAAGCCCTGCCGACCTCCAGATCGGGCGCAAGCAGCTCCTGCGCCCCACACCCCGCTTCCCCGGGGAGCAGGCGGACTAGGTGCTCCGCGCGCCTAAGCGGGTGCTGCTTCTTTTAATTGCGGTTCGACTGACCCTGAATTGAAATCCAGGCGGGCTACTGACCTCTAGCAAAGGTGAAATAGTAAAAGGGAGGAAACCTTGTGCATTTAGTATCACGAAGAAGATGCAGTGAGAAGTGCTCAACTAGTTTCTTTTGTGGGATGAATACGGTGTAAGCGGAGACGTAAGATTTGCATGGATATGGGAAGAGGAGTACCTCTTTCTGCTGGCAGTGTTGTGTCCTCCTTCTATTTTTCTGACGATCTTCTTGTTGTTCGCCGGAAACCAGAAGTTGTGGAGGACGGTGCAGCCTTGGACGAAGCCATGGCCAAGTTGTTGAGTGTGTTGCGGTGGCCATCTGTCGACGGCGGGGAAGCAGATCCGAGGCGGCGAACGACGGCGTAGCGGGAATAGCTCCGGTGCGGTGGATGGTTGCGACAGTGGAGCCGCAGGAGTGAGGCAGGACGGCGTGGTCGGAGTGGTTCTGGTACGGCGCACGTCGGCGTCGGCATCGTGGAGGCAGCTCTGCCTCAGCTTCAGCTGCTAAGTCCTTGAGGGCGTTGCGGTTGCGGTTGCGTTGGACGACGACGTCGGGGTACCGGCTCCGGCGTGATGGAGGAGGGCGGCGGTGGATTGGCCGCTATGGGGTGGAGGACGGAGGAGGCTGGGGTTTTGCGGCTGGTGGAGAGGGCATTTTCGCGCCCACGGAGTATGAATGGGGAAACGGAGGGAGGCGGGGAACTAAGGGGGAACAATGTTTCGGTTTGAGACGCGCTTGTTTGAAATTTGGGGAAAGTTACAAACTTTCCCCCATCTAAAATTTCGGACATATTGCGGGTTGGGGGTAGGACAGTCATGTCAGATGTCCCAAATGTGGGCGGGATAGATTTCGGCCGAGTGCATGGGTAGGCGCCCACGGCGTATGAATGCTTCTCTGGCGTCTTGGTGAAGTTACAAACCTACCCCGGTTTAGACCTTTGGACATCGGGCCGATAGGCTACACGGGCCAGAGTCAGGACAGTAATTTCCTACCACCAAAACATTAGTCTCACGCGATTTCGGGTGACCAGAGGCCTATTTGGCGCTTCGTTCAATATTTGGGAGCAGAAGCATTAACGTTTTCGGTTCTCTTGAATTGAACTTTCAGGATTTGTCAAACTTCACAAATCTGTACTCTTGAAAAACCTAAAGCTACGATTATTTTGGAATGGAGGAGGTACATTTGAATATACATTGTACACGAGTATATATTAAAAAATATGCAACTTACCTCAGTTCATGCATGGTTCTAGATATAATCTCCTTGGTTGCAAAAAAAAGTTAGATATGCGTATGAATATATATAGCATGTTCAAACTCACAACAAAGATTGATGCCCCCTTTTACATATGATTTACAAGTGCCATTATCTCAGGTTCAAATAGATGAATGCACTTCCTATGAATTCGAATCTTCGAAACCCCCTTTATGTTGAATTCGACATGTATTCTATTTCGTAGCTGGCAATTTGGAATGTATCCATGCAAGTGACAAATGTATAAATTTCTTCACACTAACAACATGGAGTGCACTAATTAATGTTTATATATGAATTGCAAAAGCATCCATTGCCTGTATTTCAAACCGCTCTCACTCTATGGATCGATAATATGAAATAAACACATGCACATGCTAGAATTCAATTGCAGTTGAAGAAAGAGCCTACTCCTGGTATTGTATATTAGTGATAGGGGTGTGTACAAAGTACACGTGAATACCAGGCATTGTGCGTGTGTGGATACTATCAACGAACTAGCCCCCAAGCTTGTATAACATACTAAGGGCCTAGGGTTACAAATCATATATAGTCGACTTATCACCAGTGGGGATAGAGTCCTCCGCGACTCTGGTAGCTTCGTGTTGCACGCCGAGTCCTCCACATGGGTCTTCGTATAACACGTCTCGGTCCAACCTATATGTGGCGCAGGATGGAACCGACCCATGAGTCTTCATGTTGACCCACCACAACTAGAAATGATGTGCCCACCACACCACACACGCAATCGGCCACTAAGAGAATAAGCATATACAATAGTACAACGGTATCTAGCTCACGATACGCCTCCATATTTTGTTGATGACACCGACGGACTTTGCATTTGATGCGTGTTCAGATTTTGTTGACGACACTTACGGTCATTGTATTTGAAGCGAAAGCACGATATGGTCACTTTGGACTTCGAATAAGCTCATCACGGTCACCGCATACATTTTGTCGTGCTAACCAACATGTGGTTGGATGGTTAGAGGACAGTGGTTTCTCGAGCCCACCAAGGTTAAAGTCCCGTGCTCGCATTTATCTTGTGTTAATTTCAGTATTTTCCGCGACGACGCTCAGTGGGAGGAGACGTTCCACTCGACTACGAGGCACCTATGGTGACTTCATAAAATCTCAAGATCATATATGCTGGCCCACTCTCTCGAAGGTGCTCATAGGGGTCGGGTTCGCGTGTGTGTGCTTATAGCGGTGAGTGCTTGCGCGTATATATGAGCCCTTGCGTCTGAACCGTGTTAAACAAATACATATCATGATTATACGATCACTGTCTCACCCGTACAACTCCGTATTTTATTGATGACACAATCAATTGACCAGTCAAACGTTCCACGTGGCGCAACTAGTGTTGCACCATCGGGGCGCGTAACCGTGGGGCCCACCTGTCAGCCCGTATATGAAAGAAAGAAATGGTAGTTTGAGTCTGTACTGTGTTAATAAAATAGGAGGACATTTTAGGGTGATCGTACGGTCACTGGCTCACCATACAGCTCCGTAATTTGTTGATAACACAATCAATTGACCAGTCAAACGGTCCACACTCAGCAGCGCACATTACCATAGGGCCCACCCGTCAACGCGTATATGAAGGGCAGAAATGGTAATAAATTAGTGGTCGGTGGGTATTCGAAGTCGTGAAACCTCTGGTTGGTAGTCACCGGCGGTTGGGGGGCATTCATTGGGCGGTGGGGTGGGGATCCCCGGAGAAAAAGCTCGGCGGGGGGGGGGGGGTCTAGAGGGATGGCCGGTGCGGCGGCGGGGGCTGGCGGTTCGGCCGGTGGTGGCTGGCGGCTCCGGGGATGGAGTTTGATGATAAACTGGAGGCCCTTCATTTCGTATCCAACGGCTAGAAAATCTAATGACCAGAGATGAAAAAGTCAGTCGACTGACGTGTAGCCTCACCCCGCACGTACACATGCACGCACGCAAGACACGCACGCATGTAGGCGTGCAACACTGACATGTACACATGCACGCATGCTGGCGTGCAACACTGACACGTACACATGCACTCACGAACACACGCACGTACGCACCCATGCATGCAACACTGAAACGTACCCTTGCACGCACGCAACACTCGCACTCCTGCATGCACACAACACACGGCGCAAGACACACGTTCAACCTATACGTGCATGCACCCTTTGTTAAGGACATGGATTGTTACGAGTATTAATCAATCTTATCTGTGATAAGCAGAACATTGATGTTTGCAGCGGTCTTTATGAATCACAACGTATCGAACGTGCTATCAACATAGTAGGCTTATCTACATGAAAAAGATGATGTCACACTTAATGAACAATCATCGATTTATGAAATGCCCGCTTCTGACCACCCTGGCCCACCAAAGGTTCCTCTCGCTGGCGCTGCTGCGTTGGGTCAGCGACATGCAGGCCATGCACCCAAAGAGCCCTGCGCCGCTGGAAGAACGACGCGGTGTCCTAGGTCGAGTCGGCGCCACTCGCGCACGCCTTGGCTGAACACGCCTCGCGTGCGCATTCAAATGCCTCCATGAAACCCGCCGTGTGGAAGCCGAGAAACCCACTGGACACGCTCGTTCATGACCGGCCGGCGTTAAACGCAACGCCGGCCGAGCTCCTCCCGTCCGCCGTCTATTTAATCTCCTATTTAAACAAGGCCAAACGCCGGCCAAGAATCGCACACCTCTGCCGCTCCCCTATCTCCTCCACCATTTTGTCCACTCTTACAATGGCTTATGAAGAGTAGTTATTCCGTATCCAAGCCGGCTGGGTAGCCCTCCGGATACGAGCTATGCAACTCGCTGATCCACCTCCCTCCCCTCGCCCGACGGAGCCAGTTGCCGCCCCAAGCCGGCGCGCGGTTCAGCAACTCGCTGCTCCAGGCCAGCTCGACAAGGAGCGGCGCACGGGCGTCGTTGCTGCCGTCCACGCTGCCGCCTCGTACCGCGTATCCCGTTTCTGTGGCCGAGACTCCCATGTCGGCGGCCGCACCACGCAAGCAGCGACAGAAGCCGGGTGCACGGAGAGCGGCGAGTCGGTGGCCAGCGCCTCTGCGTCCGTCGCCATCATCGAGGAGAAGTAGAACACGGGAGGCCGCCGCCGCTTGGGTCCCATGAAGGCCACCGCGGAGGCAACGCCAGCGTACACAGCAGGTGTCTTGCTGGATCCTTTTGTTGCGAGGACCTTCGTCGACCCCACATGGGCTCCACAGAAGAGGGCAATGTTAGGATGAACTCGAGCCGGTGCCGGCCATGGCGAAGTAGTCGCCAATATTTTGGCTACCCCGGGCAAGATCCAAACAGCCCCTCCCAACAGATTCAAATCCCTTGTTCGCCGTGGAATTTTGCCATGTGTTGTTTTCATGGACTAGCAAGATGCCCGTGCATTGCACGGAACATCAAGATGCATTTTTTTACAAACTCCCGCATGCATGCAAGGGATAATTAATGTCCTCGTTTGCTAGTACCACGAGGCAAACACCATTAATATTGCATCGATTAGTGTTAGTGGCCTTGTATATCTGCAAATTGTAATTTTGATAGTGTCCCCTTGTATATAAAAATGGAGGGAGAAAGATGAGAGATAAGGCGAGGAGGAGTGGGCGTGGTGGTGACTGGTGGTCGGATTGGGCGCAGGCATGGGGATGGACGGCGATTATGTCTAGGTTTGTATCTCTCACACACACCCACGTAGGTGGGGGACGTGCCGAAGAGAAGAGGTTCACGCACGGCGCACATACTCCGTCTCTTTCCCAACCACACCCGCTGGTACACGGTGGAGCTCATTTCTGACTGAAAAAGGCAGCCCACGTGGTAATTTGGCACGTGTACTGGTTGTCCACTTGGTGGAGGGAGGATCGTCTACCACGGTGAACAAACAAATTGCGACTTGACGCGTTATGTTAAATTAAAAAAAAGAGGCAAACCATGTGGGGCCTACCTTAGAGGCAAGGCTCTATACACTGGAGTACTTTTGATGTGTCCCGTCAACTCGCAGAACGAGGAGAAGCTTGCTTAGTACGCCGTCTCCCCCGCCCACGGGCGCGGTGGCTCGCAGGACGAGGTGAAGCTTGCTCCCTCGCCCACGCGCGTGGTGGCTCGCAGCACGAGGAGAAAATTTTACTACTCCCTCCATTTACTCCTCGTCCCTACTACGTACTTTTGTTAGTACTCCCTCCATTTACTTATACAAGGCCACTATAAAAAAATACATTTTGCATCTATAAAAGGCCACAAATAGTAATCAAGACAAAAGTTACTACTCCCTCCTTTCCAGTTTATGGCTCAATTTCAAAATCTCTCCAACCAAGGTAGACGGTGAGTGGTCGAATTAATTTTGTAGTTTGCACAAGTAATTAGTACGCTCGTTTTTCTCAAGAAGTTGTGTTTACCGAGGCATTAATTAGAACGAATGCATGAATGATCACTAAATTTCCATGAACTTGTACATGCATTGGTTAGTTTCCTCTTGACACTGCTTGCGTCGGGTGATCTAACGCACCTCGAAATCCAACATGTAATGGTACTACTACTAGTATAGTAGAATTGAGACTTATCAAACGGAAAAACGAATGTTTTTAGATGAGCCCTATAAACCCTAGTGGGTACGTACTCCGTAAAAAACAGATTTTTCCAAAACTAAGTCGCTCCCTTTCGTGAATTCTATAGTAGTATACTCCTCCGTTGACGCTCCCTTTCATGAATTATGTACTTCCTGTCACCGACATGTGGGACATATAGCAACCGGGTCGATGTGTCAAGCACCAAATAACGATCTTGAGAACAGCAGGGGGACGCACCCCACTGCATCAGCCCAAAGAGTAGTAATGAGCAATGAGACGTCAAATCACAATGCCGCACTTTCCCAGACGGACGAAGCAACCCTTATTTCACACTTCGGTTCGCCATCATCTCAAACCACGTACTAGTATCGCTTCTGCCTCAAGAGGGACACGCGCATCGCCTTGGTACATCATGACACGTGGGACCACATGACATGCCATGCTCCTGCCGATCGCTCGGTAAAATCACCTCATTTTTACTATACTTCCTCCGTATCGGTTTACTACATGGCATGCACGTCGTTCTAGGTTGATAATTTAACTGGCTATATATGTGATGAACAGTACTCTAGCCTTTTAAAAAATGTATACTTTTGTACAGTAGTACTATCGATGGATTGCGCCATGGAGCAAAAACTGAAATAAAAAAAGGTGGTACATATAGAGAGCGCTCGTCGCCAAATTATGCATATAGTACTATTTAAAAAGCTAGTACGTGCTTAATTGGGGTACTAAATTCAATTAAAGAAATACTAGTAGTATGTACATACTGAAGAGTTAAAGTAACGAGAAGAAACATAACATAGTTCTCATTGGGGCTCAAGACAACACACCCTCAAATTAAACTAAGCACACCTGAAATTAAACTATGCAACTAATCCGGTAGACACTGCATTAGAAGTTTAGAACCACCATGAGCAACAACACTGCCACCTTACTCGGAGTCCTCGTCCACGTCCTCGACTTCGTCCTTGTCCCTTTTCCTCTTGGCCGATACTTCTTTGCTTGAACCGCACACTTGGCTGTTGCTCTTCATCCAACCCTTGTAGATATTGAAGCAAAGGTATCCATCCATTGCAGCGTAGTGGATGTGGTTTATATCTAGTACATTCCGCTGCCATGCATGACGATGAAACGTGTATGGAGGTTTCTCCGCCATTACGTCTGAAGGATGAACCATGGCTCCTGCCAGGGTCAGCATTGAAGGCTGACGAGAGGGCACCAGCCGATTCTTCTGGAGGTCGAAGGGGTTGCCTACAACGAGGCCTATCCGACCCAGGACTTCTTCGTCGTTCGTAAAGTCTACAGTAACGAATTTCACCGTTTTGTCCTTGAGGAAGGTCTTAAAATCCTGGCACTCAACGTCGGCATGGCATATGTGGTAGACCAAGCAAACGTTATGTACGCAAACCTGGATCACGGCGGGCTTCTTCCTCTCTTCTTCCTTTAGATACTTCTCTCGTCCCAGGACTGTGGTGTACTCAACATCTAGCCCAGCGACCCACTCATCATCTGAGTTTTTGAACATGCGTCTGAAGCGAGAAAGGCATCCTTTCACCGTCGCGGAAGAACGGGTGTAGATGACGTCGAACTCATCGCCGGTGATGGTTCTAACCTTGTACTCACCGCCGATCCTGGAGATTTGGGACGCCATGGATTTGGGAGAAGGGTTAGGATTAGTGGAATTGCCGTAATGAGAATGGACGGGACGACTAGGAGCAAACCGCCGTAGTATTGAAGGACGTGCGAGGACGAGTAGGAGCGAACTGCCAGCGTGCGAACAGCGGGGTAGTGGCTTTCCATTCTCCCATGATACGGGCTTCCGAGAGCCCTTGGATCTGAGATCGAACGGTTGCATGGCGTGATTCTAGACCTATGGGTGAATGTCCTATCCTGGAGGGTTATTCTGCAAATTTTCAGCAACTTAGCATGCGACCGTTTGATCTCAGATCCAAGGGCTGCCAGCAGCCCGTATCATGGTCGCGCCTACCACGACCGTCACGTCGCTCGCGCGGTCGCGCCCTTGGAGATTTAACACGGTGCGTTAGGCTATCTGATGTTGGCATGTCATACATAGTCATCACTTAGTCACTCATACTACAACAAGGTTGGCTATAAGTGTATTTTTGTTACTCCTCTCTATCTCTTTCTTCGTACTCAAGGAAGAAACGGTGCTAGTAAGCGCGTGTATTTATTGCATTTGCCAAGGAGTGACCTCTTCCAATGAAATGGTGTTGCTAAGTTTGCTTCATTTAATTAGCTATAGACTCAAAATTGTCTTTTCACCTAGGTACACGCGCTTAGCACCATTTCTTCCTTGGGTCACCAAACTAGTCTCTCTCTTCTTGATTAACTTGCCACATCAGACTTTATGCCTATGTGGCAAGCTTAAGCACCTGTAGGAGCAAGTAAAAGTAAGTACAATAGTGCGCTTTACATGGCATTTTGCATATGTGGAGGAAAGAGAGGCAAGGAAAAAGTGGAGAAGTGGGCTCATGCAAGAGCCAGCCTCTACTACATGGTGGAGCATTGGGAGAGGCACCAGATGGAGGTGGTCAGAATCTGGGAGACTCACGCCGGTCGTGAGTGCAGCAGCTTAAAATGATAATGGCAAGTCAAATCACGGGCCCCACCTGTCCAGCAAAGAACTCATTGTCAAATCACACAGCCCTACGTTTGCAGCAGCTACTCCCTCGTCTTCTCGCGTCTCTGTCGAATCGACTAGGCGGAACTGCCCGCCGCCACCGCAGCAGAAAAGCCCTGCCTCGACTTTTAAATACAACTACATTCTCTTAAGAATCCAATGATATACTTTTTGTGACATAGTAACTCATATTTAGTTAGTCAAATGGATGACCTAGAACTACGTGCAGGCCCTATAAACCGAGACGCCTAAAAATAAAAAAAACCGAGACGGAGAGGGTAGTTTAGCACATATCTTTTTAGATCAATATAGTCGGGATTCACCAAGGAGCAAAACCAAGTGGTAGGCTGCTCCTGTCGTGTTGGCGTAGCAACTCAAGCAGGGTCAGTCCACACACGAAATGCCGACACACTTAATAGGACCCCTTTGGCCGACATGTGGCTCATCCACCGTCTTGTTCCACGTGCGATGCACCAAATTACAGTTCGGAGCAGCGGTTGGAATTGGAGGCACCCCGGTCGTAGCGCCGCAGTAGTAGAAAATGAGCGGCGAGGGGTCAAATCACAAAGCCCCACCTTTCCCGCATTAAGCTGGACGGACGAAGCAACCATCATTTCACTCTAGGGCACAAGAGCATAAAGAAAGAGAAAACAATGATGCGTGCGGCAGCTACCTAGGGCACCCTAGGGTAGGGGTCTCCACTACATATCCTTTTTTTGAAAGCGCCTCCACTACAAATCGGCTTCTCCCTCGTCCTCTTGAAGAAAACCGATGATGAGTGCGGCGGTGGGGTTTATAGGAGTACTATGGCATGCGGGGCCACGTCGTAGTAAACGTGTTCGAGCCGACGCCTTAAATATGTGTGGGCCGCTTGGTTTTACTGGAACGAGGCAGCATTTTGGGTTCGGGGACCAGTGGAGATATAGTACGTACAAAAAATTGTGGACGTAGGTTCGACCGAAAGGCAATGATGCATGGGCCCTGCATTTTGATATACCCGAGGCCGGGTGAAATTTGCTACTCTACTCAAAACTAGTAAGGTACACATGTATTGAATGCATGAGATTTCGAAACCAAATTATGGATAATTACACACTATAGCATGTAAAGCTTTGAGTCATATATGCATGATGTAGATGTTCGTTTAGTTCTTATAGTTCATCTCATTCAAAATCAATAAGTTTTATAAAAATTTAAGATTCATGGGTTGTGCATTGTACTCCTCGTTCCAAAATAGATGACCCAACTTTGCACTAACTTTGTACAAAGTTAGTGCAAAGTTGGGTCATCTATTTCGAACGGAGGAGTAAATCATAAAGTAAAAAACAAATAATGGCAATTCATTTAGAAAAAATAATCAATTATGATACGTAAGATTCTAGAACAAAGGAGAAGTGCTTGTGTTTTGAGGTTTGTGCATTATGCTTAAGTTCAACCATGGAGTCTTCTAAATTGTACATGTGGCAGATCTGGTGGAATGTTGATGATATCCAACGGCCAGTAGTGCTCGGATTTGCCTATATCTGCACTGTCGGGTTAGCTTCATCCAGCGACCATCTTTCAAAGTTATTGGCACACTTTATAGTTCTTGTGCCATAGTTGCATGTTTTGGAAAATGGCTACTAGTGGGTTGTACTATCTATTTAGGAATAGAAGATGTATACATGGAAGTTGTAGGGAAAGAGATGACATGGAGCATCTCAATTCCTATGAGTAGGGATTGGAAAAGAGATGTCATTTGGTTCACATCATAGGAACTTTTCTATTTAATCTAGAGATGACATGTATCACAATTCCTATGAGGAGGGATTAGAAAAGAGATGTAATTTGGTTCATATCATAGGAACTTTTCTATTGAATATACGCTAATGTTTATTTTCCTTTGAAATTAAGGGAGTATAGGAATCCATTCATATGAACCAAGTGGCTCTAAAGCTATAGAAATGATATCATGTTTATTTCCTTTGAAATGTGGAGTATATGAATCTATTCCTATGAACCAATTGGCTCTAAAGGAAAAAATCCTATAAAAATCATATCATATAGAGTTCCTATGATATTACTCGACACTAAAGGATGCTTGAAATTGCTGCGGGTGATACAATGGTCTTTCTTTGTAGACTCCTCACCCAAATTTATAGTTACCTCTCGAAGATGAATGAATTGACATATACATGGTATTCTACATGTGCAATTTGGTACACGAAAACTCAGTAAAAGTTTGCGAGGTTCGAATTTTCAATAAAGCTATATGCACTGCATTTCGAAACGGATGGAGCATACGACAGTTGCTAACACTCACGTGGAAGATTTGTGTGTAGGAGGAGTGGTTGTTCTGTTAAATGACATGGCAAAACTGACACTGTCGGATGCCCATCTAACGGTTCTTACGGCGTTCGTCAGGAAAAGGCTTGTGGCGAACGTTTGTCGGATAATGATTTACGGACACATGCATTGCATTGATACGTGCCCCCCTCTCTCTCACGCACACACAACCTCACAAGTCACGACTCTCCCGAGTCCTCTCGCAGACTCGCACGTCGCACCCACCGTCTATCTGCAGGTAGACGTCACGCACATATGTGCTCTTCACACCCTACCCTCAGAACTTCTAAAAAACAAAAGACGGCGCGCACATTTTATTTTAGCTCACACGTCACACACTTGTACTATTACTCTTGCGGCGAACGTTCTTTCACACAGTATATTGTACTCTCACGAAGAGAAGCGGTGCATGCACGCACTGGTTCTCTCACACCCACTCGCGGGTACACGTAGGAGCGCATTTTTTTGAAGCTGGTACAACAAAATCACTCCAGTATATATAAAAGCAGGAGCCTTAGCACTTGCTTTACTAGGGTTCCTCTCGTTCACTCTCTCATGCTCTCAAGATCTGAGCAACACATAGGTGGCCACACTCTCTCTCAGCTCACGGCTGGTCACAAATCCGGCCGGACAACCTCGACCGGGGCAGGGGTGTAGGTGCATCGTTCACGCTGTCGTCAGCGGCGAGGGAGGAGACCAACGGCTGCCCGCGCGTCCCGATCGGCGGCCGTGTCGTTCTCTCCGAGAGAGCGCCGGCTCGGGAGGGCCTCCGACCCCTTCTTCCTCCCTGTGGTATTGTGGCCAAGATGCGGCCTCTCAACGCCGTCTTTGCGACATGCCGACGACCCTCAGGTATATATTCCTTCGAAACCTCCTTGCTCTACTGCCCCAGCTCCCTTCGCGTGGATCCTTTTCTACTTACGTCCGCTGTTCCAAAGCCACCTAGACTTCTACTATTATTAGAAGTAAAGCTATTTCATACAGTCGACTCAAAGCGTTGGTTCAAACAGGGAAGAAAGTGGGAAAGCTATAGCATGAATCTAGGACTTGGTTCTAAGAGGAAACGGGGGAAAGTAGTAATATCTGTCACTGTTTAAATAACCGTATTTCTTATTTCGCAAACAGGGATGTCTGTCTCCATATCGTTTCGGGATGTCTATCTCTGTATCGTTTCTATCCGCGCAATCAAAAGCACAGATATCCCTCGTTGTCGTCGTCTAACCTCCCGTCTTCAAGGTATCCCTACATTGGTAGTAACTAAGGTAGAATGACCAACGCAATCTAAAAGAAGTTGATTCGTACGTTTTACTTCCTGATTGCGGGCAGAACGAAATAAAACAGCTGCATCCTAGTCCGGAATGCACTTTCTACCAGTTCATCCATGGACCGAGGACTAGCTGGCACGGCTGCACGGCGGTTTTTTGGACAGGTACACGGACAAGAGGCATTGTGGTCTGCTTATTTCTGCAAATAGCGGTGCTTAAATTTAGTGGAATGCACAAGAATTTCACTGGTCAAGACAATCGCATGGTTCAGTTCAGCATTCCAGCTGAGACCACAATTATAATTGGTTATTATGGAATGAGAGAACCTAACCCTGAATGGTGGCAACAAGAAAAAACCAGAGTGAACTCCAGGAAATTTAAGCCTGCCGGGAGGCCCTTTGCTCAGAGAGAAGCCTTGCTTGTTTTTTCCTGATTTGTAAACCTTCTCACAACTTTGTCTTTTGCTGTGAACTAGTATATGTTTGATATGTTCTATGAATCATTGAGATGTATAAAATTGCTTAACTTATGCTTTCAAGTTTTTTTGTGAAGACGAGTTTAATGTGAGTGTTCCACATGAGCTCTGGACTAGCGTGTGAACATTTGTAATTTATTACATTGTGGCCTCAATTAACTGCATGAACCACTATAACAAGATACATAGTTGCTTATATGTCAGACAGCAGATTGTTGATTGTTAGCTGGTTGATAGCCTAGTGTTGAAGCGAGCTGATCCAATGTGCCATGTTTTGCACAACTGCTTACAAGTGGGGTAGCACAAACAGTGTTTACAAGTACTTATGTATACGTTGGCGCAAGGTTCTCGAACGAGTGCTCTATTTCATCAAAACACATATTGCTCATATGATAAACTGTGACAATTCATGTCTTACCATGCCATATTCATGAAAAAACTAGTGAGGACGCATCTGTTTCGGCAACAATTACGATGGTTCTCACATGATTCACGGGCACACAAAAGTAGCAGCAGTTCCCATAGACGTATTCAAACAGAGTACTAGCCCAGAGGGGTCGATAACAGGCAAGGTTCGGATAATTAGACATAATCCAAACTACTATTAAACACTAGCTGGGGCAACTATTTCATGCCTCGATCTAATTTGGGCTGGACGCAAGACGGACCTTGCCATGAACATCATCGAGGACGTCCCGCAGCAGCTCAATCCTGTGAACCTTCATGAAGACAACCTTGTGGCCTTGCCACTGATAAACTTGTTTGTGGAGGCATGCCACGTCATCTTCCTGCGTAAGCTTGACAAGAACAGTATTCCTCACAAACGAAGGAGTAGCTTTGAACTTCTTGTGCTTTAGTACACCCTGGACAACACGCCTGACAACAGTGAGGCTGGAATACAACTCTTCATTGGTATAACCGCAAATGGCTTCCAGGATCCAACAGCCTAAGAACTCTGTTTTCCCAGTGTGTATATTCAGGTCGTCCGCCTCATAGCGAGTGACATGTACAACCACACAATCCTTATCTCGCATCGGGGCTCTAATTGAAATGTAAACAAATTCTGAATTACTTTTCAGTATAAGAAACACAAGTTATTTAAACCACTACGTATACCATGGCATCGAAGCTAATAAAATTTTGCATTATTAATCACCACATACTTCCTTTTCTTAAAAAATCACCACATACTTAGATGAAAAACCACAATCGAGATCGGCAAAGAAGGAAATCACCTTGGGCAGCTCAGTGGGGGGGGACACATCCTCGAAGGGGGAAAACTGCTCCTGCAGTGCCACGGGGCTGTAACCTCAAACGGGGCATTGACCATCTCAGTATCTGGGGTCGCCTCGGTGGTTGCCTCCATCTTCTTGGAGCTCTCTGTCTCGTGGGGATCAGCATCCCGCGTCTGCTCCAATATCGGCAGATCTTTGCCTGGTTCTCCTTGGTCCATCATGAAACTGACGAATACGAGGAGACCACTGAAATGAAAACACAATCGCAATGACAATGAAACAAAAAATAGAGTGAGGATCTATTACTGCTTTGCAAAAGTTCATTTTTTTCCTCTGAACGAAAATATACCAACATCACGGATCCGCTTACCTACCCTTCGTTCGGAGAGAAGAACAGTGGCAGATGCAAGTGTTGCCTTTCTTGAAGATGGTGAGGGAGAAGGGGATTCAGCGAAGAGTGAAATGATGGTTGCTTCATCCGTCAAACTTAGACTGCGGGGAGGTGGGGTTTTGTGATACGACGGCTCGTTACTACCGTGCTACGACCGGAGTGACTCTCCGCCTGGATACTGCCTTCTAATTTGGTGGATGGCATTTGGGCCCGCGCGCTGCATGGCCCGCATGTCGGTGAATAAAAGTATAACGACATTCAGTAGAGGGAGAAGTTTCAATGACCTAGGAGGAGCCAGAAGCGGTAGAGTGTCTCCACTGTACTAGTAGTAATTGTTTTTCTGGGTAGCTATAGAGTGTCTCCACAGTACTAGTAGTAATTGTTTCTCGGGTCCCAAGACAAAACAGCCCATCCACACTAGTAAATAGTAAAATCAATTCAAAAGCCCGTATATTTACTGAATGAGATGCGCTACCCACACCCAAAGACACCCCCCAAAAAAACCTGGTGCTCTTCTTCCTCCTCGCTCCCACCCACCTCGTCAGCTCGCTCCACTGTACCCCCAAATTCCTCACCTCACTCCTCAGAAAACCCCAGCTCCCTTCTTCCTCACTCCTCAGAAAACCCCAGCTCCCTTCTTCTTCGTCAAGACTACAACTAGGCTCATCATTCGTTACTCTGCTCAAATCCGTGAGCACGACGCGACGCCCTCGAGGAAAATAGAGTCGGCTAACCCCAGTGCCAAGAAGATGAGGCTCCCGCCAGCGGCGACGCCTGTTGTAGATCCCGCACCCGGCAGCGCGGGGAGAAGCGGCGACCCGCCCCACCGGACCTCAGAACCCATAGAATCTCGGGTGGACCGCATCAGCGATCTCCCGGACGCCATCCTTGGGGAGATCATCTCGCTTCTCCCACTAAGGATTGCTGCCGCACCCAAATCCTCTCAATTGGTGGCGCCCTCTATGGCGCGCCGTTCCTTAATCTCGACCGTCGTCCACCTATCTCTCTTCAATGATTTTGAAATACCCAGAGCCATCATCTCCTCCCACCAGTGGCTTCGCTCAAAGCCTCTGATCCCGTCATGCTACTCGAGCAAGCATACCATGCCCTGCATGGTGGACGCCTGGCTGAAATCCCTGAATTCACGTAACTACAGCTGCTTGAGTTCTACTATTCCCACAAATCACATACCACATACCGAACGCCATGAACTTGTGCCTCAAAGACCGATGTCCATCTCGGGGTTTCGTCCTCTCTCCACACCGCCACCTTTGCGTAGTGCTACCTACCGCACAATCGGTACTAAACCTTTAACTCCCATTTCTCAAGAAACTTTCACTTGTGCGGGTTCAGATATCGGAGGCCTCATTGCACAAAGCATCATCCACTCCAGCTTGCCCTGCTACTGGAGTGCTTGGTGCTTGTTTTCACAGATTAGAATCGGTTGTCACCAAATAAAGTCGCCTAACCTTGTAAGAATTGGAATTTCTTTTGACGGAAGGCAGCTCATCATCCAAGATGCCCCTTCACTTCAAAGGTTGATCCTTGATTCTAGTTATTCACCATTGCAAATAACCGTCCTCTCTGCGCCTAAACTAGAGACCTTGGTTGTAATACATGATCTCTGTGCTCATTTCAATATAGTGTTTGGCTCCACAGTTCTTCAGGTACTTTATATTATCATCTACACTTGTAACCATAAGCTGCATTTTAAATTTCTGCGCATAATTTATATATCATCTTGGATTACACATTTTGTACTAATATTATGTTCTATGCTCAATGAAGAGTTTCTCCATGGATGGCCTATCAATGGTGCTGGATTATTTCAAGATCTTATATATCCAAATGAATAGTTTTGATCTGAACAAGATTATTGGCTTGCTGCAATGCTTTCCATGTCTGTAGAAGTTGTATATAAAGGTAATAATTTCACGCACATTGGAAGCCCGCATATAGTGTAATAGAACTAACCGTTCAGCTGTTGCTCTTTCGACACTCTTCTTTTAGACCTTAACTGTTTTCAATCTTCATGTCTATTTAGGTAGGACGGGGTAATAAAGTTATAACCAATCGGTGGATTCGTAAGCATCGGGATTTTCTCACTTCTCATGAGATTCGATTGAAGACAATAACGCTAGAACGATATGTAGCCAACCGTGCAAACACAAGATTTGTCACATTCTTCCTGCTGAATGCGAGGTTACTATTGTCCATCAGGCTTAAGTTTATCTGCAGCATGGTTTTGACGGATGGGTATGTCGAAGAGCAAAAAAAGGAGTTTCAGGTGGGCAAAAGAGCTTCTGAACGTGTCGGGCTTCTGTTTACAACATATTGTGGTCATAATCCAGTAAATTTTACGACCCAGGATGTTCATTCTATGGACCTGACCGATCCATTTGATTGTGACTGCCGAAAACAGTGCTGGAGTTAGATGTTGTTGCCCTTTTCAATCTGGTTTTTTTGTAAACCTGATGAACTATTAACGATGTTCCTGCCCTTTTCAACTCGGCTGTGACTGTCATATTTTCTTTGAAACAAGGCAAATGGCTTGCCATTCGTTTAATTTAGAGTGAAATATTGTAACAAATCCAAACCAAGGGAAATAACATCACTCTCGCCGGCTGCTTGAGCTCAATGTGCATTAGAGAAGCCAAGTGATTAGCCCCCACCAGCACCCATAAACTTATTTCGAACTAGCACATCAAATGGGCTGTAATTTTTCATAGGAAAGGCTAGACATCTGGGGCTCATGCCATTGTCAACATAGTCAATAAACAAGAGAATTACACTACGAGCGGCTGACACCAGGGACCCAACAAGTCCCGCGGTTTTCTTTTTTTGAGGAACAAGCAGTTGTTATTTATACTAGTTTTAGCGACGGATCAGGGTAACAACGGGGCTGTGCGGGGGCTGTGGCCCGTCTAGCCAAGGTTTTATTTATGTTTACCACATCATGAGCCCAGTTGTGTTTTTTTCTTGCTGAAAATGGCTAGCCCAGTTCTATTTTTTAAAAGAAATACCCAAACAAGGCCTACTTGCTTTATCGGCCCTGCTGGGCTGCAAATCTTTCAAGACGAGGAGAGATTCATTCGGTTTGCCCAGAAATGGGTTGTACATTTTTAAAACACATCAAACCGGGAATTAGTTTCAATTTTTTTTCATTACAAGATCTTAAATTCCATTGATTTTTATGCGTGGACAATTATTTGGATTTTATAATTATATAAATTATTTTTCAAAATAGTTTGAATGTGAATCGATATTTCTGGATTAAAAACAGTTGACCGCACCGAAATATGCAAAATTTCGTATACTTTATAACCGTGGCCACAATATGGGGTGTGATGCTAACAAAAAGAAGATGGGATCCAAAAAAATTCTTAAGAATTAGCAAATGGCTGTACATTATTAGAAATAATGGCAGATGGGATGTATGCTGTTTTCCACAGATTTGAGGCTGACTTGTGCGCCTACTACAGGTTGACACGTATGCTTTCATAAAAAAGGTTGGCCTTTGCATAGCCTCTGTCAACTTAGTCAACACACGAGAGCAGTGACTGTTGGATGTCCATCTAACGGCCGTCGTGCTTCTTCAATCTCTGCTCTTCATGCTCAAGCCGCTCAAACAAGCGCCGGCGGGACTGCCTGCTCCCTCCTTGCCTACTCCATCCTCCGCGCGGCCGGCTATGCTGCCGCGCGGGCCTCACCGCCCGACCGTACTCCCATCGCTGGCCTAGCCATCCCTCTACTCACACACACCTGCTGTTATTCTCCGGCGACGGCAGACGAACCAGTAAAACCTCGTACACTCGTACTCCCCTCCGCATGGGAAACAACTGCCGAGTATTCCCTGGCTCCGTGTCGTTCCCTTCCTAGGACTCACCGTCGTCCACCGCCCTGGTGCTCTCGGCGCGCCTGGTCAACGTGGTCAATGAGCGACATCCATCGGAAGTGGATCTGTCGTGGAGAGGCCGACAGTGGGTCCACGGCCGCACACAAGGAAATGCCTCCTTATTACGCAAAAAATAATGATTCCTCCACCGACGGTGATGAGGACATCAATACCATTGTTACACCCACAGCCCCTCTTGCTACATATATTTGGACCAATTACTAGAGCTCGCGACGCCAATTAAATTATCGTGTACTTTCGTTTCTTGGTAATGATTCTAATGTTCATGAGAATATGATGCTGCCTAAATTGGATACATTTGTTTTGCTTACAAATGAAGGCCCTAGCTTGGAGAAGGATGGACATTGGAGCAAGAACAAGCATGGAGATAATGCCATGCAAGGGGAACAAGAACGGAGTTACAAGTGATGATTTCAGGACTTTGAAGCCACCATAATGGGTGCATGAAGCCTTGGACGAAATATACAAGATGCTACTTCATAAATGTCGTCCCGAGGCTATTCTAGGTGCTCGTCACCTTATTAGTGGGCCAGGCCCATGTAATTTCGAAATACTTAAGTATAGGCTGTTTTAGAGTCCGTATGTGTGGGGAAACAAGAGTTAGGGTTGATTTGGACCCCTCCACCAAGGGCCACGAAATTCCCCCTCTTCCTCCATATATACAGCCCTTAGGGCACCGTTTAGACCTTGGGTTTTGTTTAGATTAAAAGTTCGCCATAGCTGCAACTTCGCGTTTCGTTTGTGTTCAACGACTGACAAAGGCGTCCACAGTAACCCCACCTTGATCAATAAAGCTTTCATCTTATATTCGCAATATCCAGATTGCAATCTCAATTTCTTGCTTGTTCTTCGCTTTGCTCGCAGGAAATGACCCTCGTGGTCGTTGATCGTGCTCGGCGTGGTCAATAACCTCTCGGAGTTGGTTTAGCGATTGCTAAGGCGCGACGCCCTCGCTGCGTTCATAGTCGGATCGTCAAAGTCGACTTCCTCCAAAGCGAAAACCAACATCTCATCGAAAGACGGGACACCTTTGCCTCTATCAAGTGGTATCAGATTTTCAGGTTGCTCGGTGAGGTTTTACAGTTTTTCGTAGATTAGATCGAGTCTGTTCTTCATACCTAAAGTCCACGAAAAAGCCACAAAAAAAAATTTAGGGTTAGTTCCTCATATCCGAACCAATCTGAGCCTTTGCATAATCTTTTTAGGGTTTTTGCTTTGTTGAATTTGCGGTTGCATCGTCGTGTCAAGTTGCTGGTCTTAGAGTCTAGTCTTTTAGAGTTTCGAGTTCTGGTCATAAGTTGTCACGCCGCAGCCGCACCATCATCATCGCCTTGCCATCTACCACCATTGCTTATCCGCCACCGCTCTGAATCCGTCTCCATATACCACCACCAATCCGTATCCATATACCACCACCGCTACCATATACCACCACCGCTGTCATATACCACCATATATCCACCACCAATCCGAGTTCCTTGCATATTAGGTTTGTTTTCGAGATCCATCTAGTTTCCGATTTGTGTTTTCCTTGCCGGAGTAGGTTTCGGAAAAAAAAAAAAGTCCGGAAACCACCCTCCGTTTAGGCCCAAAATTTTCCGAAAACGCACTTGTCGAAAAATTTTCTGGCTATCCTATTTTTAGGTGTTTCTAAACGTATTGAGACAGTCGCCATTATGGAAAGTTTTTTTTGACCCGTTTCCAGTTTTTGGGTCCGGGCAGTCGAAAAAAAAAAAAAAAAGAAGCGCAAAAAAAAAAAAGAGCGAAAAAAAAATTATTCCAGAGTGTGCTTTTTCGTTGTTTCCGTGCAGCGCCGTGATTTTGTTAGTGTTCTAGGCTCGCGTCTCTAGCACGGTCTAGCCTAGGACCAAAGACAAGATCGTCGTTGAGCGCTTATTCAACTTTGCATCTCTGAATTGATTATTGTTGACCCTTTTGCTACCATATTATAAGCCTTCCCAGCTCCACATACATCTACATCGTGCGCTTGACTCTCCCAGTAATCGCTCTATCCAAGCTTTGAGAGTTTTGACTACATCGGTTGCCGATCACCGCTTTCTTCTTTGGGTAAGAACTGGTAAGAATTTGAGATTTGCTTGACGGATTTGTGACTGTCCACCACACCACCACCACCACTTTCTAGTAGTCTGTCAATCATATTCTTGTGTGTTTCTATTGCTGCTAACCATGGCAGGATCACAAGCCGATTTAGACTGACCGGGAGAACATGACAAACAAAGCGCTACATGATAAGTTTCAACAAATGATGAGTGGGCAGGTGGACGATGTGCTAAATAGATTTGAAGAGGCCATGGAGAAGATAGATGGCATTGAGAAGGCGTTCGAAACAAAGCTCGATAACAAGTTTAATGAATTGCTCGCGCGTCTACCACCACCACCACCGGCTGCACCTAACGCACCTCCACTACAACATGGACTACCTCCACATCACGAAACAGCCCTCCGCCGAGCTTCCCGTGTCCCTCTTCAGCCTGGCCAAGCTGCTGGTGCTCTTTGTTGATATACGTGGCTCCTGCTGCTGCGGTGGGGGAGGATGATTATGTGAGAGCTTACGAGGATGAGGTTGATCAACATCAGAACTACGTGCAACCACCAGCACCACAACCACCAGGTCGTCCACATGCCAATAATGGCAATGTTCGGGCTCCCCTTCAGGTACGAGATCATGACCATCTCCCTAAACTGAAATTGAATATTCCACCATTTGAGGGTAGATATGTTCCTGATATATATCTTACTTGGGAGTTAGAAACTGAACAACGATTTACATGTTTACAATATCCTGAGGAGAGACGTGTTCCTGCTGCTGTTTGTGCTTTCACTAGCTTTGCATGTGTTTGGTGGTCTGAACATTGTAGATTATATCCTGTTCCAGCTACTTGGGCTGCTTTGAAAACTGCTATGCGTACTCGTTGGGTTCCACCATATTATCAACGTGAATTACTTCAAAATTGCAGCGCTTAAGACAAGGAAAAATTCGGTGAAGAATATTATCGGGAATTACAAACTGGCTTGATTAGATGTGGTATTGTTGAGGAGAATGAAGCTATGCTTGCACGTTTTACGGGTGGATTAAATAGAGATTCAGACCATTCTAGACTACAAGGATTATAATAATATCACTCGATTATTCCATCTTGCTTGTAAAGCTGAACGTGAAGTGCAGGATCGACAGTGCCTTGGCGCGACTAACTTTTCTCGCAGGTCGACCTTCATCATGGACACCACGTGCATCATCTACTTCCACACGTTCTACTACACTGCCCCTCCGTCGGCTGCCACCTCCAACCGTGATACAAGAAAGCAGGCACAACCACCACTATCGCCAAGAGTACACCTGCTGGCCTACAGAGCTCTTCTTCTTCCATGGCGTCAACAGGGCACACAAGTGATATTATTTGTCGTCGTTGTAAGGGAAGAGGACATTTTATGAGAGAATGCACATCTCAGCGTGTGATGATTGCTACTGAGGATGGTGGGTATGAGTCTGCTAGTGACTATGATGAAGAGACTTTGGCTCTTATTACACATGAAGAACACGGTGGCGATGATTCGATCCCGAGACGCAATACATGGCTGTCAAGATGCTTGACAGGTATGAATGTTTAGTTGCTCAACGTGTTTTGAGTGTGCAGGTTACACAAGCTGAGCAAAATCAGAGGCATAACTTGTTCCATACAAAGGAGTTGTGAAGGAACGTTCTATTCAGCGTCATCATAGATGGAGGGAGCTGCAACAACTTGGCTAGCATGGATATGGTGGAGAAGCTTTCTCTCACCACAAGACCACATCCACATCCTTACTACATACAATGGTTCAACAACAGCGCAAGGTTAAGGTAACACGTCTGTTCGTGTGCATTTTAGTATCTCTACATATGCTGATTATGTTGATTGTGATGTGGTACCTATGCAAGCATGTTCCTTATTACTTGGTAGACCATGGCAATTTGATAAAATTCTGTACACCATGGTAGAAACAATCAGTATACTCTTGTTCACAAGGATAAAATATTACTTTGCTTCCTATGACTCCTGATTCCATTTTGAAAGATGATATTAATAGAGCTAATAAAGCAAAACAGGAGAAAAATAAGAGTGAAAATCAGATTGTGGCAAAAGAATTTGAGCAACAAATGAAGCCTAATAATAAACCATCTAATGTTGCTTCTGAAATTAAACTGAAAAGTGCATGTTTATTTGCCACCAAATCTGATATTGATGAGCTAGATTCTAGCAAATCTGTTTGCTATGCTTTTGTGTGCAAAGAGGCATTATTTTCATTCGAGGACGTGCCTTCCTCTTTGCCCCTGCTGTCACTAACATTTTGCAGAGTTCGCCGACGCCTTCCCACAAGACGTGCCACCGGATTACCACCTATTCGAGGGATTGAGCATCAAATTGACTTAATTCCTGCATCGCTACCCAACCGCGCACCATACCGCACCAATCCGGAGGAGACGAAGGAGATTATGCGTCAAGTACAGAGCTGCTCGACAAAGGTTATATACGCGAATCTCTTAGTCCTTGTGCTGTTCCTATTATACTAGTGCCTAAAAAGGATGGTACGTCGCGTATGTGTGTTGATTGTAGAGGCATTAATAATATTACTATTCGTTATCGCCATCCTATTCCTAGGCTAGATGATATGCTTGATGAATTGAGTGGCTCTACAATATTCTCCAAAGTTGATTTATGAGTGGATACCATCAAATTCGTATGAAATTGGGAGATGAATGGAAAACAGCATTTAAAACTAAGTTTGGATTATATGAGTGGTTAGTCATGCCTTTTGGGTTAACTAATGCACCTAGTACTTTCATGAGATTAATGAACGAAGTTTTACGTGCTTTCATTGGACGATTTGTGGTAGTTTACTTTGATGATATTCTGATTTATAGCAAATCTTTGGAAGAACATTTGGAACATTTACGTGCTGTTTTTAATGCTCTACGTGATGCACGTTTGTTTGGTAACCTTGGGAAGTGCACCTTTTGCACCGACCGAGTATCTTTTCTTGGCTATGTTGTAACTCCACAGGGAATTGAAGTTGATAAAGCCAAGATTGAAGCTATTGAGAGTTGGCCGCAGCCCAAAACGGTCACACAAGTGAGGAGTTTTCTTGGACTCGCTGGTTTCTATAGGCGTTTTGTGAGAGACTTTAGCACCATTGCTGCACCTCTCAATGAGCTTACAAAGAAGGATGTGCCTTTTGTTTGGGGTACCGCACAGGAAGAAGCCTTTACGGTATTGAAAGATAAGTTGACACATGCTCCTTTACTCCAACTTCCTGACTTTAATAAGACTTTTGAGCTTGAATGTGATGCTAGTGGAATTGGATTAGGAGGTGTGTTATTACAAGATGGCAAACCTGTTGCATACTTTTCTGAAAAATTGAGTGGGCCTAGTCTGAACTATTCTACTTATGACAAAGAATTATATGCTCTTGTTCGGACTTTAGAGACATGGCAACATTATTTATGGCCCAAAGAATTTGTTATACATTCGATCATGAATCTTTGAAACATATTAAAAGTCAAGCTAAACTGAATCGTAGACATGCTAAATGGGTTGAATTCATTGAGACTTTCCTTATGTCATTAAACACAAGAAGGGTAAAGAAAATGTTATTGCCGATGCTTTGTCTCGTCGATATACTATGCTTTCACAACTTGACTTCAAAATATTTGGTTTGGAGACCATCAAAGATCAATATGTGCATGATGCTGATTTTAAAGATGTAATGCAGAATTGTAAAGAGGGAAGAACATGGAACAAGTTCGTTATTAATGATGGTTTTGTGTTCGTGCTAACAAGCTATGCATTCCTGCTAGCTCTGTTAGTCTTTTTGTTGTTGCAGAGGCGCATGGAGGAGGATTAATGGGACACTTTGGCATGAAGAAGACGGAGGATATACTTGCTACACATTTCTTTTGGCCAAAGATGAGACGGGATGTTGAGCGTTTTGTAGCTCGCTGCACTACATGTCAAAAAGCTAAGTCACGACTCAATCCTCATGGTTTATATATGCCTTTGCTGTGCCTAGTGTTCCTTGGGAGGATATATCTATGGACTTTGTTTTAGGTTTACCTCGAACAAAGAAGGGAGGATAGCATATTTGTTGTCATGGATAGATTCTCGAAAATGGCACACTTTATACCATGTCATAAAAGCGATGATGTTTATTAATGTTGCTGATTTGTTCTTTCGTGAAATTATTCGCTTGCATGGTGTGCCAAATACTATTGTTTCAGATCGTGATACTAAATTTCTTAGCCACTTTTGGAGATGTTTATGGGCTAAGTTGGGGACTAAACTGCTTTTAGTACTACTTGTCACCCCCAAACCGATGGACAAACTGAAGTAGTCAATAGAACATTGTCTACTATGCTTAGGGCTGTTTTGAAGAATAATAAGAAAATGTGGGAAGAATGCTTGCCTCATATTGAATTTGCTTATAATCGTTCATTGCATTCTACTACTAAGATGTGCCCTTTTGAAATTGTGTATGGCTTCCTACCTCGTGCACCTATTGATTTGTTGCCTCTTCCATCTGCGGAGAAGGTTAATTTTGATGCTAAAGAACGTGCTGAATTGATTTTAAAAATGCATGAGATAACTAAGGAAAACATTGAGCGTATGAATGCTAAATATAAACTTGCTGGAGATAAGGGTAGAAAACATGTTGTCTTTGCACCGGAGATCTTGTTTGGTTACATTTATGTAAGGATAGGTTTCTGATTTGCATAAATCAAAGCTAATGCCACGTCTTGATGGTCCATTTAAGGTGTTAGAGAAAATAAATGATAATGCATATAAACTTGAGCTGCCTGCAGATTTTGGGGTTAGTCCCACTTTTAACATTGCAGATTTGAAGCCTTATTTGGGTGAGGAATATGAGCTTCCGTCGAGGACGACTTCATTTCAAGAAGGGGAGGATGATGAGGACATCAATACCATTGTTACACCCACAGCCCCTCTTGCTACATATCTTGGACCAATTACTAGAGCTCAAGACGCCAATTAAATTATCGTACTTTCGTTTCTTGGTAATGATTCTAATGTTCATGAGAATATGATGCTGCCTAAATTGGATACATTTGTTTTGCTTACAAATGAAGGCCCTAGCTTGGAGAAGGATGGACATTGGAGCAAGAACAAGCATGGAGATAATGCCATGCGCAAGGGGAACAAGAACGGAGTTACAAGTGATGATTTCAGGACTTTGAAGCCACCATAATGGGTGCATGAAGCCTTGGACGAAATATACAAGATGCTACTTCATAAATGTCGTCCCGAGGCTATTCTAGGTGCTGCGTCACCTTATTAGTGGGCCAGGCCCATGTAATTTCGAAATACTTAAGTATAGGCTGTTTTAGAGTCCGTATGTGTGGGGAACAAGAGTTA
This sequence comes from Aegilops longissima, assembly GCA_021605205.1. Lineage (NCBI taxonomy): Eukaryota > Viridiplantae > Streptophyta > Magnoliopsida > Poales > Poaceae > Aegilops > Aegilops longissima. The sequence goes on from CM038676.1 coordinate 291,863,417, forward strand.
GGGTTGATTTGGACCCTCCACCAAGGGCCACGAAATTCCCCCTCTTCCTCCATATATACAGCCCTTAGGGCACCGTTTAGACCTTGGGTTTTGTTTAGATTAAAAGTTCGCCATAGCTGCAACTTCGCGTGCCGTTTGTGTTCAACGACCGGACAAAGGCGCCACGAACCCCACCTTGATCAATAAAGCTTTCATCTTATATTCGCAATATCCAGATTGCAATCTCAATTTCTTGCTTGTTCTTCGTTTGCTCGCAGGAAATGACCCTCGTGGTCGGTTGATCGTGCTCGGCGTGGTCAATAACCTCTCGGAGTTGGTTTAGCGATTGCTAAGGCGCGACGTCCTCGCACGTTCGTAGTCGGATCGTCAAAGTCGACTTCCTCCAAAGCGAAAACCAACATCTCATCGAAAGACGGGACACCTTTGCCTCTATCAGACAGCTAGGATCCACAGGAAGGGCCTCTGTATTTCGCGAAAAAAATGTTCCCCCCGCTGACAGGTCGGACCCACCAGCTATATCTTCGCATGCAAGGAAGTGCCTCCTTATTACGCCCAAAAAATGAATACCCCCTGCTAGCTGGGACCCACCATATTTTTGGGCTGACTTGTGGGCCTACTAAGTTGACAGGGACGGAGAGCTTTGTCAACTTAGTCAATACTCCATTGACCATATGATGTCCATCCAACGGCCATAGTGCTTCTTCAACCTCTGGTCTTCTTGCTCCAGCCGCCCAAAGCAGCGCCGGTCGTGTCGCCTGCTCCTGCCTCCCGTGGCCGGTTGTGCTACCGCGGAGGCTTCACCGCCCCCATACTAATCCCACAATTGGCCAGGCCATCCCTCCACTCACCCACACCCCCTGTTATTCTGCGACGACGGCAACTTCACACCGCAGCCGAACCAGTGAACGCTCGTACTCCTCTCCGCGTGGACATCCACTGCCGCGTCTTGCACGGCTCCGCGTCGTCCCCTTCCTAGGCCTCGCCATCGTCCACCGCCGTGGTGCTCTCGGCGCGGCGTGGTCAATGTGGTCAACGACCAACTTCCATCGGAAGAGTAATGTACGTGGAGAGGCTGACAGTCGGGTCCACGACAGCCGCAAGGAAGTGCCTCCTTATTACGCAGAAAATAATTATTCCTCCACCTGACAGCGGGGACCCATCGGACGGGCCACCAGTATTTTGCGAAAAAATCGTTTCCCCCTGACTGCTGGGACCCACCAGATGGGCCACCGTATTTCGCGAAAAAAAACGTTCCCCCCGCTGTCAGCTCGGACCCACCAGAAATGCCTAGTTATTACGCACAAAAAAATGAATACTCCCCCGGCTAGCTAGGACCCACCTTGCTGGGAGGCTGACTTGTGGGCCTACTAAGTTGACGGGGACGAAGGGTTTGTCAACTTAGTCAATATGAACGATTCTAGCTCCAGTGACCGTACGATGTCCATCCAACGGCCATAGTGCTTCTTGAACCTCTGGTCTTCTTGCTCCAGCCGCCCAAAGCAGCGCCGGTCATGCCGCATGCTCCTGCCTCCCGTGGCTGGCTGTGCTGCCGCAGAGGCCTCACCGCCCCCTACTATTCCCACCGCCGGCCAGGCCCTGCGGTGACGGCAGCCTCACACCGCAGCCGAACCAGTGAACCCTCGTAGTCCTCTCCGCGCGGGCTTCCACTACCGCATTGTCCCCTTCCTAGGCCTCGCCGTCATCCACCGCCGTGGTGCTCTCCGCGCGGCGTGGTCAACGTGGTCAAGGAACGACTTCCATCGGAAGAGTACTGTACGTGGAGAGGCTGACAGCTGGGTCCACGGCCACAGCCCAGTTTTTTTGTGATTTGCCAAGTAAGTCGCTTTGTCAGGCCTGTTGGCTGCAAATCATTTGGCTGGCCGAGAAAATGGCCCATCAGTAATGAGAAATGGGTTGTGCATTTTAAAAACACATCAAACCGGCAATTAGTTTCAAATATCTTTTTTTTTCATTTCAAGATTTTAAATGACATTAATTTTTATGCGTGGAGAATTTGTTGGATTTTATATTGATATACATTTAATTTTAAAATCAGTTTGAATGTGAGTCGAAATTTCGGGATTAAAAACAGTTCGGACCGCACCGAAATATGCAAAATTTCGTATAATTTTTTAACCGTTGCCACAATATGGGCTGTAATGCTAACAAAAAGAATATGGGCTCCAAAAAAACCTTAAGAATTAGCAAATGGGCTGTAAATTATTAGAAATAATGGCAGATGGGTTGTATGCTGTTTTCCACAGATTTGAGGCTTTCCTTAAAAAACAGGTTGACGCACAAGCACTGACTGTTGGATGTCCATACAACGGCCGTCGTGCTTCTTCAATCTCTGCTCTTTCGCTTCCAAATTACTCAAACAAGCGCCCGACGGGACTGCTCGCTTCCTCCTCCGCGACGGCCGTGTCTTTGCCGCCACAGCCTCACCGCCTGACCGTACTCCCATCATCGCCTAGCCATCACTCTACTCACCCACACTGCTGTTATTCTCTGGCGATGGCAGACGAACGATAAACCTCGTGACAACGTACTCCCCTCGCGTGGGAAACAAGCTGCCGAGTTTTCTACGCCTCCGTGTCGTCCCCTTCCTAGGCTCGCCATCGTCCACCGCCCGGTGCTCTCGGCGCGTGGTCAATATGGTCAAGGAACGACTTCCATCGGACGTGGATATGACGTGGAGAGGGTGACAGCTGGGTCCACGGCGGCAGCAAGGATGTGCCTCCTTATTACACGGAAAATAATGATTCCTCCACCTGACAGCAGGGACCCACCAGACGGGCCACCGTATTTCGCGAAAAAAATGTTTCCCCCTGACTGCTGGGACCCACCAGCTACACCTTCGCACGCAAGGAAGTGCGTCCGGCAAAAAAAAAAAACGTTTACCGACCGCTGGGACCCACCAGCTACATCTTCGCAGCAAGGAAGTGCGGCGATACCGGACCCACCTGGTCGAAGCGTCGTAGCATTGTCATTCGGTCGCGAACGTGTATGTACATACTTGGTCGATGTAGAGACGCCGCGTGTCGTAGTAGAGGCGCCGCGTAGCATGTACACGCACGCATAGCCGCCGTGGTGCAAGAAAGAAAATACGCCACGTATGTGTGCATACTGGTGGGGTCTCAACGCCTACTCGCGCGCATACGTCTGGCGCGAGGGCTCGTTGACATGGCTGGGTCGGAACGGAGAAACAGCGTCGTCGTCGTGTTCATGGGGAGGCAACAGAACGCGTCGTGTTCATCGGGAGGCAACGCGGCTGGGTCGGAACGGAATGCGTGTTCGTGTTCATCGGGAGGGCTTGGACAGAAGAGGCGATGGAAACAAGGCATGGCGTACAGCAGAACGGAGGAAACGGACCTCCTACGGTCGAAACGGGGGTCCTATTGATCGGGAGGGGTGTGGCGTACCACAGAACGGAGGAAACGGACCTCCTACGGTCGAAACGGGGTCCCGTTGATCGAGAGGGTGTGGCGTATCGCAAAACGGAGGAAACGGACCTCCTACGGTCAAACGGGGTCCCGTTGATCGGGAGGGTGTGGCGTCCGCAAAACGGAGGAAACGGACTTGTGTTGGAGCGCCACGGTCAAACGGGAGTCCTGTTCATCGGGAGGGTGTGGCGTCGCAAAACGGGACTCCACGGATACCGCTCATCTCCACCGTCGACCCCTCCACCTCCACGAGCTCTCGCTCATCCATCGCTGACCTCCTCCGGCCTCCACGAGCTCCTGCTCATCCAGCCTCCACCGTGCGCTTCTCCACCAGCCATCGCTCAACCACCCCTCCACCGCTCACTGTTCATCCAGCCCTCCACACCACGGGTCCTGTTCAACCACCCTCCACGGGCACCCTCCACCGCTCTCTGCTCATCCTACCCTCCACACCACGGGTCCTGTTCATCCACCCTCCACGGGCACCCCTCCACCGCTCATCGCTCATCCAGAGGCAACGCCTCCGCTCATCGCTCATCCAACCCCCCGCAACGCCACTGCTCATCCCATCGATCGGCTTCGATTAGCGCAGAGCGGCGAATCGCTCAATCAGGTTCGATTAACAGCCATCGATCGATCGCTCGGGTTCGATAACGCGTAGCTGCGAGTATGTCGCTTCGGGTTGAGCCCAACACCTCACTGGGTTCGATTAGAGCTAACGCCGCACACACGCAGCAGACGTACGAGAAAAACACGCATCGCTCGCCCCCGACCTCCCACCGTAACCGAACTCCCGAAATTTTCCTCCCCTCGCTTCTACCACGGTTTTTCCGTCATGGACGGCCCAAAGAATGTCATGCAGCTGCGTCTCCGGCCCGCCCAGACGAAAAGCCCATTTTCTCGTCATGATTTTTGTCATAGAAGTAGGAGCCCACCACATCTATGATGATACCGGTTTTGTCACAATTATCGTCATAGAAGTGTCATATGTATGATGAAAAAAAATTGCTCGCCCAAAATGTCACGGATGTGTCTTTTTTTTGTAGTGTTTGTGCATTATGCTTAAGTTCAACCTTGGAGTCTGCTAGATTGTACATGTGGCAAAATCCGGTGGGGGGCTAGAAGATGGTGCGAGGGGCCGAGTGGAGGGAGACTATGAAGGAATGCACAAGTGCGAGATCGATATTTAGAGAGAGGGGGCGAACACGTGCTTGATGATCTTGTGATGGGCGAGCCATGAAAAATAAATGAGCTAGGGGGTCAATCATTGCTAATCCTTTACGAGGAGGGTCAATTCATGAACTTAAACCATTTTTAGCAGCAATTGTCTAATGATCACATTTATATTAGCCTTGATATATAGTGATGTCAGGGGGGGAGGGGGCAGGGCCCTTACTGCCCCCTGTCTTTGCCATTGTGCACGCGTCTGAGAGATGAAGCGGAAGGTATGGATGATGAGAGGGGGACGTTGGATACATAATTAATGTGGGTGTATTAGCTATATATGTTAATCCTATATAGAGAGGTATAGATTGATCGATGTGGACGTGGGAAAGAGGGTGAGACCTCACTGGATATATCGATTGATCGATTTGTGTGGAAAACTATGAAAGACCTAGCTATATACACACATACATAGAGGAACATCGATCGTTAGCATGCACGCGTGAGAGATAAAGAATGCCCGATATGATGGAGAGGGGATGTGTGTTGGTGTGTGCCTTCATGGGAGACCGACCTGAAGAAAAAGATTGCGTGCGTCATGATGGATAATGCCGATCGGTAGTGTGTGTGCATGCATTCACGAGAGAAAGTTAGTGGTACAATTATAAAGAGAAGACTACTGTGGGTGTAAAAGAATAGCTGAATAGGTGAGGTCACAATCAATGTAAAGTTGAATTCAAATATTTGAATAAGAGATCCTGATGTTTGAAACCCATGCATGCATGAATATAACGGAGATCTGCGCGGTGTGGTTTGGAAACGAGCATGTTGTAATGTATACACATTGAACAAGGTCAGACTGATTTGAATTTGAGATACCGATGGCAGACATCATTTGGCCATGTCGCATCCGTGCATGGACACACTATTCTAATTGGAGATGATGGGTGGCTTTTGCATCACATATCTATATCTATACCCCCTATATATATATATATTATATTTTATATTTTTTTATATTGTGTGCGGGTAACTTTAACTTTGAAAGATGGTCGTTGGATGATCCAAAGATGGTCCAAAGATGGCAAATTTGAGCACTACTGGTCGTTGGATATCATCTAGATTCCACCAGATTTCACCACATGTATAATTTAGAAGACTCCATGGTTGAACTTAAGCATAATGCAAAAACATCAAAACACAAGCACTTCTTATTTGTTCTAGAATCTTCCGTATCAGAATTGCCCAAATGTTTTTCTACATGATTTGCCATTATTTCTTTTTACTTTATGTCTTACGACGCACAATTCCATGAATCTTAAAATAGATTAGCTTTCTTATTATAAAAACTAGATGATTTTGAATGAAATGAACTATAAGAATTAAACGAACATCTACATCATGCATATATGACTCAAAGCTTGCATGCTATAATGTGGTATTTATTCATAATTTGGTTGCCAAATCTCATGCGTGCAATGCACGTGTACCTTACTCTAGTCTAAATGGTGTTTGTGTGTGTGTTGTGCATGTTGAGGTGCAAATTGTCTTTTGTTTTGGGTACACGTTAAGCTTATTCTTCCGAAATTTCAAGTCGTGCCTTGTTAGGCCGAAAATTCAAGCTAGCGTCTCTGTCTATCGTGCTGCGAAACTCCCGCCTCTTCAACCCGCGCCTTGTTAGCCCGAAATATTTAAGATATATCTTTGTCTCGTTGTTCGACAACTCCTCCATCTCAACCCGCGCCTTGCTATTCCGAAATTACAACGCGCGAAAACTCCCACCTCTGTGAAATCCCGACACGCGAAATGCCCGTGGTACCCTGAACCGAAGAACCGCCTCAAATCGATGGGGGTACTTTCGAACTTACCCCACATTTCGGACAAGTGCGTCTCTAAGCCATGGTTCCCCACTGCCATCCCATTCGTACACCGAGGCCGCGAAAACCCGCGACGAAACCCCACACCCTGCTCCGTCCGCCACCCAGCCGGAGCATCTTCCCTGACGACGTCGTCCACAGCAACACCTCGACGTCCCTCATCCACCGTACCGGATGAGGATCCGTCATGGATCTCATCGTCACGCCGGTTCAGCCACCCCGTCCTCCACCTCCAAGGAGCTGCCCCGACGTTCCCCTCGTCTTTCGCGCCACCTCCATTCCCACACCGCCATCTTCACCTGCACCACCGGAAGAGCATCATCATCACCGCTTCCTCGGATGAAGTTGCGGCCTAATCGGCGCCACCAAAGAGGTTGTACAGTAATCGCCGCATTTTCTTCTTGATTCGATCTCACAGTGCTGCCGGCGCTCGGTCCCGAGCCGACACGTCGCGGCTCCATCCACGGCGGCGTCGCCGGCCACTTCCTCCACGGTGTCGCTCCCTCGGCGGCAACGTCCACATCAGTAGGACCTGCTGCTGCTTTAGCTCTCGCTCGCGCTGCTGCTCTGCTCTTGCTCTCGGTCCCCTGCCTGGTCTGCTCTTGCTATTGCTCTTGCTCGCGCTGCTGCTCTCGCCCTTGCTCTTGCTTGCAATGTTGCTCCGATTTAGCTACACTTCAGTCGACTGAATCGACTTTTGGGTCATTCGATTTTCAGGGGGTGGGGGGGCTCGCCGCGGTGAAGGAAGAACCAGCCGTAGCGGGGAGGGGGGCTCTTCGGAGAGGTACCCCACTATCTATCTTAGGGTTCAGGATGGGGGCGGTGGTCGCCGGCGGTGGCGGGGCGTTGGCGGGCGGTGGCGTGGGGATCGCCGGAGAAAAAGCTCTGGGGGGCTAGAGGGATGGCCGGGGTGGCGGCGAACCGGCGGTGGGGAGTGTTTTCGGGGCGGGCGGGGCGGCGCACCGCCGGCCGCGGGCGGCGAGGGGCTCTTGTTTGGCCGGCTCAGGGGGGTGGAGGTTGAAGATGAACCGCAGGCCCTTGATTTCGTATCCAACGGCTGCAAAATCGACTGACCAGAGATGAAAAAGTCAGTCGACCGACGTGTAGCCTCACCTTGCTAGTGCGTTCAGTTTTGACAGCAAAATTCAGTTTCGACAGGAAAATTCAGTTTCGACAGTTAAGTTCAGTTTCGACAATTAAATTTAGTTTCCAGAGTTAAGTTCAGAGATGAGCGGCTGATGTATTTTACATCTAGCACTTTGTGGTTATGTATTTTACGTCATGTATTGGAGATGCTATTAGAATTCCACTTAGGTTAACGTTGTTCATTGTCTCTCTTGTCCTGCTTCAGCCTCGGCGTCGTACAACTCACCGGAGCTGCTCCAACGACGAAACTCTCCATCACAGCGGAGCAGTACCTCGGGCTCCATCTCCAGACTCCTAAGATCTTCTTCCCCTCCTCCGACAGCCAAGTGAGCCGGAGCATCCTCACCGGCCAACCCAATCACGCTGAGATCGACATGGCTTCACCAAAGAAGTTGTACACTTGTTGCATCTCTTTTTTACTCTACATGTTATATATATTGTCCACTGAGCACTCGTAGTAACGGGAAATATGATTATTTTATCCTACTATATGACAAGCAGTGAGGTACCAGGCAACTTAGCTATCCGTGATGGACTCTCTTGAACGCCATCATTATTTATCTCTGTGTGTTTCAGCTGTGCATTTGCCGATGGGCCCAGGAGTTGAGCTAGTATGGCAAAGGCTCGGTCCAAAGTAATAGAAGTAGCACAAAACATTTTTTAGTGTAGGATTTTCCTTGCTCAAGCCTGCCTACTAGAATCGCCAAGCTTGAAAGGAAAAGTGAATGAAAAACATCGAATTGGAAAGTTTCCTATGGTACTACTTTTCATGAATTTGGTGCAAAGGAATGGAGCAAAGGAAAACTGTAGGATTTGTTCCTTTAGTGTCTCCTTGAAAGAAAAACCGTAGGAATTCTAATTTCCACTTCTCCTCCTTTTCATATTCCTATTCATCAAGCACAAGACTAAGAGATAGTAGCATAATAGCATTATAACCGTACATTTTCTTGTGGTTTGACTTAATCTCACCATGCTTTTTGCATCCTGTGATGTTCCAATTGTTGTGAATCAAACACCCAGATTGGCGAAATCTGTGTTTTTAAATTCTCTGCTTTTGCACGTGCATTCCTATCCTATTCTGTCTATTTCCTATCCTGCATTGTTAGAATCCTCAAATTCAAACAAGCCCTTACTCAATTACTTCATTACAGATATGTGTCAAAGAAAACCTTGTGTGGTTTGTCCTGCTCTGCGGCGCTGTGTTCCACCCAAGCTCACCGCTCCAACGACGGAAGGGTTCACCACAGCAGGATCCGCTCTCCGACTGTCTTTCGCCGCCTCGATCTTCTTCCCCGCCGCCGCAGCCACGGCAACTGCATTACCATCATCAATCGAAAGCAGATGACCTTGAGGACTACACGGGTCCGCAAGAGAGGTCGCACTCTTCCGTGTCTGCTTACGTTATGCGTCGCTTAATATGATGACATGCTACATTATCGTCGCTAGAGCAGCAATCAGTACTATCTGTCTACTATCTGGTTAATCTCCGGTGTCTACTATGAGTTTCATGTTGGGTGCAAAAAAAATTAAAGGAGCCATTATCTGTATTTTTTAACTAAAGCTATTATGTGCCTGCTATCATTGATTTTGGGTCTATCCACAGTTTGCTACCATCACTCTGGATTTGTGCATGCACTCCTTACATAATCTCACTATGTTTTATTCCTATGCATGCCGTTATTGTACACAATGGAACTGATCATGTAGAGCAAAGAGACGAGCCTTGCATGGCAATAAAATTTCATGCAAAGGCTGCTCCATGGTGGGCGCAAAGGCAGCCCCCTCCACCCATTTCGGATCGTAATCAAGAGGAAGATAACTGTTATGAGGGGATTCGTATGAGAAGACCACTCCTATTTACCCCATGAGGTCTTCGCCTAACTTGGCATGCCGATGTTGGTAATATCATGCATATGGTGCCTTGCATTGCTTATCAGTATACATTAAAGATGTCATCTGCTTAGTTTAGACATGCTTTGTGTCAATGCCATCTGCTTAGTTTCTTTATCGTATATGTGAATCATGCAATGCCATCTTGTCTAGCCAGGCATCATATATGTGAATTTTGCAATGCCACCCTGGTTAGCCACCATCTTATATGTGAATTATATCATGCCATCATTTTTTATTACGTGTTAAATTTGTCAACAATTTTAGTACATTCAATTACTCTTCCTGCATCAGCCATTTGGCACGGTCATGGAAAAATCTGGAGTGGAAACAAGGTCTTGAGCGAGATAATGCTATCTCGACGGGCGCATGTCTTGTTGGTTACCGATAGCTCCTCGGAGGAGGATTCAGAGACATATGACCAGTCATATTTCCCCCACGAGGTGCATGCCCTAACTTGGCAGGGTTATGTTGCTCATATCGTGCGTATGGTATCTTGCATTGCTATGTCATTTGCTTAGTTTAGACATGTTTTGTGTGAATGCCACCTGTTTAGTGTCTAATTACCATATATGTGAATTATGCAATGCCATCTTGTTGCAAGACATTATATATGTGAATTATGCAATGTTATCTTGTTGCAAGGCATTATGTATGTGAATTATGCAATGCCATGATGTTTAGGCAAGCGTCATATATGTGAATTATATCATGCCGTCCTTTTTTTGTATTTCTCATTGCTTTTGTCGACAATGTTTGTATATTCAACTGCTCTTCCTGTGCATCATCCATTTGAATTGGTGATGGAGAGATCTGGAGTGAAAACAAGGTCTTCAGAGCAGACAATGCTACCTGCTGAAGCAGATATCTTGTTGGTTACATATAGCTCTTCAGAGGAGGATTCAGAGGCAGATGACTAGTCCTATTATCCCCCTGAGGTGTATGCTCAAACTTGGCAGGGTTATATTACTCATATAATGCATATGTTGTATTGCAATGCTTAGTTTTTACATCATATACACAATATTGAATGCCATCTCCTTAGTTGACACATCATATATGCGATTGCCCTCTGCTCACTTCCTTAGTATATAAATCATATATTTGAATTATGTCATGCTATGATGTTTACATAGACAGCATGTATCTGAATTATGGCATACCAACCCATTTTCTAAAGACATAATATAGTTATATCATCTCATCCTGTTTACATAGTCATCATATTTAAATTATGTCATTCTATCCGTGAATTATATCATGCCATCATGTTTCCATCGACGGCATGTTTGTGATTTATGGCATGCCAACCACTTTAATAGACACATCGTATAGTTATATCATGTCATCCTGTTTACATAGTCATCATATTTTGAAGTATGTCATTCTATCCTGTTTAGTTAGCCATCATACATGTGAAATTGTGTCATGCTATCCTGTTTAATTAGCCATCATATATGTGAAATTATGTCCTGCTATTCTGTTTGCTTAGACAACATAAATGTGAATTATTTCATGCCCTGTTTTCTTCCCTACTATCCATTGCACATGTCTATCTTACAATGTATGTACATTCAATTACTTTTCTTGTTTATCAGCCATTTCAATTGGAGGGAGTGATGGCGCAGTATCGTGGGAGTAAAACACGGTCTTGAAAAGATCGTGCTACACGTCGATGCAGATAGAACCACGGTTGTACTTGCCCAAGAACCAGCCCCACCACACATAACCCACACTCATGTAGATTGTACCCCTACCCAGTTGGACAGAGAACCAGCTACATCCCTTCTAACCCCAACCCCAGCAGATAGACACCCAGTTCCCGTTGACACGGCACCGTCTCCACCACAGAGCACCCAAACACGATCAGTTAGTAAGGCAACTGCAGTGCCCAAATCACGAGGACCACCACTCCGAACCCAAGTCAACGCTTAAAGCGTAAGAAGAATTGTTCTCGTGTCAGGTTCCGTAGCTATGGTTCATACTACTTTGCTCTTGCATCATCAGATTTATCGATACCAACTAATTTCAAATTTGAAGGATGCAATTGAAACTCCAATGGCGCAACATGTATGTTTTAAACCTGTTTCTTCAACGTGTTTGGCTGTTTGCTGTTGTAACTTGCTCTATGTTGATTTCAGTTTCAATTGAATAAACAGTTATGTTCTCATGCCATGCACATTACAAGTGTTGTTATTGTTGTGTAGTTTCCCACACTTACATTCTGTCTATGCTGCTTTGTCTTAAACAGATATGATTCGAACTGTATCTATCTTGATTTGGCAACATAAATTAGAATCATATAGACCATACAGTGACCATACTACATAGATATATGTTTGTTTCATGTTGTTATCCTATCCACCTTACTACTGAACTGATTTACCAAAATGAGTTTCATATACTACATTGTAAACCTGAGATGTGTTTGTTTGTTTCTCTTTTAGAACGCGGATAAAATATTGGAGAAGAGTACCCTGTTATGCAATGGTAAAGGAAGTAATCCAGATAAGGTTCAAGATAGTGAGACATCCCTGTTGGTCTCCAAGAAAGCTGATAAAAACTATATTGAAGACACTAAGGCAACCCCAAAGTCATGTCTTGATGTAGTGTTCGAGTTACTGGCTACCACTGCTGGCACTAGCTCTTCGAATTCATTGCCTGAATCAGTTCGGCTTCTTGAGTCTCAACTTCAAGTTGAAAGACGTCGATCGATGTTATCTGACGGAAGTCAAGGACCGAGGAAGTCCTGCGAATTCAGATGCATACTTTACGGTGCAACAACAAGCTTGGAGGACTTAAGCGCCAAACAAGAGAAAGTTAATAAGCTTTCTAAGCATCTTGCCAACATTATGGGTACCCAGGATATTGTTTCTTGAGGTCTTCTTAAGTGGTTTCAGTTCTGGACTTGTTTTGCCGCGGCGTTTATATGCTGTTGTGTTCCCTATATTTGCACTGGTGGCGAACTTTGATGCCCAGTGGATGTAATATGTGTAATAGCCGTGATAGCCTAGTGTAAGTTGCTTGCTTATTTATTTCCTTGTTGTCTTGTTTATTTGTTTGCTTCTAGTCAGTGAAGTTCTTTTTCTGCGGTTTGCTAGTGGCTGCAATAACCTGTTTTTTAAAACTAGGCCACAATAACCATGGGCTAATATTTACTGTAGTGACACTGGGCCTCCTACAGGCCGTAGAAACAGTGGGCCTTCTATGGGTCGTATAAACAGTGGGCCTTGGGCCTTCTACGGGCCGTAGAAACAATGGGCCTTCTACGGGCCGTATCATCAATGGGCCTTATACGGGCCGTATGATTGATTGGCCAAACATGGGCCAAACAGACCGCATTCTGGCCATAAACGGGCTAGAGTTGGAATCGTCCGTTCATGGGCCGACCATAACGGGGCATCGTTAATAGGCCATATTTGATGACGCTATGAAAACGGCCCAACGTATTAACGGACCACAAACGGGCCGACTGTAACCATGGGCTGAATTTGGCCCACAAGCAAAAAATGACAGTAACGGGCCGTAAGTAAACGAATGCTGGAAATGAGCCCAAGAATAAATGGGCTCTGAGAAGGCCGAAAGATAACATGGGCTGGAGACGGCCCAACGGAATAATGGGCCGTTAATGGGTATAAAGTGATACACTATTCATTACGGGCCAGTTTCATCACGGGCCGTTAATGGGTGTAAAGTGATACAATGTTCATTACGGGCCAGTTTCACCACGGGTCGTTAATAGGCCAAGAGTTACATAGGGCCTCATATGGGCCGAAAGACGTCATGGGCCATACATGGGCGAAGTGAAAACAGTGGAATCATATTGGATGGCCCAGATGACGCCATCGGGCCTAATTCGGATAGGGCGTAACGGGCCTTGGGTTAGCGGGCTGTAAATGGGCTATATGCGAACAGGTCGTTAACAGGCTTTCCATGGGCCGGCCCGCCACCTTTTGACCAAGTCAAACGGGCCAGCCTTTTCACAGGAATGGGCCTCTGTTGGGCCATGCCACGTGTCGACGTATCATAGGGCGCCTATCTGACCCACTGACGAGCTGACTTGTGTTACGTCCGGCCAATAAGAATTTTACACGTGGAAATTTCCCATTGGTCGGGGCTGTTAACGGGTTATCGGATCCAAAACCCGACCCGATAGCTTAACGACATTCCGTTACGGTGTATGCCACATGTCGGTCACCCTTGACGAAAGCACTTCTGTGACGTGCGATTTATCGTCATGGAAGTGGACACTTCCGTGATGATAATTTTGGTAATGTCATGGAACACTTCTCGACAAAGACAGTATGACTATCTTGATTCTATCATAAATTTGTCATGGATGTACATGCATGACAAAAAAACTGACCTACTGTGACAAACACGTATCATCATGGAAGTGTATTTTTTTTGTAGTGTCTTCTCCCATCGTTTTCCCGCTACTGCTACCTCTTGAGCATGTGTTGGTTTTCCCTTGAAGAGGAAAGGGTGATGCAGCAAAGTAGTGTAAGTATTTCCCTCAGTTTTTAGAACCAAGGTATCAATCCAGTAGGAGACAACACACAATTCACCTAGTACCTGCACAAACAATCAAGAACCTTGCAACCAACGCAATAAAGGGGTTGTCAATCCCTTCAGGGTCACTTGCAAAAGTGAGATCTAATAAAGATAGTAAAGTAAATATTTTTGGTATTTTTCTTGTATAGATTGGAAAGTAAAGATTGCAAAATAGTAAACGAGATGCGATGTAAATAAAAGAGATGCAATATAATAAGAAAGAGACCTGGGGCCAAAGGTTTCACTAGTGGCTTCTCTCAAGATAGCATGTATTACGGTGGGTGAACAAATTACTGCCGAGCAATTGATAGAAAAGCGCGTAGTTATGAAGATATCTAAGGCAATGATCATGAATATAGGCATCACGTCCGTGTCAAGTAGATCGAAACGATTCTGCATCTACTACTATTACTCCACACATCAACCGCTATCCAGCATGCATCTAGAGTATTAAGTTCATAAGAACAGAGTAACGCACTAAGCAAGATGACATGATGTAGAGGGATAAACTCAAGCAATATGATATAAACCCCATCTTTTTATCCTCGATGGCAACAATACAATACGTGCCTTGCTGCCCCTACTGTCACTAGGAAAGGACACCGCAAGATTGAACCCAAAGCTAAGCACTTCTCCCATTACAAGAAAGATCAATCTAGTAATCCAAACTAAACCGATAATTCGAAGAGACTTGCAAAGATATCAAACCATGCACATAAGAATTCAGAGAAGAACCAAATAATATTCATAGATAATCTTGTTCATAAATCCATAATTCATCGGATCTCGGCAAACACACCGCAAAAGAGTATTACATCAAATAGATCTCCAAGAACATCGAGGAGAACTTTGTATTGAGAATCAAAGAGAGAGAAGAATCCATCTAGCTAATAACTATGGACCCGAAGGTCTGTGGTAAACTACTCACGCTTCATCGGAGAGGCAATGGTGTTGATGTAGAAGCTCTCCGTGATTGATTCCCCCTCCGGCAGATCACCGGAAAAGGCCCCAAGATGGGATCTCACGGGTACAGAAGGTTGCGGCGGTGGAAAAGTGGTTTCATGGCTCTCTCTGATCGATCTAGGGTATAAGAGTATATATAGGCGAAAGAAGTACGTCGGTGGAGCTGCGAGGGGCCCACGAGGGTGGGGGCGCGCCCTCCTGCCTCGTGGCCTCCTCATGGAGTTCTAGACTTCAACTCCAAGTCTCCTGGTTTGCTTTCGGTCCAAGAAAGATCAGCGCGAAGGTTTCATTCCGTTTGGACTCCGTTTGGTATTCCTTTTCTGCGAAACTCTAAAATAGGCAAAAAAACAGAAACTGGCACTGGGCCTCCGGTTAATAGGTTAGTCCCAAAAATAATATAAAAGAGCATATTAAAGCCCATTAAACATCCAAAACAGATAATATAATAGCATGGAACAATCAAAAATTATAGATACATTGGAGACGTATCAGCTACCAGTGTGAATGCGCATTCAAGGCTAGTGGCGACACACCAGCCATGTAAATATCACACACAGTTTCGAAAAGCACAAATGTGTGTGATAGGAGGGAGTAGGTCCCATAGGGTGACCAACGTGAAACGCCTTAATTGCAAGGAGGCAATTCCTATCAGCAAGGGGCGGCTTCCCATCCGCTAGCCTAGTCGAATAGAACGCAGAAGTTAAGCGTGCTTGGGCTGGAGTAGTCCAAGGATGGGTGACCCGGTGGGAAGTTGCATATCTCAAGCTTCATTTAAATGCCATGACACGGTCATTATAGAGAATAAACCTTGGGATCCTTGTTTTGCTAATTTGTAGACTATGTTTTTATTGGTTATTTTTTGCTCTAAAAAATTAAAGAATGATTGACTTGACCTGTCATGGCGATTATATAAACCTTTTTCACGTCGCATGCAGGGTATAGGGGGCAGGGTTTTCTTAGCGAGCATGTCTCCTTTGTGCGGCTTATAGACGCGGCACATATCTGTGGGCTCCCTGAGGTATATATATACTATCCTTTACCGACAATTAGGGGGCCCCACACAATCTATCCCTTTGACCCAACAACGAGAAGGATTTGACCATGATGGTTTCCTACTGATAATATTAGGTACACGTGCATTGCACGCATGAGATTTGGTAACCAAATTATGAATAAATACCACACTATAGCATGTAAGCTTTGAGTCATATATGCATGATGTAGATGTTCGTTTTATTCTTATAGTTCATCTCATCCACAATCAATTAGTTTTATAAAAAATCTATTTTAAGATTCATGGAATTGTACATTGTAAAGCATAAAGTAAAAACAAAAAGTGACAATTCATTTAGAAGAAAAAAAGTTTGGGCAATTAAGATATGGAAAATTCTAGAACAAAGGAGAAGTGCTTGTCTTTTGAGGTTTGTGCATTATGCTTAAGTTCAACCATGGAGTCATCTAGATAGTACATGTGGCAGAATCTGGTGGAATATGTAGATGATATCCAACGACCAGTAGTGCTCGGATTTGCCATCTCTGTACTGCCGGATTGGCTTCATCCAATGGCTAACTTTCAAAGTTACTCGCACACTATATAGGGGTATAGATGTGTCCTATGCTAGACCAAATAATGTTTCAGCGCATGCGTGGGACGACCCCCCGCCGCCGCCTTGAAGTTGGGAAACCGACATCGTACGTATTGAAGCAGGCTTGGAGTCGAGTACGGTGTTCGGTTTGTAATGTAGTTGGTGGCCCATCGAAGTTGTGCATTCGGGATTTAAACACATCACACAGCACCGTACCCATACATATTTTCAGGCCACATGCAGTCCATACGGGGTCTTCTGATCGACCACGTCTCCCTTGTGCAGTTTTTTGTGATGACACCCATATATCATCCCTTTGACCGACAACGAGGGGTATGTGTTGTCCATGAATGGATTCCTCCTAGTTCGTGTTAGGGCCGGTCAGCGTCACATGTCGCTCAACCAAAGCTCGAGCTCATGCGTTGTCAGGATTCCCTCCCACATGCTCGGATTGCGGGGTTCGACCTACATCATACCCTACGTATTCTCGTCCTATACTACCTTGCCTTCATGGTTGTTGTTTGTATCGAGAGGTAGGCACCACATCTAAATTGTACATTATTCTATATTGAAAACACACAACACATTTACATCATTTTGGGCCGCATGCAAGAGGTTTTGGTTTTGTGGTCCCTCTCATGCGATTTTTATGATGGTTCAATCTGTTGGCCCAAGCAGTTTATCGACAACAACAGTTCTCGTTTGACCAGACGATAGATTCATTGGTTTGTCTTATGGTAGGTCATGGCGACATGCATTTATGACCAAAGTATCGATCATTACATGCATCCGCTCCGCTGACACGAAGTGGGAGGTGGTGGGCCAAGCATCCTAGCTAGCTACGACATTATGTCATTATAGATATATCCAAGGGTGCTTTCGGGTTTGCGAGGCAGGTGCCACCAAAGTTATGCATTGTGTATTTAAAGTTTTAAACATCACACCCAATATTCCTACATTATATTTGGCTACTTCCAGGTGGTTCTTGACTTCTGGCCCTCTCATCGATCTTCGACGATGCGCCCAACCGTGGGCCCACGTGGTTAAAATTATGCATTGGAATTTTGAACATCACATACCACCCTTTTCACTCATATATATTTGGGCCACATGTTGGTGTGGTTGTCTTCTGACCCTCTCTAACTTTTTTGCTGCAAAGACTCTGATGACGCTCAACGGACACGGGTATAATATCTTAACCGTGTGCGATGCAAGTGCTCTATGAATCACGACGACTGCGCAAGCATGAGCGAAGGTGGAAGTACTGGCTCAACCGTGTGTGATGCAAGTGCGTTGTAAAATCACCACGACCGCGCAAGCACGAGCAAAGGGTGGAGGTACTGACTTAACCGTGTGCGGTGCAAGTACGCTGTAAAATCACCACCTGCACAAGATAAAGGCGGGTAAGTTTATTTGGAAATTAGGACTAACCGTGTGCGATAGACCAGCTAGCTAGAAATATAAATACAAACTACCCGCCTCGAGCGTTGCAAAAATCAGTGGTTCCGCCACTTTTCCTTGTTATCATACATGCATATTGTTATTGGACCATGCGCGATCTTGGGCACTCCCGCCCCGCGTCAATTCCTTTACCCAAATTTTAGTAGCCGTCGTACTTCAACCGTCGCCCACACTCCTCCAGCACCGACCTTATAGTAAAATTGCAGTAGCCGAGGCATTTGAACAGTCGCCCTCCCTCGTCCACCATCATCTCCACCCACCATTACTAAAATTTTCAGTAGCCACGGCGTATCCCCAAACACCCCCCCTCCACACTCCCCCCACCCGGCCCCCTCCCCCCTCGAACCCTAGCTTGCGGCCGCCGCCAACCCCTGTCGGTCTGCCCGTTCCTCCTAGCTTAGATAATAAAGTTCAGGTTACCCAGCGATTCCCATACCGTCGCCCCACTCCCCCGAGTTTTTAGATGAGGCCTGCGGTGTCCCTCCCCGCCAGATCCACATCCCCTACTCCAGAATTTCGCAGCCTAAGCTCGACCACGTATCCCAGGGAGCCCGACGAGCGTTCGGCCAAGAAGAGGTTTATCATGGCCTCTCTGGCGGATGTTGGCGAGGTGGCCGCCGTTCGCCCCGACCTGTCAATCCCGGAGCAACACGTCGCCACGAAAGCCGACGAAGACGTTGAGTACGTTACCATGCCGAAGGCTTCATGTCAGCGTGCTAGCGTATTACTGTATCTCGGGAAAGCTGGCTACGACATCAAGCTCGTCCATAGCGACGGCTTCACACGGGCCATGTCACAGGTTAAGTGGTCCATCCCAAACCCCTCTGGTTCAACCGTCGTCGATCTCTTCGACGGCCCTGCGTTGATCTCCTCCGCCAAGCGGTCAAGGATTTGCGACCCTTATACGCCATCGAGCCCATTTTGTCATTTCTGAAGGACACGTTCTATGACGGTGGCTTGGGATCCTCAATTGCCAAGTCAGATCTCATCGACCACGACCGCGAGGAGGGCACCCACAAAGGTTCTTCCAAGGTGAAACAGCCCATCTGTGACATCAGAGAGCGCACCATGGGTGTGTGCTCTTCCAACTGGAAGGATCCCATCCATGAAATGTGAGGCAACATCCTATCAGCAAATCTTACCTTTTCTAGCTTGACAACCCGTACCCTTTATTGTAGTAGCATTTGTCGTGCGGTGCTTTAACTGTGTCGTGTTTAATTATTTAAGTTATGCAAAAATGTATTGTTCAATAGGGCTATGTGATGTTTAAGTATGAATTGTCCACTTCAGTTTCACAAATGGCTATATTTGGTTGTTTGTAGTGAGTAGATGCCTTGTTTATCTGTATTTGGTTGCTAGGTTGGTTGTAGTGAGCATTTTTCCAGTTATCGAGCAGATGCATGTTTATATGTATTTGGTTCTTAGTTTGGTTGCAGTGAGCATTTGTCCAATTATCAAGTAGATGCCTTGTTTATCTGTATTTGGTTGTTAGGTTGCTTTTTTTAGCATTTGTCCCGTTTTCAAGCAGATGCCTTGTTTATCTGTATCTGCTTGTTAGGTTGGTTGCTGATGAGCATTTGTCCGTTTTTTCAAGCATATGCCTGTTTATCTGTATTTTCTTGTTAGGTTGGTTGCGGTGAGACTCATCTAGTTTTCAATGGCTATATTTGGTTGTTATACTAGTCATTTATGCCTTGTTTATTTCAGATCGTTCACAATGTGTGGTTCATTATGTGCAAGTCGGAACTCGCCGCCGACTACATCAATACCAGTTTGAACAGCTATATTTGGTTCCATTATTCTGGTGTAGTTAACACATGCCCTTTATTTCAGTTCTACACATTTATCCGATGTGATGTTTAAGCATTACCTACGTTCTATTCATTTTCAACAATACCAGTTTGAATTGCAATATTTGATGGCTGTTAAGCCCTTTGTCGATAACATTGCCTTCCATTTTATATCTGCTTTAACAGATGTCAAACCAACACATTCAACCTATAATTTGGAGATGATGTTGTTTACCTTTGCTATATTTTTTTGATGTTAAGATTGTTGTACTTATCATGCCTTTCCACTACTTATGCAGGACAACAACGGGAGTGGCCACCATTTTCCGCCGAGGTTAGCTTCATCCCTCGGCTTGTACTCCCCTCGTCATTCCATAATGTAGTGCATATAGATCCAGGCCTGGACACTAGTTAGCTTCTAATATTGACTTGTTTCTTGTAGGTACATATGCCCTTGGCAAGGATCCATGCATCGACCCTTTTTGTGTATGGGGCAACGAGATATTGATGAACAAGCATCAAGTGAGGAAACTGATAAGGATTATTAGCAAAAAGATACGAATGGTGGCAAGCAAATTATTTGTTTATTCTCTATCCAACACAATAGTGAGTTGTAGGATGGTAACTACAAACTCTGCAGCCTTCTCTTTTTACTGCCCATAATGAGTTGTTAGACAACAATGCCTGAATCTTTTTCGTTCGAAGTGGTTCCCGAAGCAGTTCACTCAAGATTACCTCGCAAAGTACATGATTGGTGGACACATTGGTGGACATGCAATGAAGGTTAAAGTATTTCATCCAGACTACAATGAGCATCGAGAAGTCGTAATGAAGAAAGTGAAGGATGGACGGGCAGCCATCACAAGGGGTTGGCCTAGAGTCATGCACGCATTACGCATGGAGGAGGGCACAATATGGGCATTCCGCTTCACCTTCTCCAGCAACCAGAATGTCTTTCGCCTCTCTCTTTACAGTCTTTAGTATAACGGTGGTTCATCATTCTTTACTTGGTGCTTCGTAGTTCTTGGTAGATATGTACTGCATCATCGAATTATGCGTTAGTGGTTGAACCTATATTTGTAATAAACATGGTTGGATATGAAATAAGTGATTGCCTACTTTCAAATTCAAAACATGTGATTTAAAAATTAGGGATTAATTAGGGATTACACTGCACACGGTTTGCGAAAGCGAAACGTCTGCGATAGACATGGAGATCAGACACGTTTCTAGGATCCACTACGTGTGCGATCAATCTCCACTGCACACACGACATCCTCTTGAAAACTGTTTGCGTTAGGCCACCTTATTGCGCAAACGTTTACCACATAAAAACTATGTGTGATGGAAAACCTTTGCCACACAGCTTCTTATACACACCGTGTGTGATGCATTCAATAACGCAAATGATAAAATTGTTAATATCATGTGCAATGGCAACGCTATCACAAACGATTGAACGGGGAAAATTGTGTGTGATGTACGTGCGAATAGAAACGTTTTCCTTCGAGCGACTGTGTGGGATGTACATACGAACGGAAACGTTTAGCGGGGACTGACTGTGTGCAATGTACTTGTGACCGGAAACAATTTCGCCATATAATCGTATTTTTTTAGCACTACTGTATGTACAACTGTATTTGAGCGCTCGTCGGTCGCACACGACCTCATTTTGCCGAGCATGTGTGCCAGGAGGGCATATCCCCGATGGTTTTTGGGTCGTGTGGGAAGGACCCCCCCCCCCCCTATCGCCCACACTCACTTGGCGACGGTTCCAAACGTCATCGCGGAAAGGGGTTAAAAACCGTTTGTATAGCACCGACGCGTACCAGTGCTACTTGATAGTTTAGTGTGCCATGCTTTCCGGCTTAGAGCCGGGACTTCAAAAATGTTTTGAATGCCACGGAGCATATGAGATGTTCCAAGAGCTGAAATTGGTATTTCATACTCATGCCCGTGTCGAGAGGTATGAGACCTCTGACAAGTACTTTACCTACAAGATGGAGGAGAATAGCGCAGCTAGTGGGCATGTGCTTAAAATGTCTGGGCACTACAATCACTTGAATCAAGTGGGAGTTAATCTTCCAGATAAGATAGTGATTGACAGAGTTCTCTAGTCACTATCACCAAGCTACTAGAACTTCATGATGAACTATAATGTGCAAGGGATAACGGAAAAGATTCTGGAGCTCTTCGCAATACTGAAATCGGCGAAGGTAGAAATCAAGAAAGAGCATGAAGTGTTGATGGTTAACAAGACCACTAGTTTCAAGAAAAAGGGCAAAGGAAAAGAAAGGGAACTTCAAGAAGAATGACAAGCAAGTTTCCACTCCCATGAAGAAGCCCAAAGCTAGACCAAAGCCAGAAACTGAGTGCTTCTACTGCAAAGGAAATGGTCACTGGAAGCGAGGATGGCAAAGTGAACAAAGGTATATTTGATATACATGTTATTGATGTGTACTTTACTAGTGTTCATAGTAATTCTATGTCTTGAGCACTGCGTTGGTTTTCCCTTGAAGATGAAAGGGTCATGCAGTAAAGTACCGTAAGTATTTCCCTCAGTTTTTGAGAACCAAGGTATCAATCCAGTAGGAGAGCACGCACGAGTCCCTCGCACCCTCACAAACAAACAAGAACCTCGCAACCAACGCGATAAAGGGGTTGTCAATCCCTTAACGGTCACTTACGAGAGTGAGATCTGATAGATATGATAAGATAATATTTTTGGTATTTTTATGATAAAGATGCAAAGTAAATAAAAGGCAAAATAAATAACTAAATATTGGAAGATTAATCTGATGGAAAATATACCTGGGGGCCATAGGTTTCACTAGTTGCTTCTCTAAAGAGCATAAGTATTACGATGGGTGAACAAATTATTGTTGAGCAATTGATAGAATTGAGCATAGTTATGAGAATATCTAGGTATGATCATGTATATAGGCATCACGTCCATGACAAGTAAACCGACTCCTGCCTGCATCTACTACTATTACTCCACACATCAACCGCTATCCAGCATGCATCTAGAGTATTAAGTTCATAAGAACGGAGTAACGCTTTAAGCAAGATGACATGATGTAGAGGGATAAACTCATGCAATATGATATAAACCCCATCTTGTTATCCTTGATGGCAACAATACAATACGTGCCTTGCTGCCCCAGCTGTCACTGGGAAAGGACACCGCAAGATTGAACCCAAGGCTAAGAACATCTCCCATTGCAAGAAAGATCAATCTAGTAGGCAAAACCAAACTGATAATTCGAAGAGACTTGCAAAGATAACCAATCATACATAAAAGAATTCAGAGGAGATTCAAATATTGTTCATAGATAAACTTGATCATAAACCCATAGTTCATCGGTCTCAACAAACACACCGCAAAAGAAGATTACATCGAATAGATCTCCAAGAAGATCGAGGAGAACATGGTATTGAGATCCAAAAAGAGAGAAGAAGCCATCTAGCTAATAACTATGGACCCGAAGGTCTGAGGTAAACTACTCACACATCATCGGAGAGGCTATGGTGTTGATGTAGAGGCCCTCCATGATCAATGCCCCCTCCGGCAAGACGCCGGAAAAGGCGCCAAGATGGGATCTCATAGGTACAGAAGGTTGCGGCGGTGGAATTAGGTTTTCGTGGATGCTTCTGTTGGTTTGAGGGTGCGTGGTATATATAGGAGGAAGAAATGCGTCGGTGGAGCAACATGGGACCCACGAGGGTGGAGGCGCGCGTGGGGGGGGCGCCCCCCCTCGTGCCCTCTGGCTGCTTTCTTGGCGTAGGGTCCAAGTCCTCTGGATCACGTTCGTTCCGGAAATCACGTTCCCAAAGGTTTCATTCCGTTTGGACTCCGTTTGATATTCTTTCGAATCACTGAAATAGGCAAAAAACAACAATTTGGGCTGGGCCTCCGGTTAATAGGTTAGTCCCAAAAATGATATAAAAGTGTATAATAAAGCCCGTTAAACATCCAAAACAGAATATAATATAGCATGAAGCAATCAAAAATTATAGATACGTTGGAGACGTATCAAACATCCCCGAGCTTAATTCCTGCTCGTCCTCGAGTAGGTAAATGATAAAACAGAATTTTTTATGCGGAATGCTACTTGGCATAATTTTAATGTAATTCTCTTAATTGTGGTATGAATGTTCGGATCCGAAAGATTCAAGATAAAAGTTTAATATTGACATAAAAATAATAATACTTCAAGCATACTAACTAAGCAATTATGTCTTCTCAAAATAACATGGCCAAAGAAAGTTATCCCTACAAAATCATATAGTCTGGCTATGCTCTATCTTCACCACACGAACTATTTAAATCATGCACAACCCTAATGACAAGCCAAGCAATTGTTTCATACTTTTGGTGTTCTCAAACTTTTTCAATCTTCACGCATTACATGAGCGTGAGCCATGGACATAGCACTATATGTGGAATAGAATGGTGGTTGTGGAGAAGACAAAAAAGAGGAGAAGATAGTCTCACATCAACTAGGCGTATCAACGGGCTATGGAGATGCCCATCAATAGATATCAATGTGAGTGAGTAGGGATTGCTATGCAACGGATGCACTAAAGCTATAAGTATATGAAAGCTCAGCAAAAGATACTAAGTGGGTGTGCATCCAACTCGCTTGCTCATGAAGACCTAGGGCATTTTGAGGAAGCCCATCATTGGAATATACAAGCCAAGTTCTATAATGAAAAAAAATTCCCACTAGTATATGAAAGTGATATAATAGGAGACTCTCTATCATGAATATCAAGGTGCTACTTTGAAGCACAAGTGTGGTAAAAGGATAGTAACATTGTCCCTTCTCTCTTTTTCTCTCATTTTTTTCTTTGGGCCTTTTCTCTTTTTTTATGGCCTCTTTTTTTCCGTCCGGAGTCTCATCCCGACTTATGGGGGAATCATAGTCTCCATCATCCTTTCCTCACTTGGGACAATGCTCTAATAATGATGATCATCACACTTTTATTTACTTACAACTCAACAATTACAACTCAATACTTAGAACAAAATATGACTCTATGTGAATGCTTCCGGCGGTGTACCGGGAAGCAATGAATCAAGAGTGACATGTATGAAAGAATTATGAACGGTGGCTTTGCCACAAATACGATGTCAACTACATGATCATGCGAGGAAATATGACAATGATGGAGCGTGTCATAGTAAACGGAACGGTGGTAAGTTGCATGGCAATATATCTCGGAATGGCTATGAAAATGCCATGATAGAATTGAGCATAGTTATGAGAATATCTAGGTATGATCATGTATATAGGCATCACGTCTGTGACAAG
Source organism: Aegilops longissima (assembly GCA_021605205.1). Classification (NCBI taxonomy): domain Eukaryota; kingdom Viridiplantae; phylum Streptophyta; class Magnoliopsida; order Poales; family Poaceae; genus Aegilops; species Aegilops longissima. The sequence continues at coordinate 291,888,609 of CM038676.1, forward strand.
TAAACCGACTCCTGCCTGCATCTGCTACTATTACTCCACACATCGACCGCTATCCAGCATGCATCTAGAGTATTAAGTTTATAAGAACGGAGTAATGCTTTAAGCAAGATGACATGATGTAGAGGGATAAACTCATGCAATATGATATAAACCCCATCTTGTTATCCTCGATGGCAACAATACAATACGTGCCTTGCTGCCCTAACATCATTTGGGAAAGGACACCGCAAGATTGAACCCAAAGCTAAGAACATATCCCATTGCAAGAAAGATCAATCTAGTAGGCCAAACCTTACTGATAGTTTGAAGAGACTTGCAAAGATAACCAATCATACATAAAAGAAATCAGAGGAGATTCAAATATTGTTCATAGATAAACTTGATCATAAACCCACAATTCATCGGTCTCAACAAACACACCGCAAAAGAAGATTACATCGAATAGATCTCCAAGAAGATCGAGGAGAACATGGTATTGAGATCCAAAAAGAGAGAAGAAGCCATCTAGCTAATAACTATGGACCCGAAGGTCTGAGGTAAACTACTCACACATCATCGGAGAGGCTATGGTGTTGATGTAGAAGCCCTCCGTGATCAATGCCCCCTCTCGCAGGACGCCGGAAAAGGCCCCAAGATGGGATCTCACGGGTACAGAAGGTTGCGGTGGTGGAATTAGGTTTTCGTGGATGCTTCTGTTGGTTTGGGGGTACGTAGGTATATATAGGAAGAAGAAGTACGTCGGTGGAGCAACGTGGGCCCCATGAGGGTGGAGGGCGCGCCTAGGGGGTAGGCGCGCCCCCCTACCTGCTTTCTTGATGTAGGGTCCAAGTCCTCTGGATCACGTTCATTCCAAAAATCACGTTCCTGACGGTTTCATTCCGTTTGGACTCTGTTTGATATTCTTTTTCTGCGAATCACTGAAATAGGCAAAAACAGCAATTTGGGCTGGGCCTCCGGTTAATAGGTTAGTCCCAAAAATGATATAAAAGTGTATAATAAAGCCCGTTAAACATCCAAAACAGAATATAATATAGCATGAAGCAATAAAAAATTGTAGATACGTTGGAGACGTATCAAGTAACCCCAGGGTATTTGATACCGGTTCAGTTGCTAAGATTAGTAACTCGAAACAGGATTTGCAAAATGAACAGAGACTAGTTAAGGGCGAGGAGACGATGTGTGTTGGAAGTGATTCCAAGTTTGATAAGATCGGCATGGCACACTGCCTCTACCTTCGGGATTAGTGTTGGATCTAAACAAATGTTATTTGGTATTTGCATTTAGCATGAATATGATTGGATCATGTTTATTGCGATACGGTTATTCATTTAAGTCGGAGAATAACTGTTGTTCTGTTTAAATGAATAAAACCTTCTATGGTCATACACCCGTTGTGAATGGTTAATTGAATCTCGATCGTAGTCATACACATATTCATAATATTGCCAAAAGATGCAAAGTTAATAATGATAGTGCAACATACTTGTGGCACTGCTGTTTAGGTCACATTGGTGTAAAGTGCATGAAGAAACTCCATGCAGATGGACTTTTGGAATCACTTGATTATGAATCATTTGATACTTGCGAACCATGCCTCATGAGCAAGATGACTAAAACTCCATTCTCCGGAACAATGGAGTGAGCCAATGACTTATTGGAAATAATACATGCTGGTGTATGTGGTCTGATGAGTATTGAGGCACACGGCGGGTTTCATTATTTTCTGACCTTCACAGATGATTTGAGAAGATATGTGTATATCTACTTAATGAAACACAAGTCTGAAACATTCGAAAAGTTCAAAGAATTTCAGAGTGAAGTGGAGAATCATTGTAACAAGAAAATAAAGTATCTACGATCTGATCGCGGAGGCGAATATTTGAGTTACGAGTTTGGCCTTCATTTAAAACAATGTGGAATAGTTTCACAACCCATGCCACCTGGAACACCACAACATAATGGTGTGTCCGAACGTTGTAATCGTACTTTATTATATATGGTGCGATCTATGATGTCTCTTACCGATTTACCGCTATTGTTTTGGGGTTCACTACTGCAGGATGCTGCTAACGTGACACTACGATCAGAGACCCTTCGAGAAACTATGTGCGATGCAATAATCGCAAACGATGGTGTATGAAAAACGTCAGAAATGTACAAAATGTTTGCGATGACGGATGCATCAAACACAGTTCAGGTTTTAGTTGTGTGTGCGATGAAGAGCATACGGTTCAGTTCAATTAACTGTTTACGATGATGAGGAACAAAAGAAACGGGCAGCCAGATGAAGGTGTGTGCGATACACAACATACGGTTCACTCGGATGAACTGTTTGTGATTAGGCAACACAAAAGAAATGGGCAGCCAGATGAAGGTGTGTGCGATATACGGCATGCGGTTCACCCGGATGAACTGTTTTATTAGGCAACACAAGAGAAACGGTCAGCCAGATCAAGGTGTGTGCGCTATACGCATGCAGTTCACTCGGCCCTTGTCGTCAGTGTGTGACCTCTGTGGCAACCGTTCGCTCCCCAGGCGCCTCTTCGTGTACCGTGGCAACCGTCCAACGCCTCTTCGCCTTTCCCTCTCAATTTGGAACTGCTGTCGCACGCTCTTCCTCCCTCCATTTGCCTTCACCCTTCCTTCTGCCATTGTTCGATCATATTCTCCATGGAGGGAACAGGCCGGAAATGACCCCGTTATTCTTGCCCCGATCTGAAAGATGACGTGGTGGAGGAACTCATTGATCGGTGCGACGTCATCACCTCGCCTAGCATGGCAGGTTCATTCAAGACCATTCTCGACTCAACTAATAACATCATTACAAGGAACCCAAGGGTCCAGGAGCGGTTTGATCTCCCCTATCTTCTTCACCGTGACCCTACTGACTGGCGCGGGACGAGGGAAGCCTCGCCTTGTGCAAGTTGATGCCACTTGATAATGATACATATGATGTCAAGATGCCATCGCTTGAGGGCAAGGCTTGGGCAGGCGCAAATGGAGATTGGGTTGTTTATATTGAGTACAACTTCGAGTAGGAACTTGTGAATGTGTACACTCGTCATCGGGTTCCACTTCCAGAAATCTCAGACGACTGCCCAGAGGTTGAGCACACCGGTATTCTACGTGAGTTCAAATACGATCATGGTGACTGTCGTCTACGGAAGATAGCAATTTGTCGAGTTCCCAACCACTCTTGGGATTACACGAACTATGAAATTGTTGCTATCTTCGACAAGCTTGTTGCCTTCCTTACTTCCATGCCTCGATGGATATTGCTCAAAAATCAATTTCTGTACACGGATAAGTACTATGATGCAATTAAATACGAGGGTATTGTGTTTGCTGCCACCACTCGTGGCACTATTTTTGCATTGAATCATCATGCTTTCTGTATGTTTGTCTTCCACCTTAGTTATAACTGTTTCATCCACATGCATGCGGGTTAGCTAGTTTCCCTTTACCAATTAATTAACCTTCTTGTGTTTCCAAGGTCCTGTGAACATTCGACCACCTATACTTGAAAAATTTTATAACCAAGGGGGAGATGACGATGTTGATGATCACGAGCATGAGGACGAGCAGGACCCATATACTCAGTGGCGCCTGGCAACTTATTCCGATGGATCACCTCTTCTTGTCTGTATATAGGGCACTGCTGATGTTACTAAGGAAGCAGGTGTTGTATCGCATGGTCGCACTCTCCGGACCTATTCCAACATCCGTTGCAGGGTATTCGGGATGGATACTAGTGTATGCTACCTCTTGAGCACTGCGTTGGATTTCCACGAAGAGGAGAGGATGATGCGGCAAAGTAGCGTAAGTATTTCCCTCAGTTTTTGAGAACCAAGGTATCAATCCAGTAGGAGGCTACACGCAAGTCCCTTGTACCTACACAAAAACAAAAGCTCCTCGCAACCAAAGCGATTAGGGGTTGTCAATCCCTTCATGGTCACTTACGAGAGTGAGATCTGATAGAGATAATAGATAATATTTTTGGTATTTTTGGTATAGAGATGCAAAGTGAAAAGTAAAAGGCAAAGTAAAAAAGCAAAGCAATAATAAAGTGATGGAGATTGATATGATGAGAATAGACCCGGGGGCCATAGGTTTCACTAGTGGCTTCTCTCAAGAGCATAAGTATTCTACGGTGGGTGAACAAATTACTGTTGAGCAATTGGCAGAATTGAGCATAGATATGAGAATATCTAGGTATGATCATGTATATAGGCATCACGTCCGAGACAAGTAGACCGACTCCTGCCTGCATCTACTACTATTACTCCATCGACCGCTATCCAGCATGCCTCTAGAGTATTAAGTAAAAAAACAGAGTAACGCCTTAAGCAAGATGACATGATGTAGAGGGATAGTTTCATGCAATATGATAAAAACCCCATCTTGTTATCCTCGATGGCAATAATACAATACGTGCCTTGCTGCCCCTTCTGTCACTGGGAAAGGACACCGCAAGATTGAACCCAAAGCTAAGCACTTCTCCCATGGCAAGAAAAACCAATCTAGTAGGCCAAATCAAACTGATAATTTGAAGATACTTGCAAAGATAACCAATCATACATAAAAGAATTCAGAGAAGATTCAAATACTATTCATAGATAGACTTGATCATAAACCCACAATTCATCGGTCTCAACAAACACACCGCAAAAAGAAGATTACATCGAATAGATCTCCATGAGAGAGGGGGAGAACATTGTATTGAGATCCAAAAAGAGAGAAGAAGCCATCTAGCTACTAACTATGGACCCGAAGGTCTGAGGTAAACTACTCAGACTTCATAGGAGGGGCTATGATGATGTAGAAGCCCTCCGTGATGACGGCCCTCTCCGGCGGAGCTCCGGAACAGGCCCCAAGATGGGATCTCGTGGATACAGAAAGTTGCGGCGGTGGAATTAGGTTATTGGCTCCATATCTGATCGTTTGGGGGTACGTAGGTATATATAGGAGGACGGAGTACGTCGTTGGAGCAACAGGGGGCCCATGAGGCAGGGGGGCACGCCCTACGGGGGGCGCCCCCCACCCTCGTGACCGCCTCTTTTGTTCCTTGGAGTAGGGTCCAAGTCTCCTGGATCACGTTCGGTGAGAAAATCACGTTCCCAAAGGTTTCATTCCGTTTGGACTCCGTTTGATATTCTGTTTCTCCGAAACACTGAAATAGGCAAAAAAACAGCAATTCTGGGCTGGGCCTCCGGTTAATAGCTTAATTCCTGCTCGTCCTCGAGTAGGTAAATGATAAAAAGAGAATTTTTGATGCGGAGTGCTACTTGGCATAATTTCAATGCAAATCTTCTTAATTGTGGTATGAATATTCAGATTCAAAAGATTCAAGACAAAAGTTCATATTGACATAAAAATAATAATACTTCAAGCATACTAACAAAGCAATTATGTCTTCTCGAAATAACATGGCCAAAGAAAGTTATCCCTACAAAATCATATAGTCTGGCTATGCTCTATCTTCACCACACAAAGTATTTAAATCATGCACAACCCCGATGACAAGCCAAGCAATTGTTTCATACTTTAACATTTTCATAACTTTTTCGATCTTCACGCAATACATGAGCGTGAGCCATGGATATAGCACTATACGTGGAATAGAATGGTGGTTGTGGAGAAGACAAAAAGAGGGGAAGATAGTCTCACATAACCTAGGCATATCAACGGGCTATGGAGATGCCCATCAATAGATATCAATGTGAGTGAATAGGGATTGCCATGCAACGGATGCACTAGAGCTATAGGTATATGAAAGCTCAACAAAAGAAACTAAGTGGGTGTGCATCCAACTCGCTTGCTCACGAAGACCTAGGGCAATTTGAGGAAGCCCATCATTGGAATATACAAGCCAAGTTCTATAATGAAAAATTCCCACTAGTATATGAAAGTGACAAAATGAGAGACTCTCTATTATGAAGATCATGGTCCTACTTTGAAGCACAAGTGTGGTAAAAGGATAGTAACATTGTCCCTTCTCTCTTTTTCTCTCATTTTTTTTCTTTGGGCCTTTTCTCTCTCTTTTTATGGCCTCTTCTTTTTTTTCGTCCGGAGTCTCATCCCGACTTGTGGGGGAATCATAGTCTCCATCATCCTTTCCTCACTTGGGACAATGCTCTAAAAATGATGATCATCACACTTTTATTTTTCTTACAGCTCAACAATTACAACTCAATACTTAGAACAAAATATGACTCTATATGAATGCCTCTGGCAGTGTACCGGGATATGCAATGAATCAAGAGTGACATGTATGAAATAATTATGAACGGTGGCTTTGCCACAAATACGATATCAACTACATGATCATGCTAGCAATATGACAATGATGGAGCGTGCCATAATAAACGGAATGGTGGAAAGTTGCATGGCAATATATCTCGGAATGGCTATGGAAATACCATGATAGGTAGGTATGGTGGCTGTTTTTAGGAAGGTATATGGTGGGTGTATGATACCGGCGAAAGGTGCGCGGTATTAGAGAGGCTAGCAATGGTGGAAGGATGGGAAAAAGTGCGTATAATCCATGGACTCAACATTAGTCATAAAGAACTCATATACTTATTGCAAAAATCTAGAAGTTATCAAAGAAAAGTATTACACGCATGCTCCTAGGGGGATAGATTGGTAGGAAAAGACCATCGCTCGTCCCCGACCGCCACTCATAAGGAAGACAATCAATAAATAAATCATGCTCCAACTTCATCACATAACAGTTCACCATACGTGCATGCTACGGGAATCACAAACTTTAACACAAGTATTTCTAAAATTCACAAATACTCAACTAGCATGACTCTAATATCACCATCTTCATATCTCAAAACAATTATCAAGCATCAATCTTTTCTTAGTATTCAACACACTCAAAAGAAAGTTTTACAAATCTTGAATACCAAGCATATTATTATTAAGCAAATTACCATGCTATTAAAGACTCTCAAAATAATCTAAGTGAAGCATGAGAGATCAATAGTTTCTTTAAAACAAATCCACCACCGTGCTCTAAAATATCTAAGTGAAGCACATAGAGCAAAATTATAACGCTCAAAAGATATAAGTGAAGCACATAGAGCAAAACTACATAGCTCAAAAGATATAAGTGAAGCACAAAGAGTATTCTATCAAACTCCAATTCATGTATGGCTCTCTCAAAAGGTGTGTACAGCAAGGATGTGTGGCACACTAACAAACAAAGACACAAATAATACAAGACGCTCCAAGCAAAACACATATCATGTGGTGAATAAAAATATAGCTCCAAGTAAAATTACCGATGGAAGTAGATTTAAAGAGGGATGCCTTCAGGGCATCCCCAAGCTTTGACTTTTTGGTGTCCTTGGATTATCTTAGGGGTTCCATGGGCATCCCCAAGCTTAGGCTCTTGCCACTCCTTGTTCCATAATCCATCCAAAGATTTCACCCAAAACTTGAAAACTTCACAACACAAAACTCAATAGAAATCTCGTGAGCTCCGTTAGAGAAAGAAAACAAAATACCACTTCAAGGTACTGTAATGAACTCATTATTTATTTTTATTGGTGTTAAACCTACTGTATTCCAACTTCTCTATGGATTATAAACTATTTTACTAGCCATAGATTCATCAAAATAAGCAAACAACACACGAAAAACAGAATCTGTCAAAAACAGAACAGTATGTAGTAATCTGTAACTAACGCAAACTTCTGGAACTCCAAAAAATCTACCAAAATAGGAAGACCTATAAAATTTGTTTATTGATCAGAAGCAATTGGAATCAGTATTTTATCACGTTCTGGTGATTTTTAACAATTCGGGCACTGAGCGCAAAGTTTCTGGAAATTACAACAAGATCAAATAACTATCATCCAAGAAGATCCTATAGGTCTAACTTGGCACAAACACTAATTAAAACACAAAACCACATCTAAACAGAAGGTAGATGGATTATTTATTCCTAAACATAATAAAAAACAAAAAGAACTAAAAATAAAATTGGGTTGCCTCCCAACAAGCGCTATCGTTTAACGCCCCTAGCTAGGCATGAAAGCAAAGATAGATCTAGGTATTGCCATCTTTGGTAGGCAATCCATAAGTGGCTCTCATGATAGTTTCATATGGTAATTTTATTTTCTTTCTAGGGAAGTGTTCCATGCCCTTTTTTAATGGAAATTGAAAACTAATATTCCCTTCCTTCATATCAATAATCGCACCAATCGTTCTAAGGAAAGGTCTACCAAGAATAATAGGGCAAGAAGGATTGCAATCTATGTCAAGAACGATAAAATCTACGGGCACATAATTCCTATTTGCAACAATAAGAACATCATTAATTCTTCCCATAGGTTTCTTAATAGTGGAATCCGCAAGATGCAAGTTTAGAGAGCAATCATCAAAATCACGGAAATCTAGCAAATCACACAAAGTTTTGGGGATAGTGGAGACACTAGCACCCAAATTCAAAGCATAAAACTCATGATCTTTGATTAATAGTTGGTTCCCACTCATCATAGAGTTTCCTAGGGATAGAAACTTTCAACTCATGTTTTCCTTCATAAGATTGCATCAAGGCATCAATAATATGTTCGGTGAAGGCTTTATTTTGACTATAAGCATGAGGAGAATTTAGCACGGATTGCAACAAGGAAATACAATCAATTAAAGAGCAACTTTCATAATTAAATTCCTTGAAATCCAATATAGTGGGCTTAGCAACATCTAGGGTTTTATTTCTTTCAATCCCACTTTTATCAATTTCATCATCAAGATCTAAATACTCCGAATTTTTGAAACACCTTCTAGGTAAAGGAAGATCATAATCAGTTTCATCAAGATTCATATTGCAAAACAAATATTTAATAGGGGACACATCAATAATGTAGCGACCTGACCCAAAATCGGTCAAATCTCTGTGTCTGTACCATCCCAAGATCATGCTGGTACTCACAGTACATCGATGAAATAATCAAAGTTCAATCACACCTGAATTTATTACACGATTCTCATATAGAGTCTTTATTACAATAGAATAAATTCGGCCGAAGGCCAACTCATGAGAAATAAACTACTAAAGCTGCGGAAGCGTAGAAGAATAGCGAGTCCATCCGACTCCAAAGGGCAATCGCCAAGCGCGGAGCGTAGCCTCACTCCTGATCGGAATAAATCTCTGCAACATAAGACGTTGCAGCCGTGTAGGTCAGCTTTTTGAATAAGCTGGCAAGTCATGAAGAGAGAATAACAATGATAAAATTACTAACACTATATGCATTTTGGCTGTGGGGCTCTAAGTTTCATCATTTTGCGAAAAGCCAATTTTCTCCTACTATAATGGACTTGCTTGCAAATTACTACAAATTGTTGGTAGTTATTGAGATGGTTCCGCCAACCAAAGTCTCATTCCCAAATTATTAAGTCATAACCCCTCAATTAATTTATTAATTACAATGTTGAGATTTCCGAATACTTCCAAGTTCCAGAGGCTCAAATTGTCCGTAACCGGGGACACGGCTAATCGATTAGATCTTTAACTCTGCAGAGGTTTGTGCACTTTACCCGCAAGAATCATTCCCTCCTTTTAAGTCTTCGCACTTCAGGGTGTTTGAAGACGGGATGAATGAAACAGGTCTTCCAAAGAGTTCTTCGGCCACCGCCGTACCCATCCAATCCTACCATTCTTCTACATCTCGTAGTACCGTCCCAGCCAGCGTCACTACTAGGGTTGACCAAGCCGAGCCCATAATGGCTTGCGGCTGCATGAGTAAGCTTCCGGTCAATGGGGCATCCATCCATCTCTTCGTGGCTGGGTGAAGCTTTCCGCAAGATGTCATGGCACTTCTCCATGCATCCCGCCAACCACCGGGTTCTCCAGGTGCCCACAACCGCCCTCCACCCAGAGAGTGAATTTCAAGTCCATCTTGATCTTGAATTTCATGGGATTGTCATCATCTTGACTCTCACATCTTGCTTATGAATTCACTCAACCAATCCGCTCTCGAGCATAGCAAAAGTAAACTACTTCGTCCCGGGTCATGGTAACAAGGGGATTGGTTCATCCTACCACATGATACTACTCAAGATTTATAACTTCAATTTCAACTACTGCATGCATAGTGGGGTGGTATAATTTCTAATGCACAAAATCATAGGTATTGAAAATAACATGATCAATGACTTGCCTTGCTGACGATCCTCGTGAGCTAGGGATTCGTAGTAGCAAGCTTCGCACTCCGGAAACTCTACCGAGACAAACAATAATCACAATAAGCATATAGCATATAATCACTTAGCACAATAGCATAGTAATATAACACACCAAAACAAACGAATCAAAAACCCAAGGAAAACTCAAGAAATCCAACTCAAAGTTTTCCTACTTCAAGCAACAACTAAAAATAGTTTTACATAACAAAATTTTTCTCAACATAACCTAATCATGGGTTTTTGTTAACTTAACAAAAAAGAATGCATTAAGCAACTAGGAGCAAAAAGAATTAACTTAAAAGCTATTATAAAACTCCTATTAGGCCTAATTCAAATTCTATTAAGAAAAATAAAATAAAAGTTTTATTTATTATAAATAAAATTTCATCCTCTAAGGTGACAGAAACTAACCTAGAATAATCAATCACATGTCAAAAATAAATTTGTTTGCTAATTAAAATAATAGGAAAACAGTAGCTAGTTAATTAATTAAGAATAACAAGATTCTGCTAGGAACTATTTTTTATTAATCCTAAAATACCCAAATTAATTCCTACGGTTAGGCAATGTCAAAACAAAGTTGGGACAAAAAGAATCATTAAAAATAAATTTCCTAACTCATTTTATAACAGATTTACTATTATGTATAAATTTAAAATAAAGCAATTATAAATAATTTTAACATAGCTAATTATATTTTCTACAGAAACTATAAGAAATTTGCAAACCAAAAAAAAAGAATCACCTAAAAATATTAAGTGGAATAAAAGATATGAATTTTTCAAATCTGAAACTATTCTGTTAAAACAGAAAACGAAATTAAAAGAAAACGGCTAATCGGGCTAACTAACATACTCATGCGTAATATAACTAAACGGGCCCTAGGTTTAAACGAATCGGTCCGGTCTAAAATAAAAACCCTAACTAAAAATAAACCGCAACGAACCGGGGTAAAAACCCGGTCTTATTTAAAAGGCCGTACCGCTTCGGGGGTTCTAATCCTAGCCGTCGAGATAGATCGGACGGGGAGAAACTCGGCGACGTCATCGGACTTCGACGGCGGCGGCGGCTCGGGCGGCGAAAAGTCGGCGTCTCCGGTGGTCGGGAGGTCGGCGAGTGCTCCGCGGTGCGGTGGCGGCGGGGTGGTCTGGTGGAGTCCGCGAGATCGGGAGGCTAGGGCGTCGGGCGAGGTAAATGGCGGCGGGGGTTCGCAACTCCGGCGAGCGTGAGGAGAGAGGAGATGGTCCGCGAGGGGGGGAATGGGGTGCGGGGAGGGGGTATATATAGGGCGGGGGCGACTTCTTGCGCGAGGGGGCGAATCGGGGGAGATCGAATCCCGGATCCTTCGGGATCCGGCGAGCGGCGGCGCGGCGAGGTGGCGTGGGCGAGGGGAAGAGGGAGGTGGTGGCCCGTTGTCGGTGAGAGGGAGGGGGGGCGGCGGTCGGTCGACCGACCCGAGACGATTCGGGAGGGGGCTCGGTTGGTTATTGGGCCGGCTCATTTGGCGCGGCTGGGCCTGGCTCGGTGGGCCGCCTGGGTGTTGGCTGGGCCGGTTGGCCTGGCCGGCGCCCAGGGGTTTTCTTTTTTTTTAATTTATTTTTTTGAAAATAAAAACAGAGTTATAAAATATAAAATATAAATATTTTATATAGGACATATATATATACCAAAATGATCAGGGGAATATTCCCTATCATTTGAACATTTTTCCAAAGGCAAAATCCAAACTTTATAAAAAATCATTTTTCCCAAAATTCAAATAAAACTCAAATGTGAATTCAAAACTTTTGGCATTGTTTTCCTCTGATATTTTTGGAGTGTCATGTTTACTCCTCTCATACTTTTGCTCAAGTATTTATCAGGCATAGTTTTTGAAATGATTCCCACTTGCCAAAGTTTGAATTCAAATTCCAAAACTCAAAATCTTCTGAAACTTCAAATGGCACTCAATTACAAACAGAATGCATAGATGCTTAGCTATAATTGTAAAACATTCCAAATAGGAAATTTGGGATGTTACAAACCTACCACCTTAAGATGAATCTAGCCCTCGAGATTCGGGTTGGCTAGCAAATAGGTGCGGGTGGTCTCAAGAAGGTCTTCTTGGCGCCCCGTGTGGCTTCCTCTTGGAGTGATGGCTCCACAGCACCTTGCAAAACTTGATGACCTTGCTGCGGGTGACTCGCTCGCAGTCTCGAGAATTCGGACAGGTTTCTCCTTATAAGTCGATCACTTTGAGCTGTATGGCCTCTAGGGGCACTGTGTCTCTCAACGGAATATCGGCCATGTCGGCATGACACTTCTTCGATTGAGAAACATGGAAGACATCATGAACTCCGGACAATCCTTCCGCAATTCCAACTTGTAAGCAACTTCTCCACGACGTTCGAGGATTTTGTAGGGCCAATGAATCGGGTGCTAACTTTCCTTGACACCAAACCTCTTGATTCCACGTGGTGAGACACACGAAGATATGCTCGGTCTCCGCTTCGTATGTTACTTCCTTGCGCTCTTCGTCGGCATAACTCTTACGTCTCGATTGTGCTATCTTGAGTCTATCCCGAATCAGCTTGACTTTCTCTTGAATCTCGATAAGATCGGAACCAAAAGCGATCGATCTCCAACACCATCCCACAGAATGGTGTTCTCGCACCTCCTTCCGTATAGAGCTTGAAAGGGCCATCTTCGATCGGATTGATAACTGTTGTTGTATGAGAACTCTGCGTATGGCAAATTATCATCCCAGCTAGACCCATAGTCTAGCACACAAGCTCTCAACATGTCCTCCGTAATCTGATTGACTCTCTCGGTCTGTCCATCTGCTCTGCGGATGAAAAGCTGTCTTGAATTCCAGCCTCGTACCCAAAGTTTCATGCAATCGATTCCAAAACTTTGAGGTAAACTGTGTTCCTCTATCTGAAACGATACTCCTCGGAACTCCATGCGGACATACGATCCTGGTCATGTATATCTTGGCCAACTTAGCACTGGTATAGGTAGTCTTCACGGAATGAAGTGAGCTACCTTGGTCAAACGATCAACCACTACCGGATAGAATCATAACCTGAGCGGGTTCTGGGTAATCATGTGATAAAGTCCATTCCAAGTTTTCCCATTTCCAATCGGGAATCGGTAAAGGTTGAAGTAACCCCGCTGGCTTCGATGTTCGCCTTTACTCGTTGACAAACATCGATATCTGCTATGTACTCGGCAATATCCTTCTTCATACCTGTCCACCGAAACTTTCCTTCAAATCCAGGTACATCTTGGTGTTACCGGGTGAATCGAATACGTGAGTCATGAGCCTCTGAAGAATTAGTTTCTGAGTTCAGGATCATTGGGCACATAAATACGATCCTCGAACCATATAGCTCCGTGTTCATCCTTACGGAACCCTTTAGCTTTTCCTTCATTCATCTTTTGTTTTATCTCATCAATTTCCTTGTCCGACTTACGGCTTCACGAATCCTTTCGCCAAAATGGACTGAACTTCCAGAGTTGCAACATATCCTCTCGGAACTATCTCCAGTCGGAGATCTCTCGAGGTCATCCACTAACTCTGGGGTAATCCTCCTGCTTTGTAAGAGTATTCACATAACTCTTACGGCTCAAAGCATCTGCTACAACATTAGCCTTACCTGGGTGGTAATGCAATCTCATGTCATAGTCCTTGATTAACTCTAGCCATCTCCTCTGCCCGAGGTTCAACTCTTTCTGCGTGAAAATATACTTCAAGCTCTTGTGATCTGTGTAAACATCACAACGGTTTCCGATGAGGAAATGTCTCCAGGTCTTGAGTGCATGCACTACGGCTGCTAACTCCAAATCATGTGTGGCATAATTCATCTCGTGAGGTCGTAATTGTCTGGAGGCATAAGCTACAACTTTTCCTTCCTGCATGAGTACTCCTCCGAGTCCTTGACGAGAAGCGTCACAATATACCTGGTATTCCTTGTGTATGTCCGGCAAAATCAACACTGGGGCTGTAACCAAACGTTTCTTCAATTCCTGAAAACTGGCTTCACAATCCTCGGTCCAAACATACTTGGCTTCCTTATTCAACAGCTCAGTCATGGGCTTGGCAATCTTCGAGAAGTTCTCAATGAACCTCCGATAATATCCTGCGAGTCCGAGAAAACTGCGGATCTCCTTGACTGAGGTGGGTGACTGCCAATCGGTGACTGATTCAACCTTGGCGGGATCAACTGCTATTCCTTCTCCTGAAATAACATGTCCGAGGAATCCGACTTCCTTCAGCCAAAATTCACATTTGCTGAACTTGGCATACAACTGATGTTCTCGAAGTTTCTCCAGAACTAGACGCAAATGTTCCTTATGCTCTTCCTCGCTCTTGGAGAAAATCAGTATATCATCGATGAACACCACGACAAATTTGTCCAGATATTCCATAAATACCTTGTTCATCAAATTCATGAAGTATGCAGGAGCATTAGTCAATCCAAATGACATGACGGTATACTCATATAAACCATACCTGGTAGTGAATGCTGTTTTGGGTATATCCTTTTCACGGATCTTCAATCGATGATACCTCGATCAAGATCGATCTTGGAGAATACCTTGGCTCCAACTAGCTGATCAAATAGATCATTTATCATTGGCAGAGGGTACTTGTTCTTGATGGTCACTTCGTTCAACGAACGATAATCCACAACCATCCTCAAGGTTCCATCCTTCTTCTCTACCAAAAGAACTGGGCTCCCCAAGGTGATGAGCTTGGCGAATATATCCTTTCTCCAATAACTCATTAATTTGGTTCTTGATCTCTTTCAAATCGCTCGGTGGCAACCGATAAGGTCTCTTGGATATTGGGGCTGTGCCGCAATAACTCGATCAGAAATTCAATGTCCTGTCCGGTGGCATTCTGGTAATTCCTCCGAAACACATCGGAAAATCTTGCACTCTCGGCACTTCCTCCCGAACAACTCCGTGAGGGAATGCACCCGATTCTTCATCGGCTATGCTGGCTACATACTTGATCCTCTTCGCTCCGGGTGGTGAGCGAGAATCGACTTCTTGAGCACAGTCTATGTTTCCTTCAAACTTCGCCAACCAATCCATGCCTAGGATCACATCCAAGGTCCGGGTTTCCAATACTATGAGGTCTGCGGAAATTTATGGTTCCCGATGTTGAGGGTTGCATGACAGCCTAAGCCTCGCCATCATTTCTCCTCCTGCGAACCGACGCCAAGGGGCTTCTAAGGGTTTTAGTGGGCAACCGTACTTTTCCACAACTACCCTTGATATGAATGAATGCGTTGCACCAGAATCAAAGAGTACCAATACTGAACGTGAATTCAATAAAGACTTACCAACCACAGTGTTTGGCTGATCATAGACGCCCTCCACGTCAATGTGGTTCACCTGAGCACGAGGGAAAGGGTTGGGCTTCTTCGCTGAGCTTCCATTGCCGTTTCCATTCCTCTGCTTGGCCTCCGGGCAGTCGGTGGCATAGTGCCCTGTTTTCTGGCACTTGAAACAGTGATGTGACTCAGTCCTTGAAGCCGGGCGGGATTTATCTTGATTGCCATTGCCATTGCCCGACTTGTTGTCCTGGTTGCGGTTGTTCCCATTTCCTCCATGGTTATGTCCTCCATGGTTGTGATGGGTGTGCCCTCCTGAGTATGGTGCATAACGGGCTTCGCTGAGCTCCCGAGTTGTGTTTCCCTGGCTGTACTTCCGCTATGGCTTTCAATCTGCTGCTGCTTGCCTTCAAGTATGGTGGCCTTGTCTACCAGCTCTGGTAGTTGTTGAAGGTAGCCACCATAAGCTGCATGCCCGCTCATCATTGAGTCCTCGAGAAACTTCTCCTGCTTATGGCATCTGTGGCCACATCATCCGGGGCATAGCGAGCTAGCTTGCTAAACTCATCCACGTCTCGCGCCACAAGACGGTTCCCTGGCGTAAGTTGCGGAACTCACGCTTCTTGCACTCATGGCTCCAGCTGAAACATGAGCGGTGCGGAAGGCCTGCTGAACTGATCCCATGTGATGGTGCCGATGGGATAAGTGGCGGTGTAGTTCTCCCACCAAGAAGCTGCAGGTCCATCAAGTTGATGTGCGGCAAAGCGCACCTTCTCTCGCATCGGTGCATCCAACAGTGATTAGCTCTCTTCCGACCTTGCGGAGCCAATCATCGGCCACAATCGGCTCGGTGCTACTAGAGAACAACGGCGGATTCAGCCTCGTGAATCGAGTCAAGTTGTCAGCAGGGGTGGTGGCGGTGGATTGTTGTTGTTGTTCGATTACGGATGAGTATCGCATGAGGGCATTCTGCTGCTGGAGTAGCTGGGTGAGCTCCGCGGAAAACCGTGTCACGCCCTGGAGGCATCTGGTGTTTTGGAGTGGATGAGAAAATTAGAATAGAACAATGGTCTAATGAGAAATAACACTACCCATATGAATGCACAATCATAAACACACCAATCATTTATTCATTCCACTCAAACATGGTTCAATCTCGATTACAAAAGCTCATGACTAATCGAAAATATCGGCCTAACTGATCGACGAAAAAGTAAAATAACATGGTGGTCGGCTAAATGTCTTCATAAAAAATCCTTGCGTCCTCTGGTGCGATGTCCTCCAGTGTGGCGTCCTCTGTTGTGGCGCCTCCTCTTGCGGCTTTCTCCAGTGGAACTCCCTTCATAATCCTGATCATTACTCACGAGAGGTCCGTCATCTCCACTCGGAAAAAGGTCCTCTCCCAAGTCCATCTTTTCCTCTATTGCGGCAAGCTTCATCTTCAGGTCGTCGACTCTCTCCATGAAGTCCGCAATTTCTTCCTCATGGTTAAGGAAGTCTGCGTGTGCCTTCTCCTCCGCCCAGTTCACGGAACAACAGCCTCTGTGTACCTTCGAAGTTACGGCGAGTCCGGATCTCCGCTTCTGAGGAGGCACTCCAAGTCCTGGACATAAGAGAGAATGGAGTCGTCCTCACGGTGCGGATGATATCTCCATTCCTTGCTCTGAGAAACCATGGTGAGGTCTCGATGGATCGAGCTCGCCCTGTACTCTTCTCGGAGATGTCCAAGTGCACGATAGATCGCCATGTCCCTTCCGAGGATCCAGTTGAAGTCGGTGAACTCAAAGTCCATAGGCTCAGATGTCCTCCGAAGGTTCTCCTCGAATATGCACCTCAATCTCAGAAGGGTATCCGCGGAAGTGCATTGGTTGGCTTCCCGTGATCGAGGGCGAGCAATCTTCACTTCTTCACCATCTGGACCAGCTTCCCGCCAAGGGCATCGCCTCATCGGGCTGGCAAAACTCCGTAGCAAAACTGGGGTGAACTCGACGCCATCTAGAATGTTGAAAATCGGAGAGAAGTTAGAAAAGAACAGGAGGATTACGGAATGATAAGGATATAAAGTAAATAGTCTCTTCCTATGGCTTTCCGATCCTAGGGGTTACGATCCTACGGTCAGTGTGCTCGATACCATCTCTCAGCGACCGACCCAAAATCGTCAAATCTACGTATCATACCATCCCAAGATCATGCCGGTACTCACAAGACATCGATGAAATAATCAAAGTTCAATCACACCTGAATTTATTACACGATTCTCATATAGAGTCTTTATTACAATAGAATAAATTCGGCCGAAGGCCAACTCATGAGAAATAAACTACTAAAGCTGCGGAAGCGTAGAAGAATAGCGAGTCCATCCGACTCCAAAGGGCAATCGCCAAGCGCGGAGCGTAGCCTCACTCCTGATCGGAATAAATCTCTGCAACATAAGACGTTGCAGCCATGTAGGTCAGCTTTTTGAATAAGCTGGCAAGTCATGAAGAGAGAATAATAATGATAAAATTACTAACACTATATGCATTTTGGCTGTGGGGCTCTAAGTTTCATCATTTTGCGAAAAGCCAATTTTCTCCTACTACAGTGGACTTGCTTGCAAATTACTACAAATTGTTGGTAGTTATTGAGATGGTTCCGCCAACCAAAGTCTCATTCCCAAATTATTAAGTCATAACCCCTCAATTAATTTATTAATTACAATGTTGAGATTTCGAATACTTCCAAGTTCCAGAGGCTCAAATTGTCCGTGAATCGGGACCCGCTAATCGATTAGATCTTTAACTCTGCAGAGGTTTGTGCACTTTACCCGCAAGAATCATTCCCTCCTTTTAAGTCTTCACACTTCAGGTGTTTGAAGACGGATGAATGAAACAGGTCTTCCAAAGAGTTCTTCCGCCACCGCCGTACCCATCCAATCCTACCGTTCTTCTACATCTCGTAGTACCGTCCCAGCCAGCGTCACTACTAGGGTTGACCCAGCCAGAGCCCATAATGGCTTGCGGCTGCAGGTAAGCTTCCGGTCAATGGGGCATCCATCCGTCTCTTCGTGGCTGGGTGAAGCTTTCCGCAAGATGTCATGGCACTTCTCCATGCATCCCGGCCAACCACTGGGTTCTCCAGGGTGCCCGTCAACCGTCCTCCACCCAGTAGTGAATTTCGAAGTCCATCTTGATCTTGAATTTCATGGGATTGTCATCATCTTGACTCTCACATCTTGCTTATGAATTCACTCAACCAATCCCGTCTACGAGCATAGCAAAAGTAAACTACTTCGTCCCGGGTCATGGTAACAAGGGGGATTGGTTCATCCTACCACATGATACTACTCAAGATTTATAACTTCAATTTCAACTACTGCATGCATAGTGGGGTGGTATAATTTCTAATGCACAAAATCATAGGTATTGAAAATAACATGATCAATGACTTGCCTTGCTGACGATCCTCGTGAGCTAGGGATTCGTAGTAGCAAGCTTCGCACTCCGGAAACTCTACCGAGACAAACAATAATCACAATAAGCATATGCATATGATCACTTAGCACAATAGCATAGTAATATAACACACCAAAATAAACGAATCAAAAACCCAAGGAAAACTCAAGAAATCCAACTCAAAGTATTCCTACTTCAAGCAACAACTAAAAATAGTTTTACATAACAAAAATTTTCTCAACATAACCTAATCATGGGTTTTTGTTAACTTAACAGAAAAGAATGCATTAAGCAACTAGGAGCAAAAATAATTAACTTAAAAGCTATTATAAAACTCCTATTAGGCCTAATTCAAATTCTATTAAGAAAAATAAAATAAAAGTTTTATTTATTATAAATAAAAGTTCATCCTCTAAGGTGACAGAAACTAACCTAGAATAATCAATCACATGTGAAAAATAAATTTGTTTGCTAATTAAAATAATAGGAAAACAGTAGCTAGTTAATTAATTAAGAATAACAAGATTATGCTAGGAACTATTTTTTATTAATCCTAAAATACCCAAATTAATTCCTACGGTTAGGCAATGTCAAAACAAAGTTGGGACAAAAAGAATCATTAAAAATAAATTTCCTAACTCATTTTATAACAGATTTACTATTCTGTCTAAATTTAAAATAAAGCAATTGTAAATAATTTTAAGATAGCTAATTATATTTTCTGCAGAAACTATAAGAAATTTGCAAACCAACAAAAAAAGAATCACCTAAAAATATTAAGTGGAATAAAAGATATGAATTTTTCAAATCTGAAACTATTCTGTTAAAACAGAAAACGAAATTAAAAGAAAAACGGGCTAACTGGGCCTAACTAACGCCCTGTGCGTAATATAACTAAACGGGCCCTAGGTTTAAACGAATCGGGCCGGTCTAAAATAAAAACCCTAACTAAAAATAAACCGCAACGAACCGGGGTAAAAACCCGGTCTTATTTAAAAGGCCGTACCCCTTCGGGGGTTCTAATCCTAGCCGTCGAGATAGATCGGACGGGGGAGATAAGCTCCGGCGACGTACCGGACTTCGACGGCGGCGGCGGCTCGGGCGGCGAGTGCGTCGACGTCTCCGGTGGTCGGGGAGGTCGGCGGAGTGCTCCGGCGGGTGCGGCGCGGCGTGGGGGGTGGTCTGGTGGAGTCCGGCGAGATCGGGGAGGGCTAGGGCGTCGGCGGCGAGGTAAATGGCGGCGGCGGGGTTCGGCAACTCCGGCGAAGCGTGAGGAGAGAGAGAGGGTCCGCGAGGGGTGAGGGGGAATGGGGTGCGGGAGGGGGTATATATAGGGCGGGGCGACTTCTTGCGCGAGGGGAATCGGGAGATCGAATCCGGATCCTTGGATCCGGCGGCGCGCGGCGAGTGGCGTGGCGGGCGAGGAAGAGGAGGTGGTGGCCCGCTTTGTCGGTGAGAGGAGGGCGTCGCGGTCGGTCGACCGACCCGAGACGATTCGTGGGAGGGGGCTCGGTTGGTTCATTGGGCGGCTCATTGGCGCTGGGCTGGCCTGGCTCGTGGGCGCTGGGTGTTGGCTGGGCAGTTGGCTGGCCGCGCCAGGGGTTTTATTTTTTTTCTAATTTATTTTTTTTGAAAATAAAAACAGAGTTATAAAATATAAAATATAAATATTTTATATAGGACATATATATACCAAAATGATCAGGGGAATATTCCCTATCGTTTGAACATTTTTCCAAAGGCAAAATCCAAATTTTATAAAAAATCATTTTTCCCAAAATTCAAATAAAACTCAAATTTGAATTCAAAACTTTTGGCATTGTTTTCCTCTGATATTTTTGGAGTGTCATGTTTACTCTTCTCATACTTTTGCTCAAGTATTTATCAGGCATAGTTTTTGAAATGATTCCCACTTGCCAAAGTTTGAATTCAAATTCCAAAACTCAAAATCTTCTGAAACTTCAAATGGCACTCAATTACAAACAGAATGCATAGATGCTTAGCTATAATTTTAAAACATTCCAAATAGGAAATTTGGGATGTTACGAATAACTTTTAGATCTTCATCTTGATTTTCATAGGTATTGGAAGAACACGCTTTAACAAAGGCATCTTTGGAAGCACGCATCCTAGCAGTTCTTTCCATGCACTCATCAATGGAAATTCTCATGCCTTTTAGAGACTCATTGATATAATGCTTAGGAGGAATAGATCTAAGCTTTAAAGAATCAACCTCAAGAGAAATTCTATCAACGTTCCTAGCAAAATCATCAACTTTAAGCAATTTCTCTTCAAGCAAAGCATTAAAATTCTTTTGTGAATTCATAAACTCTTTAACACTATTCTCAAATTCAGAGGGCGTCTTATTAAAATTTCCATAAGAGTTATTGTAGGAA
Source organism: Aegilops longissima (assembly GCA_021605205.1). Taxonomy (NCBI): domain Eukaryota; kingdom Viridiplantae; phylum Streptophyta; class Magnoliopsida; order Poales; family Poaceae; genus Aegilops; species Aegilops longissima. The sequence continues at coordinate 291,909,963 of CM038676.1, forward strand.
TTTCCATAATTATTAGAAGGATTACTAGGATAAGGCCTAGGATTAAAATTCCCTCTATACGCGTTGTTACCAAAATTATTCCTACCAACAAAATTCACATCCATAGATTCATTATTATTCTCAATCAAAGTAGACAAAGGCATATCATTAGGATCAGAAGAAACACTTTTAGTAGCAAATAATTTCATAAGTTCATCCATCTGTCCACTCAAAACATTGATTTCTTCTATCACATGCACTTTTTTATTAGTAGATCTTTCAGTATGCCATTGAGAATAATTAACCATAATATTATCTAGTAGTTCAGTAGCATCTCCTAAAGTGATTTCCATAAAAGTGCCTCCCGCGGACGAATCTAAAAGATTTCTAGAAGCAAAATTCAATCCGGCATAAATTTTTTGTATAATCATCCACAAATTCAAACCATGAGTAGGGCAATTACATATCATTAATTTCATTCTCTCCCAAGCTTGTGCAACATGTTCATGATCAAGTTGCTTAAAATTCATAATGTCGTTTCTAAGAGAGATGATCTTAGCGAGAGGAAAATACTTAGAGATAAAAGCATCTTTGCACTTGTTCCAAGAATCAATACTATTTTTAGGCAAAGACGAAAACCAAGCTTTAGCACGATCTCTAAGCGAAAAAGGAAATAGCTTCAATTTAACAACATCGTTATCAACATCTTTCTTCTTTTGCATATCACATAAATCAACGAAGCTATACAGATGGGTAGCGGCATCTTCACTAGGAAGGCCGGCGAATTGATCTTTCATAAAAAGATTCAACAAAGTAGTATTGATTTCACAAGATTCAGTATTGGCAAGAGGAGCAGTCGGAGTGCTAAGGAAATCATTATTATTGGTATTGGTGAAGTCACACAATTTGGTAGTATCTTGAGCCATCGCGACAAACAAGCAATCCAACACACGGGCAAACAAAAGGCAAGCGAGAAAAAGGCAAACGGAAAAAGAGAAGGAGATTGGGAAAGAGAGGGCAAAGAAAACGGCAAGGATGAAGTGGGGGAGAGGAAAACGAGAGGCAAATGGCAACTAATGTAATGCGGGAGATAGGGATTGTGATCGGTACTTGGTATGTCGACTTTTGTGCAGACCTCCCCGGCAACGGCGCCAGAAATTCTTCTTGCTACCTCTTGAGCATTGCGTTGGATTTCCTCGAAGAGGAGAGGATGATGCAGCAAAGTAGCATAAGTATTTCCCTCAGTTTTTTAGAACCAAGGTATCAATCCACTAGGAGGCTACACGCAAGTCCCTTGTACCTACAAAAAAATAGCTCCTCGCAACCAACGTGATTAGGGGTTGTCAATCTCTTCACGGTCACTTACGAGAGTGAGATCTGATAGAGATAATAGATAATATTTTTGGTATTTTTGGTATAGAGATGCAAAGTGAAAAGTAAAAGGCAAAGTAAAAAAGCAAAGCAATAATAAAGTGATGGAGATTGATATGATGAGAATAGACCCGGGGCCATAGGTTTCACTAGTGGCTTCTCTCAAGAGCATAAGTATTCTACGGTGGGTGAACAAATTACTGTTGAGCAATTGACAGAATTGAGCATAGTTATGAGAATATCTAGGTATGATCATGTATATAGGCATCACGTCCAAGACAAGTAGACCGACTCCTGCCTGCATCTACTACTAGTACTCCACTCATCGACCGCTGTCCAGCATGTATCTAGAGTATTAAGTAAAAAAACAGAATAACGCCTTAAGCGAGATGACATGATGTAGAGGGATAGTTTCATGCAGTATGATAAAAAAACCCATCTTGTTATCCTCGATGGCAACAATACAATACGTGCCTTGCTGCCCGCTACATCCTTTGGGAAAGGACACCGCAAGATTGAACCCAAAGCTAAGCACTTCTCCCATGGCAAGAAAAACCAATCTAGTAGGCCAAACCAAACTGATAATTCGAAGAGACTTGCAAACATAACCAACCATACATAAAAGAATTCAGGGAAGATTCAAATATTATTCATAGATAGACTTGATCATAAACCCACAATTCATCGGTCTCAACAAACACATCGGAAAAAGAAGATTACATCGAATAGATCTCCACGAGAGAGGGGGAGAACATTGTATTGAGATCCAAAAAGAGAGAAGAAGCCATCTAGCTACTAACTATGGACACGAAGGTCTGAGGTAAACTACTCACACTTTATCGGAGGGGCTATGATGATGTAGAAGCCCTTCGTGATGATGGCCCTCTCTGGCGGAGCTCCGGAACAGGCCCCAAGATGGGATCTCGTGGATACAGAAAGTTGCGGCGGTGGAATTAGGTTTTTGGCTCCATATCTGATCGTTTGGGGGTACGTAGGTATATATAGGAGGAAGGAGTATGTCGGTGGAGCAGGGGGGGCCCACGGCGGGGGGGACGCGCCCTAGGGGCGCCCCACCCTCGTGGCCGCCTCTTTTGTTCCTTGGAGTAGGGTCCAAGTCTCCTGGATCACGTTCGATGAGAAAATCACGTTCCGAAGGTTTCATTCCGTTTGGACTCCGTTTGATATTCTTTCTCCAAACACTGAAATAGGCAAAAAAACAACAATTACAGGCTGGGCCTCCGGTTAATAGGTTAGTCCCAAAATAATATAAAATGGAAAATAAAGCCCAATATAGTCCAAAACAGTAGATAATATAGCATGGAGCAATCAAAAATTATAGATACGTTGGAGACGTATCAGTGTACTAGCGCCAACACCTTCTCCCTTGTTCGGTATTGAAAGTCTTGGAGGAAACTCGCTCTTCCTTGGACAAAACTATCCAATGATGGTGGAAGGCGATCCAGCTGCTGTTGACACAACATTACTACCATTTATGAGAAGCAATTGTATCTATACCTCGGACATTGCTATGCTTCCCTACCGTCCCAAAATGGGTCCTGACATAGGCCGCTTCAGCCTGGATGATCAGTCCTGCGTTGTTCTCGAGATTGACAGTAGCTAGCCCTTCCCAGAGAATCACTTCTGGTTCAAAGAAAGCGTTTCCAACGCCGACGAGTGGTTGAGCTGAAGTTCATTTCATCGCTTTGTTATTTGTTGTGTGAGAAAAACTTTACTAGAATGTTTTGTTGGAAATGATCTATAATCCAATGTGTATCCTCGTTGCCGTTGTGGGCTGATGACTTGTTGTATGTAATCAATGGTACATTTGCATATGCGTCCATCAACTCACGCCTGCTAGTGGTGTTCATATGAACAGTGCTAGTCATTTTAGTTGCAAAATTTAGATAGTGCTAGTGATTTTTAGCTACATATTTTGACAAATCGCAGTGTTACAAGGTTGACAAATGGCAATGTTACTACATAAACAAATGTCATCTTTCCAATTTGACAAATGGCAACATACCCAAAACAAAAGATATGCAAATCTTACCCAATTGTTCGTACGTGGTTGCACACGGGTTATGCAAAACAACCATTTGCGTTGAAGGGATGCAGAAATCCTGCTCGGCACATTTTCCCTTGGCTTCCTGGGGAAGCTGTCGGTTTGCATCCGGGTGTTCTAACTAAAAAGTTTGCGATGAGTGTTTTATATTTAAAAACCATTGATGTTTTTTCAAAAGAAAATCGTTTGATAAGTCTGTACATTAAGAGAGAAAAACGCAAGTTCATTCAAACCATATCTTTCATTCAGTCACACTGTGAATTTATATTCATATGATCGAGAATTCGAGATACAGTATTAAACCCCAAAAAACCTATTTCTAGCGGTGGCGGAGGCAGCGTACCGCGCTGTCGTTGTCGTTGTCGTCCTCCGGGACGTTGTTGTTGAAGTCTTCAAGGCAGTACAAAATGTTCTTCACTTGTAAATCAAACATCATGTCGTCGCGCGATCGATGGGCGGGGCGGGGAAGGACGGAAACTGGCGCCGCTAAGAGGTAGCGGTCGACGGCAGCGTCCCATGCAGCTGAGGGGGGCGCGTGCACGGGCATGGGCACGGGCGTGGCGGGTGCGGCCAAACGCATGGGGGTTGGCGGCACGGGCACGGGCGCTGGCACTGGCATGTACATGAGCTCGCGCGGGTCCGCGAAGACCTCGCTGACGCCCGCGGCTTCCAGCTCTGCGATAGTGCTCGGCGACCAGCCCGTCAATACTACGGGGATGGTTGCTGGCGCAGGCGCGGGGATGGGAGCTGAGACGGGAGCGGGGGCAACAACCGCCGCGGCCAGCTCGTTCTGGGCCATGTCCATGAGGCCCCATTCCTCCTTATTTTCTATCTCCTCCGGCTCGGAGTCGACTTCACCAAACTTGAAGACTATTGGCAGATGATCGTTCTACGCCATGGCGTTGGTGGAGGTCTACGGGAGGGAGCGAATGGGAGGCGAACAGTAAGGCCGCCCGTATTAAACAGCGGCTCGTGCGCCATTAATGGAGAGGAAGGCGGGCGGCCATGGAAGTCAAAGGGCTCACTTCCCAGTGAACCTGCGTAGCGTACAGCTTGCACGCTTCCCGGTGAGCCTGCATTGGAGGACCGCTTGCACGCCTCTCGGTCAGCCTGCACACCAGACTGCGCTCGCATGCCTCCCGTTCAGTCAAGCTCAAGCAGTTGTCCGCATGGCACCTCCTACAGCTATTAAAACCAAGACACGTGGCGTCACGTGAATGGTTAACAGAACGCACACGGTTTGAATTTTACAAACGTTTGAGATATTAAAGTGGTAGCTATTTTTTTCAAAATGCCTTTGTTGGCTGTTATTATTCGAGCGCGCCTTCTCTCAAAATGGACACGAAAAATGCCACAGCATGTCGTGTGCCATTCCATGATAGCATGCCAAGTTTCATGAATTTTACACGAGTTTTGGATTTACTAGAATTTAAAAACCAGGCATCTCAATGTTTTGCCAGCAATCAACGGTGCCTTGGTGTTTGACATTCATTCCATTTCTTGCATGGGACCTAAGCATGCACCCAAGGACACAGATTTGATTTTTCAACCAATTTATATGCATTGGAGCATGGGCATATAGTTCAAATTTTAATTATGCACATAAATGCATTGAAAACTCAGTTAATGCATAAAAATGTCCAAACGAACCCCAAAATCTCAAAAATTGACACAACGCTCCTGTTGTTCTATCTTGACACGAGAAATTTTTTGAAAGCAATAAAGGCAATGGATATCGTTTCGTCCCCTAAGGTGGGGCGTTCCCTACCGAAACCATCATGCTTGTTGTGAGAAGCTTATACCCGAACCTGCCCCGAATGGGACAATTTTTTTACCACGGCATGTTGATGCCGCTCCATGATAGCACGGCAAATTTCATGAATTTCAGACGAGTTTTAGATTTACTAGAATTTAAAAACCAGGCATCTCAACATTTTGCCGGCAATCAATAGTGCCCTGGTGTTTGAATTTCATTCTCATCTCTTGCATGGGACCTAGAAATTCACCCAAGGACACAGATTATATTTTTCAACCAACTTTAGTGCATTGGAGCATGTGCTTGTAGTTCAAATTTGAATTATGCACATAAAATGCCTAGAAAAGCCAGTTAATGCATAAAAATGTCCAAACGAACCCCAAAAGATCACAAAAATTGACACAACACTCCTGTTATTCTATGTTGACACTAGAAATTTTTGAAAGCAATAAGAAGCAATGGATATCATTTCGTCCCCAAAGGTGGGACGTTCCCTATCGAAACCATCATGCTTGTTGTGAGAAGCTCTGGTTTGTGAGAAGCTTATACCCGAACCTGCCCAAATGGGACAAATTTTTTACCACCGCATGTTGACGCCGCTCCATGATAGCATGCCAAGTTTTATGAATTTCACACGAGTTTTTGATTTACTAGAATTTAAAAACCAGGCATCTCAATGTTTTGCCGGCAATCAACAGTGCCCTGGTGTTTGAATTTCATTCCCATCTCCTGCATGGGACCTAGAAATTCACCCAAGGACACACATGTGATTTTTCAACCAACTTTGGTGCATTGGAGCATGTGCTTGTAGTTCAAATTTAAATTATGCACATAAAATGCCTAGAAAATCCAGTTAATGTATAAAAAAGGCCAACCGAACCCCGAAAAATTCCAAGATTAAACACAACACTCCTGTTGTTCTATGTTGACGCTAGAAATTTTTTGAAAGCAATAAGAGGCAACAGATATCGTCCCGTCGCCAAAGGTGGTACGTTCCCTATCGAAACCATCATGCTTGTTGTGAGAAGCTTATACCCGAACCTGTCCCGAATAGGACATTTTTTTACCACGGCATGTTAATGCCGCTCCATGATAGCATGCCAAGTTTCATGAATTTCAGACGAGTTTTGCATTTACCAGAATTTATAAACAAGGTATCTCAACGTTTTGCCGGCAATAAATAGTGCCCTGGTGTTTGAAATTCATTCCCGTCTCTTGCATGGGACCTAAGCATGCACCCAAGGACACACATGTGATTTTTCAACCAATTTATATGCACTGGAGCATGTGCATGTAGTTCAAATTTGAATTATGCATATAAAATGCCTAGAAAACTCAGTTAATGCATAAAATGTCCAAACGAACCCCGAAAAATCCCAAAAATTGACACAACACTCCTCTTGTTCTATGTTGACACGAGAAAATTTTTGAAAGCAATAAGAGGCAATGGATATCGTTTCATCCCTAAAGGTGGGACGTACGTTCCCTACCGAAACCATCAGGCTTGTTGTGAGAAGCTCTGGTTTGTGAGAAGCATATACCCAAACCTGCCCCAAATGGGACAAAAAATTTACCACGACATGTTTATGCCGCTCCATGATAGCATGCCAAGTTTCATGAATTTCAGACGAGTTTTGGATTTACTAGAATTTAAAAACCAGGCATCTCAATGTTTTGCCGGCAATCAACGGTACCCTGGTGTTTGAAATTCATTCCCATTTCTTGCATGGGACATAAGCATGCACCCAAGGACACATATTTGATTTTTCAACCAATTTATATGCAATATACATGTGCATGTAGTTCAAATTTGAATTATGCACATAAATGCATTGAAAACTCAGTTAATGCATAAAAATGTCCAAATGAACCCCAGAAAATCCCAAAAATTGACACAAACTCCTGTTGTTCTATGTTGACACGAGAAATTTTTTGAAAGCAAAAAGAGGCAATGGATATCGTTTCGTCCGCAAAGGTGGGACGTTCCCTATCGAAACCATCATGCTTGTTGTGAGAAGATTATACCCGAACCTGCCCCAAATGGGACAATTTTTTACCACGGCATGTTGATGCCGCTCCATGATAGCATGCCAAGTTTCATGAATTTCAGCTGAGTTTTGGATTTAGTAGAATTTAAATAAATAGTGCCATGGTGTTTGAAATTCATTCCCGTCTCTTGCATGGGACCTAAGCATGCACCCAAGGACACACATGTGATTTTTCAACCAATTTATATGCACTGGAGCATGTGCATGTAGTTCAAATTTGAATTATGCACATAAAATGCCTAGAAAACTCAGTTAATGCATAAAAATGTCCATACGAACCCCAAAAAATCAGGCAGCTCATCGTTTTGTAGGCAATCAACAGTTCCCTGGTGTTTGAATTTCATTCCCATCTCTTGCATGGGACCTATAAATTCACTCAAGGACACAGATGTGATTTTTCAACCAACTTTAGTGCATTGGAGCATGTGCTTGTAGTTCAAATTTGAATTATGCACATAAAATGCCTACAAAACCCAGTTAGTTTATAAAATGTCCTTCAGTTTAATGTAGAAAATGTCCTTCGGTTTAATGTATAAAATGTCCTTCAATTTAATGTATAAAATGCGTACATGCACGTGAAATGGCTGGAAAACCAGTTTAATGTATAAATGTCCAAATGAACCCTGAATAATTCCAATTCTTTTACGACACACATATAGTTGCATGTTCACTGCAGATAAAAGGTCTAGCAATTCAAACAGAGTCCATTGCCGTTGTGACCCCATTTTATAATTCAAACCAAGTAGATCCCACACAGTTTATTATCACCAACCGTGTGAGATGTAGTACAAAATATCTTGGAGCACCGTCGGTGTATAATACGCCTATGGCTTACGCGAGAAGGTGCATTGGCTATAGTCCACAGCCGGCGTGTCAAGCACACTAGCTCACTCGCCAAAAACTCCCGCCTCTGCATCCCTCGCAATCTCGAAAATATCTACCTCCTGGAAGGTTTTAATGTTTGATAGCACACGATTAGTATGTGTGGACCATGTGCGATGTCTGTTACTCCCGCTCTACTTCAGTCCCTTGATCCAAATTTTCAGTAGCCCCGACATTTACTCCCGCCTCTGCATCCCTTGCAATCTCAAAAATATCTGCTCGCCCTTGATCCAAATTTTCAGTAGCCCCGCCTTGTTACTCCTGCCTAGTAAAATTTTTAGTTGCCGCAGTATTTCCTCAAACACAACCTTGCCCCCCCCCCCCACACACACCCCAAAACCTCCGCTCACACAGACACACACAGCCCTCGAAACCATTGGTAGGTCGCCGCCATCGCCGGCGCCTCCATCCTCAACCTCTGCCTGTGTGCCGGGGAGCTCGAGGAGCCAATGGCCAAAAAGAGGTTTATCACGGCCTTTTCGCCCGACGCTGGCAAGGTGGCCGCCGAGGTGTCCCCGTCGTCCTCCGCGGGCCTGATCCGCCATTGCCGGTTCCCCAATCGGCCCGCCGCCGCACCCCTACGCCGGTTCGAGGACTTCCCCATCCTCCATCGGACCCGGCAGCCAACGAAGTCCTACCTCGGGGTCCAGCTGCGGCGGAGGGGCACGTGGGTCGCCGAGATTACAGATTGAGAGACCCACGCCCGACGGTGGCTCGGTAGCTTCCACACGGTCGAGATCGCGGCCATGGAGTACGACCGCTGGCGGGTCCACTACCATGGCGCGGCGACTAGGTTAAATTTCCCCTTCGGCACACGTCTGGTCCACCTCGTTCCACCGGAGCCAGGGGTGGTGAGCTCGGCTATGGCGCGAGAGGACCGCGAGGCGTGGGAGCGCCTCGAGGCCTACATGCAAGAGCTCCGCCGGCAGCACCCGGAGCTCGTGGAAGCAGAGCGGGCAATCTTTGCCGGCGCGGAGGGTGGCGAGGTTATCGCGCTCTCCTCGAATGACGAGGTCGAAGGCGGCGAGGACGGCGGCGCGGAGGGTGGCGAGGTTATCGCGCTCTCCTCTGATGACGAGGTCGAAGGCGGCGCCGACGGCGGCGCGGAGGGCGTCGAGGTGGGCCCCGAGGACGAGGAGATCGACGTCTATGAGTGGAGGAGTGCCTTCCCCAACGACCCGACGACAAAGATCTTGGCGGACCGGCTCATGCACACCGTACATGATGAGGAAGGATTGGCTCGACCTCTACTTCGACCAAAAGTAGTTTAGCTTAGTTTAAATTTATGTTTTATGTTCGGTTATGCAAAACTATCTGTGTTTATGTTTGAAGGCATACTACTTTCGGTTGAACCTTCTTTGAACTTGATCAAATTGAAGTTTACAACCTTAAGTTTAGGTTTTCGACTAGAAAAGGTCAAAAATTGCCTGAGCATATATATATCCACTAAGGGTTTTAGTCCTTTAACCTTTTAAGGATCGCCTGGAGATGTCCTTATGACTTGTTTATTTCACTTCTTCACAATGTGATGCTCTATATGTGCAACTATTTGCCGTGCAGTTCAATTTCATCAATAACAGTTTCAACAATACCACTATGAATTACGATATTTGATTGCTGTTAAGGATATTGTAGTTAACATGCCTTTTCGTTTTTCAATTGTTGTTTGGCAACATGCATTGTACTGAATGACTAAATATGCAATCCCGTGCTACATAGCAACAAGGAAGGGTGTTACCTTAATGTTCTGATGATATCTAGATATACATGTAATAAAATCTTATATAATGGGATGGATGGAGTGTTGTACTACATCATTTTTCAATTGTTGTTTAGCTTCTAATATTAACTTGGTGCTTTTAGGTACATATTGTTGGAAATATGAGCAATTTACCAAATGATTTTATTAACAGAAATACTAGATAAAGCATGACTAATATAATAGAGATAAAACAAGTCATGTGTTCTGACAGAGGTAAGGTAAATAGCTTCTGCATATATGAACCGTAGCCTAGCATATCTATAGCAGACAGTAGAACTAGTTGCATATATGAAGTAGAACCTAACATATCTAGAGCAAGTACTAGTACAAGAAACTGTGGCAGGACATCTAACAGAAAGAAGAACACTTACGGGACAGCAGCAGCAGTAGCACTGGACTTGGGGTCCGTGTCCTCGCCAGCCATGTCGTCGAGGAGGTTGTCGACATCGGGGAAGAAATCGTCGTCGGGGAAGTAGTCGTCGGAGTCCGGGGCGTCCGTGACAAAGGAGTCACTCAGTAGTCGCGCAGAGCGCTCCCCAAAAACCTTATCACCCTTCTCCCATACAGGACTCAAAGAGGTGCGGTTTCGGAGGCCTACTGTCCCGACGTGCGGTGCACGCCGCAAGCCGGGATGAGAAAGACAGCAGCAGCTCGGAGATGGAACCGATGGTGAGAGGAAGGAGACGTTCTGGTGCGTCTCTCTGGGAGGAGCGACCTCCCTTTTATAGGCGCAAGAGAAGGAGGCGAGAGGGCAACAACGGGAGGCGAAATGAAGAGACGGAGGCGAAGCGAACAGCCAGCAGCCGAAGGACTGCACCGTTCACATTCGAACTCCACTTTCGCAAAAATCTTTTCAGCTTCCGTGTGACCTTTCGTATACCCGTAGTGTGTGGCAAAAATTTAGATATCGGCTCGGCTCATTCCCGCAACCCGCGGCGCGGCGCGTCGTGACGAGGCGTGGCGTGGCATGGTGAGGCGAGCGGCGGAGGAGCCCGTGGATATCCCTCTTGTTCTCATGCTCGTACAAGTGGGGAAAGAACCTCCCTTATAAGGAGGTCCAACTCCCACTAAACTAGCAATGTGGGACTAAACTTTAGTAGTATCCCTTGCCTTGCACAAATGGGCTAAGTGGGCCTCTAGGATTTATTAGGAATTTCTGAAATAGTTATTGGGCTGCCCAAAATAGACTAAATTCCAGCACATATATCATTGCCAAAGATCCACATTTCGACCCTTTCTGCGTATGGGGCAATGAAGATATTCATGAACCAGCATCAAGTGAGGAAACTGATAAAGATTGTTATTAAAATGGGTCAAAATATGTCAATCGAACTATTTGTTTACACTTTATGCAAAACAACAGTGAATTGCAGGATGGTAAGTAAGAACCCGGTAGCCTTCTTTTTACTGCCCGTAATGAGTTGTGTTACATGACAATATCTGAATCTTTTTTCTTTTGAAGTGGATCCTGGAGCAGTTTACTCAAGATTACCTCTCAAACTACATGATTGGCGGCCGGCCATCACAAGGGGTTGGACTAGAGTCCTGCATGCCTTCTGCATCCAAGAGAGCACAATAGGGCCATTCCGCTTCACCTTGTTCAGCAACTGGAATGTGTGTCGCCTCTTTCTTTACCATATGTAATAGTACAAGTATAGAACCCTGGTACATCATTCTTTATTTGGTGCTTATGTAATTCTTAAACATATGTACCTGTGAATCGAATAATGCATTGGTTGTTTGAACCTGATGGATATGAATAAAGCTATAGCCTACTTTCAAGTTTAAATTAGGTACAATTTTAAATAGCAGCAATTAAATTAGGGCGAAATTATGTTGTGCAGGTCATGCCGCACACATGGTTGGTAAAACACAAACGTTTGTGATATACACCATAATCTGAGACGGTTCATAGAGAGGAAACGTGTGCAAGCATGCACACAGTTTTCGTTTGCAAAGCGTGTGTGATGTCAGACACTATCACATATAGTGCGGGAAAACTAAATGTGTGTGATGTCTACCCATCGTACACGGTTTATAATCATGAACTGTTTGTGATGTGCCAGGCATCGTAAAACTCCCGTGCCTAGAATCTGCCTGGAAAACTCCCGTGCCTGGAATCTGCCTGGTTTTAGGCAGAACCACAAAACTTCGACTGCGATGGCAATGCGAGCACAAATGAGTAGCTAGGATGAAGCGTTTGGGATATTCGAGATATCAAAAACGGTTATATAGGGACAACTGTATGCATCAAGGCTCCCTATCCCCGACGGTTTCAGGGTCGTGTGGGAAGGACCCCCCCCCCCCTATCGCCCACACTCACTTGGTGACAGTTCCAAATGCCGTCGCGGAAAGGGGTTAAACCGTTTGTTTAGGACCGACGCGTACCAGTGGTTATGCATTAGAGACAACTGCATTCACGTTAAATAGGGCACTATCTAAATCCGTTTGATACGACACTGTATGAACTGTGGTTTGGCAAGAAATCTAAGTTGTCGTTTCTTAAAGTTTGGGGTTGCGACACTTATGTCGAAAGGCTTCGGCCTAATAAGCTCGAACCCAAATCGTAGAAGTGCATCTTCATAGGATACCCTAAGGAAACAATTTGGTACACATTCTACCACATATCTGAAAGCAAAAATCTTTGTTGCCAAGAATGGAACCTTTCTAGAGAAGGAGTTTCTCTCGAAAGAAGTGAGTGGGAGGAAAGTAGAACTTGATAAGGTAATCGTACCTTCTCTCGAATTGGAAAGTAGCACATCAGAGAAATCCGTTCCCGTGATGCCTACACCAACTAGAGAGGAAGCTAATGATGATGATCATGAAACTTCAGATCAAGTTAATATTGGACTTCGTAGGTCAACCAGAACACGTTCCGCACCAGAGTGGTACAGTAATCCTATCCTGGAAGTCATGTTATTAGACCATGGAGAACCTACGAACTATGACGAAGCGGTGATGAGCCTAGATTTTGACAGATGGCTTGAGGCCATGAAATCTGAGATAGGATCCATGTATAAGAACAAAGTGTGGACTTTGGTGGACTTGCCCGATGGTCGGCAAGCCATAGAGAATAAATGGATCTTCAAGAAGAAGACTGACGCTGATAGTAATGTTACTGTTTACAAAGCTTGACTTGTCGCAAAAGGTTTTCGACAAGTTCAAGGAGTTGACTACGATGAGACTTTCTCACCCGTAGCAATGCTTAAGTCCGTCCGAATCATGTTAGGAATTGCCACATTTTATGATTATGAAATCTGGCAAATGGATGTCAAAACTACATTCCTTAATGGATATCTCAAAGAAGAGTTGTATATGATGCAGCCAGAAGGTTTTGTCGATCCTAAAGGTGCTAACAAAGTGTGCAAGCTCCAGGGATCCATCTATGGACTGGTGCAAAGCATCTCAGAGTTGGAATATACACTTTCATGAGGTGATCAAAGCATATGGCTTTATACAGACTTACGGTGAAGCCTGTATTCACAAGAAAGTGAGTGGGAGCTCTGTAGCATTTCTAATGTTGTATGTGGATGACATATTGTTGATTGGAAATGATATAGAATTTCTGGATAGCATAAAAAGATACTTGAAAAAGAATTTTTTCAATGAAAGACCTTGGTGAAGCTACTTATATATTGAGCATCAAGATCTATAAGGATAAATCGGAACGCTTAATAGGACTTTCAAAAATCACATACCTTGACAAAGTTTTCAAAAGGTTCAAAAATGGGTCAGTCAAAGAAAGGGTTCTTGTTTGTGTTGCAAGGTGTGAAGTTGGGTAAGACTCAAAGCCCGACCACGGTAGAAGATAGAGAGAGAATGAAAGTCATTCCCTATGCCTCAGCCATAGATTCTATAAAGTATGCCATGCTATGTATCAGACCTGTTGTGTGCCTTGCCAATGGGTTTGGCAAGGGGGTATGATAGTGATCCAGGAGTAGATCACTAGACAACGGTCAAAATTATCCTTAGAGGACTAAGAAAATATTTCTCGGTTATGGAGGTGATAAAGAGTTCGTCGTAAAGAGTTACGTCGATGCAAGCTTTTATAGCAATCCAGATGACTCTGAGTCTCAATCTGGATACGTATTGAAAGTGGGAGCAATTAGGTAGAGTAGCTCCATGCAGAGTATTGTAGACATAGAAATTTGCGAAATACATACGGATCTGAATGTGGCAGACCCGTTGACTAAACCTCTCTCACAAGCAAAACATGATCACACCTTAGTACTCTTTGGGTGTTAATCACATAGCGATGTGAACTATATTATTGACTCTAGTAAATTCTTTGGGTATTGGTCACATGGCAATGTGAACTATGGGTGTTAATCACATGACGATGTGAACTAGATTATTGACTCTAGTGCAAGTGGGAGACTGAAGGAAATATGCCCTTGAGGCAATAATAAAGTTGTTATTTTGTATTTCCTTATTCATGATAAAGATTTATTATTCATGCTAGAATTGTATTGATCGGAAACCTTGGTACATGTGTGAATACATAAACAAACACCGTGTCCCTAGTGAGCCTCTACTAGACTAGCTCATTGATCAAAGACGGTTAAGGTTTCCTAACCATGGACATGAGTTGTCATTTGATAACGAGATCACATCATTAGAAGAATGATGTGATGGACAAGACCCATTTGTTAGCCTAGCATAATGATTGTTCAGTTTTATTGCTATTCTTTCTTCATGTCAAATACATATTCCTTCGACTACGAGATTATGCAACTCCCGGATACCGGAGGAATGCCTTATGTGCTATCAAACATCACAACGTAACTGGGTGATTATAAAGATCCTCTACAGGAATCTCCGAATGTGTTTGTTGAGTTGGCATAGATCGAGATTAGGATTTGTCACTTCGAGTATCGGAGAGGTATCTCTGGGCCCTCTCGGTAATACACATCATAAGCTTGTAAGCAAACGACTAAGGAGTTAGTCACGAGGTGATGTATTACGGAACGAGTAAAGAGACTTGTCGGTAACGAGATTGAACTAGGTATAGAGATACCGACGATCGAATCTCGGGCAAGTAACATACCGATTGATGAGGACATGACTACCTTGGATAAGACCAAAAATATTGCATACATGCATATTTGTCAGGTGATTTCTAGTGCAAACTATGCAATAATTTATTTATGTCATCCAGGACAAAAATACTTCACAAACTTTTGTGCCATGTCTAATTGCAGGTGTATGGGACATTTGTACAATACACATATGAAGATAAGGGAGAAAGAGATGTTTACTTGTTGTTCAAAAAGTTCTCTCACGTCACTTTTGGCCCAAGAGAAGATAGAGTCCAAGTCTCTCACGTTCTGGATTCATATTCGGACTGCACAGACATACCTGACTCAAAACGCCAACAACTTTTTCATACGGACTCCTAATTGGGTGATTATTTTTTTGTTGGAAAGTAGATTTCATTCTCTTTCCAACCCAATTGGAATCACCTTAAAATCCGTCCGGAGCGTTGAGTTATGGACGAAACAGTCTGACGCTGCACCAGAATCGGAGTCAAACTACAAGTTCAAAGGTGTTACGTCACCTCCACTTGGGCCCATTGGCCTTGTACGACCTAGGGTTAGTTTTAGGCTGCCTTGGGACGTCCTCCCACCTCCTTGGCCGCCACCCCTTGCTCCTATATAAGTAGATCCATCTAGTAGCTTTTCCTTGGGGATTTGTTTAGTTAAAAGTTAGCCATTGCAACTTCGTGTACTTCGTTTGTGTCCAACGACCAGACCAAGGCCGCTTACGGATCCCCACCATTATCAATACTTCATATATATTCGCAATATTCAGATTGCTTTATCATATTCTTGCTCGTTCTTCGATTGCTTGCAGGAATAGATCTTCGTGGTCAGGCTGATCGTGCTTCCGGCATCGTCAGTAACCTCAGGAGATTGGTTTAGCGATGGCTAAGGCGCAACGTCGTGCACGTTTGTAGTCGGATCGTCAACGTCATCTTCACCAAATCGATAGTTATCATCTCATCGAAAGATCGGGACACCCCTGGCCTCTATCACCGATGGACAAAGAGAATTACGTATGTTGTCATAACGGTTCGAACGATAAAGATCTTCTTTGAATATGTAGGAGCCAATATGGGCATCCAGGTTCCGCTATTGGTTATTGACCAGAGAGGTGTCTCGGTCATGTCTACATAGTTCTCGAACCCGTAGGGTCCGCACGCTTAACGTTCGATGTCGATTTGGTATTATATGAGTTATGTGGTTTGGTGACCGAATATTGTTCAGAGTCCCGGATGAGATCACGGACATGACGAGGAGCTCCGGAATGGTCCGGAGGTAAAGATTGATATATAGGATGATGCTATTTGGTCTCCGGAATGGTTTCGAAATGCACCGGAAAGTTATCGAAATACCGGAAGGGGTTCCGAAGGCACCGGGAGAGTATTCCTTAGTGGGACAAGTGGAAGGGGACACACCAGCCCACATGGGCTGGTGCGCCCCCTTTAGGGCAGCCACACTTAATACATGGTAGGGGAGGCGCCACCCCCTCTTACCATATCCCGGAGAAGGGAGGAAGGAAAGAAGGGGGCGCCTCCCCCCTTTCCTTCCCCCTTGTGCCATTATTTGGCAGGGGGGCGCACCAAAGGGAGGAGCCCTAGGGCTGCCGCCACACCTGTTGGGGCGCCCTAGGGGCTGCCTCCTCCCCTCCAACACCTATATATATGTGGGGATGGGTGCCACACAATACACAGCTTATTCCATCCCGTGTGTCGGCACCCCTTCGCCTCTAGTTTACTCCTCCGCTCTAAATCGTCGCAGTGCTTAGCCGAAGCCCTGCAGGATTACTTCACCACCACCATCACCACGCCGTTATGCTGACGGAACTCATCTAATACCTCGCCCCGCTTGCTGGATCAGGATGGCGAGGACGACACCGAGCTGAACGTGTGCAGAACGCGGAGGTGTCGTGCGTTCGGTACTTGATCGGGCGGATCGCGAAGGTGTACGACTACATCAACCGCGTTGAATAAACACTTCCACTTACGGTCTACGAGTGTACGTAGACACACTCTCCCCCTCGTTGCTATGCATCTCCATGGATAGGTGCTTAGAATTTTTTTTGTTTTCCATGCAACGATTTTCAACACTATGCATGTTTTAACTATATGATTGTTAATGGTTATGTTATGAAATTATCTGCTTGTTAATGGATGAGCTTTGCATGTTTGATGATATATATTGTAAAGTGTTCGAAGTTCATGTGGCCAGGACAAAAAAACTTATGCAATCTTTTACTCCACTAAGTTTAGGGGATCGGCTAGGTGCGGCCACCTACAGAGAAGTTAAAGTTTACTCCACTAACTTTATTTGGCCGGATACTCCTTTATTTTTTAGGGGATCGGCCTAAAGAAACTATATGCTACCCTATGCCGCTGGGTTGATCTCTCTCCTTTGGATCTTCTCCCCCTTTCTTTCGCTGGCATGGTGGAAGCGGACTTGGTGGTGCATGTTTGGGTGGGATGTGCAATATCCCTGTTGTCATCTTCTCCCTACACAATGTTATCATGCTCATCGTGATGTAGCCTGTGCTCGAGCAAGTAGGGATCACCGGGCTAGGATTGCGCTCATGTTGTCGTGGTCGTAGTAGTGGCGGAAAAGATGACGGCTAAATCATGCTTTGAAGATTTTGCGCTTAGGGCAAAACTGGGCCGTGGCCCCCAGCCCATATGCAGAACAGTGAGAAGTGAGGTAAAAAAAAACAGTGAGAAGTGGGGGTAAAACTAGGAATGGATGACAAAATCTGTGTATATCCTTCAGTCTGGCGCCCGCCCAGTAGATTATTCGTAGCTCCACCTTGCATGTTGGAAGCTCCTTCATGCATGTGGTGTGGCCCCTGGTTGTTCTAGCTTGGGTTGCAAGTGTATTGTTGAGATCGCTGGTCATCGGCCCCTGTGTCAAGGATCCTTAGGTCGGCTGCTGTTGTATAGCTCGTGGTAAAGATGGTGTTGGGTGGTGTTATCTGTGGCGAATCGACAACACAAGCAAGCCTAATTAACTGTAATCGCATAGGCTCACGTGTAGGCAATCTTGGGCAAAAGAGAACAGTCAATAATTATTAGCACGGCAGATCAATGCTTCAGGAATCCATGGCAACATGTGCTCTAGATGAAACACAATCTCAGGGAGCTGTTACCAACATGAAGACTCCTGTGGTGTTAAAAACACACACACATGAAGATTCTAGTACATGGAATCAATCTACAAGAACGTTCATCAAAAAAGAAAGGAAGAATCAAAACACAAAATAGGATTCAGCAACTCATATACCAGTTTTATTGGTCATACCAATGCCAACATATTCTGTGTCGAGCATTTCGAACAATCATCAAGGATTTTACAGATGCTTATGAGATGCCAAGATACAACACTGGATAAGCTGGCATACTTAACAGTTTGCATTAAGGGTCACCTGGTTGACCAGTGATCAGAGACATTTCACCTGACAGAATACACTAGAAATAGCACATGAGCAGCCAAGACACAAATGGCCTAGTAACGGTACTTGGTGGAGTAATCCTTTGGAGCAATCACCAGACCACGGCCCTTCCGGGCTCCCCTGTACACAGTCTCCACAATGTCGACGAACTCTTGCTTGTCTTTCATGGCCCAGTTGATCTTGTTATTGTTTCCTGTCCCAAGATCAATCATGATGTGCTTGTTCCGGAAGAAGAACATCACCGTCGATGGGTCATACAACTCGTACATGGTGTTGAAATCAGGGACCTCGGTGATGTCAACAAGGTAGATCACTGCAAAGTTCTTTATGGTCTCAGCCACACCTGATAGCACCTCATCCATCTGGACATGAACAAGCAGGGAGTCAGAATGGATTCAACAAGGCGGATTAGCAGAAACTGCAATCAATAACAGACAACAGTTTTTTTTTTGCATGAAACATCAAAACAAGTTGCTCATGGACCTCCACAGCTCAACTTTGTCATGGTTGTGCTGTCAGGTTACTCAGGTATAGGACAGATCATAGTGCTCTTGTTTTCAATTTTGTTAAGAAAACTTGTGCACCACATCAAATCTGTAACAGAATAGAATGTAAGGTGATATGCAGCTCTCAGCATCAAGTGAAAGCCTGAACTGAAGAAAAAAGGGGCACTTCTGCTCTTGCTGTAAAGACTAAAGAGGCTGCCTATGAGACAACGGAAATGCTGCAGGCCCATTCACTAGCATGGACACTCGGACAGTACCTAGGGAACCACAGTTCTTATATTCTAATCCCTAAACCTTGTCTAATCTATCAGTATCCGTAAACCCAATTGTTCAAATTTCACGAATCCATGACCCCTACAACCAAAACCAATATCGACTCCAAACAATTCATCCAGCGTAAGTCCAGACACAATGTTCATGTGTTTTTTGAGGCTTTGACGAGGAAAATACTGATGGCACGTTCACTAGGATGGACGGTTGGAGAGTGCCTAAGCACAGTTCTTGTAAGTATCAGCAAGAGAATCGGATCTTGGATGATTCTGATCCCTAAACCCTACCTAATCTATCAGTATCCGTAAACCCAATCGATGAAATTTCACGAATCCATGACCCCTACAAGGCTACGACCAAATCCAACATCGACTCGACTCCAAACAATTCACCAGCGTAAGTCCAGACGCAATCGATTACTGAAAGGTAGGGTTCGTCAGGGGATCGATCGCCCGTACCTGCATGCAGGTTTCGTCCCAATCGTGGCCGAAGCGGATGATGACAAGCCGCTCCTCCTCGGCGAGGATGGCTTGGTCCACCGCCCATCCCGAGTGCAGATGTGGCAGCAGGTAGGACATGTCCGCCTCGCGCTCGTCACCGACGGCCCCCGCTGATCTGCGAGAAGATTTGGGGAATTCGAACCTCGGAACGGGTAGCGAGCAGACAGCAGAGGGTGGGTGTGCGTGGAACGCAACACAGTGTGTAAGGTATTAGATCTCTCTCTTGATTACAAGCACGGATTACAGTAGGTAGCCCCGATTACAAGCAGGATACAGGAAGTGGGGAACGAGAGGAAGAAGAAGAGGGAAGCCGCCGGGTGCAGAGCCGTCTGATCCACTGGATAGCCTTTCCTGTTGCCTACTCCAGGGTACTTGTAGAGGTAGTCCAGCATGGCCCAGGCCCAAATGCACGTCCAGGGGCAGGCCCATGTACTTGTAGGGGAGGCTCCTAACATCCCCCCTCCTTGAAAGTCGGCTTGACCCCAAGCCGACGCCTGCCTGGATCCCATTGCACTTGATGGTCCTTGAATAGCTCGAAGCCGCGATGGCAATCGAAGGCGGTGTTGACTTGAACGACGTGGTAGTAGTGGACGATGGCGACCCATCCGAAAGAGTTGTCGATGAAGTAGTCGTTGTTAAAGCCGATGTAGTACTTGTGGTCAACGGAGCCTTGCGCGGAGCGGACAACAAGAGCGATGAGACCCCTCCCTCCTTGAGAATGTTCTTGATCGGAGCAGGTAGAGAACACCATACCACTCATGGCATGTGCTCTCTTGCTGATTACCTCCGCCCTTATAATTGTCGACTGTTGAAGAGTAGAAGCTGGGGAAGTGACAACACAGCGGGCAACCAAGATCATGGCGCACCTTCCACCGTGAAAGATCTTCCGCCGAGTTAATTTCCTTAGCAACAACAATGCAAGCCCTCCAGGGTCCCAAGACATGCCCGACCGGTATATTCCCGTGCCAGAATCTAACAGATCAGTAGCATTCATGAGCAAATGATCAGAACAGAGCAAAAATACGAAGCACCAGACTATATAGACAACAATCTGTGAGTGGAAGATTTCCATCCAACAATCCAGATATGGCATAAGCTCATAGGGCATAGCTCTGCACACCTCAAGTACTGGAAGATTCTTTGCCGAACTGCCGTTGGAACTAGACAAGTCATAGAAAGAATTGCTGATGTGTTGCTGCCCCAATGTCATAACAAAATTCTTCATTATTTCTGTATGACAAGGTTGGTAAAGATATAGTGCCGATGTACAATGGTACTGTAGTATGCTACTTTGGGTCGGCCATCTAATTCAGATGCTTGCCATGGTAACCCGCTCAAAATATGGCAAGGAAAATATGAGCACGCAATTCCAATGGTATATACTGAGTCAAGACTTGGATCCATAAACATTTTACATTGAACATCATCTTCAAGTATAGTGGGGATACACATTCTGGCAGGACAGGAGTCCACCATTCCCAAATATGCAAGATGTGCTCGCTGGATTATCCGCTCAAACTTGTAATCCAATAATAAATGATAGGACCATGTTGATATCAGTTTCTGACAACAAAAATGTTCCCAAGCTGCAATACTTGCTATTGGGTCCACCTCCATCACAACACAAGTTGTAATCCAAGCCTAGAAAATCAGTTTGATGATTACGACATGGCTGATCAGCTCCAAGGACAAGGGACTATGATACCGTTCAAAAGGTGCAGCTGATGGATGGATAAACTTACCGAGTATGTTTAGAGTGACAGTAATCCTGTCTTGAATCTTCAAGCAAATAAGAATACATTTGCCCATGATCAACGGAAATTTGACCTCTGATGTTCGCTCTTGCGCAGGTGGCCTGATCAATAATATCCAATCTGGTTGAAACTTGAAGTGGCAGGACTCAAAACTGATTAGTACAACTAACTAAATTCTAGCTCCTAGCACAACAGATAATTGTTCAAGTCTGCATCGTCCACTCCCCTTAAATTCCTCTTGACGCCAAAATTGCCAAAGCAGCATGATACTCATAATTTGTACTGTTCCCAGCATTTTTCCATTAATAGGAATCCCTGCACAGCAGTACACACTAGTACAAGATGCGACCAATCTCCAGTGCTCCACAATTTCTCAAAACAAAAGCGACTAGCTAACTCACTGATGTGCATATGAATAATAGACTGATGCTCACTAAATTCCACAATTTGTAGTTCAGACCAAAGCTGTACTGCTCGAGGAGTGTCGGATGGTAACTGAAACTGAAACTTGTGCATAAGGCAGGGCCTAAGATCAGTTGTTTTCCTCACAAAATCGAGAGTCCATGCAACCCTCCTTTCAAATTGTTCAAAAGAGCTGTGCAGAGCAGATTGGATGGTGCACTCCCTGCTATTTGTTCCAGCATGAGCAGAAGCAGAAATCATCTCACGATAACTAGCGGAAACCAAGAAAGTGAGCTGCCCAGAAGGCCATGGTTGCAACTCCACAGAAGTGACAAATAAAGTCTGTAACTGAGTATGAAGATGCCGTTCTGGCAACTTGATTTCTATCCTTGGCTGGTGGTCAGGTAGCCACCACACAGAGCCAGTATCATCATCCGCAACTTTGCCAAGGACCTGCATATCATCATCTGTTGCGATCTGCACTCGAATTGGAGGCGGCCATGGTTGCTGCTTGATGCCCTGATCGACTTCGTGGATGTGGTATTCCGTCGAACGCTTTACATGCGTCAGTGCATCTGACTGAGGGCATCCGAAGGCACCGATTCCGCTGGGCGTGCGACCAAAGAAATCTGGGAGGCATCGGCAACATCAGTGTAGTGGTTTGTGATGTCAGGGCCATACCTTGAGAGCGCACGAGATACAGGAGTGGCAAGTTTGACATCAATGGTGATGTCGACAGCCAGGGACGTCGTGGCCACAACCTGGTACTCCTCCTGGTCTACTGGTTCGACCATTGGAGGGGTGGCCGTGCTGTCGTTGATGTCGACCATAGGCTCAAGGAAGGTGGCAGCAGTGGCGTCACGGACCTCGTTGACGATGCCGATGGTGGCGACCTGGTGCGAGCATTCGGTCGAACATGTGACGTGCACCAACTCCATGCAATCAGGGGATGCATCATGGACGATCTGGAGGACCTCCGGGGCCTTGAAGGTGGAGAAGGAGACGTCGGTGGAGACTGAAGTGACAGTGGCGTCTATGGTGCAGTCGACTGCAAGCTCGACCACTTGGTGGATGGGGTCGACTGTGGGATCGAGGTGGACGGCGGTGGCAGCGTCATGGACCTCGTCGATGCTATCGACCGTGGGCTCGAGGTGGACGGCGGTGACGGCGTCATGGACCTCGTCGATGCTGTCGATGGTGTCGACTTAGGTCGAGCACTCCATCGAACAGGTGACAGGCACCATCGCGATGCACACCGGGGACGAATCATGGACGAGCTCAAGGACCTCCGGGGCCTTGGCGGTGGAGAAGGAGACACTAATGGGGTCGATGGTGAGGTCGGTGCTGGGCATGACCAGGGCCGATGGTTTTTTAGACGAGGAAGCAGCCGAGTCGAGTCGTGCGTTAGCAACAACGAGCTCAGCAGTCATGCCCTCAATCCTGGAGATGAAGGATGCGAGATACCATATCGTCTGCTCCTTGGCCGACATGGCATCCCACTCCGGTGGTAAGTCGGCGGGCATGGGTCGGCGCCGGTAGAACGGAGGAATCAAGTGTGGAAGAAAAAATTGGGGAAAATTTGAGGGGTAGAAGGGTGGTGGCCTGGCTCTGAATACCAGATGTAAGGTACTAGATCTCTCTCTCGATTACAAGCACGGATTACAGTAGGTAGCCCCGATTACAAGCAGGATACAGGAAGTGGGGAACGAGAGGAAGAAGAAGAGGGAAGCCGCCGGGTGCCGAGCCGTCTGATCCACTGGATAGCCTTTCCTGTTGCCTACTCCAGGGTACTTGTAGAGGTAGTCCAGCATGGCCCAGGCCCAAATGCACGTCCAGGGGCAGGCCCATGTACTTGTAGGTGAGGCTCCTAACACAGTGAGATTCGATCGAGCCTTTTTTCTGTGGGTGGGGGTGGGGGGAATTTCGATCGAACTGCCTAGAACACCACGGAAACTTCGGGAAATTGCGATATGGGTATATGCCGCGCCCGCGGTCCCATGGCCCAATTTAGGACTCGTGTTAGGAGGCCTGACTGGACGGCACGAAATATTAGGCTTTTGATATGTCGGCACTTAAGCTGAGCAGCTTTTTTTATGTTATTGTAATTGTTGTGTCTCAAAAAAAAATGTTATTGCAACTGTTATATACACATTAAAAAAAAGTGAAGTCTAAAATAAACCCTGAGTTTGTAGAGATCGATGTGGATGAACCCTCATCTTCAAATCCCTGAAATCGGTATTCCGACCTCTTCGATCCCGGTCTATCCTAACCCCACATATGTTTGGCAGACAGGGGAAAAGCACAATCCTGCCGGAAACTCGCTTCTCTCATGTCACACGGGTCGAAACATCATAGCCATCTTCCTCGCTGCACAATCCTGATTGGAGATGCAGCCCGGGAGTGCCTGCTG
The DNA here is from genome assembly GCA_021605205.1 of Aegilops longissima. NCBI lineage: Eukaryota > Viridiplantae > Streptophyta > Magnoliopsida > Poales > Poaceae > Aegilops > Aegilops longissima. Next base: position 291,934,143 of record CM038676.1, read on the forward strand.
CCATACGGTGAGCACGCAGGCCATGATGGCGATGGCACCCGTGGCCGGTGAGGAGCTAGGAGCCCAGCACGGAGCTGTTCGTCATCAAGAGGATGAAGGACGCCATTAGGGATCACCAGACCAAGCTCAACATCTCCCATGGCTTTGTCGACGCTGTGTCTCGGAGGGTCGCCGCCGTCCGCGACGACAAAGCTCCAGGCGTGGGCACGCACGGCAAAGGCGTAGACGACCAGAGCCACCTGAACTTCTTCTGTATCAATGAAGTGTTGCTGGAAGACACATGCGTACAGGGCTGGCTTGATATAGTTCTGTACAAGCACGAACTAGTACGTGAGTCGGTGACAGTGAGTCTGGCTTGATGGATTAGATTATCTCTTCTGGGTACACGCACGCGAGACATCGGATACCAATTGATTCCAACATGACCTTGTGATATTTCTCTTGCCTTGTCTGATAGTGATAGTAATCTAGGTATTAGGTATAGTTCGCCGTTAATTTCGACAGTGCCAACACTCCGTTTGATGGACACGGCGGCGGTGCTCGCCGCGGAGGCGAAGCCGCCGGTCTTCCCGTTAATATACCTCTTCATGTTCATGCGCTGTTGGTGGCATCCATAGCGGCACCCTCGCTCCGTTGGCGAAACCTTTCTTGCAGCCTAGCCCAGACGAGCAGCAATCGCTTGCCGGCGGGGGCTCCACTGGTCGGGATAGCCCGCCATCATCCGTGCACGCCGTTTATGCTTGGACGCGCCCAGGAGCTCGTCTAGGATGGCGTCGATGGCCGACCTGGCCCCGTCCGATACACTCGAGGCAAGTTCAAATTGATTGTGGAGGGTGATGCATATGACAGGTGGGCCCATGTTGTAAGTGAGAGTAGAATCAATCCCGGCTTGGATCACGCATTTTCTATTACAACAAACAGGATTTTACTCATCCAGGGTTTGGATTGACTGGGATCTGTAAGTACAAGGTACCAATTTCAGGGATTTAAAGGTGAGGGCTCGTTTACGTCGAGCTCTACAACCTCAGTGTTTATTTTAGACTTCTCCCCTAAAAAAATGTAATTGCTACTGTATAAAGCATATTTTTTGCAAAAAGGCCAGAGGCCATAAATTAATTAGCACAAAAACCCTTAAAAACATCCTAATCCTTATAGAATTGAAAAATACATCCAAATCTTCTGGGGTGACTAAGTCTTCTTCTTCCCGCATCCAACTACAGCGCGTTATGAGCAAAGTTTGCCGCCTTCAACTGAACAAACATGTTTAAATGTAGGAGCTTCTAAAATTAATGGCCGGAAAGTCGTCGATGTAGATCAAAACATGCTGCCAACCGTGATTTGCATAGCAAATCGCCACCCCGAAGAAGAAAACGATAGAGAGGGCTTGTAGAATGCCCCAGTTCTGGCCAACGAAGTCACCTCACACGCTCTGCAATGAGACTAGACTGGCGGTTCAAAACTGAATCCAGAAGACCAAGACGTACAACCACATTGTTCACTCTGCAAGACAATTTGATCGAAACAAATCTACTGAAAAAAACCAGACCCAAAGAACCAAAGATGAAGACACACTATCTTTCACACGCCTCCCAATTATATGAGTAAGCATCATCGAAACAAGGGCGAGGCCTGGAGACCATGTTGCACGACCTGGAGAGTGGAAAATGACGGTCCCCATGGGTAGATCGGTCCTGCCCACATAGCCACACCGACAGACCGGCAAAGGAGATGATGGCGAAGGAGAAACCCTAGCTTTAATTTTTACATACAAGTAGATGCGCGGTTACTAAGCTTAAACTAAAAAAAAAACTAAGTAATACTAGCATAATAGTGTAAAGCACGTGCTTTGTTGTGGGTGTGATTAGAGGTTTGTAGTCAGATATTCAATTTAGTGCCCAGGCTCATTTGCACTCGTTGAACAATAAATTCAAAAATAATAATATTAAAAGTAAAAAAAAGTTCTGATTTTTTTTAGGTGGAAGATGTTCCAATGGGTGATGTTCATGTCAAATTTCAGTTTCTTCGGATATCTGAAAAGCTCATGAAAAAAAGAGACAAAATCGGTAAAAACAGTACTTGAGCAGTGAACTTTCTTAAGCCTCAAAAAATGTCTTTTTTGCTAAGAACTACTGAAATGTTCAAATTCCACAAAATTTGGCATGGACTTCACATAGATGAGCATCTAGCATCACAAAAAAAAATTCAGAATTTTGTTTTTTTACTATTTTAAATGATTTACTGTTCACCTCGGGTGCAGATGCACCTGAGAGCCAAAACGCCACGTCCATTTTTAGTAAATTTCTTTTAAAGTATGTATGTAGAAGTTCACATTTTTAAGTATGGACTTGCAAACTTCAACTGCAAACTGAAATGTCAAATTTTTGTATATTAGTTTTTCTGCCACAATTTAGGCAATTTTCATGGTCGCATCTTTTGCAGAGTTACAAACTTAATTTTCCAACATATTAATCTAACAGTTATTATACTTATTTACATTCTTTTCTAATAGTATCTTCATTTTTATAACTTTGTTTCAAGTCAAACTTTGTAAAGTTTTATCAAGTTTATTCAGAAAATTAGGAACATCCACAACACCAAATCAATATCTTTAGAATCAACGTTGAATATTTTTTTTCCGCTTCATATATATTTATTATTTTGATAGTTTATACTGTTTTTTATAAACTGGTTCAAACTTCATAAAGTTTGACATAGGTCACAGCTAATACGCGTAGTACATAAAAATGAAGGGAGTACATATTTGCATGAAGAGACATTTTTCACCAACGGGCGGACGTCTTTTCATTATGGAACGCGTATTTCCATGAAGAGACATCTTTTGACTATCTATAACAGAAATCCGTTTCTCAAAAAAAAAAAATCTATAACAGAGATCCTTTTTACTAACGCCCCGCATGGAATGGGTGTAAGATTATACACCTGTAATTATTTTACAAGTGTATAATACAGGTTAGTACGTGATTTCCGCCTGGAAACGAAATGATGCGTCGAGGCGTGTATTTTAAACCGGCCAGATACGGAGCGGAAACGATCATCCAAGCAGGGTGTAAGGTGTGAGTATTTTCACAAATAGACATATTTTCACTTGGGGACATGTATTTTGGAGGTGCCTTTTAAGCAAATATCATGACTACTGTTCTTTTTAAGGCGACATGACCTAACATGAAGCGTTGCATTAGGAGTCAGTTTTACAATAAATAGATATACGAGATTTCTCTAGGTTCTTTTTCCCCTCTAATTAGAAACAACATCATGTAAGCTCAAAAAAAAACATCATGTGGGAGATGGTGGCAGAAATATCTTTTAGCCGAACACACATAACGTGTGATGTGAACCAACGCTAGAAATCATTATATCCCCTCTCCTCCCTCTCCTTTTCAAAGTCATAGCTCCCACTAATTAACCACATTCTCTGTGTTCACGCTCTCACTGCTTCACATCCTGAAAAACAACTACTCCGCATCGGCTTTGAGTCCATGAAATACTCCGATCCTGCAATGCCGATCCATGAGGCCATCAAGGTGGAAGAGGAAGACGAGGAGGGGGTTGCCATTGCCAACTTTGGTACAGCAGGCCAGGTGCCCGGCGGCCAACAGGACTGCATGGCCATCTTCAGGAACCCGGCTCCTCCCCCACAGGTTAGCAGTGCGACATTGTTTTATTTGAAATTTAAAATTTAGTTCAATATATTTTTCAACATGTTGCTCCACAGCGACATGGATTTGCATCTCGATTGTATTCTTCTCAACATGGTATTACTCCTAAGTTTTAAATTTGATTTGTTTCCTCCTCGCGCGAGCAGTTAGTTTTCATGTGTGTTTACGGCATCTCGTATATGGTATGAAAACTATGGATTAGCTTAACATGACAGTGCTAGTTGGTACAATATTCGTGCCTCTTCCATAGCTAGAAGGTACTTTAAGGATGTTGAGAGGATTATTTTTGCTTACATTCTAGTATTTGATTTTTGGCTTATTATTCAGACTTGTTCATAGTTATGTATGGACCTTGGTCGTTGCTTTATCTTTGAAAACCTGTTTCGAAGAGATGCTTTATTTCAGTTTGGGATTTTATCGATTATTGGAAGTATGGTTTTTAACTTCTTATTCATTCATGGCTTGTTACTGGATTTTCCTTTTAATAATATGGTAGTATGTCGCTCGACGCAGAGTGAAATGACATCCCTTTTTCAAAAAAAGAAACCATAATAATTTACACCCATAATGAATGTCATCGCATCGGATTTTAGTCACAGATGTTGATGCCAAATCCACCGGGCTAGCTGTACAAGAACTGTATAACCTGCAGCATATATCACAATCTCTAGCTGAGACAAATAAGAAATCCACTAACTGCGTGGAGAAACTCCTGTTTTCCAGATTCAGTTAACCCACTCGTACTAATTAATCATCTGCACCTGTTCGTATGTTTCATTATTTGTGAGTGGTTTATTTAGAGAGAAAAAATGTCTCTAAAATTTGCTCTGCGTTTGTTCTCTCAAGATTTCTACTATTGTTCGCCTGAGGTATTGTGTTTCCCTCTTCATTTCAGGTGCAGCCGCCGCGGCTACCTCCACCTGCACCTGCACCTGCACAATGCCAGTGGAACAAGAGGCTAGCTACCGGACCGCCTCCAGGCTTCCCCGGCGTGTGCCAGCCGCCACAGAAGAGACACCAGTCTGGGGCGCAGCCACCACACAGGCAGCACCAGGTGCAGCCACAACAGAGGCAGTATCAGGCGCCGCCGGCGCAGGCGCAGCAAGGGCAGAGGCAGTATCAGGCGCCACCGGCGCAGGCGCAGCAGGCGCAGAGGCAGTATCAGGCGCGGCCACCGCAGACGCAGCAGTACAAGGCGGCGCCGCCGCAGGCACAACCACCGCAGAAGCAATACCGGCCACCACAGCCTAGGCGGCAGCAGGCGGCGCAAGGGCAGTCACTGCAACAGCAATACCAGGCGCAGCCGCGGCGGACGCAGTACCCGCCGACGCCGGCGCAAGCGCAACCACCGCAGAAGCAGCACCGGCCGGCCCCAACGCAAGCGCAACCACCGCAGATGCAGTACCAGCAGCCGGAGCCTGATCAAGCGCAACCCCCGCAGATGCAGTACCAGCCGGCACCGACCCAAGCTCAACCACCGGGGATGCAGTACCAGCCGGCGCCGTCGCCGAGCGCGTGGCAGCACGCTCCCACACCTGCCGCTCACCACGCCCCGTCCAGCAGCAGGCCCCGACTTCAGCCGAGGGCGGCGGCCAAGCCGGCGTCCGCGTTCAAGAAGCCCTCCGTGGTGTGCGGCGTGTGCGACGTGCGGTGCATGACGGCGGTTCACCTCAAGCAGCACGAGAAGGGGAGGAAGCATCGGAACAAGGTGGGCTGCGCCGCCGGGGAGATGAACGTGTGGTGCGACGTCTGCTCCGTGACCCTCTTAACCAAGCTCAACGTCAAGGAGCACTACTCCGGCAAGCCGCATCTCCAGCGGGCCTCACGCTCCAGTGCCAAGGGCAACCGAGCAACCTGACATTGTCCATGCCACATTCCCACATGACAGTTTCACGAGGTTTTTTATTTTAAGATTTTTCCTTCATGACTTGACGATACTATTATCCAGACTCCAGTGGTATCTACAACTTTGAACTTTTGTTTCTTGAATACCAGTACATGTATAACTATAATGCAGCACCTAGTGACAGGCTGACAACTAAATTTGCTACGTACTTTATACTTGAATTCTGTGATGGATTTTATACATTGTGTGTGGGACTCTGTTTTGTTCGTGTGTTTTTTTCATGTTAATTTCACTGAACTGATTAGCACTTTAATTCAGCAACCTGAAATTATGAATGGTTTGATGTGGCAACTCTCTAAGGCCAAACCTAGTCCATGTTTCACCTTTTTAGGCATCGACTCTGGAAAGATGGAGAACACGGCAACCTCTTGCGGCGGATCCACCACCACCTTCACCTAGCTTCATTGACGTGAACATCATCGACACCGGATCATCGTTGATGGGAGGTCTCATACTCCTCCAATCACCGATGCACACACATGATCGATCGATCTTATACATACGGGAGAAAAGGTTGCTCGGAAATCTACCATTGAATTCCGATGTCATTACACCTTTAATGCTGGAGTATTCCCCTTCTGGGGCATAAGGCGATTTACTTCTTCTGCACCACCCGATCTTGTTAGTGTTGTACGCCTTGTCCACCTGACCCCTCTGTTGTCATCTGATCTGGTTAATCCATGCCCCACCTCAGTGACGAAGCAAGAAAAACTTAATAGAAGGGGGCCAACTAATGTTAAATCGTCTTGAGGAGGGCCAAAGCCAAGAAAATCACCTTAATACACAATATTAGCGATAGGTAATCACTCATGTAGTGAAAAATCTGTATGTTGGCCTCGGTCGGGGCCCTGCTGCCACCCTGATACGTCTCTAACATATCTATAATTTTTTATTGTTCCATGCTATTATGATATCAATCTTGGATGTTTATGAGATAACGATCGCCTGAACGTGGGACGCTTTCTTTCTTCCAGGAGAAGAAAGAAAGGCGATCTCGCCTCTACCGCCAGGGCGCCTTTCTCCGCCACCGTCCTCCGGCGGCTCGCCTCCGCCGATGACCCCGGTCGCCAGTGGTGAGGGGGGTCGCCGGATCCACGTGCGTGGATTGTTTTAGGCATTATTTCTTAGGATTTTGGGTTGTTCATCGTCATGGCTTCGGCGGTGGCGATGGCGGCGCCAACTAATAAATCTTCAGATCCTTCCCCAACGAGGCGATCCGCTTTTGGGGTGAATTTAAAAACCAGACTGTTCAAGCAAGGATGGTGCGGCGGCGGTGGCATCCTCGTGGTGGACCTGTGTCCTCGGGCTCCGTCGTTGCGATGGCGTTTGCTCCAGCGCCGGCGTGGAGCTTGGGAGGTAGTCCAGTAGCGGATGCAGATTGTGGTCTGCATCGACGACATTTGGAAGATGGTGGATCTGGGTTCGTGGTTCGTGGCAGGCAGGTATGGTTTTCTCCACCAACGTCTTAGTTGGGCGGGGGAGCCAGATCTGGAGTTCGATGACGTGTCCGGGGTGTTGCCCCGGTCTGATTTGTTCAACGGCAATGGCTTCGCCTTTATTGGCGAGCCACCTTGGAGGTCCGCAAAGCTGCATATCAGCGATGGAGCTGCGTCGAGCTCGGGTGTGGAGGTGATCCGTCTTTTTTTCCTTTGGTGGCTGCTATGGTGGTGCCAGAGGCAGGTGACGGGCGTTGGCGTCAAGCTCAGAGGATTCTTCAGTCTTGTTTGTAATGTTACTTCTTGGCTGGTGTTCCTGTGTGCAAAGGCTAGCGTTCTGCTGTCTTTTCAAATTTGTCAGGTCGGTGTACGTGGCTTGTACTATGATCCTTATGATATAAATGAGACACGTATTACTATGCAAAAAAAATCTTGGATGTTTATTATGCAATTATATACGATTATAAATTATTTTTTGGGACTAACCTATTAATCTAGTGCCCAGTGCTCAGTTGCATTTTTGATTGTTTTTGGCTTTACAGAAAATCAATATCTAACAGAGTCCAAATGGAGAAAAAACTTTGGATTATTTTTTTCTGTACCAGAAGGGACCCTAAAAGGTTCGAAAGAAGACCTGATGAGCCACGAGGGAGCCACAAGCTCGAGAGGCGCGCCTAGGGGGCGCCCCTAGGCTTGTGGGGCCCTCGTGCCCCCTCTTGACCTAATTTCGCCTCTACAAATTCCCAAATATTCCCCATACATCAAAGAGCGATCCCAAATACTTTTTCTTCCGCCGCAAGTTTCTATTCTTCGGAGATCCCATCTGGAGACTTTTTTTGGTACTCTGCCGGAGGGAGAATCGATCACAGAGGTCATCTACATCAACCTTGCTGCCCCTCTGATGATGTGTGGGTAGTTTACTACAGACCTACGGGTTCATAGCTAGTAGCTAAATGACTTATTCTCTTTCTTTGATCTTCAATACAATGTTCTCCTCGATGTTCTTTTCGATGTAATCCTCTTTTGCGGTGTGTTTGTTGGGATCCGATGAATTGTGGGTTTATGATAAGATTATCCATGAGTATTATTTGAGTCTTCTCTGAACTCTTTTATGCATGATTGTTATAACTTTGTATTTCTCTCTGTCTATCAGTTTGGTTTGGCCAACCAAATTGATTTATCTTGCAATGGGAGAGGTGCTTTGTGATGGGTTCGATCTTGCGTTGCTCAATCTAAGTGGCAGAAAGAGACATGACACGTACTTGTATCGTTGCCATTAAGGATAAAAAAGATTGGGTTTATTCATATTGATTGAATTTACTTTGTCTACATCATGTCATCTTGCTTAAAGCATTACTTTGTTTTTTATAAACTTAATACTCTAGAGTCTAGATGCATGCTGCATAGCGGTCGATGTGTGAAGTAATAGTAGTAGATGCAAGCAGGAGTCGGTCTACTTGTCTCGGACGTGATGCCAATATACATGATCATTGCCTTGGATCGTCATGATTATTCACTTTTCTATCAATTGTTCAACAGTAATTTGTTTACCCACCGTATACTATGTTCAAGAGAGAAGGCTTTAATGAAAACTATGGGCCCCGAGTCTATTTTAGTTATATATTAAAAATTAAAAAGTACCTTGCTGCAATTTATTTACTTTTATGTTTTTGTTTATCTATCTATCACTATGAGATTTGGTCCTTGCAATTAATCGTCAAGGGATTGACAACCCCTTGTTTACGTTGGGTGCAAGTATTTGTTAATTTGTGTGTAGGTACTGCTAACAAGATGTTGTATGCTTCTTCTACTGGATTGATAACCTTGATTCTCAACTGAGAGAAATACTTATATCTACTGTACTACATCGTTCTCTCCTCTTCGAAAAAAAAAATTCCAACATAGCTCACAAGTAGCACGCCCCCTGCCTCCACCACTGCCCCACCTCCCCGATGGCTTCCGTGGTCGATGACTTGTAAATTGGGCACGTGTACAAGGCCCCTCGTGTGTCGTCTTTCGAACTTCAGTTGCTCGTCTAGTTGGGTCTCATTTGTCTGTTGTCCTCTACCCGGGCGGGATTGGTCTCGTTTGTTTGCTGCCAAGCCTTCTCATCTTGTCTACCTGTCTAGTATCTTCGGATGTTTGCCTTTGTTCATTTGTTTGCTGCCAGACCTGCTTGTCTTGTCAACCCGTCCAGTCTAATAGGATGTATGTCTTCGTTCTTCTAAGACGGCACTCGGCTCTTTCCGATCGGCCTGTTCCGGAACCCATTCATTATCGCTGCTGCTTCTTCGCTCCGTTACTACTGCTATTTTCTACCCTTTTCCTATTGATTTCCTCCGTTTGATTTCTTTTGCCCCTTTTTAGCTTGAAAAAATGCTTGCATGTTGGTTCCTTTTTATCGTCGTGTTGTATGGGAGGCCTGACACTCTAACAGGATAGACATGATTTATGCAGTCACTTTCTATAAATGAGCTACATATTTGGAGTCTATGGAGGTCCAGTATGGGGCGCGCTCCAAACCAACCGAGCGGGAGGAAAGTTTCGGCTTCTTCCTCCTCGCAGAAAACCCGGGGTTGTGAAGCTGCACGTCCTCGCATCTCCGCTTAATTCATTACTTCTCGAGCGCCGCTTATGCTGTTCTTTCTGGATAGACGAGGGGTGTATAAATACATTTAGTCATAATTTCTTCACGTGAAGGAAATGATTTTTATATTCTAGCCCATATTGAATTTTATACATAGCAAGAGAAAGTGAAGGAAATGTTCTTTTTATTTAGCTTATGTGATTTTCATCCATAATAATGTTTTCACTGTATGGCCCTTCTCTGATTGTCACATTAATATCACGTAAACTAATAACCAGATACTGCTGCCTATTTACATTACAATGAGTGTGCTTCTGTTTTTGTTTTTTGTTTTGGAATGTTGCTGCTTATTTAAGTTATTATCTGGTTCCACTCTTTGCATCGATATACTCCCACCATCCTAAAATAAGTGTCGTTGATTTAGTACAACTTTGCACCAAAGTTATATTAAATCAGCGACACTTATTTTGGAACGAAGGGAGTACAAATGAAGATTTATATTCATTTGAATAAATCTGCTCTTTTAGATGAATAACTATGATAGCTTGACAACTCCCTATCCAGCCTTTCATTTTTATTTTTATTTTTGCTTCCAAAGTTGTTGATCTGTGTTTGTGCATACTAAAATGGTGTATTTGGTGGTAAGTTATGACACTTTTACACTATATCCCTCAAGAACTTCGGCATATGTGTTTACCCAAGAATCGGTATGTTCTCTTTCATGAAAATCACACTAAAGAGAATAGATACAACACATGTCATATCTAATATGAGATTTATAAGCTCTCTCTTACAACATGTTTTGAACACATTATTTTCAATAATTTAGGCAAGGTTTGATTTCACTATAATGTTCTTCTTAAAATTAATGTATAGATTTTAGACTCAACAAATGGTAATCTCACATTAAGATTATGCATTTATTTTTTACTTAACAAGCCGAAGGGATAAAATAAATGTCTATTCTTACTTGTTGTTACTGCTCTTTGCATGCCCTGAAAGTCTAAATTTTGTTGAAAGTCTAAATTTTGTTGGGCAACAGTAGCACTCATTAGATTACAAGTTCCATTATCAAAACACAATAAATTTCACCGACACACATCCATAGGGCGCATCATGCGCAATGCGAGCATGGCTAGTATGTTCCATATATATTGTAGACTTTCCCTTCTCTTGTGGTCGTCATGAACTGAATTACAATCAAATTTCTTTAAACTGTTTACCAGTCTCCACAATGGGAGATTAAACTACTCAAACAATTAGGAATTCATCTGAAAGTAAAATAAACGACAACCTTTGCATTTTAGATTAGGATCTTTTCCGTATTTCAAAATAGTGGAAAAGTCAAATCAGAGGTGTTAAACTTTTATCATTCTAGTGTCGAGCTATTTTGCCGCGGGATCCCCCCTACAGTATCGTCACCGTAGTAGAGTTTAACCACCAAATTCGGGATGACACGCATCGGTCACCTCCACATATATCTTCGGCGGCGCCCAAGTGCTTGAAGCATATATCACCAAATATATGAAGCATGATGATAGTGTTTAAATGCAAACGATGCTCTTGACAATGTAAGAAAAGGTATATAAAATAGTAGAAGATGTTTCTGTTGCGGTAAACTAACAAACCATACAGTAAAGTTATAGGAAGCAGGGACATTATGAAGCATCCATTACTTGTTACCTCAACCTAACTCATACCTAGTGAAGGTATAGAATATTATAACTAGAAACTAGCAATGACAACATTTGTGTGGAACTGTGCATCAATCATTCTGTGATCTAATATATACCAACTTCATCCATCAATGCAAACTAACTGGAATGTCGAAGCACATATATGATGCTTACGAAGCATGGATAATAAATCTCAAGACCCAGAATATTGCTCTTATTATGAAACATCTACACAAGTTCTACTCTCATGCTGATGTCCCCTGAGTCAAACTCAGCTGGCAAGCCCACTACCACAATAATTCTGCCCCCAGGCATGCACTAATAAAGCATCTTTCTAGTGGAGAGATTGCATGAAACTTTATGATATATATTGTTGTCTAACTACTTGCACTACCAACAATGGTGATACTATCATGCTTTGGAAGGATAAATGGTGTGGCCAATCACTTATGGAAAAATTCCCCCAATTACACTCATTTGCTGAGGATGATAACATCACCATTTACAAAGCCAAACATGCAAACAACTATTACTCCATGCTTCAGTTACCACTGTCCAATATTGCATTCCAACAATTTACCCAGCTCAGTAATACCTTGGAACATATCAAAAGCAATCAAGAAAGGGACCAATGGTATTTCAAAAAAGGTCTACAATGCACTTATGGGACCAACTGAACCTTGGTCCCCCCAACCTATCGATGGAAATGGAAAACATGTTGCCTCCCAATACACAATTTCTTCTGCTGGCTACTACTTCATGATAGAGTTAATACATGTGAACTTCTAATTAGGAAACAATTCCATCTTGACAGCACCCAATGCTCATTATGTGAGGATTTTTCTATGGAAGACCGAATGTATCTATTTTTTGGCTGCCCCTTCAGTCAAGTAGTGATCTAAACGCTCTTATATTAGTTTACGGAGGTGAAAGATCGTGGATGTCGCCTAGAGGGGGGGGGGGTGAATAGGCGCTTTAAAATAATTACGGTTGAGGCTTGAACAAATGCGGAATAAACCTAGCGGTTAATTTGTCAAGCACAAAACCTACAACAACTAGGCTCACCTATGTGCACCAACAATTTATGCTAAGCAAGAAAAACTACTTAGGTGATAGCAAGATATATGACAAGAAACAATATGGCTATCACAAAGTAAAGCGCATAAGTAAAGGGCTCGGATAAGAGATAACGGAGGCACGCGGAGATGACGATGTATCCCAAGTTCACACCCTTGCGGATGCTAATCTCCGTCTGGAGCGGTGTGGAGGCACAATGCTCCCCAAGAAGCCACTAGGGCCACCGTAATCTCCTCACGCCCTCGCACAATGCAAGATGCCGTGATTCCACTAAGGGACCCTTGAGGGCGGTCACCGAACCCGTACAAATGGCAACCCTTGGGGGCAGTCACCGAACCCGTACACTTTGGCAACCCTTGGGGGCGGTCACCGGTACCCGTCAAATTTCTCGGGGCGATCTCCACAACCTAATTGGAGACCCCGACGCTTTCCCGGAGCTTTACACCACAATGATTGTGCTCCGAACACCACCAACTGTCTAGGGCGCCCAAGCACCCAAGAGGAACAAGCTCAAGGGCACCAAGCACCCAAGAGTAATAAGCTTCTCAACTTGTAACTTCCACGTATCACCGTGGAGAACTCAAACCGATGCACCAAATGCAATGGCAAGGGCACACGGAGTGCCCAAGTCCTGCTCTCTCAAATCCCACCGAAGCAACTAATGCTAGGGAAGAAAATGAGAGGAAGAACAAGAAGGAGAACACCAAGAACTCCAAGATCTAGATCCAAGGGGTTCCCCTCACATAGAGGAGAAAGTGATTGGTGGAAATGTGGATCTAGATCTCCTCTCTCTTTTCCCTCAAAAACTAGCAAGAATCCATGGAGGGATTGAGAGTTAGCAAGCTCGAAGAAGGTCAACAATGGGGGAAGCACACGAGCACAAAGGATGAAGTCTCAAGGGGGAAGAAGACCCCCTTTTATAGGTGGGAAGAAAAACCAACCGTTATCCCCTCACTCAGCCCGCACGACGCGGTACTACCGCACGGAGCTGCGGTACTTATCGCTGATCGGTCTGCGGTACTACCGCTGCAGGTTGCGGTACTACCGCAAGTGCAGACCGCCGATGAAGGCTCATTGCAGAGACAACGAACGGTAGAACCGCCGGAGCGGTACTACCACTGCCCTCACGGTACTACCGTAAGGAAGGCAACACTAGCCGCAGAGAAAGCACGGAAGTAAAAAATTACTTCCGTATCTACTTCCGTCGAGGGAGGACCTGCGCAAAAATCCGGCACGGTACTACCGCACATGAAGAGCGGTACTACCGCGTAGGACGCGGATGTAAAAATTACATCCGCCCCTACTTCCGCTCATGCTGCTAAGCTCGGCGAGCCACGGTACTACATGCGCCCGCGCGCGTATTATCATGACACCTGCAGTACTACCGCAGGGGTCTGCGGTACTACCGCAAGGGTCTGAGGTACTACCGCTCCGGAGAGCAGTACTACCGCATGCCCCAGATCAGCAACACTAGGAATCCTTCATTTTGCAGAGAAGACAACAGAGAGAAACAATAAAACCAGAACTGTCATAACTTCTGCAAAAGAGCTCCGAATTGAGCAACTCAAGCTTGTTGGAAACAAGACAACGAGTAGCATCAAAACAGAGAAGAACAAAGGAGTGAAACCTCCAACAGAGAAGAACCGGCATATCCTCCAACATCGAAAACATCATAGAAGATGCATGTGAACTCCGTTTTCGATGAACTCGAGCTTATCATAAAAATGACCATAAGCTCCAAATCTCACAAGGAGAAGAACCAAACAAGAACCAAAAGATGATGCAAGGATGCAATGGTTTGAGCTCTCTACGAATGATACGATCAAGCTACTCATCGAGAGCCCCCCTTGATAGTACGGCAATCGATCCTATAACCCGGTCTCCCAACTACCATCATGAGACCGGTAAAATAGCAAACCTATCAAGGGCAAACCTTTGCCTTGCACATGGTCCACTTGGGCTAGACGATGACGATCTTGACTCCCTCAAGTTGGACCACCTTTCTTGATGGCGTTGGCTCGATGAAGACTAGTTGATTGCTCCCCCATACTCCACTATGGGTGAGCCACTCTTCCGCACATCTTCACAAGTCCATTGTCACCACAATGGATGGCAAGCTTCAAGCATTTGATCTCTTCGTGATGCTTCACTTAAATTTGCACACCGCAACCTAACCCCACAAACAACTCTCACGAAGACCATGGGTTAGTACACAAAGTGTAATGGACAATGCTTACCATACCATGGGATCACTTGATCCCTCTGTACATCTTGTACGCTTTGTGTGTTGATCAACTTGATTCACTCTTGACTTAGTCTTGATCAACCTTGATTCTTTCCAACTCTCTTCATTTGGATGATGTCTTGAAGGTAAACATGAATGATCAAACAATCTTCTTCTTCAAGACATGCTTGCAATAAGCTCAACTCTCAAATGACCAATCTTTGGATAATTCCTTGAATAGCACCTTGGTCGACACAAACTCTCCTTGAAACCAACACATGTACTCCAAGAAAAGCCTATGGACAAAACCTTCAAATAAACTCAAGGCAACCATTAGTCCATAGAGATTGTCATCAATTACCAAAACCAAACATGGGGGCACCACATGTTCTTTCAGGAGGGAGTATATAAGTTAGCCATCATTATATCATACAACATCCACTAACCTCATGCAACCCCTTTGTTGCTATTGTAACTTGAACTCTCTGATTATTATAATGAAAATGATATCTCAGTAGGGATTTTCCCTACTTTTCTATGGTAAAAAGCATGGATAATAGAAACATCAAAGGGAGAATAACCAAAGTTCGGAGACAAATGATGATGGGATGGTGGGCGATTCACGATGCAATACCTTTGATTCAGAGGTAGGACCTCGAAGAGGGGAAAAAGGATCGGATGCCACTACTATTTCTTTGGCTAGCGAGTGCTACTCCAAGACTTAGTTCAAACCTCCCGGCAACCTAGTGAGGCACCAAACATGGTTAAAATGGCGGGCACGGCCACGTAATGCCGGAACCACGCACTATCGATGTCACTTAGAATGTTGGAGTGAGAAGTAGGTCGACACATGAGATCGGATCTGGGCAGTGTGGTGGGTTGCAGCTACAATCACCGACGGTGCGAGGTGGACGGAAGCAACATTGCGCAAGTGGTGAAATCGGGTTGGTGCAATTGGAGAGGACAGGGGCAGTATGGTTGACGACGTGCTCGAAGGGAGGGCATGGAAGAGGAATGGAGGTCTTGGAGAGATGTAACATGCGAGGAATCAAGGGTTATGCGAACAACGGCTACGTCAAATACATGTAATCTGGCTAGTAATGTTGTGAGGGATTACATGTGATACCTCTCTGGCCGTGGGATTAATCAAATATTGACGAATCACATGTGATCTGATGATTTTTTTTATCAGGTTACAAATAAAGAGCATTTCTCATCCGCAAAAAAAAAAGAGTTGAAATATCCCATGTTAAAAAGAGAGATTTGTATTACTTATATTACTAGTTGGGGTCAAAACACTATTATTCATTGTAAGGCCAAGAGTATCTTCAACTGATCTCCAATTTTGAAGTTACTATGGATGGTGAATGGATGGTGATTTTTGCAGATCCCCGATAAGCCCATCCCAATACCCAACCTGACATGTGGGCTCCATCTCAATATGACTGACGCTCTCCCTCTTCTTAGACAGCGACATATGGACCCCATAGTATTGGGACACACAACTCCAACACTATTTTTGGGGAGTTGGGGCGATTTACGCGATTCCCTATTTGACGCATTCTGCTTCAAATTGTCGACGCATTGCACATACAACGATCGACTTGGACATACTGGTTTTGGGAGCCTTCTAGAAGGTTCCTAAACTGATTTTTGTTTCTTTTACTTGTTTTTTGGGTTTTTAGTTTTCCTTTCTTCGGTTTCTCCTTTTATATAAAAAGTGTTTGCCTTATTCAAAAAATTATTGGAATTTCAAAAAAAAAAATCGTGTTTAAAAAATGTTTGAAAATTTAAATATTTCTCGTTTTTAAAATGTTCAAATCTTCAGACTTTGTTAAAACTAACAAAAAATGTTCAAAAATTAAAATTTTTGTTCATGATTTTAAGGAAAATTTGGAATTTCTATTTTTTTCCCTTTTCCATTTTTGTTCATAAATTCAAAGAAAATCGCATTCTCCGTGTTTAAAAAAAACGCGTGGTCATACTGTAGCGGACAGGGTGCTTTCCTGTAGTAAAACTCTATCGCATGGTCATGACAAAGATGGAAAATTGGGTGCTATAGAGTTTTGCTACTATATGAGCCGGCCCAATCGGAAGCTATCCTATGCGTTGGGTTGCTATTTGACGCAAAAATGCGTCATATAGGACCTCCCGTGATTTACTGATGATCACTAAGACTACTCACTCCGATCCAACTTTGTATGAAGTATTCGACAATTAAATGAGAGGGAGTACTAGGGAAAAAGGGATATGTCGAAGCAGTTTTTCTTGGCCCAGCTCCCTCATCCAAAGAAAGGGGAGTTGTTGATTTGGAAAATAAAACTGAGTGTTGCATAGCCGTATGCCTTAATTTTGGACCTGGTAGTATGGTTCTATGTCGCATCAACTGTAATATTGGTGTTTGAGTAATACTCCCTCCGTCCTCCAAAAGAAGGCTTATAATATAGTTTTTCCAAATGAAATGGTGTAATATCTGACCAAGTTCGTCAAAAAGCAAAATCAACAACTACAATACTGAATAAATATAATGTAGTAAATATTTTTACTATGTACTTATTGGTACTAATTTTGCATTATAGTTGTGGTAGTTTTTCTATATTTTTGAATAAGTTTTTCTACATATTTAGTAAAATATTGTACTGTTTGACTTAGACAAAATTTATAGTCTTTTTTGGAGATAGAGAGTACAAATTTCTGATAAAAGAAGAAACATCTACATATAACAATAGTACATAGCTCAAAATTGTACTCCTACATATTCACAATTGTACTCCTGAGTAAACATTCAGTATCAAGAATAGTTAAATACACCCCGCAAAAAAAAGAATAATTAAATACATGCAGATCAGAAGATGTATAACTATCCTGTTATCGACTGAAACACATTGTCATCACTCGAGATCTGATTATTCATCATCACTAAGATAAATGAAGGGGGACCCCGTATTAGGTTGGCCACTGTCGTACCCGAACTCACCAATAGGGTGCTTCAGTGCATGCATTCCTTGATTTATGCACGCGTAGCAGTGACCTAAACAACGATATGCAACTCAATAGATCAAAACCGTAATTTTGCAGCAAACAAAGTTAACAAGATCCATATTTAACTAGAACGAAAGAGAAGGCAAGAAAGGCATATATATACCATCATCATATGAACTTAGTTCGTAGCAGGTGTAATATTTTCTTTCGTAGATCTCTTTCACTTGAGCAAAATAGGGCGTCGATGACCAATCCCCGTCTGGCTTCTTCATCTTAACGGTGAAGTTGAAGTGATGGAAGGTATGGTCATAGCTCCCTACACCGGAGCACTGATGTTGAAGCTCATCCAGGCCATACTCCACGTCCTGAAAGAAACACCTTATAAACAAAACTTGCTTTCGATTAAAATGGATAGATTAGTTAAAAATCACACATACTTGGAATTGGTCATGCCATTTGATGTACTTCTTGAAAGCCACCATGACTTCCTCGCCCTGTTAAACAACGTGACAGCCCTCATCGTATGCGCCAAGGGATTAACAACCGAAGCTTCTAGCGTAGGATAGACTAGGAATCTGTTATAGTTTATTTTCTTGTTAAACTAGATATCTATCTCTAGTCTATCTCGTGTTCTTCAAGTTTGTAATCCCAACAACTTGTACGCTATCAGGGAGGTCGCGACCCTGCATATAAACACGAAGCCGTCGGCCCTGGCAAAGGCACGACGTTCCCAGCCTTTCTCACATGGTAATCAGAGCCTAAATCTTCCATTCATCTAGCCCTAGCCCTCCATCGCACCAGCTTCCGCCATGGCATCCTCCAGCTCATCCAACTCCACCCTCACCGGCCAAATTACCGAGAAGCTCACCCGCACAAACTTCATCCTCTGGCGCACACAAATCACTCCGCAGCTCAGAGGCGCGGGCGTCTATGGCTATGTTGACGGCACCACGCCGGAACCATCCAAGACCGTCGTCACCAAGGACAAGGACGGGAAGGAGACGGCCACACCAAACCCCCTTCATCCGATCTGGTTCCGGGAAGATCAGCAGGTACTTGGTTATCTTCTGAACAATCTTTCCAAGGAGGTACTCGTGCAGGTGACCTCGATCTGCCATGCACACGAGCTCTGGACAGTGCCGGCGAACATGTTTTCGTCTCAGTCGCTGTCCCGCATCAACAACATCCGCGTCGCGCTTGCGAACGCACAGAAGGGAAACCAGTCGGTAGCGGCCTTCTTCGCGCACATGCGCTCCCTCGCCGATGAGCTTGCTGCTGCAGGCAAGCCACTCGATGACGACGAGCTCATCTCCTACATCACGACCGGCCTCGACATGGAGTATCAACCCCTCGTCTCCGCCCTCGACGCCCGCACTCAGCCCGTCACCCTTGATGAACTGTATGCTCAGATGAGCAACTTCGATCAAAGGGTGGCGCTGTTCCAGGGCACAAACTCTGGTGGTGGCGCCTTCAAGTCCTCCGCCAACGCCGGCATTTGCGGCCGAGGTGGCGGCTCACGCTACCGCGGGCCAACCCGCAGCAAGGGGAACAACAACAACACCCGTGGCGACCGCGGTGACCGCGGCGACTCTCGCGGCAATGGTGGCCGGCCCTCCTACACCAACAACAGGGGCAGCCGCCGTAACTCCTCCAACAAGCGTCCCGATGCCACATGTTACTAGATCTGTGGTAAACCTGGCCACACAGCGAAAGACTGCTGGTACAAGTATGATGATGACGGTGACTCATCCTCAGAAGAGAAGGTGGCCGGGGCTGCTGATGGCTCATATGGAGTGGACACAAACTGGTATGTGGACAGTGGTGCAACCAACCACATCACCGGTGAACTCGAGAAGGTGACCATGCGTGAGAAGTACCGCGGCAAGGACCACATCCACACTGCCAGTGGAGAAGGTATGAAGATTCGTCACGTTGGTCACACAATCATTAATACCCCTCATAGGAAAATTCATCTTCGAAAATTTTTGCATGTCCCTAGTGCTAACAAAAATCTTCTCTCCGTTCATCGTATTGCTATCGATAATCATGTCTTCCTTGAGTTTCACCCCTTTTATTTTTTGATCAAGGATCAGGAAACGAAGAAGGTGCTCTATCGAGGTAGATGCGTTCGTGGGCTCTACCCTTTGATTCCGGAGATTAGAAGATTCAATAAACAGGTTTTTAGTGCCACCAAGCTATCTTCAACACGGTGGCACGATCGATTAGGGCATGCAGCTTTTCCTTTAGTTGAACGTTTGCTTAGGAAGAATAAACTCTCATATGTTGGAGAGCGTGATGTCGAAACAATTTGTGATTCATGTCAGAAAGCTAAAAGTCATCAGTTCCCGTATCCAATTTCTAATAGTATTTCTACCAAACCACTACAACTCATTTTTTCTGATGTTTTGGGACCTGCCCCTACTTCTGTTGGTAGGCATACATACTACGTGAGTTTCATCGATGACTTTAGCAAATTCTCTTGGATTTATCTTCTCAAGAAAAGATCCGACGTGTTTCAAGTTTTTCTTAACTTCCAAGCTCCCGTTGAACGAAAATTTGACACCAAAATCATCGCCCTCCAATCTGATTGGGGAGGCGAATATGAGAAGCTAAACTCATTTTTCCAAAACCTTGGCATATCCCATCATGTGTCGTGTCCACATGCCCATCAACAGAATGGGTCAGCCGAACGCAAACACAGGCACATCGTAGAAGTTGGCCTCGCTCTTCTGGCAAGAGCATCCATGCCGCTTATTTGGGACAAAGCGTTCCTTACGGCAGTTCACCTTATAAACGTGTTGCCTAGTCGTGTCATTAATAATGACACCCCCACTGAAAGACTCCTCCTGTCAAGCCAGACTACAATTCTCTTCGTGTGTTTGGCTGCGCTTGTTGGCCCAATCTTAGACCATACAACAACCGCAAGATCATGTATCGATCCAAACAATGTGTTTTCATCGGATACAGTGCACAACACAAAGGAGTCAAGTGCCTCGATATCTCCACCGGCCGTGTCTACATCTCACGCAATGTCGTGTTTGATGAAACCAAATTTCCTTTTGCTGATCTTCATCCCAATGCCGGTGCACTCCTTAGGAAAGAAATTCTCCTCCTCCCATCGCATCTCTCCGGTATTGATCATGGGGGGATAATTGTGATGATCATACGTTGACTAATCCTCATAACCCTGTGCATGAGTCCTATGATGATGCAGATACAGCAGCAGACGAAGAAAACAGTGAAGAAATCGTCGAAAATGATGCAGAAATCAATCCAAACAGACGACATTTTATGTGCCAAACCCTGGGGGACATATCCTCCTCGGGATCCGCGCAACAGCAGTTTGGCAGCGGATCCGCCCCGGGATCCGTGCGGCAGCAGGGCGGTGGCAACCCAGAAAACGTGTCGCCCGCACGCGCACCTACCAGGGGCCACGTCGACAACTCCGCAGCCGCCACGTGGTCGCCACCAACCGGCCCAGACGCTCCACCAGGCCCGCGCCAACCTGGCTCCCCCACGCGGCAGGCCGGGGGCCGCTCTGGCCCGCGAGTGGGCCTCGCTGCTACGCTCACCGCCAGCAAATCAGCACGGGACTCGGCGCTGATTCGGCCAGGGGCCCAGGCGCGCGATCCAGGGCCGATCCTGTCGCGGCCACAGGAGCTGGTGTGGGATCTTCTGTGTCTCCACCACCCGCTCCGTCGTCTACAGCAGCCGCAGAAAATCCCACCGAAACTGATGCGGCTGCAACACTAGAAGAATCCGCCTCGGGATCGGCCGATGCAGATTCATCTGGATCTTCTGTGCCCGTTTGTTCTCCACGCCTTCCACGCACGCGTCTACAAAAGGGAGTGCTTCAACCTATAAATTATAAAACCAAGTTTGGTCTTGCATGCTACACGGGTGAACCACGCACCCTGGATGAGGCCCTAGGAGATGCACGGTGGAGGAAAGCTATGGAAGAAGAACATGTGGCACTTCAGAGGAACAAAACGTGGCATTTGGTTCCCCCACCACGAGGTAAAAATTTAATTTACTGCAAGTGGGTCTACAGAATTAAAAGGAAGTCTGATGGAACCATTGATCGGTATAAGGCCAGACTTGTGGCTAAGGGTTACAAACAGCGATATGGCATTGACATGAAGATACCTTTAGCCCTGTTGTCAAGGCTGCTACTATTCGTCTTGTGCTATCTATTGCTGTCTCCAGGGGCTGGAGTCTTAGACAGCTAGATGTACAGAACGCGTTCCTTCATGGTGTTCTAGAAGAGGAAGTATACATGAAACAACCTCCTGGGTTCATCGATAAAAACTCACCCTTTCATGTTTGTAAACTTGATAAAGCTCTTTATGGACTGAAGCAGGCACCCCGAGCGTGGTACTCACGTCTCAGTCAAAAGTTACAAGCACTTGGCTTTGTTCCATCAAAATCAGATACCTCACTATTTATTTATAGAAAGGAAAATACGTCTATATTTGTGCTTATCTATGTTGATGATATTATTGTCACTAATTCATCTGATGAGGCAGTGGCAGGATTGTTGAAGTATCTGAGTGCTGAGTTTGCTCTCAAGGATTTGGGTGACATGCACTTCTTCCTAGGAATTGAAGTAACAAAACTTGAGGATGGTCTTCATCTCTCCCAAGAAAAATATGCTAATGATTTGGTAAGAAGGGTTGGTTTGCAAGGGTGTAAGCCTGTTCCAACTCCCTTGTCTAGCACAGAAAAATTGTCTCTTACAGAAGGAGATCCTTTGAATCAAGAGGACAGTACCAGGTATAGAAGTTTAGTAGGAGCACTTCAATATATTACTCTGACAAGACCTGATATTTCCTTTGCTGTTAACAAAGTATGCCAGTTTCTTCATGCACCTACCACAGTTCATTGGACTGCTGCAAAGCGTATTGTGAGATATGTAAAGCATACTATGAATCTTGGTCTCACATTCAGCAAGTCCTCATCTACACTTGTCAGTGCTTTTTCTGACTCAGATTGGGCAGGCTGTCTAGATGACAGACGCTCTACTGGTGGGTTTGCAGTATTTTTTGGACCCAACCTTGTATCATGGTGTGCAAGGAAACAGGCAACTGTATCAAGGTCAAGTACAGAGGCTGAATATAAGGCATTGGCAAATGCCACATTAGAGATCATTTGGGTTCAGTCCATGTTAAGAGAACTTGGTATAAAACACATTCAGGCTCCTTGTTTATGGTGTGACAATCTTGGTGCCACCTATTTGTCTGCTAATCCGGTCTTTCATGCAAGGACAAAACACATTGAGATAAATTTCCATTTTGTAAGAGAACGTGTTGCTAACAAACAATTGGAAATTTGTTTTGTGCATTCAAAGGACCAGGTTGCAGATGGCTTCACCAAGGCTTTACCCACAAGAAATCTTGAAGAGTTCAAGTGTAATCTCAACTTGCGAAGTTTTGATTAAGGGAGGGTGTTAAACAACGTGACAGCCCTCATCGTATGCGCCAAGCGATTAACAACCGAAGCTTCTAGCGTAGGATAGACTAGGAATCTATTATAGTTTATTTTCTTGTTAAACTAGATATCTTTGTTCTCCAAGTTTGTAATCCCAACAACTTGTACGCTATCAGGGAAGTCGCGACCCTGCATATAAACACGAAGCCATCGGCCCTGGCAAAGGCACGACGTTCCCAGCCTTTCCCACACGCCCATCCACTTCTTAGAATTCTCAATGATTTCTTTGGTAGATGGTTCTTCCCTGCAACAGTACATTAAAACTGCTGCATATGCTTCAAAAGTTTATAAGAAAATCATAAAGGACACATACTGCACTGAATTCTCTGTTGGAGAGGCAAAGGAGTTGGAGACTTCAGGAAATTTTAATTCCTCCCCCGATGACCAAAATGCTTGAGCATCCAGTTTATGCTGGGCCGGGTTGCTAAAGCCATGACTAGCGGCAATCATAGCTTCCACGACGTCAGTATATCTATTTTCAGCCAAGTACTTTAGTATCTCACGATATTCTTGTGCCCTGAATCAGAACAAACCCAAAGGATCAAGAAAATGCAAAGTAATAATCCGCACACCTCATGAGCCTAAGAGGCAATATATGTCGGCGTTCTGGGAATGGGGGTCCCCAGACTTGCCTGCCTGCGGCCTGCGGCGTGGCTCGAAGGAGGCCCAGCACGACCCATCTTCATCAACGCAAGCTCAAGACCCTCGCGAGGGGCCAAGCCTCATGAGGCGGGCGACAAGGAGCTTCCTCGAGCACGGCCTCGTCAGCTGGCTCATGAGGAGGCAGAGTTCAAGCCGGGGTACCTCGCGAGGTGCCCGTGGCGCAAGCCATGACGACCAGGCGCCAGCCAGCGCAGTGTCCTCCTTTCCTCTTTGGTGCAAAGGGAGCAAGCGCAGCGAGAGCATCAAGCAAAGGCATCCGTTTGATGCAACAAGACCAAGACCAGCCCCAACGGCTGGAAGGGAGTCATTAGGAGCCCAAGCAAGGCGTCATCACGAGCCTTTGGCGGCGAGGACCAACTTTAGTCGGGATAAGTGTACCCATGTTTCCCTTCAAAATGGCCAATTGTTGGCGCCCTTCCCGCTCAATATTTGAGAAGAGGCCCAGGGCCTTCCCTATAAATAGGAGTAGTCACACTCAGAGCTAGAGGCATCTGGAAGAGGGGCAGCTAGAGATCTAGAGATCGAGAGATCCGGAATCCTCATCAAGAAACCAGAGCTAGAGCGATGAACCCCACCTAGCAGTTCGTCAATCTCCGCCAAGAACAGACCCTCACGAGGCTGTTCTTCCTTGTATTGTTCCTCATCAGCCCAAGAGGCAATCCACCACACCACACTGCGCAGTAGGGTATTACACCACAATGGTGGCTCGAACCATATAAATCTCGTGTCTCTTGTCTTTGTTCCATTTAGTAGTTTAGGTCCCAGCGATTGGCGCGAGTGCGAGGCGGTGGAAGGTTGGATCTCCGCGCGCCCCAGTGTTCGAACCTCAAGGGTCTGCGGAACCCAAAATCCGACATTTAGCGCGCCCGGTAAAGTGCGCCGGAATCTGCATTTCGTCGCCTCGTTCTTCCCGACCACCGCAACCATGTTCGGCGCCCGTCGGGCCAGCATAGCGCCGAGCCGCCCTCGCCTCCCATGTCGCCCAGACAGCTCCGTTAGCGGGCGCCCTCGTCGTTCCCGTCACACTGCCGTCAACGCCGCCACCAGCCCGCGAAAACGAGCAGCAAGCATCATCCCAGCACCCGTCCATGAGGTGGGACGGCCGCACCGCCACGCCTTCGCTCACCCCCGCTGGTTCTTTGTCACGCGCGCCTTGCTGCCATGGAGGCCCGAGCTGCACTCATCGCGCAACGAGCTCCTGCGCTACCGCCCGTCGGCGCGTTCGAAAAATGGCTCGACCGAGTCGCCGAAGCTCGTCCGCGCTGCAGAGGCGCCCCCGCATCGTCTGTCTCGCTGCACCGCACCCCGCCCCGGGCGATGAAGCTCCCGGGGCGCCTCAGCCGCCTCCTCCTCAAGAAGGCGCCCTGGCCCCAAGGCGCGCGGCCCCTGGGCGGAACCCGCTCCGCCAGGCGCCGGCGCGGCAAGAGCAGAGCTGTCAAGAAGTTCCTCGCCCACGAGAAGCTGCCCGGCGCTCCTGCTCCAAAGCCGTCAGGACCCAGCTGCCCCCAGCCGCGGCGCAAGGAGGCCCGCAAGACCAAGCTCTCTGTCGTCCGAGGCCCCCCGCGGCCACGGCGGGCTGCCGCGCCTTCACCTCCGAAGGCGCAGCGTCGCGTAGCCCGCCAAGTTCAAGCCAGACCTGCCTCCTCGCTCGACGGCACAGCCGACCCTCTGGAGTTCCTCCAGCTCTGAGCTGGGCATCGAGGCTGCTAACGGGATGAAAAGGTCATGGCGAACTGGTTTCCCATGGCGCTCAAGGACGGAGCCCTTTTGGCTCTGAATCGGCCCCGAGCACGATCTCTTCTGGGCGAGATGCGCACCCGCTTCATTGCCAACTTCTAGGGTACTCGCGACCGCCACCGCCGTGGCGACATGCACCGAATCAAGCAGCAGCCAGGGGAAACCCTGCAAAAGTACATCCAGCGCTTCAACAACGCACGCCTCAAGATCCCCAGGGTAACGGAGGAGGCCATCGTCTCTACCTTCTCCAACGGCGTGCGCGATGTCAAGATGAAGGAGGAGCTGGCGATGCATGAAGATCTGTGCACCTCCCTGGAGCTGTTCAACTTGGCGACCAAGTGCGCCAGGGCTGAGGAAGGGTGCCTCTCCCTCCTCGAGCTGCCTGCCGCGGATCCTAAGGAGAAGAAGTCCAAGGCCAAGGACGTGAAGCGCAAGGGGGCTGCCGTACTCGCGGCCGAACCAGACACCAAGCGAGGCAGAGATCAGCCCGAGTCCTCCAAGGGCAGTCGGTACTGCGTGTACCACGACCTCCACACCCACAACACCAATGAATGCCAAGAGCTCTGGGTCGTGCGCGAAGGAAGGGTCGGCAGACGCCCCGAGCGCAGCGACCGGGGCTACGGCCGAGGAGGAGGAAGGAATGCAGGACGCTGGGAAGACCGCGGCCCGCGCCAAGGGTGGCGCGACCAACCTCGCGAGGACCGTTGGCAAGAACCGCCTCGCGAGGGAGGCTGGAGGGATCAGCCTCGCAAGGATCGCCCGCAGGGGAACGCAGGCCTCCCTCCACTGCCGCCGCCGCCAAGGAGAAATGAGGACCATCATCAGGACAAGGGGGCTGGGGGCTTCCAGGAACCGCGTGCGATCGCCTGCATCCTGGGCGGAGCTCAAGCCCCAGCCTCTCAGCGCATCTTCAAGCAGTTCGCCTGCGAAGTGAATGCAGTCCTCCCAAGCTCGAGGCCACGCGCCTCTCGGTGGTCGGCGTGCGCCATCACGTTCAGCTCGGCGGATCAGCTCAAGTCGCGCCCACGGCCGGAGTTCTCCCGATGCTTTGTTCCCCAATCATCAGCAACGTCCTGGTCACCAAGACCCTCATCGACGGCGGGGCAGGACTCAACGTCCTGTCCGTGGAAACATTCAACAATCTTCAAGTGCCTTACAGTCAGCTCCAGCCAACCAAGCCTTTCTCCGGAGTCACCGACGGTTCCACGGTCCCGATCGGGCAGGTCCGCCTCCCTGTCACCTTCGGGGCTCGCGACAACTACCACACCGAGCTCATCGACTTCGACGTCGCCCACATTCGCGTGCCGTACAACGCCATCCTCGGGTACCCTGTGCTGGCCAAATTCATGGCCGTGACCCACCACGGCTACAACGTCCTCAAGATGCCAGGAAGCAGCGGGGTCATCACAGTGCCCTGTGAAGAGAGAGACGCAGTGTGCTCCCTGGAGCGAGCCTTTCAGGCCGCATCGCTAGAAGACCCAGACCACAGCAGCAGGAGGCCTCACAGGCCGCACCCAAGAAGAAGAAGACATCGACCGGCCCGGCTCCTCAAGAGGCAGGCCCCTCAGGGCCCGCACCGGGCCAGGGGGCCTCCTTCCATCGCATAGGAAAGTGCGCCCGGCGCCCTCCTCAGGCCGGGCTCGGGGGCTCTCCCCTGGAGGGCCGCCGACCTCGCCAAGGTCACGAGGGAGGCGCTTGGGCACCACGTGGAGGCGTGCTTCGAAGCATGTTTCCCGCAAGCAGGAGCAAGGCAAGGAGGGCCGAACCCTCAGGAGTTCATCAGCAAGGCCATTCAGGAGCTACAGGAGTCAAGGGTCATGAGGGGCAGCCGCCACTCACCCGTTGTGGCCCCCATCCAGCGAGGATGGTGGGCTGCTGTCTGCATCGATATACCAGGGCTCAACCGAGCCGCGTCTCAAGAGCGCTCTAGCCCTCGCGAGTGGGACGCTTGCGGGCCCGCCCACACTACGTCGCGCATGCCTCACGGCTCGCTAAACGCGGTTGCTTGCACCAACATCTCATGAGGGCCATCCCGAGGCTCGAGAGGTCGCATGCCACAGCCACAGCGGAGATGGAGATGGCCCCGAGGAGCCGCCAAGCCTCCCGGATCCTCCCAAGGCCTCCGGGCACAGGGGCTCGTGAGGATCGGCTCCCGCAGCCCACCGAGTCTGCTACACCAACACCCCTTCGTCCCCAACATCACCAGTGACATCTTTAAGTTTTATTTCCGGTGGGGCGCGCCTTGAGGCTGCATTATTCCCAGTGCCGCGTGGAGTCCGTCCTGCGGCATGTATCCCTTTTATTTCATGTCATTAGCCTATCTGTTGGGGCGCCCCTCGGCTGCATCATCCCCAAGCCGCTCGGGCTGTCCCAGTGGCATGTATCCTTCTTGCGTTTTCCTTAGGATTATGCTCTCGTTTCACCATGCTTGTTATTTGGTGCCTTTTCCGGTTGACGGAATCTTGCACGTTAAAGGGGGGTGCACGAGCATCACGACTCAGGGGCTCCTACCGGCTCTCCGCCCTCACCCTCTGGTCTTGTCCATGGCATCGCGACTGGCTTGCCAACGACGGTGAGACCAGCCCGAGAGCCGGACACGAGGACGTGAGTTTTGTCATCTAAACCAGCTTGCGCGTTAAAGGGGGTGCCGAGCATCGCGACTCAGGGCTCCTACCGGCTCTCCGGCCCTCACCCTCTAGTCTTGTCCATGGCATCGCGACCTGGCTTGCCAGCGACGGCTGAGACCAGCCCGAGAGCCGGGACCCGAGGACGTAGAGTTTCGTCGTCTAACCCAGCTTGCACGTTAAAGGGGGGTGCCTGAGCATCGCGACTCAGGGCTCCTACCGGCTCTCCGGCCCTCACCCTCTGGTCTTGTCCATGGCATCGCGACCTGGCTTGCCAGCGACGGCTGAGACCAGCCCGAGAGCCGGGACCCGAAGACGTAGAGCACCGACATCTGGCCAAATTTGAGGAACACACTCGAAGATAAGGCCCAGAGCCAGGTGCAACCCGCCTTGAGGTAGGGCCTCGTGAGTCCCGCGCTGGCTCACGGGTGCCCCAACACACCTCGCGAGGCCTCTCGCGCCTCTCCCAAGCAACTAATGGCAGAACTAACGATCGCCATGGCGAGCTCTTGTTCCTTTTGTGGTGAACCTGCAGGGTCCCTCCAAGGAGCACGAAATGACCTCGCCACGCAATCTCTCGCCGGCCACGGCACGGACCTAGCGCCGCACCAGGAAGCATTGTCCTGACCCTCGAGATAAGTCACCCTCCGGACACACTAATTATCGCAACACCATCCCCACACCCAATGCAACCCCGTGTTAGCAACGTCGCTCTCCTTTCTCACCGAATGATGGCTGCTTGAGCGCCAAGGGGGACCCCCTGAGCATCGCGACTCAGGGGCTCTTACCGGACCTCGGGTCGCTCACCTCCCCGCCTTGACCACGGCATCGCGACACAGCATACCAGCGACGGTGAAGCCGCCTTGGGACTAGGACCTGTCGGTAGCAGAGCATCGTGCCCTCGTGAGGACCGAAAGGAGTAAACTGAGCTAGAACGGAATGAGCATCTCGCACTGCCTCATAAAAAGGGTTATATTGACAAGCGGCTACAAGCGTCTTACAAGCCCCGTGGGTACATTCTTGGCTCCTCGCAGGAACAAAAGACGCGAATCCTAAGGAGTCCTACCTCTGAGGACCACCGCGGTAGACGCCATCATCAACAGTGGGTCGTTCGGCACCGGCGCCAACCCCATCCAGATCAGGGGCGGCGACGGCCTAACGAGCCCGCCTTGCTCCGGGAACGGCGCAGGCTCGGGGGCTCGTAGCTGTCGTCGCTCGTCTCCGGAGTCGCGAAGAGCTCGGCGGAGTCGCTGGATCCTCCGGCGCCTTCGTCGCCTGAGGAGCTGCCAAGGGAGTGGTCGGTCGGCCCCTGTCTCGCCACAGCAGGGCCCCGACCACCTCTCCCGGGGCAGCACTCCAGCCGACGACCCTCCGCGTCGAAGACCTTGAAGGACACCACCGAAGCACCGTCGTACTCCAGGTGGATCGTGAGGGCGCCCCTCGTCCTGCAGACCCGGGCAACCTCGCCCCAGCCTCGTGTCATGAAGACCTCGCCCGGGGCAACTACCGCGACCTCTGCCCCGGTCGCGAGGGTGCCGCAGCCGGCGTCTTTGCAGCCGAGTCGAGGTTCCCCCTCACCGACGACGGAGGCGAAGAAAGAAGGAAGACGAATCCAAGATTTAGGAGGCGTGGCGGCGTGAAGCACAAACTCCCGACAGGAGCCCTCGGCGTGGACTCCAGGGGGGAAGACGCACACCTTCGTTACCCGCCGGCGTCATCGGCGGCGCCGCCTCGTGGCGCCCGGCGTCGCCTCCTTCAAAGCCACCAATTTGCGCGTACAAGGGAAGAGGGAACCTTGGTGGCGACCGCTCGCACCAGGGCATGGGCGCCTCCTTGCGAGCGCTCCTGCCCTGACACCAGAGAGCAAGCCGCTTCTTTGGGGGGAGCAGGTCAGGATCCTCTTGAGGAGCCTTTCCCTTCTCTTCCATGGAGAACCGGCGGATCGGAGCCATGGCAACCAGACGAAATGAGGAGGAGGAGAAGCAGAAGGGTAGACTGGAAGGGCGCGCACCGTTCCGTACTTATAGCCGGCGAAGGCCAACTGTCGGCCTCCACGATCACCGGTAATCATGACCGACTCTGCATGCGAGGACTTGTGGAATCCGGTGGTTACCGAGGCATCGTGGGAAGCGATGCGCCGCGTCAATCAACCGCCACGCGGCGCCCAAGGTCGCAGGCTGTTAGGGCCCTTGACGCTTCAGACTTGCCCTTCGCCTCTCTGCCGGCCAAGTTCGGGCGCGCCGTGGGCCCGGGGGCTACTGTCGGCGTTTTGGGAACGGGGGTCCCCAGACTTGCCTGCCTGCGGCGTGGCTCGAAGGAGGCCCAGCACGGCCCATCTTCATCAACGCAGCTCAAGACCCTCGCGAGGCCAAGCCTCATGGGCGGACGACAAGGAGCTTCCTCGAGCACGGACTCGTCAGCTGGCTCATGAAGAGGCGGAGAGTTCAAGGCGGGGTACCTCGCAAGGTGCCCGTGGCGCAAGCCATGATTTACCAAGGGCGCCAGTCCGGCGCCACCCATGATGTCCTCCTTTCCTCTTTGGTGCAAAGGGAGCAAGCGCAGCGAGAGCATCAAGCAAAGGCATCCGCTTGATGCAACAAGACCAAGACCAGCCCCAACGGCTGGAAGGGAGTCATCGTGGAGCCCAAGCAAAGGCCATCACCAGAGCCTTTGGCAAGCGAGGACCAACTTTAGTCAGATAAGTGTACCCGCTGTTCCCCTTCAAAATGGCCAACTGTTGGCGCCCTTCTCGCTCAATATTTGGGAAGAGGCCCAGGGCTTTCGCCTATAAATAGGAGTAGCCACACTCAGAGCTAGAGGCATCTGGAAGAGGGGCAGCTAGAGATCTAGAGATCGAGAGATTCGGAATCCTCATCAAGAAACTAGTAGCTAGAGCGACTGAACCCCACCTAGCAGTTCGTCGCACCCGCCAAGAACAGACCCTCACGAGGCTGTTCTTCCTTGTATTGTTCCTCATCAGCCCAAGAGGCAATCCACCACACCACACACTGGAGTAGGGTATTACACCACAATGGTGGCCTGAACCAGTATAAATCTCGTGTCTCTTGTGCTGTTCCGTTTAGTAGTTTAGGTCCCAGCGATTCGGCGAAGTGCGAGACGGTGGAAGGTTGGATCTCCGCGCTCACCCCAGTGTTCGAACCTCAAGGGTCTGCCGGAACCCGAAATCCGACAATATACAACAAATGTTATGCTATGCATACTTAAAAAATGTGAAATAGCATTGAGCTCCGCCTGTGCATCTCGCTGATGTGCTGTTGTTTTCGCTGTGCTCCGCCTGGTGATCTAGCTTATGTTGTTCGGTGTGAGTCTAGGAGTGTGCTGTTAGTTTCTGTTCCTATCCTGGGTGCTGCTGGCTACAGTGTCTTTGTACACCTTATTGTAAGCTGGTAACCCCAGCATAACTGTAAACTCTGATTACACGAGGGAGGCCTTACCCCTGCACAGTGCAATGCAGAGAGGCCGTGTCAAACCCTTATTCTTTCTTGCTTAGTTCAAACATTCTCTCAGCTGATATATATGTCTATCCAGCCTCCTGCAGACATGGCGTCTACAACACCCCACGCTGGCTGCACTAATAAGTAATAACAAGTTGTTCTGTTGTTGTTTTTCCCTTATTTGATCCATGTATTGTATATACAAGTAAAACTTTAGTGCTCTGAGGCTTTGCATTTAAAACTAACAAACTACAAACTAAATATAGCACGAGATGAACAAAAGGAAAATCATCATACGTAGTTACGTACCAAGGATCTGATTCATCCGTAAGCTTCTCCTCGTCAACAATTTCAGAGCCAGTCTTACCTTCGGCAGTGTTATAAGCACATTCCTTGGATCTAGAGCAAAAAATGTCTGCACAATCAGTGATTATTCCAAAGCTACCATTTACTAGATATAAATAATCTTCTTGAACTAATTTTTGTGAAGTTGATGATGAATTAAACATATTTGAATTATATGCAAAACACATGAAAGAATGCTAAAGGTCCATTTTTATTGCTTTGAAGCTTCTAATAGAAACAGTAACAAACAACAAGATGAGAATCGAGAGACTGAAAACTCAACAAATAAATATTAACCCATGGTTCGGGGGCTAGGCAAAAAGGAGGTCAATCCAGTGCCTGTGAGTTGAGTTAAGTGTAGGAGGTGACTGGTGGAGTGCACATGCTTTAAACTCCATGCTACTCACCTCACCAGCAACCACCTCAAACCATGACCAAGATAATCGAAACAATATGCTCATTAGTCAGCAACTTTATGATGGAGGTATTGCAATAATAACCAGGCAGTATTTTCTTTAAGGAGCACTGCTGCGGAAAAAAAGTTGTGTTTGCTAGTGCTAGAGGCGCACTTACGGTAGAACCTTAACTGCAGGATCGTCCGTGCTGCTCACCTTGCCAGCATTCTCCTCAACCTTGATCATAAAATGTTGGTTGGTCTCTGGAAGTGTGGGAAAGAATTACTAGCCTCTATAAAAGAAACTAGCATTCCAAACAAAATTATTTCTTCTACGAGAACTACAGTGCGAATAACCATAAACAGATATTCAGTATAAATAATCTTCTTCAAAAAGTTTTCTGGAGTTGATGAATCAAACGTATTTGAATGATATGCAGAACATATGAAAAAGAGTCATAATACACGCATGGAATTTTAACAAGCCAAATCCTAATTAAAAATAACAAAACAATAATGGTCATACCTATCAGTTAATTCAGGTTTAGGAGGTGTGTCATTTAGCTCTAAAAATAACGTTACAATAATGGTCATACCTATCAGTTAATTCAGGCTCAGGACGTGTGTCATTCGGCGCTAGTGTCTTGAGTTCAGGTAGATTCACACTGCTAGTCACCTTGCCAGCATTCTCCTCAACCCTGATGACAACATGTTGGTCCCTGACTTTGGAAATATGGGAAATATTGCTAGCTACCATAAAAAAACTAGCATTGCATACAGAAGTATTTCTTCTATGAGAATTTAGTGCAAATTGTTAAAATATATTGCCCGCCTCCCTTCATCAGTTCGGACTTTTGAATGAGTTGGATGGAGCATGAATTCAATATGGTATGCGAGCCAAGAAGTCTTGAGTTCAAGATCCTGCCAACGCAGTATTAAATAAAACAATTCTGCGGCCTACATCGATCCCATGTCTAAGGACTAAAATAGCCTAAACGTGAGGGGAAGTGTTGAAATATATTACGCGCCTCTTTACATCAGTTCGGACTTTTGGATGAGTTGGCTAGAGCATGAATTCGATATGGTATCTGAGCCAAGAGGTCTTGGGTTCAAGACCCTGCCAACGCAGTATTAAATAAACATGATTCTGCGGCCTACATCGATCCCACGTCTAAGGACTAAAACAGCCTAGACGTGAGGGGGAATGTTATAATATATTGCCCGCCTCCCTTTGTCAGTTCGGACTTTTGGATGAGTTGGCTGAAGCATGAATTCAATACAAATAATAGCCAAAACAGATATATTATGAAGTGCTCATGAAAATAAGCACCATACAATATCGGAATAACTAAGGAAACTTACAGTAGCTTATTTGTTGATAGTTTCTCTTCGTGGCTTCCACGTGACCGACTAAGACGGCCTGAATATAAAACACTTTGCCGAACACGAGTAGCAGTTCCACTGGGCCTGCAATTATTGAATAGGTGAATTTATATCCCTCTAAAGAGAAACAAACATTGGTTATCATACATGGACAACAATGGCCATCATGGCCACTCATGTGCTTATGGTGCTACAAGTTACAACCTAGATCATTATTTTGTCCTTATCGGGATGATGTCTGGTTAGCTACATGTAGTAGCAGTTGAACTTACCGAAAAATGGTCCCCGCTTTGTATTACAAAGCAACCAACCGAGACAACCAATGATAGGTGTTGGGACGGAACCAACACAGTCACGTCCAAAAGAAATGAAAGAGAAAATACAAGAGAATCAAATGTTGACAACGGGGATCGACAAAAACAAAGAAGCCTCACGACCGCTGCGTCCACCGGAGATCGCCTACCAAGCTCCGAGACTCTGAAGTGCCAATACCAATCAACACCTCCAAGAAGGGACACGACGATGATGACGTTGCTGCCAAGGGTTTCCCCCGATACGCGGTGAGGAGAGAGGAAGGGTAGCCCCGACGCCCTCCAGGAAGGTCCGGCGGGACCCTCAGGCACCACCGCGTCGGTGTCGGCCAAGCCAACATGGATTTCTCCCGATCCCAACCTTCACCACAGGCACTCCGGAGCTCGCCGCCAAACTAACCACCACCCCGCGCCAACCCAGTCATGAAGCTTCCCACGCTGTCTCACCATGCCACCGCCAAGCATGGCCTGCATAATGAAGAGGAGGAGCCGGGACTAGGCAGCAGCACCGTCGGCACGCGGGACGGCCCCACCTCCACCGACAATGACGGTAGTTGACCAGACGCAATAGCAGGAATATACGAGGCCCGTGGCCCCAAAGGCCCGGCCGGGCTCTCAGAAGCCCGCAAAGTTCTCGCCTTCGCGCTGCAGCCGGCACGCCGTCGGCGTCGCCGCCCCTGTCCAAGCCGCTCCCTACCTCCCCGCACAGTGGGCATCGAGGCCACGCCGGAGCCGGCCCGCTGAGACCCAGATGGGGCCCTATGGGCCCAGATCCGGGCCGGGGTCGCGACACCGGCCACCCAGCACCACCGGACCACCCCGCCGCCAAGTGGAAGCACCACCACTGCGCGCGCCATCGGCCGCCACCACCAAGACGCTAGACCGCCACCGGCTGAACATCCCCCCCCCCCCGCGCCCGGAGGAGCACGACGGCAGGAAGACCCTTGCCGCCGACACCACCCGGCCAGATCCAGGGGCGACAAACCAGCGAATGACGGGAAGGGGAGGAAAGAGGGGTGGATGAGGAAGAAGCGCGCCGCCGGGCCGCCTCCTGGGAGACGCGAGGGACGGGACAGGAAGGAGGGGAGAGGGGGCAGAGCAGGCTGGGGTGCACCCACCGGGCGGCCGGCGGCGACGGGAGGGGGCTAGGGCGCCGACGGCTGTGGGGGAACCCTAGCGGGAGGGGTTGTGTTCTAGTTTGCTCGTGGAATGAAATTCGTAGCATTTGAACTTTTGTCTCTCCTAATTACAAAGAATGTAAAGTTTTGTCGTCTACCTCATCCTTCATCCAACCTTGCGTACGTTCCCCGTTCGCTTTCCATTTGATTTTTTTCCTCATGTCTTTCTTTTTTTCTTCCTCCGGTTTCTCTGAAAACTATCTTAAGTGCCACACCTTTTATTGACTTGCAAGTAAAATTATGTTTTCTCTGGTAAGCTATAATAAGTGCTTACCAAATAAAATCATATTTTCTTACAGTCATATTTATAGGGACAGGTTAACGTGCTTGAATATTTATACATGTTGCAATCGTACGGACAATTATGTACTCATTGCGTCTCATAATATAAGAGTATTTTTGACACTAGCTACAATGTCAATTCATACCCCTTATCACCTCTCAGCTCAAGTTAAACTTACTTCCGTGGTCTTTTCCCCGAGCCCATGTTCCAACAAACGAAAGGAGAACGGCGATCATTTTGCCACACAAAGATCCAGGAACGATGAAAGAAAGGAAAAAAAACAGCAGCCTCTCACTTCCCAAGCTAGAATGCAGCATCGGATAGCTAATTGTTACGAGAAAATCAAGGTGACTTGATGCGATTAGGCGATCGCAGCGATGCGAGAAGAAGACAGGGGATTGTATCATCAAAACAAGAAGAGAGAAGGGGAGAGGGGTTGGAAAATACCTCGGGTTGGTGGCATCATGAGTGCTGGAAGCAGATGAAGAAGTTGGCGTTTGGTCCATAGCTCGTCGACCTGGAGCTCCACGACGACAACGACGACGAGAGCTCTGTTCCATCGTTCGATCGCCTGGTGGTTGCTGATCGAATCGATGCCGATTCATGTATTGTAGTGGAGTATGTTATACAGACATAAAAGTAACAGTCCGAAGCTGCAAGCTTCCGAATTCTCTCCGAGTTTTGTGGTGGGCTAGCGATTTTTGTGCGCGCGACGCGTGATATAGGGTCGACGATCGGGTGAGGTGGGTTTTGTTTCCCTATAGGTAACAAAACATGCTTTTACCCCTTTAAAAAACCCAAATTATTTAAAGTGCACGCGCACTCTTTGGAGAAAACAAGCGGCCGGTCTTCACAATCATGCATGAGTTGTTTTTTGTCTACTAGTGCATGTCATTATTAGTATACTACTAGCACATATGCCAGTGCGTTGCAACGAGAAAAAATTGATTCATTTACACAACTGAAAGCTTTCAACAATAAGCACAAATAGTTCAGAACAAAATTAACAGTTGAATCATAAGCAACAACCTACAGGAAACAAATTCATTTATGACCTTATGTCTATTTTAAAGGTAAAAAACACTACTGTTAATAGAGAGGATTTCCAATGAATCGCCCTGATGCCAAGAGAATCTCACTGCTACCAGTTATGCTATCAATTTATTAGTATTGAAATACATCTTACGTTTGTAACTCCTAGAAGGTAAAAAGAACTGAAGTAATAGAAGTTGACGACCAATTACGCGGTACATGGTCGGCGAGCTACATTAGTACTACGTCGCAGCATCGCGGGGCGACGGAGTCCTAGCAGGGTGCACCAAGGGAGATCAATGAGGACGGCTCCCGGGCGATGACCGGTCAGCTGCGTGGCGGACACTCCGAGGTCGTACTTGGGGTGATTGGACACAAAAAGAGCTGGGTGACCACAAGTCCACAACCAAAAATCCCAAGAGCTAGATAATGCAAAATCACCTACCCTCGCACGCTCTGCACCCACCGGAGCAGGTCTGGCAGCTGCTGTGTGTTACGCGTTCCACTCCCTGTTGGGAAAAGCTAAGCTAAGTTCACAGCCGCATAGTTTTGTTTTCTGTTTAAATAATGTTTGCATGGCTGTTGATGTGACCTGCACATGCACGTAGCTTGTGGATGAGTGTCGCATGCACGTACTCCCTCTCTCGTTATTTTTCTTCCAGTTGGCACTTGCGCTGTGTGATGAAGTCGTGGGACGGCGGTGCTGTTACGGATCACAGCGAGCTGGCCGGCCGAGAGGTAGTTCGGCAAGCTGGCCGCGAGGTAAACTTGCTGTGATTTAGGCAGCACAAAACGTCCTTTCCCGCGCGTGTATCTCTTTCCTGAGCTCCACGCTCTCTCTTGCACGAGCGTTCGGCAACAACACTCCCAGCTCCAGGTTAAGCTGTTGCTACCTTTTGAGCACTGCGTTGGATTTCCCCGAAGAGGAGAGGATGATACAGCAAAGTAGCGTAAGTATTTTCCTCAGTTTTTGAGAACTAAGGTATCAATCCAGTAGGAGGCCACGCGCAAGTCCCTCGTACCTACACAAAGCGATAGCTCCTCGCAACCAACGCAATTAGGGGTTGTCAATCCCTTCACGGTCACTTACGAAAGTGAGATCTGATAGAGATGATAGATAATATTTTTGGTATTTTTGATATAACGATGCAAGGTAAAATAAAAGGCAAAAGTAAAATCAAAGCAATAATAAAGTGATGGAAGATTCATATGATGAGAATAGACCCGGGGGCCATAGGTTTCACTAGTGGCTTCTCTCAAGAGCATAAGTATTTCTACGGTGGGTGAACAAATTACTGTTGAGCAATTGACAGAATTGAGCATAGTTATGAGAATATCTAGGTATGATCATGTATATAGGCATCACGTCTGAGACAAGTAGACCGACTCCTGCCTGCATCTACTACTATTACTCCACTCATCGACCACTATCTAGCATGCATCTAGAGTATTAAGTTAATGAAAACAGAGTAACACCTTAAGTAAGATGACATGATGTAGAGGGATAAATTCATGCAATATGATATAAACCCCATCTTTGAAAGTGCGTTATATCGACTAGAGGGGGGGTGAATAGGCGATTTTTATGAATTCTTCAATGAGGAATTTGCCGGTGAGGAAATTCCTAAGTGAAGAACTACTTGCAAATGGAATAAGTACTCGAAGTAAGCATAACAGAATCGCGGGCATGGTCATCATGATGAAATGAAGACAATCACAGAGTACGAAAGCGTAATCACAGGATAACACAAGATGAAGACAAACAGATGAAGAAATTAAACCGAGGAAATTGAGAAAGTCTTGATCAAAGTCTTCAAACACAGATATGAACAAACACTCAACACGAAGAATGAGGAAATGAAAGAGTTGAGGAAATAGAACCAGTTAGGTTGGTGAAGACAATGATTTGGTAGACCAGTTCCAACCGATGTCTCGGTTATGCGTCTGTTGGAGCGGCCGAGTATTTAAACTCGAGGACACACAGTCCGGACACCCGATCGTTGAGCACACAGCTCAGACACCAAGTCCTCATCAGATTCTCCTTGAACTAAGGTCACATGCCTCGTCCCAAACACTCGTGATAAGTCTTGAGCGACTTCCAAACCTTCACAGACTTGGTCACTCGGCGATCCACAATTCCTCTTGGATGCACTAGACCATGACGCCTAACCGTCTGGAAGAAGCACAGTCTTCAAAGGTAACAAGCGTCGGATCCACGCAAGATCAATCTCTTTAGTGATGCTCAATCACTTTGGGTTTGTAGGGGTTTGGTTTTTTGGTTTTTCCTCACTCGATGATTTTCGCTCAAAGTCCTCGGAGGATGGGTTGCTCTCAAATGACAAGTGTCAAATTCTCTCGGAGCAGCCAACCAGCTAGTGGTTGTAGGGGGGCGGCTATTTATAGCCTAGGGAGCAACCCGACATGATAAGACATAAATGCCCTTCAATGATATGACCGTTATGTGGATAAGATATTTTGGGACAGGTGGCAGTAGCAAGAACGGTCGGAAATTTGACTCTCAAATTCCTTAGGGCTATCATGTTCCTCATTGTGTAGGCAATCCGCCTTTGGCGAATTCCTAACTCCTCGGTCGAGATCAAATTCCTCGGCGACGGAAGAACTTCGTCTCACATCAAGAAATTGACTGAATCTGTATGAGATTTCAAAGGCTTCACTCGAAGGATTGGTAGGTGTAGGATTTTGAGTTGAGCATCACATGGAAATTTTTCCTTAGTATTTCCTCGACCCCTTTAACAAGACGGTGTTTCCTATGACTCAAGAAAGAGAAAACGAAACTACGAAAACAAAAGTCTTCACGCTTCATGTTCCTCAAATGAATACCAAGTCTTCAAGGTCACACCAATTTCTTCACTTTCAAAGTCTTGAAATATCAAAGTCTTCATCGAAGAACTTCATTTTAGGGTCGACTTTCTCTGTAAATATCAAACTCCTCATAGACTTATAGACTTGTGTACACTCATAAACACATTAGTCCCTTAACCTATAAGTCTTCAATACACCAAAATCACTAAGGGCACTAGATGCACTTACAATCTCCCCTTTTGGTGATTGATGACAATATAGGTTAAGTTTTCAACGGGGATAAATATATGAAGTGTAAATACTGATATTGAGGAATTTGATTGCAAGATATAGAAGAACTCCCCCTGAAGATGTGCATAGTGAGGAATTTGCTTTTGAGGCATTGCACATTTGAAGAGTTGAATCATGGAGACCCCCCCCCCCCCCTATATCTTGTAATTCATGCACGCATTTGACATATAATATGAAGAATTTGAAATGCATGATGAAATATGATGACTGATGTAATTTAGCATGTGTGTATTAACATATACCGAAGAATAAGCATGTAGAGGAACACATCAAAAGTATCAGAGCACCATCGGGTTTAAGATTACAACTCGATCCAATAAAAGTTTCAGAAGAACGAGAGTTGTAACTTATCAAAAAAAAATGCCCATATAATAGACCCGCTTGAAGACTAACTCAAATTTCTCCCCCTTTTTCATCTAATGACCAAAAGGATCGAAACTGAGGACTAACGCCCCTGAAGAATTTCAAGTTGATGGAGGAGCTCCAGCGTCGTCGCGGTCGGTTGTCGTAGTAGGGCCTGCCGCAGTGTCGTCCAAGTCCTCATTTTCATCAGTTGTGCGCGATGAAGAATAGGAGCTAGCCACCAAGGAAGGAACCTTGACCTTCTTGAATTTCTTCGGCGGAGGTGCAGACCAGTCAAATTCTTCCTTGAGACCCATTGTCTTCAGTTCTTCGGCGCTGTAGACATGAGAAAGAATAGCCCAGGTGCGGTTGAAGGTTTCATGGCGGTAGTATTGGTTTTTCTTCACTGCATTGTGTGTAGAGGTCATGTTGTGAAGAATTAAACCAAACTGACGCTTGACCCATTTTTGATTGCGATCAACCTTCTGATGAAGGCGAGGAGTAACTCACGATCGTGCATCACCACAGGTGTTGTGGCTTGAGGATTTTCCTTGGCCGAGGTATTGGCGGCGAGTCATGTGTGGCGAGTCATCATTGGTGGAGTAGGATGCAGCTTTGCGAAATGACCATCCAATGGACGAATGCCTTCATCTATCACAGCAGCTGCCTTGCCCTTGTCATCACCGAGGAAAATGTCCGCTTGAGGACTTCTATTGGAGGCAAGTAGCTGCAGTGGTTGAGTATCAGCCTTGTAATTGAGTGAAGACCTTGTCTGATGAACCTCATAATCCATGGTGCATAAGGCTTCACTCAAAAGGTGACATAGCAATGTTTGCGAGTCCTCATGAAGAAATCATGGAAGTTGACGGAACGCCATGAATGATATTGAAAAGCATATTCTTCATGATGCCAACGACTTCTTCATCATTTTAGTCGTGGCCTTTGATAGGACTCATTGTCTTCGTCAGAATGCGATAGACAGTCCGAGGCACATACAGTAATTCCTTGACGAGGAATTTGGTTCGTGGGGCCTGCCCTGGCTTCAAAGGCTTCATCGGAACTTGCATGTAATGATTTGAAAGCTCAGGTTCGTTGTAGATGCAACGAGCACCATCAAAGGGAGGACTGAGTGGGAGGGCACGAAGCAATTCAGTTGCTGGTACTTGTAGTGAGTATTTTCTGTCATCCAGTCCAATACCCATGAGTTCACATCTTCAGAGTCTCCGTTGATGTGCAGCGTCACATAGAATTGAAGAATGAGTTCTTCATTCCAATCACAGATGTCAGTGTAGAAATTTAGCAATCCTGCATCGTGAAGAACACTGAGGACTGGCTCGAAGCCTGGCAGAGATTCCATGCCCACGTGAGGAATATGTGCATGATCGAAGACTTTGTCTTTGTTGAATAGCATAGAGGAATAGAAGTTGGCTTGGCTAGCAGTCTAGAAACGCCTCTTCCTTATGCGAGCAGAGTCATAAGGGTTGTAGTCAGTGAAGAATACATGCTCGCCGAAGAAATCTTCAGCCTTGAACTTTTGCTTCGTTGAGAATGGATTCTTTGGTTTTGGCAGTGGAGTGTGAGTGAGTTGCATCATGACCTCTGGAATCGCAATCTCAGGTTCTTCAGGCTGAGGAATTTCTGGTTCCTCTTCATGTGCAGTCTGCGTGTTCATAGGATCAGCAGCAGCAGGTTCTTCAGCACTAGTGGCTGGAATTTCTTCATGCACGAATGAGTTGGGATGAGTTTCTTCAGAACCCATTTGAACCGTTGGTGCAGGGGACTGAGGAATTTGTTGAATGGGAGTGAAGAGTGGAGAATTTGGATGCTGACTGTCCCAAAATTCATCGTTCATCACTGGTGTTGTGCTTCCAATATCCACATCTTCTTCAATTTCTTCAACGCCAGCCTCTTCAGCTGTGAACTGAGGCATAGGCGAGGAAACGATTGGGGTTGAAGGGATTGCATCCACTTCAATCTCTTCATCAATCTGCTCTGACGAAGCAGTAGAATGATTTTCTTCATCGGATCCGCTTGGGATCTCATAATCTTCACCAAAAGGAACAAGGTCCTTTGATGGCATGGAGGAAATTGGAACATCATCAATGGGATTTTCAAATGAGCTGGTCATTGTCTTCATCTTCTTCGGGGCTAAAGAATTTGAAGCAGCGGATGCTTTCCTTTTCTTCATCGCAGCTCGCTCTGCAGCCTTGGTCTTCTTCACATCGATGCGTATGGAAGGATTGGAGTTGGTGTAGGCGCAGGAGGAGCCGAGGAATCTGGTTGAATTTCCTCGGCGCAATCGATGCGATTGCCTGACTTCTTCAGCTTCTTGAGCGCACCACTAGTGGATGCCCTAGCAATTTCTTCAATGCTGGAATGGAGTCATCAGCCTGGAACTAGCATTGTCTTCAGCAGTGAAAATCATCAACAGTCTTGGCATGTTCTTGGCGGGCAGAGCGGAGGCTCCACTGAGGAATTTCTTGTTGCGTTGGGGCTGCAACATTTGTGAACTTATTTGTCAGATTAACAAATCTGACTTTGGCTCCTTGCCAATCAGCATAATAGGCATCAAAGTTATCACTGAGGGCTTTGATTTCAGATTGGATCTTGAGGAGTTCCTCAGTTGTCATTCTGACAACGTTTTTCCTCAGGAACTTCTCTTTCCTGAACGGAGCCTTCTTGATCTGCCTTGCCTTCTCAAAATTCCATTTCTCTTCACAGATGAAATGGGTCAGCATGTGACTTTGTCCAGGTATCAGATGAAAATCAGGCATAGGTGTCTCTGGATCCTTGTGCCAGAGATCAATGCACTCGAGGATCGCCCTTGGATCCAAAAGCAGTGGCACAGGTGTGCCTTTTGCTCTAGCGGCCCTAACTTGTCGGTCTCTGATGATTTACGCAAGTTCATCATCATCGGCTTCATCATCGATGGCACTTGGAATGCAACCTGTTTCTTCTTCGACTTGGCCGAGGACCTCGTCCAGCGATTGCCTTTTTCTTGAGAGTGGGGCTGATGAAGAATTTGGTGCAGGTGAGGAACTTCTTTGAGACACGAGAGGCAATGGAGA
This sequence comes from Aegilops longissima, assembly GCA_021605205.1. Classification (NCBI taxonomy): domain Eukaryota; kingdom Viridiplantae; phylum Streptophyta; class Magnoliopsida; order Poales; family Poaceae; genus Aegilops; species Aegilops longissima. Next base: position 291,977,124 of record CM038676.1, read on the forward strand.
TGCTTGCAGTCCTTTGGCACGTGGCCAGATGCACAGGTGCTGAGGACTTTGTAGGAGCTGCTGAGGACTTTGTAGGAGCTGAGGATTTGGGAGGAGCAGGAGCAGCATGAGGAACTGGCCGTGAGGGCATTGAAGATTCTGGTCGTGAGGGCATTGCTGAGGATTTTGGCCGTGAGGGCACTGTTGGTGAAGCACTTGGCTTGTGTGTTGGCTTCTTTGCCATTGATTTTCTGGGCTGAACAGGGGCCTGAGTGGCAGCAGCAGTAGCAAAGTCTTCATTGAATTTCCTCACCGCTTCTTTGGCTTGTCTCGCCAACTTGGCTTGGCGCTTGGCCCATTCTTCAGGAAAGTCCTCACCACGCTTGATGCTGGTGGGGTCAGCTTCTTGGCCAGGTGCCAACGGAGCTCTTGGGCATGGAGGATTAAGAGCGAATTTCTTCATATACTTTGGAGTAACATACCTGTACTCCCTCCATTCCCTTGCCCATCTCATTTCAATCCTCTGAATGCGCACCTTGCGCTGATTTTTGTTTTCCTTGCCAAACTTGGCTTCATCAGGTGTGCAGTAGTCAGCGTATATTTCCTCAGGTATCTCGAAAGAAGTCATGACCTCAGGCTTCTTTCCTCCTTTCTGTGGCTTCTTACCGTCAGCCATATTCTTCAGATGAGGAATTTGAACAATCGAATTCTCTGAAGAAGTGTGCAACTTTTCTTCGAGGAACCCTGCAAATGAGTTAAGTTGATGAGAACCTAGTGATTCAGCAGCGGACATGAGTACCTTTGAGCAGAGTATAGTTGCGAGGAATTTGGAGAGGTCATATCGCTTCTCGGAAGGTTTTCAAAAGAACAAGTTTGAGGAATTTGACCAGATGAGCCTTGAAGAATTTCACTAAGCGATCTTTGTCTTAGGTTCGAGTTGTATAGATCGAGGATCCACACAATTGAGGAATCTTGAAGAAAAATCATTGCTTAGAGAAATGAATCAAGAGCATATTTCGTTTGAGGTGTTCTTATGTCTGAAGATTTGAAGAATAAACACCTTTGAAGATTTTTAGGAAGGTTTGAGAATCAAAGCGAGTAATAAAAGTAACTTTTAATTACCCGAATCAAGAACATGACGAATCGAGAGGTGTAGATTAGAAGTTAAATCGGTTTAGATCTCCCACGCCCTAACTCGGCGGAGGAAGACAGCTACGGCGGCGGCGGAGTGAAGATTTCCGCGGTCGGCGCGAGTACAACGGCGACGAGGTCGAGGCAGTGAAGCTCTTCCTCACCGGCGACGATGGAGTAGCGGCGGTGCTAGGGTTTGAGAAGCTCGAGCGAGATAGAGAGAGCGGTCGAGCGGAGTAAAGGAAGTGAGGAAGGGGAGAGGGGGTATATGTATCCACGGTGAAAAACTGTTCGCCCGAAGATTTTGGACGAACGTGCCCCTGACCCTTCTCATTCACTTGACATGTGTCACCCACGTACTGAAAAGTGGAGATTGTGTTAGATCGTGGGTGAATAGATAAGTCTTTCGTGGGAAGCGGAACGGATTGAGCGGCAAAGCCGAAAATTTGGATAAGATTAGTTTTAAAGTTCCGTTTGCAATTTCTTCAGCTGACAAGGACACATTGAAGATTTTGAACGAGTTTCAAATAGAACGCACATGAAGAATTTGTGAATAGATTGGGTTGAGAATAGCATAGAGGGGGAAGGGTTCGATCACATTCACTTAGCAGAAAAAGCAACTTGAAGAAATAGCCATAAGTGAATGCTGTAGAGGACATAAACCCATATATATAAATATAGCCAATGAAGAAAAACGATGGAAACAGTGAAGATTTTGCAAAGTTGAAGAATTTGAAAAACTGAAGAATTTCAAAACTGAGGAAAAACTCAAATCAAAGATTTTCAACTTTGGTGGTGGCGTGACCCACCGTATAAGAATGATGATTTCAGACACCGCGTACAATTGTCGTAGGGTCTTGAGAATCAAATTCTTCATTAATTTCTTCACACTTAGAGTGTTATTCTTCATTGATTGAAGAAATATGTTTCTTCATGTGTTGCACATCTAAGTCATCAGTTTTGCATAAGTGTCAGGATGTGTGTCCTTTTCAAAGAACATTCGAAGATTCTAAGATATTTAGCTCACACCGCAACTTGCTAAATCTCTTCTCATCTAAGGGCTTTGTGAAGATATCGGCTAGCTGTTCTTCATTCTTCACATGATCAATAAAGATGTCGCCCTTCAACACATGATCGCGAAGAAAATGATGACGAATCTGAATGTGCTATGTCTTGAGTCTTGAACTGGGTTGTGAGCAATCTTGATGGCACTCTCATTGTCACGATGAGAGAGGCACATTCTTCACGTTGATGCCGTAGTCCTTGAGAGTTTGCTTCATCCATAGTAATTGAGCACAACAAGAGCCAGCAGCAATGTACTCAGCTTCCGCAGATGAGCGGTGATCGCAGATTCTGTTTCTTCAGGACCAACGGACCAAAGATCGTCCGAGGAAATGACAAGTACCAGATGTTGACTTGCGGTCCACACAATCACCCAGCATAGTCGAGTCGAATATCCATTGAGATCAAAAGTAGAGCCCTTGGGGTAATCCTAGTGTTGGTGTGTGAGCTAGATATCAAGAATATGCTTCACAGCCTTATGGTGTGATTCCTTGGTGTAGCTTGAAATCGGGCACACATGCAAACACTAAGCATTATATCTGGCCTAGATGCACATAAGTACAATAAAGAACCAATCATGGGCGGTATACCTTGTGATCGAAGTCAATACCATTTTCATCGATTGCATAGATGGCCATTTGTGGGCATTGGAATTTTGACGCCTTTGCAATCTTGCATGCGAATTTCCTCGTAACATCCTTGAGGTATTTCTCTGAGATATGAATATGCCATTGTGTTGTTGATGAATTTGAAGACCTAAAAGAATTTCAACTCTCCCATCATAGACATTTGATATTCTTCACTCATCATATAGGCAAATTCATCACTATAACGTTGGTCAGTACAGCCAAAGATAATATCATCAACATATATTTGGCACACAAATAGTTCACCATCATAAGATTTAGTAAAGAGAGTAGGGTCGAGTGAACCAGGTGTGAAGCCATTCTTCACGAAGAATTCCTTCAATGTATCATACCACGCCCGAGGGGCCTGTTTGAGGCCATAGAGGGCCTTGTTGAGTCTGAAGACTTTGTCGGGATTCTTTGGATCTTCAAAACCTGGGGGCTGAGCAACATATACTTCTTCCTCAAGCTTACCATTGAGGAATGCACTTTTCACATCCATTTGATATAACATGATATTATGATGATTAGCATAAGCAAGTAATATGCGAATAGCCTCAAGTCTAGCAACAGGTGCAAAAGTTTCATCGAAATCAATTCCTTCAACTCGTGTAGCCTTGAGCTACAAGTCGTGCCTTATTCCTCACCACAAGGCCATTTTCATCTTGCTTGTTGCGGTAGATCCACTTTGTGCCAATGATATTATGCTTGCGAGGATCTGGACGTTTGACCAGTTCCTGACATTGTTGAGCTCGAACGATGTAATTCTTCTTGCATGGCCTGAATCCACTCGGGCTCCATAAATGCTTCATCTACCTTAGTGGGCTCTGTGATAGAGACAAAAGCATAGTGCCCATAAAAGTTAGATAAAATGTGAAGCTTTTGAGCGTGTGAGAGGACCTGGTGCTTCAATGTCATCGATGATCTTGTCAACTTGCACTTCTTTTGCAGCGAGGATGAGCTGGTTGTCGTCGAGGAATTTGATCAGCATTTTCTTGACACCATTTTCTTGACATTATCTTGGTGCATCACCGGCGTTCTTCGCGTTCGGGAATGAATTCTTTAGCAGATTCTTGATGGGAATGACATCCTCGGTTGCCTTGAACTTGATAGAATCCTCGGTGCTGGTTCATCTAACACGAAGGTAGGTGCTCTCTTTGCGAGCCATTAGTTTCATCGAACCGCACATCTACAGTTTCAACAATCTTGTAAAGAACATTGTTGAAGACTCTGTAGGTGTGCGAGTCCTTTCCATAACCAAGCATAAAACCTTCATGTGCTTTCGGTGCAAATTTAGCATTGTGATGAGGATCTCTAATCCAGCATTTAGCACCGAAGACTTTGAAATAAGTCACATTGGGTTTCTTGTCAGTGAGGAGTTCATAGGCAGTCTTCTTGAAGAATTTGTGAAGATATACTCTGTTGATGATGTGGCATGCACTATCAATTGCATCAATCCAAAAACGACAAGGCATTTTGTATTCATCAAGCATAGCGCGAGCCATCTCAACAAGAGTTCTGTTCTTGCGCTCCACGACGCCATTTTGCTGAGGAGTATAAGGGGCAGATAACTCATGAGTAATACCAAGTTCATCAAGATAGTCATCAAGACCGAATTCTTGAACTCAGTTCCATTGTCACTCTGATGTGCTGATCTTCACACCAAAGTTGGTTGAAGCCCTCGAGGAAAATCGTTTGAGGACTTCACATGCACTTCATGTTTGTAAGTAACAATGTGTACCCATGTGTAACGAGAGTAATCATCAACAATAACAAAGCCATATAGAGATGCATCATTAGTGATTTGCTGAGTAATGATTAGGACCAAAGAGGTCCATGTGAAGCAATTCAATGGACGAGTAGTGGTCATGATAGTCTTATTTGGATGCTTGGCCTTGGTCATTTTTCCAGCTTCACGGGCTCCACACAAGTGATCCTTGAGGAATTTGACATTCTCAATGCCAATGACATGCCTCTTCTTCATAAGCGTGTGCAAATTCCTCATGCTGTGTCACCAAGTCGTCGATACCATAGCCAGCCTATACGAAGCTTTTGCAAGTAGACACACGGCAGGTTGTGGTCTGTAGAGAAATCAACAATATACAAGTCTCCTCTCCTAAAGCCTTGAAGACTTTGGAATTGTCACTTCCATAATCACAACACAACGATACTTGCCAAAGACAACAACCATATCAAGATAACAAAGCATTGAGGCCGACATGAGGTTGTATCCTAAGGACTCAACAAGCATGACTTTGTCCATGTGTATGTCCTTAGAGATCGCAACCTTACCAAGACCCAATACCTGACTTTTGCCTTTGTCAGCAAAGATGATATGTTTCAGATGTGACGGTGATAAGGGAGCATCCATCAATAGATTCTTGTCACCAATCATGTGATTTGTACATCCACTATCGAGGACCCACTCATTTGCTTTGGGTTGATCATCTGCAGATGAATTAGTGCAACTTACGATCTCATATACTTCATCAGTGAAGAATATGATATCAAATTCATTAGATGAATTTCATCAAGCAGTAAAACAGATATAGCAAGATGAGGGCGTGTGAAATGAAAGTTCATTTCTTCATGATTAGCTGCGTCCTTTCGAGCAATGTTGTCGGGTCCCTGACAAATTCTTCAAGCGTTAAAGCACGCCCGGAGACCTGACCTGCAGAGAAATTAGTTCTTTTCTTCACCACCCACATCTGAAGGGGTGGCAAAGAGTTCATCACTCTGCGAGCTCCATATGAGAATGGTGGCATAGAGGCCAAACCATTTCGTTTCACATAAGAGGGGTTAGGGTAAGCATATGAATAAGCGGAGAAATTCTTGAGGACTTATGAACATATTGGTTTGAAGAATAATGCACATATTCATAGCCCTTAGCTCTACCTGCGAAACGAGTTGTTAGCACGATGATAATCATATGAGGACTTTGATCCTTTTGAGGAATTTGATCCACGTGAGGAATTTGGTCCATATGAAGAGTTTGATCTGGGGTTTCTATTCTTCACAGGTGGTGTCATGAGGACATTCACCTGAAGACTTTCAAGGCACCTTTTGGGAACCAGATTTTGTTCATAGGAGAACCGTTCTGCGATTAGTGCCAACATATCTAGCAAATACTTCACCATTCTGATTTTTGAACAATTTATAGTTGAGTCAAATGACTCATCGGAAGAATGAGGAGATTCACATGTAAAGCCGATAAGTTAGATGGATCAATGGAGGTCCCTTTGCAGCAACCCATGAGGTTTTGGGGTCTTGCTCGGGCTTTCAATATGTTCCATCAGCATTGAGTTTCCTCTCAAAGGCAATACCCTCTTTCCTAGGGTTCGGTTGAGGATCTGCTTTTAAGCACATCACAAAGAGTCGATGCCCTTTGAGGCTTTTGTACATGCCTGTCATGTACAATTCCTTCAGCCCTGCATCGTCAGTGATACTAACAATGTCCTCAGATGAGGAATTAGTGATAGCAGAGGCAGGTGAAGAATTTATAACAATTGAAGCATTTGAACATTCAGGTGAAGAATTAGCAGATTCACGTTCAATGCACTTTAAGCATGGAGGAACAAATTCTTCCTAGGAAGCGCTGATTTGTTGAGCAAGTAATGAATAGCGTTCCTTCTGAAGATCTTCATAACTCACTCTTAGCTTCTCAAGATCTTGCTTTCTTTGAAGAAATTCATAAGAAAGTTTCTCATGATCAGACAAGAGAGTGTTATGATGACCTTGAAGGTTGTCAAACCTAGGCTGAAGTCTCAAGATTTTCGATCGAGGGCCTTAGTGCGATCCATTTCTTCACCCAACATATCATCACTTTTGTCTAGCATGTTTTGAACCTTTTCAAAAGCCCTTTGTTGTTTTACAGCAATCTTAACAAGTTTAGAGTAGCTGGGCTTGAGATCTTCATCAGATTCATTTTCACTAGATTCAGAGGAGGTATATTTGAGTACCTTGGCACCCTTTGCCATGAAGCAATAGGTGGGAGCGAGGTCATCACTGTCTTCATCAGCTTTGTTGGTAAGGTCATTTTCATCAGAGTTGAAGATGGACTTGCTGACGAATGTCGTAGCGAGAGCCAGACTCGCCACACCAGACTCGGACTCCTCTGATGCCTCCTCTTCCTCATGTTCCTCAGATTCAGCTTCAGAGTCCATTTCCTTGCCAATGAATGCCCGAGCCTTCTTGGAGCCGCTCTTCTTGTGAGATGAAGACTTTGAGGATTTTGATGATGAAGATTTCGATGATTTCTTATTCTTCTTGGCGTCATCAGAACTGTAATCCTTGTATTTCTTCTTCTTTAATTCCTTTTCCCACTGAGGACAATCTTGAATGTAGTGACCAGGTTTCTTGCATTTGTGGCATAGTCTTCTCTTATAGTCCTTTGGATGAGGAATCACTTTGCTCCTTGAGGATTTTCAAAGCGACCACGTCTTAAGAACTTCTCGAATTTCTTCACGAGCGATGCTAGCTCTGGCTCAATTCTTGAGGATCTCCAAGGCTACTACGAGTCTTCACAATCAGATTCGACATAGCCTTGGCCTTGAGGCACGTGATTTTCCATAGCTAGAACCATAGAGATCTCTCTTTTGACAAGTGGAACTCATGAGTATTTAGCCTCTCGAGGATATCACCGGATCAAGTGACTTGTAGTCGGCATGTTCTTGTATCATCGGTGCGGAGTATCAAATGAGGAATCAGCGATCTCAACAATTTCTTCACCACCTCATGGTCGGTGATGTCGATGGCACCAAGCGCTTGAAGCTCATTTGAGATGTCGATGAGGCGATCGAAGGTTTGTTGAACATTTTCATTGTCGATTCTTTTGAAGCGGTTGAAGAGATTTCGAAGAGCATCAACTCGAGAGTCACGCTGAGTTGAGACTCCTTCATTTACTTTGGACAGCCTGTTCCAGATGAGCTTAGCAGTTTCCAAAGCACTCACTCTTCCATCTGTCCTTTGCTCGGATGGCCACATATGATATTCTTTGCTTGAGAATCGAGTTGCTTGAATCTCTTCACATCGGCAGCGTTCGGTGAGGGTGAGACGGAGGAACACCATTTTCCACAACATACCAGAGATCGTTGTCAATTGCCTCAAGATGCATTCGCATCTTGTTTTTCCAGTAGGGGTAGTCCGTCCCATCGAAGGTAGGACACCCAGCCGAGACCTTGATCATACATGCGGTCGACATAACTAAAACTCCAGGTGGTTAAACCAAAATCACATAGAACAAGGGAGAATCTTGCTCTGATACCAATTGAAAGTGCGTTATATCGACTAGAGGGGGGTGAATAGGCGATTTTTATGAATTCTTCAATGAGGAATTTGCCGGTGAGGAAATTCCTAAGTGAAGAACTACTTGCAGCGGAATAAGTACTCAGAAGTAAGCATAACAGAATGCGGGCATGGTCATTGACGGTGTCCTGGACTAGGGGGTACTCACCACGTCGTCCCCCAATCGGTTAGATTGGGCCGAGGACCCCCAGGGCCGCATACTAATGGGCCAGTCCGGACAGTTGCCACATAGAAGGAAGATTCCACAAGACTTGGCGATCAAGACAAGGACTCCTCCCCCACCGGCGTATTCGGCTAGGACTCTTGTTATCCTAGGCTTCTGGTGCATTATATAAACTGGGGCCAGGCTAGTCGATAGATATACAACAACAATCATACCTTAGGCTAGCTTCTAGGGTTAGCCTCTACGATCTCGTGGTAGATCAACTCTTGTAACACCCATATCATCAATATCAATCAAGCAGGAAGTAGGGTTTTACCTCCATCGAGAGGGCCCAACCTGGTAAACATTGTGTCCCTTGCCTCCTGTTACCATTGATCCTAAGACGCTTGCTTGGGACCCCTACCGAGATCCACGGTTTGACACCGACATTGGTGCTTTCATTGAGAGTTCCGCCAGTGATCGGCGAAAGGATCAATGGCTCATTCGCAGTCAATCTGCGACATCGGCTTCTTCGTCACCAGCTCGACCGGTCACCTTGGCTTGACCGAGGACTGTGCCCTACCTCCGATCATCATGTTCGGATGAGGGCCTTCGTCAACACCAACTCCGATCTCTATCAAGATCATGGAGGAGTCATCCATGGAGCTCGGGGGCTCTACGTCAACATTGCCCTCAGGCGACCATGCTGTTTTTCTGGACGGCAAACTTGTATCCGCCACCACCGCCTCCTCGAGTGTCGCCTAAACGATTACTTCGGTGGAATTATGCGGAATTAAGTCTACAACAACCCTGCAAAAATTTCGTCGAGTTCCGATGGAGGAATCTCCGGCAATCTCCGGTATACCGGAGCCCTGTTGAATCTGGACGAGAATCCGGAAGAGTTTATAGCGTGGTATCCAGCATCTAGCTCGGATGTCCTTTGGAAGATCCAACCGTTGATTTTCTGCGGAATTCCCATATCTACCACCTGCCAAAAATTCAGCTCGATCCGACCGTCCAAACTCCGGGAAACTTCCGATTAGTGCATCACTTTTTGGATCTGTTTTCTGCGCGAGAACGGACCCGACCCGAATTCATCTTCTTTATGAACGGGACCTCGGACATCCTTTTTGAAGGAAGATTTCGTATGGGGTGTTGTGTTTTATTCTCAAACACATCCCAGTAGTATTAAAAGTATTCTTGCAATACGAACTTCACCGTCGCGCCGGTGTCAAACCAGCCCGACAACATCACTCCACGGCGGCCGACCTGCGTTAGACACGTCGTCGCTTTGTTGAGCCAAGCTCAACTTCTTCGGATCATCAACTCGGCAAGCCGAACAGGAGTCCGGCATCGCGAAGGATAAATCATCACCAACATCGCCGCCCCACGGATTACACGGAGCGGGCATACCGGCATCGCCGCACGGTCGCTTCATCAAGCCGACATCGACCACGTCACGACCTACATCGGCAGGGCCGCACTATTGCTTCATCGAGCCGGTGTCCATCACGCCGAACTACTTCAACACCTCGGCTGACACATCTCCTCACCGACCTGCTCCGTCTCCTCGCCTGGACTGGGGGCTTCGCCATCTCTTCATCAACCTACTCCGGACACTTCGGCGTCACTAGCCGACCAGCTCCGTCACGTTAGCTGGACCGAGGGCTTTGCCTCGGCGAGCCAACCTTTGCCAGCATTGCCATGCCATCGTTTTATCGCCCATCAGGCAATGGGTGCGTGGATCGAGTCCCGATTTTGGAAATCACCTTCCTTCGGATTGCTACAACAAATAAACCAGGTGCTATCAATCCCAGTATTTTTTGCTTGTTTGGGTTCATTTTTCCCAAGGAATTATTACTCTGGTTTGTCCATTATATGTACACAGGTCTGTCAAATGGTGGCCGCATTAACGATAGTCGCGTGGTGGTTCAGTCAGTTTCCGTACATAGTCCGGCGAACGCCGCATCCGGAGCTCGGACCGACTTGTGAATCCAGGCTTGGCCACGCCTTTACCGCATCACGCCGACGCCCTGCATCGACATTGACTTCGGCGCCAAGCCATATTTCTTTTATTACTCACTTTGCATAAATTATTTGTTATGCAACGAACTTTTTATTATTATTATTACTATTATCTCCGATTTGCACTATGTTTTGTGCATAGGAAAATGATCCAGCCGGACTATATCCTTTGACGTCACCTCGGCTGGACGGGGGGCTTCGTCAACACTTCATTACCCCATGCCAGGGACTTCGGCATCACTCTGCCGTCCTGCATTGACCGTGCTATGTCACCACTTCACGAAGTGCGAGCTCTTTGCTCCGCCACCTCGAGACCGGCTTGGGGATGGAACCTTGTCCGCATCAAGCTCGGACCGCATCGTCAATACCGAACACATTAACCAGCTAAGTTGCCTTCATGCTCAAAGTTTTAAATTTCTAACTTGTGTTCGGTTCGACCAAGCATTATACTTTTTGGAAAAAAGTTGCTTGTAAAATTTTTCCTTGTCGAAACTTTGTTCACTTTTACTTGACGCGCTACCAGCGCTCATTATACTCGGGGCTTCTTTAATGAAGCTTATTAATTGAGCTTTATGCCCAACACATGTGTCACACTTCCGCATGTACCTTTTATTCACCATTATATGCATTGATATGACTTAAGTTTTGGCCAAGCTGGGTTGCTGGCTCTGTGCTTACCCCTCGTTCCCGATTGTTCAGCTAGGTGGTAAAGGAGCACCTCTGTGATTATTCTTGTCGGGTCACCGGATGTGTACCTCGGTGGGTGAAGTCGAAAGCTAAGCGTTCTTAAGGGAATACTCGGTCGGTGAACTAAAAGATGATTTCTTACCTATTTATTTACCTGCCCCGGATGTTTTTCCGCTCTTTTTCGCATCCGACATGCACTTTAGGGCATGCCTCCTGTGAAAGGAACCCCTAACGGAACTATTCTCCTGGAAGATGTTTCTTACTAACCATGTAATATAACATAACTAGTTGGGCACTTATGCGATAAAGCACTAATGACCCCTACGCCTGGTCTCCACGCATGCCCCGGTTTTTATAACCACGAGGGTATTCGGACACACTTCGGACTATTAGGTCCAGAGGTTGAAGCGAAAAGGTCCGCTACGACAAACGATCTACAATTCGGCTAGAAGGCATTTTACATGTCACCTTACATTATATAGTCAACTTTTACCCAAGTCACTTGGGGGCTCTTATGTTTATTTGAGCCGTTTTATACTAAGTGTCTTTCTTCTTAGCCGTTGCAAAGTTTTTTATTCATCACTCCTTTTTTCGACACGAGTGTGCGGTCACTAGCCGGGGAGCCTAATTTCTCTCTCAAAACCGCTAGAGTTTAGTTTGTTAAACTGGCCTAGTATAAGAAGTACTCCACCTTCGGGATAGGAGGTTGAAGCCGTAGGCTGACCCGCTTGAAGTTTTGAGATAGGATGTGTCATGTTAAAGCACGGCAGAAGAACCTTTTTTTTCTAAAGTCCAATTTTCGGATTGGCACCGAACACTTGATCTAGTTCGGACATTAACCTTTTGAATAAGTTTCTTGGTTTTCCAAGCTTATGGCACTTTTAAACTATTTGTGTGTTTTCAGCACAAGTTTCGCAGTGCAACGCCGGACACCTTTAGAGATTCGGCAAAAACATTCTCGGATATTGCTATATATGCGTCGGTTTCGAATTGTGTCTTCGGTCAATAGTTGGGTTGCCCGGCTCCTGCGCTTGCCTCCTATGTTCCGCTTTGTTCGGCTTGGTGTGCAAAGGAGAACCATCGATTGTGCTTCCAGCTCACATGGTTAAGCACCTCGATGGAGAAAGCCAAACCGATCGTCACAATAAGCGTAAACTGGTCAGCGATCCGATGACGGTGTTAAATGATGGACCATTCATAACAATGGCCGAAGTGTTTACGGCTTGACCTCGACTGTCGCCGAACACTACTGGGGGCCATTAACTGGCCTCCCAAACTAAATCCTCGATATTTTGCTCTTACATTGGAGCTGAGGTTTCATGATCATGCTTAGCATGACAACCCGAAGAAAGGAACCGATAGCGGGACTATTTTCTTTGAAAGATATTTCTTTTGTTAAATAGTACTATAACATGTCTCTCCGTGTACCTTTGTTTATAAAACCGTATGGCCAGATTGCCTTGTTTGTTGTAAATCTTTGCCCTCATAAAAGCTTTATAAAGTAGGACAAACACTCCTCGGCTATCGGCCGAGGAGGTGGAAGCCGATGGTCGGTCAACAAAGTTTTGTACAATGCGGATCCGAGCATTAATGACGTAAAGTATTTGGATACATCGAGTCATTACACATAATTTGTGATTTTACTATGGATATCGATCCTTAATTCGGCCTCCCGTGCCCGCATTAAGGCTCGGGGGCTACTGGGCTTCGGGCTTATTATTTACAAATATTAAAAGGGAATATCGATCCCCTAATCTGGTGTTGCCACCCGACCTGTGTCTCGGGGGCTACTGCATTGGCAATCCAATGCAGAAAATTAAAAGTGCAATATAGTTTTTGAGGAGATTATTATCCTCAGGTTGGTCGGCCGCACCCAACCTGAGTCTCGAGGACTTTGCACACCGCGTTTCTATTCCTATGTATGCTGCCGAGCTAGGAGTTGATCCTCAGGTCGATTTCGTGCATCATGAGTCTCGGGGGCTACTAGGATCAGCGGTTTCATCTTTTCCTTCATGTGCATCCTGGACATAGTCCGGCGTTGGAGCTCGGACACATAGTCCGGCGTTGGAGCTCGGATACATAGTCCGGCGTTGGAGCTCGGACACATAGTCCGGCGTTGGAGCTCGGATACAGTCCGGCGTTGGAGCTCGGATACATTCCGGCGTTAGAGCTGGGAAGCGGTCCGGCGTTGGTGCTCGGCTGCAAAAGATACCTCGACTGCAGTCCGGCATTGGAGCTCGGACGCAAGAGGACGCTGCCGCCCGGGAACAACTTCAACCATGAGGTGTGGCATAAAAATAACAAGGCATTGATAAAGGCCGGAAACTTAAAGGGGCTCCTCGGATACCCGACGATAAACTCGCCAATGCATTTCAGCAATCCTCAAGATCGAAGATGAGAAGATTTGTTGAACCAGTTTTCAAGACCGCAACCAAGATGAAGAACAGTTCGGAAGAATCGAGGCGCGCCCTAACTTGAAGACCGGTTCGGGGCTCTCGACGGTGTCCTGGACTAGGGGGTACTCACCACGTCGTCCCCTAATCGGTTAGATTGGGCCGAGGACCCCCAGGGCCGCATACTCATGGGCCAGTCCGGACAGTTGCCGCATACAAGGAAGATTCCACAAGACTTGGCGATCAAGATAAGGACTCCTCCTCCACCGGCGTATTCGGCTAGGACTCTTGTTATCCTAGGCTTCTGGTGCATTATATAAACCAGGGCCAGGCTAGTCGATAGATATACAACAACAATCATACCATAGGCTAGCTTCTAGGGTTAGCCTCTACGATCTCGTGGTAGATCAACTCTTGTAACACCCATATCATCAATATCAATCAAGCAGGAAGTAGGGTTTTACCTCCATCGAGAGGGCCCGAACCTGGGTAAACATTGTGTCCCTTGCCTCCTGTTACCATTGATCCTAAGACGCACTGCTTGGGACCCCCTACCCGAGATCCGCCGGTTTTGACACCGACAGTCATCATGATGAAATGAAGACAATCACAGAGTACAGAAAGCGTAATCACAGGATAACACAAGATGAAGACAAACAGACTGAAGAAATTAAACTGAGGAAATTGAGAAAGTCTTCAGTCAAAGTCTTCAAACACAGATATGAACAAACCCTCAACACAGTAATGAGGAAATGAAAGAGTTGAGGAAATAGAACCAGTTAGGTTGGTGAAGACAATGATTTGGTAGACCAGTTCCAACTGCTGTCTCAGTTGTACGTCTGGTTGGAGCGGCTGAGTATTTAAACTCGAGGACACACAGTCCCGGACACCCAGTCGCTGAGCACATAGCTCAGGACACCAAGTCCTCACCATATTCTCCTTGAACTAAGGTCACACAGACCTCGTCCAAACACTTGTGGTAAGTCTTCAGGCGACTTCCAAACCTTCACAGACTTGGTCACTCGGCGATCCACAATTCCTCTTGGATGCACTAGACCATGACGCCTAACCGTCTGGAAGAAGCACAGTCTTCAAAGGTAACAAGCGTCGGATCCACGCAGGATCAATCTCTTCAGTGATGCTCAATCACTTTGGGTTTGTAGGGGTTTGGTTTTTGGTTTTTTCCTCACTCGATGATTTTCGCTCAAAGTCCTCGGAGGATGGGTTGCTCTCAAATGACAAGTGTCAAGTTCTCTCGGAGCAGCCAACCAGCTAGTGGTTGTAGGGGGGCGGCTATTTATAGCCTAGGAAGCAACCCGACATGATAATACATAAATGCCCTTCAATGATATGATCGTTATGTGGATAAGATATTTTGGGACAGCTGGCGCGTAGCACAACAACGGTCGGAAATTTGACTCTCAAATTCCTTAGGGCTATCATGTTCCTCACTGTGTAGGCAATCCGCACTGGCGAATTCCTAACTCCTCTGTCAGAACAAATTCCTCGGCGACCAGAAGAACTTCGTCTCTGTCACTGAAGAAATTGACTGAACTATATGAGATTTCCAAAGGCTTCACTCAAAGGGATTGGTAGGTGTAGGATTTTGAGTTGAGCATCACATGGAAATTTTTCCTTAGTATTTCCCCGACCTCCTTTAATAGTACGGTGTTTCCTATGACTCAAGAAAGAGAAAACGAAACTACGAAAACAAAAGTCTTCACGCTTCATGTTCCTCAAATGAATACCAAGTCTTCAAGGTCACACCAATTTCTTGACTTTCAAAGTCTTCAGAAAGTCTTCAGAATATCAAAGTCTTCAGTCGAAGAACTTCATTTTTAGGGGTCGACTTTCTCTGTAAATATCAAAATCCTCATAGACCTATAGACCTGTGTACACTCATAAACACATTAGTCCCTTAACCTATAAGTCTTCAATACACGAAAATCACTAAGGGGCACTACATGCACTTACAATCTTGTTATCCTCGATGGCAACAATACAATACATGCCTTGCTGCCCCTTCTGTCACTGGGAAAGGACACCACAAGATTGAACCCAAAGCTAAGCACTTCTCCCATTGCTAGAAAAACCAATCTAGTAGGCCAAACCAAACTGATAATTCGAAGAGACTTGCAAACATAACCAATCATACATAAAAGAATTCAGAGGAGATTCAAATATTGTTCGTAGATAATCTTGATCATAAACCCACAATTCATCGGTCTCAACAAACACACCGCAAAAAGAAGATTACATCGAATAGATCTCCACGAGAGAGGGGGAGAACATTGTATTGAGATCCAAAAAAAGAGAAGAAGCCATCTAGCTACTAACTATGGACCCGAAGGTCTGAGGTAAACTACTCACACTTCATCGAAGTGGCTATGGTGATGATGTAGAAGCCCTCCATGATCGATTCCCCTTCCGGCGGAGCTCCGGAACAGGCCCCAAGATGGGATCTCGTGGATACAGAAAGTTGCGGTGGTGGAATTAGGTTTTTGGCTCTGTATCTGATCGTTTGGGGTACGTAGGTATATATAGGAGGAAGGAGTACGTCGGTGGAGCTTCGAGGGGCCCACGAGGCAGGAGGCGCGCCCTAGGGGGGGCCCTCCACCCTCGTGACCGCCTCGTGGCTTTCTTGATGGAGGGTCCAAGTCTCCTGGATCTTATCTGATGAGCAAATCACGTTCCCGAAGGTTTCATTCCGTTTGGACTCCGTTTGATATTTCGTTTCTTCAAAACACTGAAATAGGCAAAAAACAGCAATTTTGGGCTGGGCCTCTGGTTAATAGGTTAGTCCCAAAAGTAATATAAAAGTGGAAAATAAAGCCCAATATAGTCCAAAACAGTAGATAATATAGCATGGAGCAATCAAAAATTATAGATACGTTGGAGACGTATCAGGCATCCCCCAAGCTTAATTCCTGCTCGTCCTCGAGTAGGTAAATGATAAAAAGAGAATTTTTGATGCGGAGTTCTACTTGGCATAATTTCAATGTAAATCTTCTTAATTGTGGTATGAATATTCAGATCAGAAAGATTCAAGACAAAAGTTCATATTGACATAAAAATAGTAATACTTCAAGCATACTAACTAAGCAATTATGTCTTCTCAAAATAACATGGCCAAAGAAAGTTCATCCCTACAAAATCATATAGTTTAGTCATGCTCCATTTTTTTCACACAAGAATGCTCTCATCATGCACAACCCCGATGACAAGCCAAGCAATTGTTTCATACTTTAGTAATCTCAAACTTATAAACCTTCACGTAATACATGAGCGTGAGCCATGGATATAGCACTATGGGTGGAATAGAATATGATGATGGGGGTTATGTGGAGAAGACAAAAAAGGAGAAGATCTCACATCAACGAAGCTAATCAATGGGCTATGGAGATGCCCATCGATTGATGTTAATGCAAGGAGTAGGGATTGCCATGCAACGGATGCACTAGAGCTATAAATGTATGAAAGCTCAACAAAAGAAACTAAGTGGGTGTGCATCCAACTTGCTTGCTCACGAAGACCTAGGGCACTTGAGGAGGCCCATTGTTGGAATATACAAGCCAAGTTGTATAATGAAAGATTCCCACTAGTATATGAAAATGACAAAACAAGAGACTCTCTATCATGAAGATTATGGTGCTACTTTGAAGCGCAAGTGTGGAAAAAAAAGGATAGTAGCATTGCCCCTTTTTTATTTTTTTGGGCATTCTTTTTTTTCTTTGGCCTTTTTTTATTGGGACAATGCTCTATTGAATGATGATCATCACACTTCTATTCATTTACAACTCAGTGATTACAAATCGATACTAGAACACAGTATGACTCTATATGAATGCCTCCGGCGGTGTACCGGGATATACAATAAACCAAGAGTGACATGTATGAAAAAATTATGAACGGTGGCTTTGCCACAAATACTATGTCAACTACATGATCATGCTAAGCAATATGACAATGATGATTGTGTCATGATGAACGGAATGGTGGAAAGTTGCATGGCAATATATCTCGGAATGGCTATGGAAATGCCATAATAGGTATGTATGGTGGCTGTTTTGAGGAAGATATAAGGAGGTTTATGTGTGAAAAAGCGTATCATATCACGGGGTTTGGATGCACCGGCGAAGTTTGCACCAACTCTTAATGTGAGAAAGAGCAATGCACGGTACCGAAGAGGCTAGCAATGATGGAAGGGTGAGAGTGCGTATAATCCATGGACTCAACATTAGTCATAAAGAACTCATATACTTATTGCAAAAATCTACAAGCCATCAAAAACCAAAGTACTACGCGCATGCTCCTAGGGGGATAGATTGGTAGGAAAAGACCATCGCTCGTCCCCGACCGCCACTCATAAGGAGGACAATCAAATAACACCTCATGTTTCAAATTTGTTACATAACGTTTACCATGCGTGCATGCTACGGGACTTGCAAACTTCAATACAAGCATTTCTCAAATGCACAACTACTCAACTAGCACGAATTTGATATTATCACCTCCATATCTCAAAACAATTATCAAGCATCAAACTTTTCTTAGTATTCAACGCACTCAAAAGAAAGCTTTACAAATCTTGAATACCAAGCATATTATTATTATTAAGCAAATTACCATGCTATTTAAGACTCTCAAAATAATCTAAGTGAAGCATGAGATATCAATAGTTTCTATAAAACAAATCCACCACCGTACTCTAAAAGATATAAGTGAAGCACTAGAGCAAAACTATAAAGATCAAAAGATATAAGTGAAGCACATAGAGTAAACTATATAGCTCAAAAGATATAAGTGAAGCACATAGAGTATTCTATCAAATTCCAATTCATGTATGGCTCTCTCAAAAGGTGTGTACAGCAAGGATGATTGTGGTAAACTAAAAAGCAAAGACTCGAATCATACAATACGCTCCAAGCAAAACACATATCATGTGGTGAATAAAAATATAGCTCCAAGTAAAGTTACCGATGGAAGTAGACGAAAGAGGGGATGCCTTCCGGGGCATCCCCAAGCTTTGACTTTTTGGTGTCCTTGGATTATCTTGGGGGTTCCATGGGCATCCCCAAGCTTATGCTCTTGCCACTCCTTGTTCCATAATCCATCAAAAGATTTCACCCAAAACTTGAAAACTTCACAACACAAAACTCAACAGAAATCTCGTGAGCTCCGTTAGCAAAAGAAAACAAAAGACCACTTCAAGGTACTGTAATGAACTCATTCTTTATTTATATTGATGTTAAACCTACTGTATTCCAACTTCTCTATGGATTATAAACTATTTTACTAGCCATAGATTCATCAAAATAAGCAAACAACATACGAAAAACAGAATCTGCCAAAAACAGAACAGTCTGTAGTAATCTGTAACTAACGCAAACTTCTGGAACTCCAAAAAATCAGAAAAAATAGGACGACCTAGGAAATTTGTTTATTAATCAGCAGCAATTGGAATCAGTATTTTATCACGTTCTGGTGAATTTTTAACAATTGTTTTCGTGAACAGAAAGTTTCTGGAAATTACAGCAAGATCAAATAACTATCATCCAAGAAGATCCTATAGGTTTAACTTGGCACAAACACTAATTAAAAGATAAAACCACATCTAAACAGAAGGTAGATGGATTATTTATTCCTAAACAGAAACAAAAATAAAAAAACTAAAATAAAATTGGGTTGCCTCCCAACAAGCGCTATCGTTTAACGCCCCTAGCTAGGCATAAAAGCAAGGATAGATCTAGGTATTGTCATCTTCGATAGGCAATCCATAAGTGGCTCTCATGATAGATTCATATGGTAATATTATTTTCTTCCTAGGGAAATGTTCCATTCCTTTCTTTAATGGAAATTGGAATCTAATGTTCCCTTCCTTCATATCAATAATTGCACCAATTGTTCTAAGGAAAGGTCTACCAAGAATAATAGGACAAGATGGATTGCAATCTATATCAAGAACGATGAAATCTACGGGCACATAATTCCTATTTGCAACAATAAGAACTGTCGTGGTTCTAAGTCTGATAGTAGAATAGGGGGTAGGAAGGGAGAGGCAAGATCCTAGCTATGGAGTAGTTGTATACGCAAGGGATTTTTGAGTTCAGGCCCTTCTCGGAGGAAGTAACAGCCCTACGTCTCGAAGCCCGGAGGCGGTCGACTGGATTATATGCGTATGTGTTACAGGGGTGCGAACCCTTCTGCCTATGGAGGGGGGTGGCTTATATAGAGTGCGCCAGGACCCCAGCCAGCCCACGTAGCAGAGGGTTTAAGGTACGTTAAGACCTGGCGTTACTGGTAACGCCGGACATAAAGTGTCATCATGACCATAAAGACTACTTAATTACAGACCGTTTGGATACAGAGTGATTCCTGAGCACCTGATGGTCGAGTGTCTCTGATTCTGTCGAGTGGAAGCCTACCAAGTCGACTGGAAGGCAGCTTCTTTCGCGAGTGTCCTTGGGGAGGGTACCTTTGGGCAGGTCTATGACCCTACCCTAGGTACATGACTTCATCATTAGCCCCCGAATGGATCAAGGTTTGAGTGAGGAAGGAGTTGATAATCTTTCTGACCTGTTCTTTGTGTTGCGAGTGTGTGTTACTCTGGATCAATGACCTTTTAGTGATGGTGTCAACTTCTCTTTCAGTCGCCTTGATCCATTCTTCACATTTATTGAGTGAACTTTGTGAACTTGAGGATTTCCGAGCGACGGATCGGAGGAAATCTCTTTCGACAAAGTTGCTCCGCGGTTAGCGGATTTCAGAGATCTGAATTTTGGGAAGCGCTTGAAAGCGAGAAAACTGTGGCACTCGGATGGGATAAGGCGATGACGCCTCGATCTTCGTGCGCCTTTTTCGCAATGCGTATCGGCAGCGCTGTTGGATTTGACAGATTGCTGGGCCTACCAATCGACCACTCGGAAGCAGCCTCATATAAGGCATCGACGGGTATTTTGAGCAGTGTGACCCCAATCTTCCCTCCCTCCGCCTCCAAATCCTTCGCTGCGCCCTTAGCCTGCTCAGCGCCGCCTTCGCTCAGACTGCTTCGCGCGACCATGGTGAAGGAGAAGACCGCAGCCTTGGAGCAGGTGAAGAAGGCGGCGGCGCGAAGGGAGAGCGCGCTTCGATCGGGCGGATCTTCTTGGCGGTCCAAACTGCCGCAAGGTTGGGTCCAGGAGATTGGATCCGCTCGACCATCACCGAGAAGGACCTCAACGATCGGCTAACGAGGGACTGATCCCCATGGGTCGGCGAGGCTTCCGAGAATGGAGTGGCAGCCGCGACTCAAGAGGGTGAGTCGTTCTCCTAGCCACTCACGTAGATCGGGATTTTCTCTGCCACGAATCCTTTCTTCCGGGGTTTCTGAACTTTTTGGGCGTAACTCCATCATTTCACTCCCAACTCCATTGCCTATCTTGCTGCTTTCGTGTCGTTGTCGAAAACTTCTTGGGTTGTCGGCCGACCGGGCCTCTTCAAGCATATATTCACTTGTCGCCTCGACGGTGAAGAAAGCGAACCGAATGACGAGAGAACCCAAGTAATCCAGATGTGTGGGGACCGGGGTCCGATGAGGGGAAGAGCGCTTTTCGGCTATGACTCTCCCGACTCGGTTAGAGGGTGGCGATCGACCGGTTCTCTGCAAAGACCAGCCGACGCCGAGGCGGTCGACCGACTCCTCCTTTCTCCATGAGTCGAGTGAACAAGCCATCTTCCATGAAGGTGCTACCAGAGGAGAAGGCCCAAGTAAAATTGTTGATGGAACGCGTAGTCCAGCTCATTCGCGACGGGGTGACCGACATGGATCTTCTGGAAGTTTTCCTCCGACGGCGTATTCAGCCACTCCAATACCGAGGCCATCCGATGTGGATGTACTCCAGTACGGATGATACCACTCGGGTCCATCCAGAGGAGGTCAATGAAGCCACGCTGGAGAAGTGGATGACTGCCATCACAGGAAACAAAGATAATCCTCGCGGAGCTAGGAGGATTCCCCCACTCGACCATTCTTATGATCCAGACAAGGTATAACCACTTATCTCCTACTGTGATTCTGCTGCATTCATTCTGTTTGGATGCCAATTCGTCGACTGACTTTTGCCTTGTTTTGTTGTCTTCTAGGCCACCACTGAGATGTACTCGATGCCCAACGGGGCGCAGGAACCAGTCAAAGAAGAAGAAGGAAGCGGAGGTGAAAGCCAGGAGGAATGGGAGTCCAACGGCGAGGAGGATGAGGGGGACGGCAGCTCTGGTGAAGAGGAGGAGGAGGAGGAAG
Source organism: Aegilops longissima (assembly GCA_021605205.1). Classification (NCBI taxonomy): domain Eukaryota; kingdom Viridiplantae; phylum Streptophyta; class Magnoliopsida; order Poales; family Poaceae; genus Aegilops; species Aegilops longissima. The sequence continues at coordinate 291,998,748 of CM038676.1, forward strand.
AGGAAGACGTCGATCCTCCCCGCTCGGAAAGAAGGTCCAAGTTGACGCATGACCCGGCGGCCGAGCACGGTAAAGCTGTTGCACCCACTAGGCAGTCAATGAAGCGACCTCGGACAACTTCCCCTGCACCGACTGAGAAACCGCTGAAGCAACCTCGAGCAACGTCGTCGAAGCCGGCGATGGCCCTGCCCAAGATGCGGATGGTCATTCCCACCATCTCCGGGTAATCAGCAGAACTTGTATTTCCCTATTCAACATGAGTGTACTTTTGGTCGACTCAATGACTGATCAGCCGATTTTTGAAATCTGCAGTGCTGCTACCTCCGAGACCTCAGCCAAGCACGAAGATCAGGAAATGGAAGATGTCGTCACCTCCAACCTTGGTATGATCTCTGCAGTTTCGCTTTTAGTCGATTGGCTTTCCATGTTTACTTTTAAATCTTTCTTGTAGTCCCGCCTCATGTCATTGATCTCCTCGATGATGACGAGGAAACACCATTGAGGAAGAGGAAGGACAAGAGGGTGCCTGCTGGCAAGGCTGCTCCAGTTGTGACGATACCTGAGACGCTAGTTTCCGAGGGAGGCAACACCGCTCGGGCCTCCGTGTCTTTTGCTGTACCGCTGACAAGTGCCCGACCCACTTCGTCGACTGCTGATCTACCATCCCTTTTTGCTACACACCACGTCCCGGAAGACCAAGTGAGTGCTGCTAAGGAGGCTATACGCCAGGCAGGGATCATGATGGAGCAAGTGAAGGCAGTCTGAGAGGCCAGCCAGGCGGCCTATGATGCTAGTTCAGCTTTCCAGAGCAATGTCCAAGTAAGTCGATCGTTGCTTGCTCATTAGGATATGCTACCAAACTGCTTGCTCATTAGGACATGCTACCAAACGCTTCTTTACAAGATTTCCATATCTGACACCCACCGGGTGGGTGTGTCGATTGAGTTTTTGTGGGGCACGCTGAGTGCACCCACTGGTGTAGTCCCCGAGACTATGGTGGACTGCGTGCGATCGACTATAGTCTTTACACTTTGAACTTCTTCACTTGGCCTGGTCGGACCAAGTCGAATGGAACAAGTAAAACCGGTGGGGGCACGCTGAGTGCACCCACTGGGTGTAGTCCCCGAGACTATGGTGGACTGCGTGCAGTCGGCTATAGTCTAAAGAACTGTTTTTTTTCTTTTTTTTTACCGCGGCTGACAATTAGCCATGGTTTTAGAATCATAACCTTTTTGCCTCTTTTGGTCGACTGGTCGAACCAAATTGGTAAAACCAGTGGGGGCACGCTGAGTGCACCCGCTGGGTGTAGTCCCCGAGACTACTGTCGAATGTTTTGATTCGGCTGTAGTCTTAGAAATGCTACAATTTTTCCTTAGTCACTCGGAAGTGATATGCCTTTGATGTCTTTTATTGATTGACTCTTTGTAGAAATCTTGCGAGCTTGTGGCTCGCTATACTGAGTTAGAGAACAAACAGATCCAGCTCAACCTCGACTTGAAGCTTGCTCGGGAGAATTTGCGTAAGCGAAGGATGAAGCAAAAGGTATGGTTGGTGAGAACTTGACGATCGCCTTTGTTTTTCTGTTCATTCTCAACTCTGTTCTCATTGTTGCTTTGCGATAAACCGGAGGAGACTCAAGAAGAAGGACCTTGACCTTGCGAGAGAGCCGTAAGGCGGCTTTGGAGAAAACAAAGCTCGCTGAAGAGAAACTTGCCTCAGTCGGCAAACTTGAAGATGAAAATGCCAAGCTGAAAGCCGCTCTTGACGCGGCCAACAAGGAAGTTAGTCGACTGAAGAACGACAAGATTGCTCTGTCGACAAGGCTGGCCAATCAAGGGGAAGCGAAATGACACGGAGGTTTATCTTGGAGGGCTCGCCAAGAAGTTGTTCCTCATGCTTGAAGGTAATCTCTTTATCCGATTGTCTTGCTATCACCGCTCATCGCATGATTGTTGTTTTGAGTCCGAGCTGTGTTTTCAGAATTCACAAAAACTTGAAGAAGAAACCAACAGTGGAAACCAGCTGGACCCCATCAACTCTCTGTGAAGGACGGTTGCTATGAATGTGCTCCAATCTGGAGTCTCGCGTTGCTAGCATGGTGGATTATCTTGCTCGACCGAAAGCTGCGGTGTCGCGGATCGACTCAACTCTCGGCAGAGCGGGCGCTTGAAATGACCTTGAATCATAATGACTCGATGAATGAGATTCCAAGTCGAGTGCAAGAATGGAAAAAGTCTTACGCGGTGTGGTGCTGATGTTGCTCGCTCTCGGTTCGTGTCCACCGCAAGGAAGCGCAAGAGGAAAAGTGGCGTCCCTCAAAGTTGCCAACACCAGGAAGTACGACTTTCGATCTTTCATGGAGACCTTCATCGCTGCTGCTACCCGTATTGCCGACGGAATCGACCTCGACCAGTTTGTTGCACCTTCCAGTCCTCCACCGGAGGAGTAAAAAACTTCTAAGTCCCACCTTAAATTTGCCTCGGAATGCCGAGTGGTTTTTGTAACCGACAAATTTTAACAGGCTTAACGCATGAGCAATTTTGGATCCGTAGGACATTTATCCGAACTTGATCTATCCTTGAACATGCTTTATTTGCCTTCGAGAGAACCTTGCTCTTCCTTCGGAATATATTTCATTGTTGTAAGTAGTATCCTTGAGGTGAAACTCCAGTCGACTTGTACTTCATCTATCTTGCAGGTAGAGACGGAGCACAGACTGCGACTGACCTCGTCGTTCTTGCGGATTGGGATGGACCGCACGTTGTACTTGTGGCGAAGCTCCGAAGGAGAAGGTAGCAGTCGACCTGTACCTCGTCGTCCTTGCGGATTGGGATGGACCGTACGTTGTACTTGTGGCGAAGCTCCGAAGGAGAAGGTAGCAGTCGACCTGCACCTCGTCGTCCTTGCGGATTGGGATGAATTCCTTACTTAGGCGAGTACTGGACTGCAGCTAAGCCTCCGAGCGGGAGGTGTGCTCTCCACTCGGTAGGATTTTTATCTCTTAGGCGAGCACTGGGCTGCAGCTAAGCCCCTGAGTGGGAGGTTTGCTCTCCACTCGGTAGGATTTTGAATACTTAGGCGAGCACTGGGCTGCAGCTAAGCCCCCGAGTGGGAGGTTTGCTCTCCACTCGGTAGAGTTTTTATTACTTAGGCGAGCACTGGGCTGCAGCTAAGCCCCCAAGTGGAAGGTTTGCTCTCCACTCGGTAGAGTTTTTATTACTTAGGCGAGCACTGGGCTGCAGCTAAGCCCCCGAGTGGGAGGTTTGCTCTCCACTCGGTAGGATTTCTATTACTTAGGCGAGCACTGGGCTGCAGCTAAGCCCCCGAGTGGGAGGTTTGCTCTCCACTCGGTAGGGTTTTTATTACTTAGGCGAGCACTGGGCTGCAGCTAAGCCCCCGAGTGGGAAGTTTTCTCTCCACTCGGTAGGATTTTTATGGTGTAGCTCTGAAGGAGAATGTAGCAGCCGACCTGCACCTCGTCGCCCTTGCGAAGCGTTCATTATATTGAATGTTTAGGCGAATCCTTGGGCTGTTGCTAAGCCCCCGAGTGAGAGGCTGACTCTCCACTCGGTAGGATTTAAATACTTAGGCGAGTACTTGGACTGCAGCTAAGCCCCCGAGTGGGAGGCTGGCTCACCACTCGGTAGGATTTTGAATACTTAGGCGAGTACTTGGACTGCAGCTAAGCCCCCGAGTGGGAGGCTGGCTCACCACTCGATAGGATTTTGAATACTTAGGCGAGTACTTGGACTGCAGCTAAGCCCCCGAGTGGGAGTGTCGGTGTCAAAACCGGCGGATCTCGGGTAGGGGGTCCCGAACTGTGCGTCTAGGCGGATGGTAACAGGAGACAAGGGACACGATGTTTTACCCGTGTTCGGGCCCTCTTGATGGAGGTAAAACCCTCGTCTGCTCGATTGATATTGATATTGTGGATGTTTACAAGAGTGGATCTACCACGAGATCAAGGAGGCTAAACCCTAGAAGCTAGCCTATGGTATGATTGTAAGGGTTGTTGATGATGTCCTATGGACTAGAGCCATCCGGTTTATATAGACACCGGAGAGGGCTAGGGTTACATAGAGTCAGTTACAATGGTAGGAGATCTACATATCCGTATCGCCAAGCTTGCCTTCCACGCCAAGGAAAGTCCCATCCGGACACGGGGAGAAGTCTTCGATCTTGTATCTTCATAGTCTTGGAGTCCGGTCGATGATGATAGTCCGGCCGATGATAGTCCGCCGATGATGGTAGTCCGGACATCCGGACACCCCTAATCCGGACTCCTCAAGAGCCCCGAACCAGGCTTCAATGACGATAAGTCCAAATGCGTGTAGTCTTGGCGTTGCAAGGCGGGTTCTCCTTCAAGTTCTATGTACCTGCCGAACAGTGTCCAGCTTCCTCATCAATGTTGCGCGTCTTGGCTTCCATGCCCAATAATGGCCTTCTTCCACGCGTCGTGCGAATGTGGAAAGCCAGGGTGTCTTTTATGTTTTACCCCCTAGTTGTGCGAACAATCTGCCCATAAGGGAGGCAAGAATCCAGATCCAAATCACCATCTTCCTCTCGCAAATACTCATCGGAGCGCTTTCGACCAAGAATCCATTCCATCATGGACCGTCAACGCGGCTCCTCTTCTCGCGCTCCCGGCCCTTTGCCAGGAGATTGGAGGAGATGCTCTGTTTCACACAACGAGCTGGTGAAGCTCCAAATGGGGGGATGTCTTCCTCCGGCCTTCATGGTTCCGGTTCGAGCCGGGCTGGCCACCTACAAAGGTGGGAAGCAAGCGGAGGTTACCCCAAATCCCAACAAAGGGGAGCGGGTATGCTTCGTCCCCTATCCGATAAGGGGCTCGATTTCTGTACATCCATTCCTCCGCGGGCTCCTCGGAGTTCTACGGACTCGGCTTCATCACCTCACACCCGCCTCAATCCTGCATATTATGGGTTATGTAGCTCTTCTGAGCTTTTCCTGGGTGTCGATCCCCACTTCGCTGTGGAAGAGGTTGTTCGCCTTGTACCCCACTCTCACGAGGGGTCCATATATCAAGTGGGCGGCGCCAAATATGGCGCATTGCCGGACCGGATATCCATCCGAACCCCTAAGAAGGCGCCCAAGACTGGCCTTGAATGGTTTTATATAGAAGACGCCCGCTGCGGACCTGTTCGGATCGGCCTCCGGAGTTCAGCAATGCTCCTCTGAAGAAACGCCTTAGTTGGCGTCCTCGAGCCCCCATCCGGAGGAAGACAAGAGCGTCCATTATTTGATGGGCGAATAAGGTTCTTGGCCCATGCCGGGTTGACCATGATTGGAACCATGGCAACATGCATTACGCTGAGGTGCAGCCACTACAATACAGGCCACCCCATGTGGGATTTCAACGGGAGGACGATGCCACCCGTCATGGCCGCAAAGGGCGGATTGGCCAAGATCCGGTGACGATCTTGTCCGGCTGTATAAGGGGAGAAGGAGGATTTCCTTGGAAGAACCCGTTAAATGGGTTTTCCATGAATAATCCCGGCCTTGGGTAGCGAACACTCAGCGTGTCCGACCCGTGCCTTTCAAACTTAAGTTTCTTATAGTGTGTTCTTCTTCGACGCAGAACTGCGCCGGACCGTGGAGGGCATGCTAAGTCCGACTCCGCAGCCCGAGGATCCAGAGAGATCCGGGATCCGGCCTCCAAGAGGATCCGGACATAAAGGTGGAGCTAATCGACGGGTGTTCCACCAGCTCAGCATGGACAATGCTTTAGTCGCCATTACGGTGACTATCCGGACTATATCCGCTTGCTAGGTGATTGCGGCGAAGCCACGACACCGTCATTCCTTCCTTGCTTATAACCGACCACCGTATATGATGGCACTGCAGGAGGCGCCCCTAGGGCGAGAAGCTGAGCCATGGTGGCTGACCAACAAGGGCCATTCGGACGAGAGGTGGAAGAGGAGCGCGCGCGATCAAACGTCGCCGCAAAGGTGCAGCTCGTAATTCAATATTTAGAGCAACGTTCCTAGGAAGCGTTTGAGTGCTCATGACTTTTATAGGGAAAAAAGCGTCCGCTGGACTGCGGGCGTGGAAGTTGTCAATCCAACCTCTACCAGCCGGGCTCCCGCACCTAGTCAGGAGGGGGAGGCGAGCGCAAGGCGCGAGCCGGACGTTCCTCCGACGGAGGATGCCGACAGATCGTCCGCCACCAAGTCCGAGGTGGAGAGTGCCTGAATCACAGCGCCGCGGACAGTATTCGTGACGCTGCTTCTCCCGAGGCGTTGAATGCCTTTAACACGGGGGACGCGCACCTTCGTGCTGCTCAAGATAGTTTTATTAGAGCCACGGAGCAGTATGTAAAAGACATACGGGTAAGAGAATTTAATAGTTATATATGCCAGTAGCCCCCGAGACTTAAAGTAGTTATATTAAACTGATTTAAGGATCATATGGAACGTAGGATCTTACCGAGAAGAATACCCAACTGTCTCAGGAGCTGCAAGAATGCAAGGCCCAACTTGAGGCCGCATTTTCTGGCGCAGGAGGAAACACAAGGACCTCTCCTGGTAACGCATTATTGTAGAAAGATAAGTAGCGTTTGGCTTTTGCGCAAGTCTAAAAAACGACATTGCAGGTGCTGCCGGACAAGATCCGGACAGGCAAGAACTTCTGCGCCAACTAAAGGCCGGCGAGAGGGTGCTGCATAAGGTGCAGCATGAAAGGAACAAGCTCCAAGATGCCCATGCCCAGCTTGGAGAAGAGCTGAAAGGCGTTCGGGCCGAGCTGTCGGGCTCCGTTAAGGAGAATCAGCGGCTTCGCGGCATATATAGTAAGTGCTTGAGCGAACTCCTTTGAAAAGAAGAGTTTGGCGAGGAAGTCAATTTGATGTAATATGTCCGCAGTATGCTCACAGTGCGCCTGCGGAGGAGATGCCCGTAACAACGGGTGATCAACTTCCCGAATTGTTGCAACCGATCGAACGAGTTCGGCAGGCTATGAGCGGCGCTATTCAGCGTTATGGCCAGCCTTCTCCATACCCGAGGGTCTTAGGGAGCTTGCGGAGAAGCTGCAGGAGTGCGGCAGCGCTTCCATTTATGGAAGATTTCGACTGCCGCCAAGGTGCTGTGGAGGCTGGGCCATGGTAAAGACGCGGTACAAGAAGGCGGATCCCAACCACATGGCCAAAGTCGGACTGTGGGGCCCGATGGGAAGGAGATCCTGTGAGTTTAGTATACGCCAAGTGGAGTTGGCGCTAAATTTTCCCAACAGACTGTAAATTAGACAACTTTGTTAGACGGATTGAGGAAGAATACAATCACCGATTTGACAATGTATTATAAAATGACATACAAAATGCCTTCTAGCCGGATTGTAGATCGCTTTGTCTTTGCCGACCTTTTAAGCCGACCTCGGGACCCTAGAGTCCGGAGTGTGTCCGAATACCTTCTCGGTTATGAAACAACTGGGGTATGCATGGAGACCAAAGGTAGGGTCATCGGTGCTTTATCGCACAAGTGCCCAACTAGTTATGTTATATTACATGGGTAGTAAGAAACATCTTCCAGGAGAATAGTTCCGTTAAGGGTTCCTTTCCTCAGGGGTGGCATGCCCTAAAGTGCATGTCCGGACTGCAAAAAGCAGAAAAACATCCGGGGCAGATAAATAAGTGGATAAAAATCATCTTTTAAGTCACCGACCGAATATTCCCTTAAGAACGCTAGCTTTCGGCTTCACCCACCGAGGTACACATCCGCCGACCCGCAAGAATAATCGCAGAGGTGCTCCTTTACCTCCTAGCCGAACAATCGGGAACGAGGGGTAAGCACAGGAGCCGAACAACCCAGCTTGGCCAAAACTTAAGTCATATCGATGCATATAATGGTGAATAAAAGGTACATGTGGAGGCTTGACACATGTGCCGGGCATGAAGCCCGTATAATTAAGCTTCGGTAAAGAAGCCCCGTGTAAAATGAGTGCGGATAGCACATCAATTCTTGCTAACGCTTGCAAGTAGGCCCTTAAGGCTTGTATGAATAGGGTTGGGAAGAAAAGATAAACAAAAGGCAGCTGAAGTAAAAAAATGGATGGGGGGAAAGGGACAAACTCTTAGTCCGGCGCTAGGCATAAAATCGTCGGAGGCGGGCTGCGCTCCATGGGTTCGCTTGAGTCGGTTATCCGATGCATTTCAGAGACGGTACACTCCGCGGTCGACTTGATCGATGATGAAGGGGCCTTCCCATTTGGGCTTGAGCTTGTCCTTTTTCTTATCCGCAGCGAGAACCAGTTTGCCAATGTTGTAAGTCTTGGCCCGTATTTCTCGCTTTGATATCTTCGAGCTTGCTGCTGATAGAATGCGGAACGAGCCTTGGCGACGCCGCCTCTTCCTCCAATGTGTCCAAGCTGTCCCGCCGATCCAACTCGGCTTCTCTTTCTTCGTACATGCGCACTTTCGAGGTGAGTCATGAATGATGTCGCAGGCAAAACTGCTTCGCGCCGATACCATAAAAATGGTGTGAATCCGGTAGTACGGTTAGGCGTTATCCGCAGCCCCGTAGTACGGAGTCGAGCTCCTCTACCCAAAGGCGTGTCGATTTCGTAAGGGACCGCACTAGTCCGGGTTTGATGCCGCCATTATTAGACCATTTGCTCGCTCCACTTGACCGCTGGTTTGAGGATGATAGACTGAAGCGTAATCGAGCTTGATGCCCATATTTTGCACCACGATTTAACCTCATCGGCGGTGAAGTTCGTGCCGTTATCGGTGATGATGCTGTGGGGACACCATAACGTGTACTACCCGGATATAAAGTCTATCACTGGTCCGGACTCTGCCGCTTTAACGGGCTTGGCCTCTATCCATTTGGTGAATTTATCCACCATGACCAATAGGTACCTTTGCTTGTGGGTTCCCCTTTAAGTGGTCCAACCATGTCAAGCCCCTAGACCGCGAACGGCCGGGTAATGGGTATAGTTTTGAGGGCGGTGGGTGGCATATGGCTCGATTAGCAAAGAGCTGACAACCGACGATCTTTGGACTAAGTCCCGAGCATCTGCTCGGGCCGTCGGCCAATAAAATCCTGTCTGGAATGCCTTTCCTACAAGGGCCCGAGCTGCAGCGTGGTGTCCGCCTAGTCCGCATGAATTTCAGCCAGAGGTTTCGCCCTTCCTCTGCGGAGATACACCTTTGAAGGACTCGGTTGTACTTTTCTTATAAAGTTCTCCCTCATAGACCTTGTAGGCTTTAGATCGCCGGACAATGCAGCGGGCCTCATTTTGGTCTTCGGGAAGCTCCTGCCTAAGCAAGTAGGCAAGGAGTGGTTCTTTCCACGGGGCGATTACTGCCATTATGTCGTGGGCGGAAGGTGTTATGTCATCGGCTGGATCACCGGTTGGTGCGGCTTGTTCCGGTTTGTTAGTTCCGGACTCCTCTTCACATAGTACGGATGGCTTGAAGAGCCGTTCCAGGAAGATGTTAGGAGGGACAGCGTCGCTTTTTGCGCCAATACGTGCCAATACGTCGGCTGCTCGGTTATTATCTCGGGCTACGTGATGGAATTCAAGTCCTTCGAACCGGGCTGACATTTTTAGGACAGCGTTGCGATATGCTGCCATTTTCGGATCTTTGGCGTCAAAGTCTCCGTTTATTTGGGATATTGCGAGGTTTGAATCCTCGCACCTCTAGGCGTTGAATGCCCATGGAGATTGCCATCCGGAGACCGTGTAAAAGGGCCTCGATTCGCCTGCGTTGTTGGAGTCCGTACATTATCTGAAGTACGATTGGATCTGTGTCTCGGTCGGGGCGTCATACGACGCCAGCCCCATCCGCTAACATTTTAGAGCCGTCGAAGTGCATAATCCAATTGGAGTATCGCCGTATTCTTTAGGGAGTTCGCTTGGTCCATTCAGCGACAAAGTCAGCCAAAACTTGTGACTTTATAGCTCGCGAGGTTTGTAAGATATATCAAATGGTAAGAGCTCAATGGCCCATTTTGCAATCCTGCCCGTCGCGTCATGTTGTTTATAATGTCGTTAAGTGGTACTTCAGAGGCCATCGTTATCGAACACTCTTGAAAGTAGTGTCGAGCTTCCGGATGCCATGAACACGCGTATGCTATCTTCCGATAGTGCGGTAACGGACTTGCAGGGGTTAACACAAAGGATACGTAGTATACTGGTTTTGAAGAGGGAATTTATGCCCTTCATTTCTTGTTCGACGACAGTACCGCGCTTACAACTTGATGCGTAGCTGTGATGTATAACGACATTGGTTCGCCCGGGTTGGGCGCAGCCAGACCGGATTTGTTGCCAATATGGCCTTTATTTCTTCGAGTCCGGCGGTGGCAGCATCCGCCCACTCGGTGTTCGGTGCGCCTAAGGAGGCGATAGAGGGTAATGCCTTTTCTCCTAGGCGGAGATAAAGCGGCTTAGAGCCGCCATGCATCCATCAATTTTGTATTTGCTTGAGGTCTTTTGGGATATCTAGCTGTGACAGAGCTCGGATTTTGGCTGGGTTTGCTTCGATTCCTCTACGGATAATGATGAAGCCCAGAGCTTTCCACCGGTACGCCAAAACGCACTTTTCCGAATTCAGCTTGATGTCATATGCTCGAGGTTGTCGAATGTGAGCCTCAAGTCGTCTACTAGAGTTTCGACGTGTTTAGTTTTGACGACTACGCCGCTCACGTATGCCTCTACTGTTTTTGCCGATCTGGGTAGCCAGACATGTCTGAATCATGCGCTGATATGTTGCGCCGGCGTTTTTAAGTCCGAAGGGCATCGTGTTGAAGCAGAATGGTCCATATGGAGTAATGAATGCCGTTGCGGCTTGGTCCGCTTCTGCCATCTTGATTTGATGATAGCCGAGTATCGTCCGGAAGCACAATGAATCGTGCCTGCGCAGTGGCATCGATGATTTGGTCGATCTTGGGGGGGAAGGGATCCTTTGGGCATGCTTTATTTAGGTCTTTGAAATCGACACATAGGCGCCAGGATTTATCCTTCTTTGGTACCATTACCAGGTTTGCTAGCCAATCCGGGTGCTTGATGTCTCTGATGAATCCGACTTCCAATAGTTTGGCTAGCTCTTCTCCCATTGCCTGTCTTTTGGGTTCGGAAAATCGTCGAAGAGCCTGTTTGATGGCTTGAATCCTTTGAGGATGTTTAGGCTGTGTTACGCCAATCTGTGTGGGATTCCGGCATATCCGAGGGGTGCCGGCAAAATGTCCCAATTTTCCCGAAGAATTTCGCATGATCGGCGTCTACATCGGGTTCAATTGTGCCCGATGGAGGCCGTCTTTGTAGGGTCCGCTGGTGGACCTGGAATTTTACTATTTCATCTGCGCAGGTTTAAAGGAGGTGGACTTGGATCTCTTATCGAGTATCACATCGTCCCTATTCACCGTGAGGCGTGGCGCTGTGAGTTCCTCTGCCGCTAGGGCTTCGGATAGTGCCTCTAAGGCTAATGCGGCTGTCTTGTTTTCGGTAGCAGTGCTATGTCCGGATCACTAACAAGAGTGATTATTCCGCGGGCCGTGCATTTTGAGCTTCATGTACCCGTAATGGGGTACGGCTTGAAAAATTGTGAATGCCTCTCGTCCTAATATAGCGTAATATCCGCTGTTGAACGGGCCACTTGGAACGTGACTTCTTCGGATCTGTAATTGTCCGGTGAGCGAATACCACATCGAGTGTGATTTTTCCTCAGCAGCGCCCTCCGGCTAGGGATTATTCCTCTAAAGGTTGTGCTGCTTCGCTCAATGCGGCTCCAGTCTATTTCCATTTTTGAAGGGTTTCCTCGTAGGTGAGGTTTAATCCGCTGCCGCCATCCATGAGGACTTTTGTAAGTCGAAAGTCGTCCACTATTGGACTAAGTACCGGTCTTGGTGGAGCTCGGGCTGTCCGAATTTAGGTTCGTCGCCGGCGTTGAAGGTGATGGCTGTGTCACCCATGGATTGGTTGTTGCTACTTGGTAGACTTGGCGAGGCCGCTGGATTGTTCGTTTCGCATATTATTTGATGCGAAAGTCTCAAGATTGTTGATACTGCATCGATGTTGTTGGAGTGGTTTTCCGGGCTAGAAGCTCCTCTCCACTTTTGGCCACCGTCGTAATATCCAACATGCTCGAAGGTTATGTGTTGGGACGGCGCCTTCAGATCGTGTGAATTTTACAGGTCCGCTAAGCCATCCCTCTAGTACGGTTCCGCGCCCTTTATGGGGTCTTTGCTGTTTGGTTTTGTATCCGTGCCCGAGTGTAATGCACCCTTTGTTGCGGACTAGGGTTGTATTCGGGCCGGATTGTCCCAAAAATTATTTTCGGTTGTCCGAAACTCTCCATCGCACAAGATTTTCAGACTATGGACGCCAGGTCGGCGAGCGTGTAATTTCACGACGGCCGACGGCGCTCAAGAGTCCTCGTCCGTGCAATTATTGCAAAAATTGAGATTGCGCTTTCCTCTCGGCAGTCCTTTATCCTGCCTATAACCGGGAGGAATCGCCCAAGAGTGATGTCTTGTCTCAACGAGCTCTTGCGGATTAGAGATAGATCGCATATGTCCGGGCGGTGGGTGGAACTAAGTCCGAACCCTATCCATCTCAAGGCTCAAGGCGAGAAGTTTCAATTTGAAGCTTGGATTGCTGGACGTTGTCCAACGAGTCCGTCCGATGCCCGACTTTAAGTTCGAGTGCTTGATCAAGTCCGTCCCTCCGCTGGAATCCGCATGGGGGTTCGGAAGCCCGACATGACTAGTTTTCAATATAGGAGAAGCGTCGCCAAGATTGTTCCTCTACCACCGCAACGTGGGGGTGACCGGGAGAGTTAATCTCTCTCGATCGGTTTTAAGCCCAATCTGTTTGTAGTCCATGGCGACTCCCGAGCGGCGATGCGATCCAAGAGCTCGCTTCTGGACGAGAGCTCTATTGATCCAGCCGCTCGGCGAATTCCGAGCTGACGTGAAAATTGCTTTTGACGACTTGAGAGGTCATTGTAGAAGCGGTGGCGGGCAAAGCGGTCATAAGAAAACCACCTAGCGGATAGTTTGGCGGCGCCGAGGCTCCTTTATAAAAATACCGCCCTTGAAGACGGGAGGAGGCATCCTTCCTATCGCTGACGGCACGAGGAACTCTCAATGAAAGCACCAATGTCGGTGTCAAAACCGCGGATCTCGGTAGGGGGTCCCGGATCTGCGCGTCTAGGCGGATGGTAACAGGAGACAAGGGACACGATGTTTTACCTGTGTTCGGGCCCTCTTGATGGAGATAAAACCCTACGTCCTGCTCGATTGATATTGATATTGTGGATGTTTACAAGAGTGGATCTACCACGAGATCAAGGAGGCTAAACCCTAGAAGCTAGCCTATGGTATGATTGTAAGGGTTGTTGATGATGTCCCACGGACTAGAGCCATCCAGTTTATATAGACACCGGAGAGGGCTAGGTTTACATAGAGTCGGTTACAATGGTAGGAGATCTACATATCCGTATCGCCAAGCTTGCCTTCCACGCCAAGGAAAGTCCCATCCGGACACGGGGAGAAGTCTTCAATCTTGTATCTTCATAGTCTTGGAGTCCGGTCGATGATGATAGTCCGGCCGATGATAGTCCGGCCGATGATGGTAGTCCGGACATCCGGACACCCCCTAATCCGGGACTCCCTCAGGGAGGCTGGCTCACCACTTGGTAGGATTTTGAATACTTAGGCGAGTACTTGGACAGCAGCTAAGCCCCCGAGTGGGAGGCTAGCTCTCCACTCGGTAGGATTTTGAATACTTAGGCGAAGCGGATTCGCAGCTAAGCCCCCGAGTGGGAGACTGGCTCGCCACTCGGAAAGGATTTTTTTTACAAACTTAGGCGAACCGGATTCGCAGCTAAGCCACCCACTGGGGGAAATTTCAACAAAAAGTAATAACAATCACTGGGAAAATTATAACATTCTTGTCTTAGATAAACGAACTACAAAAGTACTTTTATTACATCTCAACCTAGTGAGTATTTAAGTATAAAAGGGGCGGAGCAGCTCCGCATTCCAAGCTCGAGGCTCGTTGATCTGGCGATCAACGTTGTAGAGATGATATGCTCCGTTGTGGAGAACTCTCGTGACGATGAAGGGACCTTCCCAAGTGGGAGCGAGCTTGTGTGGTTTCTGTTGATCCACTCGGAGGACCAAATCTCCCTCTTGGAAGGCTCGACTCTTCACATTTCTGGCATGGAATCGACGCAAGTCTTGCTGATAGATAGTCGAGCGGATCAGGGCCATCTCCCTCTCCTCTTCCAAGAGGTCGACTGCATCTTGCCGGGCTTGTTCCGCTTCTTCTTCAGAGTATAGTTCGACTCGAGGCGCATTGTGAAGCAGGTCACTTGGCAGAACTGCTTCAGCTCCATAGACCAGGAAGAATGGAGTTCTCCCAGTCAACCGATTAGGAGTGGTCCTCAATCCCCAAAGAACTGATGGAAGTTCGTCGACCCAAGCTCCTGCTACGTGCTTGAGATCGCGCATCAGTCGTGGTTTCAGCCCTTTGAGAATGAGGTCGTTTGCACGCTCTGCTTGTCCATTCGACTGAGGATGAGCAACTGAAGCATAGTCGACCCGCGTGCCCTGAGAGGCGCAGAAGGCTTTGAACTTGTCATTATCGAAGTTTGACCCATTATCGGTGATGATGCTATGCGGAACTCCATATCTGAATATCAACTCTCTGATGAAACTGATAGCAGTGCATGCATCGAGGTTCTTGATGGGCTTGGCTTCGATCCACTTGGTGAACTTGTCGACTGCTACTAGCAAATGAGTGAAGCCGCTTCTGCCAGTTCTCAGCGGTCCAATCATGTCTAATCCCCAAAGAGCGAAGGGCCAGACGAGTGGAATGGTCTTCAAGGCTGAGGCGGGCTTGTGTGACATGTTGGAATAGAACTGACACCCTTCACACTTGTCGACTATTTCTTTTGCCATTTCATTTGCTTTCGGCCAGTAAAATCCCGCTCGGTATGCTTTAGCCACAATGGTCCGAGAGGACGCATGATGGCCACAGGTCCCGAGTGGATATCCTCAAGAATTATCTGACCTTCTTCTGGCGTGATACACTTCTGGCCGACTCCAGTCGCGCTTTCTCTGTACAACTGTCCCTTGATCACTATAAAGGCCTTGGATCGACAGACGATCTGTCGAGCCTCTTCTTCATTCTCTGGGAGCTCTTTCCTTAGGATATATGCGATGTACGGCCTTTGTCCATCGGGAGTGATGACCACAACTTCCATAATCAGGTCGACCACGGCCGGGACCTCAACTTCATCGGATCATTGGCACTCTTTTGCTGTGGGGCTTCTTCGGAAAGGATCCTCCTGCACCGATGGTGCATGAATGTGTTCCAAAATGCATTATCTTGGGAATGGCTTCCTCTTGGACCCTATCTTCGCCAAATCATCCGCAGCTTGATTTTTCAATCGGGTATATGATGAAGCTCTAACCCCTCGAATTTCTTCTCCAAATTTCTCATCAGCATTAAGAATCTGTCATAGCTGGGCTTCGACATCCCACTCCTTCATCACTTGATTAACAACCAGATCCGAGTCGCCAGAGACCATAAGGCGACGGACGCCGAGTGAAATGGCCATACGCAACCCATACAGAGTGCCTCATATTCTGCTTCGTTGTTGGAAGAATCAAAGTGAATCTGAGAACGATTTGAGCTTATCTCCTCGGGGAAACCAATACAACCCCGCACTGAACCGCTTCAACATCTTGGAACCATCGAAAAACATAGTCCAAAGGTTCGAGTGAACTTGAGCCGAAGTCTGCTGTTCAGTCCACTCGGCGAGGAAGTCTGCTATTGCTTGGGACTTGATGGCTTTCTTTGCCTCAAATTTGATATCAAGGGGAAGGAGTTCAATCGCCCATTTAGCCACTCGATCAGTTGCATCTCTGTTATGATGAATTTCCAATAATGGGGCGTCGCTGACGACTGTAATGGAATGATCAGAGAAATAATGAGCAACCTTCTTTGTGGTCATATAAACCCCATAAACAAGCTTCTGATAGTGAGGGTATCTTTGCTTTGATGGGGTCAGCACTTCAGAAAGATAATAAACTGGGCATTGAACTTTGAAGGCTTTTCCTTCTTCTTCCCGCTCGACCGTAAGTACGGTACTGACGACTTGTCTAGTGGCTGCAATGTAAAGCAACAAAGGCTCTTTGCTGATAGGAGCAGCAAGCACCGGCTGGGTGGAGAGCAGAGCTTTTAGCTCTGCAAACGCTGCATCAGCTTGTGAGAACCCTATATTAACTTCCAGATCCTCCTGTGTTTAAATGTCAACCCCAGGATCATTGTTGACAACACAGTGAAATGGTATCATTGCAGAATACGTAAAGGCATTATAAGTAGTATATTTGTCACAAGACATACCTAGTGAAATGTCTCATGACATTTAATACAATCAGAAAATAGCAGAAAGTACAAATGCGTAGCGACTCCATCTCAGCCACAGGCAGTCGATGTAGTCCACGTGTCCTCACTTCTACGGATCGCCAAAGTAGTCATAGTCATCACCTTCGTCTTCATGGGACTCTGTTGTCAACAAAATTATTGCCATGAGTACATTACGTACTCAACATGCCTCCCATGGGGAAGGTGCTAATAACTACATGTGGCTTCATAGGAAGGTTGTATGGCTCATTTGCGTAAAGCTAATTTTGTTTGACAAATAAAGTAGCTGGATAAGAGCAGTTTTAGATGAACAATGTTTTATCTCAGAATAACTTTCATCAAAGTGAGGATCCTCGATCAACTCACACTCTTCATAGGTTCCAAGAATAGGGGTAAAGAGGGAATAAGCAAGATAGGTCCTGTATGTCAGGAAAGATTCATGTGTCGTCCATGACCGTGGACACGGCTATTCGAATAGTTTTACACTCTGCAGAGGTTGTACACTTTACCCACACGACACAATCCCGACTTGTTGCCACTAGCCGTCGCTAGCGTAGTACACCATCTGGTATACCGGCAGGGAGATTGTGACGAGGTCTTTGGACTAGATCCCCCAAAGATGTGACATGCCCACCGGGTCTGGCGCACGGAACTGAGAGTACGTCCTCAAACCTGTCCCCCCATCTGTGCCGAGGATACTCCTCGCAAGGCAGCTATCCCATCTGCGGTACGGCGACATCGACACCTAAGGCTGACTAGCTTACTTGACCAAGCCAGTGCCCATATAGCATGTGTTTGTACTATTATCACAATCTTCAAATCCAAGACTTATTAGGCCTTAAGCGGCACGGACGACTGATTGCCCCCTTCAACTTGTGAAGGGCGGCCAATCGCTCCTTCAATCCTTGATTCAGCTGTCGCCCGCGCCAGTATTCAGATGGTAAGTTTCACCCAGAGTAGAAGAGGATGGAGAGGGTCAACAAGGGCCAACCGGCCTAGCTCAGCGATAAGTTTCAAGTGTCAATGGCCCAATGATCATTCAACAATGGACCTATAAGATTATAAGCATGGCTAAGCATTTCTACTCTACCAGAATAATATCTAATTCTACTCAGGTGTCAAGTGAATAGGCGACAAGCGGATCAAGGTAATGTGTCAATCGACACGCTAGCTACGAGATTAAAAAGCATGCATATAGTAACCATAAAACACAATGCAATTTTGTAAAGCATAGGATAAGTATGATCAAAGAAGGGGGCATGCCTTCGTTGTCGAGTCCTTCTTCGGTAACCTGATTCTGTCCTTGTCCAACATCGTCGTCACTCCCTACTCGTCATAACGATAACAAAAGACAAACAATAAATACCAAGGTAATAGTAAATCCAAATAACATCCAAAATAGTTTAAGAGCGGATGGATAGCAAGATATTGATCAAGATGGAGATTCCAAAATGAGGTAGAATGATTGGGATGTAAGAGAGAGGATTCATTGAAGTGACATGGTTGAGGTTGACATAGCTAAGGAATACTTGGCGATCAAGACTAACGTTCCAATACAAATATGCAATTTAACACTAGTAGTGCCCACTACACATCTCGACAAACTATATAGGAAACTACTATCTAACAAACACAATGGAATCAACACACATGAAAAGGAACCATCCTATGCATTTAACCACACAATTACAACATGACATGATAAAAGTAAAAGTTAGCCACGATAAATATTTAGATCAATAGAATCTAAATTTTTATAGTGGTCAATTGCAACCGAACATATACATCAACTATATAATCATTCCAAACGAACAAACATTACAAACCATACTAGTTAAGCAATCAAACATCATTCAACAACATGAGTCGAATTGACCTAGGTCTAACCCTATAACATTATTAATATAAAATAGGATCAACTCTATTATAACAAACCAAGTCATTTGTCAAACAATTAACAAGAAACTATACAAGACATGGAACAAAAGAGTGAACTACTATCAGGCATGATACGATTAAGATAATAATCAACCACAAGTAAATATTTGGATGAATCCAAATACTTATAATGGTTAAAACAATCAAAGACTAAACATAAATCATAAAAACTATTAGCAAGCATTTCTATGAAAGAAGACAAACCAATACTAATTAAGGTAGAAACTAATTAAACAAGCTAATAATAACACACACCTCACACAATACATGCGAGTATAGATTCATTAGATGTCTAAGAAAATAACACAAGCATTACACATACGAGTGATCATGATAAGATCCTAACCTAGAATATGGACTTACTACTAAAGAACAATTAATACTCAAGTAACCACTAGCAATAAGATTACCACTTCATGCTTACATAACAGATCAAACTATGCACACTAAGCATATGAGGAAGATACAACTCAACTAACATGAAAGATAAACTATCTTAAGCATGTGCTAACTATCACAACAAGACCCAACACTCCTGAGGCTACCATAAGGCCAAAGTGATCATCCATAAGAACGCACAAGAGACTAAGTACTCAATTATAGCACATAGACAAAACAAGACATGAAAGATCACTTGCATGAGTGACAACTAGACATATAACAATGCAACAACTAGATAAAGTAAATATGAAGAAGTCTAGGCATACAACAATGTAATAGTGAGGTAGACTAGATGTAACGCTAAGCATGGATGATCATGACACAAGATGCCAAACTATGCTACCAGTAGAATACAACTTATAACTATGACATAACTTAGTTGATATCAACTAACACGACTAACAAGAATGGCATTAGCACAAAATACTATCATACTAGTTGTGACTTATAAGCAAAAGGGAAAAACATACTAAGCAAGTACACATCTAGGTCATGGCATCAATCACATCAAGCAATGTGCTATACTAACATGAATAACATGAAGACATGTATTTCTATCTAGTATAACCTAGACTTTCTAATACATAAAGGAACAACCTAGGCATCATACAACACACAGGTCGTTACACACATGTTATGCAATCTATTTATACAATATGCAAATAAAAATGGTGACATGATTATATCTAAGAATGGTGACATGTAATCTATTTGGAACACACATGTAATTCTGTATAGCAATACATATATGAACCATGGCATAAAGCAACCAACCATGAATCTAGAATGGTGACATGTAAGAAACCATAGGAACAACTACACAAAATGTGTTATGCCACAGGGAACTATAATGGAATTGTTCTAAAGTAACATATCACTTCATTTAACATCTAGAACCTAGCATAAAGAAAACTATGCAAAATCACACACAATAAATACCTAAACAACTATCATAGGCATGGCATGATTTCAAACCAATAAAATTAACATGCAACATGGATGGAAGTGAATATGTGAACCATATCTAAGATATATCTGTTCCAAATAAAAATGAAAATAATCAAGACATTATGTATTGCATAATCACGCAAAGGTTACAGTAATTCTACATAAACCTATGCATGGTAACAATTTGCAAAAACATGTAAATATGCATATCATAACTATATCTTCGTGCCAAAGAAAACAATCAAAACAAGAAATATTTCATGAGTGGGTTAACAAATTAAGGCCTTGAATAATTATATGAAATTATGCGCACGGTGAACAATCACCAGAATTTGTACGCACACGCGGAAAGAGGACTACATGATGCATAAAAACTTTATCAACATGATACCTTACAAAACTATATTAAAATCTATACACATGTCTAACACGAGACAATAAACAGTACAAAAATATATTATCAACTTTCATCAACAAAAACTATAATCGATAAACAAATAAATCTAACAAGTTATTTGTCACACACAAAAATTATCAGACGAATAGGATATACTACTAGGCATATCGCGAACATACGAACAATAACATATTAATACAAAATCTAACCGATGAACAAACCCCATTCAATCTTGGGCAAAAACGACTATAACAAATGTAACATCCCAAATTTTGGAATGTTAATATAATTAATTGAATTGTTTGTTTGTTTGCTTGAGTGAATTAAACTTGAGTGAAATTTGAACCTTTTCAAAAACTTTTGAATGAGAGGGAATAAAATGACTTTCCCCTTCTCCGGTAAATTCAAATTCATCCTATTAAAATCAATAAGAGAAGATGACATGACTTCTTCAACTATAAAGAATTTGAACGGAGTTTTTGCAATTTAATTCTTTCAAATATTTGCACTTGCTTCTCTATTTTTCTTCCCCGAGAAATACCCCGAAAAATAAATTCTTGAAAGCAAGAAAGAGCGGAGGAAAATGACCCTCCAAAATCAGGGGCATTTTTGAAAATATTTGAGCCAAAAAAAACCAAAGTTTTTATTTAAAATTATTTGCAAAAAGAAATAAAGCCTTTAGGGATTTTGTGAAAACATTTTTTAGGTTTTATTTTGGCCGTGGAATAATGCTCATCATCTACATTTTATTTTTCTGATAATTTTAGTATATAAAACTCTTTATTCGAATTGATTTGATTTCCTTTTTATTGTTTTAGTTTCCTAATTTTAAAAATAGGAATGGAATCGTTTTATTAGGAAAACCTGCTAGCCCATTAAGCACTTTCCTATTCTAGCCCAACAAGAGATCATCTCCTTCCTCTGTTTCCTCTCACGTTATAGAAGCTTTCCATGTCCATGGAGACAGAAATCTCCACCTTCCCGATCTCCCTCGTCTTTCCATCCCAGCGCCTCCCGAGACCGCCTATAAAACCCCTCCTCTCCTCGTTCCATTTTTCCCATCACCACGCCCCCTCCCTGCCCGTAGCCTTCTCGCCACCGTCCTCCTTTTCCTGCCTAGAAACGCTCACCAGGAGCTCTCCCAGGAGCCCGACGCCAGGAGTGAGCAGCACCTGAGGGCGCCCAGCGCCACCTTCCCAGCGCCGACCCTCCTCCGCCACCCCACCTCGCCGGCGACCTCGCCTCCTCCGAGCAGCCCTCCACATCGCCGTCTCCTTCCTGCCATCTCTGCCTCACGTACAGGTAACTCCGTTTTCGTTTTCAGATTTATTTCCGTAACAGATTTAGTTCCGTTCTTGTTTAGCTTATAACTTTTGATCTAGAAGTCCAATGATGCTGATTCTTTTTGCGTTAGATCACAATTTTCTTGTAGTTTCCAAAAATATATAATTTGTCTATGTTTGTATTTATAAAATTGAGTTAGATCAGATTTGAATTAAAGCTTGTTTTGCTTATTCGGGAGTTTAAAATAGATTTTATTTGATTCTTTTTCTACTGATCACTAGTGATCATATTTACCAGTGGTAAAAACTTCAAAATTGTTTGAGTATTTTAGCTTATTGTTTCATGTAAAACAAATTCTGTTTTAGTTCTATTCAATTATAGCTACTTCTTTTCTATAGTTGTTTTTAAATTATTTTATTTTATATTTCAGAAAGTTTATGTTTGGTTTCTATTAGTTAAACAGTAGGTGTTCAACAAGTTTTTATATTTATTTTTATTTTGTTATCGTGAAATCAATTCAAGTTTGCTAATAACTTGCAATGGATTTCTCTACTGTTTTAACTCGCAATTGAAAATACTTTCAAAATAGCTTTATGAAAAAATACTTCATTTTTTTTCTTTGTCTTAACTAAATTTATATTTTATTCTCTGTTATTTTAGTGTTTTATTTTCCGTTAGACAAAACTATTTTTGTGAATGTTGTAGAAGAAGACTCCCTAGTTTTATTTGAAGTTCCTTCGATTCTTATTAAGCTCTCTCTTTTGTTTTGATTGTTAGTGTGAGTGCTTATGTGAATGATATGTTTGTTATATAGATTTCATCAGAGAGTGACGAGTAGTCTATCAAGTTATTTCTTGAAAACGATAATTCTTCTTCGTCAACATCACCAGGCAAGTTCACTTTGACCATGCTTTCTTACCTATGTTTTATTGCATTTAGTGGCACCTTTGCAACCACCCCTCAGTAGTGTTATTGAAATTCTTGTAGTTGAGTAGTATGCATGAGGTAGGAACCCATCACCCTGTTACCAAGCCCGGGACGCTATTTATTTTAATGCTACGCTATAGTAGACGGGGTTGGTATGAGTGCTCGGGAGTGGTGTGAGAATGGAGGACCTACGTCAATGACGACAACTCCATGATGGAATCTGCAAGGACTACATCTTCAAGGCCTCAAGACTTCAAGACTCGAGACAAGAATTCAATACACACTCTTGGGTGAAGGATGGTTGACGGGCACCTGGAGAAACCAGTGGTTGGCGGGATGCATGGAGAAGCGCCATGACATCTTGCGGAAAGCTTCACCCAGACTCAAAGAGACGGAAGAATACTTCATGCCCGAAGCTTACATGCAACCGCAAGTCATTATGGGCTCGGCTTGGTTGACCTTAGTGGTGACTCTGGCTGGGGCGGTGCTAGCAGATGTAGAACTACGGTAGGATTGAATGGGTGCGGACGGTGGTCGAGGAACTCTTTGGAAGACCATGTTTGGTCATCTTGTTCTCAAACACTCTGAAGTGCGAGAACGTAAAAGAGGATCGAATCTTGCGGGTAAAGTGTACAAACCTCTGCAGAGGTTTAAACCTAATCGATTAGCCGTGTCCCGATTACGGACAATTTGAGCATCTGGACTTGGATCTATCTCGGAACTCTCAACACCGGATTGATAACTTAATTGTGGGCAACTTATGATGATTTTGGGCTATGAGACATCGGTTGGCGGAACCATGTCATGACAGAAAAAACTCCATAGTACAGGCTTCATTTTATTCCTTTGATGTAGGTAAAATAAAACCAGCTTTTACGCAAACAAAATTCAGATACAGAGCCATAAAGCCATATTGCATATAGTATAGTTTTATCATCTGTTTTCTCATGTTGTGATCTTGCCGGTACATTCAATGTACTGACCTACACGGCTGCAACGTATCATGTTGCAGATATTTCCTCGACGAGTAAGAGTTACGATACAGGGTTACGGTCTACACTCAACCTGCCGATGGCGTTGATGGGACTCCACACCCGACTATATGTTTCCGCTGTGACTTATGAGGTATATATCAGTTTTACGTTAATTATACATGTGATTGCACTTTGATATATACATTGATGTACTGTGTGTGCCAGCATACTGATCCAGGGATGGCACAGTAACACAGAGGCTTGACCATCTGAGGTCGGGTCGCTACAACAAAAATTTATACTAAACTCCTAATGATGAAAATAGCGATCTTACTCCACCATGGGGTTACTATGGGCATGAGAAACAAATCATATGTTGAACACAAGATCATTCGAGAAACTAAAAAGTACGCGGACATGTCGATAGAATCCGTTCATGCATTGGCGCGAGCAACGACATGAATGAGTCGAATGATGATGTCTACGAGATAGAGTAGATGATGATGAGTACGTGTGCAAAAGGGATTTGATAGAGGCTCATCGAGTTTGACAGAACAGCGCGAAGAACTCGACGAACAGTGTAGACGGACATGCGAAATTCTGCGTGTGTGGTCAACGGATCGCGTTCTTTCTTCGCTGAATGGATTCAACGCATGAAAGAGAACCTTTTGGCGCAAGGGCATGGACTGGGATGGTCTCCTTCATCAGAATCGAGGACCGACGTCCATGGAACACTTTCTTTGGGAGGAGTTCTCTGGGAGGATGAAGAAGAGAGATGGCAGAGGGCTTAGAGGAATGAGAGAGGAGATCCGGGCGCTCGTCCATGTACTCACGGATTTGGAAACCGTGAAGTATTAAGGAAGTTAGAGGAGGGGTGCATAGTGGATGTAGGTTTTCTCTTCTGTATATAATGGGTGCGTGTGTAAGCGTGGGTGAAAGAAGGAGATGAAGTGATCGAGGTGGAAGAAGAAGTTGAGGCGCACGATAGGGCCTTTCAGTTTTGGAAACCGATGGGGTTATGGGAAATAAAAGTAGAGGAGGAATCATGGCTGTTTGAGGTTTCCTTTCTGTAGGATTGTGAGCGTACAGGGAGGGAGGAGAAGAGAGGTAGCTCTGCTGGGCTGAGATGGGCCAGGCCCATGAGGAAGGAGGGAAGCAGGAAAAAAATAGAGAGAGGGAGTGGTTGGGCTACGGTCCAAGAGATGGAGAAAGAAAAAAAAATGGATTGGGTCCATTCGGGTGAGAGGAATAAGAAATACAGGGAGAAAATAGAAAAGGTAGATTGGGCATCGAATATTGCCTAGAGTTTGGGAAAAGAAATTAAATATATTTCCTTTCTTAGGAAAATCTAGAAAAAGGAATAGAAGCTAACAAATTCAACAGAAGTTTCAAAATACAAATGCGCATAATTTAATATGCTGAAGGGAGAAAAACAAAACCCAAGTAAAAGAGAAGAACAAAACTCAAGTTAAAATTTAAGTTTGCATTAGGTCAAGTTAAATCCTCCAAATTATAAAAGTCCAATTTAAGCTTTGTTACCAAATAAAACAAATGAAATTTTCTCACCCTGATTTTTTTTTTGAAAACTTTTTCTTAAACATTTCGAGAATCGGGATGTGACACAGCTTCTGGAGTCCACTCGAACTTGTCTGACTTCTTCATCAGTCGGTAAAGAGGCAATGCCTTTTCACCGAGGCGAGAGATGAATCGACTTAAAGCGGCCAAGCATCCAGTAAGCTTCGGACATCGTGCACACGCACAGCATGCGCTTCATTCGAGTATAGTGCCAACCTTTTGGGTTAGCATCGATTCCTCGCTCGAAAACGAGAAACCGAGTAACTTTCCGCCAGAACTCCAAATATGCACTTTGATGGGTTAAGCGATATCATACCTCCCGAGATTGGCAAATGTTTCAGCAAGGTCACCAACAGGTCGGAACCCTTTTGTGACTTGACCACTATATCATCCATGTACGCTTCCACATTCCCACTGATTTGAGTGAGCAAACACTTCTGAAGCATCCTCATGAATGTGGCTCCGGCATTCTTGAGACCGAATGGCATGTTGACATAACAGAGCACCCGAATGGAGTGATGAACGATGTTTTGATCTCATCGGGTCCATACAGACAGATCTGATGGTACCCGGAATAGGCGTCTAAAAAAGACAACCTCTCACATCCCGCAGTTGAGTCGACTATTTGGTCAATGCGAGGAAGAGGGAAATGATCTTTCGGGCAGGCCCGATTGATATGCTTGAACTCGATGCACATGCGCAACAACTTGTCCTTCTTGGGGACCATGACGACATTGGCGAGCCACTCAGAGTGGTAGATCTCTCGGATGAACTCTGCTGCTAAGAGCTGAGCCACCTCTTCACCAATGGCCTTTCTCTTCTGGACGGCGGACCGTCGAAGATGTTCTTTAACCGGTTTGACTTTTGGGTCGACTCGTAGGCGGTGCTCAGCCAGCCCCACAGAACACCGGCATGTCGCCAGGCTTCCATGCAAAGATGTCCCACCACACGGAGGAACCGGATGGCGCTTCTTCCTATTTTGAGTCGAGTGTTGTTGAGATGTTGGTCGAGCAGCATTGGGATCGGGCGGGTGAATGTGAACCTGTTTCGTCTCACCGACGATCGAATCTTGACTCCATAGCGGCTTCTTAGCTCGCAACAAATCACTCGGATCTGCAGTTTTCGATACTCTTGTAACTCTACCATCGCTAACCGAGCATCGGCGATCTTAGAGCCCTTCGGAAGCACTCTTCCGCCTTCTTCCGATTGCCCGTAACGGTGATCACGCCCTTGGGGCCAGGCATCTTCGATTTAAGATACACGTAACATGGTCGGGCCATGAAACGTGCATATGCTGGCCTTCCCAGAATAGTGTGGTAAGCGCTCTGGAAATCCACGACCTCAAAGGTTTCCGAAAATGCTTCGAATCACCAAAAACTACATCAAGAGCAATTTAGCCGAGTGACTCAGCCTTCTTTCCAGGAATGACTCCGTGGAAGCTCATATTACTGGTACTGAGTCTGGACATCGGAATGCCCATCCCTTTCAACGTCTCTGCGTACAATATGTTCAAGCCACTACCACCATCCATCAGAACTTTGGTCAGTCGAGTGCCTTCGACGACTGGGTCGACCACCAACGCTTGCCTCCCAGGGGTGGCAATGTGCATCGGGTGATTGGACTGGTCGAATGTGATGGCGGTCTGGGACCATTTCAGATAGTTGGGCGTCGCGGGAGCGACCATGTTCACTTCCCGATTGATAACCTTCAATCGACTTTTGCTTTCGACGTCAGCAAAAATCATCAGGGTGGAATTGACCTGGGGATATCTATCATCGTTGTCATCTTTGTCCTCAACTTTGTCTGTCTCCTTATCCTTATCCTTGGGCTGTTTCCCTTGGAACTGCTGAATCAAGAGCCAACACTGTCGAGTGGTATGTTTCGGGTAAATGAGTTTACCCTCTTCATCTTTCTTCGTGTGAATGTGACATGGCAAATCCAACACGTCATTTCCATCCTGGTCTTTCACCTTCTTGGGGTTCCAAGGACCCTTGGGTTTCCCCTTGAACTTTCACAGGGTCACGACCAAGGCCTCTCCGGAGCAGCTGGCTCGGCTTTGCGCTTCGCTTCCGGATCGGAATTTCCTCCGCCGCCTCATTAGCGACCGATTTGTATTTACCACTCGAGCCGATCCTCTTCTTCACCATTTGCATACTTGGTGGCAATCTCCATCATTCGACTCAGGGTCATATCTCGGTTTGACCAATTTCAAACTCAACTCTCTGTTCTTGACACCTTCTTTGAAAGCACAGATCGCTGGTGATCGATACATTCTCAAGCTGTGGGTGCAAAGTGATCCACCTCTGGATATAATCTCTCAAAGTTTCACTCGACTTCTACACACACGACTGCAACTCCGTCAACCCCGCTGGTCGCTTGCAAGTCCCTTCAAATGTCCGACAAACACTCGGGCAAGATCTTCCCAAGTGTAAATCTTTGCTTGGTGTTAATCGATTCAACCACGCTCGCTGAACCCTCCAACATAAGAGGCAAATGCTTCATGGCTACCTCATCGTTGCCGCCGCATGGCTGAACAGCCACTCGGTAATCTTCAAGCCAAGTGTCGGGCTTGGATTCACGATGAACTTATCGACTCGATCGCCAACCTTTGAAGTTGGGAGGAATCACCGCTGCTCGATGGCTCTGCTGAAACACTCTGGCCCTGAGACATGAACTCTGCTGCTGGGAGGGAACATCTCTGTCATGGCCTTCTCGGTGAGCTCTGTTCCTGTCGACCAAACCTTGAACGATAATAGATCTCGCATCAAAGCCTGGTTCCCTAGGGTCGACTGGAACTCTTCGCCCAACACTGTGCTGGCGTCTGTCGTCCTGCTGCCGAGGAGCGTATGATCCACCCCTTGGGGGAGGAGTGGGCACTCGACGTCGATCATTGCGATCGAATCGGTGCTCATATTGCTCGCGGCTCTTGTACTGATCATCACGCCGGCCCCCACGTTCCTCACGCCTCGGGGGCGATCTCGGACTATGGGCCGACTGGACTGAATTCGTAGCGACAGATCGGCTGTGAATCCTGTTCCGCGACTGTGATATGATTGAGTTTTGGTCTCCACCACCCGAGCAGATCTACGATTTGTAGCAAACCTCTACCCGCCTCCATTGGGAAGGCTGAATTGACTCGCTATACGGGCGGCAGCTAAATTCTGAATCGGAGTTCGATATACCTGAGTTGGTGGTGGAAGAGTTGACATCGATGGATTACGGAACCCTTGGCGCAGCAGCTTGCCGTGAGTACTCGCTGAAGGTTCTCGGTCGAGTCGCTCAGCCAGTTAGCTAACACGCATCCTCCAAGGCACGAGCCTCGGGGTTTCTCCAACGATAGGAGTGTGAAGCGCATCCATGTTCCGGCGGCGAAGCTCCTCTCTCGAAGCGAAGTGAGGGCTCGGGCAGGTACTCTTCGTGGGCTTGCGTCGGATCGCCTCCACCGTCACCTCCGTTGGTGCGGGGAATCCGGGGACTCGTGGTCCATCGACCATCGAACCTCTGCCGCCGAGTCATCGCTATCGCTTTTCGGGCCTTGATCTCTGCGGAGCGAGTCGGCAGTCGAACAAGCCGTAGAGATTCGTCGGGCTCGATCGCGCGACTTGGGGGTGGCCGGTGGCGAGCCACCGCATGCCTCACCCACCGCTGAAGCCTCGACCGACCGGAGCGCTTGCGCGGCGGGGAGATCGAGCGAGGACGGCACAGAGCCGACCCATCTTGGGGTCGACGGTTGCCGCAGGAGGACGCCACGGACACCGCGAAAGTCGTCGCCCAGCGAACGACGGGAGCGCGTCCACGTCGAGTGGAGCGTCCCGAAGCCAAGCGGAGTCGTCGGCGACGAACGTGGCGACCGAGACGGATCTCGCGCCCTCGACCGAACTCTACGAAACCATGATGTAGGAGATCGAAGAACCCCAACTTCTCCAACAAATCGCTAGAACACCGGCCCCATGGTGGGCGCCAACTGTCGTGGTTCTAAGTCCGACGATGAGAATGGGGGGTAGGAAGGAGAGGCAAGATCCTAGCTATGGAGTAGTTGTATACGCAAGGGATTTTCGAGTTCAGGCCCTTCTCGGAGGAAGTAACAGCCCTACGTCTCGGAGCCCGGAGGCGGTCGACTGGATTATATGTGTATGTGTTACAGGGGTGCGAACCCTTTTGCCTGTGGAGGGGGGTGGCTTATATAGAGTGCGCCAGGACCCCAGCCATCCCACGTAGCAGAGGGTATAAGGTACGTTAAGACCTGGCGTTACTGGTAACGCCGGACATAAAGTCTCATCATGACCATAAAGACTACTTAATTACTGACCATTTGGATACAAAGTGATTCCTGAGCACCTGATGGTCGAGTGAGCCTTCTTGGTCGAGTGTCTCTGATTCTGTCGAGTGGAAGCCTACCAGGGCGACTGGAAGGCAGCTTCTTTCGTGAGTGTCCTCGGGGAGGGTGCCTTTGGGCAGGTCTATGACCCTACCCTAGGTACATGACTTCATCAAGAACATCATTAATTCTTCCTATTGGTTTCTTAATAGTGCAATCCGCAAGGTGCAAGTTTAGAGAGCAATCATCAAAATCACGAAAATCTAGCAAATCACACAAAGTTTTTGGAATAGTGGAAACACTAGCACCCAAATCACATAAAGCATAAAATTCATGACCCTTGATCTTAATTTTAATAGTTGGTTCCCACTCATCATAAAGTTTTCTAGGGATAGAAACCTCCAACTCAAGTTTTTCTTTGTAAGATTGCATCAAGGTATCAATAATATGTTTAGTAAACGCTTTATTTTGACTATAAGCATGAGGAGAATTTAGCACAGATTGCAACAAGGAAATACAATTAATTAAAGAGAAACTTTCATAATTAAATTCCTTGAAATCCAATAGTGGGTTTAGCAACATCTAGGGTTTTATTCTTTTCAATCCCACTTTTATCAATTTCATCATCAAGATCTAAATACTCAGAATTTTTAGAACGCCGTCTAGGTAAAGGTGGGTCATATTCAGTTTCATCAAGATTCATATTCCAAAACAAAGATTTGATAGGGGACACATCAATAACTTTTATATCTTCATCTTGATTTTCATAGGAATTGGAAGAACACGCTTTAATAAAGGCAGCTTTCGTAGCACGCATCCTAGCGGTTCTTTCCTTGCACTCATCAATGGAAATTCTCATGGCTTTGAGAGACTCATTGATATCATGCTTAGGAGGAGTAGATCTAAGCTTTAAAAAATCAACATCAAGAGAAATTCTATCAACGTTCCTAGCCAATTCATCAACTTTAAGCAATTTCTCTTCAAGCAAAGCATTAAAATTCTTTTGCGAATTCATAAACTCTTTAACACTATTCTCAAATTCAGAGGGCATCTTATTAAAATTTCCATAAGAGTTGTTGTAGGAATTTCCATAATTATTAGAAGGATTACTAGGATAAGTCCTAGGATTAAAATTCCCTCTATACACGTTGTTACCAAAATTATTCCTACCAACAAAATTCACATCCATAGATTCATTATTATTCTCAATCAAAGTAGACAAAGGCATATCATTAGGATCAGAAGAAACACTCTTAGTAGCAAATAATTTCATGAGTTCATCCATCTTTCCACTCAAAACATTGATTTCTTCTATCGCATGCACTTTTTTATTAGTAGATCTTTTGGTGTGCCATTGAGAATAATTAACCATAATATTATCTAGGAGTTTAGTAGCATCTCCTAAAGTGATTTCCATAAAAGTGCCTCCCGCGTCCGAATCTAAAAGATTTCTGGAATCAAAATTCAATCCGGCATAATTTTTTTGTATAATCATTCACAAATTCAAACCATGAGTAGGACAATTACGTATCATTAATTTCATTCTCTCCCAAGCTTGTGCAACATGTTCATGATCAAGTTGCTTAAAATTCATAATATCGTTTCTAAGAGAGATGATCTTAGCGGGAGGAAAATACTTAGAGATAAAAGCATCTTTGCACTTGTTCCATGTATCAATAATATTTTTAGGCAAAGACGAAAACCAAGTTTTAGCACGATATCTAAGCGAAAAAGGAAATAGCTTCAATTTAACAATATCGTTATCGACATATTTCTTCTTTTGCATATCACATAAATCAACGAAGCTATTTAGATGAGTAGCGGCATCTTCACTAGGAAGGTCGGCGAATTGATCTTTCATAACAAAATTCAACAAAGAAGTATTGATTTCACAAGATTCAGTATTGGCAAGAGGAGCAATCGGAGTGCTAAGGAAATCATTATTGTTGGTATTGGTATAGTCACACAATTTGGTATTAACTTGAGCCATCGTGACAAACAAACAATCCAACACACGAGCAAACAAAAAGGCAAGCGAGAAAAAGGCAAACGGAAAAGAGAGGGCGAATAAAACGGCAAGGGTGAAGTGGAGGAGAGTAAAACGAGAGGCAAATGGCAAATAATGTAGTGCGGGAGATAGGGATTGTGATGGGTACTTGGTATGTTGACATTTGCGTAGACTCCCCGGCAACGGCGCCAGAAATTCTTCTTGCTACCTCTTGAGCACTGCGTTGGATTTCCCCGAAGAGGAGAGGATGATGCAGCAAAGTAGCGTAAGTATTTCCCTCGGTTTTTGAGAACCAAGGTATCAATCCAATAGGAGGCCACGCGCAAGTCCCTCGTACCTACACAAAGCGATAGCTCCTTGCAACCAACGCGATTAGGGGTTGTCAATCCCTTCACGGTCACTTACGAGAGTGAGATCTGATAGAGATGATAGATAATATTTTTGGTATTTTTGATATAAAGATGCAAGGTAAAATAAAAGGCAAAAGTAAAAGCAAAGCAATAATAAAGTGATGGAAGATTGATATGATGAGAATACACCTGGGGGCCATAGGTTTCACTAGTGGCTTCTCTCAAGAGCATAAGTATTTCTACGGTGGGTGAACAAATTACTGTTGAGCAATTGACAGAATTGAGCATAGTTATGATAATATCTAGGTATGATCATGTATATAGGCATCACGTCCGAGACAAGTAGACCGACTCTTGCCTGCATCTACTACTATTACTCCACTCATCGACCGCTATCCAGCATGCATCTAGAGTATTAAGTTAATGAAAACAGAGTAACACCTTAAGCAAGATGACATGATGTAGAGGGATAAATTCATGCAATATGATATAAACCCCATCTTGTTATCCTCGATGGCAACAATACAATCGTGCCTTGCTGCCCCTTCCTTTGGAAAGGACACATGAGATTGAACCCAAAGCTAAGCACTTCTCCCATTGCTAGAAAAACTAATCTAGTAGGCCAAACCAAACTGATAATTCGAAGAGACTTGCAAAGATAACCAATCATACATAAAAGAATTCAGAGGAGATTCAAATATTGTTCATAGATAATCTTGATCATAAACCCACAATTCATCGGTCTCAACAAACACACCGCAAAAAGAAGATTACATCAAATAGATCTCCACGAGAGAGGGGGAGAACATTGTATTGAGATCCAAAAAGAGAGAAGAAGCCATCTAGCTACTAACTATGGACCCGAAGGTCTGAGGTAAACTACTCACACTTCATCGGAGAGGCTATGGTGATGATGTAGAAGCACTCCGTGCTCGATTCCCCTTCTGGCGGAGCTCCGGAATAGGCCCCAAGATGGGATCTCGTGGATGCAGAAAGTTGCGGCGGTGGAATTAGGTTTTTGGCTCCGTATTTGATCGTTCGGGGGTACGTAGGTATATATAGGAGGAAGGAGTACGTCGGTGGAGCTTCGAGGGTGTGACGCCCGGATAACTAAGCTACAGTAAGCCTCTGCTAATGATGCCATGTCACCTTGATTACTGTTGCTAATCTCGTGTTAGTTCGAAACCGATTCAAATTCAAATTCAAAATCAAGCTAATAATAGAAGTTTTCAAATATTAAAACTAAAATGTTCAAAGTGTAGCAAGTAAATCATAGATGGTTGTGGTGGTGAAACCAAATTTTTATAAAATGTTTAAGTGCACTAAATAATGGAAACATTAGCTAAAATAATTATTTAAACGTCTCTTAACTGGTTAAATTATTGAAAACTACTTTTTATAACTACAAGAATAATTGTGGTAGTGGTATAATTACTAGTACTAGATTAGGTGCTAACTATATGTTTTGCATAACAAAAACAATTTAAAGGATTAAACAAATAGAAAAGGAAATTGAAAAAAATAAAGAAAAGACAAACAGTAAACAAAAACTAATAATTGAAAGTGCCAAAAAAACCCAACTGGGCCAGTCGGCCCAGCTGCTAGCCATGTCGGACCAACAGGCCCAGGCCGCCCTCACTCCCCCATAACCCCCTGGGCGACCAAACCCTAACCCCCCAACGCACCCACTCCCCCCCCCACGACGCCACTCCCTCTCCCCCACCCGATCCAATCTGGATCGAGGCGGAACTCCCACTCCACCTCGCTCTCTTCCCCCTCCCCCTCGATCTGGATCAAAATCGGGGGGCTCGCCCTTCGCTCGATGCCGAAGCCCTCTCGCCGGCGCCACCCGTCTCCGACCCCATCGCCCTTCGCCCGAGCCGACCGCGTCGACCATCGCCCCCGACGCCGCTGGACCCCGCCGTCGTCGGAGCTTCCCTGCCGTCCTCCTCTTGGACTCCTGGCCGAACCTCCTCCTCTACGTCGCCGTCGTCCCCGTCCTCCTCCCCAAAGGCTCCACTGAGCCTCGCCGACCCTCGTCTCTGCAACGCCGGTGACGCCACGGCCTCCTCTTTCCTCTTTGCGCCTGGTCTGCCCGTCTCCCCGTCGCCAGTCACGCATCGTCCGCCACCACACGCGTTGTTCGCGCCCGCAGGCGCCGTCCCACGTCCGGGCCTCGTGCCCCTACCCCCTGCATCCGCTAGTCCCACTCGCCGGCCAACCGCACCACCCTCGCTCGACCTCGCTGGACATCGCACCTGCCTCCTCTGCCTACCCGCAGCCCTCTGCCGCCATGATCACCGCGACCATCCCGTGTTCGCATCCGCCTGGGGCTGTGCCCCCCTGCTCCACGGTCTGCTCTGCTGCTGCTCGTCGGTGATGCCTCACCTCGCCCGGCCTCGCCGTGCCCGTGGCCGACGGCTAACCCCTTCGATCTGGCGTCGCCCACTCGTTAGGCCCAGCGCCCTAGCCCACGCCCAGAACCGCCTTTGCTGGTGCCGCTAAGGCCTCACCATCGACAAGCAGGGCCGCGCCGAACGTAATAAAAAAAAGCAGGAAAAAATATATTAATTAAAATTAATAATTAATTAATTAACCAATTAATTAACTTAATTAATCATGTTAATTAATCTAATTAACCCTGTTAATTAACCTTAATAACCTAATTAGATAAAAGGTCAATGACAGACGGGCCCCACTGCCCTCACGGTCAACGCTGACTGCTGACATCACCCTGACATCATGCTGACGTCATAACTGCATTTTCTAATTAAATTAATTATGTTAATTCTAAAAAATGAAATAAAACTTTGAAAATTAATATAAAATAAACCGTACCTCGGATGGAAAAACTTTGTACATGAAAGTTGCTCAGAACGACGAGATGAATCCAGATACGCATCCCGTTCGTCAGCCACATGTCCCTAGCATAGCAAATGTGCAACATTTCACCTCTGGTTCATCTGTCTGAAAACGCGAAACGCCGGGGATACTTTCCCGGATGTTTCCCCCCTTCGTCGGTATCACCTACTACCGCGTTAGGGCACACCTAGCACCGCGCATTGCCATGTTACGCTTTGTGATGCTTTGATTGCTCTGTTATTTATTGTGTTCCCCCGCGTTTCTTCTTAGGTGACCACGAGACTACCGTCGACCCCGATTCGACTAGAGAGTTGACGATCCTTCTTGCTCGAGCAACCAGTGCCCCCCCCTTGATCACCAGATATCGCCTATTCTTCTCTATACTACTTGCATTAGAATAGTGTAGCATATTCTTGCTTTTCGTTAATCCTATCTGATGCATAGCTTTGTCCTTGCTACTCTTTGATACCTTTACGCAATCCTACACGCTTAGTATAGGATGCTAGTATTCCATCTGTGGCCCTACATTCTCGTCCGTCTGCCTTGCTATACTATCGGGCCGTGATCACTAGGGAGGTGATCACGGGTATATACTTATATACTATCACATGATACCTGTGGTGACTAAAGACAGGTCAGCTCGTAGGAGCACCCGCGAGTGGATCTTTGTGGCGGAGCGACAGGGCAGGTTGAGACCACCTAGGCGAGAGGTGGGCTTGGCCCTGGTCAGCGTCCGCGGTTACATCATTAACACGCTTAACGAGATCTTGGTATTTGATCTGAGT
The DNA here is from genome assembly GCA_021605205.1 of Aegilops longissima. Taxonomy (NCBI): domain Eukaryota; kingdom Viridiplantae; phylum Streptophyta; class Magnoliopsida; order Poales; family Poaceae; genus Aegilops; species Aegilops longissima. The sequence goes on from CM038676.1 coordinate 292,033,947, forward strand.
CTGGCCATTTGGTCTATACGAACTAACCAACTACGTGGGAAAGATATGGGCACTTTCGGCATCGTGGTATCAGTCGAAGCCTTCGTGACGTCGGCGGCGGCGCGCCGATTGGACTGGAACGCCTGCTAGGCTAGGTCTGCTTCCGGCGGTGTTCGCAACATGCAGGTGTGCTAAGGGCGATGGGCCCACTGCCCTGTCGCTTAGGTTTAGACCGGCGTCGACCTCTCTGTTGGCCTAGGTGGGGCTGCGACATGTTGATCTTCCAAGGCCGGGCATGACCCAGGAAAGTGTGTCCGGCCAAATGGGATCAAGCGTGTTGGGTTATGTGGTGCACCCCTGCAGAGAAGTTAATCTATTCGAATAGCCGTGATCTTGATGTGTGGCGACTTGGAGTTGTACCTTGACCTTATGACAACTAGAACTGGATACTTAATAAAACACACCCTTCCAAGTGCCAGATACAACCCGGTGATCGCTCTCTAACAGGGCGACGAGGAGGGGATTGCCGGGTAGGATTATGCTATGTGATGCTACTTGGAGGACTTCAGTCTACTCTCTACTACATGCTGCAGGACGGAGGCTGCCAGAAGCATAGTCTTCGACGGGATTAGCTATCCCGCTCTTATTCTGGCATTCTGCTGTTCAGTCCACCGATATGGCTCTTTACACATATACCCATGCATATGTAGTGTAGCTCCTTGCTTGCGAGTACTTTGTATGAGTACTCACGGTTGCCTTGTTCCCCCTTTCCCCCCTTTCTTTACCCGATTGCTGGGACCAGACGATGGAGCCAAGGAGCCAGACACCACCTTCGACGACGACTCCTACTACACCGGAGGTGCCCACTACTACGTCCAGCCCGCTGACGATGACCAGGAATAGTTATCAGAGCCGACTGCCTGTAGGACTCCCCCTTCCACACTCCTTGGCCGAAGTCGAGTCTAGACATCGCAAAAACTTTTAGTAACATGGCTGTGTGACTTACGGGCCCACGTCGCCATTGGGTGGTACTTGATACGTCTCCGTCATATCTATAATTTTTGATTGTTCCATGCCAATATTCTACAACTTTCATATACTTTTGGCAACTTTTTATACTATTTTTGGGACTAACATATTGATCCGATTGCAGTGCGGTTCACATCATTGCATGTTTTTGTTTGGCAGAAATCCAATATCAAACGGAGTCCAAACGGGATAAAAACGGACGAAGAATTATTTTGGAATATTTATGATTTTCTAGAGGAAGAATCAACGCGAAATGGTGGCCGGGGTGGCCACGAGACAGGGGGCGCGCCCTCCCCCCCAGGGCGCGGCCTGGGCTCTCATGGGCCATCCGTAAGGCGGTTGACGCTCTTATTTTGCCGCAAGAAAGCTAATTTTCGGAAAGAAAATCACGGCGAAGGTTTCAGGCCAATCGGAGTTACGGATATCCATATATACACGAAACGGTGAAACAGAGCCGGGACAGAACGCAGAAACAGAGAGATAGATCCAATCTCGGAGGGGCTCTTGCCCCTCCCAAGCCATGGGATCCAAGGACCAGAGGGGGCCTCTCTCCCCCTTGCTTCCGATGGCGCCGGAGCGCTGCCGGGGGCCATCATCATCACCGCGATCTTCACCAACACCGCCGTCATCTTCACCAACATCTCCATCACCTTCCCCCTTCTATATTCAGCGGTCCACTCTCCCGCAACCCGATGTCCCTCTACTTGAACATGGTGCTTTATGCTTCATATTATTATCCAATGATGTGTTGCCATCCTATGATGTCTGAGTAGATTTTCGTTGTCCTATCGGTGATTGATGAATTGCTATGATTGGTTTGAGTTGCATGTTTTATTATTGGTGTTGTCCTATTGTGCCCTCCGTGTCGCGCAAGCGTGAGGGATTCCCGCTGTAGGGTTTGCAATATGTTTATGATTTGCTTATGGTGGGTTGCGTGAATGACTGAAACACAAACCCAAGTAAGTAGGTTGTTTGCGTATGGGACAAAAGGGGACTTGATGCTTTAATGCTATGGTTGGGTTTTACCTTAATGAATCTTTAGTATTTGCGGATGCTTGCTAGAGTTCCAATCATAAGTGCATAGAATTCCAAGCAAGGGATGATATGTTAGCTTATGCCTCTCCCTCAAATAGAATTGCAATAGTGATTACCGGTCTAGTAACGTAGTCAATTGCTTAGGGACAATTTCATGACTCCTAGCACCACTTTTCCACACTCGCTATATTTACTTTATTGCTTCTTTACTTACAACAGCCCCTAGTTTTTATTTACGCTCTCTTTATTATCTTGCAAACCTGTCCTATCACTCCTACAAAGTACTTCTAGTTTTATTCTTGTTCTAGGTAAAGTGAACGTCAAGCGTGCGTAGAGTTGTATCGGTGGTCGATAGAACTTTAGGGAATATTTGTTCTACCTTTAGCTCCTCGTTGGGTTCGACACTCTTACTTATCGAAAACTGTTGCGATCCCCTATACTTGTGGGTTATCAGTACTAGGATCTTTTACTCCTCGACCTTTACTCTGGGACTCTGATCTCTCTTCTATTCAGGTTAAATGATTTTGCTAAATCTGACTCTAGGTTCTTGTAACTACTTCCTCCCGGAGAGCCCCTTATTACAATGATCGCCTGCTGCACCAGAAGGTTCCTAAGATGCTATTCATTATTTTCCCGAGACGCTTGTGCCAACCACTTTTGCAAATTCCCTACCACTATTATCTGTATGGATAACTGAACACACTTGCCTACATTCAATCCCATTGATCTTGTTATTACAAGATGCCCCGAACTGCTCCCCATTGTTCCGAGAATCCTTTGAGCTTACTACCCTGCAGTTATTTCCTAATGAATACCCCCCACGGATAATTCCTCGCACTTATCGAGTATCCGCTCACCCCCATTTGTTCAGGTGTTCCACAAAAGTATTCGAAGTGCCATTCGCCCTTCCGAAAATCCTCAGGAGCCTTTTGCTCTTGAAATTCTTGCTTACTTGCATTATGGTTAATCCCATATGTCTAGTAATCTTAATGACATCCTTTGTCATTATCATTTTGAGTCTATTGATTCAATATGTTGCAGTTGCTTACAATCCTCAACCAAATCGTAGAATTCACCCTTCCGGCTCAGACATCATTTTAAACATTAGCTGGATCTCGACCAAACAAATTGTCATTGATTGTATCCCTAAGTCTATTCAACTTATCCATCCCTAATCAGAGCATTGCTTCTGATCCCTTGTCTTGGAATTCATAATTCCTTTGCATTTAAGCTTTGAGTTAGTCAGTTGTTTCTATAATCCGGTGCACTTGCATTCCTTCTTCCTTTGATAGAGTACCGATACTCACATCAGCTCCGTTGTAGACCACCAGACCTCTTGTTGGATTATTATCCGACAGTGTCCTTCATATACAAATAACCTTGTGAGTCTTTCCACGGATATATAAAGCCTTGGGTAAATTGTATCCTCTGTTTTTCAACCATGCTCTGTTTTCGAGCTGGTGGTATTTACTATTGAAGCTTGTGGAATATGTTTCCATGATACCCTGACGGGTTGAACCTATGCCTTCCTTATTATGTGTGAACTCGGAAGTTTTCACGAGTCATACTCATCTGGTATTCCAGCAGGTAAAACTTTCAACACTAATGCCTTTATCAAAGCGAGAAGTGAATGGAAGGTTATACATTGAAGAAGTGGGAGTCGACCTTGAACCTTGCGTTCATGCCCATGGACACGATGTAGATCCTATCATGGAAGCTTCTTGAAACAATAACTATTTCCTTGATATATTATCATCTGGTATCTGTGAATTGATCCTTTGCAACCGTGGCTCCGACCATGATTGTTCTCCTTTGATTCCATTTCTCAGACAAGATGAAGTACTTGTCTTCTGCAGATCATTTCACGTGTCCACCGTCTACTCTGCTCTACCGTCGAGTATTACACTCTGGTATCTCGAGAATATCAAAGAACTACATAACTGCTTGTGAGTTCTTCATCAACTATTATTTCTCGATGATTCCAATTTTCTCCGGGTTTTGAGTTGTTTTTCACTCGAAACCCCGATAACTGAATCGAGTCCGTTCTACGGTTCAACTACTCTTTGTAATCCTTATTACTTGCGAGTTGTACTCGCTGATGTCATTCCCAACCGATTGGCTACATCATCATCGTCATGTTAAAGCTTAAACTGTGCTACCTGGTCCTTATTCCCAGAGCACAACTTTCGATGATGAGCTAAGCTTACGTAGATCTTCCTTGTCTTACCGTTTCACCTCAAGCAACAAGCTTGAGTCCGAGTTTGTGTCGTATCCGTGGTTTCAATAACTTTTCGCTCCATCCTTCCTTTTGCTTGATGTCGTCGATGACCGATTACATCTCCATGAAACCTCTCGACAAAATTTTTCATGATCATCATCAACATTCTGAGTTCCTCCAGGATATCAATTGTATTCATGATGAGAAATACCATCCTTGCCCCTCGATGATTTGTGTTATCATCGGCAACATTCTTGCTTTCCCTTCAACACAAACTTGTTCATGTTTTGTGTTGTACCTTGAGATCCTTTCTATCCAACTTATGTTATGTTCTACCTTGGAGTATTGCTAACTTTTATGTCAAGAATGTCATGGGAAATTCACCACCCTTAAGAATTCTTGATACAAGTGATACTTATTAACATCATCATTCTTTTCTTGGACCCCGTGTTGTTTCTAACCGAAATACCGACAAATGGTCTGTGATGTGTAAATTCTAAACTTCTAGCAACCCTATTGCTTTGAAGTTATTGGTCTATAGTTTCATTCTACGTCTATGGCTTATTGAATCATCATTCGAACATTGATTGTGCTACCTAGCCCATATTTCGGGTGCACATTTCAACCAATGTTTAACTGTGTATGTTTTCCTCGAGCATACATCATTAAGCCATTTGATCTAGCTAATGTTATCTCCTTGTTCACATAGTTGCGAAATCCATCTTTTGGAAATCTCAATGGATTGTCATTTGAGTCAATCGATCACCTCCTCACCTCTCCTTGATTTAATGGTGAACCCTGTTCAAACTTCGCTTCCATAGTTCATTTCCCGAGGATCATATAATGTCGTCTCGTCAATTGTGTTGCACCTCTTCTTCTCAGGCATCCTGAGTTTAAGGTGGCCTGACACCAATCAGATCTGAATCTTGGTCAGATATGATGGTTGGGACAACGTTCCAGGAGTTATGTTGTTGGTCCCTTGATGACCCGGTAATATGATGTCATGCCTAGCACCCCTGGCTGGAGGACCTATCATTATAATAACTTTTGCAAGGATAACCATTCTTCCTGGAGGAAATTGAAAGACTTATTCTATATGTTGTCCCTGATGAATCCTTTTTGTATCCAAGTTCGACCTTTGCTTGAAGACCATGTCAATGCTATCTCGAAGCATGACTGTGGTTACTCCGAACATCATTAAGAACATTGGAGGCGCAATGCTAAATGTTTCTTGTTCAGTTATCCAAACACTGTTGTATGGGTAACATCTTGATTAATCCTTGCCTCTTATCTGAATGGACGGGTACTTGCTCTCCTACCCTGTGTGCCATGTTCTGCTTGTACATGGGTAGGATATACTCCTAATAATTGTGTGTAATCACAATTTTCCTTTCCATTGTTCTGTTTAATCTGATAATCGCATTTTCCTTTCCATTCTTTTGTTTAACCTTTCCTGAATCTTACTTAACTGAGCAGTGATGATTCCATGCTTAGGTAAGCACCTCGTTGTACCACTCTATTAGTAAGACCTTGTTACTATTGTTGATGACATCCCGGTAGCCACCGATGGACGAGAACTTTGCCTATTGGTCCGCCTCGTTTCGACGAGCAGGAAAATGGTTCTCTTCGTCCCTCGCCCTTGGTACCGATGTTGTTGCCGACATAAATGACAGGCCATCCTCTGACATGCCTTGCTTACATGATCACGCAAGATGTCACCACTCCTTCTACTTTTAACCAACATGGTGGGCCCATAACCCACGGTTCCACAGGATCGAAACCTGACTCTCCTGTACACCCTATTGTCAAAGCTATTCCTCGTACGTGGCCTCGTATGTAATTCACGAGCCACCTTCAAGTCTGATATCAGACACAATACAAATTCCAGTTGCTTTGAACCCCTTTCACGCCCTGTAACAGGCATCGAACGATTGCCTGCCCGCTCGAAACTTCCCAGGATACCTCCTTACTTTGCTCTCGATATTTCCTTAAGTTTCAATTTGAGAGTTACTTTCTGCCACCTTCCTCGATGTTGTCGACCAGATAGTCAACCTTGCATAGGTTCGTTCTCTCGGAATACGCACCCTTTTTCTCTCATAAGTACGATGGAGTTCTCGAAGAAAGGATGACGACTTCATCATGATGACGTGAAGCATAGAAATGAAGACATCAATGTAACGGATCGACCTCTTCAAGAAAAGCAACTAAGTCCGACAACACTCGCTAGAATTTTGTAACCAGAACCTCCCTACCTTACGCCTCTTAAATCTCGGGACGAGATTTCTTGTAGTGGAGGAGAATTGTGACGGCCGGATAACTAAGCTACAGTAACCCTCTGCTAATGATGCCATGTCACCTCGATTACTGTTGCTAATCTCGTGTTAGTTCGAAACCGATTCAAAATCAAGCTAATAATAGAAGTTTTCAAATATTAAAACTAAAATGTTCAAAGTGTAGCAAGTAAATCATAGATGGTTGTGGTGGTGAATCCAAATTTTTATAAAATGTTTAGGTGCACTAAATAATAGAAACATTAGCTGAGATAATTATTTAAACGTCTCTTAACTGGTTAAATTATTGAAAACTACTTTTTATAACTACAACAATAATTGTGGCAGTGGTATAATTACTAGTACTAGATTAGGTGCTAACTATATGTTTTGCATAACAAAAACAATTTAAAGGATTAAACAAATAGAAAAGGAAATTGAAAAAATAAAGAAAAGACAAACAGTAAACAAAAACTAATAACTGAAAGTGCCAAAACTAATCCAAGCTGGGCAGGTCGGCCCAGCCAGCCGACCCAACCGCCCAGGCCGCTTCTACTCCCTATAACCCCTGGCGACCAAACCTCACCCCCCAACGCACCCTCCCCCACGATGCCACTCCCTCTCCCCCTCCCGATCCAATCTGGATCGAGGCGAAACCCCCACTCCACCTCGCTCTCTTCCCCCTCCCCCTCGATCTGGATCGAAATCGGGGGGCTCGCCCTTCGCTCGATGCCGAAGCCCTCTCACCGGCACCACCCGTCTCCGACCCCGTCGCCCTTCGCCCGAGCCGACCGCGTCGCCCATCGCCCCCGACGCTGCTGGACCCCACCGTCGTCGGAGCTGCCTCGCCGTCCTCCTCTTCAACTCCTCCTCGCCGAACCTCTTCCTCTACGTCGCCATCGTCCCCGTCATCCTCCCCAAAGGCTCCACCGAGCCTCGCCGACCCTCGTCTCTGCAACGCCGGTGACGCCACGGCCTCCTCTTTCCTCTTTGCGCCCGCTCTGCATGTCTCCCCGTCGCCAGTCACGCACCGTCTGCCACCACACGCGTTGTTCGCGCCCTTGATGCCCAATCCGTCGTCCGGGCCTCGTGCCCTACCTGCATGCGCGCTAGTCCCGCTTCCGCCGACGCGCCATCCTCGCTCGACCTCGCTGGACATCGCACCTGCCTCCTCTGCCTACCTGCAGCCCTCTGCCGCCGTGATCACCGCGACCATCCCGCGTTCGCATCCGCCTGGGGTTGTGCCCCCTGCTCCACGCTCTGCTCTGCTGCTGCTCGTCAGTGATGCCTCACCTCGCCTGGCCTCGCCGTGCAGTGGCCGCGGCTCCCCTCGATCTGGCGTCGCCGTTCGGCCGGGCGCCAGCGCCCTGCGCATCCCAGAATCGCACCGCCTGTGCTGCTAAGGCCTTCACATCGACAAGCAGGGCCCGCTACAGGCGTAAAAAAGCAGGGAAAATATATTAACTAAAATTAATAATTAATTAATTAACCAATTAATTAACTTAATTAATCATGTTAATTAATCTAATTAACCCTGTTAATTAACCTTAATAACCTAATTAGATAAAAGGTCAATGATGACGGGCCCCACTTGCCTCGACGGTCAACGCCGATCACGACATCATGCTGACGTCATAACTGCATTTTCTAATTAAATTAATTCCGTTAATTCTAAAAAATGAAATAAAACTTTGAAAATTAATATAAAATAAACCGTACCTCGGATGGAAAAACTTTGTACATGAAAGTTGCTCGTAACGATTTAGACGAATCGAGATCATAACCGTTAAATCGACCCACATGTCCCTAGCATAGAAAACGTGCAACATTTCACCTCTGGTTCATCTGTCCGAAAATGCGAAACGCCGGGGTTACTTTCCCGGATGTTTCCCCCCTTCGTCGGCATCACCTACTACCGCGTTAGGGCACACCTAGCACCGCGTATTGCCACGTTACGCTTTGTGATGCTTTGATTGCTCTGTTATTTATTGTGTTCCCCCTCCGTTACTTCTTTCCGTAGACCACGAGACCGCCGACCCTAGTTGACTACGGAGTTGATTTAATTCTTCTTGCTCGAGCAACCGTGCAAGCCCCCCCTTGATCACCAGATATCGCCTATTCTTCTCTATCTGCTTGCATTAGAATAGTGTAGTATATTCTTGCTTTCTTAATCCTATCCCGATGCATAGCTTTGTCCTTGCTACTCTTGTTGATACCTTTACCGCAATCCTACCCGCTTAGTATAGGATGCTAGTATTCCATCTGTGGCCCTACATTCTTGTCCGTCTGCCATGCTATACTATCGGGCCGTGATCACTAGGGAGGTGATCACGGGTATATACTTATATACTATTACATGATACCTGTGGTGACTAAAGACGGGCCGGCTCGTAGGAGCACCCGCTAGTGGATCTTTGTGGCAGAGCGACAGGGCAGGTTGAGACCACCTAGGTGAGAGGTGGGCTGGCCTCGATCGGCGTCGCGTTACATCATTAACACGCTTAACGAGATCTTGGTATTTGATCTGAGTCGGCCATTTGGTCTATACGCACTAACCAACTACGTGGGAAAGATAAGGGCACTTTCGGCGTGGGTATCGGTAGAAAGCCTTCGTGACGTCGGCCGATCGAAAGCACGCGCCGGATTGGATTTGGAACGCTGCTAGGCTAGGTCTCTGCTTCGCCGCGTTCGCAACGTCAGGTGTGCTAAGGCGATGGGCCCGCACCCCCTGTGGCGCTTAGGTTTAGACCGCGTCTTGACCTCTCTGTTGGCCTAGGTGGGGCTGCGGCGTGTTGATCTTCCGAGGCGGGCATGACCCAGAAAGTGTGTCCGCCAAATGGGATCAAGCGTGTTGGGTTATGTGGTGCATCCTCAGTAGGGAAGTTAATCTATTCGAATAGCCGTGATCTTCGATATGTGACGACTTGGAGTTGTACCTTGACCTTATGACAACTAGAACTGGATACTTAATAAAACACACCCTTCCAAGTGCGGATACATCCCGGTGATCGCTCTCTGACAGGCGGCGAGGAGGGATCGCGGTAGGATTATGCTATGCGATGCTACTTGGAGGACTTGATCTACTCTCTTCTACATGCTTTGCGGGACGGAGGCTGCTGAGCGTAGTCTTGACATGATTAGCTATCCCCTCTTATTCTAGCATTCTGCAGATTCGGTCCACCGATATGGCCCTTTACACATATACCCATGCATATGTAGTGTAGCTCCTTGCTTGCGAGTACTTTGGATGAGTACTCACGGTTGCCTTGTTCCCCATTTTCCCCCTTTCTTTACCCGATTGCTGCGACTAGACGATGGAGCCCAGGAGCCATACGCCACCTTCGACGACGACTCGTACTACACCGGAGGTGACTACTACTACGTAGCCCAGCCCGACGATGACGACCGGGAGTAGTTAGGAGGATCCCAGCGGAGGCCTGCGCTTCTTCGATCTGATCTCGGTTTGTGCTAGCCATCTTATGGCAACTTATTTAACTTATGTCTGTACTCAGATATTGTTGCTTCCGCTGACTCGTCTATGATCGAGCACTTGTATTCGAGCCCTCGAGGCCATTGGCTTGTAATATGATGCTTGTATGACTTATTTTATTTCTAGAGTTGTGTTGTGATATCTTCTCGTGAGTCTCTGATCTTGATCGTACACGTTTGCGTGTATGATTAGTGTACGGTTGAATCAGGGGCGTCATAGAGGGGCCCACGAGGTAGGGGGCGCGCCCTAGGGGGGCGCCCTCCATCTTTGTGACCGCCTCGTGGCTTTCTTGACGGAGGGTCCAAGTCTCCTGGATCTTATCTGATGAGCAAATCACGTTCCCGAAGGTTTCATTCCGTTTGGACTCCGTTTGATATTCCGTTTCTTAGAAACACTGAAATAGGCAAAAAACAGCAATTCTGGGCTGGGCCTCCGGTTAATAGGTTAGTCCCAAAAGTAATATAAAAGTGGAAAATAAAACCCAATATAGTCCAAAACAGTAGATAATCTAGCATGGAGCAATAAAAAATTATAGATATGTTGGAGACGTATCAGCTGTCGTCGACCGAGAGTTTCAAGGCTTGAGTGCCAGATGGCTTCCCGGTGCGGATGAGGACGCTGAGGTCGAACCGTGTTGCGGCGTTGCCGTCGCCGACGCGGACGGCGAAGAGGGACGGATCCGTCAGTCTCCTTGTTGTTTGGGTAGCACTTGATTCTTTAGCAGTTGCCAACAACGTCAAACCTGGGTGACTGGAACACCTGCCTTGTTGCGGTGAAGGCCGGGAGTGGGTTCATCGTGTGCAGGTTTGATAGCTCCAGAAATAAAGGGAGGCGATGGAGGGCGCACAAAGAGCTGCAAATCTCGTTGTTGAAGGCGGCGACGGCGTCTAGATCGACACATCGGTACCCGCGTGAGGGCAGTGGATCTCGGCGTTGAAGGCGACGACAGCACTGAGGCGAATACGTTTGGTTAGGGTTGTGTTGGTTCTCGTATATTTATAAAGGTAGATCTAGATCCTGAATTGTTTGGTGCCTAACCCGAACAGAACGTTGTGATTTATATTCCATGTACGTGAGGATGTACAAAAACTGGGAGACGTGTGTGAGAGGGCAACTTACTTTATCTATGTGCCAGCTCTTTCCTTACCATGGTTCGATTCCAAGGTGCGCTACGCACGGTTTTGACGGACGGACGAAGCAATACTGTATACGAAAGACTTACCTCTCGAGTCCGGGTTAATTGCACAAAGCAGTAGGAATAGTACCATCTCAGATGTAGAAAATAATATAGGTGCAAAAAAACTGAAAGCGTAAATTTACGGGAAGAAGCTATTGTGACGGTGAACCCACGGAGTCAATCCGTGCTTTATTATTAGGGATAAAAATGCGTTCACACCGGTTAGTTCGATTTAATTCACGTGCAATTATTTCGGGTTTCTGAATTTTTAAAAGCCATATCTTTTAAACTGTGCGTCGGAATTCAAATCCGTCTTCACCCTTGGATTCTTCGCGACGAGATCTTTGAAACTAGATCCCACATGGGTATGTTTCGACGAATTTTTTTATGCCAACTTTAGCGCTATATTGTGCAACTTCAGTACTGCATTGTACATGGTGCAATTTTTTTCAAAACCAGGTTTTTGAGCTGCATGATCTAACTTCACATGAGGTTACAACCTAGCAACCATGAAAATTTGATGTGCAACTAGTCTACTGTCCCGACCAACTATGTAGTAGTCGATGTACAACCCTTGTCCTACTCGTGGATGTGTAGTTTTTTTTACAGTTGACACACCCTGCCCCACCTTCCCTACCAGTGATATGTGCAACTTAGTCTGTTGTTCGAGCCAACTTCCTATTACTAAATGTGCAACTCCTTCCCCTCCCTACTTGCGGATATGTAATTTCAGTTAGCGGGGGCAACAAATGGAGTTGCACAAAGTCTGCTAGGCAGTTGGTCGGAGCAACATATAAAGTTGCACATCTCACAAGCAGGGATAGTTGGATGGTGAAAATTCCATATTCATGAGGGTAGTGAAAAGTTACATACTCATGAGGGTAGTAAAAGTTGCATATGAACGGGGCGCTAAAGTTGCACATCCCACTAGACGAGTGTTTTTGAGTGCTAGTAAGAAAATTACACATCCATGAAGCATGAGGGATAGTTGCACATCACTGGTAGACAGTTGGCGGTGACAGTATCCGAAGTTGCACATCCACTTCTAGACAATTGGCTGATGCAGCAAATAGTGAAAGCACAATCACGAGTAGGAGAAAAGTTGCACATGAACTACTAGGCAGTTAGCCTGGGCAAAACACGAATTTGAACACTTCACTAGGAGGAGGTAGTTCGGGAGTAGATGTGCCATCAATGAAAACTATACTTCCACGGGGTAGACGAAAAGTTGCACATCCAATGTCAGGTAGTTGCACATTGACTGTTAGGCAGTTGCACAAAACGAGGGACTTAATTGGCACCAAAAAATTCATTGAAACATACCCATGCGGGATCTAGTTTCGAAGAGCACGCCACAAGGGTCCCAATGGTGAAAACGGTTCTGAATTCCGACACGTGGTTTGAAAGATATGGTTTTTTAAAATTTTGGAAACCCAAAATTATTGCACAAAAAATAAGGTGAGCAGGAAGCATGCAGACATCCATCATATGACAAGAGATCACGTGGAATGATTAATTAGTAGCGTCCTTTTTAGCACTTCTGGTTCACATGAAAAATACTACTTACCTTTTTAGGATCACATTAGGACAAATAAGTAGGCCACTCTGAATAGCTAGGGAGCAGCCGGCCGCTCCCTAGAAGTGTCCTAAAAAAAATTAAAACCTAGCAAATATACCCGTGCGTTGCAATGGAAAACAAATGACAAAAGGATGCATATACATATGCATACACAAAAAGTCAGAATTTTGCTGGATTATTTGATGGCTAAAAAAACTATCTAGTAGATGGAATTGTGAAATTGATCTAATTTAATAAACTAGCTAGAGAAAAGAGGTTCTCTAGCTAGTTTATTAAATTAGATCAATTCAAAATTCATGTGATTCATACCTCTTTCTCATTCTTTTTTTTTCTTTCCTCTTTTCTTTTTTCCTTTTTTCCCCTCTTCCCTTTTTCATGTTTCTTGCTAGTGGTTTTTTCAAACGGTTTTGTTAGCTTATTTTTTGTTTTCCTTTCTTTTTACTGTTCCTTTTTTGTTTTCCTTTCTCTTTTTCAATGTGTAAACTTTTATAAATTTCGTTTTTTTCAATGAATGAACTATTTTTCAAAATTTTAAACATTTTTTTCAAACCTGTTGAACTTTTCTCAAATTTGAGAACTATTTTTCAAATTCATATAGTTTTTTTAATATTGATGAGCTTTTTTTTTTCAAAATCGACGAATACATTTTGTTGCAAGTAGATGAACATTTTTTTTCAAAATTGATGGACTTCTTTAAAAAATGTTAAACTTATTCCAAAATCGATGAACTTTTGTCAAATCCTTGAACCTTTTTCCCCCCAAATCTGTGAATTTTTTTCTCAATTCATGGTATTTTTTTTAGTTTTGAACATTTTGCAAATCCGCGAATATTTTTGGAAGTCCATGAAATTTTCCAAAAAGCTGAACCATTTTTGAAAGTCAACGGTCAAAGGATCAAACATGTCCATGGTCAACTTATCGTCTAGGTCAACCATGAAGAAGGTTTTTTTTTCATACCACGAAGAAGTGATCGAGGATATGCTCTTGACGAGCGATAACTGATCGCTCGTGTAGTTGGGCCGACCCATGAAAGGTGGCGTGTGAGCACTACGTCCACTGACTAGCGCAACAAGCATTGACTAGGAGCTCCACCAGGGAGTAGCGTCACACAGACCGGTGCACATACCCCCTCCGTCCTAGGCTTGGCCCATTTTTTTTTCTTTTTTTAATCTTCAAAAAGTAGGTGCATGAAGTAGGATTCGAACTATGAACCTCCTGGATTACTTCCACACGCTATATCTTCGAACTATGAAAAGACCCAGTGCTTTGGCTTTTCTTTCACTTGTTTGGTTTCCTACCGAATCGACCGATTTGAATTTAGTTATTTGATAAAAAAAACTCCAAAAAATGCAAAACTTGTGAAAAAAAACCCAAATAACTTGACATGGTGCCTTGAATAGGTCATACATGCGTTGGAAAAATAAAGACCATTTAACGGATGTCAGAAAAAACATGCTCTCGAAAGGAGCCTTCTGGCCTACCAGGACACCTTCGTTGAACATCGTGTTTCTTGCAAATCCTTGAAATGCCAAAGTTTTTCCACCACGTGAGGATGCCCATGGTAGGAATCCATGCCAGGTTGAACGACTTCCGACACCGTATGCTTGTTCCGATACGCCCGACCACTTATCGGCCTTTTTAATTGAGAAAACTTAAAAAAAATGTAAAACTTATCGAAAACACAAACAACTTTGCATGGTGCCTTGAATTGGTCATACAAGGGCATGAAAAAAAAAATGGGGCAATTTCAAGGATGTCGAGAAACAACGTGCTCTCAGACGGAGTATTCTGGCCTACCCGGACACCCTCCGTGGAACAAGGTCTATTTTTAGACATTATTGAAATAACCCCAATATTTTCAATTAGGTGGGCATGTCCATGATAGTCATCCATGCCAGGTTTGAACGATATCTGACACCGTATGCAAGTTGCGATACGCCTAACCTTTTATCGTCATTTTTGATAGAGAAAACTCGAGAGAATTCAAAATTTGTAGAAACCAAAACAATTTGTCATGGTGCCTTGAATTGGTCATACAAGCCAATGAAAAAATTATGGTCATTTGACGGATGTCGAGGAACAACGAGCTCTCAACGGAGTTTTCTGACCTACCCGAACATCCTATATTGAACATGATGTTTTTTGGGACATTCTTGAAATAACCCCAACTTTTGTAAGCATGCCAATGGAGACGTCCGCGCCAAGTTGGAAAGAAAAATATATTTAAAATCATAATTTAAAAAGATACGTAAACTGATACTATAAGTTTTTAACACAACTAATAAATAGAAAGGGGCATAAATATTTGATGGGAAAGAGAATATAAAACAGTTAATTAAAACTGTTATTTTGGTATTCCAGTAATTTTTCAAATTTAAAACAAGTTCTAAAAAGAATAATAAAGTTCTAAAGGGAGAAAAATGAATTAACAGAAAAGGAGAAAAAAATTGAAAATAAAAAAATTCTTAGGCCTTGGCCCAACTAGGCAACAGCATCGCTCCTGTCAGGCGCCTGTTAGGCCGCCCCAAACGCTACCGGGTTCGAAAAAGGTTCATCAATTTTTTTAAATAATGTTCACGATTTGAAATATTTCGCATATTTCTGAAAAAAAGTTCACTAAAATAAGTTGGAAAAAAAATCCCGGTTTGGGAACCTCAGCTTGCCAGCCGGTTTTTGAAAAAATATTCATAAATTTTGAAAACATTCATCGTATGTGAAAAAAAGTTTAACAATTTAAAAAAGGTTAAGATGTTTTAAAAAAATCACGCATTTAATAAAAGCTTCTGGCATTTGAAAAAAATGTTCACGGATTTTTTTAAAAAAATCTTAAGGATTCAGAAAATGTTCACGGATTTGAATTTTTTCGTGAATTTAAGAAAAGTTCACGAATTTTAAAAAATAAAAGTAAAATGGAAAAAGAGAGAAAAGAAAAAAAACAGACGAAAACTCGGCCAAAACAAAAAAGGAAAACCACTGCGTTTTATACTAAGGATGATGTCATTGCATTATAATTGACACAACTACTAACTTGGCCTGTCTACCTCTGTGTGTACTCTAACGGGAGGTCTCTAGTTTGAAGCTTTTTTGGCTGCATAATTTTTGAACTTTAGCAAAAAGGAAAAAAGTGAAACTTTAAGTGAAGAGAGAAAAAAATAAACTTACGGGCCTGTACCTATATAAATACCGACGGGTAATCCACCATACATACAAAAGTACCATATATACAAAAGTGGTTTAAGTGAAGTGAGAAAAAAAAGATGCATGTATGAGCCTATACGTATATACATACCGACTGGCGATCCATCATACATACAAAAGTACCATACAGATGAAAGTGGATCAAAGGTAAAACGGATTTTCAGAACATGGGGCAACAGAGCATTTTTTTTAACTGCTCCAAAAAGGTGCTTAAAAGATTTGATTTTTTTTATGAATACGCATGCATGTGGTCTAAGTACCTGTGAAATTTCGTTCAATAATATGTTGTATCACAAAAAACACAAAATTTCGGTCCAAAAACAGTAAAAAAACAAGCCCCCAATTTTCATGTATTTTGTCTTTTTTTATCTTTTACATGTAAGCACTTATATTGCTGAAATTTTGGCCCGGTATATCTTCATGCACACAGAACTTTGAAAAAATTGAAGGCGTAAAAATCTTGTTTTTTGAACTTCAAAATAAAGTGCTCCATTGCACCCGTACTCAGATGTCAATTTTCCGGTCAAAGGTTCATATTACCCATTATACGTTTTGTAGAGGGGTGTACTCTTTCTACAAACATTGACATGCCCAAGTATAAAGAAAAAAATGGAAAGACAATGCAGCTCATGTATCAGTAGCAAGTGAACAATAATCGAAGCATATAACACATCGTAAATTATATAAAACCCACTTGATTGTACGACTGACTTCGAACTAGTTCAAACATCTAGGAAGAGAGTAGCTCCAAACTTGCGCAGATTTGAAGGTTCAAAAGTAAACTGAACCATGCCATATTCTCGTTCCAAGTCTCATGCACAGAAGATGCTACTGCCTCCGTCCCATAATATAAGACGTTTTTTAATACTATCCTAGTGCTAAAAAACAGCTTACATTACGTGACGAAATAGTAGTTAATTATTAAGAGAAACCATTATCCCTTATCTAGAAACAGGGAGCCCTTCTGCATGCTTATGGAGAGCACACTGCAGGTGATTGGATATAGAGCACGAACTTGCATTCATGAATTTCACATCGCCGTGCTACGTATCGGTCGGCGGTCGCCTCGCGAGCCAACGAGCCATCCGTTCTTCTTCTCTAATTTTCCGCAACAATGCTTTTGTTGCAGAATCTCTTTTTATCTAATTTTCTATAACAAGACCCATGTTATAAAATCATTTTTTTTCTAATTTTCCGCAACAAGACCTCTGTTGTAAAAGTTCTTCTTCTCTATTTTTCTGCGACAAGGCCCTTGCCGCAAAACCTCCATTGCAGCAAGACCCAACATCTCCAGCCTCTTCTATGTATTCCTGCAACAAGACTGTTGTTGTGAAAATTTGCAAGACGTCGGTGACCGCAATGGAGAGAGCACCCCGTGGTCTCTGCAGCACCCACCACCAATGTGGTGGGGTTGCAGCAGCGTGCTTGCTTGAGAAGAGGTGAGGATGAGATCCATGAAAAAAGGCAAAGGATGGAGAGGTAGAGGTAGGGGGGATGGGAGGGTCAATGAAAGAATGCACGACTGTTGGGATAAGGATAGAGGTGAGCGGCTGATGTGTCCCACGTGGGACGTGGCAAGTGGAGAAGGTGGCGGCCACGAGTGAGAGATTGACCGGCTGATTGATAGTGTTTCCCTTATTATATTGTCTAAACATTTCGACGTGCATGAATATTTAGTTATCTTGTTTCTTCTGTATTTAAAAGAAAATATGCTTGATTGATTCAAAAAAAGGGTGTGCCTTTTGCAAGGGTACCTTTGGGATTTCGCACACTATCAATGGAGAATTCGTGTGTGGAAAGGTGTCCCATAAAAAGGAGTATCACCTAATTTTTAAGTGGAAAGAAAGGCCCAAGAAAGGGCTTTCAACGGGCGAGGATCCTGCTACAATTCAAAGGCTACTAGCAAAAGGGCCCGTACGTTGCAACGGGAGAAAAAAATCATAATCTTCAATGACCATGACCACATTTTACTGCATCACCGAGATACACTATCACTCTCAATTTCACGAAATTGTGAACAATTTTTTAAATCATGAACATCGTTTTAAACTCGTGCACATATTTGAAAGCGTGAGCATTCTCAAATTCATGAACACTTTTTTTAAAATTGAACATTTTCTAAAGTCAAGAACATTTTTTGAATTCATGAGCATTTTATACTATTTGCAAACATTTTTTAAAAATTGTGAACATTGTTTAAACAATTTTCTTGAATCGGTGAACATTTCTAGAATCCACGAACATTTTTCTGGAAATTGATGGAACCATTTTTGAAATTCACAAACATTTTTTATTTAATAACATCTTTTGATTTAACGAACATTTTGTGAAATACATAATCTTTTTTGAATCAGCGAAGATTTTATGAATGAACAAATTATTTTGTAAGTCATGAACAATTTTTAATTTTTTAGGATATTTTTCATTCATGAATTTCTTTTGAATTGGTGAAATTTTGTTCAATTTCATTAACATTTTCTAATACACAAAGGTTTTAAAAATCATGAACATTTTTGATTTCCCGGACATTTGTTTTCAAAATTGTGAACATTTTTTGAATATAAGCAACCATTTTATTACGAAATCACAAATATTTTGAATGCAAAAACATTTATGATTTATTAAACATTTATTTCAAAATTCTCAATTTTTTTTAAATTTCCAAAAAAAGTTAAGCCCCAAATTATTTAAAGTAGATAAAAAGAAAATGGAAAATAAATAAATAAATAAATAAATAAATAGCGATATTTAAGAAACATGACGCCCGGACATGGACCGGCCCAAACGAGCATGCAGTGTCTCTCCCAGCGCAGAACACAGTATATGAGGTCCCTACTGCATGGGCCGACCTAAGAGGGATTCCCCTGTGTGAAATGTTTTTTTTATCACTTATAGGTGACACTGGTGGATAATATTTTGCAATTTTAGGGGCAATTTTTGTGACGTACCGCCGGAAGCAATAGCCCATTTATTATTATTAAGTATATATTTGATCACATGCCGCTAGCGGCCTAGTTGGTTTTGGCTTCATAGAATAGCTAGTGTAGTTATCAGCAAGCCGATGATGTTTATGTCTGCTAGTGAGGGCTTCAAGGCAGCTCTGGATGAGATAGTAAATTTGTACTCTTCAATAACATGGAAATATATAATCTTGATAAATTCAGTTACAACTTGTTTGGCAGCTATCATATGTGGCAAAATTCATTTTTGAATTCCGACAACAACACGTTGAATGTCCCGGAATTGGGCGTAGTAATTGAATGTATAATTCCATGAAAGGGTAGGAAAACTAAAACTGATTCGCTCCTGATCTCTCCATCTCCACTTTGTCACCATCGTGATCGCCTTCCTCGCCACTTGTGAGACGACTCATCTCTTACTTCAACCCTTTGCTCCTTTGACTCTTATTCCCCCTTTTCTTCTATTGTTTGTGCTTCGTGATCTTGTGAAGCTGCTGGTGAGTGCCGCGGTGGAGTTCACTTCCTTCCCTCGGGAAGTCTCCTCCACCCTCCTCTCACCCCCTCTCATCTTCTTCCATTCCTCTCCTCCCCGACTCCCATTCCTCTCCTCCCCGACTCCTATTTCCCTTCTTTTCTCTTGTTGCTTCCGCCTGGACGTCCAGCTTCTATCTCCGCGAGCTAGTGCAGCCGCCCGTGAGTGTCGCGGTGGAGTTCTCTTCCTTCCTCGGGGAAGTCTCATCCACATCTCCACTCACCCCATCTCTCACATACACACCATCTTCTTCTTGAACCCAACCTTGGCGCTAGAGCACCTCCACTTGAGGGCGCCAGTCCATGAAATACACCTTTGTTCTGTCTAGTCTAGATAACCAAGTCTTGTCGTGGTACTAGTTTTAAAAAGGAAGTGATGATAACATAGAATAACCATGCATATGACAAAGTCTTTAGAAAGGTTTGGGTGTTGAGAAAATTTGTGAAGAAGGTGATATTAGCGATACTCAACCCCGTAGCGTTAAATTTGATAGACTCAATAACACTTGTGGATAAAGTTGTCCAGAGGAACCCAGTTGAAAGGTAATCGAGATTATGCAAAAATCTGTTTTGCATTTACATGGAGCTTCAACTTCTTGCTAGTTCCATGACCTTGTCAATATATGTTGCTTTATGTGCGTAAATGTGATTTCGTCACCTCTTTTGATGTTATGCCGAGGACTCTGCCGTCCAATGAACGATCCATTGGAGTTTCAGTTCGGATTTCGGCTATGAGTTGGTTAACATTCATAGTGGCAACACTACAACGAATATTTTTCGGCTTTCTCTTAAAGAGTGTATGTATGTGAAAATAATACTGACTGCAAGAGCTCAAAAGAGACAACATATGATCATATAATATTGAAACATAAGCCACAACAAAACTCTTTGCATGTACAGTTCTTTGGCATAATCCCGTCACTAGACAACGAAAGTTTCATCAAGTAATGATTGAAAAGTGTTTTGTGAGCCTTGATGAGGAGATACTAGTGGGTGTTAGCGAGTTACTCTAGTACCACATTGTCTTCACATGCCTTTCACTCCCGTTATATATGTTTTCATTTCAAAAGAAATAAAACTCTTCCGCCGTGTTCCTGACAAGCGAGTGTTAGCTAGAGTAAATAGAACAAAATCTACTTTGTTATTTTGTCTAGACTAGCAAGATCTTTGTGTTCATTATCTTTGCTTCACTAACGCTTGCATAATAACCATGTCACCGCTACAACTATACTAAATTTTCAGGTGAAGAAGCGGAGGGCTATCTACGCATATTGATCGTAAGTGAACCGACCTTCTCATTATTTTGGTTTAAGCAACTTCTTACGGTTGACTTCTATTTGTTGCTCAAGGACAATCAAGGTTTAAGCTTGGGGAGGCCGATGAGCGATACTTTTGCGCTCATCAGACTGTTGTTTAAATCGGATACTCCTAGAATTTCCAAGAAAATCACTCTGATATTGGCACTAATGACTAATGAAAGTGAGAGATCTGTTTCCGCACGAAAGGGGCTAAACATGGAAATAAATCATCAATTACGAAACAAGGGGTAAGAAACGAAGGAACTGGAGGTGCAACAAAGCAACCAAAGTGCAAAGACGGCCTTTGATATATACGAGCGTACCAGCAATACCAACCATTGACGACTCCAGAAGTCTAAGCCGACCAACCTTTATAAAAGGGCTTACATAAAAATCGCAATAGAGAAAGCACCATTCACGAAACAGAGCACCGGAATCATCTTTGAACCCTAACCGTCGGTATATTCCATCTTATCTCCATAGCTGCTGACACCATCATCACCGCAGCAATCCCTCTCAAAGTCAGTCATATTTGTAGTCGTGTATCACATCCGACAGCTATTGTAAGACATATTATCAATCAATCAATCATCCATGTTTCTTCTTCATTGAGTTCACCTCGCGATCCGATCGCCATGTTTGAGTAATTTGGTAAGGCAGTGAGTTGAGGCATAGCCTTACAACCTGATGCATTTGTGGGGTTGATGGAATGACCTTGAATGTTTAACGTTATTTGTATGTGTCCGACGAAGTTGTCGCATGTCTTCTTCTCGATCTAAGGCCCTGCGGGTACCTAGGATCCTAGAGACCGATCTAGGAGGAGGTAAGGAGCAAGGAGGACATGAAACGCTATCCCCAATAGAAGTGAGAGAAGGGGTTCCTTGGGGAACGAATGAAGTGTGCTCATTATCCGAATGTTTTTATCCGAATGTTTAATCTTAAGAACCGAGATACCCCGCGAGAAGGTAAGGGTCTGCTGTTGGACAACTGACTTTGATACAGGTCGCGCACTGGTCAAGATGTTCTTCAGAAACATCCACACATCTTCGCCTCGCAAGCACATCATACTGGTTGTTTTCTAGAGCACAAATTAATATCATTATGATCGTGAGTACAAATATAGTACAAATCTAACGCAAGACTTTTAACCATGGCAAATTTGAAGGAAATATGCCCTAGAGGCAATAATAAATTTATTATTTATTTCCTTATTTCATGATAAATGTTTATTATTCATGTTACAATTGTATTAATCGGAAACTTAGTACATGTGTGAATACACAGACAAAACATAAGTGTCCCTAGTATGCCTCTACTTGACTAGCTCGTTTATCAAAGATGGTTATGTTTCCTAACCATAGACATGTGTTGTCATTTGATGAACGGGATTACATCATTAGGAGAATGATGTGATGGACCATACCCATTCGTTAGCTTAGCATTATGATCGTTACAGTTTCATTGCTACTGCTTTCTTCATGGCTTATACATGTTCCTCAGACTATGAGATTATGCAACTCCCGAATACCGGGGGAACACTTTGTGTGCTATCAAATGTCACCACCTAAATGGGTGATTATAAAGATGCTCTACAGGTATCTCCGAAGGTATTTGTTTGGTTGACATAGATCGAGATTAGGATTTGTCACTCCGTGTTTCGGAGAGGTATCTCTAGGCCCTCTCGGTAATGCTCATCACTATGAGCCTTGCAAGCAACGTGACTAATGAGTTAGTTGAGGGATGAAGTATTACGGAATGAGTAAAGACACTTGCCGGTAACGATATTGAACTAGGTGTGATGATACCGACGATTGAATCTCGGGCAAGTAACATACCGATGACAAAGGGAACAACGTATGTAGTTATGCGGTTTGACCGATAAAGATCTTCGTAGAATATGTAGGAGCCAATATGAGCATCCAGGTTCCGCTATTGGTTATTGACCGGAGATGTGTCTCAGTCATGTCTACATAGTTCTCGAACCCGCAGGGTCCGCGCGCTTAACGTTCAATGACAATTTATATTATGAGTCATGTGTTTTGATGACAGAAGTTTGTTAGGAGTCCCGGATGAGATCACATACGTGACGCGGAGTCTCGAAGTGGTCGAGACATAAAGATTGATATATTGGACCATGTTATTCGGACACCGGAAGTGTTCCGGATGGTTTCGGGTAGCAATGGAGTGCCGGAGGGGTTACCGGAACCCCCCGGGGGAACTAATGGGCCACCATGGGCTTTATTGGAGAGAGAGGAGGGCAGCCAGGGCAGGCCGCGCCCTCCCCCCTATCAGTCCGAATTGGACAAGGGAAGGGGGGGCGGCACCCCCTTTCCTACTCCCTCTCCCTCTCCTTCCTTCCCCCTCTCTTCCTTGTGGAGGAATCCTACTAGGACTAGTAGTCCTAGTAGGACTCCCCCTCCTTGGGCGCCCCTAGGGCCGGCCGGCCTCCCTCTCCCTCCTTTATATACGGGGGCAGGGGGCATCCTAGAACACACAAGTTGATCTTTTAGCCATGTGCGGTGCCCCCCTCCACAGTTACACACCTCGATCATATCGCCGTAGTGCTTAGGCGAAGCCCTGCGCCGGTAACATCATCATCACCGTCGCCAAGCCGTCGTGCTGACGGAACTCACCTCATCCTCAACTGGATCAAGAGCACGAGGGATGATGAACCACAAGTATAGGGGATCTATCGTAGTCCTTTCAATAAGTAAGAGTGTCGAACCCAACGAGGAGCAGAAGAAAATGATAAGCGGTTTTCAGCAAGGTATTCTCTCCAAGTACTGAAATAAGTGGTAACAGATAGTTTTGTGATAAGACAATTTGTAACGAGAAACAAGTAACAAAAGTAAATAAAGTGCAGCAAGGTGGCTCAATCCTTTTTGTAGCAAAGGACAAGCCTGGACAAACTCTTATATAGAGAAAAGCGCTCCCGAGGACACATGGGAATTATCGTCAAGCTAGTTTTCATCACGTTCATATGATTCGCGTTCGGTACTTTGATAATTTGATATGTGGGTGGACCGGTGCTTGGGTGTTGTTCTTACTTGAACAAGCATCCCCTTATGATTAACCTCTATTGCAAGCATCCTCAACTACAACAAAAGTATTAAGGTAAACTTAACCATAACATGAAACATATGGATCCAAATCAGCCCCTTACGAAGCAACACATAAACTAGGGTTTAAGCTTCTGTCACTCTAGCAACCCATCATCTACTTATTACTTCCCAATGCTTCCTCTAGGCCCAAATAATGGTGAAGTGTTATGTAGTCGACGTTCACATAACACCACTAGAGGATAGACAACATACATCTCATCAAAATATCGAATCTAATACCAAATTCACATGACTACTAATAGCAAGACTTCTCCCATGTCCTCGGGAACAAATGTAACTACTCACAAAGCATATTCATGTTCATAATCAAAGGGTATTAATATGCATAAAGGATCTAAACATATGATCTTCCACCAAATAAACCAACTAGCATCAACTACAAGGAGTAATCAACACTACTAGCAACCTACGGTACCAATCCTGACTTGGAGACAAGAATTGGATACAAGAGATGAACTAGGGTTTTGAGAGGAGATGGTGCTGGTGAAGATGTTGATGGAGATTGCCCTCTCCCGATGAGAGGAGCGTTGGTGATGACGATGGCGATGATTTCCCCCTCCCAGAGGGATGTATCCCCGGCAGAACAGCTCTGCCGGAGCCCTAGATTGGTTCCGCCAAGGTTCCGCCTCGTGGCGGCGGAGTCTCGTCCCAAAAGGTTGCTTATGATTTTTTTCCTGGACGAAAGACTTCATATAGTAGAAGATGGCCACCGAAGAGCCAACAAGGGGCCCACGAGGCAGGGGGCGCGCCCCCACCCTCGTGGACAGGTGGTGGCCCCCCTGACATATTTCTTCCGCTCAGTATTTTTTATTATTTTCAAAAATGACTTTCGTGGAGTTTCAGTACTTTTGGAGTTGTGCAGAATAGGTCTCTAATATTTGCTCCTTTTCCATCCCAGAATTCCAGCTGCCGGCATTCTCCCTCCTTATGTAAACCTTGTAAAATAAGAGAGAATAGACATAAGTATTGTGACATAACGTGTAATAACAACCCATAATGCAATAAATATCGATATAAAAGCATGATGCAAAATGGACGTATCAACTCCCCCAAGCTTAGACCTCGCTTGTCCTGTAGCGGAAGCCGATAACGATAAATATGTCCACATGTTTAGAGGTAGAGGTGTCGATAAAATAAAATACGGACATGAGGGCATCATGATTATTCTCATAACAACAACATATATGGATATTGTCATATGATTTCTTATGCTCAAGTAATAATTTATTCACAATACAAAGTATGAATCAGAAACTTTATTGAGAACTAACAAACTATAATCTCAGTCATTGAAGCAATTACAATTTATCGTAACATCAGAAAGAGTCCACATACTCAACTATCATTTAGTCTTTCATAATTGCTAACACTCACGTAATACTTGTGGTTACGGAGTTTTAATCGGACACAGAGAAAGATAGGGGCTTATATTTTCGCCTCCCAACCTTTTACCTCAAGGGTAATGTCAACAATAATATTTTCGCCTCCCAACCTTTTACCTCAATGGTATATATATATATATATATATATATATATATATATATATATATATATATATATCAGGATCTTTAGAGGTGGCAATCTGAGCCACATGCTCGTGTTGGGATCTGGTCCACTTCCTTTCCCTCTAAACATTTTCATCATTTTGGCTGTGTGAAGTTTATTTCCTCTTTTAGCTGAATCTGGACCACTTCCTGACGTGCATAGGCATTAGGCCCAGCCCATAGCCTGGCATGCCTGCTCTGTGTAAGTGTTCGGGCCGAGCAAAGGGTCCCAGCCCACAAAAGGTTCTCAATGTGCTATCGGTTCCATGCGCAGGTAAGGTTCGTGCATTTTTTTTTGATGGTTTGTATTTTTGGCGGTGCTATGCTAAGGTTGTGGGCTGGGCTATTTCCATCCCGTTTCTCTAGTTTTTTTTAATAAAATAGATGTTCATGGATCATCACCACCCTCCTTCTGGCTCCCTCCTCGCCCCTCCTCTGTAGCAATGAGGCTGATTTCTCCACTGATTTTCGGCTCAAATTTTTTGCTTCCACGCATGCAGCTTGTGCTTTTTATGTGAAATCTCGTAAGATGTAGTTAGTTAAAGTTGTTGAAGATATTGTGTGCATGCCGCCAGCTACTGGTGTTGAAGAAATTTTGATGCCCATGCGCGTGCTTGTGGCCGCAATTGATATAATTCTTATTCAGATCATGACTGAACTTGTAGTTCTAATCATGGCTGAACTTGTAGTGCAGAACTTTTTTCGTGTCACATACTAATGCGTTGACCTGGAGTTTTTGAGCTCTTCCTCATTGTCGTGGTTTCAGCTATATTGACTCGTCTTGTACCCTAATGCAATGTTTCCCCCTGAAAGTGGCAGTTTGTTGC
Organism: Aegilops longissima; assembly: GCA_021605205.1. Lineage (NCBI taxonomy): Eukaryota > Viridiplantae > Streptophyta > Magnoliopsida > Poales > Poaceae > Aegilops > Aegilops longissima. Next base: position 292,060,204 of record CM038676.1, read on the forward strand.
CCAGCTTGTGCTGACCGAATGATAGTTTTCTATCAAAATGAGATGAATAAGAATCCTTTTGTTTTTTCGCTAAGATATTGGTTCTGATTTCTAAAAAAACTGAAAATACTAAGTTGTGTTCAGGGTTCTTACTACCACCGGCTTCTGTAACAGGACATTGCAATCAGGAATTACTTAAAGGAAAAACAAGTCTAACCGAGCTAAGCTAGACGCAAGTCATTGCAATCAGGAAACCTTCTATGTAAACTTTGAACAGATTACATGTTAAACCACGCCGGAGCCCGGACCAAGGCCGCCGCCCCGGCGTCCCATCTGCCGCCCGCAGCCGACGCAGCCAGAACCATGGTGACGGAGATCCAGGAGGCAGGAGGGGGGAACGCAACCCCGCCCAAACTCGTCGGGCAGAAACCACCATGCCGCAGCCTCGGGGCCTGCCGACGACGCTCCCGCGGCCGCCACCCGCTGGAGGCGCAACCTCAGATCCATCACACGCCGCCTGCACCGCACCACAGGGAGCCGAGCCTCCCCCACCGCGATTCCCGACCCAGCGTCCGATCTACGCCGCCGGAAACCGAACGCGCCCGCGCCGCGCCTTGCGCGCCCTCGCCACGCCGTCCCGAACACGGCAACCCTCGCCGGTCGCGCTCCAAGGCGCCCAAGCCAGTCCCCGCCCGAACGAACGGCCCGCGCCGCCCTTTCGAGCTGGAGGAGGAAGGGCCCGCCGCCACCGAGCCGCGCTGGCTTCGTCCGGCGACGCCGCGCGGGCGGCGAGGGAGGAGGGGCCGGAGGGCTCTCGCTGGCGGCGGCTAGGGTTCGCTCCCGGGCCGCCCGCGGGAGCGACCTGGGGAGCGCGATCCCAATGGTGGCTAGCTTGCAGCATCTTCAAGTCTGAGGGACCATCTTGCCACGCCATTTAAGGTCTCTCCGCGCCGCCGGATTCAACAGCGCCATAGTCACGCCGTACCTTTCCCTGAAAGATTATAAGGCGTTTTCCAAAGTCGCCTCAAAATCTCTATCAATCTGAGGCGTTGCTGAAAAGTGCCTCCAAAGCAACACCAATCCGAGGCGTTCTTCTATAATGCCACGTTAAAGCAGGATTTTGAGGCGTCTCCAAAACGCCCTTACAGAAACGCCTCCAATTAACCACTGTGGTTAAGTGACGAGCGTCTTAATGGCGCCATTAATTAAGGTAGAAAACCTTAAAACGCTATTCGTCCAAATGCGGTTTTTTTCTGAAGAAATAGTACAATGATCAACAACGTCCGGAGGTCAAAATCTGAGACAAGAAGAAAACGCACTGAAAAGAAAAATCTCCACTCCCATGGCCATGGTCAAAACTCTGGCAGGCCATTCAGAGAACCAGTTTGCAGGAGGTGAACAGCACCCGTGAGGTCGTGACCAAACTATGGACAAAAGACAGCAGTGGTTGCAGGATGTGAACAACACCCGTGACCATGCCATCTTCCATGAGCTGCCCACACCAAAGAGAGAGAGAGAGAGAGAGTTCTCCATCATCTCAGCTAAGACAAGTAGCGTCAAGTTTGAAAAATGAAGGAGAACGACAGTGCAGCTCAGCGTGAGGATTTCGTCGACCACCCAAGTGTGTTTTTCAGCTGCATATCCCTTGCTAGTTTTCGTTCGTATAAAAATATGCAATCATTGTGTATAGAGTTCTCGGCGGTAGATGCGGCAACAGGTGAAGCATCCATGTGTCCCAGCTTCTCCAGAACTGGCAACCAGATACCTTCAGATCACCAAATAATCGACATGGATCTTGTTGAAGACGAAACGACGCAAACGAAGCGGACGCCGCCGTGCCGCCGACCACGCTGGGCAACGATGGATGGATAAGACGGCAGAGGTAATAATCTCTTAGAGAATGAAGTTTGTTCAAACCCGACGAACGGATGCAGCAGTATATATTGGCGATTAAAGCACTCCAACCAAAGAGATGCAGTTATGGCCACGTGCTGGCACTGCAACCAAATAACATAATCTTAACTACAAACTCATTTTTGGTGTGCATTCCATGGCCCTTTCGGATGCATAATGGGCACTGGCTAGCACCGCTTGCAAGACTGAAAAGAATGAAGGATTCATTGAAGTTCCTAACTAGGTATGCAATAAAAAACATGATGCCAACCGGGAGATCTAGAACAAATGCAGTACTTTCCTGTCGGTGATGCAAAAGGTTCCAAACCAGCGGCAGGTGATGTAGAAAAATGAAAGTTACACCTACTAAAAAACCCAAAGATGAATGGAACCTTTGAGAGTTAGTAATGCAACAAAACCTACCCATTAGGCTTTCCTAAAAAGATCATGCTCAAGGACCAATGCTAGAAAGCCGCTGCACCCATTCCATGAATAAGCCTGCCATTTCAGAACCTAGCTTGCCATTTTCATCCACAACACCGTAAAGTTCCCCACATGCTTTCCTCTTCGGTAAATGTGATCTCCCATAATTCAACAATTGGGCACCTTATCCATACCAAAGTTGGGATCTCGATGCGAATCAACGGTTCCGATAGCACACACACTACTTGTTGTTGATAGCAAATCCTCTATATATATATATATATATATATATATATATATATATATATATATATATATATATATATATATATATATATATATATATATATATATATATATATATATATATATATATATATATATATATATATATATATATATCAGATCTTTCCAACACCCTGTGCTTGCCAAAGGATAAAATGTAAAAAGGAAAGGTGAAGATCACCATGACTCTTGCATAAGATAGAAGATAATAATAAAAGATAGGCCCTTCGTAGAGGGAAGCAGAGGTTGCCATGCGCTTTTATGGTTGGATGCACAAAATCTCAATGCGAAAGAACGTCAATTTATATTGCCACTTGTGATATGAACCTTTATTATGCATTCCGTTGCTTTTATTTCTTCCACATCACAAGATCGTACAAAGCTTATTTCCTCCACACCAATCAATCATACATATTTAAAGAGCAATTTTTATTGCTTGCACCGATGACAACTTACTTGAAGGATCTTACTCAATCCATAGGTAGATATGGTGGACTCTCATGGCAAAACTGGTTTAAGGGTTTTGGAAGCACAAGTAGTATCTCTACTTGGTGCAAAGAATTTGGCTAGCATGAGGGGGAAAGGCAAGCTCAACATGTTGGATGATCCATGACAATATACATTATCTCAGATATAAGAAAACATAACCCATTACGTTGTCTTCCTTATCCAACATCAACTCTTTAGCATGTCATATTTTAATGAGTGCTCCCAATCATAAAAGATGTCCAAGATAGTATATGTATATGTGAAACCTCTCTTTCTTTATTACTTCCAAGTAATTGCAATGATGACCAAAGCTATGTTTGTCAACTCTCAAAAAAATTTAATCATCATACTCTTTCTATGTGAAGTCGTTACTCTCAATAAAATCAATATGATCTCTTTGTATTTTTTATTATTTTCTCTTATTAACTCAAGATCATAGCAAGAAAATCAAGCCCTTGACTCAACACTAATCTTTATTATATAGCTCACGGACTCGATTACAAAGAGGGGTCATAAAGCAAAACTCAAAACTAGATCGTGCCAAAACTTTATTCTATTAGATCAAGATACTACTAATAGGATTGAAGTAAGAAAAACGGTAAAGATAGGAGTGAGATGGTTATACGATACCGGGGCACCTCCCCCAAGCTTGGCAGTTGCCAAGGGGAGTGCCCATACCCATGTGATTATGTCTCCTTTGCTGGTGAAGATGGTGGCGGGGTTGTTGATGATGCGGGCTTGTCGTCCATCTTCCAAGGCATAGGCTCACCATCATAGAAGGATGATCGAGTCTCCGAGATCCTCAAATCTGCAACCAAACTCATCCTTTTGAATCTATATTCATACTCACAGTTTTGGTTTTGCAGGTCATAGATTTGGGCTTGAAGGTGCTCAATCTTCTCGTGAAGCTTGAAGATGGTCTCCCCAATGTTGTTGGCATCCAGCTTGTGGTTGTTGGTGAACTCCGCGATCATCATGTGGTTGGAGTTGAGTCCACGTTCCACCATCCCTTGGCACTTGAAAACTTGTTGCTCCATTGCTTCGAGCCTCGTCTCCACGCTTCCGGTCCCCTTCGGTCCCTCAACATCACGGATGTGCACCAACCCATCACGCATCTCAATGGTTTGAGGGTGTCGCAGCACCTCCGCGAGGTAAGGGTTGATGACCTTCTTGAAGAAATTGTCCTTGGGGGCACTTGGAGACGTCATGATAATCTAGTCTGTCAGAAAAACAGCTCGAAACAAGAACAGAGGATAATTGCGTGATACAGGGGTCAAAACCTTCGGGAGATTATATAATGAATTTTTACCGACCAAAATGCGTAACGTGCAAGAAAACGGAGTCCGGAGAGCACACGAGGTGCCCACGAGGTAGGGGGGCACGCCCAGGGGGTAGGGCGCGCCCTCCACCCTCGTGGGGCCCTCGTGTCCTTCCCGGACTGCTTCTTATTTTCCTATTTTTCTAAATATTCCAAAATGGAGAAATATTGCCTTTAGAACTGTTTTGGAGTCGGTTTACTTACCGTACCACATACCTATTCCTTTTCGGAGTCTGAAACGTTCTGGAAAGTGTCCCTTATATATTCCTCTGGAGTTACGGTTTCAATAACATTGGTTTCAACATTCATGGGATTACATAAGATGTAATGTTTGATTCTTTGACCGTTCACCACCTTCGGGTTTGTGGCTTCAAAGTTGTTGATTTTTATGGCACCGGAGCGATAGACCTCCTTGATAACATAAGGGCCTTCCCATTTAGAGAGAAGTTTTCCTGCAAAAAATCTTAAACGAGAGTTGTATAGCAATACATAATCACCTACATTAAACTCATGCTTTTGTATCCTTTTGTCATGCCATCTTTTAACTTTTTCTTTAAACAACTTGGCATTTTCATAGGATTGGGTTCTCCATTCATCAAGTGAGCTAATGTCAAATAACCTCTTCTCACCGGCAAGTTTGAAATCATAATAAAGCTCTTTAGTTGCCCAATATGCCTTATGTTCTAGTTCGAGAGGTAAGTGACATGCTTTCCTATAAACCATTTTATACGGAGACATACCCATAGGATTTTTATATGCAGTTCTATAGGCCCATAATCCATCATCAAGTTTCTTGGACCAATTCTTTCTAGATCTATTAACAGTCTTTTACAAAATTAATTTGAGCTCTCTATTACTCAATTCTACTTGATCACTAGACTGTGGGTGATAAGGAGATGCAATTCTATGGTTAACATCATACTTAGCAAGCATTTTACGAAAAGCACCATGAATAAAATGTGAACCACCATCAGTCATTAAATATCTAGGGACTCCAAACCTCGGAAAAATAACTTCTTTAAGCATTTTAATAGAAGTGTTATGATCAGCACTACTAGTTGGAATAGCTTCTACCCACTTAGTAACGTAATCAACAACAACTAAAATATGTGTGTATCCATTAGAGGCAGGAAAAGGTCCCATATAATCAAAGCCCCAAACATCAAATGGTTCAATAACGAGTGAATAGTTCATAGGCATTTCTTGACGTCTACTAATATTACCTATTCTTTGACATTCATCACAAGATAAGACAAACTTACGGGCATCCTTGAAGAGAGTAGGCCAATAAAAACTGGATTGCAATACCTTATGTGCAGTTATATCTCCAGCGTGGTGTCCTCCATAAGCTTCGGAGTGACACTTGCGTAGGATCTATTCCTGTTCATGCTCAGGTACACAACGTCTAATAACACCATCTACTCCTCCTTTATAAAGATGTGGGTCATCCCAAAAGTAATGTCTCAAATCATAGAACAACTTTTTCTTTTGCTGGTATGTGAAACTAGGTGGTATAAATTTAGCCACAATATAATTAGCATAATCAGCATACCATGGAGCAGTACGAGAAGCATTTATGACATTTAATTGCTCATCAGGAATGTTATCATCAATAGGTAGTGGGTCATCAAGAACATTTTCTAACCTAGACAAGTTGTCTGCCACGGGGTTCTAAGCTCCCTTTCTATCAACAATATGCAAATCAAATTCTTGTAGCAAGAGAAGCCATCTAATAATTCTAGGTTTAGCATCTTTCTTTTCCATAAGATATTTGATAGCAGCATGATCCGTGTGAATAGTTACTTTAGAATCAACAATATAAGGTCTGAACTTATCACAAGAAAATACGACTGCTAAAAATTCTTTTTCAGTAGTAGCATAATTTCTCTGAGCATTGTCTAGAGTTTTACCAGCATATTGAATAACATTTAATTTCTTATCAACTCTTTGCCCTAGAACAGCACCTATAGCATAATCACTGACATCACACATAATTTCAAAAGGTAAATTCCAATCAGGTGGTTGAACTATAGGTGCAGAGATCAATGCTTTCTTAAGTATTTCAAATGCTTCTACACAATCATCATCAAAGACAAATGGTATATCTTTTTGTAATAAATTAGCCAGAGGCCGAGAAATTTTTGAGAAGTCCTTAATGGACCTCCTATAAAACCCGGCATGACCAAGGAAACTTCTTATACCTTTGATGTCCTTGGGACATGGCATCTTTTCAATAGCATCAACCTTGGCTTTATCAACCTCAATACCTCTTTCAGAAACTTTATGCCCCAAGACAATACCTTCATTAACCATAAAGTGGCACTTTTCCCAATTCAAGACAAGATTAGTTTCTTCACATCTCTGCAAAACTCGATCAAGGTTGCTCAATCAATCATCAAAAGAGGATCCATAGACGGAAAAATCGTCCATGAAAACCTCACAAATCTTTTCACAAAAGTCAGAGAATATAGCCATCATGCATCTTTGAAAGGTAGCAGGTGCATTACATAAACCAAAATGCATACGCCTATAAGCAAAAGTACCAAAAGGGCAAGTAAAAGTAGTCTTTGATTGATCACTGGCTGACACAAGTATTTGAGAGAAACCAGAATAACCATCTAGAAAGCAAAAATGTGTATGTTTGGATAATCTTTCTAGCATTTGATCGATAAAAGTTAAGGGGTAATGATCTTTCTTAGTAGCCTTATTTAATTTGCGGAAATCAATTACCATCCTATAACCTGTAATAATTCTTTGCGGAATCAATTCATCTTTATCATTAGGAACTACGGTAATACCTCCCTTCTTAGGGACACAATGGACAGGACTTACCCACTGACTATCAGCAACGGGATAAATTATACCTGCCTCAAGGAGCTTTAGTATTTATTTTCTTACCACTTCCTTCATCTTAGGATTCAGCCGTCGTTGATGATCACGAACTGGTTGGCATCTTCCTCCAAATTTATTCTATGTTGACATAGAGTGGGACTAATGCCCTTAAGATCATCAAGAGTATATCCAATAGCAGCGCGGTGCTTCTTCAGAGTTTTCAATAATCTCTCTTTTTCATGCTCTGAAAGGTTAGCACTAATAATAACAGGATATATCTTCTTTTCATCAAGATAAGCATATTTAAGAGTATCAGGCAACGGTTTAAGCTCAAAACCCTTGGGTGGAGGAGGATCCCCTAGGATTTCAACAGGAAAATTGTGTTTCAGGATAGGTTCCTGTTTAAAGAACACTTCATCTATTTCCCTTCTTTCATTCATAAACATATCATTTTCATGGTCTAGCAAATATTGTTCTAAAGGATCACTAGGAGGTACGACAATAGAAGCAAGACCAATAATTTCATCCTTACTAGGTAATTCCTTTTCACGGTGCTGTCTACGAAATTTAGAGAAATTAAACTCATGAGATATATCACCTAGACCGATAGTAACAACATCCTTTTCGCAGTCTATCTTAGCATTAACGGTGTTCAAGAAGGGTCTACCAAATATAATGGGACAAAAGCTATCTTGTGGGGAACCAAGAACAAGAAAATCAGCAGGATATTTAGTTTTCCCACACAAGACTTCAACATCTCTAACAATTCCCATTGGTGAAATAGTATCTCTATTGGCAAGTTTAATTGTATAAATCAAAAGGTATTGCACTAGCACTAGCACCCATATCACATAAGCCATGATAACAATGATCTCCTATTTTAACAGAAATAACATGCATGCCTACCACAGGTCTATGTTTATCTTTAGCACACGGTTTGGCAATTCTAGCAGTTTCATCACAGAAATAAATAACATGCCCATCAATATTATAAGACAAGAGATCTTCAAAAAAAGCAATATTAGGTTCAACTTTAATTTGCTCAGGAGGTGTATAAGTTCTAATATTGCTTTTACGAACCACAGTTGAAGCTTTAGCATGATCCTTTATTCTAACAGGGAAGGGTGCTTTCTCAACATAAGAAGTAGGAACAATAGGATAATTATAAGTGGTAGTATTTTCTTCAACTTTAGTAGGTGCAGCTACTTTTACTTATATGGGTGGATGAAATTTAAACCACTTCTCCTTGGGGAGATCAACATAAGTAGCAAAAGATTCACAGAAAGAAGCTACTATCTCAGAGTCAAGTCCATACTTAGTGCTAAATTTACGGAAAACATCGGTATCCATAAAAGATTTAACACAATCAAACTTAGGTGTCATACCTGACTCCTTACCTTCATCGAGATCCCAATATTCAGAGTTGCGTTTAATTCTATCCAACAAACCCCATTTGAATTCAATAGTCTTCATCATAAAAGAGCCAGCACAAGAAGTATCGAGCATGGTGCGATTGTTATCAGAAAGCTGAGCATAAAAAGTTTGAATAATTATTTCTCTTGAGAGCTCATGATTGGGGCATGAATATAACATTGATTTAAGCCTCCCCCAAGCTTGAGCGATGCTTTATCCTTCGCGAGGCCAAAAATTATATATATAATTGCGATCACGATGAACAAGATGCATAGGATAAAATTTCTGATGAAATTCCAATTTCAATCGTTTGTAGTTCCATGATCCCGTATCATCACATAGCCTATACCATGGCGATGCGTCTCCCTTCAAATATAAAGGGAAGACCTTCCTATTAATAACATCACCGGGTATACCTGCAAGCTTATCCACAAACTTCATCCACATATATTAGGTGCTCATCGGGATGCTTTGTTCCATCTCCTGCAAAAGGATTAGCTAGAAGTTTTTCTAACATACCCGAAGGAATCTCAAAGTGAACATTTTCATCTTCAGTAGGTTCAGTAGGTTGAGGAGAAACTCTTTTCTCTACTGGTCGGGGTGTAGATACCCCGAACAAGCCCCTCAGAGGATTACTTTCCATAGTAACAAGTGACAGTAAATTTCAGCACACTATATAAATTTTTCCTAACCAAATTCCACCTACCAAAGGCGCTTCACTCCCCGGCAACGGCGCATGAAAAGAGTCTTGATGACACAAAAGTGAAGGGGATCTATCATAGTCCTTTCGATAAGTAAGAGTATCGAACCCAATGAGGAGCAGAAGGAAATGATAAGCGGTTTTCAGCAAGGTATTCTCTCCAAGTACTGAAATAAGTGGTAACATATAGTTTTGTGATAAGACAATTTGTAACGAGCAACAAGTAACAAAAGTAAATAAAGTGCAGCAAGGTGGCCCAATCCTTTTTGTAGCAAAGGACAAGCCTGGACAAACTCTTATATAGAGAAAAGCGCTCCCGAGCACACATGGGAATTATCGTCAAGCTAGTTTTCATCACGTTCATATGATTCGCGGTGGGTACTTTGATAATTTGATATGTGGTTGGACCGGTGCTTGGGTGCTGTTCTTACTTGAACAAGCATCCCACTTATGATTAACCTCTATTGCAAGCATCCGCAACTACAACAAAAGTATTAAGGTAAACCTAACCATAGCATGAAACATATGGATCCAAATCAGCCCCTTACGAAGCAACACATAAACTAGGGTTTAAGCTTCTGTCACTCTAGCAACCCATGATCTACTTATTACTTCCCAATGCCTTCCTCTAGGCCCAAATAATGGTGAAGTGCTATGTAGTCGACATTCACATAACACCACTAGAGGATAGACATGAAGGAAATATGCCCTAGAGGCAATAATAAAGTTATTATTTATTTCCTTATATCATGATAAATGTTTATTATTCATGCTAGAATTGTATTAACCGGAAACATAATACATGTGTGAATACATAGACAAACAGAGTGTCACTAGTATGCCTCTACTTGACTAGCTTGTTAATCAAAGATGGTTATGTTTCCTAACCATGAACAAGGAGTTGTTATTTGATTAACAAGGTCACATCATTAGTTGAATGATCTGATTGACATGACCCATTCCGTTAGCTTAACACTTGATCGTTTAGTATGTTAATGCTTTCTTCATGACCCATACATGTTCCTATAACTATGAGATTATGCAACTCCCGTTTACCGGAGGAACACTTTGGGTACTACCAAACGTCACAACGTAACTGGGTGATTATAAAGGAGTACTACAGGTGTCTCCAAAGGTACATGTTGGGTTGGCGTATTTCGAGATTAGGTTTTGTCACTCCGATTGTCGGAGAGGTATCTCTAGGCCTTCTCGGTAATACACATCACATAAGCCTTGCAAGCATTGCAACTAATGAGTTAGTTGTGAGATGATGTATTACGGAACGAGTAAAGAGACTTACGATAGCGAGATTGAACTAGGTATTGGATACCGACGATCGAATCTCGGGTAAGTAACATACCGATGACAAAGGGAACAACGTATGTAGTTATGCGGTTTGACCGATAAAGATCTTCGTAGAATATGTAGGAACCAATATGGGCATCCAGGTTCCGCTATTGGTTATTGACCGAGAATGGTTCTAGGTCATGTCTACATAGTTCTCGAACCCGTAGGGTCCGCACGCTTAAGGTTTCGATGATGCTTATATTATGAGTTTATGAGTTATGATGTACCGAAGGAGTTCGGAGTCCCGGATGAGATAGGGGACATGACGAGGAGTCTCGAAATGGTCGAGACGTAAAGATCGATATATTGGACGACTATATTCGAGTTCGAAAGGTTCCGAGTGATTCGGTATTTTTCGAGTACCGGGAGTTACGGGAATACGGGAAGAGTATTGGGCCTTAATGGGCCTTAGTGGGAAGGAGCCAGGAGGTGGCGCGCCTCTCCCAAGCCCAGTCCGAATTGGACAAGGGGTTTGGGCGCAGCCCACCTCTCCTTCCTTCTCCACTTCCCCCTTTCCCCTTCTCCTAGTTGGACTAGGAAGAAGGAGTCCTACTCCGGTGGGAGTAGGACTCCCTTGCGCGCCCTCCTAGGCCGCCACCTCCTCCCTTGCTCCTTTATATACGGGGCAGGGGGCACCCCATGACACACAAGTTGATCTACGGATCGTTCCTTAGCCGTGTGCGGTGCCCCCTCCACCATATTCCACTTCGGTCATATCGTCATGAGCTTAGGCGAAGCCCTCGCGTCGGAGAAGTCATATCGTCATGAGCTTAGGCGAAGCCCTCGTCGGTGGAGCATCATCATCGTCCTGCCACGTCGTCGGTGACGGAACTCATCCCGACACTTTGCTGGATCGAGTCCGGGATCGTCATCGAGCTGAACGTGTGCAGAACTCGGAGGTGCCGTACGTTCGGTGCTTGGATCGGTCGGATCGTGAAGATGTACGACTACATCAACCGCGTTGTTATAACGCTTCCGCTTTCGGTCTATGAGGGTACGTGGACGGACACTCTTCCCTCTCGTTGCTATGCCATCACCATGGTCTTGCGTGTTCGTAGGAAATTTTTTGAAATTACTACGTTCCCCAACAAGACAACATACATCTCATCAAAATATCGAACAAATACCAAATTCACATGACTACTAATAGCAAGACTTCTCCCATGTCCTCAGAAACAAACGTAACTACTCAGAAAGCATATTCATGTTCATAATCAGAGGGGTATTAATATGCATAAAGGATCTAAACATATGATCTTCCACCAAATAAACCAACTAGCATCAACTACAAGGAGTAATCAACACTACTAGCAACCTACAGGTACCAATCCCAGACTTGGAGACAAGAATTGGATACAAGAGATGAACTAGGGTTTTGAGAGGAGATGGTGCTGGTGAAGATGTTGATGGAGATTGACCTCTCCCGATGAGAGGAGCGTTGGTGATGACGATGGCGATGATTTCCCCCTCACGGAGGGAAGTATCCCCGGCAGAACAGCTCTGCCGGAGCCCTAGATTGGTTCCGCCAAGGTTCCGCCTCGTGGCGGCGGAGTCTCGTCCCGAAAGGTTGCTTATGATTTTTTCCTAGACGAAAGACTTCATATAGGAGAAGATGGCCACCGGAGAGCCAACAAGGGGCCCACGAGGCAGGGGTGCGCCCTGGGGGGTAGGGCGCACCCCCACCCTTGTGGACAGGTGGTGGCCCCCCTGACATATTTCTTCCACTCAGTATTTTTTATTATTTACAAAAATGACTTTCGTGGAGTTTCAGGACTTTTGGAGTTGTGCAGAATAGGTCTCTAATATTTGCTCCTTTTCCAGCCCAGAATTCCAGCTGTCGGCATTCTCCCTCCTTATGTAAACCTTGTAAAATAAGAGAGAATAGACATAAGTATTGTGACATAACGTGTAATAACAGCCCACAATGCAATAAATATCGATATAAAAGCATGATGCAAAATGGACGTATCAAGGGACGTCATCGAGCTGAACGTGTGCTGAACGCGGAGGTGTCGTACGTTCGGTACTTGGATCGGTTGGATCGCGAAGAAGTTCAACTACATCAACCGCGTTACTAAATGCTTCCGCTTTCGGTTTTGAGGGTACGTGGACACACTCTCCCCTCTTGTTGCTATGCATCTCCTAGATAGATCTTGCGTGATCCTAGAATTTTTTTTTGAAATTACTGCATTACCCAACAGTGTATCAGAGCCAGATCTATGTGTAGATGTTATATGCACGAGTAGAACACAAAGAGTTGTGGGCGATAATAGTCATACTGCTTACTAGTAACGTCTTACTTTGATTCGACGGTATTGTTGGATGAAGTGGCCCAGACCGACATTACATGACCGCGTTCATGAGACTGGTTCTACTGACGTGCTTCGCACACAGGTGGCTAGTGGGTATCTGTTTCTCCAACTTTAGTTGATTTGAGTTTGACTATGCCTGGTCCTTGTTGAAGGTTAAAACAACACACTTGACGAAAAGTCGTTGTGTTTTTGATGCGTAGGTAAGAACGGTTCTTGCTAGAAGCCCATAGCAGCCACGTAAAACTTGGAACAACAAACTAGAGGACGTCTAACTTGTTTTTGCAGGGCTTGCTGTGATGTGATATGGTCAAGACATGATGTGATATAAATTGTTGTATGAGATGATCATGTTTTGTAACAGAGTTTTCGGCAACTGGCAGGAGCCATATGGTTGTCGCTTTATTATATGCAATGCAATCGCCATGTTGTTTTACTTTATCACTAAGCGGTAGCGATAGTCGTAGAAGCAATAGTTGGCGAGATGACAACGATGCTATGATGGAGATCAAGGTGTCGCGCTGGTGACGATGGAGATCATGACGATGCTTCGGTGATGGAGATCATGAGCATAAGATGATGAGGACCATATCATGTCACATATTTTGATTGCATGTGATGTTTATCTTTTATACATCTTATTTTGCTTAGTACGACGGTAGCATTATAAGATGATTCCTTACTAATTTCAAGGTATAAGTGTTCTCCCTGAGTATGCACCGTTGCTATAGTTCGTCGTGCCGAGACACCACGTGATGATCGGGTGTGATAAGCTCTACGTTCACATACAACGGGTGCAAGCTAGTTTTGCACACGCATAATACTCGGGTTAAACTTGATGAGCCTAGCATATGCAGATATGGCCTCGAAATACGGAGACCGAAAGGTCGAACGTGAATCATATAGTAGATATGATCTACATAGTGATGTTCACCATTGAAAACTTCTCCATCTCACGTGATGATCGGACATGGTTTAGTTGATTTGGATCACGTGATCATTTGGATGACTAGAGGGATGTCTATCTAAGTGGGAGTTCTTAAGTAATATGATTAATTGAACTTTAATTTATCATGAACTTTAATTTATCATGAACTTTAATTACACGGACTGGGTCCGTAACTTGAGGATTATCCTCATTGATGCATAGAAGAATTACGTCCTGGAAGCACCACTAGGTGCCAGATCTGCTGCAGGAGCAACACCAGATGTTATGAACGTCTGGCAGAGCAAAGCTGATGACTACTCGATAGTTCAGTGTGCCATGCTTCACGGCTTAGAATCAGGACTTCAAAGACGTTTTGAACATCATGGAGCATATGAGATGTTCCAAGAGTTGAAGATAATATTTCAAGCAAATGCCCGAGTTGAGAGATATGAAGTCTCCAACAAGTTCTATAGCTGCAAAATGGAGGAGAATAGTTTTGTCAGTGAACACATACTCAGAATGTCTGGGTACCATAACCACTTGACTCAGCTGGGAGTTAATCTTCCTGATAATAGTGTCATTGACAGAGTTCTTCAATCACTGCCACCAAGCTATAAAGGCTTCGTGATGAACTATAATATGCAAGGGATGAACAAGACAATTCCCGAGCTCTTCGCAATGCTAAAGGCAGCGGAGGTAGAAATCAAAAAGGAGCATCAAGTGTTGATGGTTAACAAGACCACTAGTTTCAAGAAAAAGGGCAAAGGGAAGAAGGGGAACTTCAAGAAGAACGTCAAGAAAGTTGTTGCTCAGGAGAAGAAACCCAAGTCAAGACCTAAGCTAAAACTGAGTGCTTCTACTGCAAAGGAACTGGTCACTGGAGGCGGAACTGCCCCAAGTATTTGACGGATAAGAAGGATGGCAAAGTGAAAGGTATATTTGATATACATGTTATTGATGTGTACCTTACTAATGCTCGTAGTAGCGCTTGGGTATTTGATACTGGTTTTGTTGCTCATATTTGCAACTCAAAACAGGGGCTACGGATTAGCGAAGATTGGCTAAGGATGAGGTGACGATGCACGTGGGAAATGGTTCCAAAGTCGATGTGATCGCCGTCGGCACGCTACCTCTACATCTACCTTCGGGATTAGTTTTAGACCTAAATAATTGTTATTTTGTGCCAGCGTTGAGCATGAACATTATATCTGGATCTTGATTGATGCGAGACGGTTATTCATTTAAATTAGAGAATAATGGTTGTTCTATTTATGTGAGTAATATCTTTTATGGTCGTGCACCCTTGCTGAGTGGTCTATTTTTGTTGAATCTCGATCGTGATGATACACATGTTCATAATATTGAAGCCAAAAATTGCAAAGTTGATAATGATAGTGCAACTTATTTGTGGCACTGCTGTTTAGGTCATATCGGTATAAAGCACGTGAAGAAACTCCATGTTGATGGGCTTTTGGAATCACTTGATTATGATTCACTTGGTGCATGCGAACGGTGCCTCATGGGCAAGATGACTAAAACTCCATTCTCCGGAACAATGGAACGAGCTACAGACTTATTGGAAATAATACATACCGATGTATGTGGTCCAATGAGTGTTGAGGCTCGTGGTGGGTATCGTTATTTTCTTACCTTCATAGATGATTTGAGCAGATATGGTTATATCTACTTAATGAAGCATAAGTCTGAAACATTTGAAAAGTTCAAAGAATTTCAGAGTGAAGTGGAAAATCATCGTAACAAGAAAATAAAGTTTCTATGATCTGATCGTGGAGGTGAATATTTTAGTTACGAGTTTGGTCTTTGTTTGAAACAATGTGGAATAGTTTCACAAATTACGCCACCTGGAACACCACAGCGAAATGGTGTGTCCGAACGTCGTAACCATACTTTATTGGATATGGTGTGATCTATGATGTCTCTTACTAATTTACCGCTATCGTTTTGGGGTTATGCTTCAGAGACAGCTGCATTCACTTTGAATAGGGCACCATCAAAATCCGTTGAGACGACGCCTTATGAACTGTGGTTTGGCAAGAAACCAAAGTTGTCGTTTCTTAAAGTTTGGGGCTGCGATGCTTATGTGAAAAAGCTTCAACCTGATAAGCTCAAACCCAAATCAGAGAAGTGCGTCTTCATAGGATACCCAAAGGAAACTGTTGGGTACACCTTCTATCACTGATCCGAAGGCAAGATATTCGTTGCTAAGAATGGATCCTTTCTAGAGAAGGAGTTTCTCTCAAAAGAAGTGAGTGGGAGGAAAGTAGAACTTGATGAGGTAATTGTACCTTCTCCTGAATTGGAAAGTAGTTTATCACAAAAATCTGTTCCGGTGATTCCTACACCAATTAGTGAGGAAGATAATGATGATGATCATGAAACTTCATATCAAGTTACTACAGAACCTCGTAGGTCTTCCAGAGTACGGTTCGCACCAGAGTGGTATGGTAATCCTGTTCTGGAAGTCATGTTACTAGACCATGGTGAACCTACGAACTATGAGGAAGCGATGATGAGCCCAGATTTCGCGAAATGGCTTGAGGCCATGAAATCTGAGATGGGATCCATGTATGAGAACAAAGTGTGGACTTTGGTAGATTTTCCCGATGATCGGCAAGCCATAGAAAATAAATGGATCTTCAAGAAGAAGACCGATGCTGATGGTAATGTTACTGTCTACAAAGCTCGACTTGTTGCAAAAGGTTTTCGACAAGTTCAAGGAGTTGACTACGATGAGGCTTTGTCACCCGTAGCGATGCTTAAGTCTGTCCGAATCATGTTAGCAATTGCTGCATTTTATGATTTTGAAATTTGGCAAATGGATGTCAAAACTGCATTCCTGAATGGATTTCTGGAAGAAGAGTTGTATATGATGCAACCAGAAGGTTTTGTCGATCCAAAGGGTGCTAACAAAGTGTGCAAGCTCCAGCGATCCATTTATGGATTGGTGCAAGCCTCTCGGAGTTGGAATAAACGTTTTGATAGTGTGATCAAAGCATATGGTTTTATACAGACTTTTGGAGAAGCCTGTATTTACAAGAAAGTGAGTGGGAGCTCAGTAGCATTTCTAATATTATTATGGATGACCTATTGTTGATTGGAAATGATATAGAATTTCTGGATAGCATAAACGGATACTGAATAAAAGTTTTTCTATGAAAGACCTCGGTGAAGCGGCTTACATATTGGGCATCAAGATCTATAGAGATAGATCAAGACGCTTAATTGGACTTTCACAAAGCACATACCTTGATAAAGTTTTGAAGAAGTTCAAAATGGATCAGTGAAAGAAAGGGTTCTTGCCTGTGTTACTAGGTGTGAAGTTGAGTAAGACTCAATGCCCGACCACTACAAAAGATAGAGAGAAAATGGAAGTCATTCCCTATGCTTTAGCCATGGGTTCTATCATGTATGCAATGTTGTATACCAGACCTGATGTGTGCCTTGCTATAAGTATAGCAGGGAGGTTCCAAAGTAATCCCGGAGTAGAGCACTGGAGAGCGGTCAAGAACATCCTGAAATACCTGAAAAGGACTAAGGATATGTTTCTCGTTTATGGAGGTGAGAAAGAGCTCGTCGTAAACAGTTACGTTGATGCAAGCTTTGACACTGATCTAGATGACTCTAAGTCACAATCTGGATACGTATTTTTATTGAATGGTGGAGCTGTCAGTTGGTGCAGTTCTAAGCAAAGCGTCGTGGCGGGATCTACATGTGAAGCGGAGTACATAGCTGCTTCGGAAGCAGCAAATGAAGGAGTCCGGATGAAGGAGTTCATATCCGATCTAGGTGTCATACCTAGTGCATCGGGTCCAATGAAAATCTTTTGTGACAATACTGGTGCAATTGCCTTGGCAAAGGAATCCAGATTTCACAAGAGAACCAAGCACATCAAGAGACGCTTCAACTCCATCCGTCATCAAGTGCCGGAAGGGGACATAGAGATTTGCAAGATACATACGGATCCGAATGTTGCAGACCCGTTGACTAAGCCTCTTCCACGAGCAAAACATGATCAACACCAAAACTCCATGGGTGTTAGAATCATTACTTTGTAATCTAGATTATTGAATCTAGTGCAAGTGGGATACTGAAGGAAATATGCCCTAGAGGAAATAATAAAATTATTATTTATTTCCTTATTTCATGATAAATGTTTATTATTCATTCTAGAATTGTATTAATCTGAAACTTAATACATGTGTGAATACATAGACAAAACATAAGTGTCCCTAGTATGCCTCTACTTGACTAGCTCGTTTATCAAAGATGGTTATGTTTCCTAACCATAGACATGTATTTTCATTTGATGAACGGGATCACATCATGAGGAGAATGATGTGATGGACAAGATCCATTCGTTAGCTTAGCATTATGATCATTACAGTTTCATTGCTACTGCTTTCTTCATGACGTATACATGTTCCTCAGACTATGAGATTATGCAATTCCCGAATACCAGACTACTTTGTGTGCTATCAAACGTCACAATGTAAATGGGTGATTATAAAAGTGCTCTACAGGTGTCTCCGAAGGTATTTGTTGGGTTGACACAGATCGATATTAGGATTTGTCACTCCGTGTTTCGGAGAGGTATCTCTGGGCCCTCTCGGTAATGCTCATCACTATAAGCCTTGCAAGCAATGTGAATAACGAGTGAGTTGTGGGATGAAGTATTATGGAATGAGTAAATAGACTTGCCGGTAACGAGATTGAACTAGGTATGATGATACCGACAATTGAATCTCGGGCAAGTAACATACCGATGACAAAGGGAACAACGTATGTTGTTATGCGGTTTGACCGATAAAGATCTTCGTAGAATATGTAGGAGCCAATATGAGCATCCAGGTTCTGCTATTAGTTATTGACCAGAGATCTGTCTCGGTCATTTCTACATAGTTCTCGAACCCGTAGGGTCTGCATGCTTAACGTTCGATGACGATTTATATTATGAGTTATGTGTTTTGATGACCAAAGTTCATTCGGAGTCCCGGATGAGATCATGGACGTGATGAGGAGTCTCGAAATGGCTGAGACATAAAGATTGATATATTGGATCATGTCATTCGGACACCGGAAGTGTTCCGGATGGTTTCGGGTAAAAATGGAGTGCCGGAGGGGTTACCGGAACCCCCCGAGGGAACTAATGGGCCACCATGGGCCTTATTGGAGATAGAGGAGGGCAGCCAGGGCAGGCCCCTCCCCCTTAGCAGTCTGAATTGGACAAGGGAAGGGGGGCGGCGCCCCCTTTCCTACTCCCTCTCCCTCTCCTTCCTTCCCCCTCTCTTCCTTGTGGAGGAATCCTACTAGGACTACTAGTAGTCCTAGTAGGACTCCCCCTCCTTGGGCGCGCCCCTAGGGCCGACCGGCCTCCCCCTCCCTCCTTTATATATGGGGGCAGGGGGCACTCTAGAACACACAAATTGATCTTTTAGCCGTGTGTGGTGCCCCCCTCCACAGTTACACACGTCGATCATATCGCCGTAGTGCTTCCGCGAAGCCCTGCGCCAGTAACATCATCATCACTGTCGCCACACCGTCGTGCTGACAGAACTCACCCTCGTCCTCAACTGGATCAAGAGCATGATGGATGTCATCGAGATGAACGTGTGCTGAACGCGGAGATGCCGTACGTTCGGTACTTGGATCGGTTGGATCTGAAGAAGTTCGACTACATCAACCGCGTTACTAAACGCTTCCGCTTTCGGTCTACGAGGGTACGTGGACACACTCTCCCCTCTCGTTGCTATGTGCTACCTCTTGAGCATGCGTTCGTTTTCCCTTGAAGAGGAAAGGGTGATGCAGCAAAGTAGCGTAAGTATTTCCCTCAGTATTTGAGAACCAAGGTATCAATCCAGTAGGAGGATACACACAAATCGCCTCGTACCTACACAAACAAATAAGAACCTTGAAACCAATGCGATAAAGGGGTTGTCAATCCCTTCACGGCCACTTGCAAAAGTGAGATCTGATAGAGATAATAAGATAAATATTTTTGGTATTTTTATGATATAGATTGGAAAGTAAAGATTGCAAAATAAAATAGATCGGAAACTTATATGATGGAAAATAGACCCCGGGGCCATAGGTTTCACTAGTGGCTTCTCTCAAGATAGCACAATCTACGGTGGGTGAACAAATTACTGTCGAGCAATTGATAGAAAAGCGCATAGTTATGAGAATATCTAGGCATGATCATGTATATAGGAATCATGTTCGTGTCAAGTAGACCGAAATGATTCTGCATATACTACTATTACTCTGCACATCGACCGCTATCCAGCATGCATCTAGAGTATTAAGTTCATGAGAATAGAGTAACACATTAGGCAAGATGACATGATGTAGAGGGATAAACTCAAGCAAGATGATATAAACCCCATCTTTTTATCCTCGATGGCAACAATACAATACGTGCCTTGCTGCCCCTGCTGTCACTAGGAAAGGACACCGCAAGATTGAACCCAAAGCTAAGCACTTATCCTATTGCAAGAAAGATCAATCTAGTAGGTCAAACCGAACTGATAATTCCAAGATACTTGCAAAGATATCAAATCATACATATAAGAATTCAGAGAAGAACAAAATATTGTTTATAGATAATCTTGATCATAAACCCACAATTCGTCAGATCTCGACAAACACACCGCAAAATGAATTACATCGAATAGATCTCCAAGAGAATCAAGGAGAACTTTGTATTGAGATCCAAAGAGAGAGAAGAAGCCATCTAGCTAATAACTATGGACCCGAAGGTCTGTGGTAAACTACTCACACATCATCGAAGAGGCTATGGTGTTGATGTAGAAGCCCTCCATGATCGATTCCCCCTCCGGCGGAGCGCCGGAAAAGGCCCCAAGATGGGATCTCATGGGCACAGAAGGTTGCGCCGGTGGAAATAGGGTTTCGTGGTGCTCTCGGATGTTTTCGGGGTATATGAGTATATATAGGTGAAAGAAGTAGGCCGGTGGAGCCATTAGGGGCCCACAAGGGTGGGGGCGCGCCTACCCCCCTGGGCGCGCCTCCCTGCCTCATGGACACCTCGTTGCTTCCTTGACGTCCACTCCAGGTCTCCTGGATCACGTTTGTTCCAAAAATAACTCTCCCGAAGGTTTCATTCCGTTTGATATTCCTTTTTTCCGAAACACTGAAATAGGCAAAAAAAAACAATTTGCACTGGGCCTTTGGTTAGTAGGTTAGTCCCAAAAATAATATAAAAGTGTATAATAAAGCCCATTAAACATCCAAAACAGATAATATAATAGCATGGAACAATAAAAAATAATAGATACGTTGGAGACGTATCAAGCACCCCCAAGCTTAATTCCTGCTCGTCCTTGAGTAGGTAAATGATAAAAACAGATTTTTTGATGTGGAATGCTTCCTAACATAATCTTCAATGTAATTTTCTTTATTGTGGCATGAATGTTCAGATCCCAAAGATTCAAGATAAAAGTTTAATATTGACATAAAAATAATAATACTTCAAGCATACTAACTAAGCAGTCATGTCTTCTCAAAATAACATGGCCAAAGAAAGTTCATCCCTACAAAATCATATAGTTTGGTCATGCTTCATTTTCGTCACACAAGAATGCTCTCATCATGCACAACCCCGATGACAAGCCAAGCAATTGTTTCATACTTTAGTAATCTCAAACCTTTTCAACCTTCACGCAATACATGAGCGTGAGCCATGGATATAGAACTATGGGTGGAATAGAATATAATGATGGGGGTTATGTGGAGAAGACAAAAAAATGAGAAAATCTCAAATTGACGCGGCTAATCAACGGGCTAGGGAGATGCCCATCAATTTATGTCAATGCAAGGAGTAGGGATTGCCATGCAACGGATGCACTAGCGCTATAAATGTATGAAAACTCAACAAAAGAAACTAAGTGGGTGTGCATCCAACTTGCTTGCTCACGAAGACCTAGGGAATTTGAGGAAGCCCATCGTTGGAATATACAAGCCAAGTTCTTATAATGAAAAATTCCCACTAGTATATGAAAGTGACAAAATAAGAGACTCTCTATCATGAAGATCATGGTGCTACTTTGAAGCACAAGTGTGGAAAATGATAGTAACATTGTCCCTTTTTTTGGGCCTTTCTTTTTTTGGCCTTTCTCTTTTTTTTGGGGATAATGCTCTAATAATGATGATCATCACACTTCTATTTATTTACAACTCAAAGATTACAACTCGATACTTAGAACAAAATATGACTCTACATGTATGCCTCCAGCGGTGTACCGGGATGGGCAATGAATCAAGAGTGACATGTATGATGAATTATGCATGGTGGCTTTGCCACAAATACGATGTCAACTACATGATCATGCAAGGCAATATGAAAATAATGAAGCGTGTCATAATAAATGAAACGGTGGAAAGTTGCATGGCAATATATCTCGGAGTGGCTATGGAAATGCCATAATAGGTAGGTATGGTGGCTGTTTTGAGGAAGATATAAGGAGGTTTATGTGTGATAGAGTGTATCATATCACGAGGGTTGGATGCACCGGCGAAGTTTGCACCAATTCTCAAGGTGAGAAAGGGCAATGCACGGTACCGAAGAGGCTAGCAATGATGGAAGGGTGAGAGTGCGTATGATCCATGGACTCAACATTAGTCATAAAGAACTCACATACTTATTGCAAAAATCTACAAGTCGTCAAAAACCAAGCACTACGCGCATGCTCCTAGGGGGATAGATTGGTAGGAAAAGACCATCGCTCGTCCCCGACCGCAACTCATAAGGATGAAAATCAAAGAACACCTCATGTTTCAAATTTGTTACACAACGGTTACCATACGTGCATGCTACGGGACTTGCAAACTTCAACACAAGTATTTCTCAATTTCACAATTACTCAACTAGCACAACTTTAATATCACCACCTTCATATCTCAAAACAATCATCAAGTATCAAACTTCTCATAGTATTCAATGCACTCTATTTGAAAGTTTTTATTATATGCATGTTGGATGCCTATCATATTAGGACTAATTTTATAGCCAAAGCATATTACCATGATGTTCTAAAGAACTCTCAAAATAATATAAGTGAAGCATGAGAGATCAAAATTTTCTATAAAATAGAACCACCACCGTGCTCTAAAAAGATATAAGTGAAACACTAGAGCAAAATTATCTAGCTCAAAAGATATAAGTGAAGCACATAGAGTATTCTAATAAATTCCGATTCATGTGTGTCTCTCCCAAAAGGTGTGTACAACAAGGATGATTGTGGTAAACTAAAAAGTAAAGACTCAAATAATACAAGACGCTCCAAGCAAAACACATATCATGTGGTGAATAAAAATATAGCATCAAGTAAAGTTAGCGATGGGCGAAGATGAAAGAGGGGATGCCTTCCGGGGCATCCCCAAGCTTAGGCTTTTGGTTGTTCTTGAATTTTACCTTGGGGTTCCTTGGGAATCCCCAAGCTTAGGCTCTTGCCACTCCTTATTCCGTAATCCATCAAATCTTTACCCAAAACTTGAAAACTTCACAACACAAAACTCAACAGAAAATCTCATGAGTTCCGTTAGCGAAATAAAACAAACCACCACTTTTAGGTACTGTAATGAACTCATTCTTTAGTTATATTTGTGTGAAACCTACTTTATTCCAACTTCTCTATGGTTCATACCCCCCGATACTAGCCATAGATTCATCAAAATAAGCAAACAACACACGAAAAACAGAATCTATCAAAAACAGAACAGTCTGTAGTAATCTGTATAAAACGCAAACTTTATGTAACTCAAAAATTCTACAAAAATAGGAAAACCTAAATAATTTGTTTATTGATATACTGCAATTGGAATCAGTATTTTATCACGTTCTGGTGATTTTTAACAAATTTTTTCGGCAGCAGAAAGTTTCTAACTTTTTCAGCAAGATCAAATAACTATCATCCAAGAAGATCCTATAGGTTTTACTTGGCACAAGCACTAATTAAAACATAAAACCACATCTAACCAGAGGCTAGATAAAATATTTATTACTAAACAGAAATAAAAAGCAAGAAAAAATAAAATTGGGTTGCCTCCCAACAAGCGCTATCGTTTAACGCCCCTAGCTAGGCATTGATAGTTTCGATGATGCTCACATGAAAGACAAGAATTGAAGCACAAAGAAAGCATCATATATCATTTGAAAAACACATCTAAGTATAACATACTTCCTATGCATAGGCATCTTATAGGAAAACAAATTATCAAGGCAAGCAAAAACTAGCATATGCAAGGAAGCGGATAGAAACAATAGCAATCTCAACATAACGAGAGGTAAATTAGTAACATGAAAATTTCTACAACCATATTTTCATCTATCATAATAATTACATGTAGGATCATAAGCAAATTAAACAATATAGCTATCGCAAAACATATTCTTAACACGATCCACATGTATGCAAAGTTGACACTCTTCCAAAATAGTGGGATTAACATTAACTAAAGTCATGACCTCTCCAAACCCACTTTTATTAAAAACTTCATTAGATTGAACATTCTCCAAATATGTGGGATCTAAAGTTGACACTCTTCAAAACACACTTTCAATATTATTGCAAACATTATTATCAATCTCATATTCATCATGGGGCTTAAATAAATTTTCAAGATCATAAGAAGAATCACCCCAATCATGATCATTGCAACAAGTAGTAGACATAGCAAAACTAGCATCCCCAAGCTTAGGGTTTTTCATATTGTTAGCACAATTGACATCAAGAGAATTTATAGTAAAATCATTGCAATCATGCTTTTTATTCAAGGAGCTATCATGAATCTCTTCATAAATTTCTTCATCACAATTTTCAGATTCACGAATTTCAAGCAAAACCTCATAAGATAATCTAGTGCACTAAAATCACTAGAAATTGGTTCATCATAATTGGATCTCTTAAAAAGATTAGCAAGGGGATGAGGATCCATAAAATCTTAGCAAGCGAAGATGCAAGTAAAAAGAAGGCACATGGTAACACAAGACCGAACGGAAGGAGGGAGAATAAAACGGCAAGGGTGAAGTGGGGGAGAGGAAAACGAGAGGCAAATGGCAAATAATGTAATGCGAGGGATAAGAGTTTGTGATGGGTACTTGGTATTTCTCGACTTGGCTTGGTGTAAACCTCCCTAGCAATGGCGCCAGAAATCTTTCTTGCTACCTCTTGATCATGTGTTGGTTTTCCCTTGAAGAGGAAAGGGTGATGCAGCAAAGTAGCGTAAGTATTTCCCTCAGTTTTTGAGAACCAAGGTATCAATCCAGTAGGAGGATACACGCAAATCGCCTCGTACCTACATAAACAAAGAAGAACCTTGCAACCAACGCGACAAAGGGGTTGTCAATCCCTTCACGGCCACTTGCAAAAGTGAGATCTGATAGAGATAATAAGATAAATATTTTTGGTATTTTTATGATATAGATTGGAAAGTAAAGATTGCAAAATAAAATAGATTGGAAACTTATATGATGGAAAATAGACCCGGGGGCCATAGTTTTCACTAGTGGCTTCTCTCAAGATAGCATAATCTACGGTGGGTGAACAAATTACTGTCGAGCAATTGATAGAAAAGCGCATAGTTATGAGAATATCTAGGCATGATCATGTATATAGGCATCACGTCTGTGTCAAGTAGACCGAAACGATTCTGCATCTACTACTATTACTCCACACATCGACCGCGATCCAGCATGCATCTAGAGTATTAAGTTCATGAGAACAGAGTAACACATCAGGCAAGATGATATGATGTAGAGGGATAAACTCAAGCAATATGATATAAACCCCATCTTTTTATCCTCGATGGCAACAATACAATACATGCCTTGCTGACCCTGCTGTCACTGGGAAAGGACACCGCAAGATTGAAGCCAAAGCTAAGCACTTCTCCTATTGCAAGAAAGATCAATCTAGTAGGCCAAATCAAACTGATAATTCGAAGAGACTTGCAAATATATCAAATCATACATATAAGAATTCAGAGAAGAACCAAATATTGTTCATAGATAATCTTCATCATAAACCCACAATTCATCAGATCTCGACAAACAGGCCGCAAAAAGAATTACATCGAATAGATCTCCAAGAGAATCGAGAAGAACTTTGTATTGAGATCCAAAGAGAGAGAAGAATCCATCTAGCTAATAACTATGGACCCGAAGGTCTGTGGTAAAATACTCACACATCATCGAAGAGGCTATGGTGTTGATGTAGAAGCCCTCCGTGATCGATTCCCCCTCCTGTGGAGCATCCGAAAAGGCCCCAAAATGGGATCTCACGGGTACAGAAGGTTGCGGCGGTGGAAATAGGGTTTCGTGGTGCTGTCGGATGTTTTCGGGGTATATGAGTATATATAGGCGAAAGAAGTAGGTCGGTGGAGCCACGAGGGGCCCATGAGGGTGGGGGCGCGCCTACCCCCCCTGGGCGCGCCTCCCTGCCTCGTGTCCGCCTCGTTGTTTCCTTGGCGTCCACTCCAAGTCTTCTGGATCACGTTTGTTCAAAAATAACTCTCCCGAAGGTTTCATTCCGTTTGGATTCCGTTTGATATTCCTTTTCTGCGAAACACTGAAATAGGCAAAAAAACAACAATTTGCACTGGGCCTTTGGTTTGTAGGTTAGTCCCAAAAATAATATATAAGTGTATAATAAAGCCCATTAAACATCCAAAACAGATAATATAATAGAATGGAACAATCAAAAATTATAGATACATTGGAGACGTATCACTATGCATCTCCTGGATAGATCTTGCGTGATCGTAGGAAAAAAATTGAAATTACTGCGTTATCCAACAAAATTATGTTCTCCAAGGATGTCAAGTTTAGTTGGCGAGCATGGCAAATCCGTCTCAATTTATTCTTTCATTAGAAAATTTCCGCGCTGCAAACTAAAATTTTCATCATCGCGTCAATATATATTGTTATGAAAACGTTAGATTTACCATGCGTAAAATTCCAACATTAGATTTTTAGTGTTTTTATTACAGAAAACCCCTCTATTTGCCATACTGTTGATAACCCACAAGTATAAGGGATCGTTTGTAGCCTTTTTCGGTAAATAAGAGTCAAGGAGGAGCTAAAGGTAGAACAAATATTCCCTCAAATTCTATCGACCACTCATACAACTCTACGCACACTTGACGTTCGCTTTACCGGAAACAAGTATGAAATTATTTTGTAAGAGTGATGCTAGAACTACTTCGCAAGAATAAAATTAGAAGTACTTTGCAAGATAATAAAAGTTAGGTGTTTAGTAAAAGGGTTTGTGTTAGCAAGAAAGTTATTTGTCCCTAGGCAATCGATAACAAGTACCGGTAATCATTCTTGTAATTTTATATGAGGGAGAGGCATGAGCTAACATAGTTTCTCTACTTGGATCATATGCACTTATGATTGGAACTCTAGCAAGCATCCACAACTACTAAAGATCATTAAGGTCGTGAAACCCAACCATAGCATTAAATATCAAGTCCTATTTGTTCCCATACGTCATACCCCACCTACTCGAGTTTAAGTTTCTGTCACTCTCGCAACCCACCATAAACGAACCATGAACATATTGCAACACCCTACAGCGGGGGGCCCTCACATTTGCACGAGAACGGAGGGCACCGTAGGACAGCACCATAAATAAAATATACAATCATACCAACCAAGATCACGATTAACCCACAGGACAAAACGGATCTACTCAAACATCATAGGTGTAACGCCCGGATAATCATGCTACAGTAATCTCACGTTGATGGTGCCACATCACCTCTGTCACTGTAGTTAATCACGGGTTAATTCAAAACTGTTTCGAAATTCAAATGCAAGTTAATGATAACAATAAAAGTTTTCAAAAATTAAAACTAAAATGTTCGGTGATTGTCAAATATTACAAAGGTAATTGCGGTGAAGTAAACACATTTTTATAAAAGGTCTAAGTATTTAAAATGAGTTAAAACAGAAAAGAGAATAAATAAAAGAAAGAAAATACAAAAGAGAAACAGAAAACAGAAAAAAAGAGTAACCCCCTCATTGGGCCAACTGCCCACAGCCCCAGGCCGGCCAGGCCGGCCCACCCCACACCCCCCCATAAGCCTCCCCCACCCCCTCGGTCCAACCAACGCCCCACCGACACCCCCCCCGCCTCCCCAAAATATCTCCTCCTCCTCCCCGATTGATCGATCGAGGAGGAGGGCGCCACCACCGACGCCGCCCGAGTTTCTCCGCCACTCGCCGATCTGCATCCACTCCGTCACAGGCCCCTGCTGGCCTCCCGACCTCCACCGAGCACCCCGCCATGAACCCTACCCCCGTGAGCTCCCCTTCGCCCCTCTCTCCCCTAGGTCGCCGCGTCGCCGCCCTCCCGCTGCAAGGTCGACGCGCCCGCGCCACTTTTGCGCGGCCACCGCGCCTCGACCGCGCCCTGGACGCCCTCCTCCTCTCGTCCCTCTCCGTCCCTTGCCATGGTCAACGCCCGGCCGCGCCCGTGCGTGTTGCCGTCGCGCACCGCGCCGCCCTCCCTCGCCGCTTCACACCCCGACATCGCAGCCCGCCAAATCCCGCTGAAGCGCCCATGGCTCCGGTCCCTCCACCCGCCGCCCTGTTTGCCGGCGCTGTGGTGTCTCCCCACGCCCGCGCCAGTGTCAGCTCTCCTCGCCGCTGGCGGGCTACACCAGCACTCGCCTGCCGCGCCCCGGCGCCTTCTATCGCTGCTCGTCGCGCCCATCGCTGCAAGCAGTGCTTCGCCGGCCGGCAGCCATCATGACCACCTCTGGCCTCGCCTGCTCCGCTCCTCAAGGGCGAAGCGCCAGACACCGCCTGCCGCCCCCCATCCCGGGTGGACTTCGGCGCGCTCGCACTCGTGCACTCCAAGACTCCGCTAGGCCCCCACCATCGACTAGGGGTCCCGCCCATAACGCTTTTAATTAAAAAAAATTAATAATAATAATAATAATAATAATAAATAATGAAAATAATTAATTAATTAATTAATTAACTAATTAAAAGACTTAATTAATTCTCGTTAATTAAACTAAACAGCTTAATTAAGCTAACTAATTAACCTAAACCCTAATTAACCTAAACAAAGAATGATGATGGGTCCCACTTGACCCACATGTCGTTTGACCAGTCAATGGTCAACATTGATCACGACATCACTCGATGTCATGCCGACGTCATCATTTACTATTCTGGATAATGTTGATTTAAATAATTAATTAAATTCCGTAAATTAATAAAATCTTTAGAAAATCATATCTTTTAATCCGTAACTCGCATTAAAATATTTTCAACATGAAAGTTGCTCGAACGATTTAGACGAACCCGGATACGCAGCCCGCTCGTCCACCACACACCCCTAACATATCAAACACGCAACTTTCCCCTCCGCTCCTTTGCGAAAAACACGAAACACCGGGATATTTTCCCGATGTTTCCCCCCGTATCACCTCATACCACGTTAGGGCACGCCTAGCATCGTTATTTGTCATGTCATGCATCGATATGCATCTGCTTACATGGTATTCATTGTTTCTTCCCCTCTTCTCTCCGGTAGACTACGAGACCGACGCCGCTGCCGCCTCGCCTCGACTACGGAGTTGACGACCCCTCTCTCTTGCCGAGCAACCAGCAAGCCCCCTTGATCACCAGATATCGCCTATTCTACTCTATACTGCTTGCATTAGACTAGTGTAGCATGTTACTGCTTTCCGTTATACCTATCCTGATGCATAGCATGTCCTTGTTACTACTGTTGTTACCTTTACCTGCAATCCTATATGCTTAGTATAGGATGCTAGTATTTTCATCTGTGGCCCTACATTCTTGTCCGTCTCACAGTGCTATATTATCGGGCCGTGATCACTCGGGAGGTGATCACGGTATATACTATATACTTATACATGATACATGTGGTGACTAAAGTCGGGTCGGCTTGTGGAGCACCCGCGAGTGGATCTTTGAGGCGGAGCGACAGGCAGGTTGAGACTACCTGGTGAGAGGTGGGCTGGCCTGTTCGGCGCGCATGGATACTTAACACGCTTAACAAGATCTTGGTATTTGATCCGAGTCCAGCTCACGGGCCTATACGCACTAACCAACTACGTGGGAAAGATATGGGCACTCGCGTCGTGGTATCACCGGCACTTCGTGACGTCACGATCGAGCGCGCGCCGGATTGGACCGGAACGCTAGTAGGCTAGGTCTGCTTTCGTCACAGACGAACGCGTGTGTGTGCTTTCGAGGCGATGGGCCTGCACTCTGGCGCTTAGGTTTAGACCGCGGTCGACCTCTCTGTTGAGCCTAGGTGGGGCTGCGACGTGTTGATCTTCCGCGCCGGGCATGACCCAGAAAGTGTGTCCGCCAAATGGGATCAAGCGTGTTGGGTTATGTGGTGCACCCTCGCAGGGAAGTTAATCTATTCAATAGCCGTGATCTTCTGTAATGTGACGACTTGGAGTTGTACCTTGACCTTATGACAACTAGAACCGGATACTTAATAAAACACACCCTTCCAAGTGCGGATATAACCCGTGGTCGCTCTCTCTCGTGGTTACGAGGAGGGATCGCCGGGTAGGATTATTGCTATGTGATGCTAGTTGGAGGACTTCAGCCTAATCTCTTCTACATGTTGCAAGACGGAGGCTGCCGTAGTGTAGTCTTCGACGGATTAGCTATCCCCTCTTATTCGCATTCAGTAGTTCTCGCCCACCGATAAGGCCTTTACACATATATCCATGCATATGTAGTGTAGTTCCTTGCTTGCAGTACTTTGATGAGTACTCACGGTTGCCTTGTTCCCCTTTTCCCCTTTCTTTACCCGATTGCTGCAACTGCACGATGGAGCCCAGGAGCGACACCACCGTCGATGACGACTACTACACTGGAGGCGCCTACTACTACGCAGCAGCCCACCGACGATTTACCAGTGAGTAGTTAGGAGGATCCTGTGCAGGAGGCCCGCGCTTCTTCGATCAGATCCCAGCTTTGTGCTAGCCTTCTTAAGGCAAACTTGTTTAACTTATGTCTGTATCAGATATTGTTGCTTCCACGACTCGCCTATGATCGAGCACTTGTATTCGAGCCCTCGAGGCCCCTGGCTTGTATTATGATGCTTGTATGACTTATTTATGTTTTAGAGTTGTGTTGTGATATCTTCCCGTGAGTCTCGATCTTGATCGTATACATTTGCGTGCATGATTAGTGTACGATTGAATCGGGGCGCCAAGTTGGTATCGAGCCGATCGCCTGTAAGAATCCCTTCCACACTCCTTGGTCAAGTCGAGTCTAGACAATGCAAAACTTTTACTAACTTGGCTGTGTGCCTTACGGGCCCACGCCGCCATCGGGTGGTACTAGGATCTTTTACTCTCGACCTTTACTCGACTCAACTCTCTCTACTCGGGTTAAACGAATTTACTAACTAACACTAGGATCCCGTGACCACATTCACCCCAAAGTTGGATAAAGCCATAGTTATTCCTTGGAATTGTATTTTGATCAATTTCCACACCGCCATTTGACTCCTTTGAGACATCTTTGTTTTCAGATGGAACCCACGAGGCAGGTCGTATGCGCCACACGACGGCCATTGGTGCTCGGGATCACTGCGGTGCTAGCAGAGATGATGACCTATCCGGTTATCGCCGCACCCCGAGTACACCGCCTTTGAGGAGTACCAGACTTTAACCAGAGAAGTATCGTGCCATCGTCCACCTCTACTCTCGGAGTATGACTCCACTCATCGTGTCGCACACCGCACATGGTGTTGGGGTGACTATCGATATGGCAGTCCACGATGCTGCTTATGCTGCTCTTACCCGCCTTCGTGGAGAGTATCGAGTTGGACACCTCCCCTTCGTGCACATTGCTATCGTGATCCGATGTTGGTGAGGAGGGTTACTACACCGCTGCCTACTCCATCGTCACCAGAGAGCCCTTCTACCATCAGAACTTTGTTCTGCATGCTGATGGGCTGGATCGAGCTAACCGAGCTCTTCGCCACGAGTTGTACACCACCCATCAGCACCTTTACCGTGCTCTGACGCTGTTGCACCCCTTTGTCCGATCCAGAGAGCTGCTGCTCGCGATCTACCCAGCCAGACCGTGATGCCCTGTGGTGTCGGCTGGCGGTAGTAGAGGCTACTCTCCCGCACTTGGCCCTCTTCTACCACCTGAGTGTCGGGTTCTGCACCAGAGTATCCGCTGCCACACTACCAGCTTTCAGGCTACAGCTACCTCCGCAGTATCGCGTGGGACTGATGTAGGCTTGCTTGTTAGTGTTAGATGCATTCGCCATGAGCTCAAGTGCCGCCTATGATGTCTTAGTCTATGTAATCAACTCGTGTACCGAACTCTATGCATGATCCCTTTGTAAGATATGCCGACTACTATGTAGTTTCTATCGTGTGCTTTCATTATGCATGTTTCATCATGAATGATTCTTGTCCTTGCATAATTTCTCAAATGCTGAACTACCTGTTATATATTAGCAGGATGGTTAGACCAGCTGGTCGTGGTCGTGGTGGCAACTTCCCACCACCGCCGAGTACATGGCTGGTATGATCCAACAGCTTGAGATGAATCACTAGTTCATGGAGAACATGATGGCTCGGCTTCTCGCCCCAATATGGACCAGCAGCCAAACACAAGAATCTCCGCAGGATTTCATGCGCCTCAACCCAAGTGTGTACCGCAGCTCAACCCAGCCCTCGGATGTCGATGATCGCTCTGTGACATCACCTATGAGATGGAGTCTCGCTGATGTAGCCCTGCCAGCTATGTCACCTTTGCTTCCTTCTTCCTCAAGGGACCCGCAGCTCAATGGTGGGACAGCCACAGCGCATTTCACCACTGGAACAATCATCACCGCCGACTTCCAAGTTGCTTTCGTGCCCGCTTCATCCTCAAGGAGTCATGGACCGAAAAAGCGTGAGTTCCGCAACCTCACCCAAGGCAACAAGACTGTTGAAGCTTATCACGAGAATTTCTCGACTTGTCTCGCTATGTCAAGAGGACATTACAACCGATGCACGCAGACAGAGAAGTTCCGTGACGGCCTTCAAGTCGACATCAAGCTCGCACTTCTAGTGCACGACTTTTGCTGATTTTGCCACCTTGGTGAACAAAGCTATCAATGTCGAAACTGGTCTGCAGGAATACCAGAGCTCTAACAGCGCAACTGTGACACGGGCTCATCTTCGGCCCGCCCTCGCAGGTTGTAAGATATGGATTCCCAACAACATGTACCAGCCAAATGCACCTGCCCCAAGGCAGAGCTATGCTGCACCTCGCCGCTTACTCCTCCAACTAGGCAGCCAAGGCTTCCAGCTCCACCACCCCAAGCTCCTGCTCCCACTCCCAATAATGGCTTGTGCTTCTGTGTGGTCAACCAGGCACCATGCTAGGGAATGCAATCGAACCGTAATCAATCGCCCTTCCCAAGAATCGGCCGTGGAAGCAACCAGCCCCGCAACAACAATGCCAAGCCTTATGGTCGGGTTCATGCCAACCATGTTGATCTGAACGAAGCTCAAGACCAGCTCGCCATCGTGATGGGTACACTCCTCGTAAATTCAAGACTACATCTGTTTTATTTGATTCAGAGCATCACATTCATTCATGTCAAGATTTTGCATACAAGCACGACGTTAAGTGTGAGGAGATGAACTCTTCGGTAGTGGTAAAACCCCTTGGGACAATGTCAAACCTCCATGGTTGGCGCCGACGCCCCGCGGAAATCGAAGGGCTGGAATTCTATGCCTCACCCATTATCCTCAAGACGCCTAACATCGACCTCATTTTGGGGATGGATTGGTTGAAAGCGATATCGCTTCAATCGCTTGCGCCACTAAGACCGTCCCATCTGCTACACCCTTCGATGAAATAATAAGCTACAATGCTCGCTCGTTCAGAATGCCGAGGCAAGGCTCTATGCCTTGAATGCATTGAACGCCGCACCCTCGAGGGCATTGAAAACATTCCTATCGTTCATGACTTCCAAAGACGCCTTTCCTCAAGAACTTCCAGGATTCCCCGCTAGAGCTGTCGAATTCGCCATCGACTTGAAACCAGTGCACCACTCCTATAGCCAAGCGACCCTACAAGATGCCGCCGATGAACTCCTTGAGCTCAAGGAGGAAATCGACAAGTCTCTTCACAAGTGGTTTCATTCGCCCAAGTTGTTCTCCTTGGGGAGCACCTTCTCTTTGTCAAGAAGAAGGATGGGACAAACCGATTGGTCCAAGACTACCGCCCTATAAACCAAGCTACCATTCGAAATAAGTATCCTCTTCCTCGGATCAATGATCCGTATGATCAACTCGGCTGGTTCATCGCTGTTCTCTAAACTCAACTTGAGGTTGGGTTACCACCAGATCCGTGTTCGTGAAGAGGATATCTCAAAGACCGCCTTTGTGACTCGTTATGGTTCATATGAGTACACCGTCATGTCTTTCGGCTTAACCAATGCGCCAGCCACTTTCTCTCGTCTGATGAATTATATATTCATGGATTACCTCGACAAGTTCGTCGTGGTTTATCTGGATGATACCCTGGTATTTTCCAAGAATGAAGAAGAACATGATGAACATCTTCGTCTTGTGCTGGAAAAGCTACGAGAGCATCAACTTTATGCCAAGTTCTCCAAATGTGATTTCTGGCTTCCCGAAGTAACCTATCTTGGGCATGTCATCTCTAAGGATGGTATTGCCGTCAACCCTGAACGATTTCAGGCTATTCTTGATTGACTCCTCCAAGAATGTCAAGCAAGTCGGTTTTCTCGGTCTCGCCACTATTGCCGCCGATTGGTCGAGAACTTCTCCAAGATTGTCGGGCCTCTCGACTAACCTGCTGTATAAGGGCGCCAAGTTCCAATGGATGATAAATGTCGAAAGTTTCCAGCACTCAAAGACAAGTTGACTTCTGCCCAAAGATTAGCTCCTCCCGATACTAAGAAGGACTTCGTCATTTATCGCGACTCTTCCCGTCAAGGATTAGGTCTGTGTCCTAATGCAAGAGCTAGTGGTTGCTATGCCTCTCGGCAATTGCGCCTCACGAAGAGAACTACCCAGTTCACGACCTTGAGCTTGCTTCATCATTCATGCATCAAGCAAAGGGCGACATTACCTTCTCGGTAATCATTATAGATCTTCACCGACCACCAAAGTCTGAAGTATCTGCTTACTTAGCTGCACCTGAACCTCCGTCGCCAGAGATGGATGGAGACTGCTGCAGACTTTGACTTGGGTATTTCCTATACACCAGCAAGGCTAATGTAATGGCTGATGCCTTGAGCCGCAAGTCTTATGCAACCACCTCCAGTGTTCACAAAGTTCAGCCTCACTGCTGAAGAATTCAGAAAGCTGAACCTCCATATTGTTCCTCCGGTGCACTCGCCCCCTAATAAGGAATTTCGCAAGATGAACCTCCATGTTGTTCCTGTGGGTTCTCTCAATACCCGGTTGCGTAAACCAGATCTTGTGGACACCATCAAATGGATACGTAAATGTGACGATGAAGTCGAGAGGATTAAACGTTATCTCGCAGAAGGAAAGCCCTCATTCTTCATCAGGATGACGCAGCACCTTATTCTTCAAAGGTCGCCTAGTGGTACCGAGTAAGAGGGAAAACCTGAATCGACTCCAAAGGTTATGAAAGAAGCTCATGATACGCCTTTGTCTATTCATCCCGGTAGCACCAAGATGTACCAAGACATTCGCCGAGATTCGTGGTCTAATATGAAGCGAGACATTGCTCGTTATGTTGCTGAATGTGACGCTTGTCGTCAGATCAAAGCAGAGCATCAAAGGCCTCTTTGAACTCGCAACCTATCTCTATTCCTGAATGGAAATGGGACCATGTTGAGATGGACTTCGCCACCGGATTTCCCAAGTCGCAGAAAGGTAATGATGCTATTCTTGTCGCCATTGACCGCTTTCAAAAGTTGCACATTTTCGGCGGTCAAAGAAACGATCACCGCTAGTCAGCTTGCAACTCTATATGTCCAGAATTGTTTCACTTCACGGTATTCCACTGGTTATCGCCTCGCACCGTGGCAGCTTATTCACTTCAAGATTCCGGGCAAGTTTCAAGAAGCTATGGGGACTCACTATCTTTCAAGATCGCGCTTCATCCGCAATACAAGGGCAAGTTGAATGTGTCAACCAAGTTCTCAAGACATGCTTCGAGCTTGTGTTATTTCCTTCGCAAGAAATGGGAGGAATCTCTCCCGA
Source organism: Aegilops longissima (assembly GCA_021605205.1). NCBI lineage: Eukaryota > Viridiplantae > Streptophyta > Magnoliopsida > Poales > Poaceae > Aegilops > Aegilops longissima. The sequence goes on from CM038676.1 coordinate 292,096,380, forward strand.
CGCTGAGTTCTCTTATAATAATAGCTATCAAGCTAGTCTCAAGATGGCCCCTTCGGTGTTATATGGACGAAAGTGTCGAACCCTCCGAACTGGTCGAAATCGGGAACGCCCACTCTTCGTCCGGATATTATCCAACATGTCAAGAACAAGTCCGCATTATTCGCGAGAATCTCAAGACTGCTCACCACATCAAGAGTCAATATGACCGCTATCATAAAGACATGGTCTATCAACTTTGGCGAAAAGGCTTACCTTCGAGTTACACCAATGAAGGGTGCTCACCGCCGGATCAAGGGCAAACTAGCTCCTCGCTATATTGGCCCATTCACTATTCCGAAAGGCGTGGAAAAGTGGCATATCAACTGGAACTTCCGCCAAACCTTTCTCATGTTCACGATGTGTTCCACGTGTCACAACTCCGACGCTGCTTCAAGGACCCAATCCGAGCAAAGGATCATGAAGTGCTCGAATTGCAGCAGACCTCTCCTATAAAGAGCATCCGTTCGCATTCTCGACTGCTGAACGCCGCACACGCCGTAGGCGATCAAGTTCTCAAAGTTCAAGTGGTCGCACCATTCAAGATGAAGCCACTGAACGCGAGGATCGCCTCGCGATGAATACCCCGCGACTGCTTCCTTCTACCTCCTAAATCTCGGACGAGATTTCTTGTAGTGGAGGAGATTTGTAACGCCTGGATAATCATGCTACAGAATCTCACGTTGATGGTGCCACATCACCTCACATCGTAGTTAATCACGTTAATTCAAAACTGCTTCGAAATTCAAATGCAAGTTAATGAAAACAATAAAAGTTTTCAAAAATTAAAACTAAAATGTTCGGTGATTGTCAAATAATACAAAGGTAATTGTGGTGAAGTAAACACATTCTTATAAAAGGTCTAAGTAATTTAAAATGAGTTAAAACAGAAAAGAAAATAAATAAAAGAAAGAAAGTACAAAAGAGAAATGTAAAACAGTAAAAAAGTAACCCCTCTTGTCGGGCCAACTGCCCACTGGCCACCAGCCCCAGCCGCCCACCCCGCACCCCCCATAAGCCTCCCCACTCCCCCTCGGTCCAACCCACGCCCCCACCGACACCCCCGCCTCCCAAAATATCTCCTCCTCCTCCCCGATTGATCGGGATCGAGGAGGAGGGCGCCACCACCGACGCCGCCTGAGCTCGCCGCCACCTCGCGGACTGCATCCACTCCGTCGTGCGTCCCCGTCGGCCTCCTCGACCTCCACCGAGCACCCTGCCACGAACCCTACTCCCGCCCCCCGTGAGCTCCCCCTTCGCCCCCCTCTCCCCCTAGGTCGCCGCGATCGTCGCCCTCCCCGCCTGCGGTCGACGCTCGGCGCCACCTTTTGCAGCTCACCGCCACCCCTCGACCGCGCCTCGACGCCCCTCCTCTCCTTCTGTCTCCTCTCCGTGCCGTCCGCGGTCAACGCCTTGCCACGCTTCGATGCGTGCCACAGACCGGCGCGCCGCTTCACCCACGGCTCCGGCCCCTCCACCCCGCCGTCTGTTTGGCCGGCGCGTGGTGGTCTTCGTCGCCGCGCCAGCCCAGCTCTCCCTCGCCCGCTGGCGGGCTACACCAAGACCGCATTGCCATCGGCCGCCTTTATCGCTCCTGTCAAGCCCACGCAGCGGCGTGCTGCCGGCCGGGCAGCCAGCGCCACCCACCTGGGCCTCGGCCTCGTTCCGCCTGGCTCTCGCGGGCGAAGGCCAGACCACCGCCCGTCCCCCCATCCCGGGTGGACTCATGCGCGTGCACACCGCACTCCAAGACTCCGCTAGGCCCCCAACATCGATTAGGGGCCCCGCCCATAACGCTTTAATTAAAAAAAAGAATTAAAAATAATAATAATAAAAAATAATGAAAATAATTAATTAATTAATTAATTAACTAAATAAAAGAGTTAATTAATTCTCGTTAATTAAACTAAACAGCTAATTAAGCTAACTAATTAACCTAAACCCCAATTAACCTAAACAGAGAATGATGATGGGTCCCATCGACCCACACGTCAGTTGACCAGGTCAATGGTCAACATTGATCGCCGACATCACTCGATGTCATGCCGACGTCATCATTTACTATTCTAGATAATGTTGATTTAAATAATAAATTAAATTCCGTAAATTAATAAAATCTTTAGAAAATCATATCTTTTAATCCGTAATCGGATTAAAATATTTTCAACACGAAAGTTGCTCAGAACGACGAGACGAACCCGAATTCGCAGCCCGCTCGTCCACCACACACCCTAACATATCAAACACGCAACTTTCCTCCGCCTTCCGCTCGAAAACACGAAACACCGGGATATTTTCCGGATGTTTCCTTAACCGTATCACCATACCACGTTAGGGCACGCCTAGCATCATTACTTGTCATGTCATGCATCGATATGCATCTGCTTACATGGTATTCATTGTTTCTTCCCCTCTTCTCCCAGAGACTACGAGACCGACGCTGCCGCCCAATTCGACCACGGAGTTGACGACCCCTCTCTCTTGCCGAGCAACCAGCAACCCCCTTGATCACCAGATATCGCTTATTCTACTCTATACCGCTTGCATTAGACTAGTGTAGCATGTTATCGCTTTCCGTTATACCTATCCCGATGCATAGCCCGTCCTTGTTACTATCATTGTTACTTTTACCGCAATCCTATATGCTTAGTATAGGATGCTAGTATTTTCATCTGTGGCCCTACATTCTTGTCCGTCTGTTGCTGTTATATTATTGGGCCGTGATCACTGGGAGGTGATCACGGTATATACTATATACTTATACATGATACATGTGGTGACTAAAGTCGGGTCGGCTTGTGGAGCACCCGCGAGTGGATCTTTGAGGCGGAGCGACAGGGCAGGTTGAGACTACCTGGGTGAGAGGTGGGCCTGGCCCTGTTCGGCGTTCGCGGATACTTAACACGCTTAACGAGATCTTGGTATTTGATCTGAGTCTGGCTACGGGCCTAGACGCACTAACCAACTACGTGGGAAAGATATGGGCACTCGGCGTCGTGGTATCACCGGCACTTCGTGACGTCGGCGACCGAGCGCGCGCCGGATTGGATCGAACGCCACTAGGCTAGGTCTGCTTCGCCACAGACGAAACGTGTGTGTGTGTGCTCGAGGCGATGGGCCTGCACTCTGGCGCTTAGGTTTAGACCGCGTGTCGACCTCTCTCGTTGAGCCTAGGTGGGGCTGTGACGTGTTGATCTTCCGCGCCGGGCATGACCGTGAAAGTGTGTCCGCCAAATGGGATCAAGCGTGTTGGGTTATGTGGTGCACCCCTGCAGGGAAGTTAATCTATTCGAATAGCCGTGATCTTCGATAACAGGACGACTTGGAGTTGTACCTTGACCTTATGACAACTAGAACCGGATACTTAACACCCTTCCAAGTGCCAGATATAACCCGGTGGTCGCTCTCTCTCAGGGTTACGAGGAGGGGATCGCCGGGTAGGATTATTGCTATGTGATGCTACTTGGAGGACTTCAGCCTAATCTCTTCTACATGTTGCAAGATGGAGGCTGCCAGAAGTGTAGTCTTCGACAGGATTAGCTATCCCCCTCTTATTCTGGCATTCTGCAGTTCAGTCCATTGATAAGGCCTTTACACATATATCCATGCATATGTAGTGTAGCTCCTTGCTTGCGAGTACTTTGGATGAGTACTCATGGTTGCCTTGTTCCCCCTTTTCCCCTTTCTTTACCCGATTGTGCAACTGCACGATGGAGCCCAGAGCTGACACCACCGTCGATGACGACTACTACACCGGAGGCGCCTACTACTACGCAGCAGCCCGACGACGATTTACCAGAGTAGTTAGGAGGATCCCAGCAGGAGGCCTGCGCCTCTTTCGATTTGTATCCCGCTTTGTGCTAGCCTTCTTAAGGCAAACTTGTTTAACTTATGTCCAGACTCAGATATTGTTGCTTCCACGACTGCCTATGATCAAGCACTTGTATTCGAGCCCTCGAGGCCCCGGCTTGTATTATGATGCTTGTATGACTTATTTATGTTTTAGAGTTGTGTTGTGATATCTTCCGTGAGTCTCGATCTTGATCGCATACATTTGCGTGCATGATTAGTGTACGATTGAATCGGGGGCGTCACAATAGGATAACCATAGATCATCGGGAAATAATATATGGAGTTGAGCACCATGTTAAGTAGATATTACAGCGGGGGGGGGGGGAGGTGTTACACCACTGCATAGAGGGGGAGAAAGTTGGTGTTGACGGTAGCAAGATTGTTGACGTAGATCGCCGTCCCGATCGTTGCCCCGGTGGCACTCCGGCGCCACCGGAAGCAAGGGGGAGAGAGCCCCCTACTTCTTCTTCATCCTTGGCCTCCCCCCTAGATGGGGAGGAGAGTTCCCCCTATGGTCCTTGGTCTCCATGGCAGTGGAGGGGCGGGAGCCCCTGCGAGATTGGATTTCCCTCTCTGTTCTCTTCTGTTTCGCGCTCTCCAGATTTAACCGAAAACCGTTTCTTATATTCCCGGAGATCCATAACTCCGATTGCGCTAAGATTTTAACATGATTTTTTTCTGGATATAAGCTTCCTTGCGCCCGAAGTAGAGCCCCAACCGACGTACGAGGTGAGCACAACCCACCACGGCACGCCTGGCTCCTCTGGTGCACCCTGGTGGGTTGTGCCCACCACGGGCCTCCGTTTGCGGTGATTCCAACTCCAAAAAATAACAAATATTCCAAAATAATTCTCCATGAAATTTTATTGCATTTGGACTTCGTTTGATATGGATACTCTGCGATACAAAAAACATGCAGAAAACAGGAACTAGCACTGGGCACTAGATCAATAAGTTAGTCCAATAAATCATATAAAAAGTTGCCAAAAGTGTATAAAAGTTGTATAATATTGGCATGAAACAATCAAAAATTATAGATCCGATGGAGACGTATCAGCATCCCCAAGCTTAATTTCCGTTCGTCCTCGAGCAGGTAAATGATAAAAAAGATATTTTTTGATGTGGAATGCTACCTAGCATAAACTTGATCATATATTTAATCATGGTATGAACATTAAGACATAAGTGATTCAAAGCAATAGTCTATAATTTGACATAAAGACATCAATACTCAGGCATCCCAACAAACAATCATGTCTGTCAAAATATCAACGCTAAATAATGTTATCCCTACAAAATCATATAGTCTTGTCATGCTTTGTCTTCTTAACACAAAGTATTTACCATGCACAACCCCGATGACAAGTCGAGCAATTGGTTCATACTTTTTAACGCGCTTCAGCTTTTTCAACCCTTACGCAATACATGAGCGCAAGCCATGGATATAGCACTACGGGTGGAATAGAGTATAATGATAGGGGTAAATATAAAGAAGACAAAAAGGTAGAAAGTCTCACATCGATGCGGCTAACCAATGGGCTATGGATATGCCCATCAATTGATATCAATGCGAGGAGTAGGGATTGCCATGCAATGAATGCACTAAGAGCTATAAGTGTATGAAAGCTCAATATGAAAACTAAGTGGGTGTACATGTAATCCTGTAATGAAAAATTCCCACTAGTATATGAAAGTGACAACATAGGAGACTCTCAATATGAAAAACATGGTGCTACTTTGAAGCACAAGTGTGGTAAAGGATACTAACAATGCCCCTTCTCTCTTTGTTTATTTTTTTCTTTTTTCCTCTTTTTTTCCTTTTTCCTTTTTCCTTTATTTTTATTTTTTTCTCTCATTGTCCGGAGTCTCATCCCGACTTGTGGGGGAATCATAGTCTCCATCAGCCTTTCCTCACTAGGGCACTACTCTAAAAATGAATAATGATGATCATCACACTTCTATTTACTTATAACTCAAAAGGAATAAAAATTACAACTCGCTACCTATGACAAAATATGACTCTATATGAATGCGTGTGGCATCACTACAGGAATCAGCTACTTTGCCATCTGCCACGGCGGACGGCAAAGGCATGGATGGCGGACGGCAAAAGTGGACGGCAAAGTACGGGACGGCTAAGAGCTACGTTGTCGTCTGCTTCGGGCGGCTGACGGCAAAGGAGCCTTTGCCATCAACAGCCGACGGCAAAGAATGCAGACGGCAATAAATGCGCTATTACTTCCGTTAGGTGGTTAACGGCAAGCCTTTGCCGTCGGCCTCTGACGGCAAACTTCAGAAGGCCTTTGTCGTCACCATCGAGGCAAACCGACCAAATTGGTCACCTCCTAGGAAGCACAAATTGCACGCCACGCGGCCTCTTTGCCGTCCGCCGATGGCAAGAGCCCTTGCCGTCGGTGGCGACGGCAAAGAGCTTGCATATTGGCTTTTTTTCCCTGTTTTTTAATCCAACAATTTTCACAGCAAATATATATATGACATATATAGATATATTTCATGTGGCTATTTAACATCACATAAGTTTCATCGTACATACATATATAGCAAGTTGCACATACACATAAGTTGCAACCATTAGGAAGTTGCACATACATATTACAATGCAAAGTTTCATCAAGATAGCAAGTTCCATCGTAGCAAGCTAGAAGAATACTAGAAGAGAATGAAATAAAAAACAAGCACTCCATCATAGCAAGCTAGCTTCCGAGAAGTGAATGAAATCTGCAAAATGGCAAATAAGAAAGTTAGGAAAAGGTGACTAGAAGAAGAAGACTAGAAGAAGAAGCACGCCATCGCTTGTGAGGTAACTTAGGTGAAATGGATCGCTTATGAGCTAACTTAGGTAAAATGCATCATTTTAGAGCTAACGTAGGTAAAATGGATCGTTTATGAGCTAACTAAGCTAATTATGCCGTTTTTTACATAAGTAAGGTAAGTACATGTCATTATTGAGCAAACCTAGTTAACTAAGCATATTATAACTAACTTAGATCGTTTTAGAGCTAACTTAGGTAAAATGGCTGGTTTTGGAGGTCAGTAAGCTTATTAAGTCATTTTGCAGGAAAAGAAGCTAACTCTAGGTCATTAAGGTAAGCATATTGGATGAAATAAATCTAAGTCTAGGTCTTTATGAATTTGTTAAGCAAAAAACTAGAGAAACTTACCTTGATCATGGAGGTGTGGGAGCGGGCTGGCTCATGCCAGTAGCTGGAGAAGGATCGTGTGATGCTTGTGTGGAGTTACGCTGCACCAAAGATCATTTCCAATGTTTCATTAGCATGATGACACTCAAATGTTAAGACTAGCAAGTAACGTCCGTTCAAATTAAACTCACTGCATCATCAATAATCTCCATCAGTATCATCAATAAATGCATAATCATCATCATCACTATAATCAATGACGGGCTCATAGGGTTCAGTGGCATCAACATGTGGAAGGCCACCTTTACGTGATCGGTCAAGCATTGAGAGGTCGTCCGCAGCAGTAACCTCTTCTTGTTCCGGCTCTTCTTGTTCCTCCTCTGGGGTCATGTGGGATTCACTGTCGCTGTCTACTTCAATGTTTTGGGGTGAAGTATACTGGTTCTTGAAACGCTTTTTGGAAAGACGTGTCTCTTAGAAGAATTCTCCTTCATATGTGTCTGGGTTAATGTGAGGTTCATAATCCTCTTCCTTTGGGGGAGATAGTCTAGCACGTGGCGGCACTTCATAAACGACATCCCAACCTTTCAGATTTGGATTAGTTTGGCAGGCCCAGGGTAGATAGAATACTTGGGTCGCTTTGTTGAGCCGTAATATAGACATCGTGAACATCTAAATGGGTGCTTTGGTTGATTTCAACTAGCCCTATATGTTCATGAGTCCTTCTAGTCTCCTTCGGTGAAACCAATAACATTTGAAGACTACGACATTCGTGGGTTTTCACCATAGAATAGAAGTTCATAAATTGCTTCAACTCTCCCATAATACTCGGTACCTCCTTCACGATAGCGTATACACAACAATTTTAGACTTTTGGTCGGCCATAGATAGCTCTTTGCCATAGGTACAAAACGATACCCGTTGATGTTGTATTTGTCAAATGAACGGACCTTATAGTCAAAACTATTAGCGACTTGTCTCAATTAAGGCGTCCATAGACTCTGAATTAGCCTACAAGTTTAATATGAAAGGATTGTTGCATTACGCACAAATTAGCGAATGAAATGAAATTGTCTAATAGAATTTACCGCTTGTTTGAACCAAGAGATGAAACCGGGATAGCCGCCTTGCTTTATGCAGAAGCTCATACTCTTGACGGAATCCTTTTGGATCACCGCCCATACGAGAATAGGGCGATGTATCGACTGTATGAAATATCCAGGAATAAGAGCAGTTCAAAGGAAATACAAGTTGCGAAACAATGTACCGAGAACTTACTCGATGTACGGCCGCACTTCTATCAGGTTGTTGAAGATATACAACGAAATGGTACGCCATTCTTCGTTATCCAAAGATACTGGATTTGAAACACTGGCTGGTGCGAGATTCCCTTTGAATAGGCTGAGGTTGGATCCACCCTTTTTAGGCTCGTCGGCATTGTATCGAGGTTTCGGATTATGCAAATGACAATTTTTGGTTTCGTAGTGTGCTGTCACGAAGTTTGCCGCCTCCTCAGTGATGAATGCCTCAGCCATAGACGCTTCAATTCTACGTTTATTTTTACATTTTTCTCGAAGCGTCTTATGCATCCTCTCAGTTGGGTAGCACCAACAATTTTGCATGGGCCCCCCCAATCTTGCCTCGGTCGGGAGATGCAAAATCAAATGCTGCATTGGATTAAAGAAGCCCGGTGGAAAGATCTTCTCTAACTTCCAGATCAACTCTGGCGCCAACTCTTCCATTTCTTCTAGCATGCCAGGCGATAGTTCTTTCGCACAAAGAACACGGAAGAAATAGCTGAGTTCTGCCAGTACTAGCCATTCATCCTCAGGGATGAAGCCATGCAACATCACCGACATTACCCGCTCAATCCATATGTGCCAATCATGACTCTTGAGACCAAATATCTTCAATTTATCAAGACTCGCTCCCCTCTTTAGATTCGCTGCATATCCATCGGGGAACATCAACTGCATTTTCACCCACAAGATAATTTCCCTCATAGTTGGCCTTCCAAGATTGAACCATGCCCTTGGCTTCGTCCAGTTCTGCTTTCCTTTCGGTTCTTTCACGTTTTGTAACGGCCTATCACATAGTGCCTCCAGATCGACTCTAGCCTTAGTATTATCCTTTGACTTCCCATCTATGCTGAACAATGTACCAAAAAGTGCCTCGGCGATATTCTTCTCGCAGTGCATCACGTCGATGTTGTGTGGGCAAAGGAGGTCTTTGAAGTAAGGCAGATCCCATAAGCATGTTTTATGAGTCCAGCGTGCTCGTAATTATACCCTTGAAGTACCTCGACGCCTGGATCTGCTCGAGAGCGTTTAAGCGATCCAGAGTCTGCATTGGCTGTCAACGCAGGTGGTGCGAGTTTTTACAACTCTACCTCGATGAAGTTCTTCTTGTCTTTCCTGAACTTATGGCGAGGATCCGTGAACTGTCTATGCATGTCGAAGCAAGAAAACTTGCGACCGCCCTGAAACCAACGAAACTCAAGAGCTCCCTTGCATGTGGGGCACGGAACCTTCCATGCACACACCAGCCAACGAATAGCGATACGCCGCAAGTCATGCATCGAGTACATGTACCGACACGCATTATGAAGTTTCGTTTGCTATAGGCGTCGATGTCTTGAACCCATTATCCTGGCTTCTTGCAATTCGTCCTGCGGATGCATGTACACATTCATATTTTTCCCGGATAGTTGGGCCTGGAATTATCAACGTCGGAAAATGTTCTTTCTTTGCATAATCTGTCCGGGGAGATTGAGTGGAAAGACAAATACGGGCCAACAACCGTATTGGGCTGCCGTCATACCAAACACATCGAACCCATTGGTGCTTGATGCTTGACTCGAGGATGCCTCGGATCTGCCGCTTTGTCGACATGTAATTCATCAAACTTTTTCCACGCAACACCATCCGATGTGTACCATCATCGATTCCCATCGCATCTAGTTCGGTTCTTTTTCCTGTTTTGTGCCATGTCATCCGTCCGGCCGTCTCTTCGACCATGAAAAGACGTTGAAGTCTTGGTACGATTGGCATATACCAAGAACACTAACGAGGATTTTGGTCTGTGTCTTCTCACCCATACCGTTGTCTACCACAATATACCGAAGACTTGCAAATGGGACAATAGTTCAAGTCCGCATAGTCAAGCCTAAATAAAGCACATCCTTTCTCACGTGCATGTATCTTCTCATAGGGCATCTTGATTGCACGGAGGATTTTGTCCGACTGGTACAGGTTTGCGGGCATTACATGGCCTTTGGGTAGAAAGCGTCCAAATCTTGTCATAATTGCGTCATAGCATTCTCTTCGCCCAAGTTGAATCGAGCCTTCAAAGCCATTACTTGTGAGATGGCATCCAACCGACAAAGCTCGGTGTGCTCGTGGAGCGGACGCTTTGAAGACTCCAACATTTCATTGAAGGCCTTTGCAGATTCCTCCATCTCCTCATCCGAATCCGAGCATCATCATAGTCTTGCACCATGTTTTCCATCCCGGTACCATGCTCGTCGGTGCGACGATGATCCACCTCAGCTCGGTCATGTTGGGAAGACTCACCATGAAATGTCCACACCGTATAATCGGGTGTAAAACCATTCTTCTGCAGGTGTTTACCCATTTTAGCCTCCGTCCTCTTTTCCCAATTGCCGCATCGGAAACAGGGGCACCAAGTTTTCCTCTGGCCATTTGCAAATGCGGCTTGCACAAACCCCTTGGTTTTTGTGAACCATTCAGCGCTCCATTTGTTCTGACCAGTGTGACCGGTATACATCCATGCACGATCACTCATCTTGACTTTCAGAGCTACTGGACACACAACAATTATATATATAATTCACAATGTATATATTCATCAGTTGATCTACTTTGTCAATTTTTTTACGTCCATGCAACCTACACTCTAATCGGTAATGATAGGTCCTAATCCCACCCGAGTATGTGTAGATTGGGTTCATTTTTCCATGCTATGCTCCGGATCCGACGCAAAATTTCGACAGCACCTCCCGTTGTTCTCTGATACACGTCTCGCAATAAATGTAGAGGATGTGTACCCGGAGAACAACAGGGGAGGCACTGACGAAATTTATGCGTCGGATCCGGAGCAAAGCATATGGGAAGACGAACCCAATCTACACATGCTCAGGCTGTCCATGGATAGCGTTGGACAATTTGAAAGAATCAAGGTTATAAATATGCAAATGCATGCATATTTATAACTATGACGCTTTCGAACGGGAGACACATATTGGTTACGCATACTGATGATTCAAGACACATATATATCTAGCTATCAAGTTTCATCGGCACGAACACCGGAACAGAGCAAATAATTAATGGGGGAGGAGGACATGTCATTTGTGCTCACCCACGAACGAAGGGGTAGAGCTCGTCAAACGCACGGCAAGGTCGTTGAACACCAAACCTCGCAGCGGTGAAACAACTGCACATTTAAATCAACCCGATCAACACAATTATATATGATGTTTTTCATAACAAAATCGAAAAATATATGACCTAACTAATAATTCACAAATATAAGACCACATCGGCCCTCGGGGTCGGGTGTCGGGTGTCCGGGTGTCGTGTCGTTGTCGGGTGTGGTGTCGGGTCGGGTGTCGGGGTCGAGGGTCAGGGGTCGGGTGTCGGGTCGGGTGTCGGGGTCAGGGGTCGAGGGGTCGGGGTGTTTCCTTCTATCCTTATTCTTCTTTCTTTCTCTTCTTCTTCTTCTTTCCTTTCTTCTTCTTCTTCTTTCATCTTTTTCTACTTTTTACTTCTTTTCGTTTCTTCTTTTCTTCTTCTTCTACTTCTTCTACTTCTTTTCTTCTTCTTCTTTTTCATCTTTCTACTACTTCTACTTCTTCTACTTCTTCTAATTCTTTTCCGACACTAACACTAACACAATCTAGCACTAACAATTAAACAGCAAAAAAATGAAAAATGAAGAAGAAGAAAAGTAGTAGTCCCTCACCGAGCAATGGGGCGGTAGGCGGGGGCACCCCAGGCGGGTGCGGCGCCCGGGCCATGGTGGTGTGGGCGACAGGCGTCGGCGGGTGGGGTGGTGGGGCGACGGGCCAAGGTGTTGAGGCGAGGCGGGCGGGGGCGGGCGGGTGGCGGAGGGTGGTGGGGCGACGGGCGATGGCGGGTGGGGTGGGGCGGAGGGTGGTGGCGCGACAGACCAAGGGTGCGGGGCGGCGGCCAGGGGGCGGGGACGGGCGGCGCTGGCGCCGAGGGCGGCGGCGGATCTAGCTAGGGCGGGGCGTCGGGGAGGAGAGAGGAAGAGAAGGGAGAGTAACGGGCGGGGGGTGGCGTCCGTTAGTTACTTGGCTCTTTGCCGTCCGCCACTCTTTGCCGTCCGCCGTTATCTCTCTTTGCCGTCAAGATCTCTCTTTGCCGTCTGCGCTAGCGTACGGCAAAGAGGTGGGGTGTTAAGTTTTTTAAAGCGGCGGGTGGGTGGGGGCCACCTCCCTCTTTGCCGTCAGCTGGCGGACGGCAACGAAATGGCGCATGGCAAAGAGGTTCTTTGCCGTCTGCTTTTCGGTAGCTGATGGCAAAGAGCTTCTTTGCCGTCCGCTAGCGGACGGCAAAGATCTGGCAGATGGCAAAGTAGCTGATTCCAGTAGTGCATGTACCAGGATGTGCAATGATCTAGCGTAACATGTATGAAAAATGATGAACGGTGGCTGAGCCACAACTACTATGTCAGCTATATGATCATGCAAAGCAATATGACAATGAATGCTCAAGTCATCAAATGGAAGCGATGGAAGTTGCATGGCAATATATCTCGGAATGGCCATGGAAAAAGCCATAATAGGTAGGTATCGTGGCTGTTTTGAGGAAGATATAATAAGGCTTATGTGAGATAGAGCGTATCATATCACGGGGTTTGGATGCACCTGCGAAGTTTGCACCACGTCTCGATGTGAGAAAGGGCAATGCACGGTACTGTAGAGGCTAGTAAATTGCGGAAAGGTAAGAGTGCGTATAATCCATATACTCACATTAGTCATAAAGAACTCATATACTTATTGCAAAAGTTTATTAGCCCTCGAAGCAAAGTATTACTACGCATGCCCCTAGGGGGATAGATTAGTAGGAAAAGACCATTGCTCATCCCCGACCGCCACTCATAAGGAGGACAATCAATAATAAATCATGCTCCAACATCATATCATAACGAGAGACTATACGTGCATGCTTCGGGAATCACAAACCTTAACACCAATATTCTTACTAACCACAACCATTGACTAGTACCTCCCACATATTATCATCTCTATATCGCAAAACTATTGCAAGGAATCAAACATATCATATTCAGTGATCCATAAGTTTTATGTAGGATTTTATTACTAACCATGCAATTGACCAATTCATGTTGACTCTCTAAATAGATCTAAGTGAAGCATGAGAGTTTAATTCTTTCTACAAAAGACCATGCTCTAATAAATATAAGTGAAGCGAAAGATCATTCTTCAAATAACGGTTTTCTATATGAAGAGAAACAAGCAATCCAAACTTCAAATGATATAAGTGAAGCACATGAAGCATTCTAAAAAGCCATACTCAAAAGATATAAGTGAAGTGCAATGAGAATTCTATAAATCAACCATGGACTATCTCATACCAGCATGGTGCATAAAAAAGGGAAAAACTAAATGCAAAAGACGCTCCAAGATTTGCACATATCACATGAACGAAACGAAACCGAAAACATACCGATACTTGTTGAAGAAAGATGGGATGTGAGGGAGTCCTGGATTAGGGGGTGTCCGGATAGCCGGACTATGACCTTTGGCCGGACTCCTGGACTATGAAGATACAAGATTGAAGACTTCGTCTCGTATCCGGATGGGACTTTCCTTGGCATGGAAGGCAAGCTTGGCGACACAGATATGTAGATCTCCTACCATTGTAACCGACTCTGTGTAACCCTAACCCTCTTTGGTGCCTATATAAATCGGAGGGTTTTAGTCCGTAGGACGAACAACAATCATACCATAGGCTAGCTTCTAGGGTTTAGCCTCTCTGATCTCGTGGTAGATCTACTCTTGTACTACCCATATCATCAATATTAATCAAGCAGGAGTAGGGTTTTACCTCCATCGAGAGGGCCCGAACCTGGGTAAAAACATCGTGTCCCTTGTCTCCTGTTACCATCCACCTAGACACATAGTTCAGGACCCCCTACCGAGATCCGCGGTTTGACACGACATTGGTGCTTTCATTGAGAGTTCCTCTGTGTCGTCATCTTTAGGCCCGATGGCTCCTCCGATCATCGACAACGATGCGCTCCAGGGTGAGACTTTTCTCCCCGGACAGATCTTCGTATTCGGCGACTTTGCACTACGGGCCAATTCGCTTGGCCATCTGGAGCAGATTGAAAGCTACGCCCCTGGCCACCAGGTCAGATTTGGAAGTTTGAACTACACGGTTGACGTCCGCGGAGACTTGATCTTCGACGGGTTCGAGCCACAGCCAAGCGTGTCGCCTTTATCACGAGGGGCATGATCTAGCTCGTCGCGAGCAGTGTCACGAGGTCGCACCAATGTCCGCTCCGACCTTTAGCTCGGGCCGATTGCGCCGACGAGGACGGGTGGCTGGACACCGCCTCGGGGCTGCGATCTCTGGCGGTTGAGCCGCACACCTACCCTGTCCTTTATGGCTCGTAACTCCAAGACGCCGGACTCCGAGCCTTCCGCGCCCCCGCCAATCGAATCCGATTGGGCGCTGATCATGGAATTCACTAAAGTCTCTCTCTTTATCAGGAGAGCCCTGGCCGGATTACGGCCAGGAAGGCTGGGATGCGGACGACGAAGAAATTCAAAGCCCACCCACCACCCACTTTGTAGCCACTGTCGATGATTTAACCGACATGCTCGACTTCGACTCAAGACATCGACGGTATGGACGGCGATGCGAGGAGATTTACAGGAACCAGCGCCCACGAGGCAATGGAAGGCCACCTCGTCATCGACATATACATGGTGGACATCCCAAAAGATGGGAATGGCGATGGAACAGCGGAGGATGACCCCTCCAAGAAACAGCCTAAGCGTCGGCGTCAGCGGCGCCGCTCTAAATCCCGCCATAGCAAAAACGATGATTCCGGCACGGGAGACAATAACACCTCGGACAGTGCCGAAGACAACCCCCTCCAGCAGGATTCAGCGCAGGAGGATGGAGAAGCCAGCCCTCATGAGAGAGCGGTAGAAAAAGAGGTAGAGGACGATAATTACATGCCTCCCTCCGAAGATGAGGCAAGCCTCGACGACGACAAATTAAATGCGTGCCGAGGATCCCGTCGAACAAGAGCGTTTCAAACGCAGGCTCATAGCCATGGCAAGCAGCCTCAAGAAAAGCAGCAACAGCTTAGAGCTGACCAAGACTTGCTAGGCGACAGATGGACTGAAGTCCTTGCGGCGAAGAGTATGAACTCGGCGCCTCCAAGAGCTACCTAAGATGCAAGCTGCTACCCGATTAGAGGAGGAAGCACCCAAACCTACATCACCAGCGCGCAACACGGCTGACCGACCACCTCGTGGCGCGACGAGAGAGGCCTCTCGGCCCTCAACTCAAGCCGCACCACAGGCGCGCTCAAAAAATACCAAGGCGGCGAAATCGCCGGACCTGCAGATATATTGGAGGACAAGGCAAAGCAAACAAGATCGATCTACGAATCACGTGGGCGCCCCGCGACACGTGACGATAACCGTCAGGCCGGATATGGCAACTCCGGCCGGGCCGAACACAGTAGACAAAGCTCATTTGAGCTGCGTCGTGATATAGCCCAATCTGAGGCGCCAAGACACCCACTATGCTTCACGGATGAAGTGATGGATCATCAAATCCCTGAGGGTTTCAAACCCGTAAACATTGAATCATACGATGGCACAACAGATCTTGCGGTTTGGATCGAGGACTATCTCCTTCACATCCACATGGCCCACGGTGATGATCTACACGCCATCAAATACCTCCCACTCAAGCTTAAAGTACCAGCCCGGCATTGGCTTAACAGCTTGCAAGAAGAGTCAATTGGTTGTTGGGAAGACACGGAAGCCGCATTCCTCGACAATTTCCGGGGCACATATATGCGACCACCAGACGCCGATGACCTAAGCCACATAATTCAGCAGCCCGAGCGAATCGGCGGACAATTCGGACACGGTTCCTAACCAAGAAAAATCAAATCGTCGATTGTCCGGATCGCGAGGCCCTTGCAGCCTTCAAACACAACATCCGCGACGAGTGGCTTGCCCGACACCTAGGACAGGAAAAGCGAAATCCATGGCAGCCCTCACAACACTCATGACCCGCTTCTGCGCGGAGAGGACAGCTAGCTAGCTCGTAGTAACAACATGACCAAGAGCCACAGTAATTCGGATACCAAGGACAGCAACGGCAGGTCGCGTCGCAACAAGCACAAAGCGCCGCGTTAACGGCGATAATGCTGAGATCTGGCGATCAATGCGGATTCGAGCTCTAAACCCGGTCGTGGAAAATCCATTTAAAAGAAATACTCGGGCCCGTCCAATTTGGACCGAATACTCGATCGCTCGTGCGGATACATGGCACCCCAAAAACCAGCCAACCACACCAGCAGGGATTGTTGGGTGTTCAAGCGAGCAGAGCAAGTTAAATGCGAAAACAATGACAAGGGGCTGCATAGCGATGACAAGGAGGAGCCCGGCCGCCCGAACAATAGAGGACGAAGGGCTTCCCCACAAGTGCGGACGGTGAACATGATATCGCAACCCACATACCCAAAAGGGAGCGAGCGTGCACTAAGGGGCGTATATGCGATGGAGCCGATCGCCCCAAAGTTCAACCCGTGGTCTTCTGCCCGATCACTTTTTATCGAAGGACCACCCCACTAGCATCCGCCATGGCGGATTCGCGCGTGGTTCTAGACCCAATCATTGGCCAGTTTCATCTCACTAGAGTCCTAATGGGCGGCGGCAGCAGCTGAACCTGCTTTATCGGGACACGGTCATAAAATGGGCATAGACCCATCAAGGATTAAACCCACGAAGCGACCTTTAAAGGCGTCATATCAGGTGTAGAGGCCAAGCTATGCAGGCTCGGTTACACTTGAAGTGGTCTTTGGATCCCGGATAACTTCGAGCGAGAGTTAATCTTGACATAGTCCCGTTCATGCGGCTATCACACCTTTGCTTTCGGACAAACTGCATTTGCAAAGTTCAATGTGGTGCCGCTTTCGCATATCTCAAGCTCAAGATGCGAGGTCCTCGAGGAGTCATTACGGTCAATGGAAACACGAGCGCTCTCTCCGGATGGAGGAGCATCTGGCGTGACCCTCGGGCGGAAGTACAAAGCAGCCTCCTAAGGCAATTCTCGAGTCCGACTATTAAACGTCCGGACACCGTCAAGCGCGCCCGAAGTAACCTACAACAAGACCGCCTGGCACGTTCCGAGCATGCATAGCAATGCGGCCCAAAGCCCCAGCCCTCGCGAAGTTGCGACACCAGTACTACGCGTACATAATTACGCGCTGGAAACACCATGGGCATAGGGGAAGGGGCACGACCACGGTATGCCCAGAATGTGGCTCAACCGCACCAGGGGCTCCCGATTGTGTCATTCTTTTCTTTTCTTATTTTTTTTTACTTTCAGGACTCCGTTCTCACGAAGCCCTGTCCGGCAGTAGAATCGCCGAACACACGATGCAACAGCCGGGAAGCGAAGCTACGTCGAGTGTCAGGTGGTCTCTATTACGAGCAGTATACCTATTTTACACACCATCCGCAGCTTACCTGGAGAGGACATGTTAAAAGTCCGTCCCTTGCTTATCGCACTATTTGTATCGTTCTGCTCTTCTGCAGCCCTTTTGAATAAACAATACATAGCTTCGCCTATTATTGAATGCCCTTTTTATATATATATATATATATATATATATATATATATATATATATATATATATATATATATATATATATATATATATATATATATATTCATTTATGACATTGTGCAACCGTACACTTTGGTACGGGCAATACACGAGGGCTTAAGTACCCCACAACACGGTGTGATAAGTCCAAACACTTTCACAAGTCGGCACCTCGAACTTATAGCATTATATGCATCGGCTCCGAATCATGTCTTGGGTCAATAGTTGGGTTTGCCCGGCTCCCATGTTTTGGTACCTTACGTTCCGTTATATCGGCTAAGGTAGCCTTGGGAGAACCACTGCGATTGTGCCCGGTTGAGCTGGGTTAAGCACCTCGATGGAAAAGCTAAAACTGACCGTCATGATAGGGCGAGAGCGATCGCTGTTTGAGAGGTTTTCGAGTCCCTAAAGACTCATGCCGCTTAGGCGTGGAGTTGGTATTGTCCGCCTAGCGTGGATAGCGCCCGAACTCGGTCTTCCGAATACTAGGGGCTTCACGAAATTTAAAATTATAGAATTCTATGGCCAAGTGAGAGTGTTCAAGCATTATAGTCCGGTTGCCTTGTTCGTTGTGTTGGCGCCTCCTCGAAGGACCCAAGAATGGGAACAAGAGCGCTCAAGTTTATCCCTAACACCCGAAGACTTTCGTGGCGGGGGCTGAAGCCGACGACTCGCCATCTCTCAAATTTAATACACGGCCGCACAGAAGGTAATATTTTAAATCCAACAGTGTTGCTTAGAGCATATGAACAAGTTTTCAGCGTACAGGATAACAAATGCGAGTCTACTCAAATATTACATCTTTTGAACATTCATCCGCTATAAGGCAGGCACCCTTCAGGACGCCCTCATAATACATTTCAGGCTTGCGATGCTCCTTGCGTGGTGGTGGTCCGTCCGTCACAAGCTTCTCAGCGTCCATCTTGCCCCAGTGAACCTTAGCAAGGGCAAGGGCCCTACGGGCACCTTCGATGCAGACGGAGCGCTTGACGACATCAACCCATGGACAGGCGTCCACCAGCCGCCTCACCAGCCCGAAGTAGCTCCCAGGCATGGCTTCCCTAGGCCACAGCCGAACTATGAGGCCCTTCATGGCCTGTTCGGCCACCTTATGGAGCTCGACCAGCTGCTTCAACTTGTCGCTAAGGGCACGGGTGTCCGCCTCGAAGATCTTGAGACCAGAACACCTTCTCCGTCGAGCTTCCCTCCTTGGCTCGGTAGAATGCAGCAGCATCAGACACACTGCGGGGAAGATCTGCGAATGCTCCTGGAGAGCTCCGGATTCAGGTAAGTAACAGATAATTCACTTTCACATGCTTGCTTTTCATATAGAATGCCTTACCCGCCGCTATCTTCTTCATCGCCTCAATTTCCTGGAGGGCTTTTTGGGCTTCGGCCTTAGCGGCTTTGGCGCTCTCAAGGGCCGAGGCGAGCTCGGACTCTCGAGTCTTTGAGTCACGCTCCAAACTCTTGTGTTTTTCCACGAGAGCCTGGAGCTCTTGCCGCACCTCCGCCACCCGCGCCTCCTGTTTCTCTCGCTCGGTGTGCTCCGTGGCCGCATTGCTTTCGGCCTTGGACACCGCTTCCTTCAGGGTCGCCACCTCGTTCGTGGCCCCTGTAGTATTTATGTTATTCCTGTCATCTTTTGCAACCACATCTTTTAAATACTCCCATAAGGTATTACTTACCTTCCTTGTCCTCGAGCTGCTTTTTGGCAAGTCCGAGCTCGTTCTCGGACCGCTCGAGGCTCTGCTTTAATGCACCAACCTCCATGATCGGTCACGGGTAGAGGTCAGGTCAGCGAGCTCTGCATTCCCATATTGACATACTTATGTTAGACTCATGCGTATATCTTTTAGATCCTCGCCGCTATTTCTTTCCGAACACCAAACTGAGCATCGAGGCTACTGTCTATCTGGTAATATTTTTACATATCTTAAATACATACCTCAAAGCCTGTTAGAAGGCTGGCACGGGCTTCAGTCAGCCCGCTCTTGGCGGACTGAACCTTCTGGATCACCACACTCATAACAGTGCGGTGCTCCTCGTCGATGGAAGCACTGTTAAGCGCCTCCATCAAATCATCCGGTGCCTCCGGTTGGACGGAGGTCACCGGCGTCGCAGTCTTGCCCTTCTTACGAAGGGGTCGCCTGTTGGACTCCGGAACCACTGAAGGTTCCGGTACGGAGTTCGGCACAGGGCCGGACTTAAAGCCCTTCGGGGTTTTATCCCTTTTGCGCCCGGAGTCCGGGAGGTCGCCTTGCGGCGCCTCCATGGCCACCTCCTCCTGGCTGGGCCCCTTTTGGGACTCCACCCCAGCGTCATCTGCGGCAGGAGGAGACAAGGCGGTCGGAAGTGAGGTGCTATTCACCTCCGACGAATCCAGGGAGCCGCTCGACGAATCGTCGAGCCCGTCCTTGGGCGGGCTGTATGGTTATTGTCGGTGTCAAAACCGGCGGATCTCAGGTAGGGGGTCCCGAACTGTGCGTCTAGGCGGATGGTAACAGGAGACAAGGGACATGATGTTTTTACCCAGGTTCGGGCCCTCTCGATGGAGGTAATACCCTACTCCTGCTTGATTAATATTGATGATATGGGTAGTACAAGAGTAGATCTACCACGAGATCAAGGAGGCTAAACCCTAGAAGCTAGCCTATGGTATGATTGTTGTTCGTCCTACGGACTAAAACCCTCCGGTTTATATTGACACGGATAGGTTAGGGTTACACAGTCGGTTACAATGGTAGGAGATCTACATATCCGTATCGCCAAGCTTGCCTTCCACGCCAAGGAAAGTCCCATCCGGACACGGGGCGAAGTCTTCAATCTTGTATCTTCATTGTCTTGGAGTCCGGCCGTAACGATAGTCCGGCTGTCCGGACACCCCCTAGTCCGGGACTCCCTCAGTAGCCCCCGAACCAGGCTTCAATGACGATGAGTCCGGCGCGTTGATTGTCTTCGGCATTGCGAGGCGGGTTCTTCTCCAAATTCCATATACTTGTCGAATAGTGTCCGGCTTCTGATAAATGCTGCGCTCCTCGGCTTCTATGCCCAATAATGGCCATCTTCCACGTGCTTGAATGAATGCGAACAGCCAGGGTATTTTTACAATTACCCCCCTAGCTGCGCAAATGAGCCGCCTATAAAAGGGGCAAGGATCTAGATCTGAGTCACACCATCCCCCCTGACCAAAGCCCATTCCATCATGGACAGTCGACGCGGCTCCTCTTCTCGCGCTCCCAGCCCTCAGCCAGGAAATTGGGAGAGATGCTCAGTCCCGCATAGCGAGCTAGTTATACTCCAAGCCAAGGGATTTCTCCCCCCGGCCTTCATGGTTCCGGTTCGAGCCGGACTTGCCACCTACAAGGGCGGAAAGCAAGCGGAGAGCGTCCCCGATCCCTCTAAAGGAGAGCG
Organism: Aegilops longissima; assembly: GCA_021605205.1. Lineage (NCBI taxonomy): Eukaryota > Viridiplantae > Streptophyta > Magnoliopsida > Poales > Poaceae > Aegilops > Aegilops longissima. The sequence continues at coordinate 292,117,775 of CM038676.1, forward strand.
GGTATGCTTCATCTCTTATCTAGTAAGAGGCCTCGGATTTCCCATCCATCCGTTTCTCCGGGGGCTCTTGGAGTTCTACGGCCTCCAATTGCACCACCTTACTCCTGCCTCCATCCTGCACATCGCGGGCTTCGTGGCCCTTTGCGAACTATTCTTGGGCGTCGAGGCTCATTTCGGACTGTGGAAGAGAATATTCTGCCTAGTACCCCGTTCTCATGAGGGGTCAATATATCAAGTGGGCGGAGCCGAGCTATGGCGCATCGCCGGGACGGATACCTATCCGAACCCCAAAGAAGGCGTCTCAAGACGGCCTTGAATGGTTTTACATGGAGGACGTCCGCTGCCGGATCCTGTTCGGATCGGCATTCCGGAGTTCATCAATGCTCCTCTGAAGAAGCGCCTAAGCTGGCGCCCTCGGAGCCCCCGGAGAGAAGATGACCGGGATGTCCGTTATTGATGAGCCGAATAAGGTTACTGGCTCATGCCGGATTGACCATGACAGGAGTCATGGCAATCTGCATTATGAGGGAAGTGCAGCCGCTCCAATACAGGGGCCACCCCATTTGGGACTTCAATGGGGAGGACGATGCCACCCGTCATGGCCGCAAAGGGCCAGGATCGGTCACCGAACTGGTGAAGATCTTGTCCGCCATGTACAAAGGAGAGGAGGAGGATTTCCTCCGTGTCAACCCACTGAAGGAGTTTTCTTCGAATAATCCTCGAAGCTGGGTAAGCAAACATCTTTGTGACCTGTCCGATCCATGTTCCGGTAGTTAAATATCTAATTTCATGGTTTTTGCACAGGAACTGCGCCGGACTGTGGAGAAGATACACAGCCCGCCCCCACAACCCGAGGATCCGGAGCGGTCCCTCGATCCGACCTCCGAAGAGGATCCGGATATAACGGTGGAGTTGATCGACGGGGTGTTCTACCAACTTAGCATCGACAATGCTTTGGTAGCCATTACGGCCGATTACCCTGGAATACTTCCAGCCCCACGTAATGCTTGAGACCAAGATCCCAAACCACGATAATGACCCATCCGTGCTTATTTTTTACCACCGTATACCAATGGTGTTTCGCAGGGGGTACCTTCGAGGCGGGAAGCCGAGCCTGCGGCAGCTGGCCAACAAGGGGCAGTGCGGCCCGCAGGTTAAAAAGAAGTGCGGTCCGGATCGAAACTCCGCCGCAACGGTATAGCGTGTCACCATACTCCCCGGATTGCTTCCTGGAAGGCGTACTAACGCTGATGCTCTTTTCAGGAAAAAGAGCGCTCGTCGGACTGAGTCCGGAGAGGTTGCCGATCGAACCTTCACCGGACAAGCTTCAAAGCCGGGTCCGGAGGCTGAGGCGAGCACGAGACGTGCGTCGGATGCTCCTCCGATAGAGGATGCCGATAGTTTGCCCGCCACCAACTCCGAGGTGGAGAGCGCCTTGAATCACAGGCGCCGCCGGACAGTTCTTCGTGACGCATGTTTCTCCCAAGAGACCTTGAATGCCTTTGATTCGGGAGATGCGCATCTCCGTGCCGCTCAAGATGGTCTAACCAGAGCCACGGAGCAGTATGTGAAGGACATACGGGTAAGGAAATTTGATAGTTATATATGCCAGTAGCCCCCGAGACTTAAAATAGTTAGAATAACTGATTTAAGGATCATTTGTTATCTGAGATCTTACGAAAAAGAATACCCGACTGTCCCAGAGCTTGAAGAGTGCAAGGCCCAACTTGAGGCCGCACTAGCCGCCATCTGAGGGGAGCTACAGAGGCCCCCTCTGGCAATATATGCTTTTAAAAAAATAAATAGTTTATAAAGTGCGGCGGGTGTGTAAATCTGACAAAAACATTGCAGATGGCGCCAGACTAGATCCCGACAAGCAACAACTCTTACGCCAGTTAAAGGCCGGCGAAAGCGTGCTTACGAGGGTGCGGCAGGAGAAGAATAACCTCCAAGATGCCAATACCAAGCTGGGTGAGGAACTAAAGGACGTTCGTGCCCAGTTTTCTGACTCCGTAAAGGAGAATCGGCGACTTCATCGCGGCATTTTCAGTAAGTGCTTGAGCGAACTTTGAAAGAGTTCGACGAGGAAGGCGACTAACACAAACATGTATGTAGGTTTGCTCACAGGTCGTCCTGAGGAGGAGATGCCCAATTCTTCGGGTGATCTTCTTCCCGAACTGCGTCAGCTGCACGAACGAGTCCGGCAGGTGATGAAAAGCATCGGCCAGGCCTTGTGGCCATCTATCTCCCTGCCCGAAGGCAATGGGGAGCTGGTAGAGCAGCTTCAAGGAGCACGGCGGCGCTTCCGGCTGTGGAAGATATCGGCCTGCCGTCAAGGCGCCAGGGAGGCCTGGGCCATGGTAAAGACGCGGTACATGAAGGCTGACCCAAACCACATGGCCGAGTCGGACTGTGGGGCGGATGGGATGGAGATCCTGTAAGCAGTATACGACCAAGTAGAATTGGCCGCCAAGTATTCCCAACAAGATTGTAAATTAGATAGCCTATTAGATGGCATTGAGGAGGAATACAATGAGTCGAGTTGACTATGTAAAATATGACATGAAAAATGTCTTCTAGCGGATTGTAGATCGTTTGTCATAGCGGACCTTTTGCTTCACCTCGGACCCAATAGTCCGGAGTGTGTCCGAATACCTTCGTGGTTATATAAGAACCGTGGTATGCATGGAGACAAGGCGTAGGGGTCATTGTTGCTGTATCGGACAAGTGCCCAACTAGTTATGTTATATTACATGGGTAGTAAGAAACATCTTCCAGGAGAATAGTTCCGTTAAGGGTTCCTTTATTGGGATGCATGCCCTAAAGTGCATGTCAAAGCTGCTAGGAAAGCGTAAAATCATCAGGGGCAGATGGGTAAATAGTTAAAAATCATCTTTCAGTTCACCGACCGAATATTCCCTTAAGAACGCTAGCTTTGGCTTCACCCACCGAGGTACACATCCGGCTGACCAGCGATAATAATCGCAGAGGTGCTTCCTTTACCACCTAGCCGAACAATCGGGAACGTAGGGGTAAGCACAGGAGCCAGGCAACCCAGCTTGGCCAAAACTTAAGTCATATCGATGCATATAATGGTGAATAAAAGGTACATGTGGAAGTTTAACGCATGTGTTGGGCATGAAAGCCCGTATAAATAAGCTTCTGTTAAAGAAGCCCCCAGGTATAATGAGCGCGGACAGCGCGTCAAGTGTGTGCGATAAAAGCGCAAACGAGCCTCTAGAGGCTACAAGAAGAAGAAGGAGGATGGAGAGAAATAAAAGACAACAAAAAGCAAAAAAGAAAAAATGCGGACGGAGGAAGGAGACGAACTTGGAGTCCGGCACTTAGGCGTAGAATCTTCGTAGACGGGCTGCGTTCCATGGGTTCGGCTCGAGTCGGTTATCCGATGCGTTTCGCAGATGGTATGCTCCGCCGGTCAGGACCTGGTCGATGATGAAGGGACCTTCCCATTTGGGCTTGAGTCTTTTTCTTGTCCGGCAGGCGTAGAACTAGTTCGCCAACGTTATAAGCTTTGGCCCGTACTTCCCTGCTTTGATATCTTCGAGCCTGCTATTGATAGAATGCGGAACAAGCTTTTGTCACGTTGCGCTCCTCCTCCAATGCGTCCAAACTGTCCTGCCGATCGAGCTCGGCTTCTCTTTCTTCATACATGCGTACGCGAGGTGAGTCTTGTATTATGTCGCAGGGCAAGACTGCCTCTGCGCCGTACACCATGAAGAATGGTGTAAATCCGGTAGTATGATTCGGCGTGGTCCGCAGCCCCCAGAGTACAGAGTCAAGCTCCTCGACCCAGTGCGTGTTTGATTCCTTGAGGGACCGCACTAGTCTAGGTTTAATGCCGCTCATGATTAGACCGTTTGCCCGTTCGACTTGGCCGTTGGTTTGAGGGTGATAGACTGAGGCATAATCGAGCTTGATGCCCATGTTTTTGCACCATGATTTGACCTCATCGGCCATGAAGTTGGTGCCATTATCAGTGATGATACTGTGGGGGACACCGTAACGGTGCACTACCCCTGATATGAAGTCTATCACTGGTCCGGATTCGACCGTTTTAACAGGCTTGGCCTCTATCCATTTGGTGAATTTATCCACCATGACCAATAGGTATTTTTGCTTGTGGGTTCCTCCCTTGAGGGTCCAACCATGTCAAGCCCCCAGACCGCGAACGGCCAGGTGATGGGTATAGTTTTAAGGGCGGTGGGTGGCATGTGGCTTTGGTTAGCAAAGAGCTGGCAACCGACGCATCGTTGGACTAAGTCCTGCGCATCTGCCTGGGCCGTCGGCCAATAAAATCTTGTACGGAAGGCCTTGGCTACCAGGGCCCGGGCTGCGGCGTGGTGCCCACCCAGTCCGGCATGAATTTCAGCCAGGAGGTTTCGCCCTTCCTCTTCGGAGATACACCTTTGAAGGACTCCGGTAGTGCTTTTCTTATAAATCTCTCCCTCATGGACTTTATAGGATTTAGAGCGCCGTACTATGCAGCGAGCCTCATTTTGGTCTTCAGGGAGTTCCTGCCTAGTTAGGTAGGCTAGGAATGGTTCCGATCCACGGGCGATAACCGCCATTATTTCGTGAGCGAGGGTGTTATCTTGGGGGCGAGCCTCGGTTATGTCGAGTGTTGGCGTCGAGGCGATGCGGTTGGGTCCGGATTGATATTGCGGACTCCCCTTCCCATAGTACGGATGGCTTGAACAGCCGTTCCAGAAAGATATTGGGTAGGACGGCATCGTGTTTTGCACCGATGCGTGCCAATATATCCGCCGCCTGGTTGTTGTCCCGGGCTATATGATGAAATTCGAGCCGTGCTGACATTTTTAGGACCGCATTGCGGTATGCTGCCATTTTCGGATCTTTGGCGTCAAAGTCTCAGTTTATTTGAGATATTGCGAGGTTTGAATCCCCGCGCACCTCTAGGCGTTGAATGCCCATGGAGACTGCCATCCGGAGGCCGTGCAGAAGGGCCTCGTATTCGGCTGTGTTGTTGGAGTCCGTATACATTATCTGAAGGACGTATTGGACTGTGTCCCCGGTTGGGGACGTCAGGACGACGCCAGCCCCCAGGCCAGCCAACATTTTGGAGCCGTCAAAGTGCATGATCCAATTAGAGTATGCGCCATACTCTTTAGGGAGTTCAGCTTCAGTCCATTCGGCCACGAAGTCGGCCAAAACCTGCGACTTAATAGCTCGTCGTGGCTTATAAGTTATGTCGAATGGGAGGAGCTCTATGGCCCATTTAGCAATCCGACCCGTCGCGTCGCGGTTGTTTATAATGTCATTAAGAGGTACTTCGGAGGCTACCGTTATCGAACACTCTTGAAAGTAGTGTCGCAGCTTCCGGGATGCCATGAACACCGCGTATGCTATCTTTTGATAGTGTGGGTACCGGGACTTGCATGGAGTTAGGACAGTGGACACATAATAAACCGGTTTTTGAATAGGGAACCGGTGTCCGTCCGTTTCTCGTTCGACAACGAGCACCGCGCTGACAACTTGATGTGTTGCGACGATGTATAATAGCATTGGTTCGCCCACGTTGGGCGCGACCAGGACCGGATTTGTTGCCAAAGTGGCATTTATTTCTTCGAGTCCGGCCGTGGCGGCATCCGTCCACTCGAAGTGTTCGGTGCGGCGGAGGAGGCGGTAAAGAGGTAATGCCTTTTCTCCTAAATGGGAGATAAAGCGGCTTAGAGCCGCTACGCATCCCGTCAATTTTTGTATTTGTTTGAGGTCTTTTGGAATATCCAATTGTGACAGAGTTTGAATCTTGGCTGGGTTTGCTTCAATTCCTCTACGGACACAATGAAGCCCGGGAGCTTTCCGGTGGAGCACGCCAAGACGCATTTTTCCAGATTGAGCTTGATGTCATATTTTCGAAGATCGTCGAATGTGAGCCTCAAGTTGTCTACTAGAGTTTCGACGTGCTTGGTTTTGACGACCACGTCATCTACATATGCTTCCACCGTTTTGTCGATCTGGTTTGCGGACATGTCCGATCATCGCTGATATGTTGCGCCGGCGTTTTTGAGCCCAAAGGGCATTGTGTTGAAGCGAGCGGGCTGTATGGAGTGATGAATGCTTGTTGCAGCTTGGTGCTCTGCTCCGCCATCTTGATTTGGTGGTAGCCGATGCTGCGTCGAGGAAGCACCATGAGTCGTGTCCTGCTGTAGCATCAATGATTTGATCAATTCGAGGGAGGGGAAGGGATCCTTTGGGCAAGCCTTATTAAGGTCTTTGAAATCAACACATAGGCGCCAGGATTTATCCTTCTTTGGTACCATCACCGGGTTCGCTAGCCAGTCCGGATGTTTTATATCTCGATGAATCCGGCCTCCAAAAGTTTGGCTAGCTCCTCTCCCATGGCTTGTCTCTTGGGTTGGAAAAGCGCCGAAGAGCCTGTTTGACGGCTTGAATCCTTTTAGGATGTTTAGGCTGTGCTCGGCCACCGACGTGGGATTCTGGCATGTCGAAGGGTGCCGAGCAAAGATGTCCCGATTTTCTTGTAGAAATTCTCGTAGTCGGCGTCTACATCGGGGTTTAATTGTGCCCGATGGAGGCCGTCTTTGCAGGTCCGTTGGGTGGACTTGGAATTTGACTATTTCATCCGCTGGTTTAAAAGAGGTGGACTTGGATCTTTTATCAAGTATCACATCGTCCCTGTTCACCGTGGAGCGCATCGCGGTGAGTTCCTCGACCGCTAGGGCTTCGGATAGTGCCTCGAGGGCTAGTGCGGCTGTCTTATTTTCAGCGCGGAGTGCTATGTTCGGATCACTAGCGAGAGTGATGATTCCGTTGGGACCGGGCATTTTAAGCTTCGTGTACCCATAATGGGGTATAGCTTGAAAAATGGTGAATGCCTCTCGTCCTAATAAAGCATGATATCCGCTGTTGAACGGGGCCACTTGAAATGTGACCTCCTCGGACCTGTAATTGTCCGGCGAGCGAACACTACGTCCAAATGATTTTCTGTGCAACATGCTTCCTGTGTGGGATTATTCCTCTAAAGGTTGTCCTGCTTCGCTCAATGCGATTCCAGTCTATTTCCATTTTTCGGAGGGTTTCCTCATAGATGAGGTTTAGTCCTCTGCCGCCATCCATGAGTACCTTAGTAAGGCGAAAGCCATCTACTATCGGTGAGGACCAATGCGGTGGTGCCCGGCAGTTCGAATTTAGGTTAAATCATCGGCATTGAAGGTAATAGCCGTGTCCTCCATGGATTTATTGTTGCTACTTGGTAGACTTGACAAGGTTGCGGAGTTGTCGTTTTAGCATGTTATTTGATGTGAAAGTCTCAAGATCTGCTAACACCGTCTTGGTGTTCTTTGGGCTGGGATTGAAGCTAGAAGCTCTTAGCCGCTTTTGGCCACCTGCCGTAGTATCCAACATGCTCAAGGCTATGAGTTGGAGTGGCGCCCTCGTGCTATGAATTTTGCAGGTTCCGTTTAGCCAACCCTCGATGCGGTTTCGTACCCTTTAGGGGTTTTGGTTTTTGGTATTCAACCCGGTGCTTGATAATGATGCACCTTTTGTTCCGGACTAGGGATGTATTCGGGGCGGATTATCCCAAAATTTACTTCGATTTTCCAGCGCTCTCCATCGCATACGATACTTTTGTACGATGGTCACCAAGTCGACAAAGCGTGTAATTTCACGACGACTTATGGCGTTTAGGATTCCCTTGTCCGTGCAATTATTGCAGAAGATTGGTATTGCGTCCTCCTCTCGGCAGTCCTTTATCCTGTTCATAACCGGGAGGAATCGCCCGATAATGATGTCTTGTTTGGCGGGCTCTTGCGAATTCGAGAGAGATCGCTGATTTTTGGGTGGGCGGGTGGCACTAAATCCGGAACCCCGTCCAATTTAGGACTCAAGGGCCGGGAAGTTTCCGAACTCGGAAGTTTGGATTTTTGAGTGCTATCCAATGAGTCCGACCCGCCGCCTGACTTTAAGTTCAGGGCTTGATCGACATCCGTCCCTCCGCAGGAATCCGGCATGGAGGGATCGGGAATCCGGACGTAGCTAGTCCTTAAGATAGGAGAAGAGTCGCCGCATTGCTCCTCTATCACAGCAACATGATGGGTAGCCTGGGGAGAGTTGATCTCTCTCAGATCGGTTTTAGGCCCGATCCGGTCGTAATCTGTGGCGACTCCCAGGGCGGCGATGCGATCCAAGAGCTCGTTTACGGAGGAGAGCTCGATCGGATCTAACTGTTCGGCAAGTTCCGAACTAACATGGAGATTGGTTTCGATGACTCGAGAGGTCATCGTCGGCGCGGCGGCCGAACTAGCGGTCATGAGAAAACCGCCTAGCCGAAGAGTCTGACCAGTGGCCAAGGCTTCTTTGGTGATGGTATCGTCTTTAAAAGACGAGATGAGGCATCCTACGATGGCGGCGGCACGAGGAACTCTCAATGAAAGCACCAATGTCGGTGTCAAAACCGGCGGATCTCGGGTAGGGGTCCCGAACTGTGCGTCTAGGCGGATGGTAACAGGAGAAAAGGGACACGATGTTTTACCCGGTTCGGGCCCTCTCGATGGAGGTAATACCCTACTCCTGCTTGATTAATATTGATGATATGGGTAGTACAAGAGTAGATCTACCACGAGATCAAGGAGGCTAAACCATAGAAGCTAGCCTATGGTATGATTGTTGTTAGTCCCCACGGACTAAAACCCTCTGGTTTATATAGACACCGGATAGGTTAGGGTTACAGTAGTCGGTTACAATGGTAGGAGATCTACATATCCGTATCGCCAAGCTTGCCTTCCACGCCAAGGAAAGTCCCATCCGGACACGGGACGAAGTCTTCAATCTTGTATCTTCATAGTCTTGGAGTCCGGCCGTGACGATAGTCCGGCTGTCCGGACACCCCCTAGTCCGGGACTCCCTCAGTTATACTCGGCATTAGAAGATGTTGTGCGACAAATGGAATGCCATGAGTTATTCTGGTGTCCGGACACTTACGATTTCGCCAGGGGCTTGGTCCTTGGTGGCCACTCCTCTCCGCCGTCGTCGGCGTTGGTGGTGTAGTCCGGAGGGAGGGTCCTTCCCTTCTTGGACCCTCCGGCCTCCCCAGTTGGGGCGGCCTTCCTTTTATTCTCTCCTCCCGCTGGGGGAGAGGCCTCTTTTTCCTCCTCCTCGTCTTCGCGGGAGGAGTCCGCCTCGGAGTCATCGGACGACGAGTCCGACAACACCTGGCGCGGGGAACCCCCCCAAGTCCCCGTGGCCTTCTTCTTGGCCTTCTTCTCCGGCACCACGTAAGGTGCCGGAACCAGCAGCCCCGTCAAGCGGGCGTCCGCTGGGTCTTCTGGCAAGGGAGCCGGACAGTTAACCTGTCCGGACGTCTTCTGCCAGTCCTGTCAAATGTGAGGGAGTTTTAGATCCCGCATAGAATCAAACTATGAAAAAAGAGTCCCGTAAAGGGTAAAATAGCTTACCTCGCTGGCTTGATGCTGCGAGCTGAATCCACGATCTTGGGTAGCGGATGCGGGAGCCTTGGCGCCCTTGAACAGCACCTTCCAGGCATCTTCGAACGTAGTGTCGAAGAGTCGGCTCAAGGTTCGGTGCTGTGCCGGATCAAACTCCCACAAGTTGAAGGCCCGTTGATAGCATGGGAGGATCCGGCGGATGAGCATAACCTGGACTACGTTGACAAGCTTGAGCTTCTTGTCCACCAGGTTTCGGACGTAGGTTTGGAGTCCGGTCAGCTCTTCCGAATTACCCCACGTCAGGCCCGTCTCTTTCCATGAGGTGAGCCGTGTAGGGAAGCCAGATCGGTTTCGGGGCGCTCCCCATTTGGAGTCGCGGCTCGATAATGTAGAACCACCCGATTGCCACCTTTATGGTCTCCACGAAGGAGCCCTCGAGCCATAGGGCGTTGGCCATCTTGCCCACCATGGCACCTCCGCACTCCGGCTTGGCGGCCGCCCACTACCTTCGGCTTGAAATTGAAGGTCTTCAGCCACAAGCCAAAGTGGGGCTGGATCAGAGGAAGGCCTCGCACCACGATGAACGCCGAGATGTTGAGGATGAAATTGGGGGCGGATCGTGGAAATCTAGGCCGTAGTAGAGCATGAGCCCCGGACAAATGGATGAAGTGGAAACCCTAGTCCATGCGGAGGAAGTGGGGAGGAACACCACCTTCTCATGGGGCACTGGGGTGGGGATGAGCTGCCCTTGTCGGGGAGCCGATCTGCGATGTCGTCGGACAAGTATCCGGCCTTCCGCAGCTTTTTGATGTGCCCCTCCGTGACGGAGGAGGCCATCCACTGCCTCCTGCTCCGGACATAGTTGGAGAAGGTTGAGGTGGGATGTCGGACTTGGGCGCTGGAGCTCGAGTCTTGTGAAATGGATAAGCAAAGGAGGAAGAAGGCGTGTGTGAAAAAGTGGATCCTTATCCCTTTATATGGACGGACAAAGCTATCGTCCCCACCGCCCGATAAAACTCGCTTATCTCCCAAGCGCCGTAATCAATGGCGCTGTTGGGTTACTACGCCCGTATTGATGAGAATCCGGAATAAGGGACACGATCTCTGCTTTGACAAGGCGTGCCAAGGAAACCGCCTCGCTAAACGCGCTGAGGTGGGGCAAAGGAAAACGATTGAATAAAGGCTTGGCGTGGTGTGATGTCACTTGTGCGGAATCGTCAATGATTGAGTTTGTGTAAATAGTATTCTCTCTACGGTGGTATGTGGAACTTATTTTGTAGAGCGGACACTATCCTTGTGTTCAAAATCTTGTATGAAGAATTCAGAGGAGGAACCCGCCTTGCAATGCGAAGACAATATCGCGCCGGACTCGTCGTCATTGAAGCCTGGTTCAGGGAGCTCTTGAGGAGTCTGGATTAGGGGTGTCCGGATAGCGGACTATGACCTTTGGCGGACTCTGGAGTATGAAGATACAAGATTGAAGACTTCGTCCGTGTCCGGATGGGACTTTCCTTGGCGTGGAAGGCAAGCTTGGTGATCTGAATATGTAGATCTCCTACCATTGTAATCGACTCTGTAACCCTAACCCTCTTGGTGCCTATATAAACCGGAGGGTTTTAGTCCGTGGGACGAACAACAATCATACCATAGGCTAGCTTCTAGGGTTTAGCCTCTCGATCTCGTGGTAGATCTACTCTTGTACTACCCATATCATCAATATTAATCAAGCAGGAGTAGGGTTTTACCTCCATTGAGAGGGCCCGAACCTGGGTAAAAACATCGTGTCCCTTGTCTCTTGTTACCATCCGCCTAGACGCACAGTTCGGGACCCCCTACCCGAGATCCGCCGGTTTTGACACGGACAGGATGCCTTCCGGGGCATCCCCAAGCTTAGACGCTTGAGTCTCCTTGAATATTTACTTGGGGTGCCTTGGGCATCCCCAAGCTTGATCTCTTTCCTCTCCTCCTTCTCCTCATATCAAAACCTCCTCGATCTTTGATCACTTCATCCACAGAAAACTCAACAGAAAGTTCGATAAGATCCGTTAGTGTAATAAAGCAAATCACTACTCTAAGTACTGTTGCAAACCAATTCATATTTAATTTTTGCATTGTAGCTACTGATATAACTTTTCCATGGCTTAATCCACTTATAGAAATCGATAGTTTCATCAAAACAAGCAAACAATGCATCAAAAAACAGAATATGTCTTAAACAAGACAGTCTATAGTAATCTGAACATTCACCATACTTCTGGTGCTCCAAAAATTCTGAAAAAATTAGGAAAAATAAACAATTTGTATAGAAAGGCAGTGCAAAAAGTTTCAGAACCGTTTGACGTTCCAGTAAAAAAATATAAAATCGCGCACTACAGCCAAAGTTTCTGTTTTGCACCACACAAACCAACAAGCAATCTAAACATCCTAAAGGCAAACCTTGGCACATTATTTTTATAATACAATGGAATTGTACAAGGAGATAATTATTTTTGAGAAAATCTTCATGAAAAATTCTACATTGTTTCTATGAGCATGAACACAAGTGTTCAAGGTCGACCCTCACTTCTCCAATGCATAACTTCCAATCGCTTCTCTTTTGTGAAAAAGTTTTAAGTTCCCCTCTATATTTTTTTGTTTTTAAAATTTATAAGAGCACTCAACGGAAATAAATGATTCTATAAAACTTCCGGGTTGTCTCCCCGGCAGCGCTTTCTTTAAAGCCATTAAGCTAGGCATAAAGTGCTCAAGTAATGAATCCACCTGGATCCCAAGGTATATCAAAGTCAATTTGAATCAACAATGATTTGGCATTTAGTAGTGAGCACAAAGCAACATATATCAAGCAATGACGAAGTCTAACTCTCTTCCTATGCATCGGCATGTCATACAAGAACAATTCATGCACATCAAGTAAAGGCCAATACATAGCATAAGCAGTTTCTTGCAATTTTTTCGTGCTGGAAACATAAAGAGACGGAGATGTAGTTCCTCTCTCATAATAATTTCAAGTAGGAGCAGCAAGCACATGCATATTATATTCATCAAAATCATCATGTGTAGTGTTAGCACACAACCCATCAATGTAATCCTTAATAAGAGCAAACTTCTCCGATATAGTGTAGTTTGGAGAATTCAAAAAGATAATAGGACTATCATGTGTGGGTGCAATAGCAACAATTTCATTCTTAACATAAGGAACTATATCAAGTTTATCTCCATAAACATAATTCATATTGGCATCTTGGCCACAAGCATAGCAAGCATCAAGTTCATCTAAAAGGGATATTTCAAACGAATCAACGGGATCATAGCAATTATCATGGCATTCATCCCTTCGGTAAGAACGAAGGGACATTAAACAATGTATGAGTTGAAGAGTTACTCTCGTTAGAAGGTGGGCACGGGTGATCAATCCGTTCTTCCTCCATTTGTTCTTCGTTCTCCTCATCATCTTTTTCATTCAATGAGTTCGCTGTTTCATCAATTTCTTCTTCCATAAACTCCTGGAAAATATTAGTCTTTTCTGGGACAGCGGAGCTATTCTCAATAAATACATCAATATCATAATTGTATTTATAATTATCATAGCAATATTTAAGGATAGCAAGATTTTCAGGTCTATAAACCGAATTGTCAAAATCTTCAAACTTTTCAAACAAAGATTCAATTTCATATGCACTCTTAAAAGCAACAAATTCTTCTATCCATTCCACATCATAGTAATCATATACACAGTTAGCATAAGAAGCTAAGGTTTCAGTATCCTTAAATTCACATGAAAAGGAAAGATGTGGAGCATTCATCCTAGAGCAACAAGTATAATCATATCTCTGGCATAAATTCCAAGCATACCAATGCAACATATGAATTTGATCCCATAACAGTTTCCCTTTATGAGTCAAGCGATAATCCCTAAAGTATTCACGTTGATCCAACGTTACTACCATTATATAGTTGAATGGGGTTTTCTCAGGATTATCAAAGTAGTGCATAATATCTTTTACATAACGAGCATCGAGGGTTTTAGGAGGTTCCCCATCTCCATGAGTAGCAAGTACCACTAATTTTTTTGGTGTTTCGTGTTCCATATCCATAACTAAAGATATAGAACAACTTAGAACAAGAAATAAAACTACTTGGTGATAAAGCAAACAAGCACACATGAGAATATTCACCCAACGCTATAACTCCCCGGCAACGGCGCCAGAAAAAGGTCTTGATAACCCATAACTACAGGGGATCGTTTGTAGCCTTTTTCGATAAATAAGAGTGTCGAACCCAATGAGGAGCTAAAGGTAGAACAAATACTCCCTCAAGTTCTATCGACCACCGATACAACTCTACGCACACTTGACGTTCGCTTTACCGAAAACAAGTATGAAACTATTTTGTAAGAGTGATGCTAGAACTACTTTGCAAGAATAAAACTAGAAGTACTTTGCAAGATAATAAAGATCATTAAGGTCATGAAACCCAACCATAGCATTAAGTATCAAGTCCTCTTTATTCCCATACGTCATACCCCACCTACTCGGGTTTAAGTTTCTGTCACTCTCGCAACCCACCATAAGCGAACCATGAACATATTGCAACACCCTATAGCGGGAGCCCCTCACGTTTGCGCGAGAACAGAGGGCACCGTAGGACAGCACCATAAATAAAATATACAATCATACCAACCAAGATCACGATTAACCCACAGGACAAAACGGATCTACTCAAACATCATAGGATAACCCATAGATTATTGGGAAATAATATATGGAGTTGAGCACCATGTTTAAGTAGAGATTACAGCGGGGGAAGAGGTGTTACACCGCTGCATAGAGGGGGAGAAAGTTGGTGTTGACTGTAGCAAGATTGTTGATGTAGATCGCCGTCCCGATCGTTGCCCCGGTGGCACTCTGGCGCCACCGGAAGCGAGGGGGAGAGAGCCCCCCTACTTATTCTTCATCCTTGCCCCCCCCCCCCTAGATGGGGATGAGATTTCCCCCTCTGGTCCTTGGTCTGCATGGCGGCGGAGGGGCGGGAGCCCATCCGAGATTGGATCTCCCTCTCTGTTCTCTTCTGTTTCACGCTCCCCGGAACTGACCGAAAACCATTTCTTATATTCCTGGAGATCCGTAACTCCGATTGCGCTGAGATTTTAACACGATTTTTTTTCCGGATATAAGCTTCCTCGCGCCCGAAGTAGAGCCCCAACCGACGTACGAGGTGAGCACAACCCACCACGGCACGCGTGGCTCCTCTAGCGCGCCCTGGTGGGTTGTGCCCACCACGGGCCTCCGTTTGCGGTGATTCCAACTCCCAAAAATCACAAATATTCCAAAATAATTCTCTGTGAAATTTTATTGCATTTGGACTTCGTTTGATAAGGATACTCTGCGATACAAAAAACATGCAGAAAACAGGAACTGGCACTGGGCACTAGATCAATAGGTTAGTCCAATAAATCATATAAAAAGTTGCCAAAAGTGTATAAAAGTTGTATAATATTGGCATGAAACAATCAAAAATTATAGATACGCTGGAGACGTATCAACTGTCACCTTGGAGGAACAAGTCAAAGCATATGCCACATCAGCAGAATTCAATGTACAAACGTATCAAGTGATCGTCACTATATAAATTGAGGTGAGTTTAAAACAGATGGACGGATCTGCATAGCCTCGTCCCCAAGAAAAGTGTAGGGTTTCTTTGCCTCCTGTCGGCGCCGCCGTCGGTTCGCCTCGTCTCCGCTGGCCTTAGGGCCATGGCGGCGCCGTGGATCCAGGCCCTTGTCGGCGGGAGGGCTCCGTTTTTAGATGTTTTTTCAAGTTTTGTTAGGGTTTGTGTTCTATCAGGAAGATGAGACGGCGGCGGCTCCCTGTAGATGGAATAAGGTCTTCCCCACCTATCCCCTGGTCCGGGGGTGTGTCTAGTATCGTCGGTGGGCGTGTGGAGGTGTGTATCCGGCAAATCTATCATTGGTGGATTTGCTCAGATATGGTCGTAGTTTTTCTACGTTTGTGTTTCTTCAGGTTGAATCCTTCCGATCTACGCTACTCTTCATCGGCGGCGGTTGCTATTCTGCTGCGCTGGTCCTATGGGGCCTTAGCATGACGACTTACCGGCTGTCTACTACAACAAGTTTTGCCCGGCTCGGACGAGGGAGGGGCGATGACGGCGGCGCGCCTTCGGCTCGCTTCAGTGCTTGTAGTCGTCGCTAGGTGGTCTACGGACCTGGATGTAATTTTTATTATTTTTGGCATTCGTTGTATTGCCATGATTGAAGATGAATAGATTGAATTGGTTTTTCTCAAAAAAAACTGAGGTGGGATTATAATCTTTATGACATACTAGCAAAAAGGCTCGTGCGTTGCAACGGGTATAAAATATAAATTTATGTGTGCGTGGTATTTGAGAGTTTACCTACCATAATGCGTTGTTGAGTTGTAGCTTCCAATTCACATGCTTTTACCTTGCCATATCTTTATTTTAATGGAAAATTGCTGGGCAGAGTATCAAGATGCACTTTCTTTGTTGATTAGCGATACCAACTCCACATATGTCTGCTAAAGCATTATCTGTTTGCAATATCCTATTAAAGAGTTAACACGTCAAATTGGACATCAAAGACCACTCCAAATATATTGTTAAATTGCAGTTATACTTCAGGTCATCAATTAAATTAGATAAATTAAATTATTAAATATGCATGTCTATGTGATGATCAAGCAAGATGTCAATGCGAGCACGTCGAAATAGCTTCATTTTATGCTACTATATCATGACCAAAAATAGACGGATTATATGGGGAAAAATAGTGTAGAAAGAATGAAGTAGAAAAATATCAACTGCTTAAGAGCATCTCCAGCCGCGCCCCCAACAAGGCCCCCAGGCGATTTTTGGCCTTGGCGCGAAAAATAAACCCGGCAGCGCCGAAGGCCCTTTTTTTCGCAGCTCGGGCGAAATTGGCGCCAGGCGGACCTGGGCGAACCAGCGCTATTGGGCGCTTAGGCGCCCGGCGAATCGTTTTAGCGCGAAATTGGCGGGCCCTCCTTGGCAGCGACTCGGCTCTTCTCGTCGCTTCGTCGTCCTCATCGCCTCGGTTCCCGCAGCGGAATCAATGCCAAAGCTGCCGCACCGGTCAGCCTCCTCCATTGATGCCTCACGGGCGGCGCAGTGAAGACGGGACGACGCACGTCCCTTACCCGCTACCCGTACACACGGCGGCCACACGAGCGCCGCCTATATAAGCCGACCCCTCCCGCACCGGTGACGCAGAGACTCTGCACCGCCGACGCCCCGTTCCTCGACGTCTCCGTTCCTCCCTCTCTCTTCTCGCCATTTCTAGTTCACCCAATGGCCGAGCGCTTTCTAGGCGACGACGCGGCAGCGAACGGCTTCGGCCACCGCCACCTTCACGAGGAGAAGCTCGGTTTTTCTATGAGGCCGAGTAACCGGTCCCGCCGGACATGCAGGTGCCCGGGGCGTGGAGGATCAGCGCCGGCAGGGTCCCGGTGGCACCGCCGCCCACCGGGGCAGCGCGTCATGCGGAGATCGCCCATATCCGGTCCTCTCTGCCGCAGGCGGCGAGGGAATGGCCGAGGTACATCCCCGACAGCCAGCTGTGGGAGCAGTACTTTCGTAGTCGCCACGACGTGCAGCTCGAGGCCACCAACGGCGTCCTGCCCTCCGAAAGGCTCAACTCCGACGACGGCCGCCGATGGTGGGGTGTGCCCGGCCGCACGCCCATGCTGGAGTACCCCGCTCCCCCCTCCTTCTCCTGCCGGCGTGGGGGCTCATGGACACCGAGACGCATGGACCCGGCGTCCTCCTCCTCGTCCGGCCGCTCGTCCGGCTCTCCCTCCCTCCACTCCGTCAAGCCGGAGCCCCAGGACGCGCCGATCAGCCAGCGCACCCGCAGCTCCGGTGTCCGCATCGCCGAGTCCTCCCCCACCTCTGCCCGGCTCGTCAGGCCGAAGGTGGAGCCCGGCCTCCCAGCGGAGTACGAGGCAATAGTCCGGCGCGGCTTCTCCGACGAGGCCGCCCTAAAGTGGGCGCGGAATGACTACCTCCGCGACGAGATGGTCCGGCAGCGCCGAGCCATGCAGGAGATAGCCGCCCGCCAGCGTGGGCGCGAGGACGAGAACGGCGTGGTGATCCTCGACAGCGACGAGGACGAGGACGCCCCCGGACCGTCCAACCCGCCGCGCCAACACAGGGAGGGTGCGGTGAGGGACGGCGGCCGCGGAGGAGGCGACGACGACGGCGGCGGCGGCGGCGACTACACGCAGTTCTACAGGCTCCTCGGCATGTAGAGCTCAAGGGCGGCGGGCGGCAAGGAACGGTGAGGGCGATGGCGGGTCTACTAGTGTGTTTTTTTCTTTTGTAAAATATTTGTCTTATGTTATGAACTCGCCGAAGTTTGGTTGAATTTACGCCTTGTTTGTGCGAATATGGAACCGGATTTTGTTTTTCAAAAAAATGTGGGCGCGGCGACTAGGGAACGTCACGTCCTCAGCACGTGGTTAGCGCCGGTACACCTTCAGATGGCGATTTTTAACGCCTCCTGGGAGGCCAACGACTGAAGATGCTCTAAATATTATCACACGTGGCAGATGTCAGAGAGCCTCCATACTAAGCAGCACGTACGCACATGATGTAGCTCGGAGGCAAACCATGGGACGTAGAATATAAATCTGCTCCACGGGGCTATATTTAACACACCGTTTTGTGTTTTTCCAGCCCATTTGCATTCACAATTCTCCCACTAAACAGAGTGCACTAGGCAGTAATTGCATCTGTCCGAAATTAGTCATGGTTTTTCTCTGTTAAATCTTCATGTGCATGCTGCATGTGTCCGTAATTAGTTATGGACTTTCTCCGTTAAATCTCATGTGCATGTCAAATTCCTGAACATAGATCAGCCTGTCCGCCCGTCGTATTAATCACTGAAAATTGAAACTTTAACATTGTGCTTCAAATTTCACCTGCCATCGCCATGTGAGCTTCGCTGCCGATCGAGATGATTCAGATGAACACCGGAGGCTCCTCTCCATCCTTCTCTCCTTGCCAGCGCCATGACCAGACGCGCCGTCGCTGCCCTCGCTCCCGAGCCTGCACCATGGCCGTCGACCATAGCTGCAGCTGTCGCGCCCCTCGCTACCATGGACCCCAGCCTCCTTGAGCCCCCTGACTCGCACCAATACTCTATGTATTAGATTTGAGTCAAGTCAAACTTTGTAAAGTTTGACCAAATATATATTAAAAAGTATCAACATCTATCATACCGGATATATATTCGATGAAACTACATTTCATAATGAATTTAAACAATATTGATTTGGCATTGCAAATGTTGATATTTTTTTTATAAGTTTGGTCAAAATAAAAATGCTTTGACTTCAAATAAACTTATATACAGACTAAAAAGAACCAAAGGGAGTACATGCGTCCATGATTAAGTGCACGTTGGTCCAATTCTCCGTCGTGTCTAAAGAAAGCGGCAAAAAACGTGAAAGTGAGAGGAGAGGATAAAAGGAACTCTCAATTCATCGGAAGTACACATGCCTACACCCCGCCGTTCCCGAGCTGCGTAGTGGACGGCAAGCCTGATGTGAGCCTACACCGGCATCAACGGGGAATATCCCCCTACTCAGACCTACTCACCGAGACCGTCAAATGGCACTTAGGCCTTGATGGGTGGGTTGGAAGGCATCCTACCTAGATTCTTACTTTCACCTTCATGCAATCACTTTTGAGGTAATAGCAATGCAGGTCCTAGAACTTGTCTTTAATTTGATGGTTTGGTCCAACTTGCAAAAGGCAACTATTTGGTCCTAGAACTTGTCTCAGTTGTGCACATTTAGTCCTCGGCCAATCACGAGCAGCCAAGTAGAGCCAGCTGGACTGAGCCGGTCAGCACTGCATGTTTTGCAAATACCCCCTACCGTTTATTGGTTTCTTCATAAAGTCAATATGCAAGCTTCTGTGAAGTGAACCAACCCTTCCTTTTGACTGATTTTAAAGTGTTGCGTAGTCTCGTCTGTTCGCGGGGCTTGGCAGGTAGGCCTGCCGTGAAGAATTGGTTTGCCAATATGTGCACATCCACTTTTCCGTCTGAAATATGCAAATCCATTCGTCGAAGGATCAGTGACACACACATACACACACATTTTTTTAAGAAACGCACGCGCGCACATACACGTACTTTTTTTTTGAGAAACGCACACACACACACTTTTTTGAGAAACACACACGCACACACTTAGCCATGGTGCTTTGGTACTAGTTGGGCTGTTATTTCTGGCGTTCGTTGTATTGCCATGATTGAAGATGAATAGACTGAAAGTTTTCTTGCAAAAAAAACTAAAATGAGTTTATAATCTTTATGATATAAATGAGACATGTATTAAGAAAAAATAGTGACCATAAATCGGGTGGCCGCCCCAAAAAAAGACCATAAATCGGGTACTCTTGAATATATTGAGCAGAGTGACCGTCACTGAATTTTACTCGTAATCTGAGTGCGGTATCTCATCTTTTAGATATTTTGGGGAATTTGTAACTAAGGCCAGGTGAACCAACCGACCCACGATGATCCCCTTTCGTTTTCTCCATTAAATTTTCAATCCATTCGCTCCCACTCAACCATATTCATTCGGACTGACCTTCCCATCACTGCTAGCTCCACTTCCACTTTGAGTGGCCGATATAGTTAGTTCCTCCATTGCCGATCGATCAGGCCATCAAGGAGGAAGACGAAGCGGCCGTCGACGTCGCTCCATCAGGTCGGGTTCACGGGACCAAGAAGGCTGCATGGACATCCGGATGAACGCTACCCAGCGCAGCAGTCTTCAGATCAGAGCTCCTACGGTGAGTAGTAGTGTCAAATCATAATCCCTTTCTGCTTTCAAACTCTCCTTCCCATTGCTCCAGAGCTCCACGTCCTTTTTGAGTTCATGAACTGAAGTGCTCTGTTTCCTGCAATGCCGATCCGTCAGGTTGTCAAAGCACACAATGTCGATGTTGCTCGACCATGCCAGGTCCTCAGCGACCAAGAAGAAGACTACACGGCCGCGGACATCACCCTGGACAACGCTATCGAGCGCCAAAAGCTTCGGATCAGGGCTCGCCGCGCTTCCGGCGGCACAGATCACCAGGCTCCTCTACCAGTGAGTCGCAAATCGTCGTCACTTTCTCTTCTGCTTCAGCATTTTTGTTTTGTTTCAGAGGTGCTTTAGCATGTTTTGAAACTGGCACATTGTATCAAGCTACACATGACAATTTTAGCTTGCGTTGTTGTGTTCTCTGCACGGTAAGGAAGGCCAGCTTGGTGATTGTTCAGAAGTTCTTTTTTGCTTACTTGTTTCTCTGCTGCACATAGAAATAGTTTGTTGCTTTGTCAAATAGAAAAATAACTCTCGTTCTAGGATGGTACAGTATTTGTCAGGAAAATGCATTTGTTGAGCTCCGGAAGTACACAATTTTAGCCTAGTCTTTTCATCCCCAAAATCAACAATGCGACAAAAATGCATTTCAGTGTGATTTTTTTTGTCTTTGCATGTTCTAGGATGTTTTTTTTCTGTCTTTGCATGATTTTTTTTGTCGCAATTAAGTGTTCACAAACAGTGAGAAGAAAACAAGTTTTCCCAACAATGCTATACTTGTTCCTTGAAATACTGGAACAAAAATTTCTGAATATGCAAACTTCTGCACATTTCGGAGACATAGTTGAGAGGAAATGATAGAACTAGCTACCTCTAGGCATCGGTGCTTTCTGATTGAAACAGCTACTGTATGAAAGACAGTTATATATTTTTTTTAAACAAGGCAAAAGATTTGCCATTTCATTGATTAAGGAAGAAGGTTTAGACAATGCCACATAGCGGCAAGAAAATAAAGAACTACTCTCGCGCCATTACAATACTCAAATGCTTGGCACCAGCCAAAGCCCAGAGAGACAACTCCTCTTTAATCTTGTTAATAAGGACCACCGAAGGAGAGACCGTGTTGCGAAAGATTCTAACATTGTGCTCCGACCAAATCTCTCAGGAGATAAGCATCATCAGCGAAGCAAGCGCCTTGGGGAATTCGCTACGAATATGAACGTTTTCGGTCCACCATTCTTTCACCGAGCCCCTCGTCATCCAAGCAGCGGTATTGATGTGATGCATGCCAAGCCACTGGAGGATATCATTCTACACGCGAAGGGGAAAGACAGTTCCATTTATTTCAAAGAAAGCCACAGTTCGTGATTCTACTGCATCTATTCCATTGATGCCTTTAGTTGAGACCCTGTTAAATTTCATCTTTAATCTAGTGATTTTTTTAAGAAAAGGAGGATGACCACAGCCTCTGCATCTGAAAGATGCATGCGGTCATTTTATTGATTATTCTCGAGGACCTTACAAAGTATTACAACAACATGTCTGAATCCGCCATCTTGACAACATATGCCACTACTCATATTCATATAATGAAGGGGTGCTAGCTATGCCAAATACCTAGACCACTCATAAGTTCGTCATTAAAACACATGGTAGGCGAAAAATTTGTATAGTTAGAAAAGTACTACTACTCCCTCCATTCCATATTACTCGTCGCTGATTTAGTAAAACTTTGTAACTAAATCAGCAACAAGTAATATGGAACGGAGGGAGTACTATACTTGACATGTATAAACTCCTGTTTGTACATCACATTTCCTGCTACATAAATTTAGTTTCAGAAGAAGAACTACTCCAGCAAATTTCCTGCTACACTTGGTCTGTGCTCTCAAGATTTCTATGAATGGTCTCATTATTTACGTGCATGGTTGTGCAGTTGCATGCCAGTGATCATGTTTTCTTTTCCCTCTTCAGGTACACAATCCAGCATCACTTCCTCCAACTGCGCCTGCGCGTCGCGCAGGGACAAAGAGGCAAGCAACCTGGCCGCCTCCTGCTGTCTCCGGCGTTCGACAGCCGCCGCAGAACCAGTTCCAGGCGCTGGCACCGCCGGGGCAGCAATACCAGGAGCAGCAACCGCAGATGCAGTACGTGGCAGCGCCGGCGCAGGCACAGCAACCGCGGGCGCCGCCAGCGCAGGCGCTCCCTCTCCAGCAGCAGAGGCCACGGCCGCACGCTACGCCAGCGGCCGCCAGAACGCCGCCTCCGCAGGTGACTACCAGCTCCAAGCCGCCGCTTCACCCAAGGTCCCCAGCCAACCCGGCGGCAGGCAACACGCCCTCCATCATTTGCCGCGTCTGCGGCGTGCGGTGCATGACGGCGTTCAACCTCAGGCAGCACGAGGAGGGGAGGAAGCACCGGAACAAGGTGGCCAACGCCGCCGGTGAGGTAAACGTGCGGTGCGAGATGTGCGACGTGGTCCTCTCAGGCAAGCTCAACGTCCAGGAGCACTACGCCGGCAAGCACCACCTCCATCGGGTCTTCGCCTCCGGTGCCAGTGGCACCGCCGGTGAGATAATCGTGCGGTGCGAGATGTGCGGCGTGCTCATCTCAGGTGAGCTCAACGTCCAGGAGCACTACGCCGGCAAGCACCATCTCCGTCGGGTCTTCCTCGCCGGTGCCAGTGGCACCGCCGGCAACCCAGCAACCTGACATGGCCATTCTGCTAGTACAGTACCAGCCAACAACTTTCCTTTCGACTTGATTACCCAGTCGTTTTTTAACATTAAACTGTCCTGTTCGAGCACCAGCTCCAGTAAGTCTGCATATATTACTGCATCCACAGTGTCAGTCTGACTGCTAAATTCATCATTTGAATACTGTAACGGATTATATTTGTACCTTTTTATTGCGTGCGACTATGTTTTATTTGAATTTGCCTTGTTGATTTTCCTTAGATGTTTATTCATTTATTTTTTGAAATGGGAAGTACCCGCCCTCTGCATGATACTATGCTCGTTCTCGTGCAATTCATTTTGTGGACGATGATAACATCACTTGAACTAGGCCCCCACTTCAGCATATAAAGCTCAATTCCTCGGCACAATCTCTTGGCCCAGAACTACGCGGTTTGGAAGGTTTGGAGCCTTCTAAGGATTTTTTGGTTTTGCTTGGCTTGCAATTCAAAACTGGATTTGGACTGTAGACAAATTTCAAAGGCGTGGATGGCCAAATTGCGGGCTATGTCCTCTATTTAAGCAAATCGAGGAATTGGTGGACCACCACTTTTTCAAGTGTCGGCTCACCATGAGGCTTTGGGGCATGATCAAGGATTGGCTCAACCTCAACGGCATTGACACTTCTCGTTGGATTGATGAGGGTACCATCAAAGGTTGGTGGATCAATATGTCCGAGAAGAATACGGCAAACCGGAAGGTGTTGGCGTCCCTCACCATGCTTACTTGTTGGACAATTTGGTGTGAGCGAAATACTAGGGTGTCGCGGCACAAATCCATGCCCCCAACCATCATTCTCTCCAACATAAAAAAGGAGGGTGCTACCGCCGTTGCAAAGCACTTGGTGTGAGCGAAATACTAGGGTGCTACCGCCGTTGCAAAGCACTTGGGAAACATCATGCCGCGAGAGTAAATGCTTTGTAATTTTTTTTTGTAAAAGCAACTCTAAACTCCTTAATTAATGGACGAGGCAAATCTTTCGGCTCCGATTAAAAATATATATTATTAAACATGAATCAAGTTGAAGCCACCGATACGGGACACTAATACAAATAAAAAGAAAACACGACCACAATCGATCAGACCCGAGATTACATAGCTCATCGACATAATCTATGAGTGACTCGTCGGCCAAAGTGGTTAAACAAACTCTGCGCTTGCCATCCACATCAGGGTGCACCAAGAGGCCATAAGCATCCGTGTGTCCATATGCTACAGTAATTACATATGCGGATTGAAGCCGTAGCCTTGTAGATAACCTACAAGAAATTAGGAGTAGATGATCTGTTAAAAATGGAGTCATTCCAACATTCTATATTGCCCATAGAAATGGCACAAAATCCCATACCGATTTTGTCCTACAACTTATGATGAATAACACCAACCAGTTTCCAAACAAATTGGGAATAATCCTTCGCGATGCTAAATTGCATTTAACATGAATCGTGCGCCAGGTCAAGGCAGTAAATGGACATGGGCGAAATAAATGATGAAACACTCCTCCTAATCAAAAAACCACATTTTTTTCTATCATGGAAGTTACGGTTAGCAACATTATCTTTGGTAGAATTAGATCCCTCTACAAAAACCACATGGAACTTTTGATCTTGTAAGGAAACTCTGTTTTCCAAATATGTACTATGCGGAAAATAGGACCAGAACCCATAAAATCCATGTACATAGACTTCACGATGAAATTGTGCACTTTGCTTCACTCACTAATTGCCATGATCTAGTACCTATCTCAATGAGGTTGCATAATTCATATGTGCCTTCATAAGTATTAGGAAACATCGACAAATGATTAATGGGAAAATGTTGGTGCATTTCTTCACACCCCGAATATCTTCAGTGCCACGGACCTCCTCTCTACGAGTCAGAGCACTTGATAAACCCTCAACACATATATGAAATAAATATGGTGGTGAGAGGTCACATGCCGGAGATCAACAGATTTTCGATGAACCCCATATCTATTTCCACTCTCTCTAAAAGAAGCATCATTCCACATGATCGCATGCTTTATGTATGTCAAGTTTCACTGCATAGTACCATGCCTTCCCTCTCTTCTTATTATAAGTTGTGTGTAAACTCTTGTACGCAAATAGAATATCATATGTAACCAGGCTACCAGGAATAGAAGCACTTCACGTATGAGAGACCACATCATCATCAAGGAAATATTTGAGACAATGAGTTATCAATTTTTTAGCACACCTTGCATAAAGTATCATGTAAGCTTATTATCTTCTACACCTTCACCTTTTGTGCATTTTGAATTAACCTTCGGAATAAGGACAAGAATCATGTCATTCCATCCCTTTTGGTTATAAGCACACACACAAAAAAGAAGTAAACTGAGAGCTTTTCTTAAAGAGAGAAAGTAAATGGAGAGTCGAGATTGCTTCACTCATAGTTGGCAATTAGTGAGTGAAGCGAAATGTTGATGTGAAAACCCAAGTATGTTCAAACTAATCATTCTGACACAAGCTAGTCTTTGACGTATATCTTGGTCTCCCAGCTATGGTTGGTATTGATAGAAGTAACAACACTGTCCATCTATTGGAAAGAGCTATTAATCGACTAAGAGGATGGAAGGAAAATTGTTATCTACGGTGGCAAAGGAGATTTCGTTGATGGCTATCATCCAAGTCATCCGAGCCTTTTCCATGTCTATTTTGAGTTACAAAAGAAGGTATGCAAATGTATAATAGAAGCCAAGGCATGTATTTGGTGGGAAGATACAGATGAACATAAATGGATGCATTGATTCGCCTCGTGGAAAATGGGTATCCCAATAAAGAATGAGATTATAGGATAGGTATTTGTATGCTTTTAACCTACCAACAATGCCGACAAAACAAAGCTAAAGATTGATTACTTGACCTGGAACTTTTTGTGCAAAGGTATGACATGCAAAATATTTTCCAAATAGAGATCTCTTGAAAACTGGACCTAAGAAGGGTTCATCTTATTCTTGGCAGAGATTAGTTGTTGGTTTACAAAATTTCAAATGGGCCATATTTGGAGAGTTGAGTCAGGTACAAGAATCAGTATATGGGATGCTCACTAGGTCATAAATAGTCCGACCGTGAAGATACAAACTAGGAAGGGGCATGTTCTTTTGAACAAAATGGATGAGCTCATTGACCCATTTTTGGCACAATGGGATGAAGCTTTAATTATTAGTAGTTTCTTGTTTTTTACCATAAAAGAATTTTGAGAATCTCCCTAAATGATCATATGACATAGGATTTGTTTGCCTTGCACAAAACAAAGCCCTTTTCCACATTCGCTCGATATATTACACTGAATGTGATCATCAAATCTTCTTGAGGTTAAAGAGTGATGATGAGATATGGGTCTTCTAGGTGAAATTCTGCATGGACATATAATATGGACATCTCGTATTCCCAGCAAAGAAAATGATACGGGGGAAGCCCTAGGGGTGCTCCAATCTTCACGATTGGAGCTGGATCTGAGGTGAAACACTATGTATATGAAGAATAAAGGCGGGAGAACTCAAGGGGAACACTCAAAAGGAAAAGATTCACCACCAAGCTTAATCAAATGTCAAGTAAATTGCAAAATGTTGAGGCTCAAAGGCAAATACAAATTGTTATAAGGGAATATAGAGGGATTGGTGGAATCAATGGATGTATTATTGAGCCTCGAGGGCGAGTATATATTGAGTACAATACTTAGAGGGCAAGAAGTCCCTCCTGGAGATAAGATAGGAGACGGATTACAAATCCTAGACTACCAAATACATGTAACCCAAATATATCTCTAACACAAACTAATGGGATCTTATTCAGTTGGGCCTTTATAACCTATAATTTCTGATATTTTTTTGTCCCAGTTGGAGAAGATTCTACTTGTGATTGTTCATCCTTTCTCGGCCACCCACGATCTCTCTGGATACTCGTTAGAGTTATTATGTCTCCTTTGTCGGCCTCCCACTCCCTCTCTTCGGCGTCAAGAAATCACCTGTGGGGGTTTGCATAGGCATTGTGTCACCTCCATTCTGAAAAGAAGCTTCTGACCGAGAAGCATTTTGTCTCTTCTTTGATCTTCCACACCCTCTCTGGGTCAATGGGCAGGAAGCACCTCCTCCACTGGCAGACAACACAACCTTACAAGGCCGTCCGCGCCCCCTCTTTCGTGGGCGTCCATGACCACGCTTTTCTCCTAGCATAGGGGTGTAGTCAACATCATCATCATCATCACCACCACTGCAGACATCCTCATCATCATCACTTCTAATCTGTAATCCCTCAGATGGGTCCAAATTGAGATCCAACAATTTCTTGGGCTTGGTCGCTGACGCTGACGCGTGGAATCGAGATGTGTCCTTGCGAGGGCGACTAGGGCCACGCTTGATGGTCCTTGACGTTTCTTCTGGTTCCTTTCTCGGCCTCCCACGCCCTCTCTTTGTCGTCGAGGAATCAAGTGTGGACACAGGCAGGGTCGCGCTTGATACTCGTCCACGGCCGTGCTTCCTTCCCAGCATGTATGATGCACGCGCAGGAGTGTATTCATCATCGTCCTCATCACAAGTGTAGTCATCGTCATCGTCATCACTAGAGGAGTTGTCATCATTGTTGCTCGCATGTAAGCCTCTAGATGGATCCAAATCGAGATCCAACGAATTCTTGGTCGCCGACACGGTGAGGGAGTCCTTGCGGGGCTGGGCCAGGGCTGGCAAGATGTAGGTGGATGCAAAGCTGCGGACGACGCCCTCGGAGACGAGGCGGCGGAGGTGGGCGGATAGGAGCGCGTCGTGGGCAGCAGGGAGGTCGGTGAAGCGACCGAGGATGAATCCGGCGATGGCGTCACGGCTGGAGGTGCCTCCTAGCTCGGTGAGCGCTTCTGTAATCATCTGCGTTGGATATTAGATTCATCCATCCATGAGTGGGAAGCGAGATGGAAAAGAAAAAGGGGAAGTGTATGGAGAGGGAGGTGGGGAGAGAAGGATCTTGCTTACCATGGTGTAGGTCGGGTGCGGGCTATCAGCAGCGGCGGCGGCCGGAGGCGGCGACGAAGGAGAGGCAACCACCATACCTCCTTCCTTCCTTGGTTTTGGGTGGGGTGGGGATTATTGGATCCGGACGGCGGCGAAGCTTGCTTGCCTTCGACTGCTTCCTATTTATTTACTAGGGATAGGGTTAGGGAGGCGTTACTGGGCCGGATGGATGGGCCATGTTTCACTCACCCACCAACAAGACTTCTCTTCTTACTTATCCATTTACTTTCTCTCTCTATCTTCTAAGAATACTTTCTGTGTCTAAAAAAACAAAACCTCTCCATCTACCTTCACTGCGAATAATGAAAGATATGAATGAATCCCTTTACCCAATTGTAGATGTCAAAATAATAATTATGTCAATTGTGGATATGAAAGCTCCATGTGCGAATGGCTTGCATGCTATTTTCTTTAACAAGTGTTGGCATGTCCTCGGTAAGTGATATATTGCTTGTTTGGATAGTAAAAAATAAAGCTAACCAATAATTCTTGTTCTTATACCCAAGTTAATTGAGTATCCAAAAAGTGGCAGTGTATACGTAACGTTTATGCGACATGACCTAGAAATAGATATATTATCATGCAAAGACCTTTTCTTCTTGGCAGGATGGTTACATATAACATTCTATTTACGTATGAGAGTTCAGGCACAATTAAAAATAAGAAGAAATACAAGTCATGGTACCGTGCTATGAAACTTGACATGCATATAGCATCTGATCATGTGGAATGATGCTTCTTTTAGAGAGAATGGAGATAGAGTTGGGGTTTTTCAACCAGAGTTTGTTGATCTCCTTATGACATGTGTAACATCTATGAAATATATGGTGAGAATTAATGGTCAAGAAATGGATGGCTTCCTTCCATATATGGGGCTCCAGCAGGGTGACCGCTCACCAACTTATTTATTTCATATATGTGCTTGGCACTAATGGTGTTAGGGGTGTGCAGAAATGCACCATCATTTTCCCATTTATCGTTTGTCGATGATTTCCAAATACTTATGAAGGAACATATGAATTTTGCAACCTCATTGAGATAGGCACTAGGTCGTTATTGTGCAAGTTCAAGGCAAATAGTGAGTGAAACGAAGTGCATTAGTTATTTTAGTCCAAATGTAAATGCTGGTGTGAAAACCCAAGTATGTTCAAACTATAATTATGATAGAAAGGTAGTCTCTGACATATATCTCGGTCTTCCAGCTATGGTTGGTGTTGATAGAAGTAACAACTTTGTCCATCTACTGGAAAGAAATATTAAGCACCTAAAAAGATGGAAGGAAAATAGTTATCTATGGGGGAAAAGGAGATTTCGTTGAAGGCTATCGTGCAATTCATTCAATATTTTGCCATGTATATTTTTAAGCTACCAAAGAAGGTATGCAATGATATCACAGATACAATGGCAGGTCTTTGGTGGGGAGATACAGATGAACAGAAATGGATGCATTGATTCGCTAGGTGGAAAATGGGTATCTGATACGTCTCCAATGTATTTATAATTTTCTATTGTTCCATGCTATTATAGTGTCAATCTTGGATGTTTTATATGTAATTATATGCAAATATATATCATTTTTTGGTACTAACCTATTAACTTACTGCCAAGTGCCAATTACTATTTTTTTTCTTGTTTTTGGTTTTCCAGGAATTCAGTACTAAACGAAGTCCAAATGCGAGAAAACTTTTTGACGATTTTTTTCTGGACATAAGAGACACTAGAAGCTTCGGGAGGAGACCAGAAGGCGAAGGAGTGGGCCACTAGCCACTTGGGCGCGCCCAGGGGGTAAAACATTGTCCACAATGGTAACACCAATAGTTGTGCCAAATTTGGGCATGTTATCATGGAGTTTGTCATGTATGTGGCCATTTCCATGTGCATATGCCTTGAAATCCACACAAGTCCATTCTAGATAGGCCATTTTGTGAAGATTTTTTTAGATTTATTGTATTGCAAGTTTAGTAATTTTTCCACAAACTACTGCACGTAAGATGGCTTAGTGCAAAGGCATTTGAATATTTTAGCCTTTTTTCATTTTCTTTGTTTTTTTTCAATTTGGCATCAAACTTGCAGTGTTGACCATTCATACAAAATGGTTTGAAATTCCTGCTTTCCTTGTCCCAAGTTCATCCACCACCAATATTGTAGCATAAAAAGATTTATGGACTTTTTTCAGGACCAATCTACATAACACTTATGGTGCAAATTTGGTCCTTTTCTGATAATTCACTAAAACTCAACTAAATGCATGGAGTATAGCAATATTGACATCAAATTGCTGAAACCTGGTCAGTGGCCATCAAATGTGGCCTTCTTTTGACGAATTATGAAAGGGAACAAATTTCAAATTATTTGAGGCACTTCCTTCACAAAGAAAAGTCATTTCTAGGGCTTGGAAAATGTAAATCTTATTCTTTTTATTACAAAAAAATTGTAAGTTCCTATGAAACATTATTCACAATGATAATACCAATAGTTGTGCAAAATTTGGGCATGTTATCATGGAGTTTGCCATATATGTGGCCATTTCCATGTGCATATGCCTTAAAATCCACACAAGTCCATTCTAGATAGGCCATTTTGTGAAGGGTTTTTCTCACACTTGTTGTGTTGCAAGTTTAGTATTTTTCCCATAAACTAGTGCACATAAGATGGTACAGTGCAAAGGCAGTTGAAAATTTTAGCCTTCTTTCATTTTCTTTGTTTTTTTAAATTGGGGTCAAACTTGCAGCGTTGACCATTCATAAAAAATGGTTTGGAATTCCTGCTTGCCTTGTCACAATTTCATCCACCACCAATATTGTAGCATAAAATAAATTTTGGAACTTTTTAGGACCAATCTCCATCACACTTGTAGTGCAAATCTGGTCATTTTCTAATAGTTCACTAAAACTCAACTAAATGCATGGAATATAGCAATATTACTCTGAAATTGCTGAAACCTGGTCAGTGGCATCAAATGTGGCCTTCTTTTGATGAATAATTAAATGGACCAAATTTCAAAATTATTTGAGGCACTTCCTTCACAAAGAAAAGTCATTTCTAGGGCTTGAGAAATGGAAATTTTATTTTTTATTACAAAATAATTGCAAGTTCCTATGAAACATTGTCCACAATGGTAACACCAATAATTGTGAGAAATTCGGGCATGTTATCATGGAGTTTGCCATGTATGTGGCCATTTCCATGTGCATATGCCTTGCAATCCACACAAGTCAATTCTAGATAGGCCATTTTGTGAAGGTTTTTTTTATACTTGTTGTACTACAAGTTTAGTATTTTTCCGACAAGCTAGTGCACATAAGATGGTTCAGTGCAAAGGCATTTGAAATTGTTAGCCTTTTTCATTTTTTTTAAATTGGGTCAAACTTGAAGTGTTGACCATTCATACAAAATGGTTTGGAATTCCTGCTTGCCTTGTCCCAAGTTCCTCCACCACCAATATTGTAGCATAAAATGATTTTTGGAAATTTTCAGGACCAATCTACATCACACTTGTAGTGCAAATTTGGTCCTTTTCAGATAATTCACTACAACTCAACTAAATGCATGGAATATAGCAATATTACTCTGAAATTGCTGAAACCTGGTCGCCATCCAATGTGCCCTTCTATTGATGAAAAATGAAACGGAAAAAAATTCAAAATTATTTGAGTCACTTCCTTCACAAAGAAAAGTCATTTCTGGGGCTTGGAAAATGGAAAAATATTTTTATTACAAAATAATTGCAAATTTGTATGAAAAATTCTGCACAATGGTAACACCAATAGTTGTGCCAAATTTGCGCATGTTATCATGGAGTTTGCCATGTGTGTGGCCATTTCTATGTGCATATGCCTTGAAATCCACACAAGTCCATTCTAGATATGCCATTTTGTGAAGGGTTTTTTCCAGACTTGTTGTATTGCAAGTTTAATATTTTTGTCAAGTTCATCCACCACCAATATTGTAGCATAAAATGATTTTTGGAAATTTTCAGGACCAATCTACATCACGCTTGTTACTTTGCTTGTCCCAAGTTCATTCACCAAACCAATATTCAGGACTAAACTAATTTGGTTGACTCAAGTGCATCCGCCACACCAAATGGTTTGAACAAAACTATATATTAACACCCCGTTCGATGGTGTACCATATATAGTGACTAAACAGTTGGTTTATCCTTCACTTTGTTTAGTACATAAGACGGTGAGGGCAGTTTCGAAAGTCACGTACACATACTTGGTCGGTTGGCTCTTGTGCCTCTCTTTGAGTGTGTGGTCTTGGGTCACCACCTACGACCACGTAGCCGATGACAGAGTTGCCCCACGCGCCAATAACTGCGACCAACACCTACGGCCGCCCAGCCGCTAGCAGAGGTGTCCCACAAGTCAGAATATGCACCCACCGTCTACGACCGTGCAGCCACTGACAGAGGTGTCCCACAAATCAGAATATGCGCCCACCATCTATGACCATGCAGCCGCTGACAGAGGTGTCCCACAAGTCAGTATATGTGCCCACCATCTACGAGCGGGCAGCCGCTGACAAGGGTGTCCCACGCGTCAGTAACCACGCCCAGTAACGGTCAAACACTTTGACCTGATGACAAACCCTCGTTTGGGCTTTTGCGAGGATGGGCCGCGCGGTGGAAGGGAAAAGTGAGGACTGCCATAAAGCGTGGGCAAAACTGAGGAGAGCTAAGCGATGGCGGGCACAGAAATAGAAATCCTTATATTTAATGGTGGCATTTGGATGTCTTTGAATCAAATCTAGTCACTGGTTTTAAGGATCATCAGAAATGATGCTTAATCTTCAAGGAGCATATGCTGGTTCAGATAGACCAATTCTGTATGCACCTTCAACACCTGCTGGGAAAACCAACAAAACAAGCGTTGGAATGACAGAGAGTGGAGCCGTTGGAGAAGCCCATCCACCTGGACAAGCATGGGCGCATGGCGGCAGAGGCATCTTGAGCCGAACTTCCACCTTGGACTTCATATGATCGCCGATCTCTTTGACGCCACAGCGGCTGGCTTAAGCTTGTTTACTGTTGTTTCCCAAGTCGTCTGTTAAAAAGAAGCTCTTGTATACCTAGGTGTCGCAATTATCTATCACTCTTATATTTCTTTACAGAAAGAGTAGCTTTCAAAGAGTGTTTTGAATGTAATAAGTCTACGTTATAAACTAGTTTGGCCTAGCTGGTGGGCTTCAGTTGTATGGAGCCAGGGAGTGCTCTCCCTATTGACTTAAAAAAACTGAGTCGGACCTTTACAAAAAAAACTCTATTCGCCACGCTGTCACCTCGGAGGCGGTCAACAAGTCAAAGTATATGCCACGTCGGTGGAAATACAATGTGCAAACGTGTCGAGTGACCCTCATTGTACATTGAGGAGAGTTTAGTCACCGTAAATCTGGTGCTTGCAAAAAAGTGATCATAAATCGAGTATTCTTGAATATATTACCAAAGTGAATTGTAAGGACAAGTCCAGTGATTGTCACTGAATTTTACTCGTGATATGAGTGCTATATCTCATCTTTTAGACTGCCCATAATAGAAGTAACATAGATGATACCTAAAAAAATATATTGTGACAGCTAATTAATGAAGAGAGAGGCAAATTAAATAGCATAGCTATTTACTCACATTATGAGTAATATCACACATATCAAAACAAGATGAGTCTACAACCTAATAGCGATGCATGGCACCACACATACATTACTACCTACTGTTAAGTATAATGTTTATTTAGAAAATATAGGATAGCGTAGAATTTATTTTACCCTGACTTGTACTCCGATGAGCATGTACTCTTATATATATGCCCTTGAGGCCCAAGCAATACATCAACTATTCCACCAATCCCTCTCTATCCCTTCTAACATAGTATCAGCCTAACCGATTCAAACCCTAGCCGTCGTCCGCCGCTTCCGCATCGCGCCGCC
Organism: Aegilops longissima; assembly: GCA_021605205.1. NCBI lineage: Eukaryota > Viridiplantae > Streptophyta > Magnoliopsida > Poales > Poaceae > Aegilops > Aegilops longissima. The sequence continues at coordinate 292,151,787 of CM038676.1, forward strand.
TGCTGGGTGGTCGGCCTTCATGACCGTTTACGGGGCCCATGTCACCCGTACCTAGGGTTCGTCCGTCGGTCATGTTGACTGGCTGTCCTAGGGAGTCTTTTTCCCGAGCCCTTGCTTCGGGTTTTTCTCTCTCTCGCCAGTCATCTTCATCGGCGTTTTGTTTTTGGTTTTTCGATCTAAGATCGGTTAGCATTTCCCGCCACCGCCATCGATCCCCGCGCCTTTACTCCGACATCGGCGTCGACTACACTGGCCACTTCGTCATTAACCGCGCGGCAAGGCTGGACGCACCATCCAAGGGACGCCTTCATGCGTCGCTGCCGGCCGCTCATCCACGCGGTCTCCGTTGCCGGTCCGTCTTCGTCGTCATTGTCCGGGACATCACCGACCATGTCGCCGTCGACTCTGATATGTGTGTCGTCCCCTTGGTGTGTACAATGCCGCCATCGGTCTGGTCAACCGATCACGCACCTGTCTGCGCCAAGCCCGTTATCGGGCACGCGCCTACCATCGATCGAGCCATAGCTTACCGTCGCGTCGTCCCTTCGGACCGCTGTGTCGCCGCCCCGAGGTCTCCTCGCCGACTGCCCCGACCCGCGCGCCACTCCCGCTGATGCCCCTTCGGGTTGTCGCGCCGCGGCTCGCATTCCACGCCGCCGCCCCGAGATCCTCCCGCCGTCTATCCCCGTAGCCGCCGCCGCCTTTGCGTCTCCCCTTAGAATTTTCGCGCCGCGGCACACATGCCACGCCGCCTCCCGTCGGGTCGTCGCCCCCGGCCAGTGGTTCTCCCCGCTGCTGCCCCGACCCACAAGCCACCACTACACCGCCTCTTTCGGGCTCTAGCGCCGCGGAACGCGGTCACCGCCGCCGCCCGAGGCCGTCCCTGCGTCATCACCGACCCGCGCACCGCTGCCCCGAGGTCTTCCTGTCGTCGCCTCGACCTGCCTGCCGCCGCTGTGTCGCCCCTTCGTGCCGTAGCGCCGCGGCCCGCGGTCCACTCCGCCGTCACCGCGTGTCGACTTCCCGTGGTATGCGTCGTGCCACCTCCCTTGGTGCGGGAACACCACATCCGCGCCGGTCTTCGTCACCCTGTCGGGTTCCTCGTCTACTTTGAGCACTGCCGCCGTGCTCCTAACCTAGTCGCCGCCGCCGCTCTTCTTCGACGGCTGAGGGAGTCCCGGATTAGGGGGTGTCCGGATAGCCGAACTATCACCGTTGGCCGGACTCCTGGACTATGAAGATACAAGATTGAAGACTTCGTCCCGTGTCCGGATGGGACTTTCCTTGGCGTGGAAGGCAAGCTTGACGATACGGATATGTAGATCTCCTACCATTGTAACTGACTCTGTGTAACCCTAACCTATCTGGTGTCTATATAAACCGGAGGGTTTTAGTCCGTAGGACAGAACAACAATCATACCATAGGCTAGCTTCTAGGGTTTAGCCTCCTTGATCTCGTGGTAGATCTACTCTTGTACTACCCATATCATCAATATTAATCAAGCAGGAGTAGGGTATTACCTCCATCCGGAGGGCCCGAACCTGGGGTAAAAACATCGTGTCCCTTGTCTCCTGTTACCATCCGCCTAGGCGCACAGTTCGGGACCCCTATCCGAGATCCGCGGTTTGACACCGACATTGGTGCTTTCGTTGAGAGTTCCTCTGCGTGCGCCGCCATCGGTAGGATGCCTCATCTCGTCTTTAAAGATGATACTATCGCCAAAGAAGCCTTGGCCACTGGTCAGACTCTTCGGCTAGGTGGTTTTCTCATGACCGCTAGTTCGTCCACCGCGCTTGACGATGACCTCTCGAGTCATCGAAACCAATCTCCATGTTAGTTCGAACTTGCCGGACAGTTAGATCCGATCGACCTCTCCTCCGTAAGCGAGCTCTTGGATCGCGCGCCATCAGGAGTCGCCACAGACTACGACCGGATCGGGCCTAAAACCGATCTGAGAGATCAACTCTCCCGTGCTACCCATCATGTTGCTGTGATAGAGGAGCAATGCGGCGATTCTTCTTCTATCTTAAGGACTAGCTACGTCCGGATTCCCGATCCCTCTATGTCGGATTCCCGCAGAGGGACGGATGTCGATCAAGCCCTGAACTTAAAGTCAGGCAGCGGGTTGGATTCATTGGATAACACTCAAAAATCCAAACTTCCGAGTTCGGAAACTTCCCAGCCCCTGAGTCCTAAAGTGGACGGGGTTCCGGATCCAGCTCCACCCGCCCACCCAAACATTAGCGATCTATCCCGAATTCGGCAAGAGCCCGCTGAAACAAGACATCATTCTTGGGCGATTCCTCCTGGTTATGGACAGGATAAAGGACTGCCGAGAGGAGGACGCAATCCCAATTTTCTGCAAAAATTGCACGGACATGGGAATCCTAAACGCCATAAGTCGTCGCGAAATTATACGCTTTGCCGACTTGGCGACCATAATACAAAAGTACTGTGCGATGGAGAGCGCCTGGAAAACTGAAAGTAAATTTTGGGATAATCCGGCCCCGAATACATCCCTAGTCCGAAGTAAAAGGGTGCATCATTACCAAGCACCGGGGTTAAATACCAAAAAACCAAAAACCCCTAAAGGGTACGGAACCGTAATGGAGGGTTGGCTAAACGGACCCTGCAAAATTCATAGCACAGAGGGCGCCACTCCAACTCATAGCCTTCGAGCATGTTGGATACTACGGCAGGTGGCCAAAAGTGGCGAAAAGCTTCTAGCTTCGAATCCCAGCCCAAAGAACACCAAATAGTGTTAATAGTCTTGAGACTTTCGCATCAAATAACATGCAGCGAACACTCCATAACCTTGCGAAGTCTACCAAGTAGCAACAATAAATCCATGGGTAACACGGCTATTACCTCTAATGCCGTGGCGAACCTAAATTCGAACAGCGCGAGCACCAGCCGCATTGGTTCTCGGTCCGATAGTGGGCGGCTTTACGCCTTACTAAGGTACTCATGGATGGCGGTAGCGGACTAAACCTCATCTATGAGGAAACCCTCGAAAATTGGAAATAGATGGAACCGCATTGAGCGAAGCAGCACAACCTTTAGAGGAATAATCCCTAGCCGGGAAGCATGCTGCACAGGAAAAATCACACTGGATGTAGTGTTCGGCTCGCCGGACAGTTACAGGTCTGAGGAAGCCACATTTCAAGTGGCCCCGTTCAACAGCGGATATCATGCTTTATTAGGACGAGATGCATTCACAATTTTTCAAGCTATACCCCATTATGGGTACAAGAAGCTTAAAATGCCTGGACCTAATGGAATCACTCTCGCTAGTGATCCGAACATAGCACTCCGTGCCGAAAACAAGACAGCCGCACTAGCCCTCGAGGCACTATCCGAAGCCCTAGCGGCCGAGGAACTCACCGCGATGCGCTCCACGGTGAACAGGGACGATGTGATACTTGATAAAAGATTCAAGTCCACCTCTTTTAAACCAGCAAATGAAATAGTCAAATTCCAAGTCCACCCAACGGACCCTGCAAAGACGGCCTCCATTGGGGCGCAATTAAACCCTGATGTAGACGCCGCACTACGAGAATTTCTACGAGAAAACTGGGACATCTTTGCCTGGCACCCTTCAGACATGCCAGGAATCCCATGTCGGCTGGCCGAGCACAGCCTAAATATCCTAAAAGGATTCAAGCCAGTCAAACAGGCTCTTCGGCGCTTTTCCGAACCCAACAGACAGGCCATGGGAGAGGAGCTAGCCAAACTTTTGGAAGCCGGATTCATGAGAGATATCAAACATCCGGACTGGCTAGCAAACCTCGTGATGGTACCAAAGAAGGATAAATCCTGGCGCCTATGTGTTGATTTTAAAGACCTTAATAAGGCTTGCCCAAAGGATCCCTTCCCCTCCCTCGAATTGATCAAATTATTGGCCTTCAGCAGGGCACGACTCTTTGTGCTTCCTCGACGCGCACTCGGCTACCACCAAATCAAGATGGCGGAGCTGCACCAAGCTGCAACAGCATTCATCACTCCATACGGCCCGTTCTGCTTCAACAGAATGCCCTTTGGGCTTAAAAACGTCGGCTAAACATATCAGCGCATGATTTAGACATGTCTGGCAAACCAGATCGGCAAAACAGTGGAAGCATATGTAGATGACGTGGTCGTCAAAACCAAGCACATCGAAACTCTAGTAGGCGACACCGAGGCTCACATTCGATAATCTTGAAAATATGACATCAAGCTCAATCCGGAAAAATCGTCTTGGCGTTCAGCCGGAAAGCTCCTGGCTTCATTGTGTCCGATAGAGGAATTGAAGCAAATCCAGCCAAGATCCGAGCTCTGTCACAATTGGATATTCAAAAGACCTCAAACAAATACAAAATTGGCGGGATGCGTGGCAGCTCTTAGCCGCTTTATTTCCGTTTGGGAGAAAAGGCGTTACGTCTTTACCGCCTCCTCCGCGACCAACACTTCGAGTGGGCGGAGGCCGCCACGGCCGGACTCGAAGAAATAAAGGCCATTTGGCAACAAATCTGGTCATGGCGCGCCAACGTGGGCGAACCAATGCTATTATATATCGCCGCAACACATCAAGTTGTCAGCGGTGCTCATCGTCGAGCGAAAGCAGACGGACACGGTTCCCTCTTCAAAACCGGTTTACTATGTGTCCACCGTCCTAACTCCATGCAAGTCCCGTACCCACACTACCAAAAGATAGCATATGCGGTGTTCATGGCATCCGGAAGCTGCGACACTACTTTCAAGAGTGTTCGATAACGGTAGCCTCCGGTACCTCTTAATGACATTATAAACAACCGCGACGCGACGGGCGGATTGCTAAATGGGCCATAGAGCTCCTTCCATTCGACATAACCTACAAGCCACGACGAGCTATCAAGTCGCAGGTTTTGGCCGACTTCGTGGCGAATGGACGGCGAACTCCCTAAAAGTGCGGCGCATACTCCAATTGGATCATGCACTTTGACGGCTCCAAAATGTTGGCGGCACTGGGCTGGCGTCGTCTGACGTCCCCAACCGGGACACAGTCCAATCGTCCTTCGAGATAATGTATACGGACTCCAACAACGCGGCGAATCGAGTCCCTTCGCACGGCCTCCGGATGGCGGTCTCCATGGGCATTCAACGCCTAGAGGTGCGCGATTCGAACCTCGCAATATCTCAAATAAGCGGAGACTTTGATGCCAAAGATCCAAAAATGGCAGCATACCGCAATGCGGTCCTAAAAATGTCGGCCGCGGTTGAAGGGCTCAATTTCATCATATAGCCCGGATAACAACCAGGCGGCGGATATATTGGCTCGCATCGGTGCAAAACGCGATGCCGTCCCACCCAATATCTTTCTGGAACGGCTGTTCAAGCCATCCGTACTATGGGAAGGGGAGTCCGGCAATAACAATCCGGACCCAACCGCCTTTGCCGCCGCGAACACTCTGACACAACCGGAGGCTCTGCCCCCGAGATAACACCCTCCGCTCACGAAATAATGGCGGTTATCGCCCCGTGGACGGAACCATTCCTAGCCTACCTAACTAGGCAGGAACTCCCCGAAGACCAAAATGAGGCTCGCTGCATAGTACGACGATCTAAAGCCTACAAAGTCCATGAGGGAGAGCTTTATAAGAAAAGCACTACAGAGTCCTTCAAAGGTGTATCTCCGAAGAGGAAGGGCGAAACCTCCTGGCTGAAATTCATGCCGGACTGGGTGGGCACCACGCGCAGCCCGGCCCTTGTAGGCAAGGCCTTCCAGACAGGATTTTATTGGCCGACAGCCGGGCGGATGCGCAGGACTTAGTCCAACGATGCGTCGGTTGCCAGCTTTTTGCTAACCAAAGCCACATGCCACCCACCGCCCTCAAAACTATACCCATCACCTGGCCGTTCGCGGTCTAGGGGCTTGACATGGTTGGACCCCTCAAGGGAGGAACCCACAAGCAAAAATACCTATTGGTCATGGTGGATAAATTCACCAAATGGATAGAGGCCAAGCCCGTTAAAACGGCCGAATCCGGACCGGTGATAGACTTCATATCAAGGGTAGTGCACTGTTATGGTGTCCCCCACAGTATCATCACTGATAACGGCACCAACTTCACGGCCGATGAGGTCAAATTATGGTGCAAAAACATGGCCATCAAGCTCGATTACGCCTCAGTCTATCACCCTCAAACCAACGGCCAAGTCGAGCGAACAAATGGTCTAATCATGAGCAGCATTAAACCCAGACTAGTGCGGTCCCTCAAGGAACCTAACACGCACTGGGTTGAGGAGCCCGACTCCGTACTCTGGGGGCTGCGGACCACGCCGAATCGTACTACCGGATTCGCACCATTTTTTATGGTGTACGGCGCAGAGGCAGTCTTGCCCTGCGACATAATTCATGACTCACCTCGCGTGCGCATGTATGCAGAAAGAGAAGACGAGCTCGATCGGGAGGAAAGTTTGGACGCATTGGAGGAGGAGCGCGACGTGGCAAAAGCTCGTTCCGCATTTTATCAACAGCAGGCTCGAAGATATCAGCAGGGAAGTACGGGCCAAAGCTTATAACGTTGGCGAACTAGTTCTACGCCTGCCGGACAAGAAAAATGACAAACTCAAGCCCAAATGGGAAGGTCCCTTCATCATCGACCAGGTCCTGACCGGCGGAGCATACCGTCTGCGAAACGCATCGAATAACCGACTCGAGCCGAACCCATGGAACGCAGCCCGTCTACGAAGATTCTACGCCTAAGCGTCGGACTCCAAGTTCGTCTCCTTCCTCCGTCCATATTTTCTATTTTTGTTGTCTTTTATTTCTCTCCTTCCTCCTCCTTCTTCTTGAAGCCTCTAGAGGCTCGTTTGCGCTTTCTTCGCACATACTTAACGTGCTGTCCGCGCTCATTATACCTGGGGGCTTCTTTAACAAAAGCTTATTTATACGGGCTTCATGCCCAACACATGCGTTAAACTTCCGCACGTACCTTTTATTCACCATTATATGCATCTATATGACTTAAGTTTTGGCCAAGCTGGGTTGCTCGCTCCTGCTTACCCCTCGTTCCCGATTGTTCGCTAGGTGGTAAAGGAGCACCTCTGCGATTATTCTTGCCGGTCAGCGGATGTGTACCTCGGACCGGGTGAAGCCGAAAGCTAGCGTTCTTAAGGGAATATTTGGTCGGTGAACTGAAAGATGATTTTAATTATTTACCCATCTGCCCCGGATGATTTTCTGCTTTCATAGCAGCTTTGACATGCACTTTAGGGCATGCATCCCAAATAAAGGAACCCTTAACGGAACTATTCTCCTGGAAGATGTTTCTTACTACCCATGTAATATAACATAACTAGTTGGGCACTTGTCCGATACAGCAATAATGACCCCTCGCCTTGTCTCCATGCATACCCGGTTCTTATATAACCACGAAGGTATTCGAACACACTCGGACTATTGGGTCCCGAGGTCGAAGCAAAAGGTCCGCTATGACAAACGATCTACAATCCGGCTAGAAGACATTTTTCATGTCATATTTTTACATAGTCAACTCGACTCATTGTATTCCTCCTCAATGCCATCTAATAGGCTATCTAATTTACAATCTTGCTGGGAATACTTGGCGGCCAATTCTACTTGGCCGTACACTAAGCTTACAGGGATCTCCATCCCATCAGGCCCCATAGGTCCGACCTCGGCCATGTGGTTTGGGTCAGCCTTCGTGTACCGCGTCTTTACCATGGCCCAGCCTCCCTGGCGCCTTGACGACAGGCCAATATCTTCCATAGCGGAAGCCGCCGTGCTCCTTGAAGCCGCTCTGCCAGCTCCCCAATGCCTTCGGTAGGGAGATAGATGGCCACAAGGCTGGCGATGCCTTTCATCACTGTCGACTTCGTTAAATGCGGTGGCGTTCGGGAAGAAGATCACCAAGAATCGGCATCTCCTCCTCGGGGCGACACGTGAGCAAACCTACATACATGTTTATGTTAGTCGCCTTCCTCGCCAACTCTTTCAAAGTTCGCTCAAGCACTTATTGAAAATGCCGCGACGAAGCCGCCGATTCTCCTTCTGGTCGGACAACCGGCACGAACATCCTTTAGTTCCTCACCCAGCTTGGTGTTGGCGTCTTGGAGGTTATTTTTCTCTGCCGCACCCTCGTAAGCACGCTCTCGCCGCCTTTAGCTGGCGCAAGAGCTGCTGGTTGTCCGGATCTAGTCCGCGCCATCTGCAATATTTTTGTCGATTTACACACCCGCCGCACTTCATAAACTATTTATGTTTTAAAGCATATATTACCAGAGGGGGTCTCTTTGGCTCCCTCTGTGGCGGCTAATCTTGACCTCAAGTTGGGCCTTGCACTCTTCAAGCTCTGGGACAGTCGGGTATTCTTTTACAGAAGATCCTGCATAACAAATGATCCTTAAATCAGTTATTCTAACTATTTTAAGTCCGTGGGGCTACTTGCATATGTAATGTCAAATTTCCTTACCCGTATGTCCTTTACATACTTGCTCGTGGCTCGCTAGACCATCTTGAGCGGCACGGAGGTGCGCATCTCCTAATCGAAGGCATTCAAGGCCTTTTGGGAGAAACATGCCACACGAAGAACTGTCCGCGGCGCTGTGATTCAAGGCGCTCTCCACCTCGGAGTTGGTGGCGGACAACCTGTCGGCATCCTCTGCCGGAGGAGCATCCGACGACGCCTCGTGCTCGCCTCAGCCTCCGGTCCCGGCTTTGAAGCCTGGCGGTGAAGGTTCGATTATAAACCTCTCGGACTCGGTCCGGCGGCGCTCTTTTCCCGAAAAGAGCACCAGCGTTAATCGCCTTCGAGGAATCAATCACGGGAGTATGGTGACACGCTATACCGTTGCGGCGGAGTTTCGATCTGGACCGCACTTCTTTTTAGCCTGCGGGGCCGCACTGCCCTTTGTTGGTCGGCCGCCGCGGGCTCGGCTTCGTGCCTCGAAGGTACCCCCTGCGAAACACCATTGGTATACGGTGATCAAAAATAAGCATGGATGGGTCATTATCGGGGTTTTGGGATCTCGGTCTCGATTACTGTGAGGCTGGAAGTATTCGGGGTAATCACCGTAATGGCAACCAAAGCATTATCGATGCTAAGTTGGTAGAACACCCGTCGATCAACTCCACCTTTATATCCGGATCCTCTTGGAGGTCGGATCGAGGGACCGCCCGGATCCTCGGGTTGTGGGGCGGGCTGTATCTTCTCCATATCCGCGCAGTTCTGCGCAAAAACCATGAAATGAGATATTTAACCACGAGAACATGGATCGGACAGGTCACGAAGATGTTTGCTTACCCAGCTTCGAGGATTATTCGAAGAAAACTCCTTCAGTGGATTGACGCGGAGGAAATCCTCCTCCTCTCCTTTATACATGGCAGGCAAGATCTTCACCAGTTCGGTGACCGATCCCGGCCCTTTGCGGCCGTGGCGGGTGGCATCGTCCTCCCCGTTGAAATCCCATATGGGGTGGCCCCTGTATTGGAGCAGCTGCACTCCCCTCATAATGCAGATTGTCGTGACTCCAATCATGGTCAATCCGGCATGAGCCAATAATCTTATTCGGCTCATCAAATAGAGGACATCCCGGTCATTTTCCTCCGGGGGCTCCGAGGGCGCGGCTTAGGCGCTTCTTGAGGATCATTGCTGAACTCCGAAGGCCGATCAGATCCGGCAGCGGGGCGCCCTCCATGTAAAACCATTCGAAGGCCAGTCTTGGACGCCTTCTTCGGGGTCCGGATAGGTATCCGGTCCCGCGATCGCGCCATAGCTCGGCTCGCCCACTTGATATATTGACCCCTCATGAGAACGGGGTACTAGGCAGAATAATCTCTTCCACAGCCCGAAATGAGCCTCGGCGCCAAGAACAGTTCGCAAAGGGCCACGAAGCCCGCGATGTGCAGGATGGAGGCAGGAGTAAGGTGGTGCAACCGAGGCCGAGAACTCCAAAAGCCCCGGAGAAACGGATGGATTGAAATCCGAGTCCTCTTACTAGATAAGAGATGAAGCATACCCGCTCTCCTTTAGAGGATCGGGGACACTCTCCGCTTGCTTTCCGCCCTTGTAGGTGGCAAGTCCGCTCGAACTGAACCATGAAGGCCGGGGAAGAAATCCCTTGGCTTGAGTATAACTAGCTCGCTATCTCGGGTCGAGCGTCTCTCCCAATTTCGGTGCCGAGGGCTGGGGCCGAGAGGAGGAGCCGCGTCGGCTGTCCATGATGGAATGGGCTTTGGTCAGAGGCGCTCCGATGAAAGCTCGTGAAGGGGGATGGTGTGACTCAGATCTAGATCCTTGCCCCTTTTATAGGCAGCTCATTTGCGCAGCTAGGGGGGTAATTGTAAAAATACCCTGGCTTTTCGCATTCATTCAAACACGTGGAAGATGGCCATTATTGGGCGTAGAAGCCAAGGAGCGCAGCATTTATCAGAAGCCGGACACTATTCAACAAGTATATGGAATTTGGAGAAGAACCCGCCTCGCAATGCCGAAGACAATCAATGCGTCGGACTCATCGTCATTGAAGCCTGGTTCGGGGGCTACTGAGGGAGTCCCGGATTAGGGGGTGTCCGGATAGCCGAACTATCACCGTTGGCCGGACTCCTGGACTATGAAGATACAAGATTGAAGACTTCGTCCCGTGTCCGGATGGGACTTTCCTTGGCGTGGAAGGCAAGCTTGGCGTCTGGATATGTAGATCTCCTACCATTGTAACCGACTCGTAACCCTAACCTATCCGGTGTCTATATAAACTAGAGGTTTTAGTCCGTAGGACAGAACAACAGTCATACCATAGGCTAGCTTCTAGGGTTTAGCCTTCTTGATCTCGTGGTAGATCTACTCTTGTACTACCCATATCATTAATATTAATCAAGCATGAGTAGGGTATTACCTCCATCGAGAGGGCCCGAACCTGGGTAAAAACATCGTGTCCCTTGTCTCCTGTTACCATCCGCCTAGACGCACAGTTCGGGACTCCCTACCCGAGATCCGCCGGTTTTGACACCGACAACGGCCGCCGCCGCTACCCCCGTAGTCGCCGCCCGTCCACCCCCTTCGTCTTCATCCAGCACCACCCCATCGCCAGCGTTGCCGTCATCTACCCCAACCACTTCGTCTACTCCGACCATTGTTGTTGACATCGGCCCCACGCCGATTGGCGCCACAACCATCGTCGAGTCTCCTTCTTTGCTAGCCCCTCTGACTCCTCGACATGGCGTATAGCTCGTGCAGATCCCTCGTCTACGCATGTCCAGTGCTGGCAATACCGATGCGTGCCTTCGTCCACGACGTGTCCCCGGGCCTGGCAAGCCTGGTGTGGCGCTTCGTCAACTTCATCATCTTCTTCTTCGTAGGTGTCATAAAAAAAAACTTCATCTTCTTCGCCCGTCTACGCTTGCCCGGTGCTAGCAACACCGACGCGTGCCTTCGTCTACGAAGTGTCTTCGAGTTTGGTACACACAGCGCGACGCTTCATCAACACCGTCTTCTTCCCGGCGCACCACTACTTCGACATCACTGCGCCCATGACTAACTCGACGCCTCCTTGCGTCCGCGGCTCCACGGCTACTTCCTCGAAAATGGCTACCCCGACTCAACATCGACCATGACGTTCTTCGCACGGCTACCTCGACCACGGCTACACTACCCTACGCTCTTGGCTACCTCGACAATCGGCACAAAGGCCTACCGCTTTGCTTGAGCAACCTTGTCTATTTCCGTTCCAGCCACGACTTTCGCGATACATCGACCGTTACGACTGTGGGGGAGGTGTCGTCTTGATTCTTCTCGATCTTACCATTAGCGTCTCTCTTCATTTGATCATGGGCGTGTTGAGTATAATGTTTATTTAGGAAACATAGGATAGCATATGATCCTGCGACTAGATATTGTGCTTGCATCGATCTGCTGGCCAGATCCCGCGACCTAACCCCTCCCGCGACCCCCCCGTCGCCTCCCCCGACGGCGGCGGGGGAACCCTAGCCGTACCGCCGCGACCCCTTCCCCACCTCGCCCCACCTGAGGCAGCCGTCGGGCAAGCCCGGGGCGCCAAGGATGGTGGCGGCGGGGCCTCGGTTGCCCTGCCTGTGTGGGGAGTCCCGGATCTGGAGCGGCGGCTCCTTTGGCGAGGCACGGCAGGCTCCGGCGAGCAGTCATGCGGGCAGTGGTCCTGGTGTCCTGGCCGCGCGGGCGGCGGGATCCCGGTGATCATTGGTGGCTCGCGGCGGCTTCTACGGTGTTCGGTGCGCGCGATCTGGTGCCTCCCCTCCTCCCCTGTTCGGCGTGCGGGCCAGCCTGGTCGGGCCGCGCCTCCCTTGGTCGCCGATTCTGTACAGGAGGCGCTACTGGTGGCGGGGATCTAGTTCGGGCGAAATCCCTGGCTGGCCATGACCGGCCGCACCGACGGCGACGCCTGAGGGTGTCGTTCTCCTCCTTGAAGACGTCGGTATGGACTGATCTCCTCACTGCCCCTTCCCCTAGGTCTCCCAGGTGAAACGACGCTCATGGCGCCGTTCCCTTCTTGAAGGCGCCGCTTTGGGAACCTTGGGGTCGGGTGGCGCTTGCGGGTGGTGGGCGACGGCGGTGGTGTGGTCCTATCCTAGCATGGATCTAAGTCCGTTGCTTGGAGATGGACTCGCGTTTGTGGAGGTCGACATTTGGCGTCGTGGTGGCGTTTATAGCGGTGGACCTGCCAAGGCTCGCGTAGGTGGAGGTCGTTGTTTGGCGTCGTGGTGGCGTCGATGGCGGAGGACCTGCCAAGGTTAACACCTCAATCTGCTCTGAAGATGGACCAGTGGAAGATGGCAGCGACGACACATGTGAGTGCGTCGTACCGGTTTGTGCCCTGGACCTGGCAGATGGCTCGGTCGGGGTCTCCGGCTTTAGATGTTAGGCTTAGGTGAGAGGTCTGGGTATGTGGCCCAGCTTGCACCCCTTCATCATGTGGATAGGAGTAGCGGCAGATTGCCAAGATGGTGGATTCAGGCATATTGTTGTTCTACTTTGTAAGGTCCTCAAGAATAATCAATAAAATGGCCGCATGCATCTCCCAGATGCAGAGGCTGGGGTCATCCTCTTTCTCTAAAAAAAGGATAGCGTACGATTTATTCTACCTTGACTTGTACTCCAATATGGCCATATACTCCTATATATATATGCCCACGAGGCTCAAGCAATACATCAACTATTCCACCAATCCCTCTGTATCTTTTCTAACACCCACTGTAGAGGTAGTAACATAGGTAGTAACATGTTACTACTCCCTTCGTCTAGGTGTGTAAGTCATCTTACGAAAACCAAACAATCCCAAAACACTTAGGCACGGTACATTAACTCCCATCTCGTTTCTTGTTTCATGACATATCAACAATAAGAGATGTGGGTCATGCATGCTTTAAATGATTTGAGACTACCAAACACGACATGCATTGGTTAGTTTGTTGCATGCATTGTTATTAATTAGCAAAAACACATTAAGTTCTCTCGCTTTTCCCTCCACCTTGATCACGGTGCGCAACGTAATATGACTTACACACCTGGACGGAGGGAGTAGTTTAAATTACTCCCCACTATGGGTAGTCTTAGGCTGCTCATAGTAAGAGTAACACATGCATGCCACACAGGCAAAAAAATATGATGTGGAATGTAATTAACGAGAAGAGATTCAAATGGAGTAACATAATATGTTACCATCACATAGCGGTTCCCAATGTAAAATGACTTTATGAAGTAATAAATTAAGCTTTTTATGTTATCATATTTACTCCCTCCTTTCCGGTTGTAGGGCTCAATTTAAAAATCTCACCAACCAAGGTAGTTGGTCAATGGTGAAATACTTTTTGTGGTTTGCAAAAAATACCACTTAGTGCTTTTGTTTTCCTCAAAAAATATGTTTACCAATGTATTAATTGCAATACATGCATGCATAAAGAACATGTATTGGTCAATTTTCTCTTAATACTTGCATGCAATGATTTAATGCATCTTGGAATCTGAACATGTGATGGGGAACAACCAAATTGAGCCTTATAAAATGGGAAAACTAAAATTTTGAAATAAGCCCTATAAACCGGAAAGGAGGGAGTACGACACTACCCACTAAGGCTGGTCATATTGGGAGTAACTTAGCAAGTAACATAGCGCATTTCAATACAAGTTTGCTTATGTGGCATATAGTTAATAAGGAGAGAGGTGTTTGGAGTAACATAATACGTTACTGTAACATAACGCAACCCAAAGCAAAATGAGTCTATAATGTAATAAATGCTATCATCTATGCTACTACTTGTATGTTACTTTGCACTATGAAGGTAGTAACAAAGAGTAGTGTCATATGCATGACACTAGTCTAAATTACTCTCCACTATGACTAGCCTAAAGAGGTAGTAATATAGACTAGTAACATATGCATATGTTAGAGCAAGTACAATAGGATGACGTAGACGGGCTGTAAGACTTTAAATATTATATTTTTGATGAGTTAGATGAGAGAGAAAAGGAGAGAGAAGAGGAGAAAGAAGAGAAACGAGCTAGTGATTAACAGCCGGCTGTAGCACGCGCTCCTAGACATTATGTAAAAGAAAAAGATGGGCCATGTTTCAACAAAGTAGTACATATTTATGCATGACTATTGTACTTGCGGGCTATAAAATAGGCTATAGATGATATGGCAAAAGCATCCGGCTATACTATTAACCGTGCTCTTACTAGTCGAAGTTACTCTCCGCTATGACTAGCCTTAGATCTTTTGGGACTTGTAATTAAGGCCAGGTGAACCAACCAATCCACAATGATCCCCTTTCGTTTTCTCCATTAATTTTCAATCCATTCGCTCCCACTCAACCATATTCATTCAGACTGACCTTCCCATCCTCAAAAAAAAAAAAAAACTGACCTTCCCATCACTACTAGTTCCACGTCCACTTTGAGTCGCCGATATAGTTAGTTCCTCCATTGCCGATCGATCAGGCCATCAAGGAGGAAGACGAAGCGGCCGTCGACGTCGCTGCATCACGTCGGGTTCACAGCGACCAAGAAGACTGCATGGACATCCGGATGAACGCTACCCAGCGCAGCAGTCTTCAGATCAGAGCTCCTACGGTGAGTGGCAGTGTCAAATCATAATCCCTTTCTGCTTTTAAATTCTCCTTCTTACTGCTCTAGTGCTCCACATCCCTTTTGAGTTGCTGAATTGAAATGGTTTGTTTGCTGCAACGCCGATCCGTCAGGTCGTTAAAGCACACAATATCGATGTCACTTCTACTTCAGTACAACCCATTAAACACATCAACGAAAAAGATTTCTTCATACCCCGTCATAGTAAAAATAGAATGATCCTTTTATAAAATACGCCTGCGATAGTATGTAATTTTTGACAGCCCGCGACAATATACAGCGGCTAGCGGTAGCCTAGGCCGGCCCAACAGCAAATGGTCTCTCTCAAACACTGGTAAATTCTAAAAAGATGTGCACACAGCACGAATTGAACACAGGAACCTTGCACTCTCAGGGAGATGAGCCAACCACTTAGACCAACCCAACGATAATGACAAATGAGCAGCGCCGAGTTTTAAGAACTATGAACAGCGACATAGTTGAACAATTTTTAGAATTTTGAACGTGAGTTTTTTTTAAACGAAAACATTTTTCATAATTGATTTTTTTAATGCAAACAAATTTACTGAAAAGTAGAACAAAATTTTAAACTCTGAATAATTTTTGGAAAAACGAGATTTTTTGAAATTCTGAATAATTTCTGAAAGCAAACAATTTTGAAACTCTATTTTTTTTCTGAAAATGCAATTTTTTGATATTTTCGAACTTTTTTGAAAATATGATTGAATAAATAAATAAATATGTTGAACATTTTTTAACTTTGCAATTTTCCAAAAAATATGCTGAACATTTTTTTAACTCCGCTTCAGCCCAAGCCTACCGGCGACGGGCCTTACTCCGCTCGCTCGTTAGAAGTTAGCCTTTATGTTTATATTTGAATTTGGATCATAACATACATTGCTTGGTCATATAAGATTGGGTTCGTTGTGGCAGAACTTGCAGGAATGCAAAATACAGTAGTAAAGTGGACAATCATGATGAACTTTGTTGTAGTGGAGAATGGGGGAGGTGCTGCAGAGTTTCCAGGGCCAAGCTTTCCTACCTAGATACTAATAAATGTTAACTCAAAAAAAAGATACTAATTAAGGTTTATTATCCACCAACTACAATTAAACTGAAACCGTACATTACCAATATTACTACTGTAAGTATGCTTAAAATCGACTGTAAGTATACACAACGCATAGCCAACAATGGAACTAACAGAAACACACTCTCTCTTCCCCAAAATCCTTGCTCGAGAACATAGAGAAATTAAGAGAGAATCTAATCACAAAATAATAAGTAAAACCTGCAGTACATACATATCGCCTTAGTGAGGATGCCGGCGACCCCCGACTGGCCAACAGGCCCGGTGTTGGCCGCGGCGCTGATGAAGATGTACCCGTGATCGGCCCATTGTGTACCCCATGAGTTCTTCATGATCCAGTAGAGGTCACCCAGATCGTCAAGTTGTAGCCCACGATCAAGACAACATGGGTGAGGGTGGTGTTGCCCGGCCCATAATAGACGGGGCCGCGGACCGTCGGATCCCAACGAACGAAGTCCTCGTCCACCCTGATACCCACAAGTATTGGCTTGAGCGACACCGCCACTGGCGGAGCTATGTTGTGGCCAGGGGGCGCTGCCCCCCTCCCCCCCAGCTTTAGAAAAAACTTTCAAGAAAAAATTAGCCTTTTGTCCCTCAAAGAGGTTTACGTCTAGCTCCGCCGCTGGGCACCATCAGTTTCTTATTCATCGCGTTGAACTGCTGCAAATAAAAAAGTGCCTTATAACTACTGCTGCTGATGCAGTCACTGCGCTGGTCAATGTAGGGGTAGGTACAGTCGAGGAGGAATTGGGGTGAGAGCGAACAACAAACGACAAGTGTGTTGTTTCGTTGTTGCGGACATGAAGATAATTCTTATAAAAGTTTCCAACACTAGCTTAATGTCCAACAAGTCATGGAGAAGATAGGAATGTTGTCGATAGGCTCAACAACAATTCATCCAGGTTTCCGTATAAATGGAATTCCACAATCAAGTGAACACGGTGATAGCATTGATCAGACCCAAAAGATATAACGGTGTATGCTCGAGGAATCGACCACGGGTAAGACAACATTACGAACATTGTTGGTTCTGATTTGATTTGGCGATAGCCCATACTCAAATCAAAGATTGGGTAAGACAATACGTCCAACAACTGATCACGAGGATCAATCGATGAAGATGTCATCTTTCTTCAACACACACACAAAAGATATCCCTTAAAATGAAGTAAGTAAGACAAGCTTTTATCTTCCAACTCTCCAAGTTGTTGTTTGGCTTAACCAACTAGCTCAGGGGTATCCAACACAGATTCTTGGAGAAAGAGTGGTTTATTGGAAAACCCACTTGATCACGAACTCAACATATCGGTCAGGGCCAACCTGGTGATACTTCCGATGTGTGTTGTATCGGAAGTGTGTGGTCATTGTACTGTGCTCTTTTGCTTGTTCAAGTGTTTTGCTGTTTCTGGCTCTCCTCTACCCGATTGCTCTGTTTGGCTGCTACGCTTGGCAAACGGCAAGTGAATTTTTGTGTGTCCCATGACGACACAACCCATGAACACATTAAGTTGGAATATCTGTGGGCTGAACTGCCCAGCTCAGAGGGCAACGGTTAGCACAACGATTGCCGCCACCTCATGCCAACTCGTCTGTCTTGAAGAGACAAAGCTTGACAACGTCGATAAATTCGTCGCTGCCTTTCCTGGGCGGCAATAGACTTCAAAGCTTTGCACAACGCCCAGCGTTAGGGACTAGGGGAGGAATTCTTCTCGTATGGGATGACAATGTTCTTGACATCTCTATATCACCACATCGGCCTATTGCCTCTCTGGCATGGTCCATATCCGTTCAACCGACTTCTGCTTTTGGGTCACGTCTGTATATGTGCCAACAGATCACGCTTGCAAAGATGGTTTTTTGCCGAGCCCATCTCTCACAAGCCCCCCAATGCGATTGCATGGTTGGCCCTTGGGGATTTCAACCAAATTTATCGCGCACAAGACAAAAACAAGAGAAAATTTTAACCGGGGTAGGACCAATCGCTTCCGGGCTGCGCTACAATCTTGTGAGCTCAAGGAAATTCACCTACAGAATAGGCGCTTCACTTGGAGTAATGAGCGGGACAACCCAACTCTTTGCAAGCTCGACTCCTTCTGTAATGCAGAGCGGGATATGGCCTTCAACACCCATGTTCTTCACGCTTCGTCGTCTTCCCTCTCCGACCTTTGCCCCCTCCTGCTGGCGGATGACAAAGGGCCTAGAAGGCCAAGATCTTTCAAGTTCGAAAACTTCTGGGCTTCTTTGCCTGGCTTCTCCGAGGTGGTGCAAAAGGCATGGGACGAGCATGTCAGGCACTTGGAGCCATACCAGGTCCTATAACACAAGCTCAAAAAAAACCGCGACTCAGCTTACTAAGTGGAGCAAGAACCTGTTCTCCAAGGCAAAGGTCCAAATCCATGTAGCCCTACTTGTGATTCTTCACCTCGACATTGTGCAAGAGGTGAGGGCTCTCTCTCCAAAGGAACGTGACATACGCTCGAGGCTCAAGCGGAGGGTGACCAATTTGGTGGTACTTGAGAGGACTAGGAAGAGCCAATGTGCTCGGTTGGCAAACTTGAGGCATGCGGATGTAAACACAAAATTCTTCCACCGCCGCATCAATGCCAGAAGAAGGAAGAATCACATTCACCGGATTAAACACGCGCATGGGTGGGTGACTGAGCACAAGGAAAAAGAGAAGACCATCCATGACCATTTCTCTGAGGTTATGAGTAGGGGGAATAGTAGCAAAAAAGACTTCAATTGGGATGAGCTTGGGGTGGAGACCTGATGTCTCCTAGAACTACGTCGGTATTTCCCCAAAGAGGAAGGGAAGATGCAGCACAACGACGGTAGGTATTTCCCGCAGTGATGAGACCAAGGTTATCGAACCAGTAGGAGAACCAAGCAACTCTACGTAAATAGCAGCGGCACACAAATAACAAATACTCGCAACCCGACGTGTAAAAGGGGTTGTCAATCCCTTTCGAGTAGTGGCGCCAGAGATGGCAAACAGACATGAGAGAGTTGTAAATATTGATAGATCAAACGCCAAATAAAATAAATTGCAGCAAGGTATTTTTGTATTTTTTGGTTTAATAGATCTGAAAATAAAAGGCAAATAAAATAGATCGCAAAGGCAAATAATATGAGAAAGAGACCCGGGGGTCGTAGATTTCACTAGTGGCTTCTCTCGAGAAAATAGCAAACGGTGGGTGAACAAATTACTGTTGGGCAATTGATAGAACTTTAAATAATCATGACGATATCCAGGCAATGATCTTTATATAGGCATCATGTCCAAGATTAGTAGACCGACTCCTGCCTGCATCTACTGCTATTACTCCACACATCGACCGCTATCCAGTATGCATCTAGTGTATTAAATTCATGAAAAGAACAGAGTAATGCAATAAGAACGATGACATGATGTAGACAAGATCTATTTATGTAGAAATAGACCCCCATCGTTTTATCCTTAGTAGCAACGATACATACGTGTCGGTTCCCCTTCTGTCACTGGGATCAAGCACCGTAACATCAAACCCACTACAAAGCACCTCTTCCCATTGCAAGATAAATAGATCAAGTTGGCCAAAAAAACCAAATATCGGAGAAGAAATACGAGGCTATAAGCAATCATGCATATAAGAGATCAAAGAAACTCAAATAACTTTCATGGATAAAAAGATAGATCCGACCATAAACTCAATGTTCATCGGATCACAACAAACACATCGCAAAAAGAGTTACATCATATGGATCTCCAAGAGACCATTGTATTGAGAATCAAACGAGAGAGAGGAAGCCATCTAGCTACTAACTACGGACTCGTAGGTCTACAAAGAAATACTCACGCATCATCGGAGAGGCACCAATGGACATGATGCACCCCTCCGTGATGGTGTCTAGATTGGATCTGGTGGTTCTGGACTCTGCGGCGGCTGGTATTGATTTTTGTCGACTCTCCTAGGGTTTCTGGAATATTGGGGTATTTATAGAGCGAAGAGTCGGTTCAGGGGGCACCCGAGGTGGGCAAAAACCCACCAGGGCGCGCCTGGGCCTCCTGGCGCACCCTGGTGGGTTGTGCTCCCCTCGGAGCACCCGCCCCCCCAGGCGCTTATCCGGCCCACTGGATGTCTTCTGGTCCAAAAAAATCACAAAAAGTTTCGCTGCGTTTGGACTCCGTTTGGTATTGATTTCCTGCGATGTAAAAAACATGCAGAAAACAGCAACTGGCACTTGGCACTATGTCAATAGGTTAGTACCAAAAAATGACTATAAAATGATTGTAAAACATCCAAGAATGATAATGTAATAACATGGAACAACCAAAAATTATAGATACGTTGGAGACGTATCAAGACCCATTACTTGCACGACCTAGGTAACACCATCACGGAGGATGAGGTTTGGGCGGCCATAAAAGAGATGCCAAGTGATAAGCCGCTCGGTCCAGATGGATTCATGGGTATCTTCTTCAAGAAGTGTTGGGGAATCATCAAGCATACGGTCATGAGGGTCATCCAGCATTTCGACTCCCTTCAAACCTCCAACCTGCAATAGGTGAATTCCTGTTCTATTGCCCAAAAAGGAGGGTGTGCAAGGCATCTCTGATTTTAGAACTATCTGTCTTGTCGCTTCGGCTTGCTCCTCTCATGGATGACCTTGTCTCCAACGCACAAAGTGCCTTCATCAAGAGGCGTAGTATCCATGATAACTTCATGTGCGTTCGGAATTTTGCTAGGCGGTTACACAAGTGTAAGACCCTGCTCTGCTCTTCAAGCTGGACATAAGAAAGGCCTTTGACTCCGTTAAGTGGGAATACATTTTGGATCTCCTCCAGCGTATGGGATTCCCAGACAAGTTCCGGGCTTGGATTGCCGCACTGCTTTCCTTGACTTTTTCTCGCATTCTCTTGAATGGGATTCCCGGACCCCCATTATTCACGGTAGTGGGTTCCGGCAGGGTGACCCCATTTCCCCACTCCTTTTTGTCATCGCGATTGATCCGCTCCATAAGATTCTGGATTTAGCAACCCGGAAAGGCCTTCTTCACAAGATTCGTCAACGAGGCCCCATGGTGAGAACCTCCCTATATGCGGATGATGCTGCCTTTTTTGTGCTCCTATCAAAATAGATATCGACAACCTTGCATCCTGCTACCTCTTGAGCATGCGTTGGTTTTCCCTTGAAGAGGAAAGGGTGATGCAGCAAAGTAGCGTAAGTATTTCCCTCATTTTTTGAGAACCAAGGTATCAATCCAGTAGGAGGCCACACGCGAGTCCCTCGTACCTACACAAACAAATAAGAACCTTGCAACCAATGCGATAAAGGGGTTGTCAATCCCTTCACGGCCACTTGCAAAAGTGAGATCTGATAGAGATGATAAGATAATATTTTTGGTATTTTTATGACAAAGAGTGAAAGTAAAGAACGCAAAGTAAAATAGATGTAAACTTATATGATGGAGAATAGACCCAGGGGCCATAGGTTTCACTAGTGGCTTCTCTCAAGATAGCATAAGTATTACGGTGGGTGAACAAATTACTGTCGAGCAATTGATAGAATTGAGCATAGTTATGAGAATATCTAGGCATGATCATGTATATAGGCATCACGTCCGCAACAAGTAGACCGACTCCTGCCTGCATCTACTACTATTACTCCACACATCGACCGCTATCCAGCATGCATCTAGAGTATTAAGTTCATAAGAACAGAGTAACGCATTAGGCAAGAAGACATGATTTAGAGGGATAAACTCAAGCAATATGATATAAACCCCATCTTTTTATCCTCGATGGCAACAATACAATACGTGTTGTTTCCCCTTCTGTCACTAGGATCGAGCAACGCAAGATTGAATCCAAAGCTAAGCAATTTTCCCATTGTAAGAAAGATCAATCCAGTAGGCCAAACCAAACTGATGATTCGAAGAGACTTGCAAAGATAACCAATCATACATAAAATAATTCAGAGGAGATTCAAATATTGTTCATAGATAATCTTGATCATAAACCCACAATTCATCGGATCTCGACAAACACACCGCAAAAAGAGTTACATCGAATATATCTCGAAGAAGATCGAGGAGAACTTTGTATTGAGATCCAAAGAGAGAGAAGAAGCCATCTAGCTAATAACTATGGACCCGAAGGTCTGTGGTAAACTACTCACACATCATCGGAGAGGCTATGGTGTTGATGTAGAAGCCCTCCGTGATCGATGCCCCCTCCGGCGGAGTGCCGGAAAAGGCCCCAAGATGGGATCTCACGGGTACAGACGGTTGCGGCGGTGGAAATAGGGTTTCGTGGTGCTCCTGGATGGTTTCGGGGTACGTAGGTATATATAGGAGGAAGAAGTAGGTCGGCGGAGCCAAGGGGCCCACGAGGGTGGGGGCGCGCCCAGGGGGCAGGCGCGCCTCGTGGCCTCCTCGTTCGTTTCTTGACGTCCACTCCAAGTCCTCTGGATCACGTTTGTTCCAAAAATCACGCTACCGAAGGTTTCATTCCGTTTGGACTCCGTTTGATATTCCTTTTCTGCGAAACACTGAAATAGGCAAAAAAAACAGCAATTTGCATTGGGCCTTGGGTTAGTAGATTAGTCCCAAAAATAATATAAAAGTGTATAATAAAGCCCATTAAACATCCAAAACAGAATATATAATAGCATGGGGCAATCAAAAATTATAGATACGTTGGAGACGTATCAAGCATCTCCAAGCTTAATTCCTGCTCGTCCTCGAGTAGGTAAATGATAAAAACAGAATTTTTGATGTGGAATGCTACCTAGCATATTCTTCAATGTAATTTTCTTTATTGTGGCATGAATGTTCAGATCCGAAAGATTCAAGATAAAAGTTTAATATTGACATAAAAATAATAATACTTCAAGCATACTAACCAAGCAATTATGTGTTCTCAAAATAACATAGCCAAAGAAAGCTCATCCCTACAAAATCATATAGTTTGGCCATGCTTCATTTTCGTCACACAAGATGCTCTCATCTTGTACAACCCCGATGACAAGCCAAGCAATTGTTTCATACTTTAGTAATCTCAAACTTTTTTCAACTTTCACGCAATACATGAGCGTGAGCCATGGATATAGCACTATGGGTGGAATAGAATATGATGATGGGGGTTGTGTGGAGAAGACAAAAAGGGAGAAAGTCTCACATTGACGCGGCTAATCAACGGGCTAGGGAGATGCCCATCAATTGATTTCAATGCAAGGAGTAGGGATTGCCATGCAACGGATGCACTAGAGCTATAAATGTATGAAATCTCAACAAAAGAAACTAAGTGGGTGTGCATCCAACTTGCTTGCTCACGAAGACCTAGGGCATTTGAGGAAGCCCACTGTTGGAATATACAAGCCAAGTTCTATAATGAAAAATTCCCACTAGTATATGAAAGTGACAAAACAAGAGACTCTCTATTATAAAGATCGTGGTGCTACTTTGAATCACAAGTGTGGAAAAAGGATAGTAGCATTGTCCCTTTTTATTTCTCTTTTTTTGGGCCTTCTTTTTTTTGGCCTTTCTCTCTTCTTTTTGGGGACAATGCTCTATTAATGATGATCATCACACTTCTGTTTATTTACAGCTCAATGATTAGAACTCGATACTAGAAGAAAATATGACTCTATATGAATGCCTCCGGCGGTGTACCGGGCTGGGCAATGAATCAAGAGTGACATGTATGAAATAATATGCATGGTGGCTTTGCCACAAATACGATGTCAACTATATGATCATGCAAGGCAATATGACAATGATGAAGTGTGTCATAATAAACGGAACGGTGGAAAAGTTGCATGGCAATATATCTCGGAATGGCTATGGAAATTCCATAATAGGTAGGTATGGTGGCTGTTTTGAGGAATATATAAGGAGGTTTATGTGTGATAGAGCGTATCGTATCAAGGGTTTTGGATGCACCCGCGAAGTTTGCACCAACTCTCAAGGTGAGAAAGGGCAATGCACGGTACCGAAGAGGCTAGCAATGATGGAAGGTTGAGAGTGCGTATAATCCACGGACTCAACATTAGTCATAAAGAACTCACATACTTATTGCAAAAATCTGCAAGTCATCAAAAACCAAACACTACGCGCATGCTCCTAGGGGGATAGATTGGTAGGAAAAGAACATCGCTCGTCCCCGACTGCCACTCATAAGGATGACAATCAAAGAACACCTCATGTTTCAAATTTGTTACACAATGTTTACCATACGTGCATGCTACGGGACTTGCAAACTTCAACACAAGTATTTCTCAAATTCACAACTACTCAACTAGCACAACTTTAATATCACTATCTCCATATCTCAAAACAATCATCAAGTATCAAACTTCTCTTAGTATTCAATGCACTTTAAAGTTTTTATCTTGGATGCCTATCATATTAGGACTAAATTTATAACCAAAGAAAATTGCCATGCTGTTCTAAAGGACTCTCAAAATAATATAAGTGAAGCATGAGAGATCAATTATTTCTATAAAATAGAACCACCGCCGTGCTCTAAAAGATATAAGTGAAGCACTGGAGCAAAATTGTTTAGCTCAAAAGATATAAGTGAAGCATAAAGAGTATTCTAATAAATTCCGATTAATGTGTGTCTCTCCCAAAAGGTGTGTACAGCAAGGATGATTGTGGTGAACTAAAAAGCAAAGACTCCAATCATACAAGACGCTCCAAGCAAAACACATATCATGTGGTGAATAAAAATATAGCTCCAAGTAAAGTTACCTATGAACGAAGAAGAAAGAGCGGATGCCTTCCGGGGCATCCCCGAGCTTAGCTTTTTGGTTGTCCTTGGATTTTACCTTGGGGTGCCTTGGGCATCCCCAAGCTTAGGCTCTTGCCACTCCTTGTTCCATAATCCATCAAATCTTTACCAAAAACTTGAAAACTTCACAACACAAAACTTAACAGAAAATCTTATGAGCTCCGTTAGCGAAAGAAAACAAAACACCACTTCAAGGTACTGTAATGAACTCATTATTTATTTGTATTGGTGTTAAACCTACTGTATTCCAACTTCTCTATGGTTCATAACTCCATTACTAGCCATAGATTCATCAAAATAAGCAAACAACACACGAAAAACAGAATCTGTCAAAAACAGAACAGTCTGTAGTAATCTGTATCTAACGCAAAGTTCTGTAACTCAGAAAAATCTACCAAACTAGGACGACCTAGATAATTTGTTTATTGATCTACTGCAATTGTAATCAGTATTTTATCACGTTCTGGTGATTTTTAACAATTGTTTTCGTGAGCAGAAAGTTTCTGACTTTTTCAGCAAGATCAAATAACTATCATCCAAGAAGATCCTATAGGTTTTACTTGGCACAAACACTAATTAAAATACAAAAACAAATCTAACCATAGGCTAGATCAAATATTTATTGCTAAATAGGAACAAAAAGCAAGGAATTAAAATAAAATTAGGTTGCCTCCCAACAAGCGTTATCGTTTAACGCCCCTAGCTAGGCATAAAGGCAAGGATAGATCTTGGTATTGCCATCTTTGGCTTTTAATTTTTTAGCGAAATCCTGCTCGAATCCGGGAGGTTCTTTACGTTTCCCATCATATTCGGAAATTTTTAGATCTAAAGAATCCAACCGCCTATTGCAAACAGTAATCAACATATTCATGCGGTGAAGATTTCCGCTAACACTCTTAAGAGGTTCAAGAGACTTTTGTAAAATCTTAGTTACTTCGCAAATCTTTTCAAAAACTTGTGTTTCTTCCTGGGTATGTTGTGTCCCCTTTTGTTGAGGTAGTGCTCCCACTACCCCATCTATGATTTCATGCGCAATACTGGGATCAATTTCAATAAAATTTCCTTTGGCAACGCAATTCAAGAGTTGTCTATGGGACATATTTAGTCCAACGTAAAAATTGCGAAGCAAAATTCTAAAACTCACCTCTAAGGTGCAATTACGATAAGATTCCATTATCCTATACCAAGCATCTTTCAAGTTTTCTCCTTGTCTTTGTTTGAAGTGGAGAACTTCAAACTCAGGAGACAAAGGAGCAGATAAAGGACTAGCCATGACGGCACACGGGACACAAGAAGCAAGCGAAAGAAAAAGCGAATGGAAAAAGAGGGCGAATAAAACGGCAAGGGTGAAGTGGGGGAGAGGAAAACGAGAGGAAAATGGCAAATAATGTAATGTGAGGTATAGGAGTTTGTGATGGGTACTTGGTATGTCTTGACTTGTGCGTAGACTCTCCGGCAACGGCGCCAGATATGGCTCGTTGTCAGGAGATCAAATCTTTACTTGCCTTGGTGTAGGCCTCCCCGGCAACGGCACCAGAAATGGCTCGTTGTCGGGAGATCAAATCTTGACTTGCCTTGGTGTAAGCCTCCCCGGCAACGGCGCCAGAAATCCTTCTTGCTACCTCTTGAGCATGTGTTGGTTTTCCCTTGAAGAGGAAAGGGTGATGCAGCAAAGTAGCGTAAGTATTTCCCTCAGTTTTTGAGAACCAAGGTATCAATCCAGTAGTAGGCCACACGCAAGTCCCTCGTACCTACACAAACAAATAAGAACCTTGCAACCAACGCGATAAAGGGGTTGTCAATCCCTTCATGGCCACTTGCAAAAGTGAGATCTGATAGAGATGATAAGATAATATTTTTGGTATTTTTATGATAAAGAGTGAAAGTAAAGAACGCAAAGTAAAATAGATGTAAACTTTTATGATGGAGAATAGACCCGGGGGGCATAGGTTTCACTAGTGGCTTCTCTCAAGATAGCATAAGTATTACGGTGGGTGAACAAATTACTGTCGAGCAATTGATAGAATTGAGCATAGTTATGAGAATATCTATGCATGATCATGTATATAGGCATCACGTCCGCAACAATTAGACCGACTCCTGCCTGCATCTACTACTATTACTCCACACATCGACCGCTATCCAGCATGCATCTAGAGTATTAAGTTCATAAGAACAGAGTAACGCATTAGGCAAGATGACATGATGTAGAGGAATAAACTCAAGCAATATGATATAAACCCCATATTTTTATCCTCGATGGCAACAATACAATACGTGTCGTTTCCCCTTCTGTCACTAGGATCGAGCAACGCAAGATTGAACCCAAAGCTAAGCACTTCTCCCATTGTAAGAAAGATCAATCTAGTAGGCCAAACCAAACTGATGATTCGAAGAGACTTGCAAAGATAACCAATCATACATAAAAGAATTCAGAGGAGATTCAAATATTGTTCATAGATAATCTTGATCATAAACCCACAATTCATCAGATCTCGATAAACACACCGCAAAAAGAGTTACATCGAATATATCTCTAAGAAGATCGAGGAGAACTTTGTATTGAGATCCAAAGAGAGAGAAGAAGCCATCTAGATAATAACTATGGACCCGAAGGTCTGTGGTAAAGTACTCACACATCATCGGAGAGGCTATGGTGTTGATGTAGAAGCCCTCCATGATCGATGCCCCCTCCGGCGGAGCGCCGGAAAAGGCCCCAAGATGGGATCTCACGGGTACGGAAGGTTGCGGCAGTGGAAATTGGGTTTCATGGTGCTCCTGGATGGTTTCGGGGTACGTAGGTTTAGGAGGAAGAAGTAGGTCGGTGGAGCCACGAGGGGCCCATGAGGGTGGGGGCACGCCCAGGGGGCAGGCGCGCCTCCCTGCCTCGTGGCATCCTCGTTCGTTTCTTGACGTCCACTCTTAAGTCCTCTGGATCACGTTTGTTCCAAAAATCACGCTCCTGAAGGTTTCGTTCCGTTTGGACTCCGTTTGATATTCCTTTTCTACGAAACACTGAAATAGGCAAAAAAAACAGCAATTTGCAATGGGCCTTGGGTTAATAGGTTAGTCCCAAATATAAAAGCGTATAATAAAGCCCATTAAACATCCAAAATAGAATATATAATAGCATGGAGCAATCAAAAATTATAGATACGTTGGAGACGTATCACGTCCATATTGAGAGGTTTTGGGGACGTGACTGGCCTTTGCACCAACTTTCAGAAAAGCTCCGTCACGCCAATTTGATGCAATCATCTTAATCTTGGGCACATTCTTCAGAGCATGTCGGCATCTCGTGCTACTTTACCGGTGAAGTATCTAGGCCTGCCACTCTCCGGTTGGCAACTTAGGAAGGTGGACTTCCAATACCTTGAGGACAAGGCGGCTGGCAAGTTGGTCACGTGGGACGGCCAAAACATCACTACTATCGGTCGGACGACACTTGTCAAGTTGGTCATCTCCTCCGAAGCAATTTACTCAATCACGCCCCTCATCGTGACGCCAAGCACACTTAAAAGCCTCAATAAATTGGAGAGGGCGTTCCTATGGTCCAGCACGAACAAGACAACGGGAGCCAACTGCAAAGTAAATTGGAAAATGGTTTGTAGACCTAAGGAGTATGGGGGTCTTGGGGTACTCAACACTGACAAGTTTGCACGTGCCTTACGACTTCGGTGGCTGTGGTACGAATGGAAGGCGCCCCACAAGCTTTGGTTGCATTTTGGTAACCCTTGCACTGACGATGACCTGGATTTTTTCTACGCCTCTACAACTATCACCATTGATGACGGTGCTAAGACGCCGTTCTGGGACTCTCCTTGGCTGCTTGGGCGGAAGCCCAAGGATACTACACCGTTGATCTTTGGGGCCTCAAGGAGGAAAAAATTGGAAGGTGCGGGAGGCTCTCAAGGGAAATGCTTGAATTATCAAAATCAATCCCAGCACCATTATCACCATTGGTCACATTCGCGAATTCTTCACTCTTTGGATGCTTTTCCATGACTTCCACCTTCATGGGCAAGTCGAAGATGATATCATTTGGAAGCACGCGAATGATGGGATCTACTCGGCAGCCAACGCATATAAGGCTCAATTCCTTGGTTTGACTCTCTCACCCATGGACCACATGGTTTGGAAGGCTTGCCCCCCCCCCCCAAGGTAAAATTCTTCGCTTGGTTAGCTCTACAGGACCGTATCTGGACCACCAATCGGTTGGAGAGGCACGGCTAGGAAAATATTGGCCTTTGCCAACTATGCAAGAGAGAACAAGAAATGGGGCCTCACCTCTTCTTCAAGTGTCGGTACATGCTTAGTCTATGGAGATCTATCATCGAGAAGCTTGGGCTATCTCACGTCAACACCTCTGGGTGGCATCTTGATGAATTCGTCAATGAGTGGTGGGACAAATGAACCGATAACCATCAGCCAAATTGGCAGGCCATGACCTCCCTCACCATGCTCATCTCATGGACCGTTTGGAATGAGCGAAAGGCTAGAGTGTTTCATCAAAAATTTGCTCCACACCTGTTCTTGTTAGATCCATTCTTGAAGAAGCAAAGTTATGGGTTTCTGCCAGCGCAAAGAAACTTGTGACTATAATTTTGTGCGAGTAACTTGAAGGAAATATGCCCTAGAGGCAATAATAAAGTTATTATTTATTTTCCTTATATCATGATAAATGTTTATTATTCATGCTAGAATTGTATTAACCGGAAACATAATACTTGTGTGAATACATAGACAAACAGAGTGTCACTAGTATGCCTCTACTTGACTAGCTCGTTGATCAAAGATGGTTATGTTTCCTAGCCATTGACATGAGTTTTCATTTGATTAATGGGATCACATCATAGGAGAATGATGTGATTGACTTGACCCATTCCGTTAGCTTAGCACTCGATCATTTAGTATTCTGCTATTGCTTTCTTCATGACTTATACATGTTCCTATGACTATGAGATTATGCAACTCCCATTTACCGGAGGAACACTTTGTGTGCTACCAAACGTCACAACATAACTAGGTGATTATAAAGGTGCTCTACAGGTGTCTCCGAAGGTACTTGTTGGGTTGGCGTATTTCCAGATTAGGATTTGTCACTCCGATTGTCGGAGAGGTATCTCTGGGCCCACTCGGAAATGCACATCACTATAAGCCTTGCAAGCATTGCAACTAATGAGTTAGTTGCGGGATGATGTATTATGGAACTAGTAAAGAGACTTGCCGGTAAAGAGATTGAACTAGGTATTGAGATACCGCCGATCTAATCTCGGGCAAGTAACATACCGATGACAAAGGGAACAACGTATGTTGTTATGCGGTTTGACCGATAAAGATCTTCGTAGAATATGTGGGAGCCAATATGAGCATCCAGGTTCCGCTATTGGTTATTGACCGGAGACATGTCTCGGTCATGTCTACATAGTTCTCAAACCCGTAGGGTCCACACGCTTAAAGTTCGATGACGGTTATATTATGAGTTTATGTTTTTTGATGTACCTAAGGTAGTTCGGAGTCCCGGATGTGATCACGGACATGACGAGGAGTCTCGAAATGGTTGAGACATAAAGATTGATATATTGGAAGCCTATATTTGGATATCGGAAGTGTTCGGGTGAAATCGATTTTACTGAGATGCAGGGGTTATCGGAACCCCAGAAGGGGTTTAATGGGCCAAGATGGGCCTTAGTGGAGAAGAGGAGGGGCGGCCAGGGCAGGCCGCGTGCCCCCTCCCCCTCTAGTCTGAATTGGAAAAGGAGGGGGCGGCGCCCCCCTTTTCTTCCCCTCTCTTTCCCCCTTCCCCCTTCTCCTACTCCAACTAGGAAAGAGGGAGTCCTACTCCCGGTGGGAGTAGGGCTCCTCCCTGGCGCGCCTCCTCCTGGCCGGCCGCATCTCCCCCTTGCTCCTTTATATACGGGGAAGGGGGGCACCTCTAGATACAACAATTGATCCCTTGGATCTCTTAGCCATGTGCGGTGCCCCCCTCCACCATAATCCACCTTGATAATATCATAGCGGTGCTTAGGCGAAGCCATGCGTCGGTAGAACATCATCATCGTCACCACGCCGTCGTGCTGACGGAACTCTCCCTCAAAGCTCGGCTGGATTGGAGTTCGAGGGACGTCATCGAGCTGAACGTGTGCTGAACTCGAAGGTGCCGTACGTTCGGTACTTGATCGGTTGGATCGTGAAGACGTACGACTACATCAATTGCGTTGTGCTAACGCTTCCGCTTTCGGTCTACGAGGGTACGTGGACACACTCTCCCCTCTCGTTGCTATGCATCACCATAATCTTGCATGTGCGTAGGATTTTTTTTGAAATTACTACGTTCCCCAACAGTGGTATCAGAGCCTGGTTTAATGCATAGATGTTATATGCACGAGTAGAACACAAGTGAGTTGTGGGCGATTCAAGTCATACTGATTACCAGCATGTCATACTTTGGTTCGGCAGTATTGTTGGATGAAGCGGCCGGACCGACATTACGCCGTATGCTTACGCGAGACTGGTTCTACCGGCGTGCTTTGCACACGGTGGTGGCGGTGTCGGTTTCTCAACTTTAGTTGAACTGAGTGTAGCTACGCCCGGTCCTTGAGAAGGTTAAAACAACACTAACTTGACGAACTATCGTTGTGGTTTTGATGCGTGGTAAGAACGGTTCTTGCTCAGCCCGTAGCAGCCACGTAAAACTTGCAACAACAAAGTAGAGGACGTCTAACTTGTTTTTGCAGGGCATGTTGTGATGTGATATGGTCAAGGCATGATGCTATATTTTATTGTATGAGATGATCATGTTTTGTAACGAGTTATCGGCAATCGGCGAGGAGCCATATGGTTGTCGCTTTATTGTATGCAATGCAATCGCCTACATAATTGCTTTACTTTATCACTAAGCGGTAGCGATAGTCGTAGAAGCATAAGTTGGCGAGACGACAATGATGCTACAATGGAGATCAAGGTGTCGCACCGGTGACGATGGTGATCATGACGGTGCTTCGAAGATGGAGATCACAAGCACAAGATGATGATGGCCATATCATATCACTTATATTGATTGCATGTGATGTTTATCTTTTATGCATCTTATCTTGATTTGATTGACGGTAGCATTATAAGATGATCTCTCACTAAATTATCAAGGTATAAGTGTTCTCCCTGAGTATGCACCGTTGCGAAAGTTCTTCGTGTTGAGACACCACGTGATGATCGGGTGTGATAGGCTCTACGTTCAAATACAACGGGTGCAAAACAGTTGCACACGCGGAATACTCAGGTTAAACTTGACGAGCCTAGTATATGCAGATATGGCCTCGGAACACTGAGACGAAAGGTCGAGCGTGAATCATATAGTAGATATGATCAACATAGTGATGTTCACCATTGAAACTACTCCATCTCACGCGATGATCGGACATGGTTTGGTTGATTTGGATGATGTGATCACTTAGAGGATTAGAGGGATGTCTATCTAAGTGGGAGTTCTTAAGTAATATGATTAATTGAACTTAAATTTATCATGAACTTAGTACCTGATAGTATTTTGCTTGTCTATGTTGATTGTAGATAGATGGCCCGTGCTGTTGTTCCGTTGAATTTTAATGCGTTCCTTGAGAGAGCAAAGTTGAAAGATGATGGTAGCAATTACACGGACTGGGTCCATAACTTGAGGATTATCCTCATTGCTGCATAGAAGAATTACGTCCTAGAAGCACCACTAGGTGCCAGACCTGCTGCAGGAGCAACACCAGATGTTATGAACGTCAGGCAGAGCAAAGCTGATGACTACTCGATAGTTCAGTGTGCCATGCTATACGGCTTAGAACCGGTACTTCAACGACGTTTTGAACGTCATGGAGCATATGAGATGTTCCAGGAGTTGAAGTTAATATTTCAAGAAGATGTCTGAATTGAGAGATATGAAGTCTCCAATAAGTTCTACAGCTGTAAGATGGAGGAGAATAGTTCTATCGGTGAGCATATACTCGTAATGTGCGGGTATAACAATCACTTGATTCAACCTGGGAGTTAATCTTCTGGATGATAGCGTCATTGACAGAATTCTTCAATCACTGCCACCAAGCTACAAGAGCTTCGTGATGAACTATAACATGCAAGGGATGGATAAGACGATTCCCGAGCTCTTCGCAATGCTGAAAGCTTCGGAGGTAGAAATCAAGAAGGAGCGTCAGCTGTTGATGGTTAACAAGACCATCAGTTTCAAGAAAAAAGGCAAAGGGAAGAAGGGGAACTTCAAGAAGAACATCAAACAAGTTGCTGCTCAGGAGAAGAAACCCAAGTCTGGACCTAAGCCTGAGACTGAGTGCTTCTACAGCAAACAGACTGGTCACTGGAAGCGGAACCGCCCCAAGTATTTGGCGGATAATAAGGATGGCAAGGTGAACAAAGGTATGCCCTAGAGGCAATAATAAAGTTATTATTTATTTCCTTATATCATGATAAATGTTTATTATTCATGCTAGAATTGTATTAACCGGAAACATAATACTTGTGTGAATACATAGACAAACAGAGTGTCACTAGTATGCCTCTACTTGACTAGCTCGTTGATCAAAGATGGTTATGTTTCCTAGCCATTGACATGAGTTGTCTTTTGATTAATGGGATCGCATAATTAGGAGAATGAGGTGATTGACTTGACCCATTCCGTTAGCTTAGCACTCGATCGTTTAGTATTCTACTATTGCTTTCTTCATGACATATACATGTTCCTATGACTATGAGATTATGCAACTCCCGTTTACCGGAGGAACACTTTGTGTGCTACCAAACGTCACAACATAACTGGGTGATTATAAAGGTGCTCTACAGGTGTCTCCGAAGGTACTTGTTGGGTTGGCGTATTTCGAGATTAGGATTTGTCACTCCGATTGTCGGAGAGGTATCTCTGGGCCCACTTGGTAATGCACATCACTATAAGCCTTGCAAGCATTGCAACTAATGAGTTAGTTGCGGGATGATGTATTACAGAACGAGTAAAGAGACTTGCCGGTAACGAGATTGAACTAGGTACTGAGATACCGATGATCGAATCTCGGGCAAGTAACATACCGATGACAAAGGGAACAACGTATGTTGTTATGCGGTTTGACCGATAAAGATCTTCGTAGTATATGTGGGAGCCAATATGAGCATCCAGGTTCCGCTATTGATTATTGACCGGAGACATGTCTCGGTCATGACTACATAGTTCTCGAACCCGTAGGGTCCACACGCTTAAAGTTCGATGACAGTTATATTATGAGTTTATGTGTTTTGATGTACCGAAGGTAGTTCGGAGTCCCGGATGTGATCACGGACATGACGAGGAGTCTCGAAATGGTCGAGACATAAAGATTGATATATTGGAAGCCTATATTTGGATATCGGAAGTGTTCCGGGTGAAATTGGGATTTTATCGGAGTACTGGGGGTTACCGGAACCCCCCGGGGGTTTAATGGGCCAAGATGGGCCTTAGTGGAGAAGAGGAGGGGCGGCCAGGGCAGGCCGCGCGCCCCTCCCCCTCTAGTCTGAATTGGATAAGGAGGGGGGGCGGCGCCCC
Source organism: Aegilops longissima (assembly GCA_021605205.1). Lineage (NCBI taxonomy): Eukaryota > Viridiplantae > Streptophyta > Magnoliopsida > Poales > Poaceae > Aegilops > Aegilops longissima. The sequence continues at coordinate 292,186,314 of CM038676.1, forward strand.
CCCTTTTCTTCCCCTCTCTCTCCTCCTTCCCCCTTTTCCTACTCCAACTAGGAAAGGAGGGAGTCCTACTCCCGGTGGGAGTAGGACTCCTCCCTGGCGCCTCCTCCTGGCCGGCCGCCTCTCCCCCCTTGCTCCTTTATATACGGGGGTAGGGGGCCCCTCTAGAAACAACAATTGATCCCTTGGATCTCTTAGCCATGTGCGGTGCACCCCTCCACCATAATCCACCTCGATAATATCGTAGCGGTGCTTAGGCGAAGCCCTGCGTCGGTGGAACATCATCATCGTCACCACGCCGTCGTGCTGGCGGAACTCTCCCTCAAAGCTCGGCTGGATCGGAGTTCGAGGGACGTCATCGAGTTGAACGTGTGCTGAACTCGGAGATGCCGTACGTTCGGTACTTGATCGGTCGGATCGTGAAAACGTATGACGACATCAACCGTGTTGTGCTAACGCTTCCGCTTTCGGTCTACGAGGGAACGTGGACACACTCTCCCCTCTCTTTGCTATGCATCACCATAATCTTGCGTGTGCGTAGGAATTTTTTTGAAATTACTACGTTCCCCAACATAACTTCCATGTCGCTTGTATGTGTTGGGTTATGTAAAACTCTAAACTCTATTCTCTCCTTATTTAATAGATGAGGCAAATCGTATGCGTCCGTTTCGAAAAAAAGAAACATCAGATGATTTTGTGTTGATGGCATGAAGGCCCTCCACAACAGTGGCTGTGGCGAATGATAACCCACAAGTATAGGGGATCGCAACAGTTTTCGAGGGTAGAGTATTCAACCCAAATTTATTGATTCGACACAAGGGGAGCCAAAGAATATTCTCAAGTATTAGCAGTTGAGTTGTCAATTCAACCACACCTGGAAAACTTTAATATCTGCAGCAAAGTATTTAGTAGCAAAGTAGTATAGAAGTAACGGTAACGGTGGCAAAAGTAACAGTAGCAGTTTTGTAGTAATTGTAACTGTCGGTGTACAAAAGTAGGGGCTCTCCTTTTGACCCCTTTACTTGTGCACGGGCAGTCAGAGCCTCCCGCCACGGCTACGCATAACAGGGCAGGGAAAGGGGAGCCGGAGAGAAGCCGAAGGCACGAGACGAAGCAAAGCAACGACAAGGACCAAGGCCAAGGCCACAAAGAGCAAATTGACGAAGCGGGTTCCCTCGGCAGGAGACCCTCGCCGGGGGCAGCCCCGGCAAGGCCCTTGCCGGGGCAGCTCGCCCCACACCAATGGAGTGAGCCACCCTTGAGCCCGCGGCTGTCAACGCCGTCATCGACGTGGGGCCAGGGCTCGGGGAGGCACCTCTATGGTGGCATGCAGATCTTTGTGAAGACATATTCAAGGTCAGATGAGGATTAGAAGACGACGATCCTCGGCAAGATCCTTGCCGAGGAAGGCTGCCAAGGCCCCCGGCAAGACCCTTGCCGGGGACGACAGCACGCCACGACAAGACCCTTGCCGGGCCACCTGGCAAGGCCCTCGCCAAGCGCACCAGCAGGGCCACTGTCCGGCCCGCACCAGCCAAGTCTCCGTCGCCGTTCGCATACAGTTGCTGACCCAACCAGCTGGGCAGGCACCTGTGTGGCAACATGCAGCCCTTCGTGGAGGCTCTACCACCGCGCCACCTCACCTGCCTGCCTGCCTGCCTACATGGCACCGCATGCATCACTGGTCAGTGCGCGTGTCGAAGCTTGGAGGAGCAGCGACGGACGGACGGGCCTCACCCCCATCCCCGATAAAGCAAGGGGACACCTAAGCGATGCATTAAATGCATCATGTCTTGTATGTCTGAGGATAAACTCGCAACATCAGACACCTTTCCACCTCCTGTGTGCCACTGTGGCGACCCCTTTTTCCTATAAAAGGAGGCCCGAGGTGACCAGGAGAAGGATTCGGCTTTTTGGAGCTCGTTACACCACGTAGCTAGTTCAAGAACTGAGAATACATCCACCAAAGCATGAGTAGGGTTTTACGCATCCTCGCGGCCCGAACCTGGATAAACGAACCGCGTGCTCTCTGTTAGAGCCGCTCTTCTCTCAACCCCGCGCCCCGCAACTGCAGTAGGGATTCTTGTGATCCCATAGGTGTCGTTTCCCACCGACATCTTCGGCGCACCAGGTAGGGGGCACGTTTGTGAGAATCTGGTCTGGTAGTTAGCCTAGCGGTTCTTCGTCGCCATGGCCCCTAAGAAGAAGACGACCACGACGATCGGCTCGTTGGGGGCCGAACGGCCCGTGCCGGTGCGGACAAGCAGCAGACCGGTCGCGGACAGAACTCGGGCCGCGGCCCGCGAACACCAACACCACCCAGGCAGTCGGAGCCTGGCGAGCGGCATCATTCGTGCACCAGGCGATCGGCCCCACGCCGCCGGATCCGAAGACGAAGTTGGGCCCCCTGCTGGTGGCACGGGGCCCTCCGGGGGTGTCGTTGCGCTGACTCCGGGCGGCGCGGCGACCTCCAGGACGCATACACCGGCGACCACCGCGCGTTCTTCCCATGGTGTGCGCGCCGAGCAGCGTCACCACGTTGGTGACCCTGGGCACCGCCGTGGGAAGAGCCCTATGCGTCGTCAGCAAGATGAAGGAGTTCAACACGCTTGCCGAAGCACTGGTGAAAATGGCACGCAGCCGCTGGGTCGTGACAGAGCTCCTTCTAACATAGTTAGAAGTCGAAGCGCGCCGCGATGCACTCAGCTGTCACCGCCACCCACGCCAACGGAAGCCTTGGCGCGCGCACAGTTGCTCCTCGACTTCCCTCCTGCGGCGGAGAAGCTCGATGGGTGGAGGGCCACCATCCGGAGCCTTGTCGTCGTCGCGAATAAAGACGATCCGCGACCGGCGGGGCCCTCGGGTTGGCGCTCCACCGAACCACGACATGCTGGCGCTGGGAGGACCGGGGGAGCTGCGGCCACGGTGCACTCTCCTCCTCCTCGCCAGCCACCGCGGGCGTCGGCTCATTGCGACGACGCTGGTGATAACATCTCCATAGCGTCGTCCGATCCACGGACCCTCCACGACCAGCACCAGGTTCTTCGGGAGCGAGCTCACGAAGACGCTCGAACCACCGTCAAGCGGCAGCGCGAAACGCGCCGCCAGTCGGACAAGCGGGCGGGACCCGCTACGGACCACCTGGCACCGGGGGGCCCCGGCGGCCTACCTTACGAGGTGGGCTGCCCGTCTTTTACCCATGAGCTGAGGCAGTTCCAGTGGCCGTCGCACCGCATGTTCAAGCCCGACGTCGGCGAGAAGTACACCGGCAAGACCCATCCGTCCGAGTTCCTCGGCATCTACACCATCGCGATGCAAGCCGTTGGGGCTCGCGACGACAAGGTGCTTGCCAACTATGTCTTGGTTGATGCACTTGCCGGTGGACTCCATCTCTTCCTGGTCAGATCTGTGCCATGAGTTCGTTGGCGCCTTCACAGGAGGCCACCAAGCTCATGGCCAGGCCGATGATCTGCATATCATTCCCCGAAGGAAGGGAGACCACATGCAAGTACATCCGAGATTCAGCGGGTGCGACAACATCCCGACATTCATCCCGCCGCTGTGATAGCGTGTTCCATCGAGCGTCGCGTAATCGCAAGATCTTGCGAGGAGCGGCGATGACCAAGGTTAAGGATGTGGCGAGCTCTATGTTACGGCCTGAGTGCGCCCGGCTGAAGAGGGAAGGAAGTACCCGTGAAGACGCCGCGCGAAACCGACTCTACCAATGAGGACGCCGCCGCCCGATGAAGAAGGGTCGGCCGCAACAGAAAAGCATAAGGGCAAGGCCGTGCTTGCCGTTGAGGGATCTGACGACACCGTCTTGGCAAGAAGGTCAAAGCGACGCCCGGCAAGGAGATTGCCGTGTAGCGACTGACCCAAAATCGGTCAAATCTACGTATGCATACCATCCCAAGATCATCTTTGGTACTCACGGACATCGATGAAATAATCAAAGTTCAATCACACCTGAATTTATTACGATTCTCATATAGAGTTTTATTACAATAGAATAAATTCGGCGAAGGCCAACTCATGAGAAATAAACTAAATAAGCTGCGAGCGTGAGCGAATAGCGAGTCCATCCGACTCCATAGGGCAATCGCCAAGCGCGGAGCGTAGCCTCACTCCTGATCGGAATAAACCTCTGCAACATAAGACGTTGCAACCGTGTAGGTCAGCATTTTGAATATGCTGGCAAGTCATGAAGAGAAAATAACAATAATAAAATTACTAACACTATATGCATTTTGGCTGTGGGGCCCTAAGTTTCATCATTTTGCGAAAAGCCAATTTTCCCCTACTACAGTGGACTTGCTTGCAAATACTACAAAATTGTTGGTAGTTATTGAGATGGTTCCGCCAACCAATGTCTCATTCCCAAATTATTAAGTCATAACCCCCTCAATTAATTTGTTAATTACAATGTTGAGATTTCCGAATACTTCCAAGTTCCGGAGGCTCAAATTGTCCGTAACCGGGGACACGGCTAATCGATTAGATCTTTAACTCTGCAGAGGTTTGCGACTTTGCCCGCAAGAATCATTCCCTCCTTTTAAGTCTTAGCACTTCATGGTGTTTGAAGACGGGATAGATAAACAGGTCTTCCAAGAGTTCTTCCGCCACTTGCCGGTACCCATCCAATCCTACCGTTCTTCTACATCTCGTAGTACCGTCCGGCCAGCGTCACAACTAGGGTTGACCCAGCCAGAGCCCATAATGGCTTGCGGCTGCACAGGTAAGCTTCCGGTCAATGGGGTATACATCCGTCTCTTCGTGGTTGGGTGAAGCTTTCCGCAAGATGTCATGGCGCTTCTCCATGCATCCCGGCCAACCACTGGGTTCTCCAGGGTGCCCGTCAACCGTCCTCCACCCAGTAGTGAATTCCGAAGTCCATCTTGATCTTGAAGTTCATGGGGTTGTCATCATCTTTGACTCTCACATCTTTCTTATGAATTCACTCAACCAATCCCGTCTACGAGCATAGCAAAATTAAACTACTACGCCTCGGGTCATGGTAACAAGGGGAATTGGTTCATCCTACCACATGAAACTACTCAAGAACAATAACTTCAAAATTTCACCTACTACATGCATGGTGGGGAGGTATACTTCTAATGCAATAAAAATCATAGGTATTGTAAGAAAACATGATCAATGACTTGCCTTGCTGACGATCCTCGTAAGCTAGGGACTCATAGTAGCAAGCTTCGCACTGCGGAAATTCTACCGAGACAAACAATAATCACAATAAGCATATAGCATATCATCACTTAACACAATAGCATAGTAACATAACACACCAAAACAAACGAATCATAACCCAAGAGAAAACTCGAAGAAATCCAACTCAAAGTTTTTCCTACTTCAAGCAACAACTAAAAAAATAGTTTTACATAACAAAAATTTTCTCAACATAACCTAAGCATGAGTTTATGTTAACTTAACAGAAAAGAATGCATTAAGCAACTAGGAGCAAAAAGAATCAATTTAAAAGCTATTATAAAACTCCTATTAGGCCTAAAGCAAATTTTAATAAGAAAAATAAAAATAAAAGTTTTATTTATTATAAATAAAAGTTCATGCTCTAAAGTGACAGGAACTAACCTAGAATAATCAATCACATGTGAAAAATAAATTTATTTGCTAATTAAAATACTAGGAAAACAGTAGCTAGTTAATTAATTAAGAATAGCATGATTCTGCTAGAAACTATTTTTTTATTAATCCTAAAATGCCCAAATTAATTCCTACGGTTAGGCAATGTCAAAACAAAGTTGGGACAAAAAGAATCACTAAAAAATAATTTTCCTAACTCATTTTATGGCAGATTTACTATTCTGACTAAATCTAAAATAAAGCAATTCTAAATAATTTTAACATAGCTAATTATATATCCTACAGAAACTATAAGAAATTTTCAAACCAACAAAAAAAGAATCACTTAAAAATATTAAGTAGAATAAAAGATATGAATTTTTCAAATCTGAAACTATTCTATTAAAACAGAAAAACGAAAATAAAGAAAAACGGGCTAACTGGGCCTAACTAACGCTCTGAGCGTAACTTAACTAAAACGAGCCCTAGGGTTAAACGAATCGGGCCGGTCTAATAAAAAAAACCTAACTAACCTAAACTGGAACTAACCGGAATAAGACCCGGTTTTATTTAAAAGCCTACCCCTTGAGGATCTAATCTAGCCGTAGAAACGAGATCGGACGGCGAGGTGGAGTCCGCGAGTTACGGAGATCGGCGGCGGCGGCGGCTCGGGCGGCGAGTGCATCAGCGTCTCGGTGGTCGGGAAGTCGGCGGAGTGCTCCGGCGGTGCGGCGCGACGAGGGGTGGTTCTCGTGGAGTCAGCGGGCTCGGGAGGCTAGGCGAGCTCGGGGTGGAAAATGGCGGCGGCGTCTCGGCTACTCCAGCGAAAAGTGCGTGCGGAGAGAGAGATCCGCGAGGGGGCGAGGGGGAATGAGGTGAGGGGGGGGGGGGTTTATAGGCGGGGCGACGACTTGCGAGGTGAATCGGGAGGATCGGTGAGATCCGGATCCGCGGGATCCACCGAGCGTAGGGATCTGTGGCGTGGGCGGGTAGGAGGCGGGTGGTGGCCCACCGTCGGTGAGAGGAGGAGTGCGGTGGCGTCGGTCGGCCGAGGCTAGCCGATTCGGCTCGGTCGCTTGGTCGGTGGGCGTGGGCCGCCGGGTGCACCAATTGGGCCGCTGGTGGGCCTCATTGGGTGGGTCGCCAGTCTTGTGGTGGGCGATTAGCTGGTAGCGCTTAGGTATTTTTCTTTTTCCAATTTAATTTTTTGAAAATAAAAACAGAGATATAAAATATAAAATATAAATATTTTATATATGACATATATATATCAAAATGATCAGGGAATATTCCTATCATTTGAACATTTTCGAGGCAAAATCCAAAGTTTATAAAAATCATTTTTCCAAAATTCAAATAAAACTCAAATTTGAATTTCAAACTTTTGGCAATGTTTTTCCTCTGATATTTTTGGAGTGTCATGTCTACTCCTCTCATACTTTTTCTCAAGTATTTATCAGGCTTAGTTTTTGAAATGATTTCCACTTGCCAAAATTTGAATTCAAATTCCAAAACTTCTGAAACTCCAAATGGCACTCAAATTCAAACAGAATGCATAGATGCTTAGCTATAATTGTAAAACATTCCAAATATGAAATTTGGGATGTTACAAACCTACCCACCTTAAGATGAATCTCGCCCTCGAGATTCGGGTTGGTTAGCAAATAGGTGCGGGTGGTCTCGAAGGAGGTCTTCTTCTCGCTCCCAGGTGGCTTCTTCCTCGGAGTGATGACTCCACAGTACCTTGCAAAACTTGATGATCTTGCTGCGGGTGACTCTGGTCGCAGTCTCGAGAATTCGGACAGGTTTCTCCTTATAAGTCAGATCACTGTCAAGCTGTATGGCCTCTAGGGCCTTGTGTCTCAACGGAATATCGGCCATGTCGGCATGACACTTCTTCACCGAGAAACATGGAATACATCATGAACTCCGGACAATCCTTCCGCAATTCCAACTTGTAAGCAACTTCTCCACGACGTTCGAGGATTTTGTGCGGGCCAATGAATCGGGTGCTAACTTTCCTTTGACACCAAACCTCTTGATTCCACGAAGTGAGACACACGAAGATATGCTCGGTCTCCGCTTCATAAGTCACTTCCTTGCGTTCTTGTCGGCATAACTCTTCTTTCTCATTGTGCTATCTTGAGTCTATCCCGAATCAGCTTGACTTTCTCTTTGGAATCTCGATAAGATCGGAACCAAAAGTGATCGATCTCAACACCATCCACACAATGGTGTTCGCACCTCCTTCCGTATAGAGCTTGAAGGGGCCATCTTGATCGGATTGATAACTGTTGTTGTACGAGAACTCTGCGTATGGCAAATTATCATCCCAGCTAGATCCATAGTCTAGCACACAAGCTCTCAACATGTCCTCCGAATCTGGTTGACTCTCTCGGTCATCCATCATCTGCGGATGAAAAGCTCTTGAACTCCAGCCTCGTTCCCAAAGTTTCATGCAACTGATTCCAAAACTTTGAGGTAAATTGTGTTCCTCTATCGACACGATACTCCTCGGAACTCCATGCGGACAACGATCCTGGTCATGTATATCTTGGCCAACTTAGCACTGGTATAGGTAGTCTTCACGGAATGAAGTGAGCTACCTTGGTCAAACGATCAACCACTACCCAGATAGAATCATAACCTGAGCGGGTCTGGGTAATCCTGTGATAAAATCCATTCCAAGTTTTCCCATTTCCAATCGGGAATCGGCAAAGGTTGAAGTAACCTGCTGGCTCGATGTTCTGCCTTTACTCGTTGACAAACATCCATCTTGCTATGTAGTCGGCAATATCCTTCTTCATACCGTCCACGAAACTTTCCTTCAAATCCGGTACATCTTGGTGTTACGGGGTGAATCGAATCTGGTGAATCATGAGCCTCCTGAAGAATTAGCTTCCTGAGTTCGGGATCATTTGGCACATAAATACGATCCTCGAACCATATAGCTCCATGTTCATCCTTACGGAATCCTTTAGCCTTTCCTTCATTCATCTTCTGCTTTATCTCATCAATTTCCTTGTCCAACTTCTGGGCTTCACGAATCCTTTCGGCCAAAGTGGACTGAACTTCCAGAGTTGCAACATATCCTCTCGGAACTATCTCTAGTCGGAGATCTCTGAGGTCATCGACTAACTCCTCGGGTAATCCTCCTGCTGTAAGAGTATTCACATAACTCTTACGGCTCAAAGCATCTGCTACAACATTAGCCTTACCTGGGTGGTAATGCAATCTCATGTCATAGTCCTTGATTAACTCCAGCCATCTCCTCTGCCTGAGATTCAACTTTCTGCGTGAAAATATACTTCAAACTCTTGTGATCTGTGTAAACATCGCAACGGTTTCCGATGAGGAAATGTCTCCAGGTCTTGAGTGCATGCACTCTGGCTGCTAACTCCAAATCATGTGTGGCATAATTCATCTCGTGAGGTCGTAGCTATGCGGAGGTATAAGCTACAACTTTTCCTTCTGCATGAGTACTCCTCCGAGTCCACGGCGAGAAGCGTCACAATAAACACAGTAATCCTTGTGTATGTCCAGCAAAATCAGCACTGGGGCTGTAACCAAACGTTTCTTCAATTCCTGAAAACTGGCTTCACAATCCTCGGTCCAAACATACTTGGCTTCCTTCTTCAACAGCTCAGTCATGGGCTTGGCAATCTTCGAGAAGTTCTCAATGAACCTCCGATAATATCCTGCGAGTCCGAGAAAACTGCGGATCTCCTTGGTGAGGTGGGCGATCGCCAATCGGTGGTGATTCAACCTTGGCGGGGTCAACTGCTATTCCTTCTCCTGAAATAACATGTCCGAGGAATCCGACTTCCTTCAGCCAAAATTCACATTTATTGAACTTGGCATACAACTGATGTTCTCGAAGTTTCTCGAACTAGACGCAAATGTTCCTTATGCTCTTCCTCGCTCTTGGAAAAATCAGTATATCATCGATGAACACCACGACAAACTTGTCCAGATATTCCATAAACACCTTGTTCATCAAATTCATGAAGTATCAGGGGCATTAGTCAATCAAATGACATGACGGTATACTCATATAAACCATACACAGTAGTGAATGTTGTTTTGGGTATATCCTTTTCACGGATCTTCAATCGATGATACCACGATCAAGATCGATCTTGGAGAATACCTTGGCTCCAACTAGCTGATCAAATAGATCATTAATCATCGGTAGAGGTACTTGTTCTTGATGGTCACTTCGTTTAACAAGCGATAATCCACAACCATTCTCAAGGTTCCATCCTTCTTCTCTACCAAAAGAACTGGGCTCCCCATGGTGATGAGCTTGGCCGAATATATCCTTTCTCCAATAACTCATTAATTTGGTTCTTGATCTCTTTCAAATCGTTCGGTGGCATCCGATAAGGTCTCTTGGATATTGGGGCTGTGCCGGGCAATAACTCAATCAGAAATTCAATGTCCCTGTCCGTGGCATTCTGGTAATTCCTCAGGAAAAACATCGGAAAGTCTTGCACTCTTGGCACTTCCTCTGAACAACTCCCGTGAGGGAATGCACTGATTCTTTATCGGCTATGTCTCGGATACATACTTGATCCTCTTACGCTCTGGGGTGGTGAGCGAGAATAGACTTCTTGAGCACGATCTATGTTTCCTTCAAACCGTCAACCAATCCATGCCTAGGATTACATCCAAGGTGCAGGTTTCCAATACTATGAGGTCTGCGGAAATTTATGATTTCGATGTTGAGGTTGCATGACAGCCTAAGCCTGCCATCATTTCTCCTCCTGCAGGCCGACGCGAAGGGGCTTCTAAGGGTTTTAGTGGGCAACCCGTACTTTTCCACAACTACCCTTGATATGAATGAATCGTTGCACCATAATCAAAGAGTACCAATCTGAGCGTGAATTCAATAAAACTTACCAACCACGATTATACGGCTGATCATAGGCGTCCTCCACGTCAATGTGGTTCACACAGCACGAGGAAAGGGTTGGGCTTCTTCGCTGAGCTTCCATTGCCGTTTCCATTCCTCTTGCTTGGCCTCCGGGCAGTCGGTGGCATAGTGCCCTGTTTTCGGCACTTGAAGCAGTGATATGACTCAGATCCTTGGGAGCGGGCGAACGATGCTGGTTCCCATTACCGTTTCCATTGCCATTGCCTGACTTATTGTCCTGGTTGCGGTTGTTCCCATTTCCTCCATGGTTATGTCCTCCATGGTTGTGATGGGTATGCCCTCCTGAGTATGGAGCATAACCGGGCTTCTGCTGAGCTCCTGAGTTGTGCTTCCCCTGGCTGTACTTCCGCTTGCGGCTATCAATCTGCTGTTGCTTGCCTTCAAGTATGGTGGCCTTGTCTACCAGCTCCTGGTAGTTGGTGAAGGTAGCCACCATAAGCTGCATGCCCAGTTCATCATTGAGTCCCTCGAGAAACTTTTCCTGCTTTGCGGCATCTGTGGCCACATCATCCGGGGCATAGCGAGCTAACTTGCTGAACTCATCCACATACTGCACCACATGACGGTTCCCCTGGCGTAAGTTGCGGAACTCACGCTTCTTGAGACTCATGGCTCCAAATGAAACATGAGCGGTGCGGAAAGCTTCTTGGAACTGATCCCACGTGATGGTACCGATGGGATAAGTGGCGGTGTAGTTCTCCCACCAAGAAGCTGCAGGTCCATCAAGTTGATGTGCGACAAGCGCACCTCTCTGCATCGTGCATCCAACAATGATTAACTCTCTTCCGACCTTGCGGAGCCAATCATCGACCACAATCGGCTCGGTCTGCTAGAGAACACCGGCGGATTCAGCCTTAGGAATCGAGTCAAATTGTCAGCAGGGGTGGTGGCGGTGGATTGTTGTTGTTGTTGTTGTTACGATTACGGATGAGTATCTGCATGAGGGCATTCTGCTGCTGGAGTAGCTGGGTGAGCTCGGAGGAAAACCGTGTCACGTCTCGGAGGCATCTGGTGTTTTGGAGTGGATGAGAAAATTAGAATAGAACAATGGTCTAATGAGAAATAACACTACCCATATGAATGCA